>WJXW01000004.1:0-1402876 GCA_015832175.1 Paraphaeosphaeria minitans | reverse complement strand
AACGCCCCGTACGCCAATGCCGTGCATGCCTCCGATGCGTCCAAACCCATCACTCAGTTCCGCCTCCTAAGCTCGCCCTGCTCGTCCCGCCCCGACGCCCTCGGCAGCGGCACCCCGTTCCCCTGCCCACCGACGTGGCTCAGCCTCACCAGCTCCTCGAGCATCGCATCTCTCGTCTTCTTCATGAGCGTATCCACATCCTCGGCGCTCATGCCCTTGGTGCTGATCGGCGGCAACACGCTCACATCCACCACCCCCGGGTGGAACTCGCGCTTCCTGACGTTCAGCACGTGCGCGTAGTTTGCGACGACGATGGGCACGACGGGGACGCCGGCCTGGATGGCGAGATGGAAGGCGCCCTTTTTGAACGGGAGGAGCTCGGGTTGCTCGGCGTAGGAGCGTGTGCCCTCTGGGAAGATGAAGACGGATTGGCGCTGGGTGCGCATGGTGTCGGCGGCGGAGTCGAAAGCGGCACGGGCGGTGGTGCGGTTGGCGCGGTCGATGAAGACGGTTTTGGAGAGGGCCACTGTTGGGGAGGAGGGTGGGTTAGTTCGGGGTACTGTGAGGAGGGAGACGAGGGGAGGGAGACGTACTGAACCAGCCGAGGAAGGGCGCCCATTTCAGCGACTTTTTCGCTGTGACGGAGGTGTATTGGGGGAACGTGCAGCCGAGCATGAGGACGTCAAGTTCGCTGCGGCGTGTCAGTCTGCGAGCTCGCTGCGTGCGTGGCGTGCAGCCTGGGGCACATGCAGAGACAAGCACTCACCTCTGGTGGTTTCCCAAGAACACGGCCGGTCGCGTCAACAGCGCTTCCTCGCCGCCGTTGTTGGTCACCCTGAAGGTGACCCCAGTGATCAACCACATGGTCCACTTGAATGCCCTGGCGACCGTCCACTGGCTCAAGCCCCCGTACCCCACGGCCCGCAGGAATATGCTCGCGAACACGCCGTACATGGCGCACATGCTCATCATGATCATGCTGGTGACGAAGAAGGCCGCGAACGAGGCCTGCTGCGCCAGCTTCCCGGGCAGGACAAGCGACAGCGCGCGCAGCAAGACGATGAGGAGAGGCGGGGCGGCCATGGTGTAGAGGAGCCAGCTCATGGCGGGTGGTCGTGCGGTGTGTGCAGTCGCGGGGAGCTATGCGGTCGGCGATGGCATTCGAGGGGAATATGCGATCTGGCCAGGAACTGGAGTGGCAGTGGAGTGCGGCAGACCGAGCGAGGACCGCACGTGAGAAGGCGGTGAGGGTTGGGCGTCGGCGGGCGCTTTGGGGGGCAACTTTTTCGATGTTGAGGTCCCGCTCCGAGGCTCGTTGGTGCTTCCTCGCTTACCGTCCGGAGTGGGATGCGACGCAAGGGTGCGATGCCTTATGGGCTTGTTTAGCTCGTGCTGAGCTTGGTAGGATGAGATGGAAGTTCTACTACTTATTTGTAGTATGAACGAGTCAAGTGTTGTGGTTGCGCCGTAGAAAGGTTGCATGGAGGCAAGCACCAATACCTACCTACCTATGGGCAGGCATGCCGAGACTGCACCCAGTCCAAACGCCAACAAGTAGGTAGCTATATCACGGCGAATCAACGAGCATGCAATTGAACGAATGCTCGGTACCTAGTGAGGGTGTTCTTGTCAGAAGGCCTTCGAGAGTGCCCATGCACTCCCAGCATGATTCATGAATGTGCGCGTGATGAGGACATCCTCCAGCTGGGTACCTACTATGTACGGCTTGTGCAGGGGTAGGTACCAGTACGCCGCATGTGAACGCGCCGTTCCATGCGATGTCGGCATGGTCACGAAGGAAACCCAGGTGCACAGGAAGCTTTAGGTGCAGCGGTATAGCTCTATCGACCTCCACCTCGTTCATTTTGGATCGTACAGATGCTGATATCCACCATATTGATACGCTGGTATGTACCATAACGATACGAGGTATGTCGCTCATATCAAACAGCGAAGCGGGGACATCGAGCGCCACCATTCCTAGGTACCTATTGGTTTGACCATCGCGGCTTCCAAGGCGAGCCGCAAATCACAAATATGCCTCTGAAGCCACCGGCATGACCTGCGTTGCAGTATATCTCCTACCCTCACTTCACCTCGACAGAACGTATGCTATGTTGTCGCGGGATCCTGCGTTGCCTGATCATCTCCACGGTCGAGATCGCAAAAGTCAACACATCGAGCAGAAAGATGGGAATGAGGATCCACTTCCACGCCACCATATGCGTAACAGCTGAGCTGATGTTGCGGCGATGCTGCTCCGAAGCCAGCGGCAGCTCCAGCACGGCTTTGTACCAGTTCTCGGGCGTCCACCAGCGTTCGGGGTAGGGTACGTTCGAGCGCGCGACGGATTCCAGAACGTGCTGGTGCTTCGTCTGGTTGGTGACGACAAAGACGAAGACGATGGCCGAGAACGTGAAGAGCACCGAGAGTAGCTGCAGAACAAACACTGCGACCAGAGTCTTCGAAGGAGGCTGCAACTGCTGTTAGCGAGGGACGCAAATGACAGATGCCCAACGTACCTTTCCCGCCCGATGCCTTTGCCGCCATGCCACATACATTGCGATAAGACCGAGGAAGAATCCGTAGCCGGCTACACCATTAGACTCGTGGCCTTGATCGGTCCAGAAGTTTGCCGGGTGCGTAATGAGCTGCACGGTCCGTCCTGGCCAATTCACTTGATACGTAACGATCACGTCTGGCAAGAGCTATTAGCTTGGTAAGGGTCGTTTATCGTAAGTCACATACTCTTCTGGTGGAGGATGAAGCCGACCATCGAACTGATCAGACCCAGGTTCGTAATTGAAAGAGCAGAGAGACAAAAGTTGGAAACAATCATGGACCAAAAGGTCGCCTTGCTCGCCGATGTGTTCATTGTGTCATTAATCTCCGTATACTGGCACTGGAGAAAGGAGCTTGCGGGTGAGGAGGTCTGCCAACGTTTAAAAGCATGTTCTCTTTGTTCCCAGAACATCTCGCAAGTCGAGTGCGCCAGCACACAGATTGTGGTCACCATGTTGACGCCGGCTTATCAGGCGGACAGTGGATTATCTCAGCACGTTTTTAGTCAAGGTGGAGAATTCAGCTGTTGGTCAGTCGCTCAGGGTTGTCAGCATACCAGCATGCTGGAAACCCAGTTTTAGTAGACCTACCCCGCGAATCACGCAGCAAATTTGGTACGCATTCAAGCCATCCAGAAAGCTTCGCCTAAGCCTCAAAACGCTCGAATGGAGTGACATGGAGACTGCTTCCAATTTCGGACTTTGGTCGAGGCATGCACCTCGCCCACGGATTGATCTGGAGCCTAAGGTCGAAAATAGTGGACCGTTAAGCTTCGGGTAGTCGGCGTCACACCTGCGTAAGCGATGAAACAGCAGTGTGAATAGCTTCGCATGTGATTCAGAGCTTCCTCTCAAGTCCAGCAAGCTGGAAGAAAGATGCCGATGTGGCAAGTGTTGTCCATGACATTGTCTACGAATTGACTGCAAAGCGTATGCGTAGGTATCGGTAGCATGGTATGTCAAACGACTTCTGTAGCCATATCGGATCCCCATACATCGGACGGTCATAGGGTTGGGGGCCATGTCCGGCCAAGCGATCGAGAATTAGGCCTCAAGTCGATTCTAGCAGTCGAGCTGCCACGGTCGTAGTGTCTTGGATGCCTTCATGTTTGGACGTCTCATAGCTACGGGGCGGCAATGTGGTAGGTCGGACCGAGGCCTCGATGTTGTCACAAGTTCAGCTGAACTGATGTCGCGCAATGATGCAGGGGGGCATGCATGCGTTGTGTCGGTAGGCTACCTGTGTCTTTGCAGCTGATCGCGCGCGCAGTCCGGATCGAACATGCCGTCAATGCAGGATGAGACATCTTGAGACGACAATCCAGCCTGTGAAAGGATTATATAACGATCTGGGATGGGGTGGAGGAGGGTTGATGCGGATGTGCTACTGGACGTCAGAAGGAGCGCCTCCCGGCTTACCTACTACGTACCTACCTACGCAACCACCTACCTATCTACCGTAGGTCTCCTTCTCGCGACCTAACCGTCACGATGCACTTCAACGCCTTGGCTATTCCTTGCGGCTTCACGATTTGCATGGCAAAAGACATACCCATAAGCTGGATATCAGATCTTTGAGATGATTGCAGCACTAGGTAGGTAGGTACGGTACCTAACGCGCGGCTCAAATCCTCTGCGACGGCCGTGATCCATGTCCTCGACACGTTCACTTTACTTGGACGCTCCTACTCTCAGCTTTTTGCGCTTCTCTCTTTCTTGCAACAACTGCACGGAACAGCATGTAGCCCCGTGTCTTAGCCTTGACATCGAGTCTCTCTAGAAGCGCTCTCCGCAAAGTGATTTGGCTACCGCAGCGGTGTCGTCGCTTCTTAGCCGAAGCCTCTCGACAACTGTCACGGCTTCGAGGTACACATCAACGCGAACATCCTATCAATTCCTTAAGCAGATCGCGGATAAACGACCCAATGGAATTTCTTCACTGCGATGGTAGCGGCACGCGCGTTCCGCCCCCATGACCAGTTAGAGTCAAAGCCAATCAATATCGAGGGCCCCAGCCTCGTCGGGGAAAGGTAGGGCTCGCTAACGCTCATCACGCGGCACAGCGAGCATGGTGAACGTAATTGTATTTCCCCTCGAATGGCATCTGAAGACCATACCGCGATATGCACAAACATGATACGCTCGGTTTGTACCGCCCCTTCCAGCATTGAGAGGCACAGCGGGTATAGAGCGTCTCACGTTCTCGCGTTGAGATGTACCAGTTACCCCTGGAGGTCTTCTAGCATTCAAATACGTTCGAGATAGCCCTCTTAATTACAACAATGCCGATCAGCCTACCATCATATCGAACGAACACACCGAGCGCTGACCTTGTACAACTTTGGAATTTTGGAATCAATGCGATTTCCTGGCCGGTCACCAAAGAAACCATCAGCCCCAGCTGTACCGAGCATCCTCACTCTATTTCGAGTAAACCAGGATACAGCGTCTGGAAAGGCACTGGTAACCCAGCGCCCGGATAGTTGTATAGGATACGATCTCGAGGTAGTTCCTATCGAACGGTGCAACACCTCCTGCGGCAAAACCGTTTCCCCGGATACTCCAGAGAAAGAAGTGCTCTACGCCACACTCACCGACTGGAACAGTTATTCGAAGCCTCTACCACCGCTCCCAAACGCTGCTTGGAAAGCTTTAGTCAAACGCAGGTGGTACCGCCTGTCAGGAAAACAACGTATTGTTGTACTATTATGTGTAAATAACCCAACGCGACAAAGTCCGACCACGTACACGCTGACCATGCATTTCAGGTGCAACTCGGTCTTTTGTTGACGATTTGTCTCAGCCTCTTGTCAGTCAAACCACGCCTGGCCAAACGGTAAGTCGAATTCTTGGAGATGTTGCTCTACTGTTGCTCAAGTGTCTGCAAGGGAACCCAGTGAGCAGTCCTCAGCTGTAGCGACTTCACCAACCTCGCCCTCCAATCCTTCCCTCCCTTTAGGAACTTTCAGTCTTAGCCTTAACACCCCTCGTCAGCAGAGTTCTGCTTGCCTTGCGGACAGCGATGACGCTGATGCATGGCCATGCATCTCCCAAGCGAATTTGCATGTCGCGGTCTCTTCCTCAGAACTTTCGTTGTCGCAACTGGAACTGTCCATTCGAAAGACAAGTGGCGATGACCCGAGTAGCTATGGACAGCAGTTTCCTCCGACTATTACAACAAAGTTCGATTCCATCGATCCTCCAGATGACCCTCACAAGGAAGTGATTTGGCATTTCCAAGCATCCTACGATCGCACTACGCTACTAGCGAATGACGCATTATCATTTCTCGGTCGACCTCAGCACGAGGTCGAAAGAGACACAAGAGTTAAGGTAACACCTGATGATAACCCCTGGCTCTGCTACTTCAACAATACCCACATGGATGTGTTTGTCTATGCATCACAACGCGCAGCCACTACGACCAGTACTACACACGGATCGAATAAGACCACAGAGACGTCTTCCTCGCCGGCTTTCCCCTTCGTGGTACAAATTTTTGAACAGTGGGCTCAGAATGATACAAAGGCCTATTGTGAACAGCAAAACGTATCGGACCATGGGGCTTTGCGCAAAAGCGATGCACCGCGCTACTTTCTCAGCACAACCGACACGACATCTGGCTACGCCTCTGGCGTTGGCAAAAACACCGAGCAGCAAGCTGGTGTCGCTGAGAATGCTTGTCATTGCCAATGGATAGTGCAGTGAGACTGTCAAAAAGACACACAAATTCCGACTTGACCACTTAACTTCCGCATGTCATTCAGACCTACCAGGTCGGGTTCCAATCCGGAAGTTGTTGGTTGGACGATTGGGCGCGGCGTTGAGTGGCTTTTTGGGTTTCTTTCTTGGACTGCAACACATTCCATCCATCGCGAAATTTTTCAAACCTCTACGCATTAGTAGCTTCCTCTCTCCGTTAAATACCAACAATTGTCATACTCACAAGCACGCTTTACGTACTGCGGCGCAGGAGATTCATCATTCCCGAAAGACGTCCCCAGTCCTTACCTTTCTTGCCGCGTCCATACTTCCCTCTCCGCCTTGGTTACTACTTCCATGGGCAAGAATCCGAAAAAAAAGTACGGGCTCGCCACAGCCAGGATCGCGCCAAATGCAGATGCCGCCATTAACGTCGCAAAACCCAGCAAGTGCTGCAGCGCATTCCCGCTCGGCCAAAGGTAGCTTCCATGTATAATAGCCAAACGCCCAAAGCAGGTCACCCACGCAATTGCCACCGAGTGCTTCTGGTCCGGGAATGGAATAATCTCGCTTGTCTTTGGCTACCTACTGACGTGGGGATCAGCGACGCTTGTGACGAAACGCTGCTCGGTCACATTGTACCACCAGTCGCACCGTGAAAAGATGTGGCATGTGTGTTCATCATTGGAAATCTTTGGTCGCTCTAACATGCGCTTACGCTTATGAAATTCCATCCTTCAAACTCCATGTAATATACATCTTTGGTCTTGGAGCATCGCAGGCCCTGTTGGGAATCTAACGATTCTCGTCCTTTCCTTTCATTCCCCCGAGCATCATGTTCCACTCGTTAATGTATACCATCTACTGCGTCTTCTTCACACTGTTCGTCGTCGGCGCACTGTACAACCACAACGCCACAAAGCCCACCCATGCCACAACCGTAACCCAAATGCCACCGATCCACACCCAGGCCCCGCTGATCTGCCAACTCCTCGGCCACTCGTCATGCGCAAAGTGGCGCACGGTAACCTGTCTCTTCTCATCGAGGTTGGTGAGGAACGGGCGACGGAAGTTGATGCGGAAGTTGAAGATGCCATGTTGGTCGGGGGTGCGGAAGGAGACGCCGAAGATGGTTGCGTTGGCCGTCTGGGAGAGTGGGGTGAGGTTGAGGCGGTGGAAAGGGGAGAGCATGCTGAATTCGAGCTGGAGGGCATCGTTCTCGACGGGGAGGAAGGGGGCAAGGTGGTCGATCTCGTACTCGGAGACTTCGATTTGGAATGCCTGGGCGGGTCAGTGTGGGTTCAGGAGATATGAATGTAGGAGACTCACGACGTCCTCCTTGATGCGGTAGATCTTGGGGTTGTGCTCTGGGATAGCGACGCTAGTGTTCAGCTTCTTGCTTACACGCTCGTTGTTGTAGTGCAGCAGCTTGCCGATCTTCAGGACACCCGTCTCCTTGAACGTCCATGCAGTAACCTTCTGCACGAAATCGCGATTCGCGGTCTTGACAGCCTGGCCATTGATCGTAGCCTTCTCTGCGAACCACTTGTTCTGCAACAGTTCCGCAGAGCCTACCACAGTCAGGCGCGCCGAGTTGTGGGCCTGTAGCGACGAGACAATGTTCAGCTGCTCGCCGGTCGCAAAAGGATCCTCGACGACATCAGCCTCGTCCTTGGGGTTGTAGCTATATGCGGTGCTCGGAGCGCGGAGAACGGGCAGGATAAGCGGTGATTCATTTCCGAGTGTCTGACCCACAGCGCGGGGAACCGCGATGAGTCCCTCGCCAGCGAAGTAGTTTTTTACATCGGGCCTAATCGCCTTCGGGAATGGCAACAGGAGAACATCGTGCTTGTCCGCGGCGGAGGTGGAATCGTAGTTGAAGTGGTCAACGACCAAGGCGCCCTTGTCAGATGGGACGTGGATGTCGAGCTCGAGTAGCAACGACTGGACAGAAGAGGGTGTCGCGTGGTCGCTCGAAAGCGCAACAATGACGTTTCCTTCGTTGTTCATGAAATCGAGGAATTGATTCGCTGTGAGGGCGGGACCGAGGCCCTTCGATTTGGCGGGGAGGAGGATAACGTGGTCGTACGCGCGTGCGCCATGTTTAAAGAGCGAGAGTTTGTCTGCTTTCGGCGATTGTACCGTTGTGTGGAAGCCTCGACCTGGTAATCTAATCAGCAAGTTTCCTGGCAGTAGGAACAGTGCAGGCTTCAGGTGGGCTTCGAGTTAGAGTAAAGTAATGGTCCAAGAGCCGCAATTCGGATTGGTCGCCAAATTCCAATGTCAAAACCACAGCTCCAGAAGCGCCGAGAAGTTCCTCCCATTCTTTAAACTCGCATTCCAAACAAAAAGGGACCAACATACTCGACAGATCCTCGAGCAACACACTGTACTTCTCGCGCTCGGCCTCGTCCTCGAGAATAACCAGCAGTCTCTGCCCGGAGGAGCTCAGCGCCTGCACCGCGCCCAGCAGGGCAAGCAGCATGCAAGAAAATAGCCACCTCATGTCTGCGTTGTGGCGGAGGGGAAGCTTGAGCAGCTGCGTTACGCGGCGGGAGCGCAATTGGAGACGTATGCTTTGCCAAGAACCGGTGCATGCGTTTCTCCGCGCTCCGCCCGCAAGCTAAGCTTCGACCACCGCAACATCACCGTACCTGCGTAGCGAACGTCGAGCCATTGCGACTGCACCACTTGCGCGGGACACAGACGGTGAGTACCCAATTGGTTACTTGGGAAGTGCGGAGTGGTGCTGATGCGCAAATAGGCCAATATGTCTACCGCTCCCTTCTTCTTCAAGGAGCCCTTCCGCTACCTCCGCTGGGCCTCCATCAACAAGCCCGCCTACTTCTACTCCATCTGCGTTGGCCTCGCTGGTCCCGGAATTATTCTTCTGGCTGTGCCGACGAGGAAGTATCTGGGCTACGAGAGGATCGCAAAGGTGCCACAGACATATCCGAGTACGTGCGCTTGGAAATGGAGGTCAGGGAATGACATGCTAATCGCGCGCAGTACCAAAGGGACCGAGACCGCGGCCGAGTGGGTTTGAGGACGAGTAAATTGGTAGTGGAAGAAAGGAATACGGTGAGAGCTGGGCACAACAAGCAGAGAGAGATCATCACGCAGGGGGGATGGGTGTAGACGAATGAGGACCTGAGTATGAGGTTGGAGTACTACCAGGATGTACTACTGTACAAAATTATATTTCCTTGAACACCAATATTGTTTCAACGCCTGAAGACCGCAAACAACTCCAAGCGATCATCCATCCGGGCATAACTTAGCAACTCAGATCATGCCAGGATATGCGCCAGAACAATGCCAGCCAGGGGATCGCCGACGACTAATGCTGGATCCTTCCACGCTTCGGAGCGCGCAACGGCTCCTCCTCGTCCTCATCCATAACGCCGTCCTCATCGCCGAAATTGACCTCTTGGTGCTCCTGGTGGCGCTTGGCCGCCTCCAGGTTCCGCTGCGCAATGTCATTTCCACCCGGTCGCTTCCCCTTCTTCACCGGCGTAGTCGGCTGCTCATCCCTCGACCAGGGGAAGTCCGCGCGCTCAAACTCCGTGCACGTGATGTAGCTGACGGGAAATTGCTCAACATTGAGTTGGCAGTTACTCTTCAACAGGCCCGACTTGACGACCCATTTCTGCATCAGCTCCTTGATCTCGCACACGTGGTTCTCGATGACGTTGAGCGCCTTCTTGGTGATGGGGAACATGGCGTGGAACTGCGAGAGCACGGATTTGTCCATGTAAGTGTCGCCGCCTGCGCCGATGGCCTTGTAGAGTGAGAAGCCCCCGTCGTCGGCGTTGTAGCCTTTGTTGGCTATAATCTTGTGCGCGAGCCACTGGCGGAACCAGCAGATAGCCATCCAGACGAGTATGTCCTTTGCGTACTCCTCGCGCTGTCTCGGGTTAGCTGACGCGGCAGTTATCAAGGATGGAGTAGCATTACTTTGACAGGGAGGTCTTCCTTCGGCGCCGCAATTTTGCTGGGATAGTGCGAGGCCAGCTTGTTCTCCAGGGCACGCGATCGCTCGAGGAGACGATGGTGGTACTTCTCAGCGAGTCGCCTAGCCTCTGGCGTCTTGGTCAGCCCCTGCATCGTGGTGCGGCTCTTCTTCAAAGTGTTCCAATTGCCGGCGAGATGGATGATGGACTCGCGGAAGATGAGCTCGGAGCGAATGCGGAAGCTCATATTCGCCCATCCCTGCGGCTTGGCCTGAATGGACCGGAAGAGAGCTTGCCCGTGCTTGAGGAGTGCGACTTCTACTGGTTTGCCTGCGACGATACAATATCAGTCTGCCGGTACTTATAGTGCCGGGTTACCTCACGGTGGGGCAATTGAAACCTACCGATCAGGTTTACGCAGCCAAGGTACTCCGCAACCTCGATCAAGCCGATGCAGTCCACGAGCGCCGCGCCCATGTCATCGTCGGCGATGCGGATATCCGTGCCGTAGAAGGCATACAAAACGCGCTCCCAGTATTCGAATATCTTGGTAGGCACGCGCCCGTTCTCATTCAAGACCCGGCTAGCCCAGCTTTCAGCGCGGTCGCCATTGGAATTAAGCTCCTATCGAATATGTCATTTAGCAAACAGCATTGAACACCAAGCGTAAGAGGATATACACGGGTAACACAGAGAGTATTTAGGGAACTTACGATGAGCTCCAGCTGACCAGCGGGGTATTGGGCGCTCGGCATCTCTACGAGCTCTACGAGCCAGCGCTTTGCGACGCCTGCATTCTTCGCCTTCGTGCTCAGCCTGGCTGCATTCGGCTCCGTGAGCATGCTGGCGAAGAACACGCTGCTTCGTGCCAGCGTGCTCGCGTGAAAGGGGTATTTGCGATCATGGCTGAGGATCACTTCGACGTCGTGCGGCTGGTTCATTGTTGCGGGTAGATGTATGGAAAGTATCGTGAGTTGGGTTTAGACAATGTGAAAGGGTTGGCGTGTTTTATAGGTCCTCCGGTGCCGTGGGGTAACTGGCAAGAGCGAAAATTTCTCGTTGCTGGGTCAAAAACGACGTAGGCTGGACTTGACAGGTGAAGGCGGGTGCAAATTCAACCTCACGCCCGATTTACGGCAAGATAGATAAGTATTTTGTCAATGCAGTTGGGTAAGCAAGGAAGGAGATAGAGTACTTCCGCTATGGGTTTGTGCGAGCAAAAAGGGCCAAATGGGGTCAAGAGTGCACACAAGAAACGATCTTGGTAGTGGAGTCTAGAAGAAAAGAATTAATCGCAGTGGATCGTAATTAGATGTTGGACCAGCGTGACATGACCCACCTGGGTCCTTTTTCACTCACTTTGAAGTAAAGGTCATCGCGAAGATGTTCTGGATGGGTTCACAACTGCTTTGTCTCTATACATGCCAAATATTTCAAGGCGACTGACAGTGCACTATCAGGCAGATAGTACATTGGTACACCGCTTTTGCATCTGGCTTCACGCACAAGAAGAGCGTAGGATGGCTTTGTTGTGTAATTCCTTCGCACCTTGTCTTCTGTACGGTGGTTTATGTTGGACCTACAAATGTATCTCGGAAGGGTCTCTAATTGACGTATAAGCTATGATTGAACAACCTCAAGATCGTGCAAACTAAGTCACTCTAACTTCCCTGAGCTTTTTTGTCATCCAACTGTTCTTCCTCTCAAGCTTTCGAGAGCCAAAAGAAACAGATCTTAACTCTTGCCTTGG
Source organism: Paraphaeosphaeria minitans (assembly GCA_015832175.1). Lineage (NCBI taxonomy): Eukaryota > Fungi > Ascomycota > Dothideomycetes > Pleosporales > Didymosphaeriaceae > Paraphaeosphaeria > Paraphaeosphaeria minitans. Next base: position 1,390,910 of record WJXW01000004.1, on the reverse strand, counting down.
CACGCATATCCATCTTGATCCCCTTTCCGCAGTAAGCGTTTCTTGTTTCGTATCCTGCTATTCCCAACTGCGGATACAGAATTAAACATAGCTGTTCGTTGTCTTTCCCAGTGGTCCAAGACATTGTCTGATTAGTAGAACACGTAACGACTATACAATATGGGGTACGATGTAAGTACACTAACAGCGAGAACCGGGCATGTCTACGATCTGCAGTTTGTAATATGCGACCCAACTAGAGTAGTGAAAGGAGTGTTCTTTGCTGGTGATGCGGAGCATAAACGCAAGGAAGAATGTGCTTCGCAAACATATGTATTAGTACATTCGCGTATGTTTTGCACTGGTGGTCGTCATCAAGACCTTTGATGGACAGGCCTCTGTCATGGATTCCCTTGGCCTTGTATACTAAACGTCATTTCAAAATCAAGCCATTATGCGTTATATGCGAATCCCTTCGCCGTCGAACTAGACAATCGCTGTCTGCCGCTGTTGAGGTGGAGGTGGAGGAGCCTCTAAGCGCGTGTTCTCCGCCATCATACGACCGAACATGATGCCAACGCCCTCGATGACCCCAATGAGCACACCGCAAGCAATAGCGTTGTTCCTCATAGCCTTAGCACCGCCTCGAACAGCGAGGGCGGCACCCGTGCAGAAGCCTCCGAGAATGCCATTCCACGGGTCTTCCTTCTTCCTATATCGACCGTCAGTTTGCGTCGGTGATACCCATCCAACATGCATCCCGCACCTGATGCCTTTCACAGCGCAGTCAAATGTGGAGAACAGGCCGCCCCATACGCCGAAGTTACCGCCGAGGACGGGTGCGCGTGCCTTGATAGCTGTGACCGCGCCGATGCGCCGCTCGCCGTATGGGGAGTTACTGCCTATCGCTCAGTATGCCGAAATAGTTCCTCGGATGCTACAAGAAACGTACCGGAACCCTTTCACGCCATGCCATATAGCTCCACCCACGGCCTAAGGATGAGTCGTTAGCACGGCCATGACGTAATTGGCCGGTGGAAGCGACAACTGGACTTACGCCCATGCAGAATGCTCCGCCGAAGTCATTGAGGGCTACCCATGGGCAAGGATCACGAGAATGGTCCATGGTGATATGACATTGGCAACGAGATGTGGAGAGCTCGGAGCTGGAGTTTCCCAGGAACGTTGGCTGCATGTCACACGCGGGGTAAGCGCGACCCTGGAAAGCTTGTTGCACGTGATTTACGTTCTGCCAGGTACCTGAGCAGACGGCATCCATTTGTAATAAGCGTCTGGGTGATGCAGGAACCGTAATCTGCGTATCGGAAGGCTTAGCTACAGGAGAGTGTCGAGGCTCTCATAAGATATAAGCTGCTCGGCATTACGACAAAGCAGACCAAAAAGACTACCAAGGTACTCAAGTCATCCGTGAGCTGCTATAGTCTTCAGCAGGACATGTCTTTGAGGCACTTCTGCGTCAAAAATATGGTCAAAACGATGTGGATTGCCAGTGGAGCAGTATCTATAAGCTCATAATGCTTGCGAATGTAATGTGACTGCATATGCTAAGGCAGCAAACAAGCTCCAAAAGTGGGATAGAGACAAGCTTCTTGTAAGAGATGTCCGGCGCAGATCCGGCAAACCGCAAAACTGTTTAGCACTCGAGTGGTACCTACCTCGAATTGATGAGGCGAAACTGTTCGAGACGCAACGAGTTTGGTCACCATCTTCCTAAAAGTCGCATTGATTGTCAAATGCTCGCGAGCTGTGGAGATGAACAAGAGTATGCTGCAGACTGCAGCGCAACTCGAGGGCGTTCCTTGAGGTTTTCCGACAGATCTGAGCCCTCGAAAAAGGGGAAAGTAAAGGTGAATTGTGGCGAGTAGGAACGTCGACGTGAAGCCAGGAGATAGTACCAATCCTCTTTTGATATTAGCGCCCCTTGCACGGTCTACAGCAAGGCCGACACATGCATGCGGGTCAACGTAGAGACCCAGTTCCTCCCAACAGCCTCCCACTACCTCTCTGATATCATCGGCGCACATCTTCCACGTACAAGAAGCGAGTTCTCCGAGTTGCGGGGTACATTTGCCGGAGTGTTGGTGATTTGGCCACTGCGGAGCCACCTCATTCTGCCAGCGTGTGCTCTTGGCGCCCGGTGGATCTGTAATCGCGCGGGTTGACATTCGACTTCTCTCCCACCGAGTCCCCGCGCTGCGACTGGTATACTGGGATATTCTGTCTGGATAGGCTGCAGCAGGTAGGCATCCCAGGTGCGTGGCACAGCGCATCCGCCCTCAGCCATCTGCCATGCAAGCGAGGGGCTTTCCAGACTCCGCTAACCTGCCACCAGTCTGTGGCCCACACCATACTCTCCAAAATAGGTGCGTCAACCTCCTCCACGTCCCACCGGCCAGCATGGCAAGCTGGCAGTCGCATATCGGATCAGAGAGCTTGCGGTGAATATTGCGGGTGGCTGAATTGTGCTGATCCGGTGCATAGAGCTTGGGCTGGATAGCAGCATCATTGAACTTCTTGCAAGTGGCGGCGGCCTGCGCGGTATTGTTATTGTTGGACAAGAGCGGAGGTAGTTGCCAATATGGCAGCGGCGACGGCTGGTAAGTGTTGGGAAGGTCCCTATATTCTCTTGTTTTCCCTCAACACCTTCACCCAGCATGTCTTCGGCGGGCATTCTATCGTCGATGACGGCCTATCTAACGCTGCCCCTCCGGTTCGTAGGCTACGAGTGGAACCGCTCCTCGCCGCTGCGCTCGTCCCCGGACACAGCGTCCCCCATGTACCCCGATCGGCCCATTCGGCCTCTCCCCAAACGCCGCCTACGCGATCGCATGTCGCCCGAGCAGGCCGATACTATCATATACCCGCCGAATCCACCGTCGACCGGCCCGCTTTTCAACTTCCCGTACTCAACCGGTGAGCGGAGCAGAACGTTGAACAGGGAGGGCGCAAGCGACCACCATACCTGTCACTGCGGGCACAACCACTCCGAGGTGGAGAGCGACGAGGAGGACGAGGGCTTCACGGACGAGCACGGTCTACCTCTGCCCTCTTCACCGAGCTACCACTACAGCCGAAATCTGCCCGGCAGACCAGTGACAGGCGCGGTGAGCGCATACCACAAGCCCGGTTCAACAACGTCTTCGGTGGACGGCTACGAGTCTTTTGAGAACACGAACAACAAGAAGAAGCGGAAAATTCCCAACATGGGTGGTGCCAGCACGCATCCCACGAGTCTGTCCGCAGAGATGGCCAGCATGGGCATATCGCATCCCGATGAACTCGCTGGCCTCGACAGCAGGGAAGCGTCTGCGAATTACTACACATCCGCACCCTCGACTCCGCAGCACAACAACGCAGGTACAGGCATTTCGGGCGCAGGCCGAGGGCGATTTGGACGCACATCATCTGGACGGTGGGAGCGGCGTGTTTTGCACAACTCGACAAACATCGCCAATGCCAAAACGAGCAGCAAACGTATGGTTCTCACTTCGGGAAATTGCGACTGTTACAGGGAGTCCGTGCGCTGACTATTTATTTCTAGGACCTTCAGATCAACAAGGTATCATCTCAACCGCCATCGCCAACGCACAGGCAACGCCACCGCACACCGGTAACGAAAACGTGAGCCTGCTGCAGCAGGAAGCTGCCAAGCCGAGTGCAAACAAAACACAGTTCACCTTCACGTGCGGCTCCGACTCGGCGAAGAACATGGTTTGGCCGGGCCAGGAAAACGGCTACCCGCAACCCCCTGGCGCATATCCTACATCGGCAGGCGCACCCCCGCCTAGCAGCGGTCTACGCGCACGACCGCCTGTACGTCCTGACAACCACACTGTGAACAACCAAGGCACGCAGACCAGCCCCAGCATGAATGGCGGAGTCCGCCGGACTAAGCCTTCCACAGGAGTAGTGGCGGGCCAGCAAGCACCGGCCCCGCGAAAGCCTCGCCGAAGTGCCGCGAAGCTGTACGCCTACGCTGCTCGTAAACGTCGGGTTGAACAAGAATACCAGAATTTTCACAACCCGCCTGACCCTGCGTGGATCTGCGAGTTCTGCGAGTACGAGGACATCTTTGGCGGGCCACCAATGGCTCTCATTAGGCAATACGAGATGAAGGATCGAAAGGAACGCCAACGTCTGGCCGAGAAGCGTAGGCTGTTGGAGAAGGCCAGGATGAAGGGCCGCAAGGGCAAAAAGGTTAACAAGAAGGCGCAAAACAACGCCAATGACGCCCAGAACCATCAAAATCCCCCACCTAGTGATTACGACCAGCGTCCGGAGAACGAACCGCTTGATGGTCAAGATGAGGACTACTATGATGACGAGTACGACGATGCCCCAGCCAACACCGCTGTGCAGCATCGCCGTTGCGACCACCCTGGCTGTCACCATCACCACCACCATACAGCCGTGATGCCTCCTGGCGATCCACGTGGCAGAGAGGCCAGTAGAGCCTAGCTTTCGGACAATGCGGGGTGGGCCGCTTTTGTTCTCTTGTCCTTGTTCGTTCTTGTACTTTGTCTTTGTCATTCTACACTGGTTGAGGTTGGACATCTGTATCTGTGGGCCGAACAGCTACTTGTTGAGTCGATCCTCTACTTCATTGGCATGCCTATTCTCGAGGGATGCATTTCTTCCTAGGCCCCCCGCCGTTCTGCTGAGCGCTATGCGAAGGACCGCTTTACCTGTCGCTCCTAGTTTGGGTATCGCCAGCCACAGACAACCACCTCGACCAAAACCCCTTCCAGCATAATCATCCCACTTATTTCAGCGTCCCAGCATCCCATACATCACCACCAGCATTGCACGGAGCCTCATGTCTTGTCTTCCTAATCCGTTCCCACGGTCTAGCGAGCGCGCGATTGAGCAACTGGCTTCGTCGTCACCTCTTCCAGCCTCCGGCATGGAATTACCACCCCACTCCGGATCAACAACCCATTCGAACTCTACCTGGACGGTCCATCTCTACTACAGCTAAATCACCATCTTGGTCGAGGAGGTCCTGGTCGAGGATAATCGAATGAGACCGCAAAGTCTACAACATTGAGAAAGATTTTGCACACACCATTGGATACATGGTTGCATACAGAAACTGCCAACTTGGATATGTATTATGTAGCCCTAGAAATGTCATAATGTGTGTGAGATTGAAACTGTTTTTCTTCAAGATGCTTTGAATCAGTGGCCGTGTGATCATAGTATGTTGAGCCGTAGTGTTCCCTTGTTCGAGGGCGGCGAAGCCGTCAACGGACCAATGAGAGGATGAGCTTCTCCGACCCGGGCCTCCCACTTACATCCCCCACCTACATCATCGCGCCATCCGGAGGCTGAGTAGCAACACCTAAGACTCCCCATAAAAGCTTCCAACACAGCTGAATGTTCTAAAGTTCCCATCTCTAACCCCTACCGCAAGAAAACATAACATGGGTGCATTGGAGATTCACAAATACGGTACGGACGATGGATGGCATGGGGAGATCAAAGAAAGCGGGGAGTTTCCAGCTGAGAAAGATAGGTATCATCTCTACATTGGTACGAAAGTTCTTATCTCTGGCCTCATCTCCACATGTGCATGCTTCAGATCTATCTGAAATAGCTGTCCAAGCAAAGCTTTCTATGAACAAAATCTTCCGTGATCTCATCACAATCACCCGGCTGACATTCCAATCATGCAGGCCTCTTCTGTCCGTTCGCTCACCGAGTCAATTTGGTTCGCCACATCAAGCACCTCACTCCCTACATCACCCTCGACATCGTACGGCCATACCCCAAAGACGACGGCGGATGGCGCTTTCCCGCTACCAACGAAGAGTACCCCGGCGCTACCGTGGACAGTCTCTTCGGTAGCAAATTTCTTAGCGAAGTCTACTTCCGGGACGACAAAGACTACAAGGGAAAATACAGCGTGCCCTTGCTTTGGGATAAGAAGGCCGGCAAGATCGTCAACAACGAGTCCGCAGAGATGCTGCGGTGGCTCCCAAACGCCTTCAATAGCCTCAACGACGACGAAGCTAAGAAAACTGATCTATACCCAGAACCACTACGCGCCAGAATCGACGAGATCACCCCCTGGATGCAATCCCACATCAACGCAGGCGTCTACAAAGCTGGTTTCGCCCGCACCCAGGAAGCCTATGAAGCAGGTGTTATCCCGCTCTTCGCCGCGCTCAACAAAATCGAGGCCCTCCTCGCTGACACTGGCGGACCCTACGTCCTCGGTACGCACCTCACGGAGCTCGACCTCCGTCTCTACGCCACCATCATCCGCTTCGACACCGTGTACGTGCAGCATTTCAAGACGAACCTGGGAACTATACGACACGATTACCCGACTCTGAATAACTGGCATAAGAATTTGTACTGGAATGTCAAGGGGTTTAAAGAGAGCACCGATTTCAAGCATATCAAGGAGAATTATACGAAGAGTCATGGAGATGTGAATCCGCTTGCTATCACTCCCTTAGGACCGTTTCCCGCGGTGGAGGAAGGGTATGAAGATGATTGGGGGAGGATTGGAGTGGGGGAGGTAAGGCACCCAGCTGTGTTGAAGGAGAAGCTGTAGAGGCTGCGTAGGTGCTGTATGAGCTCTTGTGAGGCTTGGGTGTGATCGTGGTCTCCTGTTGATATATGAGTCATTGCCTTTCGGTAGTTGAAATGACACAGGGACTTCTCGAGGTCAGCGAAGCAATTGATCGGGCGAGACTGATATGGTCGCAATGTATGCCGCAAATATTGGGGTCGAAAATGTCGACTGACAGGCGGCGTGCGCTGCTCGAGCTGCTATGGACCCCACGACTACCTTTGCGCTGGCGGCGAGCATCCTACAAGTCGTGTAATTCTTCAGAAATTTGTTATTGCCTGGCACCAGTCATATCAGAAAGACTCTACGCTTTAAAATTCAGAATGTATGCTTGTTGCCGATGACCTCAGCTCTTTAAACGACAAAATTAAGGCCTTTGCGCGCGTAGACCTATCGGTATCTGGGCCCCTTGCGGCACAAAATCAAGTGAGTATTGAGCATCATTACTAGCAGCTGCTGTACTTTACATGTTTTCCATAGAAAGCGAATCTTGTTCAGGCTCAGGAAAATCTCGCGCGTGAGCTCAAGGGCGTCGCTGTTGAGTTAACTCTTGTTCTCCTTCGTATCTATGTCAACGAGAAAGCGACAATGTTCAAAAGCTTCAGGCAAGCATTTGTCAAAATATTGAACCAGAAAAAATCAAAGAAACAGTACAACGTTTAAACGGTATTTAAGAAAAGGGTTGATGCTATCTTATAGTTTCAATACTAGACAAAGTGTACGGAATTAAAGTGCGTGAAGACGCCTCTCTACAGTCTCATTTAGACTTCGTAAGACACGGACATTAGTAAAAAACGATCAAAATTGCACACAGAGTAACATTTAATTGGATTCTCTAATATAGTCACAGGGCACAAGCTCAATGGTACAGTCGTAAGATTAGCCGCGCAGCAATTCAAGCCTCGATTAGATAGGTATCTGGCGAAGCTAGGTCAAGAAAATCGACACAAGTGAAATTGTAGATCTAAAAAACCAGGTTCAGCTCCGCTCTCAAGCTTTGGGCTAGTAACGGACAGCTCATTATCGCTTGTCACTATTTTGAAATCCAGAAGATACCTTGCAAAGGTCACAAAAGAGTCTTCTCCGCACGCTCCTGCTCAAAGCACTGGAGCAGCAACTATCGCTAAGGCCTATGCTTTCCCTAACCATAACAAGCCAAGAGTTAATTAGCAAGGTTTCCAGCATTCCTTAAACTTCTTCGGGCATTTAAGAAGCAAGGAACGCAGACAAACAGTAGGGCAAGCATTGTTGTAGTTGTAGATGGCTAGACGAATTTAATTCTACTAACGTTTCGTATATAGATCTTTCTAACAGTTGCATTACGACCACACAGTCTCCAAAAATCAAGGTTTTGTTTTCGAGTAGGCCACTATCAACATTAAAAGCATCATTCGCATACTACTCAAAACTGCGTTTCTACGAGTTAACCAAAACAAGCAACATCAATCTCTTTGTCACTGATCAACTGAAACGCCATAGTAGAGTTGCGGATCTATCAGAAGACGATACTGATGGCGTGGGGAAACTCATCTCTGATATTGTATTTGCTTCTTCTGGTATGTCTTTCTGGGTTAAGATCGTAGTAGACATGCTACTTGAAGGCTTCCAGGGTTTCGACACACTTAAGGACCTGCGTTGCAAGCTGAAAACAATACCTTGCGATCTTGATGATCTATTCATGCGTGTAGTGCCTTATATGCTCAAGGAGTACAAGTTACAGTCTTCGGAAATATCCCGGGAACTTTGATACGTACGGTGAAATGGGCCGTACGTACGTACAGGTATAGCGACCCGTACCAGGCACCGCACGTACTCCAATTGTAGCAGTACGTATGGGAGTACGGGAGTATAAGACTATAAGAGTAACTACTCGGTTTAACCTCTCTATAAGTAAACTACATACTTTTCTTAAAATAGGTTTTTTTCTTTTGTTAAACACCAACTAATTTCCATGGTATGTGACTGTACCGGTGCGATACTTTGTTGAATTTGACCTCGAAAGAGTACTGAGGGCGACCATCTTTCCACCCTCTGAAAAGGAGCTGCACAGGTTAGACAAAGTTAACCTCTTTTGGCTTTCTATTTACTGCAGCCTTTTGAAAGCGTCATCGTTTTGAGTTTCCTTCGTGGCGAAGTGGCGGATGTTGAGCTCAAGCCAGGTTCTTGTGCGAAGATGATACCCAGGTACTCGGGCGGGCAACCAAATACTGCTCGCCGCTTACAAATTCTTTTCCCAGATCACATCTGTCGAAGTGCCGGCGCTGATTCTCCTGACAAGACATGTTGCTTGTGCATGCCGCACAGTTACATTCGTCGTCCTTTAAGATGGCATGACGTCGCCCACAGCCGCCTGCACACCGGCTATCAGTGCATGTTAGAGGTACGAACTGAAGTCGTCCATGAAGGGGCCCGTCAATTTGATTCCAATGAACATTGCATCTCTTCTCAAAGGATGTTAGTAGCCTACCTGTCTTTTCCAGGATGTCTTTATCTGCGCTTCTCTCCTGCGACGGCGACCAAAGAAGGCCACGTAGAAATCTTTATCTTGAAAACTACGCATCAATTGAAGCTACAAAATTTCGAATGGGAGGATATGCTGTGGCACAGCCGCCCAGCGTACAGCTAACCGACAAAATCGCCGAAATTGAAGATGCTATTGAAGGCATGGCTCAGGAGAAGAAGATCCTGGATGGCATTAGAATCGCGAACATATAAATGAAACTCTATCAAACAACGGTCCAAATTTCCAGATTTGCGGGAGATACAGAAGATATGAAAGTGATACGCAGTCGGGTACCACTTCTGGACAATGTCAGCCTTGCTAGCACACGAGCAAAAGCTGTTGGGCAACCTGGAGTCTCTTCTTAGAGAATTGCATTGGATAGGGTCGATCAACTCCTGGATAAATATCGAGAGCTCCTACAGGAGAAGTTCGACGGAGCACACATGGCTGCTTTCGACGTGGTCACTCTCTATCGTCACCCTAACTTTGCGACGTGCTCGAAATCCTCATCCTGCGAGCCTCGGCACCCATGCCAGGTAGGAGTGAACTGAGTTGGCTATCTCCTGTTCCGGTGAGAACCGTCCAAGACTTCGATGAGCTGTTTCAGGAGAATGTACCTTGCTATTGCGACATTTTGTCGGTTCACTTGAATTCAGTAGTCGACACACCAAAGTTGAGGCACATAGTTACAGTCAGGAGCCTGGTCTTCCAACTTCTGAGAAACCGACGTAGAGAATCTCTGTTGCGCAACGACGCCTTCTACATCAAGACAAAGCGCGACATAGAAAGTGTCAATGAGGTGGACGCGGAAAGACCCTCCGAAATCGTGAAACGTTTGTTCCGCATCCTGGCCTCCATAATAGAGGTGGTGGAGATTGACCGACTTCTCATAATCTTTAATCGGCTAGATGAGATGTTCGGAAGCTTGGATACATTCTTTGAGCCGTGCTGGAGTTGATTGCCCAACACCAGTTCAAAGTAAAGGTTTTCCTGGCACTGGGCAGACAGCGTTCTTGTGTGGAAGCCAGGTGAGGCGGGAATTAGGAGAAAAGGGGTATAAAGTTTTGGATTTGGGTCAAAGCGACTGTTCAGGTAGAATAGAAACGAAAGGTCCGGCGCGAAGCGTATTTGTGGGGTTCGAAATTGAAAAAAAAATCCGACAGAAATTGCCGCTCGAAGCGAGCAACGGCAACGCTACGAGGAAGATTGAGCGCTATACTTCGTTGTCAGCCTAACAGGATGGCATCGTGGGACGAGTATGTGAAACTAGCTTCTTGCCAATCATGCATTCATTTCTGTCATTATTCCAATCGCCCTACGCCCAGATCAACCCCACACCGATCAGCATACTCCACGCTCATATTTGGTATCTCATGCAATTAAAAGTCGTCCCCGCCGATTGTTCGAATGGATGTCGCGAGCCGAGGGTGTCGCACTACTTCTTGACAACGCCATCTTCAGCGTTGAAGCAGTCCTCGAAGTTCTTGGAGTGCTTGTTGGAGGCGTGCTCGGTGAGCAACTTGCGCGCGGTAGTGCTCTGGAAGGTCTGGAAGCACGTCTTGCACTTCACGGACTGCGCGCTGACGTTCTACAACAGGTGAGCAGGCGTACGCGACTATTATGAGCAGCGATACACACCGACTTCAGCTGGCTCTTTGCCTCCTTGGGGCCCTTGTCGCCGGCGCGATCGCGCTTCTGCTGTGCTCTACGAAGCTGTCAGTAACCCGCCATAGCAACTGCGCGTTATTGCCTCGTACTTTGCTCCGTTGCCCATTGTGATGCTTAGCTGCTGGTCGCTACTTGGTCAGTTGGAGAGCGAAAGGTGTAAATATGTTCTGCGCGAGGTGGGCTACAGCGTTCGAGGAGTGGCAGTGAGATTTTTATGGAGAAAGAGTTCTGGCCGGAGGGCGGTCCCCGTCTATCGCTCGGATGCACTTGCCCGCTTCGAGACTTGGGGCCACTAGGTAAATTCACGCTATCCTTCCGAGAGGTCTGCCTGTGAACGAACAGGTCTGTACATCACCTGGCTCTTTGATCTTGGGCCTGTCAATCAATGGGCCCTCCGGATACCTGTATGACCCTTACTACGCCTATAACTACTTGGATCAAGCCATCTGCTACATCAAACAACGGCTTGCGCCAGGCAACACGAAGCCATTGCATCACACCGTTCATCGAAGCCATCACAGCGCCAAGTTACGATGCACAGGACCGCCGTTCGTTCATCGCTAGAACAGTCATCCGTGGTTTCTGAAGTCTGCGACGCGAACTTTTCCCACTCTGTTTCAGCGCGAACCGATATGTTATCAACGATATGTTACCGACGAATTGCCTCTCTATTTATTTAGCCAACTGCGCCATTTGACACTCCAACCTTCTGTTTACAATTTGTCCCTCATGGTGCTCTGTATTCAATCATCGTGCCAGCAGTCACAGTCAAACTCTCGCAATTATATTGAACTGTGGAACCCTTTGGGTGCTCAAATAGGCTTCTATATCTCCTAGTTATTCCATCGCACACCACTGTTCAACTTCCTACCATCATTTTGCGATCATCGAATATAATCGTGTCTCGGATTATACCTGTCGTGACTGCTACGAACCACAGAAAGAACGAGCCCAGATACTACTAAAAACCAACAACAACTTCAAGCTACATCATAGGGTCGCGCACCAGGCAACCTACTCGTCCGAAATGGCCCGCTTCCACATTTCGCGCAAAACTCGCCTCAGAGCAGTCATCGCGATATCGGCCACTTTCTTCATCGCTGAAATATCAAGTCAGTCTCTGTTCCCAGTCCGTTACCACGGCTAACCCCATGCAGCCGGCTTCTACACCAAATCTCTTGCCCTTGTAGCTGACGCATTCCACTACTTGACGGATCTGATCGGCTTCATAGTCGCTTTCGTCGCAGTTCACATGCAGGAGCGCAAGGACGCCCCAGTGGCGCTATCGTTCGGTTGGGCGCGAGCTTCCCTCCTTGGTGCCTTCTTCAACGGCGTATTCCTCCTCGCGCTGGGTCTTTCAATTCTGCTCCAGTCTATTGAACGTTTCATCGATATTAAAGAAGTCGAGAAGCCTGCGGTCGTTCTGATCGTCGGATCAGTGGGTCTGATACTGAACCTTATCAGTGGGATATTCTTGCATGAACACGACCGCGGCGATGGCGTTGGACACACACATGGTCACGGACATGGTCACGGCCACAGCCACGGTCACGGACATGAAGTCAGCCACTCTCACGATGAGGAAGCCGTGCACACTGAACAGCTTGTCGGTCTCAATCACTCCGAGCACAATCACCACAATCTCCTCACGTCCAAGAAGCATCGCGATCTCGGAATGCTCGGCGCACTGATCCACGTCCTTGGAGATGCATTCAACAACATCGGCGTCATCGTCTCCGCCCTTGTGATTTGGCTCACACACTCGCCCAACCGTTTCTACATCGACCCTGCGATATCTTTATACATCGCCCTGATGATTCTCGGAACCGCTATTCCACTGACCCGCCGATCGGGCACGATCCTGCTCGAATCCGCACCCGATGGCGTCGTGCTGGACCACGTCAAGAACGACCTTGAGAGCATCCCTGGTGTGTTGGGTGTCCATGAGCTCCACGTGTGGCGACTGAATCAGACAAAGAGCCTAGCGAGTGCTCACATCGTCGTACGGGATACCGAAGTGCGAGAGTTCATTGGCCGCGCGAAGATCATCAGCGAGTGTCTGCACGCGTATGGAATTCACAGCGCCACGTTGCAACCAGAGCTGGTTGATGCGAGTGAGCTCGGAACAGAGGGAGCGATCCAAGAGACTGAGGGTGTAGGAAAGTGCACAATCACGTGCGGAACGTCGTGTGAGCCACTGAAATGCTGTAATTAGGAAGGGCAACACCTGGGGCAGGATCATGCGTATGCCGGCAGTTTGAATGTCTCATAATATAGGTATAGTACCTGCTGAATCCAAGCCTGTCTATTGACTTCATGCTCCTGTACGTACACATGACCACTTTCGACGCTGAGCTTCACGTGGGTGTTTGTTGTTCATCCTTGTAACAATACCTCTGATAAGTCGCGTCTATTAGTCAGTGATGTACCTAGAAATGGGACAATCGTTGCGTCTTTGCACGCGATTTCTCATTCTGGGATGCTCTGCAGAACATGTCACATATAGCTTAACGTTTCACAACAACAATATAGTCCTACAATCGCTTCTGTAAACCATTAGGCATAATTAACCAGAGCCATACTAGGTACCTTATGGCTCAAGTAAGTACGATCTAAAACGGCCAATATCAGGAGCCTATACACCGGCATGCACTCGGCACTCGGCACTAGCAGAAGTCACCTTAGCAGAAACATGTAATAGCGAAGTTACACGATTCTCTCATGTCATGTCCTTGCGATTGGTGTCCAGTACGTATGCGCTAGGTCCCTGGCATGGGGGGACGGACACGTGATCAGACCCACATAAAAGCAAAAATCTGCGAAACGAGACGCAACAAAAACATACAACAGCGGGGATTCCCCGATCGTCACCGACTCGAGTACTGATCCGCCGGTACACTGCTTATATATGGCTGAGCGGACGGGAAGCCTAGTTTTCAGTGTCCTATGGTCGTATGTGAAAGAGATCGCCCAAGAAGCGCAAGATATACTATGTTACACTACCTCTGGCCATCTTCAGCCTTTCTTTCGCATCTATCCCGTTCCAGAGTCTTGCCCTGACTGCTCCTCACTAGTTGGTCCCTTGGTCTTAGTACTTGCAGCCCTTTTAAGACTATACGGTGTGGAAATGTCAGCATTCCCTCCCAGAAGGGGGCTTGATTCTCTGGGTGTGACTCGCGCTGGTTCATGTCAATCGGAGGATGCACAGAGGTTTTGTTCATTTTTAGGATCTGGTTCGTGTTTACAGTGAGACGAGGATCTGAATGTCGACCTAGTCGGGAATGACTCGCCTTTGACGGTATCTAAGGACTTACGGCGGATTTACACTAGTACCTAAGACTCTCAGTCTATCAATTACAAAACTTTAGTAAGCGAACTCAATGATTGCCGTACATGTGCGAAAAAAGATGCTGATAATTCACAGTCACTGCACACTGACATGCGAGGATTCCTGGCGCCGAAGAAGACGGTGACCAGACTCCATAGTGTATGTATACCAATTCGCGAGCACTCTGCCTCCTGCCCACCAATGCTGTATATTGTTCCTCTCAGCTACTGTGCAGCAGCTTTAGAGTCCTTCAGCACTTGCGCGGGTGTCTTTCCATCCGTATCCACCAAGTCCGAGCGTGCCCCCCTCTCCTCTAGCAGCTTCATGGCATCGACTCCGCCTTTCCAGGCGGCCAAATGCATAGGCGTCCAATTGTTGCAATCGGAGATGACCTCGTTCAGCTCCGCGCCTTGGTCCATCAGGAGGCGCATAGTATCGAGCCGCTCCGCGTATGCAGCTATGTGCAATGCAGCAGTATTCGCGATAGGCATACCGTGTTCCAGAAGTATTTCGGTCATGCGCGAATCCCAAGCCAATGCGGCGCGAGACGTCAGAGACGAGTTGAAGGTCCCAAGATCTTCCGGGTGCTGAACAGGATGCAGTGGATCCGCCCCAAACTCGAGCAGCACAGCGACTAACCTTTTTTTCTCGTTTTACAGCCTCGTAAAGTAGCAGTGCGCCATGAAAGACGTGGAAGTTGACGATACCCGGGTCCGCCGTTGCTAGTGACCTACAAACCCAGGCGTGCTCATCGTCGAGGGTCTTGTAGATTGTTATTTTCGCTACGTGAAATTCAGAAGCGACAATTCCTTGTTTTGATGAGAAAGCCATAAATGTGGATAAAATAGCAGCGTGGCGGTATTGAATCGCTGCCGTGAAAGCCCGTTCGGTGTTTGAAATTTCACGTGCCGACCCTTGCGTGCATCATTCGGACCTTCACATGGTTCGACTCCCTTCGTAGATGGAATGCGCGCTTTCCAGCATTGTCTTGGCCCATTGTGGCTGTGATAGCAAGGTTTGTAAGGTCGTGGCATCGCCAGACGAGCTTGCTTCAATAAGAAGGCGAGCGGCGTCCTCACCCAGAAGTACATCACCCACATCTCTGGTCGAACATGGGTCGTTGTCCAGTACTTTCATGGTCATTTGTGCCGATGTTATATCTGGGTATCGTCGGTGGTGGTGGTTGTGCTTTTGTTGTTCAAATTGTTGACGATAACGAGAACGACGGTGATCACAACGTTTTTGTGGCAGACGTAACGTTTCAACCTTCGTTGGGTGGGCGCACTTCTTTATACGTCCTTGGAAATCTCATGGCGCTTACTCGTTTCTGGCCCACATTGAAACGTTGGGCTGCTACGTGACTGGGCCTATATTAGCTACTATATTACTTTAGGCCTTCGGGGCTCTGCTGCTGATTGGGCCCACCTATGTATGGAGAGTATTACTCGTTGGTTGCGGCTGAAATTGCGGCATCACCTTCTATGGACCTCCGAACCCTACTACATACTAACTTGGCCTCGTATGTATGGTCACTTTAGTTGGAGTATCACCTGTTGCCGGCGTCACAGTACTTCTGTGACATGGACCTTTCGCGCTTCGGGATTGCTACGCCCCATCAAAACGCCTGAGTGTGGCACAGAATTCCCGTAAACAGAGCGCTTTTTGCGGACTTCCGCACCTTACTGCCAACTCGACCCCCGCAGGCATGGATACTGTAAAATTTGGATTGCGACACAGCGTCTTCGCGGCACGACTGCTCTTGTACCGGAACTCCTACAATTCAATGGCGACTCTGATTGTGACACAGAAGTTCCGCGATTTTCGATATGGTTCCGATCAGTGAATCATGTTTGGATCTTTCCTGAAGTGCTTCTCGAGTATATAAAGCGATTTCATAACTTGACTTTTATAATTACATTACTTTCATCCAATATACTTAGACCATCCATTCGCTTGCAGCCGTTGCCGTCCATTTGCGCTCGATGGTTTTCTTTTGACCATTCCACTTCTTCACCAGGGCTTCTGAGAGCTCGCAAGCTTGAAACAGATAATCGTCGAATCCATTCGGCACACAAGCATTACTATTGGAAGATAATGACGCCTCGGTCCCGCTTTGGCTGGTCGCACCTTGTAGCAATAGTTTTTATTTGCCTCACGTTCCTGAGTAGTTGGAAGTGCCTCAACTCTGCCGAACGATTACGTTAACAAGGCCTTAATCGCTCGCACCTACTTCAAACAATTCAAAAATGCACCAAATCTACCCAACATCTCCCAGCAGCGGTATGAAGCATATCTCAGGAAATACTTTCCAGCTACCGATAAGTACGTATTCTATTGTGATGGGTCACGAAAGGACCAAGTCGAAAATTTCGTGGCAAACAACCGTGGCTATCACTTTTATTCTACCTTGTTCGATGCGAAAAGAACGTCACATCCATGGTACCGAGCTTTGAAAACACATAAGGAGGAGGACGATGCCGAAGCGGCTTCAAGGGCCATGGCAAACATCGCCACTGGTCCAGCACTGGTATTCGGCGCGATAAACTACAAGGTAGCAGGAGAACCCACATATTTCACTACCCAGGAGGTCAAAATACTTCAAAAAGGGATCCAATCGGGAAGAATCACGGCTAATCATCACATGGCCAAGGGTGCTACCCATCCATCACAAGTCATGGCGATAGAAGATGCCGATGAAAATGTTGTCTGGCAACCCGGCTACACCAAAGCGACTGACAAAGCTTCTGGACCTTTCTGCCAGACTCTGAAACGAGGTCTTGGATGTAACCGGCCGGTGATCAGACCCAAGTCGATATGTAGCGGTAGAGGAAAGTGTATCGTAGGATCCAAAAACGAAGCTTGCGGCATGAGAAAGCCAACAGGTGGCGAACCTACCAAACGCGCTCCCGAGAAACCTATCAAGCACACCGACAAAAAAATTGTCAAGCATACCACCAGCAAGAAACTTGTCAAGCACAGCACAAAGAAGACTGCCAAACACACTCCCAAGCAGCATACAAAACACATTACCAAGAGACCTGCGAAACATGCCAACGAGAAATACGCCAAAGTCACTACCAAGAGACCTCCGAAACACACTCCCAAGAAGCATACCGAACACACTTACAAAACATTCACCAGACATGGCGGGAAAGCTACTAAAATAGAAGAGGGTGGGGCAGGACTGCGTGATCGAGCATACGCAGTCCTGCCCCACCCTCTACTCCTTACTGAGGTATTTCAGGCGACGATAGTCATTTTAGTATTGCTCGATACCACTACGAGCAGATAAATTCCAAGCCGCAAAATTCTTACAGCTTCCATGAAAAGTAGGCGACCGTCCAAGAACAGAACTTTTCTTCGCTTCGATCCTCTGATTCCCCATGAACCTTGAGTTACAATCCCCTCTCCGCCTCCCACAGCAACCCGAGCTGCGTTCTCTCTTCGTCCTTATCCCAGCTGGAGTAGTTGTTGTTGAAATCCATACTCAATTCCGCCCCAGCAGTCCTCATCACCATCTCCACAATGTCGACGTTGACTTCCCCGGAAACAACCTCCGGAAACGTACCCAGCCACGCCTTGAACGCGCTGCGCTCGATATCGGAAGCGTCGTTCAAATTTGCACCCTCGCACATGCGCCGCTGCGCCATGACCTCTCCGAGGTTTTGAGCCAGGCCTTCGAGCTGCGTCTCGATTTCGGTGAGCAAGTTGGACGCAAAGTCGACGTCGTGCTCCACGCTGCAGAGAAGGGACTTCAGCTGGTGGCGCTCGAATTGGTTGTAGTCGATGTCGAGGGTGACGCGAATGTCGACGAAGGCCTTTTGCACGGTGCGCCAGTTGCTGAAGAACTGGTCAGTGGTCCGCGGCTGATCGGGACTGAAAATCGAATGGAGAGCATGGAGGATGGCGGGGTTGATGGGCAGGGCGGCGGGGGCGGCGGAAGACATGCGAGGGTCGCTTGGAGAGAGGCCACGGGGGCGAGGGTTAGCTGGGGTAGCCGTGGGGTCGCGGAGGTAGAGGGGTGTCTGGTGGCTGGCATTGTTTTAGCTGTTGTTTCTACGTCAAACACGATGTAAACTTTCTAGGTTGAATGACATACTACTTCAAGCCCAAACGGCGGTATTCCATTTCATGCAGGTCAAGCTCCTTTTTGAGGCACCTCAGAATGCTCGAACACCAGTTCAGATAGTCTTTGTACAGCTCGGCTGTCTTCTCCGGAGAGGCTTCCGACTCAACAAGCTTTGAGGGATCGGAAGGCATTGCGGATAGCCAGTTAAATATGCGTGGAGCATGCGGGCAGTTGAAATCGACTAGCTCGTCTGTGTGTATGTCCGTAGCGCGGGTCGGATGCATCGCATGGTGGATCTGAATCTGCCTGACCGCCTCCCTGGTTCTGTATACATCGCGTTGGGCGGAGGGAGATATCGGCATTTTCCTTAGAAGTCAGCTTGTACGGAATCTTGTCACGACGAGCGATGGCGAGTGCGAGGGTAGGATTGGATCAATGATTCGGAGAGAGGTTTTGCGAGGTCATAGCCTTAGCCAGGCAACAGTGATGGGTCTTTGGGCCGCTTTCGATGGTGAAGCGCGTTTCTGTGTTTGGTCGGGTGGCGTGGTGTTACGAGGTGAAAGCACGAAGGACCCACGAAAGTGATACTTGACCTCAATTGCAAACGCATAGTAGAATCGGCTACCTCAAGCTTACAGCGTATCTCTAGACTTGCCTTTTGCGTAGCTTTTCATGAGCGTGACCATGATTGCACGCACACTCTTGCTTCTAGCTGGTCCCAGAACACGAACCGCACATGGCATATCATCAATGTTTGTAGCACCACAGTGGTTGACGCAGAGGATGAAACTATTGGTGGGCGCTTTATCCTGTATCATTCAGTCTATTATAAGTTTGTGGACTTATCGTGGAATATATCAGGGTTGATGCTCACAATAAGATCCACCTTAAGGATTCCCATCCTATTGTCGACCGACGTAGCGCGGCAGTGTCGATTCGCTTCAATAATACTATACTGCACAGGGAAGAAGAAAAATATAGAGTTGTGACCGGCTGAGCCCAAAGATATCGTAATTTCAGCAACTATCAGGCAAAACTCTTTCAATGATGCGGCAAAGGCCAGTAGGCCTCAAGCACATGGTCGTCCTCCCGCGGCTCCAACACTGCTCGAAGGACATGCTTCCGCTCACGACCGGTACGAGACTGTGCTATCGTTTCTGGTAAACAGGAAGCCCACATCACCAAGGCATTCAGATGTGCCTCTCGCCGCTCCCTTGGTGGCACGAAGCCTTCACTGTAAATGTTCGAAACGCGTAGGTCCTCCAACTTGGCGATGTGGCCCTCCAACTCGGAAAGTATTCTTAACATCTCGCACAAAAGCTTTTCACCTTCGTGAGACGCATCTATCGCGTGCTGCAAGCGTGTGCTGTGGTCCGAACGGATATCTCGCAGGTCCCTTTTTGCGTCCTTCATCTTCTCTCGCAACAGATTGCAACTCTGGTAACATTGGCGCTGTTCCAAAGGGGTAGAGTCGTGGAAAGCATTGGCGAGAGCACGGAATGATTCTGAGTGGATACCCGGGTGGGTGCCTGCATGCGCATACTACGCTGATCGAAAGTATCGGCCTCCAAGCTCGCGGTAGTCTTGGGAAAATAAGCCGAGTTCGCTGTAGCCAGAGGAAACTCACTGTCTTCAAATTCAAGTGACCGCATATCAAGTGAATCAAGAATAGCCTCGGCTTTTGTTCGCAAATCCCGTTGCCAGCGGATCAGGTCTTGCTCCTGCTTGAGGCGGGCAGGCTCGGGGAGGGTGATAGCTTTTCGAGTCATTGTAAGTTGGCCAGCTAACGATAGAAGAAAGTTTGACTGGTAGCGATGGTGATCTAGTGATGGCGACCTAGCGATGGTGACTTAGCGATGGTGAACGGAGCATTGAAGTCAGCCTGGGGTAACAAAGACTGATCAAGACAGTCAGGTCTTGGTAGACACAGCGCCGCTAGACCAAATAGAGTTAGCACGTTTGGTTCCTTCTGCACACATGAAGTGATCCACATTGAAACGCAGGTGCTGTCACCTTCCAGCCATTGCGCGCACCATGTTCCATGTACGCTCGCCTTGCTTCTTGAATGACATCTCTTTGATGCGCACGCGCGCCTCATCAGGGCAGCACTGGCCGCCTCGATGACACCCTGAGCAGACCAAAACGCCCTCGGCATGTCTCCTGCAAGCGAGTCAACTCGCCTTCATGGTGAAAGCGGTATACGATAAAGGCACTTTCCAAGTCATGCGCCGCGTTGCCTTGTTCTCATTGCAGCGATCAAGTCCATGTGGAAACGGAGCGACCGAGAGCAGCAAAAGATGCCCTGCACTGGCCGCCATGACACCGCAAGATCATTGCCTGAGGACCGGTGTGACCGTCACACCGATGGAAGGGAGTGTAGGTAGCGGGCGCAAGTCGCGTGCGCGTTGAAGGCTGCAGATATCTACCTTCCTATCCGTTACTCTTCCCCGCATCGAGTGGTATGTTCCCATCATCCGAGACACCACGAGCATGTACCAGTGCTGTCATTTCCACCCTCTTTCCACCCTGGTCCATATCCAGCAAGGTAATCCAGCGACAGTCGGTGCGTGGGCGATTGTGGCTTGTCCGTTTACCTGCCGCGGTGCTGCTTGAGGTGGCGGGCTACCTAGCATGTCGTCATCGGTTCTGCACCCACCGCGATATTCCCAGGTCTTCCATTGCAAGGCGCAAAAGAAAAGGCCTGCCTTGTATATATACACACTCGCCCTGTACCTGGTTTCAGGCCGCGCTAATGCCAAGTTCGCATGCCTGCCGCGGTGCCACGAGCCTTAGCCGCGTGGCTTGAGGCCCTGGGGGATCTGCCGCCTCAGATTCTTGGTGGTGCAAGATGCCGCGCCCTGATTGGGCTGGTGCTTGGATGACCTCAAGCCACTTCCGCTTTGGGCGACCCGTTCAAAGCTTCCCTGTGACATCAGTCAATCGCTCTACACAGTAATAAGCCCTGCATTCACCGTGCTGTTGTTTACTATTTAATCAGAATAGCGCTCCCGAGTAGTGTTTGTCTTACACCCCCTACCGGACTTCCTCACACCTCTTGGTCCCTCTCTTCCTTGTCTATAGCTCTTCCTTATCGATACTTGCATCCTCGTACCCGCATTGCATTGCATCATGCCATCCTTCAAGAATATGATTGCCAGGTTGCGATCCCGCTCCACCCGTGCCGCTACCGGCAACGATAGCCGCGTGCCGACTACCAACGGCAATGCCCACAAGAGCGCCCCGGCCCCAGCTCCAGCTGCACAGGCAAAGCAACAAGTCATGGCATCGGCCACAGCCCCCACGCTCACTGTCACGCTGAGGAACACAAGTAACAGCAGTGCCATGTATGTCTATGTCACGGGTATAGCACTAGACAGCGGCAATCGGGCCATGTTCCTTCAGTCGGATGGCAAGACAATCTACTATCCCGCCTCTCCGAACACCGTCGGCTCGCCATTAGTGCAGGACGTTGCCATCCCGTTGGGTGCTCCTGGAACGACCAAAAACATCACCATTCCGAGGATTGCGGGTGGCCGTGTATGGTTTTCCATCGGGGCCAAGCTTACGTTTGCGTTGAATCCCGGTCCTGGCGTCGTCGAGGCAAGCTTGCTCTCGTCTTGTGAGTAGCAATTGCTAACCTATATTGCAGCCTTCCGTCTCAAATCCCAGTGACCCGAATATTAACATCGATTGGGGGTACGTATGCCACCGAAACGAACAATGAACCAATAACTGACGCTGATCGATAGCTTCTGCGAGTTCACCTACAACGCTGACCAGCTCTTCGCCAACATATCCTGCGTCGACTTCATCAGCATTCCAGTGGCGCTTACTCTGACTAGCACATCTGGCAATGTCCAGTCCGTGCCAGGGCTGCCAGCCAACGGTTTGGCAACTATCGTCAATGGCCTCAAACAGCAGGCCGCTAGTGATGGGCGACCATGGGACAAGTTAGTCTACCCAGCGACAGGATCACCACTACGCGTGCTATCGCCCCTCAAGCTTCTCGACAGCAACGGCAGTGCATGGGACGGCTACTGGGACGCATATGTGAACCAAGTCTGGAACCGCTTCAGCAGCACCGACATGACCATCAACACGCAGGCAGCCGCTGGCAACGTTACGGGACGCGTTTCCAATGGAGAACTGTCCCTCGGTTCTGCTGGCACCTTCAACAAGCCCAACGCCCGTGACATCTGGACTTGCTCCGAGGGGCCTTTCGCCACGGGCGACAACGCCGCACGCAACGCCGTCATCCCTCGCCTGGCTGCCGCATTCAATCGTAGCACGCTCTTAGACGCAACACAGTTCCCGAATGGTAGTTCCCCGGTGAACTACTACAAAAAAGCGACCACGAACCATTACTCGCGCCTCGTCCATCAGACCATGAAGGACGGCCGTGGCTATGCATTCCCTTACGATGACGTCGTGCCTGATGGCGGCCCAGACGTTGCTGGTACAGTCTTCGACGGCAGTCCAGCTAACTGGACTATTTCTATTGGAGGTAGTTAGTGTCCGCCTCCTTGTCCTTTCCGCAACAAGCCAGAGTACCTCGAGCAATCATCGGGAACGTTTGGCGCGGCAGCTTTTGAACCGTGACCTCAGGCCCGCGGTTCAAAATTTGGGTTGAAGAGTATTCTGAGACTTTGCGACCACAATAGAGCAGATCTTCAGTTTGGTCGTGGCGTA
The DNA here is from genome assembly GCA_015832175.1 of Paraphaeosphaeria minitans. Classification (NCBI taxonomy): domain Eukaryota; kingdom Fungi; phylum Ascomycota; class Dothideomycetes; order Pleosporales; family Didymosphaeriaceae; genus Paraphaeosphaeria; species Paraphaeosphaeria minitans. The sequence goes on along the minus strand of WJXW01000004.1, from coordinate 1,368,073 downwards.
TAGATTTCTTATACCACTGGGCTCGATTTACCTTGTGTTGGTACATCACCTTCGCTCAAGCGTGCTTCTTTGTAAATATCCCGCTTATTATTAATGTTTATATCTCCATCTGTGCTTTTGGTCACCACATTGGCTGAACTTGAGAGTGTTGGTGAGAGTGAACTTGCTTCTGGATCACTACTTTGGACCGAGCTCTCACCACGAGCCCGCCACGGCAGTAAACCTCAACGGTCCCACCGCGGTCACGCTTTCAAAATCCATTTTTCAACCACACCATAAAATTCCACAGCGCCCTGCAATGACCCTCACACTCCTCATCACCATACCGCTGCGATACAGAATCCACGTCGTGCCCAACTAACGAGACTGCAGCTCCCGCGCACCCACTGTCTCAACCAAGTCACTTTCACCTTCAACCAGCGCTCGCGGAACTAAAGATGCGCCCCACAGCCATGAAGAAGAAGTCGATTAGGAACTTGAAGTTCCTGAGTAAAGCTAAGTCTAAGACATGGGCACCACCTCAGTCTCAGTCCCAGCCTGACGCCGCAGAACCGCAAGACACTGGGCATCTCGGACCAGAACGCCAGCCAGAGCTTCTCGCACTGCGGTACGAGGAGAGTGCGCTTCCGACCGAGGAGCCGGTCGAACCGAAGAATCCATATGTGTACCATCGGGTAGCGACAAGTCCTTTGCCCGCACCCGCACCCGCACCCGCGGCTGAGGAGAAGGGGATGGAAGAGGAGAGCGTGACGCAGGATGGGTCGGCGGTAAAGCTCCCGAAGTCACCGTCCGTAGTTTCCATGCTAAAGTCACCGCTCCCCGGACGCATGAACAGCCTCAAGAAAATGACGACCTTCCTGCGTCTCAAGAAGGCGAAGACGGAGCTCATAGCTACATCCCCTTCACTGGGACAGATCACCGAACCCGCCGACGACGAGACCCACGACTTTACTCCCACCATCGAGAGTGGTAGCAGCACCGTCGCTCAAACACTCCCCATCTCCCCGACTAGCAGCATGCTGACCCCGCACACCGCAACATTCACCTCCGCGTCGTTGGACCTCAGCACCCCACTTACGCTCTTCCCGCCAATTGGCGCCTCCCTCGACACCAACGAAGGGCAGGAAGAAGAAGAAGAAGCCCAAATCACATCCGCAAGAGAAGAAATCCGCGCCCTCAAGCTCGCCGACGTAGCTTCCACACGCAACGCCCTGCACCTAGCGTACACGGCACGGGAAACCGGCCTCTCCACTGCATCCCGCCTGCACGCGCAAAACGAGCGTCTCGCCCACGCAGATATCGCCATCCACGCGGCAGGCGTGCAGAACCGCATTGCATCGCAGCAGATCCGCACGCTGAAGAAGGCACAGAGGTTCCTGCCAGCCGCGGAGAATCCGTTTACTGCAGAGCGGCGCTCGAGGCTGGGTGATGAGGCGGCGGTGGCGGCGCGGCGGATGGAAAGAGAGGAGCGAGATGCCCTTCGTCGGGCGCGCTGGGAAGAGGCGTTTCGTCGGCGTGTCACCGCCACCGTGGCCGTCCCTGCCGAAGATGGCAAGCCCGCTCGTCTGGTGGAAAGGGTGGAGTACCACTTTGAGCCTGACAGCGAGGATGATGTGTTTGAGGAAGAGATTGAGGGGAATTTGGATAGGTTGGCGGAGGTGGGGCTGCAGCTTAGAGAGGTGGCGGTGGAGATGGAACGGGCGGCGGAGGAGGGGAACAGGAGGTTGGGTGGGATGAGGGAGAGGACGGATGGGGTGGACGATGGGGTTGTAAGAAATCGGTATGCGTTGGGGCGGATTCATTAGGTGGAAGACTAGGTACCTACCTAGGGTTCCGCAGGAGATGGTCGCGAGCAACGTGTGGAGCAACTGTTGGCACGAGCACTCGCACATAAAAAGCGATTCAAGTCAAATGCAGCGATTTCGATAAAGGTTTCTCGTTGCAAGTTTAGTGATGCAGTATGCTATATGGTATCTAAAATGTACAAAGAACAATCACGATGGTTATGTACAGAATCCTGTTGGGCCCATCGCTAACACCTCTCTCCCCTCATTTCCAAACGAATCGATGACTTAAGCAACAAATTCACGAGGATGGCTGCGCCAGTGCCCCTTGCCCTCGCCCCAGCCGTGGGATCCAGTGCTAGCCTCGGCCTCACCGTCGTTGCTCTGCTCCTCGGAGTCATCGTCCTCATAATCCCTGTCCTCCTCATCACTCTCGCCGTCCTCCTCATCACCACCCTCCTGGTACTCGCCCTCGCCCTCGCCCTCGGGAGCAGGAGTAGCCGCAGGTGCGGCAGGGGTTCCGTAACCAGCAGCGCTGGAGGCAGCGGGCGCGGCACCGGTGGCAGTAACGTAGGCGTGTTGGGTGGCGGTAGCAGTGACGAGAACAACGTGACCAGACGTAGGGGTGCTGGCCTCGGGCTCAGACTCGCTTTCAGGAGTAGGATGAGCGGCGTAGGACTCGGCAGGGCTGGGCTGGGCGGCAGCGGCGGAAGACTCGGCGGCAGTAGTGGGTTGAGCAGCGTAAGAGGACTCGACGGGAACGGCCGGGGCAGCGGTGGATGACGGTGCCTCATCGGCAGCAGAAGAGCTGCCAGAGCCAGAGCCGCTTCCAACAGCACAGGGTGCAAGAGCCGGGCCTGGCGCATCGAAGGTTTCGCCGGCGTCGTGCTGGTAGAGGTCGAAAGTGAGCTGCTTGTCCGAAGACGAGTAGATCTCGGTGGCCTTGATGCCAGTGGGTATCTTAGCGTTGTCGTTTCCGTTCTGGATGGCGATGTTGAGCGCCTGGGGCCAAAATTGCCGCTCGGAGACGGCGCCGTTGTTGTGGACGGAGGCGACCTCAGTGCGGAGGACGTAGTTGCCGCTGGGGAGGTCCTTGGGGATGGTGACGGTCTGGGTGTTGGCGTTGTCATAGAAGATGGTGTCAGTGCCCCAGTAGCCGGTCTGCTCCTTGACGCCGCCTTCGGCATAGCGGGAGCCGGCAGGGTAGTCAATCAGGCCGGACTGGTGGATCTTGAAGAAGCTGAGGTTCTCCTTCTGGACGTCCTTGCAGTCGCCGTTGCAGGGTGCGAGCCAAGTGGCAGTCCAGCCGTGGTGGGAGCAATCCCAGCCGACCTCCTCGCCACCGCACTCTCCGTCGTGCTGCCAGGTGAACTTGACGTCACTACCGGCATCTACGGGGGCAGTGAAAGGCGAGGGCTCGGCATCCACGTGGGCAATGATATCGGGGTCGTTGATCTTGTCGCCGAAAACGGGCTGGAACCCCCATCCTTGGTTGGTCCTCCAAGCAGGCGAAGAGTCATCACCGCCGCTCTTGTCAGCGGCGTAGAAACCAGGGTAGGTCTTGCCTCCAGCCTCGAATTCCTTGACATAAGTGTGGGCGGCGGCCTGGGAGATGAAAGCAGCCGCAAACACGACGGCAGTATTGGCGATCTTAGACATGGCAGGCATCTCGAATGGTGATGTTCTTGAAAAAATGTTTCTCGGAAACGTAGTTGGTAAGGAGTGTGTGTAAATGAAAGACTAAAGCTCCAGAGCTATGAAAAGAATGACTGGTCGCGAAGGGGAAGAGAGTGACTGAGAACGAACACAAGAGGTTGCTGATGAGACTGACCAGGGCGGACGCTCATGGCTTATGTAGTTGACATTTTCGTGTAGGGAGGCGGCGTTCAGCCTTGTAGGAACAAAGGCCTTGGGGGCTGATCATCTCCGGCTTATGGTGTTGGGCGCCCTGATTGGTGGCGCTAGCGTCGAAACAAAACACGGGCAGGGATGCTGCGCGTGAAAGAGGAGGTAGGTAGGTAGTATATTCCTTGGCTGCTCAGGAACTCCGCTCCGTACCAGTTTCCTGTCGCGCGAGTAGTCTTGACGACTCCTGCTACACCACAGCAGCTGTTTGCGATTTGACTGCCTTCTTGCACTCTCCGGTCTCGTGCGAACCGTAAGGTAACATGGTGCGGAAGTCGACATCCAGCCAGCCGCCAGGCATCTGCCAAAACACCGATCCATCCACTCCTCCCCAACAGCAATCTCATTCAGGTACCAGCGAATCACATTCTCACCACACCTGCCATACTGCACCAGTGATTTGAGTTGGGCCCGCGTGCAGGGTGGCGCCGATCGGATCAGCGCGAAGGCGGACGAAGGCGTCGACGGCGTGGACAGCAGGGTTCCACCAAGCGAGGCCGCTCGTTTCATGTTTCCTCCTTCGCGAAACCGCCCATCGATGAATAGATAACTGGGGTGTGTAGGTTCTGGTGTGGAGTTGAACGTGGAAAAGCGTACGGCGTTGCGGGAAATCTTTGCAGTCGCTGTCGAGGATGCAACTTTCCTAGTAGGTACGCATCGGTCAGTCTGCTGCATACCCCCGTTATCGAGCGTATACCACATGTAGAAGCTCATAACCGCGTGTTGTAGGTATCCCAAAGGCAAATTGCAGTCACGCCTCGTGCAGCACAATGCGAAGTTTACTTATTGGAAAAGCAACCTCAGTACGTACTCATATCCTTCCTGCACACGCAGGTACCCGAAGAAACAAAGGCGAACAGCAAGCGACGAAATAGGTAAACTTCTTTCGCGCATCTGCTTTCTTTTCTTTTGCGTATTTCGAAGCTAGCACTCGGTTTCCCTATAGGTACAGAGCCTAGAGGTGGCCATTGCTGGATCCTTTCGCGTGTACTGTAATGTCACTTCCCGCTGTACTGGCAATGTCACTTCCCGCCGCATTGGCAACGGTGGCATTTGATTGCAAAGGCTGTCATCAAGGCCCAGATATGGTGGAGATCCGGTTTGTTGATAAGATTTGAGTAGTGTTGTGTCACCAAGTCAATATCTCGAGATGGTAGATTCGCTACCTCAACGGGTCGGCAAGTGGTGACGACTTTTGTTCATGCGCCCAGAAGATATCCGGACTGCCATTTACTCCGTAAGGGCTCTCGTGCGGTAAGAACTCGATTCTATTATTCTGTTCATGTTTCTTCAAAGAACCCCGTCGCGATCCCCATGAGGTGGATTGGGGAACTTCAATCTTTCTTCAATTCAAACATGACCGCCAAACACACGTCAAGATGATTAGAATCCGTAATTTAATGGTCGAACGGCATGCGACGACTCCATATTTCAGCCCCACCGACCAATTACATGGCCCCAGGCCGATTTTCGTGCCCAGGTCCGCCACGGGAAATCGTCCGGTGGTATGCCTCGCCGGTGGGTCGGAAGTTCGCCTTTCTAGGCGCAGTCCATTTGTGCTCTTTGCTGGGGCTGCCATGTTGACGACAGGCCGGGAGACGTAGTCAGTTGTTACTAACCGTAGACACACGGAGAGAGCAACCTTGTCTTACAATGTCGTACTGCCGTTGAATTCTTCGCGCATGCTCCGGTCACATTCTCAAATGCTCGATCAGCTGCAACGTCCTCCACCTGTATCCCAACTTCTTGCAGCTACTCCAACGGCAGATTCGCAAGTTTATTCGACGTTGAGTCTCGCGAAATCAATTCGAAGGCACCCCGGGTCAAAACTTTACTTCCTCTGATCCAAAACGTCCCTCGCGATCTTGCTAAGAGCAGTAGCGTAAGAGATTTTCCTCTCTCTTTTAGAAAAATGCGCAGGTTGTCGCCATCTGTGTAAATGGAGAGGATCTCCAAGCATGATGGCAATATCTCAATCTGTGGAACTTTTGTCGTTCGTCGCTGAGGCGTCCTGTGCGTCGGGTCACAATCTGATTTTCAGAGTGTACGTCGAAACGCCAAGGTGCTTTGGTCGAGTGAAGTTCTGCAGTTTTGTGATCAGCTCCTTTCCTGTGTCGTTTTCCTCGGTGCTTTTGCCTTCGAGAATGCGTATTTCGAGGATTTCGAGCGTACGTGCCAGTGGAAGGAGTCGTTGAAAGGGGCGCGACAGCTTTCCGAAGCTGTTTACATTCCACCAGGCTTATACCTAATGCTGATGTAAACGACCCTGAGACAGGGAAAATGCGAGAACGGCGGATCGTAGGATGCCTTGCTCTCTCTGTGTAATACTTTGAAAGGCGACATGTTCGTGCGAAGGATCTGAATATGGGAGGTCTGTTCCTTGGGCCAAAGGGCCAGAATTGCCTCCTGCTGGTCGTGAAACCAACTGCGTTACTTCGTTATTTTCGAGCGGCTACAGCTCCGCAGTGGGGAAAGCGTTAACCACTCCCAAGAGGGTCTTTCCGCGTCGCCTATGTGGTTGAAAATTTCCACAGAACGAAGTCCATGCGGTGCACGGAGCACATGATCCTGGCGTTGGGGTTGGTGCAATCCGATCGTCGTTGACCAGCAACTCCTGTCAACGTACACACCACGAATTCCATCTCATGTTTTGTATGGCCACTTTTGGGAGTCACGATAGTCGTATATCCATGTAGTCCGTTTATTCATAAAGACGCCATGCCCGTTACCCAGTCGCGGAGTGTCAACGTTCGGTGCGATGATGAACAAGAGGTATGTCCATCCAACAATGTTGCCCCACCAAACCCAGTTCCGGAATCCTGCGTGGTGGAAAAAGTGTTCCACCATTACATCATTCATGTTATCATACGTATACAGAAGATATCGATATACTCATATTCATACACTTACTCCCTACTCAGGCACCTTTTGTTATCTCTCAACATCATCAAATGCACGAAATCCTCTACCATTCTTCCATCATCGTCTCGAAGAACTCAAAAATACTCGTCGTCCGACTCGCCTTCAGCGTCGACATCTGCTCCCTCGGTATCAGCATCCGCATCAGCCATGTCGGCATCCTGCTTCGTAGTCGAGGGTGTGGCAGCAGGTGTAGGTGTGGTTGACACCATGCCCTCCTGCTGCGGAGCCTGAGTCGAATGCGACGCCGGTCCAATCTCACCAGAGGGACCATCTCCAGCTGGGGACGCGTTTGCCATATCTTGGTTCTGCAACGCGTGCTTGACGATGGTATACTGCTTCCTCACGTTGCCAAGGATCTGCTCACCGGCAGACACACCGTTACCCTGGGGCACCCCCTCGCCCGATTTGTGCGCTTGCTGAGATCGGAGGCTATACTCGTTGTTGTACTCCGTTCGCCAGGTAGGTACAAGCTTGTTGTTCGTCTTCTGGCGCCTGACGTGTTCACCAAACTCATCGTTCCCGTCATCGATCAGCTTGTCGCCGAACACCGCCCAGTAACCCGGCAGAAGCTCGTAAGTGCCATGTGGTGAGCGCTTCGCAGCCTGCGCAGTAACTAGCCAATCGAGGACGAGCTGGATTTCGAAGACTTCGGTAGTATACGTCTCGCAGCGACTGAAGATTTCTTGGGCGGTGACGCTGGGTTGGAAGAGAAGGGCCTGGACGACGATGTTAAGGATGCGGTTCCACCAGGGGTGAATGACGGTTTGTCCATCAATGGTGTTCCAGATAGGGAGGAGCGCGTTGGATTCCTGTTCGCGCGCGGAGAGCGGTGGTTCGGGCATTGGATTCCAGACAATTGGCGAACCTTCTGTCGGAGTAGGTGAAAGTGACGTTGGTCGCAGGGGATTGCCATAGTCGTAGGTATCGGTTGGTGCCACTGCAAGCGGCCAGAATAGACGCTTTCGATCCATAAGTCGGTGTTGGTAGTCGCCTTCGGAGAAGCCCCAGACTGAAATGCGTGGGATAGGTGCATTGAAGTTGTTGTCAATGGGTGGGAGTTGAGGAATTAGCTTGATCTTGCCCTCGCTGGCGAGCGAGATGAGTGCCATCACAGTACCATTCTCAGCGGTCCGAGAAACCAGGTAGGTGCGCTTACGTGGATCCGCATTTGTGAATGCGGTATCCAAGTCTTTCTTGAGTTGTACAGCTGTCATGAAATCCGCCAGCTCAAAGGTGCGTCGATAGTTCTTGGCAAAGCCAGGGCTGAAGTGGTAATTGCGGCCAGGTAGGAGTCGTTTGATCTTCCGTTGCCTGATCAAATTGGCCTGGAGAAGATCGTTGACTGAGCGTCCGATTACTGGGTTTGGAAGCTTTCTAAGCTTTTCATGTGCCAGTGTCTTGTCGTAAAGTTCTTTCGGGGTTGATATGTTCGCACGTATCAAGGCCCGGGCCTCAAGGTCATCTTCATTCCCAGGGGTTGTCACCTTGCGCTTCCCGTGGAGTGGACTACCAAACGTATACTTGGCGAATCGTTCGTCACGGTTAATATTCGCCAGGGCAGTGTTGTACCAAACTGTCCGGTCCAAAACATCGTAGCTCGAGAGGTCGAATTGGCAATCATCTAGAGCTTCGCGAGCGAGCGGGAGCGGTGGTTCGACGTGCGTGCAAGTCAGCAAGGCCCAACGAACCAATTTACCCCAATTATACGTGCCCGGATCTTCTATCGGATCGACCTTCCCCTCCTCATATGCGCTCAAAAATTGCGATTGGAATGAACCAATCATCCCCCGAAGTTGGGAAGCCATCCTCTTCTGTAACCAAGCCCACGCTTTCTTGCTCTTTTCCATGTCGAACCGAGGTGAATCGACGTACACCTTTTTCACGATGTCCCAATCAACGTTTCCGTTTTCTCCAGCCATACTGGACGCAACGATGAGTGTGTAGCACAGTTTTCTGAACTCGCTCAGTGGATCGAATGTCTCTGGGTACTTTCTTTCCTTAAATGCATTGTACTTGCTTCTCGTTCGATTTCTGCGTTGTCGATCTCGAACAGTCCACACGTGCTGCTTTTTCCTTATGACAGGCTCGTAGTCAGGCTTATTAAGATCCCCTGTCAATCCAGCTAGGCGTTGTGCTATGGTGGGCGATTTCACTCCATCGACCTCATCCTGCTCGTCTTCTTCTTCCTCATCCGCACTCTCTTGTATTTGGATGTGGTGGCGCGCTAAGAAATCGTCTTCCGACTGCTTCGCCCGACTATTTTCACTCGGACGAGACTTTCGAGGCTTTTTACGCGAGGCTTGGTCCGCCAGCTGCTCAATCCTAACACGCTTACGGCTCTGCTGCTGCTGCTTTTTCTTCTTTTTGAAATCTTTGACTGCGCTCGGTGCACTACCGATGAGAAAAGTCGAGAATGTATGGGTAGATGAATGGTATCCTATCGTTGGTAACATCAACGCAGCAACAGGATTAAAGGATTCAGTGGGGCGAAGCTCTTGAAGGACTGGCTGAACATCTTCGACCGATGTTGGAACAGGTACAATCGTGATTTGGGGACGAGGGCACGAGTCGATCAACGGTTCATCGTCGGAGGAATCAGTCGCAGGTACAGCCTCCTCAGGCTGCTGAGTAAGTAGCGGAGATTCGGCTGTCTTGGGAAGTTTAGGTCGATTATCTGCTCCGGTGTGCAGTTCATCGTTCAGGCCTCCAAGCCTCTGACGCTCCTTGAACAACTTCCTACGAGACCCGGAAATTTCTAATTTCTCTTGACGTTGCTGTTGTTTCTCCACTCTCTTATGCTCTTTGATAGCTTCTTTAACTAGTCTCCGTTGCTCCTCCTTAGCTTCTTTCACTAGTCTGCGTCGCTCCCACCTGGCTTGTTTGATACGCGCGTCCAGTCTCCGGGATGCCAGTGGATACAGTTCCGGGGCGAAAGAGTTGTCGACCTTTGGCCTCACTGGAGCAGGCCTCACTTCTTCTCTGTAGTACTGTCGCACGCCTGGAGGGCAATATCTCTCGGGGTATGCTTGAATGACCTCCTTGACCACACTCTGAACCTCTGGACTGGTGAACTGGAAATGCTTCCTGAAGAAAACAATTCTCTGCTTGTTGCCCGGTACCTCTGCTCGAGGCACCGTGAATTCGGCTTTTTTCAGATACGCAGGAGCACGGCATAGATCTATGACGGCTTTCCGGACAGTGCCTGGAATCGGACAGGTGACGCTCTTCGGCCCAAGCTCCTCCCAGAGAGAGGCAAAGACAGGATACATGACCTCTGTTCCCGGGAAGACGCCTCCGCAAAGGTCGAAGAGATGCCTTATGATACGCGTTCGGGCGTGAGCAACGCTTCCCCTACCAAGAGTCACACCTCGACTAGTCCTATCATCAGTTTTTCGCCCGACTGGTAGAGTGGAAGTTGCCGCCTCAGGCCCGCTTGTATCCCTTTGAGAGGAAGGATCTCGTGGAAGATTCTCGGCTGCGTTGGGGTCTTCGTTGGTTACCGCAGTATGAGACGATTCTTGAGATGGCGCAGTCCTATACGGACTTTGATATGAAGTAGTGGGCACAGGAATCGCAGTGTCCCTCGCAGGTGGTAAATTCAGTGAAATCCTGCGCGCAGTCGAATCAAAGTGAGCAGATGATGTTTCACGTGGGCCTCCATGTGACCCCTCAACGGATTTAGACGCCAGAGCTTTTACCATCACTTGACCATTTGACGCTTCTAGACTTGTGCTTCGTTGTAATGCCGCTGTCGCATCAAGTATTTCAGAAGGCTGTTCACTGGCTCGTTGAGAGTTGTCAACAGGTCCATGGAGTTTGCTCAAACCCTTTTGAGGCGAGTGAACGGTGTCAGATGGGGAAGCAATTTCCATCACTGTATCAAATTCGAAAGGTGCGGAGGCAGAGTCTGGCATTGACTCCAAATTTTGCGTGCCCACCGTACCAACAGCAGGCTCGATTTGCAGCTTAGTAGCTTTAGGATTTGTGATGGGCCTTGAGCTCCGCCTAGAGGGCTGTTGCTCTACTTCAGCGATCGGAGTCTGCGCAGAGAGTGAGATGCCAGGTTCCAACTCGTCGTCGGTAACAGATAACGTGGGCGATGGCGCCAAATTCGAGTTCTTCTTCGAATGAGATCTTTGTGCGCCTGCACGAACTTTGGGTGCGATTGAGAAAGCTGATGAGCTACTTTCCTTAACCGTATAGGAAACAAACCAATCGAACTGGTGTAAAGTTGGCAACTTGAAGGTTGTCATGAACGTCTTCTTCGGTCTACCACGACCCCCCTTACCAGGTCTGGTCGCATACGGGTTGAAATATACGCCAGATTCTGTGCGACTGTCGTATCGTTCTAAGGCTTCCTGGGCTTGACGTTCGGCTTGGTTCAGTGGAACATCTGGTCTTGGCTTTGCATTCTTCTTGAAAGGACCATGGTGACCTTTCGCCGGAGGCTTGGGTGTCTGCGAGGGCGTCAGAGGTTCATCGGTATATGTGCTGACTCTGTGGTTGATCGGAATCGACAACGGCGAGACATCGTTGCTGTCCGCTCCAGGATTGGATGTTTGCAGGGAAGCCGCAGAGACGTCAGAATCCATGCATACGTCCTCTGAAGGCGCAGTGCCCGCCACTTCAGTGTCGAGAGGGCCATCGACTAGCTCCATACCATGGTCCTCGATAAGTTGATATTCATCAATGCCTCCCCGTTTGGCCTTTTTTGGGGGTCTACCAGCTTTTCTCCCGCTTTCTTTGAGAGCGCGTTTTCTGCTACCGTTTCCGTTCCGTGGCGAGTGTTGCTCTGCATCAGTATGCACGTTGTCGACCACTGCGGCATCTTCCTTGTCTGTGATAGCATCGATTCGCTCTTCCGCATGCTGAAGCTTTCCACCTTCGAGCTCCTCATCGCTATCATCCGTGCGTGCTTTATATACAACAGACGAAGAATCATCCTCGATAAGGGAGCACTTCATATGCGTGAGCGATTCGTTGCGGCCTTGTTCCTTGAGGATTTGCTCAGTGACCTGGAAGGACAAGCGACCATGTTCGGGCAGACCTCTAGCCTTCCTCTCTTCACGTGTCAAAAGCGGTGGGCCGGGTCGCCTTCCATATCTTGGCTTTGGCTTGGGTGCATCCACATTGAGACCCTTCACAAGTTTTTCGGGTAACGAAGTGGGATCGCCAGTCTTTTCGCGATGGGCACGGATCTGTGATTCATAGTCCAAACCCAACCGACCCTTAGCAGGTAAGCCCAGAATCAATCTCTCAGCCTGCGTGAGCAGCGGTCGCGGGGTCAATTTGCTCCTGTGAACGTGCCCTCTTTCTCCTGATGGTGATCTGGAAGAACATGTTGCCAGTTCTTGGTCTGGTGTGGATTGTGCCTGAACAGCGCTGTCTCCATTCAACAGTTTTGCTTCCCAATCTCGGGGCCTTCTGCGATTCCTTACGACAGCGGCACATGCCTCTACAAGAGATGATGTACCCGTGGAACCATGGAAGTCGGTTTCATTCAGTTCCCGAAAGCCCCAGCTATCGACCGATGATAAAGAAGCAGGAGTTTGCTCTTTGAGGCGAGCGCCTTTCTTGTTCTCATCTAGGTCCAGTGCCTCCCAAGTCACTTCCCCCGCATCGACCGCTTTTTGGAAGTTTTGGTGTGTTCGGTACAGGTAATGAACACGTTTCTTGTCGGTTGACATCGCCGTATCTCGAACAAGAGCAAGATGGCGGACATGCATCGGCTGGTTCTTATCCCAGCCATCAGTCAATCTAGTGACAAGGGACTCGAGGGGGCGTTTCCAGAAGAATCCTGTAGTTGTATCACGCAGTTTGGCTGTATCCGTTCCATCCGTGCCAGTTGCGTCGACAGCATCAACGACCATGTTTGTAAGTAAGCGATCAGGTAACCATTGGGGCGGGATGCGGCGGTCGGCATCACCATCTTCATCTGCATCAGATACATCGTTCATCAAGTCTTGCTCCAATTCTTGCATGGATCCGTCGGCAACATTGTCAGCCTCGAGCGGTTCCTCATCAACTGCATCGGCAGCAGTCGACCCAGCTATTCGCTTGAACTTGAGGTTCTGAATGTCATCTTCTAGGGGTTCCCTGAGACGCTGGATACAAATAAAGTGGTTCGACATTAGAAGCGAATGGCGCGACTGTTTCTCCACAGTGAATCGCCTGAGGTATCCAGTCTGTTCCAGGCGTATGAGTGCGCCACGGACAGCGCGACCATTCCATCGTTCCACTGAAACACCCTAACGAAATGTCAGCTCATACATTAGAGTGTTCAGTCTCGCGCACTTGCCAGCTTCTTCCTGAGATTGCGCACGGCTACCACGTAAGTGGTTTCGAGTAGCTTATTTAGCAAAACAAGCAATCCAGTCAGACTGAGTGTGTGAATGCCAAATACATCATTGACACCTTTGGGCTCTTCTTGAACATTCTTCAAGTACATCTTATGCGTACAAAGGCTCGTTCGAGCCTTTCCCCATTGGATAGGTCTTTTGTCAATGTAGCCTTTCTTGTGAAGCGATTCCGTTCGAGCAGGCACAGAGCGCTTGTCCTGTCCGCTAAGCTTTTGTAACTCTGGTTGAGAGATACCTTTGGGACCAGACGTTGCTATGATTGACAACAAGACAAACTCTGAGCCTGGCACCTTATTAAGGTCGATTGGGTGGCCTGTAATGGCTATCCATGTTTGATTTTGGCTTGTGCATAGTCGAGGACCCTGCACGGTAGCATCTGGCGCATCGAACGCAGGTTGAGACACCTGAATGTTCTTCGGTATCTTGCGCAACTCACGCACCTTTGAAGGTGGACCGGCGATAGCGTCATTTCCAGAAGGCGCTGAGGCATATTTGTGCTGCAGTTTGAGCTGACTGCTGGAAATCTGACCTTCCCCTAGTAACTGTTGACGCAATGAGCCACCAAGCAATGTCAATTTGCGAGACGGTCGTATCTGGCCAGGCGCAAGTGATCTGTCCGCCGCAGAGCTACCATTCGGCTGGCTAGAGTATCCCGCAGGCACCGTATCTTTATTAGACTTCTCTTGGTTCTCCAATGCCTCAAATTCAGCCAGTGAAAGACTTCGGGCTTCGCGCTTGTAGTAGATGCGAACTTCTGGGTGTTCGGTCACCCATTGCCAGACTTGCTCATAAAAATTACGGCCGAGGTCTTTTGGAAGATGGTCGGAAATGGGCTCTTGTTCTTTTCTCTTTTGCTGATAGTAGTCGTTGACGATGCGTCGGATGTCTGCACTGCTTGCACCTGAGACGGGGAGTTAGTCGCAGGGAAAAGGTGATGCACAGTGAAAAGAACGGAAATAATAGAGCTTAGTATAGAAGTTGGAATGATCTCCAAAATCCAAGAGTATGGAGTACTCTGACACAAAATTCAAAAAGAGCAAAAACACAGCAGATGCGCGACTTGAAGTGGCGGTTCCGCTTACCTCCGAGTCCGCAGATCGCGATCCCCGACAGCAAAAAGTCGAGCAGCTCGTCGGAGCCCGCCGTCATCGTCGCGCGCGTCCCCTTGAGCTAGCTGACAGACGAATGGAAGTCCCAGGCATGGAATTTGCGGCCGCTACCGGGCTCGAACGCGCGCCTGAAGGTCGTTTGCGATGTGGTCGATTTGGTGGAGGGCAGCAGACCTGGAAAGCTGCAGGTTCGGGCGGGGCAAGTGGGATGCAGAAGACGCGGCTGACCTAATCCTAATAGATCTTAGCGTATCTCGCGAGGGCGCCACACCGGGCACGTGAGGCTGAAGCCGGGCGAACTCGCAGCTATTAGGATGATAGCGGTCTTGCACTGCCAGAAACTCGACATTATAGAGAGGAGAGAATGCGTTGTTCAAATAGGCTTACCCGCGCCTGATGATGCTCCGCCTCTGTCCACGGAACCACTATGTCCTTCACCTCGCCTTTCGCCGCATCGACCGCCAAAGCAGGTTATGGCTCCATTAAGCTGTCAATCCTCCCACCCGACAAGCCCGTCCTGCGCGATGTCTCTTATCAATATCCACTTAAGCTCGTGGCGCCTGATCCTTTGCCTCCGCCTGAAGAAAGGACCAACAGCCATGCCCCACGTCTCGTACATACCGTCTTCCTTCTTACTTACGGCGGGGGTATAGTAGCTGGCGATGCCATCAACTTATCCGTGAGTTTGGAGGACAGGACGAGGCTAGTCCTACTCACACAGGGCTCAACAAAGATTTTCAAGACGCCAGACCCAAGCCTGGTTTCCAGGCAGCACATGGAAGTAGAGCTAGCCGCCAGTGCTGCACTGGTCTATCTGCCGGATCCCGTGCAACCATTTGCGCAGACGGCTTTCTCGCAGTCGCAGATCTACCACGTAGAGGGCGAGAAAAGCAGCCTGTGCGCCTGCGATTGGGTCACTAGCGGACGGTCAGCGCGCGGGGAGAATTGGAACATTCACGAGTACAAGAGTAGGAACGAAGTGTGGACTAGCGATCAGTCAGGGAAGAAGAGGTTGCTATTGCGGGACAATTTGATACTGGATAAGCATGGGCGGACTGGCTTGCAGCTTTCGGAAAGAATGGATGGCTATTCGGTGTTTGGCACGCTCATCCTCCGTGGGCCTGCGTTCTCATCGCTGGCACAATACTTCATGGACGAATTCGAGGCTCTGCCTCGCATTGGCGGCAGAGATTGGGGAGATTCGGCACCACTGGAACCATCGCCACATGAGCAGCGCCGCGTGCAGAGACAGACCCGAGAGAAGAGAGCTGGCCTGGTCTGGAGCGCAGCGAATGTACGAGGGTTTACTTTGATCAAGTTCGCCAGCAGAGAGGTTGAAGGCTCGCGCAACTTTTTGAGAGATATGATCGCAGATGAGGGCTCAATAGTTGCATGCTTTGGCGAGAGAGCGCTGCTATGCTTGAAATAAACCCACAAAATAGCCGGTGGTGTCTGCGATCTTGCGCCAAACATGTTCCATCTCGTGTCTCCTGATCCCAAATAGGGCTGTCCTGAGCCCCACGCGGGGCCCCTGTCTAGCGCTAGACTTGGCTTGCTTGTGACGGAGGTGACGCGCCGCCGAACAGCATTCTTCCAACAACGACCGAGTCCTACCGCACCCCTATTAGCAAACCTATGCGCACCCTCCAGGCTACTGGCTCGCAGCTGTCAACATGAGCGGCAGGCTCACCTCCGCACGCCTTACCCAGATCGCACGCCGAACTCCCGCGAACACGCCACGCCTGCATCGTCTCTTCTACACCACCAACAAGTTCCCCACCGGCGGACTTCTCCGGAATGGCGCCGGTGCACGATTGGTTCAGCGGAGGGCGTGGCCTCTAGGAAGCTACGCACTGCACAACCTCCCTGCCGCTCGGTCGATCAGCTTTGCGAGGGCGATTCCAAAACTCGTCACCAAGTTCGCGACGGCAGGGGCTGCGGCTGGAGGCGCGGTAATTGCAGGAGTGAGCTACATACAGTATCAGGCAGGACAGGCAGGAAGCTGGGCTGTGAACATCTTCAACAAGACCTACGATGGAGCCTCTGAGATTGCAGGCGAGGGTGTGGACACCGTCTCGGGTATCTTTGGGCGGATCTCCAACGGCTGGGGCAAGACCAAGGAAGACTTGCAGAAGGTCGAGACACCAGAGTGGCTGCAGCGACTCATCGCAAAGGACGAGTCTGGTGATTCGGAGGGCGGACACGGTGGAGGGCAGGGGCCTGAAGAACCCAAGAAGGGCGGCGCTGCAGCGGCTGCAGCAGGTGTAGGGACCGCTGCGGCGTATATGCCCGCTGATGAAGACGAAAATAGGACCGAAGATGAGAAAATTGCTCGAGACGAGCAGATGATGATGTTGACCAAGAAGATGATCGAGATCCGGGGCCTCCTGCAGACGGTGGGACAGTCGGAATCACTCACCCTGCCCTCAATCGTTGTCATCGGATCACAGTCATCAGGCAAGAGTTCGGTGCTCGAGGCAATTGTCGGACATGAATTTCTACCCAAGGGCAACAACATGGTCACTCGTCGCCCGATTGAACTCACTCTGGTCCACACCCCCGATGCAAGCGCCGAATACGGAGAGTTCCCAGCGTTGGGCTTGAGCAAGGTCACCGATTTTGGCCAGATCCAGAAGACGCTGACTGATCTGAACTTGGCCGTCCCTGTGACGGACTGCGTTTCCGACGACCCAATCCAGCTTCGGATACATTCTCCTAATGTTCCAGATCTGTCACTGATCGATCTTCCCGGATATATTCAAGTTGTTGGGAGAGACCAGCCTCCCGAGCTCAAGGAAAAGATCGCGCAACTGTGTGAAAAGTACATCAAGCCCCCGAACGTCATCCTGGCTATCTCTGCTGCCGATGTCGATCTAGCGAACAGCACCGCCCTGCGCGCTTCTCGAAAGGTTGATCCCAGGGGCGAACGGACAATTGGTGTCATCACCAAGATGGACCTTGTTGACGCCGAGCGAGGAGCAAGCTTACTCAGTGACCGAAAATATGCCCTGCGTCTTGGTTATGTCGGCGTTGTCTGCCGTGTCCCATCCACCGCTTCCGGTCCGAAACTTTTCAGCCGTGGCAACGGCAACATTACGAACGCCATTGCCAAAAATGAGAACGCTTATTTCGGCTCGCATGTAGAATTCTCGTCAGACTCGCAACTTGCCGTTGGCACACCCAACCTCAAGAAGAAGCTCATGTATGTCCTCGAGCAGACCATGGCTGCCAGTCTGAAGACAACAAGCGAGGCCATTCAACGGGAACTCGCGGAAGCCACATACGAATACAAGGTTCAATACAACGAGCGGCCTTTGAGCGCTGAATCGTATCTGGCGGAATCCCTAGACGGGTTCAAGCACTCATTCCGCGGTTTCTCTGATACATTTGGACGCCCACAAGTGCGCGAACTCCTCAAGCACGAGCTGGATCAGCAAGTCTTGAATCTCCTTGCCCAACGTTACTGGAACAGGCCATTCGAAGACCTCAGCCCGCCTTTGCCGGAAACCGACCCTCTCAGCAGCCTCGCAAAGGCCGACCCTGAAGGCGAACACCAAATCTGGCAAATCAAGCTCGATAGTTCCAGCGCGGCGCTGACGAAGCTTGGTGTTGGACGGCTTGCAACGAGCGTCGTTGCTAATGCGATACAAGCCCACATTGACCGACTCGTAGCGAATTCGCGATTTGCCGCTCATCCCTTTGCCAGGCAAGCTATCACGGAAGCTTCGACTTCAATCTTGAAGGATCTTTCATACGACATTGCAGATGAGCTCGAGATCTGCATCAAGCCATACAAGTACCGCATAGAGCTGGAAGACAACGAATGGGCACGAGGCCGCGAGAACGTCACTGCCGTTCTTAAGGAAGAGCTCAAGGTGTGTGAAGCCGCAGCGAAACGATTAGAAGACCAGGCTGGCGGGCGAAAGAAGGTCAGAGATGTAATGTCATTCATCGACCGCGTAAGGAACGGCCAGGTCGTTCTGGAGGGTGATGGCGTTGGTGGTGCTGGAGGCTTCAGCTCCCCTCTTCTCGCTAAAGGTAACGTCTCTCCCTGTTTCCATGGGTATGGCACATTATTGACCGCAATATAGGCCGCGAAGCAGTCTTCCTACGCGACCGTACCGACGTCCTCAAGATGCGTCTCCTTGCCGTCAAATCGAAACAGTGCGCCAACAAGAAGAACAAATACCACTGCCCAGAAGTGTTCCTCGATGCTGTGGCAGACAAGCTCACCACCACCGCCGACCTTTTCCTCGACGCAGAGCTCCTTTCAAAATTCTACTACAACGTAAGGCCCCATCTCAACCGCCTGATGGATCAGCTTGAGGGCTATATACTAACGTCCCGCCAGTTCCCTCGCGAACTCGATGCTCGCCTCGGCCGTGGCCTCTCCCAATCCGAGATCGACCGCTTCGCGCGCGAAGACCCCAAGATCCGGCGTCACCTGGACATCGTGCGCCGCAAGGACCTGCTCGAGACTGTGCTAAAGGAGATGGAATCTCTGCGGCAGCTCGAGGCACGAGAAAAGCGGTCGATCCGGCGAGAGCCAAAGGAGGAGCGGAGGAAGGGCGGATGGAACTTGTTCTGATGTGTAGCGCTTACGATGGGCTTAGATTGGCGTTCTGGGTGTACTGACAAGAGGGTTTTTGGTGATACCACGTGATGAGACATCGCTGCTCTGTAGCTAGTGTGTATTGGATACCTGTACATTGAATGGACGAGTCTGCTCTTAACCAATAGGTAGACTAGTGCAGTATGCGTATGGGTTCTAACTTGGCTTGACTGGGCTCTGGCATGGCTCGACTGGGCTCTGGCATGGCTCGACTGGGCTCTGGCATGGCTCGACTGGGCTCTGGCATGGCTTGACGCCAGGGGAATCGCATGTGATGCTCGTGCCCAGCTCGATGAAGCGATCAACAAAAGCAGTCATTGCGTCATACATGGCTGGATAAAGTGTACGTCGCTGCTAACCTGAACGGGTACAATGGACAAGCCAGGCGCTCACTTGGTCGGACTACCTGTGGCATGCGAATAAGATTTCTGCCCTCTTTTGTGTGTCCAATGCTCAATTAATCGGTACCCCAGGCCGTGAGGCGCTTGCTCGGCGCACAGCTGGAGCCGTGCAGATGCGGTTGGACGAAGCTAGTAGATGGCCCTGGAGCTCTCCGCCGCCTGGACGTTCGCGCGGCTAACACCTCCCGTGCAGTGTCCATGCCGGGCCAGCTTCCAATGCTGCGGGATCGTGGCACTGGATGTCATGAGCGGTGCCTGCGCAGGATGCGCCGGAACCGCGTAGTCTACCTACTGTAGACGTCGCTGCTCGCCCGAGGGCTGGCTGAAACCCTTTTTCCAAGATCGTGTACCTAGAAAGTCGACCTCCGTCTGCGCCGACGGCCAACACCAAGACTACCTACCAGGTTCCCCGCAGCCCCTCTATCTTATATGCTCACACTGCAATGACAGTGGAGTGAGCTTCTACTTCTGTCGCTTCGAAGAACCTGCTACCCGCAGACCCGCAGACCCGCGACGCCGCCGCACCTCTTCCGATCACGATCTCCAGCACCCAAGTGAACAGGCAACCACTCTGGCTCTCGCCGGCCCACACATACAGAACGACATGCCGTCCTCGGGGCCAGCTCACGCACCAGCATCACCTTCCAACTTCCAGTCGCCCTTCCAGTCGCCCAACGCCATCCCCCCGCGCACATCCTCGCACGGCATCGCCAACGGCGTCAAGCACCTCAGCTCCGTCCTGCGCCCGCTCTCTGAGATCGACTGGATCAGCCAGAGCAAGAAGAGCAAACTGTTACACGAGAACCAGACTCCAAATCAAGACCAACACCAGCTTCCGGCGCGACCTGCAGATTCACAGGATACCATGGGCGGGGAGGACGAGAAGCCCGCGGCACAGCAACAAAACCCCCACTCGCTTGCGCCGCCGCAACCGCCGCAGCCGCCCAGAGACATCGGACACGACCTGATCTATGGACCGCGCAGACATTGGTCCGAGGAGAACGAGAGCATACTGCTGGGTCCGTACGACTACCTCGTCGGACACCCGGGCAAGGACATTCGCAGCCAGTGCATCGCCGCCTTCAACAAATGGCTCCAGGTGCCTGCAGAGCGTTTGGAAGTGATCACGCGTGTGGTGGGCATGCTGCACACAGCGTCGCTACTGTACGCGGCCCTCCCGCCTGCTCCCTTTCTGTCCACCACGCCATGCTAACCCACCCCCAGCGTTGACGATGTCGAAGACTCCTCCGTCCTCCGCCGCGGCATCCCCGTCGCAAACTCCATCTTCGGCGTCGCCCAAACCATAAACAGCGCAAACTACGTCTACTTCCTCGCCCTCTCCGACCTGCTCGCGCTCCAAAACCCCGCCCTCATCCAAATCTACTCCCAAGAATTGCTCAACCTGCACCGCGGGCAGGGCATGGAGCTCCACTGGCGCGACTCTCTGACCTGCCCCTCGGAGCCCGCCTACCTCGAAATGGTCGACAACAAGACGGGCGGCCTGTTCCGCCTCGCCATCAAGCTGATGCAAGCCGAGTCGACGCTCCAGACGCAAATCGACTGCGCGCCCCTGGTCAGCACAATTGGCCTCCTCTTCCAGATCCTCGACGACCACCTCAACCTCAGCACCACCTCGGAATATCAGAGCCTGAAGGGCATGTGCGAGGACCTGACCGAGGGCAAATTCAGCTTCCCCGTCATCCACGCCATCCACGCCGACCCCAGCAACCGCGTCATCTACAACATCCTGAAACAAAAGACCGAGGATGACGAGGTGAAGCGGTATGCGGTACGGTATTTGGAGCAAAAGGGCAGCTTTGAGTATAGCAAGGGCGTGATTGATGGGCTAAGGGGGAAGGCGGAGGATTTGGTTACGGAGATTGAGGCGAAGGTCGGAGAGGATGCGAGGGAGGGGGCGGAGGGACTGAGGAGTTTGCTTGCGAGGTTGGTGGTCAGGTGATAGTATGTCTCACGCGACGAGGGAATCTAGGGAGCTGATACGACGGAATGACTTGCATGCATGGTAGATGTGTAAATAGTACCTAATAGATATTCTTAATATCCTGCGCCGATGGTCACTGCATGATGAAGGAACTCGGACTATGTGCGAATATTCGCTGCTATTATGAAACTAACATGCTCCGCTGAAACGCCACAATGTTCCCCCTGGAGATACATCCCATACCATGCTCGCCATAAGATCATGTCGTACTATTGTGCCGGCCGTGTCCGTAACAGAAACTCTTTCCGAGGCCTTGAAATGTACGTGATAGATGTGCAGCCGAATAAGTCTTGTCAGGTCGTAGAAGAACCTCTTGCGTTTCTCTGGACGAGCACATGTCCACTCGATTCTCAATCCGAATCGTCGCCTTGGTACTGGATTTAACCCGTCATCTCCGTACCTGCCCGCTCAAGCCCTGATCCTCTCCATCCTCGCATTCAGCAACTTGCCCAGCTCTTTTCGAAACCCCTCAATCTGATCATACTTCTTGAATAACGGCCTCGCCCGATTTTCCCACCTCCTGCGCCTGCCCCAGTAGAACGAGCGAATCGTGCCCAAGTCCGGCACCATGATATCGATAATATCCAGTGCCGCGTCCGCCTTCCCCTTCGCAGCACCGACAGCCTCAAGCCATGGAAAAGCATCGCGGTATAAGATGGTCGCTCCCGCCTTGTTCGTCTGGCTCCAGCTGAGGATGCCGTTGAAGGTCAAGCGCTCGATATTCGTAGCAGCGGAGAGGGCAGTGAAGCACGCGTGGTTGTAGGCTTTGAGCACGCCGCGGCCGGAACCCCAGTCGCCGAGCGTGACGTTCTTGAGGTAGCCTGCTGCACGGGGGCCGAGGTCGACGAGGAAGGAGTGCAGGGCGAGCGTATCTTTCACGAAAATTTGGTGCCCATAGAGAATGGTACGAGCTTCGTTGTTGACTTGCTTGCAGACAGCGAGGAGGGCGGGGGCGAATGGGCGGAAAGAGTCGCATGGCGGGTCGCGGTGAAAATTGTCGGCTTCGTCGTCTGAGAACTCGTCGTCGTCTCGTTCCATGGGCCTTCGTGACAAAGGTGGATCCGCAACCGAACCAAGGAAGGCCCGCTCAGTGCCCCTGCACACTGTGCGGCGAAACTTTTGGGTGGTGGAGAAGAGGTATATGCCAGCTGGGTCGTGGAGGCAATAGGAATAGATCTCATTTCTGATCTCGGCGGGCAATTTGAGGAAAGGGAAGATCTTCTTCTTTGGGAGAGGCTTGGAGGATGTAATCCTGCGCTTCTGGGAGGTATGAGTATACACGGGCATCATTGGAGGTATTCATGACTGCAGGAGATGCAATGCACGAACCTTTGCTCGAGAGGATTCCTTGACGTCAGCCTCCTCTTCATACACACCGAGAACATCGGGCATCTCATCGTCGCTAGCGGGCTCTTCGTAGTAATTGATCCGAGCCCTCTTGCGCTTCGAGGCACGAACTTCAGGCGTGGTGGCTCCAGTCATGTTGAAGTTGGTGCAGAAGTGGGAGATTGTCTATGTGGGAGTGGATAGTGGCCAGGTGTTGATTGAGTTGAACGTGGAGACGGACGCGTCACTGCTCTGATAAGGAACACGAGAGGAACGCGCTTTCACGCGACTTCTTTATAGACATCTGGTGCGGGTGCTGTCCACCAAATGAGGTAGTGGCGATGCTTGGTAGCGTAGGCAGCAACGAGGCGATACCTACCCACAGCATCGCATAAGGCATCAACACGGCGGTGCACGTTGGGTGGCGTCATGCTTACTTTCTTCTGGACTTTTAATCACAGCTCGATATCACCCACGCTGGGCGATACAATGACAGGTGTGCACGCGTTACTGGTAATATGTGGAGTTGCGAGAGCTCAAGTGTTAGTACGGAAAGATCTGCCGAAGCACTAACCAGTTCGAGCCTTCTTCCCACACTGTTCTTGACTTCTGAGAGCACCAATGTGATTGTGCATCAACGTACAGCCTCGTACTGGAATATCTTCGGACTTCTACAACTTTGTAACAAAAATAACCGGTGTGTCTTCCTTGGTTGAGCTCACAACTCATGGAAGAGATCGAGCTTTTTACAGAGATCACGCTCGATCGGCGCCCAGATGTCATCAAATTCTGGCCACACGACGACCAGTATGCGGTAGTCGGTACATACACGCTACTAGATGGTGAGTCTTCTGAACAAGATGAGCCAGTCAGTCAGCGAAGGGTTGGTAGCCTGAACCTCATACAAGTCAAAGACGACAACATGTAAGTCTCCCAATACAGTGCTGATTAGGGTTATTCAATGCATGAGATCTTTAGCACCGTGTATTGTTTGAGAACGAACCTTGAATGTAATGAA
Source organism: Paraphaeosphaeria minitans (assembly GCA_015832175.1). NCBI lineage: Eukaryota > Fungi > Ascomycota > Dothideomycetes > Pleosporales > Didymosphaeriaceae > Paraphaeosphaeria > Paraphaeosphaeria minitans. The sequence continues at coordinate 1,344,635 of WJXW01000004.1, read as the reverse complement.
TTCATAGTACTATTCACTCTCTCGATCTTCGGGCGCTAACGAAACTCAGCACCGTCATCCAATCATTTCCAACGCCATTCGGAGTCTACGACCTCCACTTTGCCCCCATTGAAGAAATTCGAGATGGCAAAGAATACCCAGGATTGTTTGCTGTGGCCTCTTCCACTGGCTCGGTTGCCATTTACCGGCTGGTTCCCAGCGAAAGAGATGACGCTACCTTTCCTTACCCAAAGATCTGCCACAGGTACACTATCCAGTACTTTTCCACAGACATACTGATCACGTCGTTGGATTGGCGCCGCCATGATCTCGTCGCGATGACACTTTCAAGCGGACAAGTATGCCTTGGGAAAGTGCGCGATCCAAGTGGGAATCCTATCGCCTCTGCGGAGCTGATGCAGCACGACTTCCAGGCCTGGCACTGTTCTTTTGTAGTATCCAAAGATACATCTGAGACGGGGCTGGGACTAATAAGTGGAGGTGACGATGCTACCCTGCGTTTTACCCCAGTTGAAGCTGATCACATCCTTGATCTGGGACCTGTTGACAGCGAAACGAACTCATTGCCGGCTATACCATGGGCGGACAGAAAGATACACCAGGCCGGGGTTACAGCCGTCATGCCGATTGGTAACACTTCCACCGGCCATCTAGTCATCACGGGAAGCTACGATGATCACATTAGGCTTTTACATATTCCTAATATTGGCCGGCGGGAAGTGCTCGCGGAGTATTATCTTGAGGGAGGCGTCTTTCGGATCAAACTTGCGGCACAACGTGGCGAAAGCAACCCAGGTTCGAGCGAGAATGAGCAGAGTTATGCTCTCATTGTAAGTTGTATGCAGGCAGGCGCTCGCATAGTCAACCTTAATAAGACCAGAGGGGGATGGCGCTTCGATGTCAGGGCGAAGTTTGAGAAGAATGCAGGCACGTTGCTCTACTCGAGCGATTGCCAATTTGCGGATGCGGATGGCAGGAGGACCATTGTTTCCACAAGCTTTGAGGACCACAAGCTATACCTGTGGAAAGCGGTTGTCTCTCCATGAAAGGAAGGCCTATAGCATTTAACGAAATGAAAGCGTTGTTATTATAGCCTGATTCGATTGCGCGGTTGACTAGCATAACAAGTGAAGTGTTGTGGAGTCCAACAAGGGAAGTCACGCTAGCCAACAGTAAACTGTCGCGTCTTCTATTCTCAACGCACCAATCTTTTTGACTCTCACCACAACACTCAAGTTCTTCTTTTGCCCAGAATCACGCACCTACAATGGCTCGTAACGACAAGCGGAGACCGAAGTCGACAGCTGTTCCCACCGCCGCCGACCCTGATCGCGACAATAAGTATAGGAAGACAAGGCGTTATCAGAAACGGAAGCAGCTCAGAATCGAGAACGAACCAATGGTACGCCGCACCCTTCGCAACCCTGTACGTCAAGCCCTCCGGAAGCAGACCGACGCGAATTACATCCACCCGTGGGTGCGCGAGAACCCGGCGTATCGATATCAACCCCGAAAATACCCCTCGGCATCTCTACTCGGCCTGCCGAGAGAGGTGAGGCAAAGGATCATGTGTATGCTCTACCCGCTTCCCGAGAGCGGTGGACAATATGCAGGCTACTTGGAAAAGTCGCGGCGGTATGAAAGGCGGACAGCGTTATGCAGCAGGATTGGAGAGCTGTGCTGTGTGAGTCCGGTACTGTACGTCGATATGCAGTATGTTCGGACCCAGTGGGAAGAAGAGCTACGAAAGGAAGAGCAAGTAAGGAGGAACCAATTGACCAAACATGGTGTGGTCCATCGTCCTGCCATAGTGGTGGGATTTACAACCAGGCAAGGCTTGGCGAAGCACCATGTAATCAACGTGAAGAGAGGAAAGAAGCAAAGCAAGAGGAGCAGACCGCCCAAGTGCTGGTATTGCGAAGCGAGACACCCACAAGGAGGCAAGCACATCATGCTACACCCTCATCCGCCACAATCGTGCTGACTCATGTCAAGACCCAATATGTCCCATGGAGAGAAAGAGCATGCGGAAGTGGATCAACAACACAAAGATCTTAAAGAGCAGAACCAGTCCGTTCTGGGCAAAGAGGTTTGCCAAAAAACGGAAAATCCTGTTCTTCCAATAGTGAGCATATCACCTACGATGTCTACGCAGCTCAAGTAGGCCGTCCGAATGCGAGCTTCGCCTGCCCTTTTTCGACGTTCCTCCCCCCCGGCGCTCTCCCTCTGCCTTTAGATGGTTTCGAGGTCGGCGTGTGCCTCGCGGCAGCCATCATGTTCGGCACAGTACGCTCCTCCGCCCTCATTTCCTTCGACAGGTCCATTGCGAAATGATAGTCGTCGTGTTCCGCCTTCTCGCTCACAGGCAGATGCATATTACATTTGCCGCAGAAGAGTGTATCTAATGGTTCTTGATGAAGTTTTGGTGGCCGTGGTGGATCGGGTTTACTCTGCTTTCGCAAGGGCGAGTCTGGATCGTCGTGTGTCTGCGGGTGCACAGAGGGAGGCGTATTGTATGTATACAAGTCGCATTCCGGTATTTCTTCCGACTCTTGGAGCGGCGGCGCACCAAATTCATCAGCGTCATCTTCGTCAACATCGTCCGTATCTTCTTCAAGCGTGAATTCCTGGCGCGCCATCAACACCGCCCTTGCTGCATCGAAATCTCGTTTCTTATCGCTGGGCGGACCGAAGAAGTTCTTGATGTTCCCTTTCGTTCGTCTTCGTTTCGCAGGTGGCTCCCCTCCGCTCATCGTTGATCTCCCGCTCGACATCATCGCCTTTGCCTCCTCGCCTCTCACCAGGAAGCCACCGATCCCTTTGTTGTTCGTCACGCCATCCTCAAACCCGCTAACACTGAGGGAGAGGTTTGCGCACGGCCATGCCCGCCCATCGACCACCACGTGCGCCAGCAAATTCTTCGCCAGGTCAAACAGCATAGCCTCGCTCAGCGGCTTGCCCTGCGGAATAGGACTCGACCTGCTCCTCGTCTGCGCGCCCTGTCGATGATGTAGATTGATGGTCCGCGGCCTCCTTTTGTTCTCCAACACGCCCTCCTCGACGCACCGCGAGAAGATGTCTGCAACGAAAATTCGCAGCCACCGGACACCCTGCTCGAAGGAATTGATCGCGGGCCGAAACGACTTGGCGGAGAGCATGCTCTTGATCTGCGTGCGGGGGTTGACTTCGCTGTGGTCCTCCCCCCGGATAGTGTTGTATAGCCAGGACCCCGTCTCGTCGCCCAACCGCTTCAACTGGTCGAGCGGCTGCTCCAACAGCTCTGTGACCTTATCCGTGCCGAACATGGCAACCACCTCGTCACCCAACTTCCCGCCCAGCATGCGAATTTTGGTGAACTTCATCTCTCCCAGAAAGTGTCCGATGGCACGATTCCGTATCACGGTCTGCTGATTCGGCTTCCTGTATCCTGATCCCAACTTGGACAGCATCTTATTCTTCGCCACACCTCCTGAGCACGTGTAACCTAGCGTATCAAACACCGCCTGCCGCACGTCCCGCACAATCTCCGACGCAAGCACCATCACCACATCATCCCAGTCCGGATCGCGCACCTCGCCGTCCTCCTCCCCCGTCTCCACAAGCGCATCCGCCTTCCAGTCCAGTACCGTCGTCGGCACCTTGGGCAGATACTCGCCGGGGTCATCGTACGGCGGCGGGCCGCGTAGCTCGGGATACCGCTCCAGCAGCACGGCATGCACATGGGCGCTCAGATCCATAAACACCTCGTCTATACTCGCCTTCTCGACGCGCCGCAGGTCCCCCGGCAGCGCCGCCTTGATGCACGCGAGGATCTTCCTGCTCTCCTGGCGATACGGATCCAAGCTGACCTTGCGCGTCGCAATCTCCCTGGATGCATCGGGGCTGTACGCCCAGGTCTCCTCGCCCGCCTTCCACGTCGCCACGTGCTGCAGCATCAGCTCGGGGCACGCCTTCAGCGCCTCGGCGCTCGTGACGTGTCGGCTGAGCCCGAACGCCCGCGCGGGGTAGTTGATCGCGATGAGGCCCTGCCACTGCTGGACGGCGAGGGGTTTGGACGGGTCGAGGCCGAGCCGGACGGTCTCGCATTGCGCGTAGAAGGCGTCGAGGTCGATGTGGGCGATTGCACGGAGGGGGGTTTGCGTCGAGTAGGATTTCAGCTGCTGCAGCTGCTTGAACGTGAAGCGGGATTTTGGGATGCGGCGCGGGGAGGTGATGGAGAGGGAGGGCGACGAGGCAAAGGCCGGCGCGGGGGAAGACATTGGCGGCGTCGGGCTACGGCATGTTCGGGGTTCGTGGACGCGTGTGGTTATGCCGAGCTGAGGATATGTTTGCAGCGTGTTGGCGCGTGGTTGTGGAAGTGGAAGTGGAAGTGCTGGGGTGGGGTTGGTCGGCGCATGGCGCGTGTTCCCGCGGTCCCGTGCTACGCGTCATTCACCCCGACCACACTTTACCCGTCTAGGTATTTGCAAATCGGATGCGTGCTTCGACGCACTAGACTACGGACCACATCTGAAGACACCACATCTAGATTCACCTAGGATCTAGCCTCTCCAAGAACGAGGTGCGCATTGGAATCCCCACTCCACCCCGTCGCCCACTCCGTGTCGTCATCGATTCAAACCACATCGCCCAACAAAGCAGCCCCAAGGTCTATTTCCAAGTCCACCCTCTCTCGTTACTCTCTGAAGCTACATTGACTGCACGCTTCCTCCCTCCGCCCCTACCTCCCCACCGCTGTCAACGCCCTCTTGCTCAGCGGCGCCACCTACCACCTCAGCGTGCGCATCGACCGCAACCTTGAAGAGCAGGACGCGCGATCGGACGAGTTCGAGGGGACGCTGCGCGGCCACATTGGATTGATTGAGGATGCGCTGGATCGGATTGAGGGGAAAGCGAGTCGAGGGAGGCAGGAGTTGTATGGGAAGAGGGGGAGGGATGGGAAAGGAGAAGAGGAAGAGGAAGAGGAAGAGGAAGAGGAAGAGGAAGAGGAAGAGGAAGAGGAAGAGGAAGAGGAAGAGGAAGAGGAAGAGGAAGAGGAAGAGGAAGAGGAAGAGGAAGAGGAAGAGGAAGAGGAAGAGGAAGAGGAAGAGGAAGAGGAAGAGGAAGAGGAAGAGGAAGAGGAAGAGGAAAAGGAAAAGGAAAAGGAAAAGAAGGTGTAACGAGGTCAAGCTGTGGATGGATTAGTATGTTGGGATGCCCGAGAAAAAAGCACGCCGTGCAAGACCTATCTGGACCGGGACTCGGACACCTCGCCTCGCCTGGCATCTCTCACCACCTCAACTACAGCACATCACGGGACAACCCTTCCTATTCCCATCACCCTCCTCACAGCTCGTACCGCTCGCGCCCCCCGCCCAACGTCCCGTTCCCTCACTCTCGGGCCGGCACGAGCCTGCCTTGCCCTGTCCCGTCCCGTCCTCCCTCCTCACCGATCTGCACGTACGCCCGAGGCCAAATCACTCCGAAGCCCCTACGCACGCATGCTTTTGGCGCGAAGCAAGCCAAGTCGTGTTCGTGCATGCCAGGGCCCTTTCGGAGGGATCCAAGGCGCCGGGCGCTAGCATGTGAACGTGCTCAGGCTTGTTTAGTGGCTTGCTGGGCAATGCGGGAGGGGGGTCCGGAGTACTTGTTGCATCGTCGGTACTGTGCCGCAATCTACGACGTATAGTGTACGTAGATGGCTGCTCGGTGCAAGTACCTGAATCTGGGCATGGTCCAGAGTATCTTCTGAACATACGTGAGGCTACGTGCAAGTGGCGCTTGCGATGCATATTGATTGCGCCCGAGGATCTCGCCATCCACCCATGCACTCCATGTCGCGCTCGCATTGCAGCTCATGCGCGTCATTCTCGCGCGCATTAGCCGCTCGGGAGGACGCGACCAGTAAAGCACGCGGAAACGCTGGCCTGGGTGGCCTGTCTACCCGAAGCAAGATTACATTGGCGTTCTTATACGCTGCGCTGCTGCTTGATCGTGCAGGATCCAGTGCGCTGGGAGATGGATACGAGCGCAGATTTTGCACTGCGCCGGGCACGTAAGCGGGTCTTGACGCGTATTGGCTTCATAACAAGAATCATCTGCTGGCATTGCGACCCGATGACTGATGCGAGCAAATGAAAGCGTGGGGCGTTTTGGCAGAACGTGGGGTAAGTGGAGCATCCTATGGTACGTACTCCCAACGGGAAGAAGTATCTCATCTGTGGTTGGGATGGTTAGATTGCGGCGGCTCGAGGTTGGGCATCAGTCAGCTGGGGGGAATGGAAGACTGGAAGACCGTAACTGGTTATTCATGCGAGGTGGAGAATTCCCTGGAAGACATGTATACGCGACTGGAGATGAGCAGTCTGATTCGAGCTGAGCATGTCGCCCACCACTCTCCGCTATGCAAAACAGATGGCCATCCGGTCGTAAAACATCTCCTTCGTGGTAAATCGTACGAGATCAAGGTATATACATGCGTAGATGCGAAGCGCTCAATCGACGTGATGCAATCAAAACGTTTCGGTTAAGTAAACAACGAAACGTGTGAGAAGCCCAGGTAAAAGAAAAGTTGCGTCCATTCTGGTGAGACTCCTTCTGCAGGTGGATGAAAATGGCTAGTGGCCTTGTAATTCCATGTCCTCGCTACGTGGCTTCCTGGCTGGGACACCTCGCTGGACAACGTACATTAATAGTAGTTGGTGGAACTCCGGCTCCACAGAAGGCAAGCACATGCTGGCTCCCGTATAGAATCTCAGGGTCGACTACAACATTGAACTCCTAGGGCCAGCTTCACCACGAGCCCACTCTAACCGGCCGTTTTTGGGAACGTAATCGAAAATTCAAACAAATCCTTGGGATGAAAAGGCGGCCATTAAAAGGGGACGGTCAGACTCCAGACTCATGTCGCGCAAAATGGTAGGGGTATCTCCGGACCAGTATAATAGCGGAGGAACAAACTGAGTACCTGGCGGCCATGGAAAATCTACCTCGGGCACAATGGTATGAAATGGCGATCCGCGGAAGATGCATCAATCCAGGACTTACTAACCTCTCCGGCGGCCAGCCGGTGGTGGCTGCGGTTGTTGAGGCTGTTGAGACAGAGGGTATTCTGGTATTCATGTGGTCAGCCTTGAGCAGGAACTGCACAGCAGCTTTACTTACGTCGGCCATCGGATGCAATGTAGTAACCTGGCGCGGCAACGACACTGGCAGGGCTTAGTGATGATCCGAATAGGGTGGCTCGAAATAACCAAAATACCTTGGAGTAGCATGCGCGTACTGTTGTGTTGGAGCGCGTCCGTAAGGATCCTGGACAGGAGGCTGGGAGTATGAGTACGACTGCGGTGCAGGTGTGGATGCATAGGATGCATGCTGGCCATAGTAAGCAGACTGAGGATCCGTCCGAGGCTGCGCGGGATGCGCTGAGTGCGGCGGAGCCTGGTAGCCATGGGAACCATAGGGAGCCGTGGGAGTAGTAGTGTAGTGTGGCGATTCACTGCTTCCGTACGTGGACGTGGAGTAGCTCGGTTTTGAAGGGGCAGCATAGGAATCTGAAGTGGTGGGGCCGTGGTACTGGCGCGAAGCATGGATGGTAGAATCCTGATATGCCACTACAGAAGCGTCAGGGTGTCTGGTCACCTTTTTATCACCAATGTGAGGAGTACCTCCACCGCGTCCGCGGTCTTTCTCAGCCTGCCAACGCTGCGAGTCTGATCGCAAGTCCTGAATCATTTGCTGTCGCCACTGTCAGCCGGGTGTCGGATGCCTGGGTCTCGCGCGCGCGACGTACCGATGTGAGGGTCCGGTATGCAGTTATCCAATATCCTGAGCGACCCTGCTTAGCCTGTTAGCACTGCGGACTCGCAAAAGCGGCGTGTGGGTGGAGGGGCGCACCTCATATTCGCCAGTGCCGGTGCCGGGCCTGACGAGGGCGTCAGGGCCGAGGTAACGCTGGATATCGGCGGTGATGACTTCGCGAGCGATGCCCTCGCCGGGGACGAACCACTGGTTCATGCGCGAAGACATGGTGAGCAGGACTCAAAGGTATGTGGGTGGGAGAAATGAGAAGGAGACTGATGTCAGTGTCGAGGGCCAAGCAAGGCTGGCGCTAGCAGCGGGCAACGAGGGGCTCCAGGCTCGGGATGGTAACGGTTCCAGGCCAGAAGCGTCTATAGGGAAGGTAGACTTGTGGAAGGGCCGCGGACTGGGAGTCGGCGGGAGAGCAGTCCAGAATGGTTGGGGTTCAGCAGGATCAGGCAGATGCGGGGAGTGGACCAATATACGGCACTTGGGCTACGGCTCGCAGGCGCGGGCTGCAGGCGTGATGGGCGATGGGCGATGCTGGCGGCGACCTCTTTCGGGGCAGGCGTGGGACAGGGGGAGGTGAGTCCTGGGGGCAGGGGAGGTGGTGAGTCCTGGGATGGGACGGGATGGCTCCTCGCAGGGTTGCAGCTCGGTGTCAAGGGCAGGTACCTCACAAGTCACACTGGCTCAGGCGCGCAAGTAACACTGCAGGTATAGTCGGTCGGACAGCGGTGCGAACGACAGGAAGGATACCTGCTCACGACGCACTGAAGGTGTGCGGCTCTTTAGAGAGCGGGCGGGCAGTGGAGGCCGCCTTGAGACGAGGCGCTTCGATTGGCAGGGTGGGCTGCACGTCAATCGGTCGGGCAGCAAGCTGTGGAAGCCGTGGAAGCTGTGGAAGCTGTGGAAGCTGTGCAAGCTGTGCAAGCTGTGCGAGGCGGTGCTGGAGGCTGTTCTGCTCCAAGGGGTGGCGATGGCGATGGCGATGGCGACGGCGATGGCGATGGCGATGGCAGGTGATGGCGATGGCGAGGCCGTGGTGAGGGCAATGGCGGTGGCGGCAGTTGGCGAGAAGGGGAAGGGAGGGGAGGGGAGGGGGAAGAGCGCGTACGGCGGCGGAGGCTGGCCGTGGACGTATTTGACGGGCAGGTGCGGCCCAGCGAGGGTCAGGAACAACCCGACCAGCCAGCGTCTGGCCTGCTCGGGTAGGCAGACTACACGGTAGAGACTACCTGGACCACCTCGACCACCTCGACCACCTACCGCGAACCTACCGCGAGCGTCGCCGTGTGGAGACTTTTGTCGTCCTGTCGTCTGTAGTGGCGTCAGTTGGGCAGCGATGGAGCCCAGCGATCCGGCCCACAACCAGCGCCGCGCCCATTCGCGCCACCGGTCACCCGCTTCGTCGGCACACACACGCACACGGACACGCACACGGACACGGACACGCACACGGACACACGCCCACACGCACATACGCACACACACGCACACGTCCGCCCACGACCACCGCCTTGCATCTCACTGCCCACTGCCCTCACCGACTCCCGCCGCCTTGCCTCTCGCTGCCCACTGCCCTCACCGACTCCCGCCAGCCAGCCCGCCAGCCAGCCCGCCCGTCCACTCGCGACACTTGCTGCAGGATTTGCACTTCGCCGCCACCGCTAGCCTCCTCGATGCGCATTTGGGCACGACTGCATGCTGCAAACCGCGACAGAGCTGCTGAGACCGCCGTGGCTCGACGTGTCGACACTGGACAGAGGAAGAAAATACCTCTTCCCCAGCGCTGCCCCCCATCCTCAAACGCCTGTCGCCAAACCACTCACCGCACCACTCACCGCACCACGCATTGCACCACTCACTGCACCACTCACTGCACCACTCACTGCACCACTCACTGCACCACTCACTGCACCACTCACTGCACCACTCACTGCACCACTCACTGCACCACTCACTGCACCTCCCATTGCACCTCCCATTGCACCTCCCATTGCACCTCCCATTGCACCTCCCATTGCACCTCCCATTGCACCTCCCATTGCACCTCCCACTGCACCACTCACTGCCTGCCTGCCTGCCTGCCGTCCTAGAAACAACTGTCGTGGCCCCTCCCAATTAGCTCACACGTCGGCCTGATGCATCCCCCTGTCGAGCCCGGATATAGACCTCAGGCACCAAGCACGCGTCGTGGTACATCGATGCTGCCAGTCTCCATTGCTCGCATCACGCTGTGCCCAAGCTCCCACAGTAACCACCAACCACCAACCACCAACCACCAACCACTACCCACCACTCTGAATGCCCACCTGCCCTGCCCTGCACTGTACTCGATCGCCTGTCCAGACCACCACGCACATCACAGCTTTGCGGCCAGCCTCCCATCTTGAAGCCTGTGTGCGGTGCATGTACTTTGCATGTGCAACCCCAGAGCTCCCTCCGCCATGATCGTCACCTCGTCTCGAGCTAAGGCAACTAGCCGTCCCGCGTCGCGACACTCGCTGCCCCGGTCGGAACGGTACATCTCCACAAGCGTGCCGCCTTCGACCTCCCGCCCGTCGTCCTTGTCGACTATCTAGGTACATTTTCTTTGACCGTCTTCATACAGCTAATCGCCTCGTCTCCGTTCATGCCAACCGGTCCAGCTCCAGACGCGGCAGCCTCCTCGAGGGCATGCTTGAAACGCGATACCCAGCCATACACCTTGGGCAACAAGCCTCCGACACGACGTGGGACGGCATCTTCATGTTGGTCGCCCAATCGACTGGCCAGATCGCTGCGTTTGCACGTTGGCCTGGTGTCGGATGACGCTTTCCTGCTTCGATCCACCGCTGTTCCGAACCTCCGTCAACTAGTTATGCCCAATGCCAGCCTGAGTCTAGCATCGCTGCCCGATCTCGCTCGACATGAATATGGCCATCCTTGTCCGCCGACCGTGGTACCACAATCACCCTGTGCATAAACATGACGATCGACTGCTGAATGAACAAAGGAGAATAGATCTCACCTTGTATACCCGCCAACGAGGGCCGCTCGGTTTCATCTCTACGAGCTGTTTCCATGAACCGTCGCTACGAGCTGCCTCCATGAACCGTCTCTACGAGCTGTCTACATGAAGTGCTTCTATGAATTGTCCATATGAGCTGTCTCTACGAGCTGTCTTCATGAAGTGCTTCTATGAATTGTCCATATGAGCTGTCTCTACGAGCTGTCTTCATGAAGTGCTTCTATGAATTGTCCATATGAGCTGTCTCTATGAGCTGTCTCTATGAGCTGTCTCTATGAGCCGTCTCTATGAATTGTCTCTATGAACTGTCTCTATAAGCTGTCTCAATGAACCGTCTCTATAAATTGTCTCTATGAACTGTCCACATGAGCTGTCTCTATGAACTGTCTCCTCGTCACTGCCTAGCTTACCTCGGGGAACCTCTTTTCCAGCGCCCGCAGAATGAGCCTCGTGTCAAGGTACACATGTCAAACAATTGCCAAATAAGACATTCGCCGATACTTGACGCCCAACCTCTCGAGATCTGGGCGTGGCATCATGACCGACTGTTCCTGGAACTCCTCCATCAGCCCGTCCAATCACACGATCCGCAAACCCGCTTACTTACCACGAGGGCGTATTGGATTGCATGCAGCTGCAGGTACCACGATATCCTCCTTCCGACGGGTAGTTGAACACCACAGTGCCATTGGGCGTGACCGTCGATCCCATTTTGCTTTGCGCAGTGCAGGTGTAGGTACGGATGCGGTCACCGAGTGCAGGGTCCAGACTCCGGGGTCTCGTGTCGCTTGAGCCAGCCACGGTAGACGCGCTACGTTGGCAGTCTAGTCACCGGTCCAACGACGCATGCAGCTGCGGACCTTCTCTCCGGCCCCTTGGATCGTTCGTGTCGTGCTGGCCGGTTTCATGTAAATAGATAGATAGATAGATAGATAGATAGATAGATAGATAGATAGATAGATAGAAAGATAGATAGATAGAAAGATAGATAGATAGAAAGATAGATAGACAAAGGCCGAGTGCCGTGTTGCCCCACGTAGGCACTGCGTACCGAGGCCGATTGTCTTCGGACCGCCCGTTGCACTGTCTTCATCGATGCTGGCATTCACTGTAGACGCGTGGATGGCACGGATTCTCAGTAGAACTGGAGTCGTCTGCCTCATCGCGAGTCAGTTGTCTGCTCATCGCGAGTCAGTTGTCTGCTCATCGTGAGTCCTACGTTGCTGTCTTGTGCTCGGCACCTTCCGCGTCTTGGCATGTAGTCAAAAGTGCTCTCACGACATCGGCAGCTGCGCGCTACAAATCTACCTCCGCGTCTCAGGGACGTCATAGGTACCCAAGTGCGATGGGGTGCTCGGACGTGAGAATACAATAGTCTTTGCGCGAGCCTTGCCACCTGTCGTGTGTAGCTGGTACTCGATGGACTGGCTAGAATTACACCGATGCTACTACGCATGGGAAGCGGGTAGACTGATCTATCCGGGGCATGTCACCCCAGCAGGCGAACCCAACCACCGCTCCGATCCTTTCCACTTGATGATCGTACAAACGCCGAGTGCGTGCTTGCATTCCGTGAGGAAACGGCTTCGCAAACCCCACCCCACCTCCCACGCTCTCACCCAGGATCCTTGACTTCCCTCCGTCCTCGCGATCCCGGTCATCATGGCCCCGGCTCCTAACGGCGCCTCGTGCGACTCCTGCTGCGACTCCGATTGCGACTCCTGCTCCGACTCCTCGTCCTATCCCGGCGTCTGCGGTCACCACGATCCCGGCTCCGCTCACGCCCACGCTCACGCTCACGCTCTTTGCCGCGGTCATCACCCGCAGCCTCCCGCCCAGGAAGGTACCTATCCGACTCCTGCAGGCGCGTCCTGCCCTCCCTGTTCCCATCGTACCGGTCGTAGTCCTTTCGGCGAAAGTTCCTGTCGTCCCGGCGCGGTCTCCTGTCGTCCGTGCGATCGCGATCGTTCCTGTCGCGGCTGTCGTCGCGTCTGCGGCCACCGCCGCCAGGCGCCCAGCGGTCGTTCCCTCGGTCTCGGTCGGGACTGCGGGAGCGGGAGCGACTCCCGCCGCCGCGGCGACGTGCGGGTGAGCGGTCGTGGGTTCTTGCGGCGCCGCGGGAACGAGAGCGCGAGCGGGACTTTGCGCGGTCTTTGCGGCGGTCGTCGGGGGAGGGGCTGCGGCGGGACTTGCGGCGGCTGGAGTAGGTTTCTCGGGAGGGGCTTCGGGGCCGGCGGGAGCGCCGGTCGTCGCGGTCGTCTTTGCCCCGGCGTCTGCTGTCGTCGCGGGCCCGGGAGGCACGCTTGTCGTCGTCGATGAGGGACGCGCGCCTGTCGACACGGCTTCCCCGTGAACGGCTTCGGCTGTGCTTGCGCATGCTCACGCTACGAGCGATGCTGCGTGACCGCGAGCGGCCCCGGTATTTGTCGTGCTTGCTATCGGGTGCTCTGTCCCATCTTGATTTGGCTTCCGACTCAGTAGACTTGAGAATAAGGCCTTCTTCCATAGGGGTGCGGTGGTCTTTTGGGGTTGTTGGTAAAGCTGGCGAAGCTTCAGGCCTGGCTTCTGCTTTGGTGTTGAGCTTTGTTGCTGGTGAGTGTAATTTGCCTTCGATTGCGGCCAGTCTAGCAGCAATCGGGTCCTCTGGCACCAACGACTTTGGTGGGCGTGCTTTTCGTAGTGGAGGCTCGAGTGATACTGAACGCCGTGAGAGAAAAGGGCCACGAGACTTGGACTTCTTCATTTCCTCGGTTTCCTGGAGCAGAGCTCTGAGGGCCAAATCATCGTCAACCTCCATTTTGACATCTTCCGGCTCGATATCCTTGATAGGCTCGGGTGACCTTGTGCGCGACCTGCGTCTGGTCGTTGCGCGGTTGTCATCGCGATCCTTCGAACGGTCTCTGCGTCGATCTGGAGTCCTGCTGCGTGCTCGACTGCCACGACGGTGCTCGCGCCGGCTATCACGACGGCGGTCCCGGTCGCGATCACGCTCTCGTTCGCGCTCGCGTTGCCGTTCCTCCTCGAACTTTCGTTCACGTTCTCGGTCCTCTTCCCGGATCCTCTTAAGGCGGGCAGCACGCTCGGACTCCTCTTTCTCTCTGTTCTGCTTTTCTTCTTCCTTCTCGCGTTCGACACGCTCACGATCTAGGCGTCTACGTTCCTCTTCCTCCTGTCGCCTCTTTTCCACACGTTCTTGGCGTTCCTTTGCACGAGTCTCATCTTCTTCCCGCTCGCGACGACGGCGTTCTTCTTTCCTCGCCTTCTCCTCCTTTTCACGCACGCGCTCTTCTTCCATCTCCTTCTCCCTTACAGCTTCGCGCTCGCTTCGCCTCTGCTCTATCTCACGGAGCCACTCCTCCTCGCTCTTGCTGCCCCGCTGTTCTTCTTCGGTAGCGACATCTGCGCCGACTTCAGCAACGCGGTACTCCCGCATCTTGTCGCGGCCTTGGGATTCTATGAGGTTGTTGACCATTTGTTCAATTGCATCGCGTGCTGCTTTGTATATGTCGCTGCGCTCCCCAGCGCCTTCGATTAGTCCTGCGGCCATGTTCGGATCTCTTGATAGCAATGAGGGGTTCTTGTCGGTTTCGCGGTCGACCAGGTCTGCGAGAGATTCCAGGAGGTCTGCTTTGGCGGGCTGTCGAGAGTCAATAGTTGCACGCGGTGAGGCAAAATGAATGATAGACGTACGCTGGCCTCAAATTGCGCTCGTACTGCATTGCGAATGCTGTCGAACTCGCCCTTTTTGCGGAAGGTGTGCACGAGTTGGTCGATGGCGGCGCGCTTGGACTGCTCCAGGGGAAGCTCCGAGGTCTTTGGTTTGTTGTTTGGGCGATTCCCAGCTTCGCCATCTAGTGCGCGTTTGCGGCCTACGTCTGCCATAGCGAGTGGCTGTTGCGAATGTGCGGCGCTGAGCGGCTTGCGGTCGTGTTAATGTCGCGCACGACACAGGTGTTGCGGTAGAGACAAGGAACGGGACAGGCGCAGCGATTGGTCGCGCACAGAGTCAGTAAGGCTGCGCGTGCGGTTGCAGGCGCAGTCTAATAATGGGCGCTGCGAAGGACATGTTTCCAAGCAGTTGCATTACAAAAGTGCCTGTGAAGTGGTCGCCGCATTGCGGTTCCCTTGTGTCTTGGCACACGTGACCTCCACCGGTAGTTTGCAACCTCAAGCTCCGCCGCGAACAGGCCTCACATCCCGGCTGGGCGAGCAGAACGCGACCGCACAACACCACAACCCCTCGCCCCTGAGCTATCGCGATAGCATCTGCAATTCCCCGATTGCAGCCACCACGTCACCCTTCGCACACTCACGAGCTCCAAATCGCCCGCAATGGTCCACAAGGTGCTCTTCTGGGGCGGCTTCGGTAGGCCTCTCACCACCCCTCCGGACACCACTTGGAGCTACCACTGACGTAACGCAGGCGTCGGCGTGAGGCTGTGGCAGCTCGGCATTGAGATGCGCCCCCTCTTCAACCGCGAGTCGCTCTGGGTCTACCCCATTTTCGCAGGCATCGGCGGCAGCTTTGGATATTGGCTCATGGGCGTCGAGCAGCGACAGTGGAGGGTCCTGGCCGACCGACGAGACGCCCTGCTCGAGAAGCGCGCACGGAGGAAGGAGCGTGAGGAGGCTGGTGCACAGGAGGCGTAGGCTCAGCCCGCGTGTCGAAGGCTGAATGTGGGGACTGGACGAGAGCTTGAGGGTCATCTTCGCCCTGGTACGCGGCCCGCCCTGTACAGTGAAGCCAGTTTTGCACTGTTTCTGCGAAGGGACGCTGGCGGGGGACGAGTATGCGTTTTGTGGCAAGTGAGGGTGGGCGTTAGTGTACTTTACGACTCCTTGAGCCGAGGACTCAATTTGTACAAATTCCTCAATGCACCAAAAGTATCATCCAAATTGACCTATGCATGCTTCAAAGTCACTGTGAGAGGCGGAATCAATGCCGGGTCACCAAATACTATGCGTGGCATGCTCCGTGTTGCAAGCGGGAGCTGTCCAGATTTGGTAATTCTGCCAGAGGGATGACTCCTTCTCCCCCTCAGCTCATTCCCAATTATGAACAGGCACCTTTCGCGCTTGAGTACTACCGAAAGGCTACTGTGGCCAACTGAAATTACACTCATATATATGTTACTGGAATGCAGCCTTCGTAGTAGACCTAGCTTCAAGATACGTCACCGTGCTGTGCCTGCCAAGCCGACCTTGTCACTCCTCCACCTCCTCCAATCAGAACCATGGCCAGCACCAAGCCTAAAGGTATCGTCGTCTTCTCCGGCGGAAGCGCTGCGAACAACCTAGTCGATGTGTTCAAGGCTGTCAGAGAGGACAAGAAGTGCCAGCTGAGCTATGTGATCCCAATCAGCGACAATGGCGGTAGCTCGTCCGAGTTGATAAGGGTGTTTGGAGGACCAGGTAGGCAACTTAAAGATATATAAACCCATCGTTGACATATACCAGGAATTGGCGATGTTCGCAGTATGTGTCATCGCAAAATACTCCATGTTGCAATATTGACCCATTCCCCAGGTCGTCTCGTGCGCCTGATCCCAGACGACCCCGACCACGACGACAGCGAAAAGGCCGCCATCAAGATCTTCTTCAACCACCGCTTGCCAAAAGACCAATTCACCGCCCGGCAAGAATGGATACAATTCGTGGACGCCAGTCACAGCCTCTGGACCAACATCTCGACCGCCAAAAAGGAGCTCATGCGAGCCATCCTCAACTCAGCCAACTTCGAGATCCTGAAGCGAATGCGGCCGAGCTCAACGTTTGACTTCTCCGGTGCGAGTATCGGTAACTTGTTTCTGACAGGGTGAGACACCCTCCCATGACTTCCATCTGAACAGCTTATTGATACGTAAACGTGACACCAGCGCCCGCCTCTTCACCGGCTCCCTCGAGTCCGCCATCTACCTCCTCTCTAGCATTTGCTCGGTCCCAAATCACACCTCCGTCCTCCCCGCCAGTAAGACACCCTCAAGTACCTCCACAGTGCTCTCTCAAACCAACACACAACAGTCAACACAAACTTCACGCACCACATCTCCGCCGGTCTCTCCAACGGCACCATCATCACGGGCCAAAACTCCATCTCGCACCCGTCCGAAACCACTGCCCTCGACACCACCCCCCTCACCGCCCACGAAGACACAGAGCGCCACGACGCCATCGAAGACGCAAATCTCCCCGGCACCCTGCCCACGCTGCGGAAGCAGTACATCAACTTTAGCAAAACCGACGAAGACGACCTCCCCGCCCGCATCGAGCGGCTCTGGTACATCAACCCGTACGGCCAGGAAATCCGACTGGCAGCCAACCCCGCCGTTCTCGCGGCGCTTGGCAGTGCGCAGGCGATCATATACAGCATCGGGAGCTTGTACACCTCCCTGATACCGTCGCTCATCCTCAAGGGCGTCGGCACCGCAGTCGCGCATGCCAGCATCAAGTACAAGATCCTGGTCCTCAACAGCACAAACGACCGCGAGACCGGACCCTCCGCCACGCCCTTCTCTGCGCTCGACTTCGTCGGCGCCATCGCCAAGGCGTGTGCCGAGAGCCAGGCTCTCCCTAACTCCAGCGCGCTCAAGGAAGAAGAGTACGTCAACTACGTCACGCACGTGGTGCACCTTTCGGGGCCGGGGACGCCGGCGGTGGAGCGGGAGGCGTTGAAGGCGCTTGGGATCGAGACGATCAAGGTGTATGGGCGGCGCGGGGAGGGAGAGGGTTTCACGCGTTATGATGAGAAGGGGTTGGTGCAGGCGTTGGAGGTTACGATGGGGAGGCGGGATCCGAGGAAGGAGAAGGTGAGGCGGAATACGCTTGAGGGGTGAGGCTTGAGCGCGACACGATGGTGAAAGGACGTCGCACTTGATTGCCAAAGAGAGCGGTGTAACATGGATAAATACTTGACTATTGCTTTTTGATCTTCTACCGTGGTATCAATCCGGTACCCTCCAGTGTAACCCATCCACCGAAACTAAACATGCTAATTCCAACGCCGCAAATATGCAATACACACCCCGCTCGACAAAAGTCCACGGATTCGCCTCTTCTCTCTGTGCCACGGCCCTGGTAAGTAAACAACGTTGCTACACTTCAGCAGCCCCCTTCCCCTCAGGAAACAGCACAGCGTGCTCGCAATCCTGATCCGCCGCTCAAGGTAGTTGATAAACGAGAACTCGCACCAATCCTACATGCGCTCGACGGGGCTCAGACCCAGGATGCGCATGCCGTTGTTGAGCGTCTGGCGGGCGGCCGTGTACAGCGCCAGACGCGCGAGCATGGTCTCGCGCTCCGAGCCCAGGATCTGGAGGTGGTCGTACGAGGATGAGAGGGCGTGCGTGAGCTTGAAGCTAAGGGGGGGTTAGCATTTGCTATCTTGAAAAAGATAATAGAAAGAACGGAGGACTTACAGGTACGTCAGCACAGTGGTGGGCTCCTGCGTCTTGAGCGTGTTGATGAAGATGTCGGGCCAGGCGGCGAGCTGGCGGACGAGATCGATACCCTGAGTCTCTGTGATGAGGGTGAGGTCCGCGGCGGAGGCAAGGTCGATGTTTGCGATTTCGGGGACGGCGGCCGTGACCTTCCGGGTAATGCTGCAGAGGCGGGCGTGCGCGTACTGCAGGTATGGGCCCGTGTCGCCTTCGAAACTCGTCATGCGGTCCATGTCAAAGGTATAGTTGTTGATGCGCTTGCCCTTCATGTCCTGCACCATGACGGCGGAGATGCCCAGGATGTCGGCGGTCGCCTCGGGGTCGTCGACCTGCTCGTACTTGGCCTGGTTCGTGCGCATGACTTCGTGCATCTTCTCGGCGACGGTCTCGAGGATGTCGTCCAGGAACTTCGCAGTTCCCTTCCTAGTCGACATGCCTAGCACCATTCCAAAGTTGATGTGCGTGCACGCAGCAGCCAGGTCCTTGTAGTCCATGGCTTCGAGAATCTTGAAGAGCTGAGCGAGATGGAGATCCTGCTGGCTGGCTACAACGTAGATCATCTTATCAAACTTGTACTTCTCGTAACGCTCCGACACGGCAGCGATATCACGGGTGAGATAAAGCGATGTACCATCCTTCTTCCTCACCACTGCCTTGCCCAGCTTCTTTGAGTACTTGGTGAGATCGACGATGATAGCGCCCTCACTGTTCTCGCTAACTTTCTTCTCCTCCATGACCTTTGCTGCGTGGTCCATGCTCTCTTCCTTGACTTGCGATTCACCACTGTAGTCGTCGTAGCGGATGTTGAGTCGGGCATATGTTCTCTTGTACTTCTCGATCGAAAGATCCCTGAAGCGCTTCCAGATGCCCAGAGCGACGGGTTCGCCCTCTGTCATCCTCTTGAAATATTTCCTCGCCCCCTCGTCCACGCCATTGTCGGCAACTTCTTGGAGCTGTTTCTCGAGTTCGGATGTATCCTTCTCCTCCTTTTTCAGCTCTTCGATCTTTGCCTTGAGCTCCTTCATCTTCTCGTCCTCGTCTTTTTGGATTTTTGATATCTTCACGTAGACGTCGTAGAGGTGGCCAATGGGGTTCTCGACGAGCTTCTCCTCGGATCCAAACAGATCGAAGCCGATAGCCAAAACACCGTACTGCTTGCCCCAGTCGCCCAGGTAGTTCATTCGGGTAACGTCCCAGCCAGCAGCATCGTACAAGTTCGCGAGGAAACCACCAATGATTGTGCTTCGCAGATGGCCAGCGTGGAAAGGCTTCGCGATGTTAGGCGAGCTGAACTCGACAATCATCTTCTTGCGGCCCTTGGAGGGATCGGCCGGGTCCCGGAGACCCTGGAAGTTGTTGAAGCCGTACGACTTGCCAAACTTCAGCGCAGCAGGGACCACGAGACTGGTCAAGTGCTGAGGCTTGAACCAGAACATTAAAAGCGCGTCCATGACAACAACCTTATCAATTAATGGAGATGCCGGGAAGCCGTTTGCGATCTCCTGTGCGAACTCCTTCATGTCCTTGCGCTTCTGTCGGAGGGCGGCCACAGCCATTTGAAGGTCGCCATGCTCGGTCTTGACAGTTCTCTGCAATGCGGGGCATACAATCTTGGAATCGATGCCGGTGGATTTGGATAGCAACTCGGCGACGTGCGAGCGGTATAGGTCGAACGGATTGAGCGCAGGGTACGTGTTTGGTTCGGCGGGTAGCTCGTTGATGCCGAGGGCCTTCAGCTTGCCCGTCAGGGCCTCGACGGCCTGTACTTGCGTAGCGGCGTCCATGTTCACCAACGGAGTGAAGGGCCGTGTGTCGATCTGCGTGTAGGTTCGCGAAGATGCGTTGCGCCTGGGCTGGTGCTGTATGGTGTGTCCGGGGGTGGCGGTGACACGGGAGAGCTTGTGCTGGCTATGTACTGCGAAACAAGGTGAGTGAGTCACCGAGGTGTGAGTCGCCCGCGGCCTCAGCAAGAACAAGAGTGAAGAAGAAGAAGAGAAAATGTTTGGTAGCGGGCGGATTGGGCGCTGCATGCGGGCGGAAAACGAAGGTGGGGCAGCTGCGATGCGTCAATCACCGAGTTGCAGCGCTCGCTCAAAATTTCCAGCACCGCCGCGGGGCTCGCCAAGCATTGGGCCTGAGCGGCGCATATCCACATATCCTAATATGTGTGTAGTTCTCAAAGACGTTGTTAGCCAGAGCTTTTCCCTATGAATCGTATTGTACCATGATCCGATCATCCGCATGCCCAATATTGGCTTGTCCCGCTTTAGTTACTCGTTGCAAGTTGGTCTCCGAAGATTTCACTGCTGAATTGCAACCTTGAAAAGTTCAACTTGGTCCACAGAATCCATCCAAAGGTTGGGTGAATTTAGGCGGCACTCCGTTATGCATGGACCGGATGAAGTCATTTGCAGACTCTCCCGATGTCCCGTCTGAACAACGTGAGGTGACTCTTTGGGAGCCACCATCAAAGAGCTAGCTAAAAACGTCTCCCCGACTGCCATTTCGGGACTATCCCAAAGCTCCCTCGTACATGTACAACGACTCAAGAACGCATGCTCGTGCAGCCTTTGATGCATCTCGCCGCCTGCTCGATATTGTCATGTTTCGACACTTCCACAGCGAATCCGAAGGAGACAGGTAAGCGAACACGATGGTAGGTCATGCGTTATATATACTGCATCATATGCAACTGAGAAGGTGTGTTACCTCCAGCAGGCGATGACGCCCACGATGTTGGAGTGTGTCTACACGAGTACTTGGTGGTGCGCGTCCATCTCTACTCGCCCAAGTTGCAGCAGTTATCGTTCAGGATGCATCGTACACCCGATACCACAGTCAAATCATTCTCCTACCAAGTATGCAGCATAAAAGTACGCTGCGTGGGTCCCGTTCTCGCTCTGTTTGCACTATTACCAACTCACTTGGCATGCAGTTTTCAGGAAGTGGAACTTTCGGTCAGTTACAGAACCGTGCATGTCACGAGATGCGCAGAAAACGAAACAGGATAGCTGTGGTTCCGGCCGGTGAGGTGGGAGCAATGGCCTTCATTGTGGAAGCGACATTTGAGCAGCATATTGTTCATCAGATCGAGACACTCAAACCTCCGCCGGGAGGTTGTTGCTAGGAGGCCCAAGTTCACTGCCGTTGCTGAGCCACGCCGTGTGCCGGGGGGAGTAGGCTCAGTGATTAGCTAAGACATTGTTGCGTGAGCCTTCAAGGCTCCGAAAGCGAGCACAGCATACGTAACTGCCATGCAGTCCCGTTCTGTGTTCGTGAGCGCCACCCTGTCCGATGATCGCCCTCGTGCAGCACGCCGTCCTACCAGCCATGTTATCGAGCAACCTCATTCCAGACAGATGGGCATCCGACACGAGACGATACTATGTGGCGAACTCCGAGACCGATTTAGTTGAGGATTGAAGTAGCAGACAGACGCCATTAGTAGACAATCTACCATGGCATTGGAACCAGATCCAGCTCACAGCTCGTGTCCACGAACCGTCGTTCGTACAATGGTAGCACATAGAACGCAGAAGACCGCAAGGCGCGCCTCGACTTCTCTCGAGACAAGTGAGGCCTGATTGGGTTGCTTTGGCGCGCCCCGGTGCCCTGGATACAAACGTGAAGGTGCCCCAATCGGTATGCCGGTAGGTGTGTCCGAGCATGTTGTACGCCTCGACTGAGACAGGGTCTTCTTGCAGCTGAGTTTTTTTCGAGACAGTTGGGAATATGGTAAGAGGTGGCGGTATGACGCGTATTTGCCGTGACTTGGGCTGGAGACCGGTGAGGTGAATGCGCGGAGAGCGCGACTTCTTTCGAGGCTTGCATAAGGAACGGGCGGTCATCATTGTGATTCAGGTCGCGTTGTCGCGACAGTGGAACTTGGAAGGCGCTACGCTAACTGCAAATGCCGATCAAGTGCAGTAGCGATCGTCTGCTCATGCCAGCCTAACGTGTGGTTGTGAATCCTGTGTCGGGCAAGTCCAGAGGCACGCATTGCGGAAGTTGGGTTGAACCGAGATTGTTTGCGCGAATCGTGTCTAACCATGCTGTTCTGAGGCACCTGGAGTAACGACGGCCGTCGCTAACCGGTGCCCATTCTCGACTCGAGTGTGCGCATTCGCAAGTTTTAATTTCCGGTTTAGTGATGTTGGAGAGCGGCAAACCCTGCAATGAAGACAAAGCGACTTTGTTCACCTCATGCAGACGAGAGTAAATGAAGGATGCTGGGCAACGGAAGGAGCGGAGCAAGATACCTAATCCAACGCGCGAAACGACCCTAGCAGTAGGCATGCACGGTCCCGCACGTCTAGATGAGTGGAAATGCAAAAGTTCGAAAGAACAAAAGTGAAGTGACAGGCATCGTCGGGCCCTGGACCTCGGTGGCCGGCAGCGGCTTCGCTTCCGCAAAAGCACCGTGGTGCAGTCTAGGATCGATACGAGATCTGGCACTGCCTAACCAGTCCACTTGCAGGAAATATCATGCACTCTGCGATCGTGCTAAAGTGAGGCTAGACAAAAGGTTCCAGCACGGTTGAAAGGTGTTCGAATTGCTGGTGCAGAGATCATGGATTCAAAAGACATCATGTCATTCGAAGCTTTTCTTTTCTTTTTCGAAGCATTCGTAGGTCGGCAACAATCGCTTGAATCGACTGGAGGACAAGATCGGTTAGCCCATTGCTCTGTGACCCGATCAAGTCAGCTGTTGACACTTGATGAGGCTGGCACCTCGATTCAAAACGACGTGGCTAATAGGCCCCACAACGCTTGGTAGCTTTCAACCGAACCAAAGCCAACTCCAGATGCAGATGTTGCATCGATCACTGACGTTGACGTCGAACGTCGAACGGCTGTAAGGCGGTAACGTTTGGCTCTTCTCCACGGGCCAATATAAGACATGCATGCAGTAAGGTGTCAATCCAACGATGCAATTGCAGCCATGTGGAGCAGAGAGATTGCGCGCGGAGGAGTTCGGCGTCTGCAGCTAAGTTTAGAATGGGTGGACAGGACGTGATGATTCGGTATAATCGCCACCGGCGGCGGATCTCAAGAGATCTGCCCGCCACGCGGCGTTGGGATACATGGAAGGGGACGGCGATTCTGTGTGGCTGGCCTCGGCTCATTTTTGCTTTTCGAGACCAATGAGACTGCGTTCCAGTGGGAGGCTCTGCAGTGGTACAAGCATGGTCCTTGTGTCCGTGGAGCCTGGCGGTCGGTATTGGTGGCTTCCTCGTACCCCTGGCGTGGACTTGGAGAGGAAAGCATGTCGACGCGCACGGCAACAAGTCCCAATCTGTGGCTCGGCAATCGGGTGTAGGTTGCGATTGCAGACGTGTGGGGAAGTCAGTGTAGGGTGCGTCCATGCACGCCGCCGCCGGTGACGCGCCTGGAAGGGTTAAGGAAGCTTCTGCATATGTGCATAGACAGCTGAGTGGCTTTTGCAGGTGTGTCGGGTCCAGCTGATTGGAGTAAATGAGTCGTACTGGTGAGGCTTTGTGCTTCTGCCTGACACCCTCACGGGCCCTGAGGGAGTGGCCAAACAGGCATACCTCGTCGGACGATTCAGCAGGGGCAGGAGCATGTGGGATGACGGCTGGAATGAGGAACACGTCTTCGAGACCAATGGCGGATGGGCGGGACGCCCTTCGAGCGAGATGCAACCCCCACCAGGAGTGGCAAAGAGCAATATAGTGCCGGTACTGTAGAAGAGTATAAAAGGGCGGAAGGCCATTCTGTCCTGGACACGGCGACTACAGAAAGCGTACTGCAGCATTGGAATCACAAGCGTGGATTCTGGGTCGACTTGTGCCGGGACAATCTTTTCACCTCGATTACTGACGGTCCATTGAAGAGCCAGGAGACAAGCCAGGCACAGAAGGATCCATTGTCGAGACAGTGGTTCGCCAGGACGTTTCGGTCGAACGAGCTGGGTTCTGGGGCGAGACGGTGAGTCTAGCGGCACCTGGAAGACTGAACGGCCTCAGTGTTCATGCCGCGGGATCGTAGCGGAGCTGCTGCTGGCTGCTGGTCCTGGCGCCGAGGGAAAGCATGGCTAATATATCGATGGCAGACTCACATCCGCGCCGGTGCCGTCACGAAGCCTCCCCGAAGAGCCGTGCTGCCGGGACTCGACTCGACTCGACATCGCCTGTTCGTACGTCGCGCTCTGGCGTTGAGCTGTCGTCAGTCCATCACCATCACCACCACCACCGCTGCCGCAAGGCTTCTTGACCCGAGTCGTCGCCAGGCCATCCCGGCCAGCATCGGCGTTCTGTCCGCATCCGACGCGCGCGCGCAAAAGCAAGCACGCAGGACGGGCTGCTGTCACCACCACCACCAACACCAAGCGCTGTGTGTGTGTGTGCGAGACCGAGTTGCTGTGAAGGTGAGCGTTCAATCTCGCTTCGACGCGCGTTCCTGCCTGCTGTGTCGCGAGCATCCCTGCCACCCACATGGCGCGCCGGGAAGCGACGACGCATTGCGGGCAGGGGCCCTGTCAATGCCCGCCCTGCTACACCACACGCTCCATGTTCCCCAACTACCCCGCCGTCATCCACCCATTTCATTGTTGTTGTGCGCTTCCCTTGGTCTTCCTTCATCCTCTCCGCTTCGTGCATGCGAAAAGAGACACCCTTTAGCCTAAGGCGGCGCCTGGAAAAACCGATCCGTCCGCTCCGTCCGTCACGGCGCGTCCCGACCTGTGGGGCCGGCAGCCGTCTTTCGAACTTCACCTCATCTCACCAGCCATATCCGTCTTCACATATCGCTTCGTCGTTTTTCGACCCCTTTGAAGACGGCATGGTGAAATTAAAGGGCGCCACGCGCCCAACCCGCCCCCAACTCGCTACTGTAGTCGTCCGTCCGTCTAGGCGTTGTGAGCGGCATGTAGCATACTGCCCACCAGAAACCTATGATAGAAGCCTGACTCGCGGCTTGAACTCATTTCCTTATCGCTGCAACCAACGTCCCGTCAATCCTACGCTTCATCGCGCTGCTATACATTGCCAGCCTCCGGCCGCTTGAGCGTCGTTTTGTATCCTCTTCTTCCATTCGATTTGCCGGATTTCTTTGTTTACACTTCATATTAGTCGTCACTTCAACCGTCCGGCATAACTGCCCAAGCTGAGCATTGCCCAGCGTTGTCAAAGATACCCTGCTAAGCGAACACAGGTTTATCCTTCAACTGATGCAAAGAGGCCGCGGAAGAGGAAGAGGTAGAAATCCGAATACTTCTCGAAGCTCGTCTAGGAGAGGAGTCAGATCTGTTTCCCGCAACACCACTTCAAGATCCCGCAGCAACGCATCAATCAGACGGTCGGCTCGCATAGCAGAACTTCTCAACGGCGAACTCAACGGTGGAAGCGCGTCATCAGCAAACAATTCCATGGCTCACGTTGCGCAACAGCCGGCGTTTGGCAGATCATCTGTTCGCTCAAGACACGACACCGGAAACAGGCGGGTGACGCGGCCAAACCGGACGCCTCTTTCGCCCGAAGAACGTGGATACGAAATGGACATTGTTGTGCAACCTCCTCCAAACGCCCGCGCCGGCTACTCCATCAATGGAACAATCATTGTCCGGTTGCGAACCAACAACCCGAACCCAAATGCAGCAACTGAGGATGCTTTGAATCTTGCTGCCATTGCGTCTTTGGTGCCCGGGCCAGGTTCAACGGTCACTTCAGATCCTGCCGTACTCAACACGCTGCTCTCTGGTAGACGAGTCGATAACATCCACACGCTGGCCGACGACGAAGCAGACGGCTCAATCGCCTCCATGGAGCTAAATGATTCACAGGCCGTTGGTTACATGCGCTTCTCAGGCCTTGTTATTCGGCAGGCCGGCACTTACCGGATACGCATCACCCTTCTCCGGATGCGAAACTCGAGCTCAGACCCACCTCCAGCCTCCGTCACCGGCGCAGCGGCGGTTCAGGTTGTTGATTCAAACCCAATCGTGGTGCAAGCCGGCGGCCCGACGGCTTATAATGGTAAGTACCTGGTGGCCAAATATTGAGACATACTTTCGGTTCCTGATTCGTGTCCTTTCCTTGTTGTACAGGCAACGATCAAGACGATGAAGATGACGACGGGTGGAGGAGGGTGGTTCAATCCATAATCAACAACACAAGACGTACCATTCAGACCCGGCGCGCGTCCTGACGTTGCACAAAGTTTTTCGATGCACATCTTACACACTTCTATCACTGTCATGGGTCGGCTTTTACGAACACACTTCTCCTGTCGGTGTACGACCATACTTTTCTTTTCTCTTCCGGGTGCGTGTTTTAGTCGGGCAGTGTACGATGGGACAGCGATGCCAGCATAGCTCGAGTGGATAGATGGGCGTCAAGGTTCTGGGTTGTTTTCCTAAATGAATATCGATGGTATCCGAGTGCTGGTATGGAAGGTGAGGCAGAAATCTACCGAATCCTAAACTTTGAACATTGAGGTATCCAAGCGTGCACCGGATGTGAGACTGTATATCGAGGGCATCCGAGCGTGTAACCAACGTTAATCTTTGAATATCGAGAACAGCCGAGCGTGAATATCGAGGCGGACGTCAGAATTGCCCAGTGTTGAGGTTGGGATGGAGACATGGAACTTTGTGCTTCTATGCGTCAATGCTTGTGGGGTTAATGCATGGGTGGTGTGCTATACCTAGTCTATTACCTATACGTCCGACATGTCTGATCCGCCTCTCCGACGCCCTACCCGCAGCCCTACCGCGACCCATTTCGTTCCGTTCCGTTCCTTGACCACGAAAAAAAGACATGGCTCAACTCTATTCCCAATGTCGCCTTCTCGAATGCGATGCGTTCTCGGGCGGACAGAACGCAAACATGTTCAGCTCGACCCAGCTCCGTTCCTAGGCGATTGCCATTCTAGATACGGTACCTACCAACCTTCGATGCGGAAAGCTTCTCGACGGCTTCCGCATCGTCTTCTGCAAATTATTCCCGCCGAGCGCGCGGAAACACTACCTACTGGACTGGGTTGGCCTGGTGCCTGAGGCGACGAGGCCATATTAGCTATGGGTTTTTGGGTCTGATATCATTTGTCTGATACGCTAGCTTGGATTGAAGGGGCGCGGGAGGGTATTGTAGGTGGTGGGTGTGCATCTCTGGGTTTGAAGCACGGAAGTGCTTGTGTTGGGACTTTAGCACTGGGTCTGGGGTTGTGTTTCGCATGCGGATAAGGGCATTGAGTGGCGGGCATCGCCACACTTTCGATCGATTATGGCAGGGTTTTATTAACATCTTGGAATGGTAATTTTGCAGCACGGTGGAGAGTCAATCACTGGGATGTTCATGGTAGCCGTGTCAAGAGTCTCGATTCTCGAGCAAGCTATGTACACCCTCCTCCACATCCTTCGATGCATCCCATGGAAGCAGAGACAAAAGGAATGCTCCGCTCGAGCTTGGTATGGACGTGCAGGCGCCGTTTAGTTGAACTCGACGTCAGCGTTGACGTTTCCAATGCCGATGGTGTCGCCGGGAGAGGTTACGCTACGCCCTTACACGTTAGCAACTCGTTATGCGTTGTTGTGGTGTTTGTGACTACCTCTTGGGCGTGCACGGCTGCCACGAAACGTGCACCTGCTGTGTGAACGCAATGGTGGCGTCGTCGTTGGAAAGCTCGCCATAAGCAGAAGAGTTCGAGGACCGCAGGCTGATGCGGTTGTTCACGTTGAGAATGCCGTTGGTGCCGCATGGCGACCAGACGACCGCAGTGGTCTCGATGTTGTCCTGCTTGGTGTACACCTGGCCGTTGGCGAGGGCACCGCCGCCGGTGGCGGTCATGCGGGTCGTCGAAGTTTTGCCCGCATCCTGCGAGAAGTAGTAGCTCGTGATGAAGTCGCCGGTGATACCTTTGTCCATGCGTGCCCAGCCGTGGTAGGTGGCTGACACGACGGCATACTGGAAGCCGCCCGGGTACTTGAGGTTCAGGTGCAGCTGGCAGGCGCGAGAGTTGTCCTTTGTGGCGATTCCGGGGCCGATGTAGGTCTGGAACTGGTCGAAACCGTAGGTGATGACCTTGTCAAAATCGTCAAAAACAACTTCTACGATGTAGCCTCGCTCGCGTCCCTTGTGCCACTCAGCGGGCGGAGGTGCGAGATATGGAGCATGTATTGATGATTTCTTACAGTCTTGTCGGTAGAAGTACTCGTAGAAACAGAGCCTTGCGGGCAACCGTTACCGGAGTAGGAAGAGTCAACGATGACGATCTGGCTTGGGTCGGGCGCGGGGGCAGAGCCTTGCGCTGGGACGGGGTTCGCGACAGCGAGCAGTGGAAGGAAAAGAGCGACGATCTTGGAATACATGGTGCTATCGTTGCGGGTGATACCGTGGAATGGGTGTTCGGATGTCGATCTGAAGAAGTAACTGGACACTGACGATCTGTGTTGATGATCCCCAACGAGGGGACAATCACTGACCTTTATACTTCTTACCAACTCGCACATCTAAATATGCCATTCCCCGTATCTAGGCATTGAGCATCGCATACGGATCGTTTGACACCCTGACTCCTCGTAGTCAGCCGTCTGGCCAAATCCTGCGCCGGTTTGAACGAAGTCACCGCTTGCGCGCATTGCGAATTCCGCCATCCGGCTAGTCTGCAGCTATTATTAGTTCACATATAGCTACTTGGTATTAAGATGCCGTGGTCTTTTGCGACCTGGAATGTCTCTGTGTGCTCCTTGAGTAGAACCGTACAGCTCCGCATATTGGGATGAGTGTCTAGCTGGTCAAGCCGATGGCAGGAAGCTCTAGGCGAAGCCGATGGAGATAACAGATACGAGCCAGCACCACAACCGTAAAAAGAAGATTTAGGGGAAATATCGTCACATGCGGTGAAAGCCGCACGGCATCCGTATGCCGCTGGTGCTGGTAGGTAGCGTTGGAACGATGAGTATAGTGAGAATACGAAAAGCTTCGACGTCAATGTTGATTGCAGTGGACCTGCAGCACGTCTCGCCTTAGTCTCAAGGTTAGCCGTCCATCGCCTTCCCAAGAATGACGGTCACGGTGTGAGAATAAACGACCGTTACCACCGTTGCTCTGTGGGGTAGATTGGGTCAGGTGACACTGTAGTGACAAATACAATACAATACTCGGGGCCGACATCGTATATTCCGTTGTAGGAGATCCGACGTCCAAGTACTCAGCGCTTACAATATGAGTCTCGGCCTGCATTTTCGTAATTTATCTTTGCTTGGCGGTCGTTGCGGCGATTTATGGCTAATATGCGCTCGTAGTTTCCGATGGCTGGCAAGCTCACTGGCGAGCTGGCAGGGGTTGTCAGACCACGTTACTCAGTGCCCTTACAATCCGCAATTCGGATAGAAGTCGGGAATGTCATAAGCTCGATAGTTTGCACTCAACGTGCCCTTCGTCAAATTACGTCCAAATGAACCTTCATTAACAGGACCAGCTTCGCCTCAGACCTAGACCGTGGAGTGCAAATTGTCGGCTGGGTATTCTCGGAATACGGCGAAGACGGTGTTGAGGCTGCAATTGACTTTGTCTTGGTGACCAGGGAAGGACCGAGTAGGCGGGTGCAAGATTGTGCACATTGAGCTTTTGAACCATGCCATTGCACTCAACGCTGTAGCATTGATATCGTAGAGCTGGTACGTCGAGATGGGTAGCTTGGTCTGTATCGTAAGCGATTGCAGCATTGCCTGTTGTTCGAAATCAAGACTCAATGCGATGTTCACTTCGTGGTCAGGAGGAGTTCGTTTCGGTCTTCAAGTTATTGGCAGGCGGCTATCAAAGTGACCCAACCCAGCTCTTCGGAAGCATCGCTAAGTCACGGCGAGCAGATCAGCCTGCATGACTCGAAGTCCGGGTCAATCCCTGATGCAGGGGCATGTTCACTGTCGCGAGCAATATATGACTAACACTGCACTCGTAAACTGGGCGAAGTACAGCGTTAGAGAACACAGAAAAGACGGAACCTCCCACATTCTCCAAGCTTCAGTCCATGTTTTAGTTGAGCCTCGCAGTAGCAGAAGCCGTCCAGGACCACATGGAAAACTTCGAGGAGTGATTCGAATGCTTTTAGCGAACAGAAGCGCTCATTCGCCTTGATCATTTGTGCATCCTAGTCGGCAGGTCTGGATTGGTGAAGTGAGACAGATTTGAAGGGACGCAACCACTCGTTCTCGTCAGCCTTTGTCTTCTTTGTTGGTTTCCTAGGGCCATCGTAACTCTTCTCGTTCCATCGGGTGCCGCTTTCAATGAGCTCCATATGTCAATCAGCAAGCTTTTGCCGTCGTGATCCAAAGTCGCGATTGATAGAGCGAATACATAGCCTTGGATACAAGCTCGAATGCTACAGAACAGAGTAGTTAAACGCGTAGATGGCAGTGGCAGAGCCGAGCTGGTGTCGTCTCTTCCCCCCTCGCTTCCGCCTTCACGCTGAGATTGCACTCGCTCATCCCCAACCAATCACTCCTCCTCCCCACTCAACTTCCAAGCTGAGTGAGGGCGTGAGCCCAACGACCGTTTCCACAGCCGCCCCTGATGCGCACGAGACTGCCGGTATCAAGGCGCGGGCGATGGGGCGGGGCCACGGCACAAAGGACGAGCTGAGAGTCTTTGTGGGCTTTGTGTGCTGCGAGAGGTGTTGATATATCATATCTTGTGATGAACCTCCACTGACTTCGCATACCCAACTAACTAAACACATTCGTCATGAGATACGCAGCTTGTTTCTTCTTGCTCGGTTGCGCAGCAGCGCAGGCGCAGTACGGGCAGTACACCGATGCGCCGGGCTCCCACCCTCCGGGTTCTTTCATCACGATTACGAAGTCCTCGACTGGTCGGTTTACACGCACCGGCTACCATGACCGACTCCTTCGGTAGACTACTAACAAGGCTCGTGGCAGAAATCTATACGATACCCATCTTCGACCCGTCAAACGCACCCACCTACGGCGCGGCGAAAACGACAATCTACCGCCCTTCTATCGAGCCGACTGAGAGCGCGAAACACTCACATACTGGTCCTACGCACAGCTCGGTTTCGTCTGCGGTTGCGAGTGCGCGCGAGAAGTCTTCTACGACTGTGCCTACGCCAGCGATCTCTGTTTCTCCGTCATCGAGTGCTGCCTTGTCGGTTCCTCCGGCGCCGGCTGAGCAGACTGGTGGCGCTGCGTCGCGAACATACTCGTGCGGAGCTAGGGTGGTGGCTGGTAGTGTGCTTGCAGCGATTGCTTTAATGTAGAAGTGGCTATTGGGATCGCATACTTTGCTGGCATTGCTTTAACGCGTTAATGTTGCATTGACTATTCTTGAGTGAGATACCCGTGGGAAGGCGTTGGCGTTGCATTTCATTGGGTTGTAATGATATTTTTGAAACTATATTAGGGCATCATGCGCAGTGTATCAAGCCATTCTACATCTTGAATGGCCATTATAGTTGCTGCACTACGTCCTGATTAAACACTCGGTTCGGAATACAGAGGGGTTATTTCCATATATGTTATCTCTTAAATTTGGCAGGCAATATGTGTATGGATACAAACGAGGAACAGCATCGTTATCCTAAAAGATATGTATATGCTCTTTTAGCAACGGTAGCAAGCCCTTTCAAAAAATATGTTTTTGATGCGTGGACATGTTGCGTGGCCAAACATGGAACATATACAGGTCTGTTTCTCCTTTAGATAGAAAACCCCTCGAGGCAGATTTATATCTGCTTGTTGGACTGGGCTGCAAGTAGAGCGGTCAGCTATACATTATATGCAGTTCAGCAATTTGTACAATACAATTATGCTCTCTTTTATTTTGCTGTGGCTCTTGAGTACTTACGGCTTTCCCAGCCGAGGGATAGTTTTTTTTTGCCTTAGTACGGGAGGTTGCACCGAGCGCCCTTTATCTACAAGGCGTATCTTACGCAACCGACTCGACAAGCAACCGGGAATCCGACCAATTCACTACGATGCAGCTTACCGAGTAGTGAAAGGTTTATTTCTTGACCTCTTGTGTTGATAAGACGATCCATTACAACTAAGGCTTAAAAATTATTTCTAAAAACTTGATTGAGTATTAACTGTGTACTTACAGTATTCTTTTAGTTTAACGGTAGTTTATGGTAAGATAGTGTGCCAGCGTCTTCCACGGGGGATCCGCGACCACATATATGGATCACCCTAGTACGAAGGGCTGTTTCTAGGACCCAGACATTTCGTTTCTGAATCTCGATTATTGATTTACACTGAAATTGTACCCACTGTTGTAGGCTGGACTCCTGCTCCTGCCTGTTGTTGTTGTTGTTGTTGTTGTTGTTGTTGTTGTTGTTGTTGTTGTTGTTGTTGTTGTTGTTGTTGTTGTTGTTGTTGTTGTTGTTGTTGTTTGTTGTTGTTGTTGTTGTTGTTGTTGTTGTTGTTGTTGTTGTTGTTGTTGTTGTTGTTGTTGTTGTTGTTGTTGCAACGATTGAATTGACTGGAACAATGAGGCGGAAGTAGATCGACATGATCAGCTTTTACACGACTTCGTTCATACATATTGTGAGCTGGTCTGGATATCGGAAGAGTATGCGCCTGCCGAGTTTAACGACATACTATGCGATTTCCCTACTTTAGATGTGCGTATACTGCAGAGCATTCTCGGCTTGGATATGTTCGGCGTTGGCGTGACCCCCGAGCGAATACAAGATTCGCGCACTTGGTGTGCTCGTCAACTATAAGACAACTTACGGAGTAAATCACTTGTGGGTGGGGACCACGCCGTTCGAGCAGACAGTGGCTTGTGCTGCCTTGGACATTTTGCTCTCGCGTATCCAGAGTCAGCGCAAAGCCGAGAAATTTAAGCTCCAGGTGTTACTGCGGCGTGGTAAGTTGATCCTTAGCACAGCCGCAACTTGCTCGAGCTCGCAGCTAAGGGATACAATATCTCTGCCGACATTGAGCTCACTGGGGAAAACGTGGAGGTTACGTCGATATACCTCGAGTGCCTTCTGAATCCGACTTCGTGAAGACAGTTCGACTCAGTAAAGGCATACGGATCTGAAAAGCTAAGGCGGTTAAACGTCTGGAGTGATGGCTTGGAAAATACCCAGTTGATTACGTGGGATGAGTGGGACCGCGAACAAAACACGTAGCGGTATGGACAAACGGAAAGAACACCAATGAGCGAGACTGACAATGAAATGAATGTCGTGACTGCGGGCCGCATGGGCGTTTCCAGGACTGAGGTTTGGCAAGTCTTGTAGTGTGCAAATATGGCGAGGAGAGTCAGTCTTTACGGAGGCGGACGTACTGCGATATTTCGGAAAGCACGTGCATTTAGCACGAGTTCAGGCTTGGGCACGGCAAGAGCGATACACTCATGGAGCCTGCACACTACCCCAAAATTGCAGACAAGAATTGACGACGCATGCGATTTTGATTTCAATGTGCTGCTGAGTGAGCAACACACCGCACGATTAGTCTGACCAGTGCTTGAACATGTTCTCTAACCGCGTTCGCTCACTCGCTCCTGTAAATACAGAGGCAATCGGTCGCTGTGCTAGTTTCGTCAATTGGATGCGATCTAACGCGAAATGTGCAGCCGCTAGATAATACTCCTGAGAGAGCGGACTGCAGAAGACCCCCACGTCGTCCGTCTGTCGAAAGTAAGTACAGTCTCTCAACATAGAACTTTGCACTTACACAAAGAGCTACAGGAACGCTGGTGTGCCTCCAGAATCCGAAGTGATGGTCTGAGAACGTCCCAGTGGTGAGCTTAGCGTGGACATTACAGCTCATGCACAATTCCACGCCTATGTTTTCCCTCTTGATGTGTTCTTGGAAAGAGGAGTTGACGTGGATGACATGTCCAAGTCGATCAGGTTGCCAGGACAGCAGCGTATTGAGCTCGTCGTCCGTTCCAGACTCTGCAGTCTCTGCGAAGTGCAATGTGATTTTCAGTCCTGCTGCTTTTACCCGGGTGAACGCGTCCGTGTACAGGCCAACGTCTCCTTTTGCGGGATTGCCACAGAGGTCTACACCTACTACGCCCTCGCTTCGATACTCGAGCGCAAGGTCAACCACCTCTTGTGCTTGGGCTGCTGTGTTTCGCCGATCTATGGAAAGAATCAGGAACGCCCTCATGGTGTTGGTATTCTGGTCATTGTGTTCACGCAGAGCGTCGAGAATGGTTTTGACATAAACCTTTTTTGTTATTCCACGACTTGGAATTGCCCTGGGTGTTGTTCGAAGCTCAACATACACAACGCCATCGGCCTGGAAGTCTTCTAGCACTCTCGCCGTGGATAATCTGCTACATGGTCAGGCACATGGTCATCTCGTGCGACGACCGAGGTCTGCTTGACGCGCGTAGGCGTCAGCAAGAAGGCCGATCCGTGCACCGGCCATGGTATGGTGTCTACGTACGCTATACTGGGAAGGTCGTCACAAAGTTTGTAGATGTAAGACGAGAACAGTGGAAAGAATCTAGGGTTCTTGTTAGCATCTTGAGTGCTCTCGGCCTAACGCCTGTGACAAAAGGACCCGGCTGCACGTGCTCGCAACTGGATATCGATATGGTTTCCAACATGTGCAGGCTTCTCCTGGACGCAAACGGCCAACTAGGAATCACGCTCTTGGCAGCAGGTCTAACGGCAGGTCATCCGACGGAGAGTGACGATCCATGGGAACGAGGAAACGACCAGAGCCTACGTTTGAACATCGTAGTCGACCTTGTCAGGAGGGATGGCTACAAGAGGGTCGTCGAGCTGCAGCTGCGGGTCCTGCTGTCGGCGCGCCTCCCAGATGTCGTGGAGACAAGCGCGACTGATGCTTCCCGTCAAATGGGCATGGAGCTTGGTAAAGTTAGCCGAGCAGTGGTGTACGGTATTGAAGCCCATGCACGCTACTTGGCAGCTCGCGCACAGGAGAAGGGCAGCCACGTACTTCGATCTTGGGCAAACGGCGGGCAAAGGACAAGTCCACGGGCACTGCGTCTGCCATGGTGCAGACAATGGCAGCGCGCTGGCGTCGAAGGCGGCCGTTGGGTGAAAGGCGCGGCAAAAGGATGGCCACGGCCACAGGGGCTAGCGCGCATCGAGAAGGGGAGGAGCGACCAAGGAGATTGCAACTGACGAAGAAGGCGCGAGGTCGCCCAGCGCCTTCTCCCTCCCTCTCTGCCTCCTCCGTGCTTCTGCACTCTGCCGCCGTCTTGTAGAAAGTCGCACTCCCGCGTTGCGAACCCGCTGTCTACGTCTTCGTTGCTCGTGTCCGTCTGCGTCCTCGGTCGTGCCCATCTGCGTGCGTGAACTGCGCTCCCTCCCGCTCGGCATCCACAGGACGACTCTCGGCTAGCGTTGCGCCCAGCTCTCCAGGCCGCCCCCGTAACCAGATCCTCGTCTCCAGCACCACTGCCGCAACCCTCACCCACCAGACCACCCGCAACCGCCATCCACAGCCTGCGCCGCCCCGAAGCGCGAGCAATTGCTGCCTCTCCGCGCGCCTCTGTTACTCTCCTGCACCCCCTGCCAGCGTCTGCATTGCGTGCGTGCCGGCTGTGCGCTAGCTGCGAGGCCCCTGGATTCCGCCCACCTCGACCGCGACCCTTACCCGCGACGACGCCCCCTTCCACTGCACCTCACGCCCGCAGCAGAGCATGGCCGATATGAGTGCCGAATCCATCCAGCAGAAGATCCAGATCGCCCGCCGCGATGCCGAGGCGCTCAAGGACAGGATAAAACGGAAGAAGGACGAGCTTGCTGACACCACCCGTACGTGCCCAATTCCCTCACGTCCTCGCGAGCGCAAGCTAACCACCCAATGCAGTCCGTGATGTCGCCAAACAGCGCGTCGAGGCGCTGCCGCGTCTCTCGATGAAGACCAAGCGCACCCTCAAGGGCCATCTGGCCAAGATCTACGCCATGCACTGGTCGACGGACCGCCGACATCTTGTGTCCGCCTCGCAGGACGGCAAACTCATCATCTGGGACGCCTACACTACAAACAAGGTCCACGCCATTCCGCTGAGGTCATCGTGGGTCATGACCTGCGCCTACTCGCCGTCTGGGAACTACGTCGCCTGCGGAGGATTGGACAACATCTGCTCCATCTACAACCTGTCGGCCCGAGAAGGCCCCACCCGCGTTGCCCGAGAGCTGTCCGGCCACTCAGGATACCTGTCTTGCTGCCGATTTATCAGCGACAAGCGCATCCTAACATCCTCTGGCGACATGACCTGCGTGCTTTGGGATCTGGAGACTGGCTCCAAGGTGCATGAGTTCGCTGACCACTTGGGCGATGTCATGAGCTTGAGCATAAACCCGCTCGACCACAACCAGTTCGTCTCTGGTGCTTGCGATGCTTTCGCCAAGCTGTGGGATATCCGTCAGCAGAAGTGTGTCCAGACCTTTGCCGCTCACGACTCCGACATCAACGCCATCCAATTCTTCCCCAACGGCAACGCTTTCGGTACCGGTTCGGACGACGCTTCGTGCCGCCTGTTCGATATCCGTGCGGACCGCGAATTGCAGGCCTATACTGTACGCATACCCTTGCTTGTCCGCTTATCACTTGCTAACATGCTGGCAGATCCCCGAGCCTGTCTGCGGTATCACATCGGTCGCGTTCTCCGTGTCCGGTCGCTTGCTATTCGCTGGGTACGATGATTTCGAGTGCAAGGTTGGTATCCACTTGTCCCTCGTTACACGACATATCTGACAAAAGCACAGGTGTGGGATGTTCTTCGCGGCGAGCGCGTAGGCACACTACAAGGCCACGACAACCGAGTCAGCTGTCTCGGCGTGAGCAACGATGCCCTAAGTCTTTGCACTGGTTCATGGGATTCTATGGTACGTTTGATATACTACAATTCGTCATCCTGCTTGACTAACACATGTAGCTCCGCATCTGGGCATAATCGACCCATCCCGGCATACCATGCAACATATGACAATGTGCGACGATGCAAGTCTGAACGAAGAGTGCCCTGACTTGCTTTAATTACTGGCGAACGACAAAACCTTATATGCTTTCACACCATACCCCTTCCTACCTCGATCTTTCTTCGGCGCCTATAAGCGTCGAATCCCACTCGACATAATAACCACCCTACCGCAATCGTGTTATCTGAAGGATAAGAGGTGCTTGGAATTTTTTTTGTTGTCATTTCCCTCATACCACCTCTTCTTTCTCTTTGGACAGAACGAGCCACGCTCGCGTTGTCCGTTACCTCCGGAACGGCTGTTTCGCGTACAAGTGAATAGTAGTACTTGCGCCTTCTGCTATTCGCCTTTCTACCCAGCTGACCTCCACCCGGATAAATCTTTTGTGTTGGTGTTCGTGTTCGGTACTCAAAAAGCACCAATCACCACTGTTTTGCACCCCAAGGGAGAAGGCGGTTTGCAAGACGTGCGGTATCTGCATGTTTTTTTTTCTTTTCCGAATTATGGGCGATGTGGGAATTGGGTGCTGACGCAGTTGATGGGGATGGCGGAGGGGCGGCGAATGTAGCGGAGCTTTCATTTCTTGTATGATGGATCTGCGAGGCGGCGGCGGGCAGCTCGCGTGATAAGATATGATATTAGTCCCACATATCTCTTCTACCTGTTCTTCATCACTGCGATTGTTGTAATGTGTGCTAAAAGGTTGCTGCCATGTTGTTTGAGGGTGGATCGTGGAGTAGTATTTGATTTGCACTGGTTAACATGTGCAGCTCTCATACGATTCTCGATTTGAACGCTTGAAGCCGACGTAGTAGCTGATAGATGAACAATCACGTTCGCGGTTCAGGCTTGAATCGTCAGTCCGCTGTATGAAGAAAGACATCCGACGACCACCTACCGTACCCAATCTGACATATCCATAATCCAGCGGATATATAACCAATGAGATGATCGCTCCGTTGCGCAGTCCATAACACAGCGGGACATGCCTCTTTGCACTGGGACTTACACAGCGTTTCTTCAGTGGCTATACTTTGCGATCCCACTGTAACCACTTTGCACGAGCGGGCATTGCAGTGCTGACTGGCTACTCGGTTTCCAGTCATGGCAAAAACACACATCAAACTCGACCTCACGCAGCATGGTATGGTTGAAATGCCATCTCTCGCTTCGCAAAGTCGTACTCACCGGCCGCCGTGGTCCCCACGCTCCGGTTTTTCTGCTCCTCGGTGCATCGCCTGGCACCATCCTGACTGACCTTGCCACGTCCCTCGGCAAACGAGTGCTTCACGCAGAACAACAGCACCATCACTGCGCTCAGGCCTCCTTTCGCCATGCAGCTTGCGTTAGTGCTCATGTACAAGTTCACCGCGTTTCCGGTGCGTATACCAATAAAGACTTTCCTTGGGGAGAGGTGGGCTATTTTGCAGGAGGGCTCGAGGTGGTATCCTGAGATGAGCGGCTCGAGGGTGGTTTATCCAAGCTATACAACGCGGAGGTAGAGACGCGATCCAAGGTTGCCGTGTCCGGAGGAGGAAGAGTGAAGGATGGGGGAGTGAGGAAGGGAGTGGAGTAGGAGGTAGTGAATGTGAAGGATGGAGCCGTGCGAAGTAAAATTAGTATTGCTCATGTACATAAAACCGAAACCCCCGTTTCTTCAGCTCTCACACCCCGTCGACCCTCTCCACCTCGCTCTCGTCTTTCCGATTGCGATCCACCTTGACCCACTCCAAACTGCTCTCGGCCAACTCCCCCATCACGACCCACTGCGCCTTCCACACCGGCTTCACCTCAAACAGCCGGTCCATCCGGTCCAGCGGCACGCTCTTCGTCTCGGGGACCAGGAAAAA
Source organism: Paraphaeosphaeria minitans (assembly GCA_015832175.1). NCBI lineage: Eukaryota > Fungi > Ascomycota > Dothideomycetes > Pleosporales > Didymosphaeriaceae > Paraphaeosphaeria > Paraphaeosphaeria minitans. Next base: position 1,305,657 of record WJXW01000004.1, on the reverse strand, counting down.
CGTAAACACCACCGCGCACACCGTCACCGCTCCAAAGAAGAAGTACATCCCGAACCCGTTGCGTCCCATGCCGGCCACCATGTTGGGCGTCACCCGCGCGATGACGAACGTCCACAGCCAGTTGGACATGGAGGCGCCGACTTGCCCGACGTTGCGGGAGGCCTGGCTGAACATCTCTGCGTTGACGACCCAGGGCGTGCCGTTCCAGGAGGTGATGTAGACGCAGGTCCAGAGGTAGATGAATACGATCGTGCCGATGCCTTGGGATGAGAGGGCCGAGGCCGTGGAGGAGGAGGAAGGGTTGGATGCGATGAGCGCGCCGATGATGAACATGCAGGCTGCGCCGACGGTGCCGCCGAAGAGGAAGAGCGTGCGACGTCCCAGCTTGTCGATGAGGACCGTCAGCCAGAGGACCGTCAGCCAGAGGACCGTCATGATGCATTTTACCACGCCGAAGAGACCGGTCATGAGGTCGACGGTTTTGACGGACGTGACGCCCATGGTACGGAAGATGGTGGGAGAGTAGTAGTTCTAGGCTGTGTCAGATGGATATGGGCAGGATGGGAGAGGGGACTCACGATGGCGTTGATGCCTGAGAAGTTCTGCAGCACGAACAACATGTGGCCCAGGAAGAGGCGCCAGAGGACCTTGCTGTCGGTCAGAGCGAGGCGGATCGGCTTGATGAAGCCAGACGGCAGGCCCTGGATCTGGAGATCCATCATTTCGATCTCCTCGAGGATGTACGTGTCGTCTGGTTGGAGCTTTCGCAGCCAGCAGAGGGTTGCTACGCCCTCTTCGCGTCGGCCGCGCGTCCACAGCCAGCGAGGGCTTTCGCGCAGGAAGAGGAGACTGCCGATGAGGACGATGCCTGCGGGGATCAACTGCACGGCGAAAGGGATGAGCCATTGGTCCCGGCCGTAGGGCAGACTTTGTGACATCCCGTAGTTGATCCAGAAGCCGACCTGGGTACAAAGTCAGCTAAGTCATAAAGGTACATGGACACTCTGTGGCTGTCTAGGGGTAAGACATCCACTCTGTCTCCAGAGATCACATACCAGGCCGCCAATCTGCCATCCGAGCTCATACGTGCCCACAAGACGTCCACGGATAGCCGGAGGAGCGATCTCCGAGATGTAAATCGGCACCTGCCTGCCGTAAGCCAAATGTTCAAGATCACTACTATAACCGTCCAACTCACAATCATGGTACACCCTCCAACCCCAAATCCCGAGATCACGCGCCCCGCATACATAGGCCCAATGTGGCCCCCAATAGCCGCAAACGTAATACACGCCCCTACAATGAACAAGCTCACGAACGTCCACAGCGTGATCCTCCGGCCGAGATAATACGCCGTCGAGTACGCAAAGATGGACCCGAAGAAAGCGCCCGCTTGGAACAGTGAGACGATGTTTGCCTGTATCAAACTCGCCTTGCTTGCGCTCATGCGGCTGAGGCCGAACTCATCCTTGAACGACTGCAGCGAGACGGTGGTCCCGATGAACGAGGTCGTGTAGCCGATCATGCACGAGGCAAAGGACGCTGTTGCGGCAGAGACAGACGCGCCAGTTGTAGACGCTGGGCGGCGTAGGGCGGTCTTCGATTTTGGCGAGGATGCCCATCTTCTCTTTTCGAAAGCCGTGGGGGACACTTCACTGTTGGCACACGAGAGGGACCGGACAGGGAGATGTGTGAGGTGGTGAATGGAGGGCTTCGGGGAGATGGTTGGAAGACGGTGAAGGTATGGTCTGGATGGAGGACGCTTCATAAGAACACTGACTCCCCTACCGGACCGTGGCTATGACTTACCTATCGCAGCGGGGCTCCCACACTCTCCGTCGACACAAAAAAACTTCATCTGGGGCCCCAAAGCCAATACGGGGCTCCGTATGTCGTCAGAGTGCCCCCCCGAGGCAGCACCTCGACTCCTCGCGCCGCCACCGCCGGCGCGGATATCTCTTCTTACCTCCGCTGGAGTAGGGCAGCATCAACAGCGTGGGTACGCGTGGGTGAATCTTCTGCCGCAGATTGACAATTGCGGCGACGCGGCGCGCGAGAGGGACGGTGTGGGTCGCGATGGAAATAATTTTAAGCCGCAAAGCTTGATTGCGTGGTTCCCGTGTAGTAGTGGCCAACATCCGATGCCGGGAGGTGATGTAATGGGGGCTTGCTGTGGATGCTCGGAAGGGTCCGATGGCAGGTCTTTTGGTTGTCTGTATCCGTGTACATGCAGACGCTTGGTGTCTTGTCCAATGCTTATCCAGACAGTGCAGGTAGATAGGTAGGTAGGTAGGTAGGTAGGTAGGTAGGTAGGTACGCCGGTCCCCATGCTGCGATGCCCTTCACCAGCTTGTACCTAGGGTTCACCCGTCAGTTGACGACCCTCTCCTCCACCCTTCGATCCTCGGCCGAGCATCTCATCAGTGCATCAGCAAAGGCGTCGCCCTTGCTCGTATGAATATTTTTCCAGCGAGCCTCGCATCTACCAGTACCTACCTAGAAGCTCCACCGGCCAATATTGCGCCTCAGCCGATGTTGAGGCTCTGCTTGCCGCTGCCGCCGCTGCCGAATAGTGCCCGGGCGGCCGCGCGGACAGGCAAGTGGCCATGGAGTCCTCCGGCTCTTGGATAAAGACATAACAGTACACGCCAGCGGTGGAAGCCGTTGGACCGCCCGGCGATGCGATAGCGATACGATGTAGACGTAAAGGAGCAACGTGCCCGCTGCCGGGCGTCGCTTGCAGAAGAGCAATGGGAAACACTGCAGCTCGTCGCCGCGCTGGACCAGACTTCGCAGTACCTACCGAACAGGGCCACCAGAGGTCCGTCCCATCGCTCGCACCTCAGGCTCATGCTCGCCCAAACGCGACTCCCCCCTCGCGCCCACAGCGCTCTCGCATTGTGCTCGCATTGTGCTCGCATTGTGCCGCCCTCGATCGACGCGCCGCCCCAAGTATGAGCGCATAACGGTTCGAAACAACGCGCACCAACGCACGCGCCCCTATCGCAAAGCGCGAGGAGAAATTGTACTGTGTACGGTGACCTCCCCACAGATTCGCGCATCCTAGGTAGTCGCCTGGCATGTCAGCCACGGACGGACCCTTGGTCTGAGTGTAGGGAGCGAGGACGCTGTCTGCTCGCCGCGGAGGAGCTCTGGGCCAGCACTTTCGTCCCATGCTATATGATTCACATTTTATGGGAGGGAGATGGTCACATGCGATAGGATGCACACGGTATAGGGATAATATCGAGTGGTATAGGGAGACTTCGCGTGGTATAGGGAGACTTCGCGTGGTATAGGGAGACTTCGCGTGGTATAGGGAGACTTCGCTTGGTATAGGGAGACTTCGCGTGGTATAGGGATAATATCGAGTGATATAGGGAGTCTTCGCGTGGTGTAGGGATAATATCGAGTAGTATAGGGAGACTTCGCGTGGTATAGGGAGTCTATCGCGTGGTAAGGGAGTCTATCGCGTGGTAAGGGAGTCTATCGCTTGGTATAAGGAAACTTCATCACCTGGTATAAAGACTCTATCACCTGCTATAGGAAACTTCATCACATGAATTAGGAGCACTTGGTCACTTACCATGGAACGACGAAGACGACGAACATGCTCCCCAGAGGAGTCGCTCGTGGTTGCACCTGTTGGGTGGAAGCGGTGAGATGATACCCTGGGGGCCAAATGATACGCCACCTACTACCGTTCTCTTGGTCTGTCCTCGGAAGTGTGGCAGCTGTCAGTTTCACGACGTCAAGTCACAACGCGTGCTCTGGAGGCCAGCGCAAGGCAAGTACGTCTGCGACGACGACCACATTCATCGACATACGACCGTCAGTGCTCGAGCTCGGGGCGAAACTCCAATCCGTGCTCTCAGGCGCCTGCTAGGCAAGAACAAAATCCCCGAACGAAGGCTTGCTAGCGTCACCGGCGGCTAATCCTACGGTAGTGCACGTGTCCGAAGACAGGCGTGTACAACTCCGCGCATAAGTGCACTGGCGGTTCATTTCCCGTCACTGCATGTCCGTTGTTTGTCATTCCGTATTGACGTTAAGCGCCGGAGAGGGAAGGTAGCTGCTGTGCGCTGCGCCATCGCTGTCTTATTGACAATAAGGCTGAAGGGTACTCAGGGCCAGGGTGTGCTGGCCAGTGTAGAAGTTGCCACGGACATGACTATGCATACGACGTTTGGCTAGCCACTTTGGGGAGCCTATGTGACGGGAATACCAATCGAGTATTGATGAGCCTGATTATGTATGGCAAGGATTGTTGGTGCTTCAGCACGATTTATTAGGCCTACTCGAGCGCTCGGGGACTGTGCGTTTGAGCCATTGCTGCACTGGAAAGGCGTGCGTCAGCGGACCTGCACCGTGGGCTCGAGGACCGACGTGGGGACCCATTTTTGAACATGACATTCGCTGTTGCTTGCCAGACAGGAAGAAGAGCGATGCCTCTCTAGCCGTCGGAAAGGACCACAGTGCATGTGAAGTACGGGCAGGTTAAGATTAGTGCTGGGCAGGCTTGACATGTCCGTACTGTGTAGGCGCTGCAGTGCCTGTGTGAGGATCAAGGTCATCTTGACTTGGCTTTAGCGTGCCAGGGCCCTGAGTTATTCGAGGCTGGACACGAGCATGAATGCATACACGCACGTGGCGTAGAGGTACCAATCTTACATGACGGGCCCGTGCTTCCCTGTCTTCGCGGTGGTGGCAGCGTGGGCGGCGACTCGAAAGGGAGGCGTCATGGTCTGTCTGCAGGTGGTTTCTGGAAGCATTGGCAGAAGCAGATTTGCACTGGGGTAGGCGCAAATGTGAGCGGCTGGAGGAACAGCGATACGGCCAAGGCCCCCTTTTAGCGCGAATCGGGCGACGTTGATGTGGGCTCGATGCTTTGGATGTGGACTCGGTGGTTTGGCCATGTGGAGTCCGATGCTTTGGATGTGGACTGCCATGCATGGATGTAAACTACCATGCTTGGAGGTGGACTCCTTGGGCGATGTGGTCTACCATGCTTGGAGGTGGACTCCTTGGGCGATGTGGTCTACCATGCTTGGAGGTGGACTCCTTGGGCGATGTGGTCTACCATGCTTGGAGGTGGACTCCTTGGGCGATGTGGTCTACCATGCTTGGAGGTGGACTCGATGCCATGGCGACCTTTCGACGCTGTCTCGGATGCGTGGGCGATCAACGGGCGAGGCTCGAGGGCATGAATGGCGGGTGGTCGAGAGGTGGCGTGCACGTCTGGCCATGGTGCTGCGCCGAGTTGCGCGTTACAGCAGCCGTTTCGGACGCGCACCACGGCGGCCACGGCGGCCACGGCGAGTTCTCTTCTTGCAGGGCGCGGACGGCGTCGTGGGATGATTGGGCCGCCTGGTAGAAACGAAGCGTCGTGTGGTCCGATGTTTCAGCGTCGAGGTGCGTTTCAGGAGGCTGCCAATCCGGCGGCCACCTTGTTGCAACGGCCTGTCCTTGCGGGGAGCGTCCTTGTACTGCAACACCGACTCACCCAGCAGGAACTCGCATCGGTCCTGATCACCGCAGCTCCTACACGCGCAAACCCACGCCGCACGCACCGCCCAATCGCTGTCCTGAGACGCCGCCAAAATAGCAGCCCGCCATCCCTGCCAACGACCGAGCTCATCGCTGCCCTTCAAGGCCCTCGTGCAGCTCGTGCAGCTCGTGCAGCTCGTGCAGCCCCCTCCCCCGTACACACCCTCACCGTCATCCTACTTATAGACACGCCCGCCCAGCCGAGGCTCCCTTTTCCACCATGACTTCATCTGCCGCTCAACAAGAATACAACCAACTGTTCCGTGACAAAGACGTAGACACACGCCATCCCGAAGACAGAGACGACCACAGCGACGGCGACGAACCCACCGAGCAAGAGCACTATTACGAGCACGACGACCCCGCCGAAGACACCGACGAAGAGCTGGGTCTCACAGAGCCGTCCGCCATGCGTTCCAGCAACTACGTACTCCCCTCGATCCGCTCCGAGGCCAACACCGGGCCCAAGGGCGTCATTGCCGACGCCGCCGCCTTCGAAAAGGCCAAGAAGCAGGCCCGCCGCTTCACCTGGAAGAAGAACCAGCCGCCCACATCCTACACTGTCACCGCCTACCACGACGAGAAGCTTTCCGACGACGACGATGAGGAGGACAGCTTCATGAAGCAGTGGCGCGAGGCGCGGTTGCGGGAGCTCCAGAACGCCGGCCAGCGCATACGATCACGCACCACGAGCCCTGCCCGCCGCATATACGGCAACATGCCCGCCGTCGACGGCGAGGGCTTCCTCGAGGCCATCGAGAAGGTCGCCCGCGACACGGTAGTCGTGGTCTTCATCCACGACCCCACGGTATGTCTTCTGCCCTCGCAGCATCCGAGAAACCACTAACAGAAACTAGTCAGACATGTCCGCCATGATGGAAGAGCAAATGCGCGAAGTAGCAAGACGCAACGACACCACCCGCTTCGTCAAGCTCCACTACGAGGATGCCGAGATGGAGGTCGCCGGCGTACCCGCCGTCGTTGCCTACAGGAATGCCGACAAGTTCGCCGGCCTGGTGCCGCTGATGGACGAGTTCCCCGAAGACTCTGAACTCACGGCCGTGAGCATAGAAACAATCTTCAGGCGGTGAGTTTTACCCAAATGCATCTTCGTCCGTGGGGCGTCGGTGGCACAGCATCCAAGTGAAACAGAGCCGTCAGCTGACTCAACACCCGCAGCCATCGCATTCTAAATTAAAACAATCGGCCCGCACCCACAGGAAGCAGTGCTTCCCGCTGCCGGCCGCACTACGTTTTGTTCCATTCGACTCTGCGCCATGTCTTCGCACCTCCCTCGAGCGAGCGATGCATGGTTAGCGTTCCTGCTCGTCGGCTTCGGCGAGTAGACTGAGTCCGTGGCCGCCGCACCCACCGCGTTTCAGCTCGCAGCGCTCGAATGTCCGGCCATGCCTGCAGTCACGCACGACTCCGGCTCCGCGAAACATGACCATGACCGTCACCTACCTCACCTCCTTTAGTGTCTCGCGCTCGCGCAGACACATGTCATTGTCTCTTTTGTCATCTCTCTGTACTACTACTATACGGCATGGCTTGCGCATAGTCCTACGCTGACGACTCCAATCATGCCCTGACCGAAATCTTGCTTCTGCGCCGGCGTTTTATGTAGACGTGCTTTCTTCTCGGGAGGAATCTTTGACTGTCGTTTCGGACTACACGGCAGAGTGGCGGGTTTTCTATCTTTCTTTTTGTTTGCTGGGTTGGCCTGGGCGGATACTCTGCTATTGAGCGAGCGAAGTGCACATGAATGTGCCTCTACATGCAATACTTAATACCCCGATATGGAAATGCCAACGATGTTGCTGTTCGGTGGAACGGCAGACGAAAATGCTACAACATACATGTCCAATCGCAGTTGTGAAAGTGATGTTGGAACCGTTTGCTTTTTCCAAACTCTATCGACCGCCCTCGTTGCTTCGATCACCCTCGTCGCTTCGATCACCAAGACATGGTCGTCGCCGGTACATGCCGCGTCGATCCCTTCTTTGACAACGTCTTGGTAGCACGCCTTTCTCACAGGTCTGCGTCCTTCGTGGCCCGGCAAGCAAGCATGCCGGGCCCACACCCTGCAGCCGCCTCACGCCCTGCATCGACGTCGTGTATTTTCCCGATCGGTATCGATCGTATGCGGCACGACGTCTCGTGGGAGTGGAGCGAGTGACATCAGCACGGCACGGTAGGCAAGCAGGCAGGCAAGCAGGCAGGCAAGCAAGCAGGCAGGCAGGCAGATCCGTTTCCGCATCGACGAGGACGCGCGGGCGCCACATTGTTCCAGCGTCGTAGGGCTAATAGGTGACACCGCAAGTCTGGGGATCGGCATGTCCCGTACATACCTACCCACAGGAGGGTTTGCTGCACTCTACTCCATGGTACGTACGTACGTACATACACAGCGGGGGAAGCAGTCAGCAATACCATGGACAGCCAACGTACCTACTTCTCTCTTGCCGGGAGCAAAGGGACGGAAAGCCCCGGCGGTGGAGCGGTGCGTGGCGTGACTTTCGCATCTTCACAGCAAGGACGGATCGATGGGGATGGCGGTAGACGCCCGGCCCCCATCCATCTGCATATACGTAGGTACGCGGTGAGATGTGTAGGTATCCCCTCGACACCGTCACGGAGTTCGGGCGGGCACGTGGCGGGGGCGTGACAGTAAGCCGCCTCGCATTTGCATTGCATTGCATTGCATTGCATCGCATCTCCCTACTTGGAAGTGTGCGTACACAGTATTCTCGCGGTTGCGGCTGGAGGAGGAGGGAGGTGGTGAGGTGGTGAGGTGGTGGTGCGTCCGGGCAGGCGATTCGACGGGGCGTGGTGCGATGCGCGATGTTTCACGAAACACGGGCGGTTGGGGCTATGGCGGTGGCGGCGGATTTGAGTTGCATCTGGTTCCGGTTCCGGTTCCGTTGGGGTAGTTGTTGAGCTGAGGGTTTGTTCTGGTGGTGTTCTGTAACGGACGGGCGTCTTGAGTTGGGGGGAAGTCGTTTGATAGGTAAAGGGAGGCATGTGTTTGGAGCGGCTTCATGCTATCTGGTAATCCTACCCAACGACCGCGTACCTGCGGCCGGTCCATCTTTGCCGAGTGTCCATTGCTTGAGGCGCTTGGGAGTCTCATATGCCATTGTTGGATTGATATTATTGGGGTTCTACCGTACCGTAAGGCTTTGGTTGGGGTCGTCGCTTCCCAAGCATTGAAGATCGCATTTCACGTCGCCGTGGACCAACCTCACAACTTCCAGGCATATGCTTAGATGACATATGACGGACCGAATTTTTCTTCGAATGCCTACCCAAAATCTGTGTCAGCTCGTACCCATCGGCTCTGCAGAGGTCCCTCCACAAAATTTATCCCAACGTCTTTACAATACTGATTGTCTTACTGGGCTGAATTGATGGTATCCGATTAAGTCGTATCGACGGATGCAAGGTAGTGCTGTCCGACTTTTCTTGTAGAGTACACCTTCCACTTGACAGCTTGGCAGCTTGACAGCGCCTTTTCGAGCGACACAACCCCTTCCACGCACATAACGACACCAATGGTGGTGAGCTGAAGATGTACCTATAGAAGAAATTCTTCACAATGTATGCAGGGCGAACTCAAACACCATTATAACAGATGTTACGCAAGAGCTTTCCAATTGTTTCTGCGTCCACTGACTTCGTTAACAATCGCTCTTGATGTCCAAATGCCCATCACTCACTGCATATCGGCCGGCCATGTAGGGTTAACGTGTGGGGTTCCCTGGTACTCTCATCCTCATCATTGAGGCCTTGGGTAGCGGGGCACAACCAACGACGTGTTTCTTGACCGGGGCTGTTCACCGTCGACTAAGATCTCCCATTGAACTAACTCTTAGACCGCCCCATAGAAGAGCGAAGATGGATACTTGACCCATCATCCGAGGTGCTTTTATACCTCTACAACCCGCTCAGGCCGTACTTGTCTGATCTCTACGCATCCTCTGTTTCTCTCATTGTTGTTCAGTTTTTTCCTCTACTCTACCATCTGGCTTTACAGCCATGGAATCCTGTGCTGGCCTATCGAGCGCATCGACCCCACCCCAAAGCTTTTCCTTCCCCGTACGCATCACGAAGGTCTACACTTCCTGTCTTGTTTTGCTTCTCTATACTACCTTCAGCTTCGCTGCTGAATACAATGTTCACCCGAATGACTGGCGACTGATTAATGGCTACTCCTACGCTGAAGCCAAACGGGACACTGAAAACTGCGACATCAAGGACGATATGTGCTTTAAGCCTATCAACATGAAGTATCACAAGGCGGATTCGGATTCATTTGATCCTCATGGCAACGATACTCTTGCGTAGGTCTACTCGGCATCTTTCCACAGGCGCACACTTACCACGCGCAGACATGAGCACAAAGTCGCTATGGGCATTGCGCAGGACCTGTTCTACGAACTGAATGAAGAAAATTGGGAGAACGCGAGGCCTTACGATTTGCTCCGGGCATGGAGCGAAGATTCCAACAATCTTGAACGATACCACTTGGAGAAGAGATCACGCCCGCATTTGACGATGATTTCTTATTACACGGAAAGCCTCACCGGGTGGAAAGACATGCACTGTGATGCGGAATATGACGACGGATGTCGCAATATGCCCACGCAGGACTACATTCTGGCTCATTTCTCACAGGAGCGGCACCGAGCCCGCCAACTCAAGTTTTCATTGATCGCGATCCAACGATATTACATCCAAGGCTACACATTCACCAAGGTTCTCAATTCTGCAAAGAAAAGACTGGATGGGTAAGTAGCTGTTCGAGTCCTCCAAGATTTTGCTAACGAGCCAAGCCACTGCGAGGAATTCACGAGGATCTTCTTCCACAAAGCGACACATCATAAAGGACAAAAATGCCCAGATGAAATCCTGAACATCGTCGTACAGGTCATCCTGTCTGTTGTAAGTCTATTCTTCATGGTCGGCCCAATGGTCGATCTGGCTGTTTGGGGCTTGAAAGAAATGGCAGACAACTTTCTGCAGAGATTGATCCAAGAAGGCGCCACTGGATTGGTGAAGGCCATGACGCGTGGTCTGCCGGCCGCCCAAATCGTCGGTGGAGCAGGCGCTCTGATTCCAGCGTGGGGAGAACTTGTCGTACCAGCAGTCGACACGGCGTTGCTGGTGGCTAAAGGGGGAGCTCAGGTTGTAAACCTCGCAGACACTGTAGCCGCCTCCACGGCAGAACTCACATTCGACTCTGCGGAAAAAATCGCGCAACTGGTCAAGGCTGAAGCTATAAAAGCTGCGCAAGCTCCGAAAAGCGCACCACCGAATGCCATCAAGCCCATATCCCCACCGAAGAGTCGGCCGAAGATTCCCAAAATCAAGAAGCCATCACCTGAGCCCCTGCCGGAGCTTGAAATAGGCCGTGAGGCTCGGCTGGATATGCAATATTCGTGGTATCAAGATATTGCAGAGAACTTGCTCGATCTACCACGTGGACGGCTCGCAGAGGTCGATTTGGCGGCCGAGGTCGGTCCAGATCTTCTGCAGCAGATGTTCCAGGCAGAACTGCTCGAAAATGATATGGAACTGGCCATAGTCGCCCAGAAATTGCAGCTAACGAGGTTGTCCGAAAACCTACCACAGTACGATGGCCCCTCGGGAAGCGGCGGCGAGAGTTCCGAAGCCGGTGCTTTAAGAAACGGACGTGCTTCAACATCCTCACTTTCTTCAATTGCCTCAATAGTTGCGGGCAGCTTTGTTTACGCTATAGATCATGAGATGGTGGTCCTTGATGAAAAAGACAGCGTTTGGAAAGTTATGCAAGAGCAAGAGTGGGTCTCCTATAAGATGTGGCAGTATGAGGAGGGCATAACGAAAATCCCGGTGAGTGAAGTGGCAGATATGTCAATAAGCGACACTAAATATCAGTAGCTTTCAAGGATCGATGAAATGAAAGGAGGCTACCACCGGGAATGGCAGTTCAGGATGTTGCTTCAACAGGGCAAGTGGACTGAAGTTCTCAAAAATGATCGCTGGGAGTGGCTGGATACGCATTACAAATTTGCTATACTTCAAGAGTCTCTCCCGCCCAGGATTACCGCGAACGTCGATTGGAGCCGGTGGACCATACGTCAACTGACTTATCATTTACTTGAACTAGGTGATGAAAGCCGAGATCTCAGCTGGCAGCTCCCGAGAGCTTATGGTAACACCCCTGTAATGGATGCCTGGGAGTCCCAGAACCATGACACACCCGACGAGGAAGACGTCGACACCCCATTTGGATTCACTTGGCAGGAGTGGTATCCTACCATGCGTCCCCTGAATTCTCTCGCTGAGGGCTATATACCGCAGATGCTCACCGCTGAGGCTTTACGTTATCATCGAAAGGACACAAGAATGATCTACAGGTGGGCTTGGTATGTGGATCATCGTCGATGGGATTTTCTGTTTCAGGATCAGAATTTTTCCCTTCTTTCTCCAGCATCTCAAAGATTCTTCCTATACCAGACGCTCAAGGATCATATGATATCCACCATGGATCCCTTCTTCAGGCTCCACAGGCCAATGGTAGAATTCAAAGCCAAATTACAGGGGGCTTTCCCTCCGATTCCAGGACAGGACTTCCCTGGTCCTCACCCGTGGTCAATAGCATTCGAACCACCACGTCTCGTTGAATTTTACGTCACGCCCTCAAAGGTTTTAGCAACACCACCGAGTTGGTCCGAGAACGTCCGAAAACACATCAAAAAGATATGGCAGGCCATCAAAAAGATTTTGGGGCTGTCTAAGCCGGCGAAGCGCCAGGACTCCTTCCTCACCGTAAATTCTGGCAAAAGTCATCCGAGAACGACTCAGAATGCTTCCGCCCTTCAGCTATGGTCAGTCGGTGGTGTTTTCCGGAAGGACCAAGGTGGACCAAACATCCAACCAGCTGTAGCTGGCTTCACCAAGATGCCAAGCGAAGGAGTTCCGTGGAAGCCTACCGGTCAAATACATGCTCAAGAGAATGTCCCTCTGCAGCAAGTTGCGGATGTTAGGAAAGCTAACCAGTTGCTACTGAGCTCTGCTCTCAACGGGGGCGAGGTGACAGCGGGGCTGCTCGCCAAGACAGCTATGGAGCATCCCAACGTACTGGGGGTTATGACTCGACTAGAGTCCTTCAGTGTCGATGATCTCACCGAAGCCCCTGGGGATGGGACCAGTGTGTATCATCAGATCCATATCAACTCGACCAGCTTTTTCACTACGGATGCTGCCCGAACCGTTGCTGAACATGTCATGGAAAGAAACTCCAGTCTAGAGAGGGACCACGTTGTCCGCTCCACTATCGAGTTCTTGCTTGTTGCGCGTGACGACTCTGTAGAACGGATCAATGAGCCTGTTGATGGGGCACAATACTTGGGCTCAAGAATTGCAAGGCGTCTGGTTCGTGCGAACGGGTCTCCAATGACACCAGGCGAAGCTCAAGACTTCCTTGTCCAGTACGGTTCCACAATCAGTGCTTACAGAACGGAACTTGCAAGAGACAATGGTCTTTCCAATCACATCAACATGGATCTGCCTCCAGAAAATTCTCAAGATCGAGACTTCACGATTGTTGCCGGGCCTGGCGAGACTTCTTGGCTAGACATCTTGGGCGGTATTGACGTCGTCGGCATGCGATCCGAGAGTTCGCACGAAAAAGGTGCCGCAGAACTTCAGGTACGAACAAACACACCTTTGACCACTCGATCTACCCATAATGGTAAGCGCAGCACTGGCGATCTGGACCGGCCAGTTGCACATGCCTTAATCATTCACCAGCTTGAAGCGATGCGAGGAACCATTCACGCACGCTTCCTCGGCGGCATGCGTTTGTCCCGTAAGCGGGACGTTTCTCCTCCTATAACAAGAGACGGGAATACGTACAAGGTTTTACTGCGCAAAGACTACTTCCACAACGAGATCAAATCCAAAAAAGGCCTCTGCAGCATCGACGAATACACAGGGGACCAAACCAAAAACCTCAGGAGTTGTCATGAGTTCTTGGATGACGCCGTTGACCCAGTGTTGAGAAAGATCGGCTACTCGATGAAGGGAATGGACAACGTGGAAGATTGGGAGTCCGGCGGGATGGCGCCCTTCGTTCATCTTGTCATGGTGCAGTTCCCGTCATATGAAATGGTCAAGAGAACGGCTCAACTGCAGTCGCAGCACGATTACTTTGAGACAAAATTATTCGAGCGCCTCAAAAACTCTCTTGTTGCGAAAGCATGGGCAGATGAGAGCTGCTTTGTCAAATGCACACCCGCCAGTCGGTACTACAAGCGAGAGGAAGTCCATCACATAGGAGACGATCTTTGTCGCGCTGTGTGTTATGACAGAACCAAGCAGCGTGCTGAGGATCTGTACGGTCTCGATTCAGCAACGGGTTTTGCAGCCGAGTATGCACCATGGAATCTCAACGAGACGGAGATAATGGCAGCGTCTCGCCATGCATACATCAACCACGGTACCGGCAGCATTCTCCCTGGATCAATCAATTTGAACCCATACGATGCCGTCTACGAGGATATCGCCCCTCCTCTACCCGTGTGCAGAAGTGAGCTCGTCACTGTTTCGGCTTCCAAAAAATATCACAAAGGGGCTTCCACGTACCCATGTACTTGCGGCGACAAATACGGCAACGAAACCCTGGCATTTATGCAAGCGGCACCAGCGAGCTGGCAAGGCCACGGCGAGAAGCAGGAGAGTCGCATCCTCGAGACTTGCTTGAAAGACAAAAAGCTGGTGGGCCTTGCCAAGCACGCGCCAGCTGCTTATCTGAACAACTTTTGTCAGATATTGTACAGTGCCATTGCGCCTCCGGGCGCGGGATCCTTTATGGAGCTCCGGCAAAAAGGCCACTACACGGAGAATCAGAACATGTGCAAATATGTGACCAACTTCGTCAGGGACAACAAGGACCGGGGCGACGAGTACCTCAACGATGGGGTGTGCAAGATCTGGGCTTCCCAGGCCAAGGACTTTCACCGAAATTTCCGCGTCAACATTGGCGCTTTCCTTGCCGGTGGAGGTTTCTTTTCCTTCATCACGTCCGACAAACACAGGAAAGACTTTAGCGACATCAACTCGAAGTTGGGTCACGGTGGTGGTTGCCATGGGTATCGACATTGGTGGGATCACGATTGCGATGAAGGAAAGAACTGGCAGACATGTGGCATGCCTTGTCCTGACTATGGATATGGAAAGTGCCTGCAGTAAAGTTTCATGTCGGTCCGTCACTTGGTAGCCGCCATGCTTTTTCATGTTTGTAAGTCACCCACCGGAACTCTTTTAGAGTTCAGTCCCATCTTTAGAAAGCTTATCAAGTCTAGTATAGCTGGTGTTGAGGGGATTGTCCTTTGACAGGAATGAGGTTCTCATATTTGATGCGATGGTGATCGCACAAGAGTCTGAACTGCCAACTGAGTTTATCCTTTCCTACTGTTACCTCTGTCTTTACAAAGTTTGTCAAGCTCACTCAAGCTGGTGTTGATAGGCTCTTCTCATAACAAGAATGAAGTTTTCGTATTCAGTGTGACGGAGACAGCGTGAAGAGTCCGACCTGAGACGGGGTCATTTCTAGCTACCTTTTCATAGGTCATCTCTATCTTTGAAAAGCATTTCTATTCTATTCTGTTTTGTTCTATTATATTCTAGCTAGTCCCAATATGATGTTTGCTGCCACAAGAATGGAATCGTGAGGTTCGATGGGGTGGTAGAGTTCGCAGTTTGCTGTATTGAGTCTGAACTGGCCTTTAGTTGCCCGTGGCAACCATATTGTGGATTGCCTCTACTCCAGCATTCAGCGCAGGCCCGCCGGTAGTGAGAGATCCTTCCTTGGGAGCTGGGGAGCTCTGGATTGCTATTGTTGCCTGGGCACTCGCCTTAACCGCTGCTGTTCACCGTTCACCAGCACGCAATAGCGGGAAGTGAATGACGGCACAATAGCAGCACGGTAACAATAGCAGCGGTCATAGCTTCTCGTCGCCCATAAATTGTGTTTTCAACTCTTCCCCTCTTCTTCTTCTTCCAACCCACTGCCATTCTCGCAAAATGGCGTCCAACAAGCCATCTTTCTCTTTCTCCACAGGAGAGACCTGGTCTCTTCTGTATGCGGACTTGCAAAAGCAAGTCAACAAGCTCAACGTCGACGTGAAGGTCAGTTGGAATCGTCTTCATGCTCTGTGTGGTTGCTAACTTCTGTACTCGAAGGCGCTTCAGGCGGAGCGCGAGGTGGCCCGTGCCACCAACGACGCGCTGATCCGGGTAGGCGCGGCGGCTGAGACGGCCAAGGCCGAGGCCGAGCGCAAGCTTGTTGTTTCGGAGCGGCTCTTCAAGAGTCTGCACGAACACCACCGCGCCTGTCCCGGCAGCATGGAGACCACGAGCGATCTGGCGTGGGAGTACGGACTCCAAATCCAGAACGAGAACGCGCGCCTCGCGGGGGAGGCCAAAGAGCTCAAGGACGAGCGAATCCGCCTCGAAAACGACCTGGCCGACAAGGCCAAAGAATCCGAGGCCAAAGAGCACGAGGCGGCGACCTTGAAGCGTCGCAACGACGAGCTCACCAAGCACCGCGACGAGCTGAAGGTCAAGCTCGACCAGGAGACCAAGGACGCTGCGGACATCCGCACCAACCTCGACGCTGCGTACGCCGACCTGCAGCACAAGATCGATGAGCACCGTGCGCTGCGCAAGCACAAAGACGACACCGACGCCGAGCTCCATGATGCGAAGCTGCAGCTCCAGCATGCACTCCATCACTACCAGCAGTCCCAGACGCGCATTGAGGAGCTGGAGACGCAGACGTCCGCCGTCGAAGCGCTCGATCGCGAGATCGCGACGCTTCAGGCCGACATGGACATGATGCAAGGGAAGCTCCACGACAGCGACCGCACCGTCCTTGTCAAAGACGCTCGCATCGCCTACCTCGAGACCCAGGTCCAGAAGGCCCTCGAAGCAGCAGCTCGTGCTCAGGACGAGCAGAACAAAGCGGATGCCGCCGTCGACCCCACCACCGCAGAGCCGACCTCAGTCCTCACCACTGGTGGGAGTCTAGAGGACGAGCTCAACGACATCGACGAAGAGCTTGACGCCGAAGTCGCGTCTCAGCTTGAACCCAGCCTCGAACTCATCGCCGCGATCACTACTGCCCAGACTGCGCCCGTCGATGCGTCCACGACTACTTCCTCAACGCAGACAGCTGCGTCGCTTGCTCAAGCCGTTACATCCTTCACCCAGACAGACGTCTCTACGACAGGCGAGATCATCCCCATCGAGCCCTCAGCGACGCTATCGGAATCCGACATTCGCGTGCTTTGGAAGTCCAGGATCGAGCCAGCACTCAGAAACCTATCTACGTCTTCCTCAAGCACCGTCGACTTGCGCTTCATCCTCGAGACCGTGCAAGATCTGACAGGCTCCGCGCTCACGACAAACTCCACCCAGACAGAGGCGGAGGAAGAGAAGGACCTACAGCTCAGCTTCTCTCTCGAGACGGTCGCTCACGTTGCGCCGGTAGAATACTCGCTCGAATCATCCGCGACGCAAACAGAAACACCGAAGCTGACGCACGTCGGAACTTTCACGGTCCTTGACCATCCGTCAGTCACTAACGAAGAGCGCTATACACAGACCGACACTGCGGAACCCGTCGCCCTCGAAGAGCGCCACACACAGACCGACACTGCGAAACCCGTCGCCCTCGAAGAGCGTCACACGCAGACAGATGCTTCGAAGCTTGCGCAGACCGGAACTTCCATGGTCCTTGACCAGCCGCCTGTCGTCTACGAAGAGCGCCAGGCGCAGACAGATGCTCCGAAGCTTACACAGACCGGAACTTCCACGGCCCTCGACCAGCCGCCTATCGTTCACGAAGAGCGCCATACACAAACCGACACTCCGCAGCTTAGGCAGACCGGAACCTCGACTGTCCTCGACCAGCCGCCTATCGTCCAGGAAGACCGCCACACACAGACCGACATGCAGGCTCCGCCCAAGGTTGTCTACGCTCACAAGAAGCGCAGTTTCTTTAGCATCTCTACGGCCCTCGCCATCTTCTTTGCTCTACTTGCTTTCCTCTACTACACCGAGCTTGAGTCATGGAAGGACAGCAGCAACCGCGCTGGCGTCAACCGTCTCTACAACTCCATGGGTTTTCAGCGCCGCGGTCGCCACCTTTTCGGCACCATCCCAGTCTGCTACGAGCGAGGAGAGACGTGGCTGACCGAGGCGTTCTGCCAACAATTCGCAGCCGGCATTAAGAAGATCGAGGCCCAGATCGGTATCGAGTACCCTTCGCGCTGGTAGTAACAACGCAAGCGCCCTCTGCCGCACTCTCCTAAGACATATGGCACAAAGACTGCCTCCTAATCCAGATGGCACAAAGACTGCCAGTCTGCGATTTATTCTCCTACGACAGATAGCACAAAGACTGCCAGTCTGCGATACATTCCCCAAGACAGATGGCACAAAGACTGCCAGTCTGCGATTTATTCTCCTACGACAGATGGCCCAAAAACTACCAGTCTGGCGTCTTTATCCTACGATGGAACGTTTCTTTCCATTATCAATCTCAGATTTCGGCGTTTATGGTACGGTGTGGGCACGGCGCTTTGTCACGATACCCCAGATACCCACAGTTTCTTTGACGATACCATATCTTTGCCGATACGTTGCTTCTGTCGATGCCCTCCTCTGTCGATACCCTACTTCTGTCGGATTGAAGGCCTTGCGGATGGCACCGCAGAGCTACCTACTTTCAGGCTACCAGCACACGTGCAGAGCTACCTGTCTTCAGGCTACCAGCATACGTGCAGAGCTACCTGGGCGTAGGCTACCTGCTTCCCGGTCGTCGGGTGGGACGGATCGGCTTCACCTTTTCTGACGGAGGATAGTCCCTGCGGACCCCAGTAGATGACCTCTTTCATTGTCTTTTCTCTGCTTCTGCTCGTACTGCTTCCGATGTATTCTCTCTACATAGAATCCCATGGCTGTTCTTTGGCCGGGGCGTCCCTTTGAGACTGATCACAATGCAAGTCTTTGGAAAGGTAAAAAAAAAAAGCCAATGTGCTCACTGATGTGATGTGGTCATGGTCTCTTGTGCGTGTGAGCCGTCGGAGGCCGTCCGGGGTGGCAGTCTCTCACATTCCATCGCTCTGACGATGGCGGTAGGTATCTATACGCAGCCCACACAATGGTTGGCGAGCCACAGGTCGGGTCGATGGACAATGGTTTCGGACGGGCGAACAGGGGGGTGCGGTAGCTAGGTACCTAGTCCAGGTACCTAGGTAGGTAGGTGGTCTAGGTGGTCTAGGTGGTCTAGGTGGTCTAGGTGGTCTAGGTGGTCTAGGTGGTCTAGGTGGTCTAGGTGGTCTAGGTGGTCTAGTGCACGGAGCCAGCCACAGTTTGAATATACGCCGTGGCCAGTGAGATGGAGCGGAGCAGAGTCCGGATGCCTTCACACGCCCGGACAGCGAAGAGCCGATTGGCGGTGCAGAGGCTGGTGAGCTCAGCCACGCGTTAGGAGATGGTCTACCGTGTCTGTTGCGGTAGATGAGGTAGACTATTGTAGGGACATGTCATGTTGCCGACGCAGATCCGGTCCGCCAGACACGCTACGGGCGCAGAGTACAGGCCGGCGATGCAGAACGCTCACGGGCAAGGGCCAGGACACGGGGTCTTCGATGGGTAGCACGCAAGAGACAGCGGTGCTTGGGCTGGTGCTTGGGCTGGTGCCCGCGCGCGCTGTTTGAAAAAGGCTCGTGGACCAACGCTTGGGAGACGACGGACGTTTGCGACTTGTTACTTACTTGCCTACCTACCGTACCGTAGGTATCTATCTACTTGGCCGCCTCGTTGACAAGTTGGGAGCCACCAGTTGCACTCGCTCGCGACGACAGCGACTGGGCTGCGCGCTGCCGGAACCCAACACAGCCAACCCGCACTTCGACCCTGCCTTTTGACGAAGCCCAACAAAAGAAAAAAAAGAAGAAAAACAAAGAAAAAGAAAAAACACGCACCCCCAAAGATTCCATGAGCAGACGAGGTGCCGTGGGCGTCTACCTACTTTGCTCTCACAAGGTCCTACAGCCCCAAACTAGACCAGACCAGGCCAGACGACGCCAGGCCAGACGACACCAGACCAGACCAAACGCCGAACCGCACGACCCAGCCCATCTCCACAGGGAGCCGACCCGTTCGTTCGTTTCGTTTTTGGAGCTGGAGCTGGCGCTGGAGCTACAGTTGCCGTTTGCGGACGCGCTCCTGCACAAGTCACGACCCGTTTCGACGGGCCCAGAAGCCTGAACTGCGCCTGTGTCGGATCTCAGCTAAAGCGTGGCGCCCTCCTGGACCCTCTTCCCCCCAGAGCAAGCCGACGCGGAACACGCCGTCTTAAAGTTGAGCCTGCGACTCCCTCTCGGGACACGCTGGCTTCGGGTCGAGTCTGCCACTCTCTCGGAACATCCTGTCTGCAAGTTAGGTCTTTACGACACCCCGGTCTGCAAGTCAGGACTTTACAACACCCCGTCTGCAAGTCAGGTCTTCACAACACCCTGTCTGCAAGTCAGGTCTGCGACTCTCTCGGAATATCCTGTCTGCAGGTCAGGTCTGCCACTCTCTCGGAATATCCTGTCTGCAAGTCAAGTCTTCTCAACACCCCGTCTGCAAGTCAAGTCTTCTCAACACCCCGTCTGCAAGTCAAGTCTTCTCAACACCCCGTCTGCAAGTCAAGTCTTCTCAACACCCCGTCTGCAAGTCAAGTCTTCTCAACACCCCGTCTGCAAGTCAGGTCTGCCTCCCTCTCGCAACACGCTGTCTGGACACAGCCCAGTTCCCCGCCATTTCAGGGTGCAGCCGCGCTAGCACGCCATTGGCTCGTGCCTGGCGGAGCCCATCATGGCTGCTCTCGACGCTGGCAAGCCTCTCCTCCTGGACTACGACTCCCACTCTCCATTCCCTCTTAACAAAAACGCGACAACAGTGTCGTTGCGGGCCCTGGAGGACGGCGAGGGCGAGGAAGAGGACGAGTTTGAGAGCCTGCGATTGACGCCTTCTCGCCGTGTCGTCGAGAGCCTGCGATTGACGTCTGCTCGCCGTGTCATCGAGAGCCTGCGATTGACGTCTGCTCGCCGTGTCATCGAGAGGCTGTTGATGGCCGTGCGCCGGCGGAATGTTGGCTTTGGGAGAGAGGAGCCCTTCGATCGGGTGCGCTTTCCGCTCGAGGAGAAGGAGAAGAGTGTGCAGAGGGGTTGGAGGGTGAGGAGGTGTGGCATCAAGACCGTGCTGGCAGTGCCGCTGATCGTAGTCGTCTTTTTGTAAGTGCCCGTTCCGCAGCTTCCGGGCGACTTGGCACATCTTCCCAATCCTGCAACTTACCGCCGACGTTGGTGTGGGGGAGTGAGCTAACGAGCATAGTGGCATCCTTCACCTCTCCAATCTTCTCGTGAGCCTGGTGAACCTCCTCCGAGACGATGCTGTCACCTATCCACGCGACTTCCTGCCTCTTGAGCAATATCGAGCAGGTGACTTCACGGGCCTCACTCGCAACGTCAAACCCATTCATTGCCACTCCCATAACGACTACTGGCGTCGTGTGCCTCTCTACGAGGCCCTGAGATGGGGCTGCACCGGCGTCGAAGCAGACGTATGGCTCTTTCCCGAGCGTTCTGGCCAACTGTTTGTCGGCCACAGCACGCGCGACCTAACCGTAGACCACACCTTCCGCTCCATGTACGTGAAACCTCTGATGCGCATCGTCGACCAGCAAAATACACCCAACGCACCCAACCCCCCCTTCCAAACCACCTCAAAGTCCCCCGCCAGAAACGGCGTCTTCGAGATGGACCCTTACCAAACCATTGTCCTCCTCGTCGACTTCAAAAACGACGGCCACGCCCTCTACCCCGTAGTCTCGGCGCAGCTCGAGCCTCTACGCCAGAAAGGCTACCTATCCTACTACGACGGCCACACCCTCATACCAGGCCCCATCACCGTCGTCGCAACCGGCAACGCCCCTTTCGACCTCATAACCCGCAACACCACCCACCGCGACATCTTCTTCGACGCGCCCCTCGCCACGCTCTCCCCGATCTCCGCCCAAACCAACAACCACGAGTCCAAGCGCGCCGGCGGCCAAGGCACCGTCGGCACCACGCCCCAGTCCACCTTCGACCTCACAAACTCGTACTACGCGTCCGCCGACTTCAAGAAGGCGGTCGGGTGGTGCTGGTTCGGACGGGTGTCGGCGGCGCAGAGGGAGCTGATTAGGACGCAGATCAGGACGGCGAAGGAAAGGGGGTTGAAGAGTAGGTATTGGGGCGCGCCGAAGTGGCCGGTTAGCGTGAGGAATACGGTGTGGCGGGTGTTGGTGGAGGAGGGTGTGGATCAATTGAATGGGGATGATTTGAGGGAGATGACGAGAGGGAATTGGGGGGGTGGAGGGGCATGGGAGATGGGTTAGGTAGGTGGGAGGATGGATTGTCATGCTTTAACGGTGTTTGGGATTGGGATCGTGATTTGGAGTGCGAGACGCGCATGAGATACCCGGGTGCGGCGGTTTGATGGGTTCTTTGGTGTAAGGGGTTTGGCTTGAGCCGTTTTAGATGCCCAAGATATCCGAGGCACAACTCGAAATTTACATGTTTCAACCGTATTCTCTGGCAGACCGCATCAGTAAACGGAAATGCGATGCTGCGAAGACCGTATCATTAAACGGAAATGTGATGATGCGAACACAGCCAACGTACGTAGGGAACCTGGAGGGTGGACCGCCAAGAGCCACTCCTGCCCCACGCTCTCCAGACCGAAGATGCCTGCACAACTTTTTTGGCGTCGCGTCTCAGTCCTGCAGCTGCACCACAGTATAATCCCACAACACCACCCACCGCCACCATGCCTCACAAGCACAAGCGCAAAGCCGAGCACGATGCGAACAAGTCCGTCAGACCCTATCCTTCTCACCTGTGAAGCTGCTAACCTACCCCAAGCTTCGACCTCCCCCCCTCGGTCCGCGCCGCACCTCTCCCCGTAGGCAAAGTCCGCACGACGCCCGCGCAGAAATCCAAGAAGCGCAAAACAATGCACGTCCAAGGCTACGGCACCGACGACACGCCCAAAGCCTTTGCGCGCCTCATGGCCTTCTCCGCGAATCCCAAGCGCCGCTCGGGTCTCGACGACGGCAAAAAGCCCAAGAAGCCCAAGCCCAAGCCCACGCCCACGCCCAAGCCCACGCAGGCCGCCGTCGCCGCAGACACGGAACAGGACGCCGCGCCAAACAGCGAAGCACAGCCCGACGTCGCCACTCCCCAGCTCAAAATCATGCCGGGCGAGAGCTTGTCGGATTTCAGGCAGCGCGTCAACCAGGCGCTGCCGCTGAGCGGGATTGCCAAGAGCGGCAAGAAGACGCCGGGGCTCGGCGACCACAGGGTCACCAAGCACGAGCGGCATCTCAAGCGGCTGCAGGAGGGGTGGCGCAAGGAGGAAGCGCGCATCCGCGACAAGGAGAGGGAGGCTGCTGAGCTCGCCGAGGAGGAGCAGGACGAGCTGGATGCCATGTGGGAGGACAAGACGCAGGACTCGGACGGGCCGACGGCCGGGGCGAAGAAGAAGAAGGCTAGCAAGAGGGGGAAGAAGAGGCTTGTGGTGGGCGAGGTGCGGGATGACAAGGGCGAAGACGAGTGGGAGGCCCTGCGGAAGAAGCGGGAGGAGGGGAAGAGGAGGGGGCTGCACGATGTGGTGCAGGAGCCGCCCAGTTTTACCAAGGTGCCGAGGGAGATTTTCAAGGTCAAGGCCGGCGCAAAGGTGAATGTGGGGAATGTGCCGAACAGCGCGGGGAGCTTGAGGAAGAGGGAGGAGCTGGGCGAGGAGAGGCAGGGGATCATTGAGACGTATCGGAGGCTGATGGCGCAGAAGAGGGGCGAGCCGCAGCTGTAGACACGGTTTCGCAAATGAAGCTATGGTGAATGGAACACACTACATGCTATCCTATTACCCAAAGTGTCATCGTACAGCAAGCTCAGTCCCGTCCACCATGCTGAACAGCACCGCACCGCACCGCACCCGCATCCCCTCTCATGCACACGCATTGCCACGATGCACCGGCGGCGCTGCAGCATGAGCGAGTCTCTTCGACGGAGCATCCAGCTCATCACCATCGGTCCCTTCACAAATCGTTAGTGATCTCTTCGCATCCAAACACTGAAAATCCACACAACCAAAAGCCAACTCGAATCGAAAAGAAAAGAAGAAAGAACAAAAAACGAAAAAAAAAAATCCAGAACGCGCAGCGCAGGGCAGGCAACTCAGGTATTCGTACTCAGCCGATGGACCACGGGCACCGAGCTCGGCGGCAGACTCCCGTATTCCGTGATGACCATGTTGATGTACTCGGCGGGCGTGACGTCGTACAACACCTGGAGGTGGTGCAGGTTGTCGGAGCCCTCGACCCACTTGAGCACATCCAGGGGTCCGGACTTTGCGTCGTCGGCGGCGGCGAACTTGTCATGGTCGGACTTGTTCCTCGAGGGATGCGTGGCCGGGAGATGAAGTTCGAGCGGAAGCAGGGAGGCGCGCTCGGCTTCGGAGAGGATCTCGTCTGCGGGGGCGACCTCGTTGCCGACGATGGAGTCGAGGGCGACTTTCTCGGTGAACTTGACCGACTCGCAGAGCACGAGCACGGGGAGGGATTGCGAGCGGGCGAGCATGGAGACGAGAGCCGTGCCGACGCGCGAGTAGAGCCGCCCGTTGGACATCATGGCGTGCGCGCCGAGGAACACCTTGGACGCGTCTTTGACGGCGTGCGAGGCCCCCGTGATGAGGTAGTAGCGGACGGTGATGCCTTGGTTGGCGAGCTTGCGCGCGAGCGTCTTGCCTTCGAATAGGGGCTTGGAGTCGACGACGATGACGGTGAAGGGGACGCCGGCTTTGTGCGCTTGGAGCAACGTCTGCTCGACGATCGAAGACGAGGCGTAGGTGAGGATCACGTCGCCCGGCAGGATCTTCGTCGCGGCTTGGTCGCGTATTAGCTTTTGGGCGGCCGTGACGCGCTCGCGGATGAACATGTCGATTTCCTCGACGAGGTCGCGCTTGGCTTCTGCTTCAGGAGTAGAAGGGTCGATCTTGATGATGACTAGATTCATGGGTCAGTAGAGTGTTTGCGCTGAGATGGAGCTGAATTTACGGTCTTTGAGCCATCGAATGGCATTGCCCATGCTGATGCTGAGCGGTCGACACCCTCGCAGGTAGTCAATCTGTGGGCTTAGATGGTGATTGGTGAGATGTCGCGCCAGACTGGTTCCCACGGGTGTCTGGTATGATTCGATGACTGCTTTAAAGGCCAGAAGCATAGCGACCATCCGCGCAGTGCTACCACAGATCACGTAGCTGCTGTATTGCAGACCAAGGGCAAGGACAGCAGGGTGTACGTCTTTCGAAGCTCCCACCATCGAATGCTGTCTAGGCTGACTGTACAGATGGCCAAAGAATAGTCCAAGATTCTTCTGGTCCCGCTTCGATTCCTTTTTCGCCTGCTGCTGTGGCACCGCACCGGACTGGGACGGTCTCCTCCGGATTGGCAAAGGTCTGGCTTCATCTTTCTTCTGAGACTGCTTCTGCTCTTTCTGCTTCTGTTCCTTTGGAGATCCGCCCTGCTGCGTCGCTGCGGGTGCAGTCGCCTTTGCTTGAGCTCTCTTTGCTTGTTTCTCTAGCTGCTTCTGTTTCTTCAGATCTGCACCTGACAATTTCTTTGAGGCACCATCTTCCGCAGGCTTTGTACCCTTGGGATCAGCCTTTGCCGGAGCTGCTGGGATTGCTTGGTCGTTCGGTGCTTGCGGGGGAGCAGCTGGTGCCGCCACCGCTTCGCCTTCAATTGGTCCACTCATTGCGTCGACAGGAGCTCTGATCTTTGCGCGTGTCTTTCAGTCCTCAGGTACAATAATTGGAATTGACGTGCAGATATTGCCGGAAGCGGGGAAAATTAGATGTTGTGGAAGGTCGCAATCTCCAGGGCACAGGCATGGGTCTTTATTATGTAGTCACGTTATTGTGTCCAGCTGGTACGAATTCGAGGCGCCAATCGTGGTGGAGGGATGAAATTGATAGAGAATGTTGACTCAGAGATTGGTCTATTCTTTTCCTAGACTAGCGCGCCAAGATCAGCAGCTTACCCCTGCCGTTGGCGTCATAGTTCGGCCTTACATCGAAGCACGACTCGCGTTCGTCCCCCGCAACAGCATACCATCAGAACAACATGGCCGAAACGATTAACATCACAGAACTCCCGCTGGACATACTGGTATTAGTGTTTCCGTATCTCGATGCGAGAAGCTTCCTCGCTTTTTGTAGTACTTGCAAGCCATTTCAGCAGCCCTCGATTCGCTTGGACCCTGCATATTGGTCCTTCCAGAGCCGTAGTAAGTGTCAACTTTCAACTATGCACCTGAGCGAGCCTGGACAGTCTCAGCAGAGTCGCCGTCCTGAATCTGGAGTAACGCTTACTTCATCATACCGATTTGCTGACACTTATACTAGGCACTTTCCGCATACCAAACCAACCAGTTGTGCAGCATGACGGAGCTCGTTGGCAGAAGATGTACAAACGCCTCCTCACACAGACCCGAGTATATACATGGGGTAGCGAGGGGAATAACCGTCTAGGTCATCACACAAATGCACGGTCATGCACGTCTCCTCAAGAAATGCACGGAGCGCGAGAGATGGGTGTCATCGCAGACCTACAAAACGGCGGATGGTCGACTACGATCCTCAACTCGAAAGGAAAATTGTACTCAGTTGGACTCCTGGATGGCGAACGAAGCTGGGGTGGTAGTGCTGATCCAAAAGCGTTGACTTTCCCACCCGGATACCCACAATTCCCTGCTGTTGGTGCTGCTGCGTATAACGAGCCTACAATCGCAATACGTCAATTCTCTTCTGGGCGATCACACATTCTAGGCCTCTCAGACAGCGGTCGGATCTGGTCTTGGCACAGTTTTGACAACCCTGCTGTCCAGATCAAGTTCGTCAATATAGATCTCAAAGAAGTCTCTTCTGGCGGTTCGAAATTGGCAAACAGTTCGCTATTCGGAACAGTGAAGCAAGTCGTAGCAGGTTGGAGTTACAGTTCAGCTTATGTTCATGGTGTTGGAATAGTTGCATGGGAGCCGCTCCGACCCAGAGCAGCCCGGCACGGTCCACGGCGAGTTCGTTCGGTCCCACGGCGACTCTTACAGCGAGATCCTGAGCCTGAGGAACCTGACACAATGTTGTTACTTGAGAATTTCGAGCTTCCAAAGACAGGATACCAACGCCCCAAGGGAGCTGTCCGAGAATCAGACCACGACCGGGCCCTTGGAGAAGAAGTTGGACAGGTGAAGAACCACATTGTTCTTGAGCACTTTGTGGTCTTTGTCACCGATATCGGCAAAGTGTTCTGCAGCAGGCTGGATGAGAAAGACAAGGCAGACAACATTCTGGAGATTTGTGCGTTCGGTGGTGAGATTGGAAAACTGTTGGACGTTCAGGGCTCATTCCGGACGTTCGCAGTATTCAGCAACGGTAGCGTGGTTATTGTGGAGCAGGATTACTTAGAAAGAATTTGGAATGCGCGTACTACCAATCCTAGTCAGTCGGATGTTGCAGGCTTGAAGTATATACCGGCTTTGCAACATAACAACATCGTGTCGATAGCCTTCGGTGACTACCACTTTCTGGCCCTGCATTCGACTGGCAAGATAACCGCCTATGGCAAAGGAGCGGAATTCCGAGATTGTCTCGGCTTGGGAACACTACCGGCTGCTCGCCTCCGCGGATTCAACTCGCGTGGAATCACTCAAGACGGTTATACAAGAGGTCGAGAAGTATGGTTTCGCAAGGAGCAGCAGGAGTGGCTGGATCTCCTTGAATCTGGCGGCAAAGACATGCAAGAGGCATCGGAGCGATTTGCTTTGTACGCCCAGGGAAACACGAACGTGGGGGGCGAGCTGAGTGAATGGATCGAGCAAGAGGCTAGAGCCTGGGACGAGGTACGTTGAATTTCCCTCTATCTTGATGCAGGTACACCGTTGGAATGAGTCCTATGCTACCCCAAGTCACATTGGGGAGTCCCGCCGATCCCAATTGATCCGCAAAATATTCATACCTACCCAAAAACGCGCTAACGATCTCCTGCTAGGATATGGGAGAAGATGGTCTCGGCGCTTACTTTGCGCTTAGAGTGAGTGCAGCAGGCCATCATTCGGGTGCTGTGCTCCTTGTGAACGAAGAGCTTGCGAACAAAGAGACCAACTACGACTGGCGCAATAAATCGTTCCCCCGTTTGAAACTCAGCAATGGAGAGGAGATGCCAGGCTCGGTACCGATCGATGAGTGGCGGGAGGGCAGACCTGAGCTTCAGCTTGATTGGGAGAATGCGTAAACACATAGCGTGGATGGGTACCACGGACATGACTTATGTATTTTCTTTTACTGCCGTGCGAGATGCTTGGGATGCTGTCTTAGTGCTGAACACCCCCATCCTCCAGAGAATTAATGGAGATTCCTCAGCAGTTCGTTCAATCGCTCAATCGCCTCCGCACGCCTATCAACGATCTCCATGAACTGCTCCCTCGAGCTCGCGCCAATACTTCCAATGTACACGTCTTTCTTTCCCTCTTTAAGTTCCCTCCATGTCTCTCCTTCACAAATTCCTCGGCTGGTATACCCATCTTCTGGCCGACCTCAGCACCCATCTCATAATTATGTATCTCTGACTGCACAAGCGGTGGCGAGACGTGCAAAATATTCACAGAAGAGTTGCGCAACTGCTCCCGGATGCACATAATAAAGACGTCGAGCGCGGCTTTAGACGCGCTGTATGCGGGAAAGGTAGCCGCTGGGACGAGCGAGATGTGCGTTCCTGTGTAAATGAGAGCAGTATGATTGGAAGAAGCGAGGAGATGCGGGAGGAAAGCGTGCGTCAGAGCGACGAAGGATGTGAAGTTCGTGGTCATCTCCTTGTTGAACTCGGAGAGATGCACTGTGGATGGCGAGGCGAAATTGAACCGACGTTGCTGGCCGGCGTTGAGGAAGATGGCGTCAGTCGTGGGATGTTGCTTGATCGCGCTGTGATTGTGGTCAGTAACGGTGGCGTCGAGAACGAAAGTAAAATTTTACTTCTCAGCAAAAGTGGGCAAGTCGTCCAGATTTGAGATATCGGCGATTAGGCTGGAGGCTTTCAAGGAACCGTGTGTTGAGACAAAGGCATCGAGACGGTCTTTGCGACGTCCAACGGCAGTGACGTGGATCCCTTCCGTGACAAGCTTGTCTGCCATTGCCGTCCCTATGCCAGATGTTGCCCCGACTAGGAGAACGTGCTTGTATGGGAAAGACATGATGGTGTCTAATGCTCGTGTACTATTTAAAGAACAGCTTGCCTGCAATGAAGACATCTGATGTTGTGTCCTGTTTCAGGACGAAAGGTGTAGAAGTATTTATATTCACATTACCTGGCTGTACCTACTGACTGGATGCTACTATGCTATTGACGGTATTTGCACATCTTAACCCCATATCCTTCTGCACGAACTCGATACTTCTTTGGGTAGTATGTAAATTCACTTGATGTTCATGGAGCAAGCGTCGGAGTTAAGCCAATTTATTATTATTGACCATGTGTTAGAGAAGAAAGACGACGAAATATCGGACACTATTGCGTCAGCGTCGAAGTGCATACTCGAATCGGAAATAGGGTGTGGCTTTTCATTGGTCAAACAAACCACTCGCTGGCGGTCTCTCCGGCGGTTTAGCGTCAACATCACTTGCTCACCTCACGCCTTGCTTTCTCATCCTTCTCCGAAGCAACATCACCCAGATGCGTACTAATATCGCTAATCCGGGAAGAAGAGGCTCAAAAGCTCACAGATACTCATCATATAGCGATTTTGGGAAGAAGTAGCTCTCAGCACTGTCACTCCTAAGATACAACAAAGAATAATCAACACTCTGAGCTTATTGTAACGATATCGTCAAGGACCTGATATGGTATTTAGAGGTAAACCGTCGAAGGCCTGTCAGAGATGTCGGGACCGAAAACTCCGAGTACGCCTACCCTTGCCTGTGGGTCGTTCCACCCCGTCACTAAAAGTGAGTAGTGCAACCTTCAACGACCATCTTGCAGCTCCTGCCTGCGAATTGGAGTACTTTGCCATGGATATCGTGACACGGACGTCCTGCGTATCTCGGATGAAAGCGAGTTCGTCCGATCTAGGAGAGACAGCTATTCTTTTCGTATTACATCGCGGATTTCAGTCGAGCATGGGATTTCTTATACCGCCACTTTGATCCAAAGACCGCCCCGGAACACCTCTCTCTCAGCATAGATGCTGCAAGTCTAGCGTTCTTGTCGCACCATGTGAACTCTCCTTCTGCACAGAGTCTAGGTAGACAAAAATACATTAGCGCACTTCGGAAGACGAATAAGGTGCTACAGGATCCGACCACCCTCCAACAGACCATTGCACTCGAAACCTCGCTGCTCCTAGACCTCTTTGAGAAGATCACCGATTCGAGACCCAATTCTGCCGTGTCTCAGCGAGCCCATATCGATGGCGCCCTGGCGCTCGTTAGGCTGCGAGGATTACAGCACTTCACGGACCCGGGTGGCTTGAAGGCGCTTACAAGGCTAGCCCTAAACGCCGTCGTCATATCAATCACCAACCGCGAGAGTATACCGGAGGATATCATCAAGATTAGAGAGCATACCGCAAGCTATACTGACATCTCGGATCCCAAATGGTTGTTGTCAGGGATTACACTAAAGGTCACTAACCTCCTTTCAGAGATCACTACGAGTGGCCTGACAGCAGAAGAGAAAGTACGGCGGTGTGTTGCGTTGGAGAGACAACTTGAAATCATCGACAATGAGGCACCTCCGAAATGGTCGTATGAGCGGATACATGTTACAGAAGAGCAGGGAGACACGACGTTGGATGGCTACTACGACGTCTACTCCTCCCGCATGGATACACAGATGTGGAATGTCCTCCGCTTTATAAGAATCGTGCTCTGCGACGAGATTATTGAATCCTGTGCCAATACTGATGATGAGACCAGCCAGCACGCAATGGAGACAGCCGCCTTGGTAGTCGGAGAAGTGTGTGCCACAGTACCTCAAATGACAGACTGCAATGGTCCCGCTGCACACAGATTACCAGAAGGATCCAGCGCGAACCTGCACACTCATACACTGTCACATTTCTTCGACACGTATATCCTCCTGTTAGGGCTCTATGCCGCTGCATGGTCCCGCGGATGTCCCGAGAGAGCAAGGATCTGGATCATTAAACAGCTCGATAGGATTGCTGAGCATTTCGGAGTTAAAGAAGCGGCGAAAGTGGCGGCAATATTAAAACTGCAGGATGGGAAGGCCAGGACAGGACCCTGGGACGTGTATCGCCTTATTGGAAGCTATGCATTCGCAGCATAGCAGTTTTCCTTCCAGTCCGAACTCGATCCTGGATTCCCCCACTGCATGAGTGCCATTCAATATGTGCATGCTTCCGATGCCCTTCAACAGGTCACAATAGGATACTGTTGCAACCTCTCAAGCGCTATCCGTTCCTCGGTCGTTTTTGGAGATTGTCCAAAAGCATTCCCACCAATATGACCCTAAGATGGAGTCTTGGAGATGCTCGGCAGCTCGAATGGCAGAGAATACGCTCAAGATATCACTTGCCGATGCATGTGTATGTAAGTGCGGAAGCAGGAGCGGATGCAAGGGCGGGCGTTGTATGCATAGTGTATTCCCGCAGTCGTCGTATTCGCATATATGCCAAGTCATCGTTATGGTATATAATTCAGACACATTTGTACGCCAGATGACCAGAACTCTGGGTAGGTACGCCGATCCTACGGATAGGGGCCGATTACGTTCCGTTGCCTACAGGCATTTGGTTCTTGTGGTGCAAAGTGGGCAGCGAGATTGCATGTCGCGGATGTGTGTAGTATCTACCAGGTTCCAAGACATTACAAGCATGTTTTCAGGCGTAGTACACTGCGTGGCAGCCTCCATGTTCTCCCATATGGCCATGATGGAAGGCTGGACCCTGAGGTTCGCGTCCCGACTAAACCCAATTCGAACGACAAAGAGGCCGCTATTCACAGTAGCCCTCTTCGCTATCGTATTGCCGCGGAACTCTTTTAGTTGCGAAGATGACTCTCTTAGCAGCACACGCTCAGCGCCGCCTCGAAGGCGCCTCTCTTGGCAAGAGCAGGATGCCAAGGATTTCCTATGCATATCCTCTCAGCTGGGAGGTTCTAGATCAGCCACATTAGGTGGACTTTGTTACATCTCACCAATCTGGCCCACACACGATCCCTAGCTCGATGTCTACATCATTCGCCCCCTCGCTTTTCCAGTACAGGGGTCCAGCGCTCTTCCAAGGTCAACACACGAAGTAAAAATAGCTGGTACGGTACTGCACATGGACTCCTCGTATCGATTAAGTCGCCCTACGCGGTACGTTAAACAGAGTCTACAACCATGTCTCGTGTTCGCTTGTCTATTGTAGCTTTAGTCGCATCTAGGCATCAACTTTGCTTCGCCTGTTCTGGAGTGTCTGGGTTCTGGCTGGGACATAGCCATTTGCCTCTTACGCTACCGTATGTCCCGAAGCCGAATATGGCCCACCTTTACCCGGAGTAAAATATCTGAAAAAATTCTTGTCTTTCGAACCCAATGGTGTTCTTCAAGCTGTCAGGATAATACGAGTTAGGCTCCCTTGGCGGTATCAGCCGCTCCCGACGTCCTGTGTCGGCTGCGAGAGGACGAGGTACGGCGTATAAGAAGTCCGGGGCCCAGTATCTTATCTATCGGCTTGGGTATGCTTCGCGAGAAGCTTGTTTCAATGGCTTACGGACCTCAATTGGCCTTTCGCAACGAATGGCACGCGCGCCGATGGCGACCTAACACCTCTTTTCGGCCAGTATCTTCTCCCGATGCGGCTTGAAGGGCTTGGAAGTATTGTGGCGGACGCGGAACATACCGTGTATGCACATAACCTGACGTGACCGAGCAAAAGTTCTACATCTGAGCTTCCAGACCGGAGCGATACTGTCCACGGAGACATGGTCGAGCGTGGGGACACCTCCTGGTGCTGATTCTAGGATCCATACCCCAGAGCAAGAGGCCTATGTCGATAGTCTGTGCACTTCCCGTACCCCACCGCAACAGTGCTGAAGGGCGTGTAATAAAGCGCATGTTTCCACGTTATATTTAAGTAAGGCGCTTCTTCTGTTATTCCAACCAGCTTCGTCATGACGGGCCTCACGATACGCTCCTCCCTGTTGGCGCTGGTCT
Source organism: Paraphaeosphaeria minitans (assembly GCA_015832175.1). Lineage (NCBI taxonomy): Eukaryota > Fungi > Ascomycota > Dothideomycetes > Pleosporales > Didymosphaeriaceae > Paraphaeosphaeria > Paraphaeosphaeria minitans. The sequence continues at coordinate 1,272,758 of WJXW01000004.1, read as the reverse complement.
CTGGAGCTTTGGCTGCAACACCTATTTCAAACATTTCACCATTGAGTGTAGTCGGCGCATTTGGGGGGTCAATGTCCCACTTCTTCGCAAATTCCCGTCCGCTGACATAGTTAGCTGCTCTGTCGCCTCTAACGACTTTAACTCTGGAGGCTCAATCTCAGTAGATGGCTGGAATATAACAGTACCAAAGAACCTGATCGTCCAATTTCCTACCATCTGGGTCCCATTTAGAAAACTCTGCGGAGCTGGCATCAATGGCTACGAAGTCACCGTCTTCGGCAACATCATCGGCTTAATTCCAACAGCCGCACAGGTCATCGTTACCGGCGGGTTTGAGCTACGAGCAGGCATAGGCTACATCGATTCGATCGACGTTGCCGATGGTTCCTTCAAGCTCCGCGGCCTTGGGACCAAACTGCGCCTGAGCGACCCGAACGGTGTGTTTGGAAAGGCTTCAGACCTCTCGCCTTTCTTCCCGGTCGACGATGAAAATCCAAGCATCCAAGCCTTTTCCGGATTTCCCATGTGCTTCCGGCGTTCCTCCACAGATGAGAAGTGCCCCTCCTCAAATCGCCCGGCCGGATCAACGAACTTTGCCGCTCCTGACCCTCTTGCTATGGTACCTTTCTTAGTCGGTGACTTCATTACATACACTGCTATCCCCAAGAGCGGCGAGCTTCTCGTGTTCGAGATGTCAGCCACCAATGTGCAGGTCACGACTTCAGCCTCTAGCACAGTACCTAATTACATCTTTATCGAAGATGCAATCATCGGAGTCACTGACGCTGATCCTAATGTTGAGGTTGCTGATACTCGGGTCAGATACTCGTACCCAAAATAGCATTACCTAACTGACCTGTTACTAGTTCATTGGTTATCTCTCCAGCTGTACTGGCGCCTCAGTCCAGATCTATGCCATTGAAGTCGACCCATGCACAGGCGACGTAAAAACCCGCCAGGTTGGCTCTGCCACACCCAGGGGCGGCGACGTCCGATGCAAGTGGGAAGCCCGTGTCGCTGCCTCAACCCCGTACACCCGCGAATACGTTATCAAGACGAATACCCCGGTCATAGAGACCAAAGACGGACTCAAAGCCGGGCAATACATCACACCCGTGACAGAATGGATTCAGCCCGAAGTCAACGTCCCTGGCGCCGAGCCCCCAGCATACCGCTTCTCCGACATCCGCGGCCTGGTGCAAGGCGATTTCCTCGACGGCGAGCAATATGGCCCTCTCTCTCCCTTCCCCGGCCCGACTCCACCCTCTCCATCCAAGATCTGCAGCCCAAATGATCCCTCCGGCCCCGTTGCCGAGCCCACCGCCACCATTGCCCCCTTCTCTGCCGACCAGCGCACCGGGGCAACCATCCAGCTTGTCGTCCAAAACAACAATACCGACATCTCCAACTCCGCACTCGACTTCAAATGGACGCAGATAGAGCCCTCGGGCGTCCCCAGCGCCTCCGTCACGCTGCAGAGCCCCGCCGCGCAAACCGCCTCCTTCGTCGCGCCGAAGCTCTCCGCCGCCACCACGCTCAAGTTCGAAGCCACCATCTCCCTCAAGTCAGACTTATCGAAGACGTCCAAAGCGCAGGTCTCGGTCCGCGTATCCGGCACCGCGCCCGACATCGTCACACTCGACACGTACACGTGGGAGAGCCGGCAGAGCGGCACGATCGGCGTGACGTGCCACTCGAACGTTGCGAACGGGGATGTCAAGACGATGACGCTGGCGCTGAACAACAATGGCACGCGGTTGGCGATGAGTAGTTTGGGCAGCGGGAGGTTCAGTTATAGTGCGAGGAGCACGAAGCAGCCGACGAATGTGCAGTGTTATAGCAATTTGGGGGGGAAGAGTGTGCTGTTGAATGCGCCGACGAAGAGAAAAAGGGACTTCAAGAGGACGAGTATTTTGGAGTGAGGGTTCTTGTGGGATACGAGAGCTGGCGTGATGAAGAGTGTATGTAATGTGGTCCGGGGTTGAATGGGTTGCGCATGGTGCGCGAGGTTACGTCTTCTCTTCGACGGTAGATAGTTTTTTCTTCCCCCGTAGATGGGGCTTCTTTCCAACAAAGTCAGCGTTGTATGTTATTACTAAAAAGAAATGTCATCACGTACTCGATAAGACGGTTTTTAGCTGCAAAGCCGCGGGTCGTACTCTGTCCCGGACGCGATCGTGGAGCTGGAGAACGGACTTCGCAACGCAGACAGGGTATTATTACGGCCGCATAGTGCCAGATCTATCATCTATCATTGTTTTCGCTCACACAAAACGCTTTACGACGCCCGGAAAGAATTATACGCTCATTCTATGCCGCAACCGTAGCCTCAACCGTCGGCTGCGGCGCCTCTGCAGTTGCCGTCGGGGTAGGCCCCGCTGCCACACTCGCCTCCTCGCCTCCCCACAGGTATATCTCGCTCTCGCCGACGACCTTGCCGGCCTTCTCCCACCGCTCGGTGCGCTCTCTCCTTCGCTCCTCAGCCAACTTGGCGAGCGCAGGCCAGTACACGCTGTGGTCGTACTCAAAATCGACTTCGCCGCCGGCGTTCTTCATGAGCTGCGAGGCGGGGATGTGGTCGGTGAGGGGCTCGTTGTAGCGTATTTTGGTCTTTGTGATGGGGTCGATGAAGGGGGAGATGAGCTTGAGGAAGGTGGTAACGTACCAGGGCACTTCTTCTATCAGCAATTCATACACAACATGGATACAATAGGTCGAGCGTGATCTAGGGGAAACTCACAATGGGTGATCAATGCCCGGCCCAGGCGCTCGGGGTAGTGGTTCTGCAGGATGCTCAACACCTGCCTGCCCGTGCTGATGCTGGGCTGGCTCCCGGCACTGCTGTTCCGGAAGTCGATCAGCAGCGCCAGCGTCTCCTGGCCCGGCGGCGAGATGTCGAGTGTGCGCTCCAGCATGTAGACCAGGTGCTCGACCTGCTTCGGGCTGTTCTTCGTGTTCTGCTTGTTCGGCAGGAGGTAGAGGCACGGGCGGCCTTCGTTGTCGTAGCCGAGGGCGACTTGCTTGCCTAGAAGGATACGATGAGCTTCTGGGGAATGCGGAGAGGAAGAATCAGCGTACCCGTGGCGTTCTCGTCGGAGATGTAATCAGCCGTGAAGCGATCAGTACCGTACTCTCTCCGCCAGACGACGGTATCTCGCAGGCGCTGAGTGGCATTGGGCAGATTCCACTTGGTTGCACGGAGGTATCGCAGGAGGCATTCGCGGGTCAGCCACATGCGCTCGGGGTCTGAGAGTGCCTCCTCGTCTGTGCCCTTCGCAGACGTCTTTGGAAGCGTTGTCCATGCTTTCACAGTCGTGAGGAGCTCGTCGTAACTTTTCTGTTGGTCGGCGGTGAGGGCGGGCGGCGCGATGGGCTTTTTGCCTTGCGCTGGGTGCGGGAAAGGGCCAATGGCAGACATGGCAGCGAAAAAGCAATGTGAATGTGATCAAAGGCGGGAAACGGAACTTTTTCTGGATCAGAAAGGAGGAAACTGACGAGGCTGCTTCTCTGTCGAGCTGGTGGACCTGATCTCTCTACGACATTAATACCTACCGTATCTACCAATGGCGTGGATCGCAGTACGGCCGGACTCGCCAATGGCCCCTTTCGCGGCTAGCTTTGCGGCTGCGTGGGGTGGATTTCGAGACGCGTTCCGACGCGTCTCGAAACTTTGGAGCGCGCGCGCATCATCACCATCCCGCTTCGGACTGCACCCTCAATACACACACTCGGCACATTGCTGTGCTTGCCCGAATCTAACCATTCCAGCAGCCCACTACAATCGCCATGGACGACACGGCCGAGCTCACTGAACGCTTCGAGCGCTATTGCGGCACGACGGATGCCGATGTCCCCTCCGAAGTCCTCAACGAATTGCAGTCCATCCAGCGCATATTCTCAATCTCTGCCGAGGAGCTCGACTTCGAATGGCAGGCGTACAACATGAAAATGGGTGGCGAGGAAAAGATGGACTTGAAGACGGCGAGAGACTTCAAGAAGGATCTGCAAGACTCGTTGGTGAAAGAGAGCAGAGGAAAGATACAACAGAGGAGTGATGCGAAGCGAGTGGCACCCACACCTAGAGCTGCGAAGGGCGGGGACATGTATGATATGTACGTGGTGTACCGAGAGGACCACATAAAACAGGCATGCTAATCTACCCAGGCTGGACGGCATGATTTCCACCCCTCGAGCAGGCGCTCTGGGCAGCGCGGCAAAGCGACGATCCAACTTCGACACACCCGCCAGTAAAGCGCACAAGAACCACGAGATGAGCTCTCCTGCAGGCGGACAAACACCTACAGGCGAAGCTGGCGACGGACCGTACGTGCTCGTCCCGGAACGTGCAGCATCAATTGACGAAAGACAGTGTCTTCAACTTCTCCTCTCGCAAAAACGCAGGCGACATCGCCGAACAATTGAACGGGCACATCGCCCTATCCGATGCACCAGAAGAGCCCCCCTCAGAGACGCGCATCAAACTCAAAGCCAACACCGACATGTCCAAATTCAACTACAAGACCATGGCCATGAAGCTCTCTGAAGCCTCCGAAGTGCTCGACGACCGCATCGACGAGTTCCGCCAATTACTGCAAGAACGTCTTGATCTGGAAGACAGTGCCTTCGGAAACCCTTCATACCAGTCTCCAAACGAGGTCATCGCAGTCGGACGGATATGCTCTGACACCAGCGAGGGCAAGCTCAACGCTGCGTCCATAGTGCTAGAGGGCTCCCGACGATGGGGCTCTGGACGGAGAGTCCCTCTGACCCTGGACAAGCTGACATCGTACAACTTCTTTCCGGGACAAATCGTTGCCCTCAAAGGCATCAACGCCTCGGGTGAGAACTTCGTCGTCTCAGAAATGCTCTCCTTTCCCCTCCTCACCCAGCCCGCCTCCACCCCCGCAGAACTCGACACCTACGACGCCCGATACCTCGACACGCCCGAATCCGACCCCTCCACCGTGCGCCCCCTCACCATCCTCATCGCCTCCGGTCCCTACACCACCGACCAGAACCTCGACTTCGCCCCGCTCCACACCTTCCTCGACAACGCCGTCTCCGCCTCCGCCGACACCATCGTCCTGCTCGGCCCCTTCCTCGACGCAGAACACCCCCTCATCCGTTCAGGTGACTTCGACATCCCCCAGCATCTCACCTCACCCGACCAAGCCACCATGACCGACCTCTTCCGCGCCTTCGTCTCCGTGCCCATCCAGGCCTTCACCAGCCGCCTCCCTACCTGCAACGTCATCCTCGTGCCCTCCCTGCGCGACGCGCACCACCACCACTCAGCCTTCCCGCAGGACAAGTTCACGAAGAAGGAGCTGGGTCTCGGCGCAGCGGGGAAGCACGTCCAGTGCGTCACGAACCCCATGACGCTGAGCATGAACGAGTTCATCGTGGGCATGTCGAGCCTTGACGTGCTGCACATGCTGCAGCGTGAGGAGATTGCGGGCGGGAAGGCGAGGAGCATGCATCTGTATGAGCGGGGTGCGAAGAATGTGCTTGAGCAGCGCAGTTTTCTGCCCGTGTTTCCGCCCACGGGGAGGGAGAAGTTGCTTGCGCCAAGTGCGGTGGAGGCGGCCGTGTTCAAGGAGGGTGAGGCGGAGGGTGAGGCGGAAGAGGGTCCCAGTCCGTTTTTGCCGCTTGGTACCATGGTGGATGCGAGTTATCTCAAGCTGGGCGAGATGCTGAATGTACGGCCGGATGTGCTCATCACGCCCAGTGTTTTGCAGGGCTTTGTCAAGGTATGTTATTCCGCAACTTTTTCGATTGCAGCGATAGGACTAATAAGATGTGCTTCAGGTTGTAGAAAGTGTGCTAGTCATTAATCCGGGGACGCTGAGCAAGCGCAGGGCAGCAGGCACGTATGCGAGGTTAGTAGTTCGGCCTGCGGTTGTGAGTGATGAGGACAGGCAGAGAGGGGCTGCGGTCGCGCACAAGCTGTGGGAAAGGGCGAGGGTGGATATTGTAAAGATCTAAGCGCTCTGAATGGGCGTGTTTGGCGTTCTGGGGCGGACTTGGCGAACGGCTTTGGCAATGGTTGCATGGGGCAATGGTGGTCTATAGCATCTGGATAGTTGACGATAACGTTTTGCACACGAGAACCTTAAGTATCGGTGAGACGCGGATGGATGTCGGCCCTGACTGGGGTTCGCCCCCTCATGCATGCTGGACATCATGTTCATGCCTCGGTTCTCACGCTGGGGTGCAGGTATTGTACGTTCGTGCAGCCACAAAGATCCCATGGTTGTGAATTCAGGACTTGAATTTGTTCTCGATCCGAACCGACACCTCCTATCCCTGTCTAAAAGCAGGACAGGATAAACGAAGAAGCCCAGCAGTGCATGCATGCCATATCCGATGGGAGGCTCCTCATGCCCTCGTATCCATGTTCGTCACATTGTCGTTGTGTATAAGTGTGGCGCCCTTTCCTCCGCTACTCCGACCGCCGATGCATAGTAAATCTATCGGTGCTGCTGGGTGTTAGTTCCTGGTCTGTCTGTATGCATGGTTTACGGGTCGCCGAGCCTGCAGCGAATGCAGGTGCAGCGGCGTGCGTAACACGCAGGGTATGCGTACCTTGACGAAACCAATGTCGGCGCTCTTCTCGCGGAAGCACTGACGGCAGATGTTGAGGCCGTACTTGCGGATGAGACCGGCAGGGTGAGTGCAGACGCGGCTGTACAGGATCCATTAGCCCATGTTAATCCACTCAGGTGCTCGTTCGCGTGTTCCATTTCGGGCCCATGCTGGCCATCATTGTCCTCCTTCCCCGCCACAGATCGGCCGGCGCGCATGTATATAAGAGGGATGGACGTACCACTCGCGGGAGCCCTTGCCGTAGGTGCGCGGGCGCGAGTACCAGACGGACTCGTGAGACATGATGTGTAGTTGAGCGAGGTCGAGACTTCGGGGAGGTCGCTGCTGCGGGTGCGTTAGCGGTGCCCTCTTTTAACTGGATTGCAGACGTCGTCCTCAGGGCGGGTGGGACATACTGGTTAGGAGTCGTCGGTCTGCGTCGGAGCTGTCGTTCACGAATGTCGCTGGGTTTGGAGTTTCGAGGAATTTCGCAGCGCACACTGCGAATCCTTGGCGATTAACCGAGCGCTAGATGGCGCTAGGCTTATTTGGGTCACCCCACCATCTACCCCGTCTGCACTCCCGTAGAAAGCATAGATACATCAAACTTGCTCGACAGTATCGACGCAGCTGTCGTTTTAACGTATTTGATAACGAGCTGAAAAATCGGGGAGGCACTTCTGCAGCCTTAATGCTAGTCCCGCATTCGCATTTCGTCCTGCACCCTTTGAACGCCATTATGCTCAGGCGCATGACGAACTTCTTGAAATTTCCAGATGGGTGCAGCATGCAGATCAGGCACTGTCAGCATCTATTTTCGCTTTTCAAGCTCTTCTAATGACCCTCTTGCAGCTCTGAGTGCTCGACATCGAGTGCTGAGTCGATCCGCTTGCCAGTCCTCACCAACGTCCCACTCTACCGCGATGTCCCCGGACCATGGACCCAGCGCACTGAGCAAGCTCTCCGCGCCTATAATTGCGGCTTCCCTACTCGACTCAATCGTTGGCCCGCTTGTTGCATGGGTCTAACCCTCGAGCTCATGGTGTGCATTGTATGTGAGAAACCTTAACGGATCGTCGAGCGCCGGATCCGACGACGTCTTTTGGAAGCCGTCATCGAGACCTACGACATGGCGCCATCGCTGGAGGAAGACTTCTCTTGATCCAGAAGTCGAATACGGAGCAGGATGAAAGCTGAACGCTCCCTTCTTGTCCAGCATCTCCAATTCATGAGCAGCTTGCGGGTTCGCGTGCAGGCGATGCAATTTTGATCCTTCATGCCTTCAGGGTATCAGTCACGGACTGTTTAGTGCGACCCACGCTCGTTCCATGGTAGGTAGGACTCCACTCCATTGGTGGTATTTTCAGCGCGAGCATACGGACACATTCCAGTACGTGCATGTTTGGTGTACCCATCGCCAGTTTTTACACGCCTCTTCTCATTTCATAGAGTGGTCATATTCCGGGACTTGAATTGCCGCGTGAAACAGCATCGTGCAGTGCATGTCTTCTATGCCTTTGTTGTAACCTTTTCTTCATCCACTTCGTCTTCTTCGAAATCTTCCAAGATCTTTATCGCAGTAGAGGATGCATTCTGGCTGGTCGCCGTCCAATGTTTTGTAGAGGGACATGCGGTGGGATGGCAGAAAGGTGGGTGAAATAGAGAAGGTTGCATCTGGAGTGGTTGTTGGTAGCGGAGAAAAGATGTCGAAGCTGTACATCAGTAACAGCAGCCACTGTGTTAATACATTTGCATGAGCATCAGCATCGGCGCTATCGGTAGATTCTTCACGTAGATTTTCTGCCTTTACTATTATTGCCATTATTGCTACTTCCGTTGCCCGAATTTACTATTCGATGCACTTAGATTTTCCCAATACAGACCATCAAGGCGACCAAGAGCATAGGTCTTGTTACTTTGGTACTATCATAGGGTCGTCATGCTTATTTTCTACGTTTTTCGAGCAGTCGTCTCACATATTTAGCACCTTCTTCATTTGCAAGAGCGCTAGTGGCGCTCCCTACTTACGCCCTTTCTCCTAGAACAGCCCTTTTTAGCGCTCGCAACAGAGTCATAAGTAGCTGCCTGCTCCCAACATGGAATCAAAGACATCTGGCTCTGGGGATCAAAACATCTCACAATGCGCGTCCAATCCGTGAGACGAGAAAACCTACCCGAAATTCTCGAAATCACCCATCAGGCATTAGAAAAAGACGAGTTCTTCGGTTGGCTAAATCCTGGGCGGGAGAAATATCCGGGCGACCTGCGAAGGAACCAGAGCATACGGTTGCGCTCACGCCTCGTTGGCTTGGGCCAGTATGGCTACGTGGTTGTGACCGAAGACGGTGATCGTGATTGGGGTGGTAAACCTGAAGTTGCTGGTTTTGTGTTTCTCCATCGAAGTGCAGGGGACGAAGCAAGCAAGAAATGGCGCACAGATACACTTTTCAAAAGTTTGTTTGTCTGCTGAAACCTCCATGAAAGCATTCTAATGACGACTGCAGAGTTTGAAAGGAAACTCTTAGATTGGGAGATTTGGTACGATACCAATTTCTTAAACCGCGCGGAAGATCCCAAGCGCCTGGCAGAATACATCGAACTGGAACCCTGGAATTCCTTCACGGTCATCAACCCGCGCTGGCATGTTGGGCTCATTTGCGTGTCACCAAAGTTTCAGCGTCGTGGGGTCGGTAGCATGTTAATACAACAAGCACAGAAATTAGCCGCAGACGAGGGATTGCCTGTAACATTGGAGGCAAGCATCGTGGGAAGATTCCTGTACTTTAAGAGTGGATTTAAGATTGTAGGCGAGGTGAAGCTCTGTGAAGAATACACTGACGCCCTAATGTTTTGGGAACCAAAAGGTCTAGAAGGGACGTGGCTGGAAAATTTTGAGGGAGATAAGGCGAAGATGAAGAAATGATGTGAGCACGACGTTGCAGATGCAGGCAGCTATTTATACATGCCTTGGATAAAGCGATAATTCAATCCTCGTCGCCTGCACGGGGACGTGGTACCTACGCGGTCTCTCTTTTCTCCAGGACTACAAGGCCATGGTGACGTCACGTGCTCGCGCGGCGCGCTACCGTAGTGTCCGCTAAGATTACTCTATGTCGCCGTGCAGGCCCCACCTGTTCGCAACACTTTCATTTGACTACTTGGGAGTATTCTTACCTCCGGTGACGTTCACTTTATGGTCCATCCTTTTCGATCTTACTTCTTGGATAACGGCGGTTGGACCAGACCTTCCCTAACGAGGACCCAAGAATTTGCGCGACCACAGACGCGCTCGCGCCTGTCCTAAAAGCAGCTGACTCTGTCGCGAAACCTACCTGATGCCTCCGAAACGATCGCTTGCGCGCACACGCCAGACCAAGCTCAACTATTCTCCTGCGTCAAATGCGTCGCCAACACCCATGAAGCCCACCTTTGTCGTCAGCAGTGACAGCGATGATGGACCCTCGCCGAGCAGACCAGTAAAGCGCCAGCGACTGGACCGAGAAACGGACCGCGGCATGAAGTTGGGGATGCCTGGCAGTCAAAACAAGCGCGGCATGTTTGGCAGCTCCGAAAACGAGATTCTCATCTCCTCTGGCAGTTCTTCAGAGACCAGGGAGGGATACGACGAGGCACCGGCAGCGCCTTTCCCGAAAAAGGCCAAGAAAGCTACCAAGAAAACCAAAAAGACCGTTCTTTCAAACGATAAGGCGGAGATACGCCCGAAGGACAAGAAACGGCGGGCTGCTCGAAAAGCCTCGGAGACAACGAAGCGTCCGTCAGAGCAAGATATTGAAGGCGAGGTAACTGCTGTTCGACAGAAAGACAAGCGGGAGCGGAAAAAGACACCCGAGAGCTCGGAGGAAGAGGAGACAGTGCGTTCCAAGCGGAAGGGGCGTGATGCCGCTCCACAGGCATCGAAAACATCGGAGTCTGAAAGCGAGGGAGAAGTTACTGTTGTGCGACGGAATAACGGACGAAGACGATCAAACCCTAGTGAAGGCTTGGACGCAAACACTTCACGATCGAAGAAAGTGAAACATCGTGAGAAGCAGCCAGCTCCAGCTCCAGCCGACTCATCCGAAGACGACGACGAAGACGACGACGAAGACGACGACGAAGACGAGGCGCCTACGACCCCGAAGAAACTCACAAGGAGACGCAAGAGAGCGGCTCAAGAGTCATCAGAGGATGTAGAACCTCGCACAGCACAGAAAGGTCGCCGGGTCAAACAACGTGATTCTATACCAGAAGACAGCGATGCTGAGGAACAGGACACGGGCTCTGATGCAGAAGCCGACGAGCTGAAGGAAGATCTCGCTTTTCTTCAATCGTCCCCCCTGGGCTTGAGCAGCACGCAAAACAATGCCAAGTCTGCGCGTGAAAAGGCGTTGGAAGCGATGAAGAAACGACGCGCAGTTAATAGTGATCCCCCGTCATCTTCAGCTGCGCGCAAAAAGCCAGTCGTTGTGGACTCCGATTCCGATTCCGATTCCGATCTCGAGATCATCCCTGAAGAGCCCGAGGAAGATTCGAAGGAAGAGCAGCGAAGCGATGAGTCCGAAGACGAAGAATACGGCACTACCGCACACGAAGTCCTGTACGGTAACGACGAGGACGAAAGCTTTATTAACGATGAGGATGCGCCCATCGGTGTTCCAGCAGAACACGCGCTGCCGCTTCAGTTCAGCAGCCTTTCCAAGGCCAAACCTCGCGACTTGTTCAAATATGCGATTGATTGGATGGTGCAGAAAAAGATAAATCCGGCATTCAATTCAGGGGATGAGATATACGAGATGAGCTTCAGAAAACTTGACGACGAGGTCAACGGTCTGGCTGGGTCTAAGTATCATTCTTCAATTTGGACAGCTGAGTTTACAAAAGCAATCAAGGCGCGTCCAGAGATCGTGATCAACGAGATCGATCCCCGAACTCGTGCGGTCATGGAACCCCATTGTGAAGCGTGCAACCGCAGAAGCCATCCAGCTACATTCGAGCTATCATTCACCGGTCAACCATATCACAAGGAGTCTCTCGAGCCACTTGCTGCTAATGCTTCTGACTTTGATTCCGACTCCAATCCAGACTCCTCCGATGTCTCATCTACTGGCTCAGAAGAGGCGTTGAACGGCGAGAAGCCGACGTACGATGCACAAGGCGAGCGCATTGCCCCCGAGTCAAAAGCTTTCACATTGGGGTCTACCTGCAAAGCCAACGCGCAGGTCGCTCACACTCTGTACCATTGGCGGTACCACCTGAACTCGTGGGTCATAGACTACCTTGTACGTCAGGGTCACTGCACACCTGATGAGCTCGTACGCCGTGATAAATTGAGCCAGCGAAAACGGCAGAAGATCGCGAACAAGATCGTCGATGAGATGGATAACAGTGGCGAGATAAAGAAATTGTACCGCATGTATAAGGACCAGGTCAATTTCGCGCTTGAGACGAACAACGAGTTCCGGAAAGGTTGGGGAAGGAGGGGTTAGTATGGCCCTTTCTAAGCCTTTGATTTTTTCGCGCGATTGGCTTGAATCTCAAGAAGTGTTCAGTGGGTCCGAGATGATGTCCGGACTGGGGTACTCTTGTTCTTGAGTATGGAGCTGCTGAATTTTGGATACTCGAGTCTTCTAACGGCTCTTTCAATTAGATACTTTCCATCTCGGATGTTTGTTCGGCCTGTAATTTGGATGTGTCTTTCTGGATGCATTCAATGCACATTTATGTGATAATCCACCTGCGCAAAGATATTTCCAACATATGCTTCACCGCATATCAGATCGGCTATACATTGCGAGGACGTCCGAATATGGCGGTGTGCACACAGCAAGTACATCGCCGACCTTGGCGTCCAGGACTCTGTTGTCATGGAAGGTAAGCATAAGTAGTTAGTCGAATCTTGGGTAGTACTCGGCTGAGGCCGTCAGGGACCGGAGTCTTGCTGGTGGGAGCTGAAAGGTCACACATGCTCCGCTCAGCAACAACAAGACTTGACGTACCCACACTTTGTTCGCGATGCTTAGGCCTATACGTTGCGTTTTGCTACAATAGGCAAACACCGAGCCCAGTGGACCTGAGAACCATATTTTCAATCGTACGAGCGACGACACACTCACATTCTTTCATCTGCGATATCGACCCACTAAAACAATCAGTCAAGATGTATATAAACCATGATAAACTCACCAAGACAGAAACACCAGCTCAGCCGAAGACCTCAAATCCTTCATATACAAATATCTTGCACCCCAATCCTACCACAACCACCCACAAAACCCAACATGAAGCTCCTCCTTTTCACCCCTCTCATCGCGACCGCCATTGCAACTCCAGCCCCAGTCGCCGCGGCTGCGGCCTCCTGCGACAAAGGCCAAGTCTACTGCGGATGGTATCTCATCGACCAGCTCGGTACTTTTCCCCTCCATTCCGCTGCCTTGTCCGTTTTTCCACGCATCGCACAGCTAACTCAAAGGATAGGTTGGGATGCTGCCAAGCTGCGCTCCAATCTGTGCAGCACGCTTGGGAAGTGCGATTTCAACAACGGAGATGCGTGGAACTCGCTTTGGTTGTGCACGGGGTCGGGGAGCGCGGTGCCGAGTGCGGTCTGTGGAGGGGAGGGGAGCTGCAAGGGGCCGGTTGCGCATTGTGCCTAGGAAGCTCTAGGGCCTAAGGCTGGGGAGGGGGAGGGACGAGGGTGGGTCATTGAGCAGTGGGGTATTCGTAGAGGTTGGGGAGTGCGGTGATGTTGTGAGGGGTTGCGGGAGTACCTGTCGTTACCGTCAATCGATAATATACAGTCATGCTTTGGCAATATCTGAAAAGCACGCAGTCACAGTTGGAGAAAACAAAAGGAGCTTTGTGTGATTTCAGTACACGAGACAGCATCGGTATAAAATACCACAGTGTCCGACAATAAGGATGAGAATCCCCCAGTGCGAACATCCACGATGACTTATCATATGGTGAGTAGATAAACGTATTATTGGATGAGTTAACACAGAATGGTGCGTGCACCGACGTTCCAATCTTTTCTATCGTCCACTCCCCGATCCGAACAAAACTCCGTCTCGATGAAGACCAGGTATCTGAAACATACGCTCACGTCAAACACTTTCCCAAAATATGGCCAGGACAGGGGACTCAGCATGTCCGCCAGTTCTCACCCTTTTTGCACGATCTACTCCTCTAGTGATGGCAAACGTGTTTGCAACCATCACGGTTCAACTTGGAATTGATGTCACTGAAATATATGTCAACATCCATATTCTGAACCTGCTATTTTATGGCACCGAAGCCCATAAGCGCGATTCCATTGAAAAGGCTACATCCATCCCACTCGATGTTCCGGTGGAGGTCGCTTGCAGAGTAAGCCCAAATCTTGCAGATACCATTATTCAATACATGGTCTCAATTGTCCTGTATTCTCCGTAGAACCTTTTCATGGTCTTGCACATGAACTGGTTTTGAGTGTAAGTTCCGGCCTTCTTGTTCTTAAAGTAGGAGTCGGTGTAGGGCGATGCCACTGCATCGTAAACCACCTGGCACATGATAACAGGATATGCTGCTAAATAATTTTCGCCCAGCTGCACTATATAATGGGTGTCTCCCAGACAACCGCCCATCATGCGGCTTGACTATTCCTTGCCACTTCCGGCCCAGTTGGGACACGCTCTAGAATTCGACAGAATCGTTGCCATGTTTGTTCCCGCCGGTACAGGGGGAACCAGGCTTGACTGGTTTCGCTGCCCAATCACAGACTGCTCCGAAAAGATTTATCTCCATTGGCAACAGTCTATGGTGCTGGTCGAACTGGAAGTGAATTTCATGTTGGAATCGACGAGGTTGGGTTGAGATGAGTTAGAGAGAAAGAGCTAGAATTAAACGCTGACAAGAGCCTAGAACGGATAGCGGCTAAATTTGGGATGTTAGCGAATGTAATTATATGCTTGGAATTGCTCGCCGGGCTGGAGGGATTGGGAATGTCGACGTTGCCGTGCTGCAATGCCAGTCTCGTCCAGGTACCAGCGTGGTGATAGAAAATTTACCCGTGAAGAGCAGCTTGAGTACATGCAGCAACCTAAGACGGCCCTTGCACCCCGCATCCTTTTCTCCATCTTGCAAACATTAGGTACGCGGGGGATCGACGAGGTGATTGGCATATTTCCAAGAAATGTGGAATTCAATGGGCACATTTTGACGTGATAGTCTAGTGGGACTTGTCGAGCTTCACACCATACATATTGTGTTGCCAACATCGAGTGATACCCAAATTGCCATTATTACCGACCTACATACAGCTACCGCCCCGTCTCGTTGCTCGCTGGCCTACCATGTCGCATGCCTCCCACCACTCGACTCCCGTCCAAAGAGACCGGCATAAATCTCTCTGCAGAACGGTTGGCATCCGCGACAGCAATACCGCTGTGCCGGAAAGCCGAATGATAGTCGAGGCGCATGGCCATAGTAGGCCATTATCAAGCCATTGCTTCTATGTACGAACCCCCAAACTCCATTTACCTCGGACCACCCAAGGCGGTCACGGCAAGCGACCCAACTCCGAAGGTATGCAAGGGGTATTGATGCTCAACGTGATCCAAACAAGAAACGACCCACGTTCCGTGGGCCCACTGCATACTTGTGCTGATTTTACGAATGCCGACCTTTGAGTGAGGCTAAGCTGTGGGGAAAGGCGAACAAAGAAGAAAAAGATTTGTCGAAGATAGACACTGTTGGTCGGTTAGGTGGGACATTCGAGTAGGAAGCCTATCACGCCTGCCGCCCTATTGAAAACGACCCAATTTTTTTTGCCATGTTCGAATACATTAGAACATGCGGGCGTACAATCTACAAGGTCATAGGTTGACCACTCTGGTGTCGTCTTGAAGAAACTGACGACGATAGTTGGCGATCTGTATGGCAATGCCATTCGGGTCTTTCGTGTTCTTCTGCCGTAAGTCCTTGAGTACGCCTCGCAGGCCATCATTCCATCGCTGCCTCTCTTCAGGCGTCTTTCCGGGGTTCGCAGTTCCAAGCTGAACTAAAAGCTTCTCACCTAGATAAGTGTTCATGTCAGTCTGCGTACAGTGGGTACCGGATACAGACGAAACTGAGATCGCTGCCGCGCACGCACCGCTGATATTCATGTTCCGAAAATGCTGAAACGGGCAGTCTGCGTCAGTGCATTCATAACCTGACGCCTCGCGCTCACAGAGTGGCTTCTCTTGATCAATTTGATGACTGAACGTCGTGGACAAGAACCCGCTAGAGACGTCTTGTGCAAAATTTGGGTGGTAACGGTAGGACTTGAAAAGTCTGAGGGGACTTTCATACGGCACGAACGATCGTAGGTTAGTCACCTCTTCCTCTACAGGCTTCTCATTGTTAGCCGAGAATATAGAAGGGCGTCGTGCTTACTGATTCCTGTGTCACTGAAGGTTCCACTATATCCTGCGATACCGGTGCCACTACTGAGGCATCGGATTGTAATTCTGGCGCTAGATCGTCAGCGACAGTCACAGAAGAACCCGGGTTTTTGCTACTAGGTGCGAAAGCCGGACCATTAGGCTCCTCTTCGGACGACTCTGATGAGGTGTCGGAGTCGGAGTCAGAGTCGGATGAAGTGGATATGTCCATCTCTTCCTCTTCAACCTCAACTTGCTGAACATTCGAATTGAGCTCAGCGGCTGAACCACTAAGCTCAAGATCCACCATTGGCTGATCGACATCTGGTGGCTCGTACGGGTCCTCGTCATCGTTCGCGGCTGTGGGTGGTCCCAACGACGAAACTTGCGCGTTCACCATGCTGGCATTCTGCTCCAAAGTATGACCTTTTGAGACTTGAATTTGTAACAATGACTCCTGGGCCTCTTCAGGTTCATAGTCTTCTTCATCAGACTCTGACATAGCCATTTCACCCTCTTCGGAAGGAGATCTAGCCAGCGTCATGGGCCCAGTCGTGGTTTCTGTCTCGTCGGCAGTTGGATTAATGTTGGCGGGCTCGGGAGAATAGAAGTCTTCTTCGTCGTCAACCGGTGTCGCTGGTTTGCTTGTGCCGTTCGAGATCGTACCCTGTGCAGAGGAGATCGCGGGGTGTCTCGCTAATATGATCTGCTCCGATCGATTGGCAGACTCAGGCGCAGTGCGCGGCATTGGAATTCGCTGGTTGATCGTAAGGCGAGTGTCCGTCGCAGTCGATGGCGAAGAGGCTAACGAGAAGGACGCGTTGATACCAGGAATGCTTGTTTGAGGGACAGACATAGATGCCTCGGGCGGCTGCGAGAGATGTTGAGTGGTAACTCTAGGGCTGAACCTCGTCTTTGACGATATTGGCGCGGTTTTCGCAGGTGATATGGAAGGCAGATGGGTGGCGGCTGTCAGCAGTTCGAGAGTCGCACCCTGCTCACGCTCAATCTCGTCCTTCTTCGCCTGAAGCTCCGCGTGCGGCATGCCTTCCGTGTCAATACCAAGACTCTCCAGTTCTGCTTGGAGTCGTTCTTTGTCAAGTCGCATCTTCTTGTCATTGGCAGTGAGCATCTCGAGTTCTTTCGTGATCTGCGCCAACTTGGCAGCATTTCGAGCAATATCTCCATCCAAGGCGGACTTTTCTGCTTCGATATCCGCTTTCCGCCGCCGCTTCGGTTCCCTAGGCGCTTCCTGAGTACTGCTAGGTTTTGGCTGTGACGAGGGCGGTTGTGACAATGGCTTTGGGGAGTTCTGCACGCCCGCTAATCGCTTTTGCTCCGCTTGTCTCCTCTGCTCTTCGATCTTCTTCTGCAAACGCTCTTTCAAAGCAGCCTGCTTCCTCGCTTTTGCATCCATCTCATGAATGCGAGTGATGCCGGCTGGTGTTGGAGGCCCTGGGGTGCTCATCCCAGAAGTGGACTGGTTTGCGGACGCAGGCCGAGACGGAAATTCAGACAGCACTGGCAAGGCCCGAGCACCTTGCGAACCATTCTGTACGGGAGTCATCTGGGTCGGGATTGTAGTAGCATCTTGGCTGCCATCCACCTCCATTGCTTGATTGGTCTTATCAGCACGATGCGTAGTGTCATCTATTGCGGTAAAGGACAGTTTTCGTTTGGCAGAACCAGGAGTGACTGGAGGCTGACTGGGTTGCACAGCCGGAGAAGGCTTCATGAACAGGCCTGGAATATTCCCGAAGGGTGAGGGAGGAATAGCTTGGGTTGCATAGCTATTAGGAGTGAGTGGCAATGAATTGGCAGCATTGGGAAGAGGACTGGGGCAAGCAACAGCGGTGGAGCCGTTGATTGAAGGCTTTGGCGGTGCAGCCCCGGCGGGAGAAGACGAAATTTTCTTCAGGGCCTCGATACGTTTTCGTATGAGTTCGGTCGTCTTTGCCTTCTTCTCTGCTTCTGTGAGCTTGCCGTTCTCGCTAGTCCCTGTAACTTGTAGTGCAGATGGGGCTTTCGAGGCAGCCGAAGTCGGTGGCGGGGTATTCTGAGGTGGAGTAATCTTCGCTGCTCCCTGCTGTCTAGCCTTTTTCGCTGCTTGCAATTGCGCAAGATACTCTTTACGGTTGGCTGGGGATGGAACAGACTTGGTTGGCGGGACGCTGGTGTTAACTGCAGTGACTGGCTTAGAGCCTACGGTTGGCGGCGATGGGCGAGTCGGAGCGCTGTCACCGCTGCTCAAACTACTCTGCGCATTGCCGTTGACCTTGGGAGCAGAAGGCACGGGCTCGGGTTCCGAGGGCAAATTCAAGCTTCGGTACAGGTCTCGTAAAGAGCTCGCATCTAAAGCCTCAGCAGCCAGCGCGTGGTATCCTATGTTGTTGTTGTGCAGCAGCTTGATAAATGCCTTCGCGTCGCTTTGCTGCTGCGCGATGGTGTCCGCAGTTCTTCTGACCGGTATCGTGGCGATGTGTTGCAACGCGCTGTCGTTTGCTTGGCTTGCTGAGGGCTGGTCCGGCTTGTATACGACTTGCGTGTTCGAAGAGCGAGTTGAGGGCAAAGGAGCCGACCGTGGAGGCTCTGGATAGGTGCGACCGTTGACAGCTGGAGTTCGGGACCCTTCGCTGACTTCTCCCTCTTCTTTGTCGCTTTCCGTGACATCACTGATGCGGTCGTTCTGGACAGCTTGCGGAATGTGATTCAAATTTTTAGACGCGGGAATCAGGTTCGGTGGCAGCGCGGGGAAAGGATGTGCGGGCATGGCACCTTGAAAGGGTGACTGGGGCGGCGCGGTCGACGCGAGTGCGAGGCCAGGGATCGACGGTGGATTTTGCATCATCATGAAGGGAAGCTGCTGCATATCCACCTGCATCTGGTTCCACTGGGCTAGCTGTTCCGGTGTGGGAAAGTGGGCTGGCCATGCTACGCCGCGTTAGCAGTACTCTTTACAACGAACGCGTTAATTCGCAGAACAAGCGAGAGGCTCAGCTATATGCGTAGCTCGGAGTGTAAATTGCTGGGATGGCTCGTTATCTTACCAGAAGGGAACTGTGGCTGTTGGGCGTTCTGGTTATGCGCCTGAAAGTTTAACCCGGGTATATTCGCAGCGTTCCAGGCCGGCGGTGGCACAAAGGTTGCGGGCGATGGCGGCTGATACACGTCGGAAGGAGCGCCTTGGGCATCCGGATGCGCCTGCGATTGCTGTCGAGGAGGAGGGAATGGAGGGAAGGGCAGGCCGAACGACGGCTGCCAGTTGGTCGCCATCTTGGTGAAGTCGCGAGTTGCGCGCTGGTGTGGACTTCTTTACATGCAGCACATCACTAGCCTATAGAAGTGGGCGCGCTCGCAAGTAAAGGGCAGGACCTGGGCAGCGGGTGGGTGAAGGTGCTGTGGAATGCGGCGGTTGGGTTGGTGATAGATGCGCTCGAACAAGAAAGCTCGATGATCGCCATGCGCCGCGCACTAGAGCAGAGTCACGTGCACAGACAGCGGCAGTGACGCGCCCGCCCCAGATCCCGTCGTTGGGGGAAGGCTCGAGCGCGGCTAAGCATGTAAACAACACAACCTCGACCGCCCGCATCCCGCCGTCACGCAGCTGCTGGAGCCGCCACTTTTCCTTCCACATCTGATCGCTGCATCCTTGTACATATTTGTAATTCGGGCTTCCAAGACGCGTGCTTCATTCTTATTGTTATCGATCTTGCTCCGCATAATGCGCCTTGCGGATGCACGAAGGTAACATTGTCGCACCTGCCCCGACACCCACATACACAACAGAACCATGAGCGCGCCTGCGCCCAATGGGCCACGATGGCGAAACAGCCCTTTCGCGAGGAATTCACAATCGCCCGTAGCCGCACCTGCACCTGCACCACTTAATACTCGTCCGAAGTCTGCTCTCATCTCCTCGCCGCTGGCAGATCAGCCGCCTGCCATGGCCCACGCCCGGAACCAGTCTCTCACACAGCTGAGCGGCCCGCTTCTAGCCCGAAACGACTCGACTCGCCTTCGCGCAAATTCGAATCGAAGCAGTACATTTGCCGGGACGTTTGCGCCTCAGTTTATAGCCGACGGCACGCAAGACCTACCCGAAGTACGCGGCATCGAGGGCGAGAACGACTTCTCAGGCAAGCGATATGTCTGGTTACGAGACGCAAAGATTGCCTTTGTGCGGGGTTGTGTAGTAGAGGACCTTCCAGGAGGACAATTGCTTGTGCAATGCGACAATGGGGAGCAGCACGAGGTGGATGCTGAATCCGTGGACAAGGTCAATCCGGCCAAGTTTGACAAGACCGATGATATGGCTGAGCTCACGCATCTCAACGAGCCCTCAGTCATCCACAACTTGCACATGCGCTACCAAGCGGATCTAATATACGTGCGTTGCTGCAGGAAATTTTACACATCCTTGAACTGACGGCATCCAGACATACTCGGGGCTGTTTCTCGTAACAGTGAATCCATACTGCCCGCTTCCCATATACTCTCGAGAATATATCAACATGTACCGAGGGCGAAGCAGAGAAGAAACCAAGCCGCATATCTTTGCGATGGCCGACGAGGCATTCCGCAGTCTGGTAGACGAGGGTGCCAATCAAAGTATCCTAGTAACGTATGATAGCCAGATCCACGCCCCAGACCTGTATTGACACATCTTAGTGGAGAGTCAGGTGCCGGTAAAACAGAGAACACAAAAAAGGTCATACAATATCTCGCAGCCGTTGCAACTTCAGATACTCCGCGCGGGAAGTCAGGTGGCAGACAGCACTCAAACCTCTCCGAGCAGATCCTGCGCGCGAATCCAATCCTTGAAGCCTTCGGTAACGCCCAAACCGTGCGGAATAACAATTCGTCCCGTTTCGGCAAATTTATCAGAATCGAATTTACACGCACTGGTCAGATTGCTGGGGCCTATATTGACTGGTATCTGCTCGAAAAGTCGAGGGTCGTCCGACTCAACGGGAACGAGCGTAACTACCATGTCTTTTATCAAATTCTCCGCGGTGCCGACGACCAGATGAAGCGGGACTTCTTTCTGAATGGTTCAGACGTGGAAGACTTTGACTACACCAAGCACGGTAACGATACTATCTCGGGTGTCTCCGATCGGGAAGAATGGAATGCCCTCATCGAGGCGTTTCATGTAATGGACTTCTCGGACAAGGAGCAGACTTCGATCTTGAAGACCGTTGCGGCCGTACTTCAACTCGGCAATATCAAAGCTATCAAAGAGACCCGACGAGCGGACCAGGCCGCCTTCGATCTTGAGTCGATGGAGCAAGCGCAAAAGGTGTGCCAGCTTCTTGGAGTTCCCTTAGAAGATTTCGTCAAGGCTTTGTTGCATCCGCGTGTCAAAGCAGGCCGTGAATGGGTAGAGAAGGTCCAAACCCCAGAACAAGTCAATCTTGCCATCGATGCCCTGGCGAAGGGCATCTATGAGCGAGGCTTTGGCGACCTTGTAGACCGCATCAATCGTCAACTGGACCGCACAGGGTCGGGCGGTGATGACTCCCATTTTATCGGCGTTCTTGATATTGCTGGCTTCGAAATTTTCGAAGAGAACTCTTTCGAACAGCTTTGCATCAATTATACCAACGAGAAGCTGCAGCAGTTCTTCAACCATCACATGTTTGTTTTAGAGCAAGAGGAGTACGCGCGTGAGCAGATTGAGTGGAAATTCATTGACTTCGGCCGGGACCTGCAACCAACAATCGACCTCATCGAGCTGCCAAACCCTATTGGTATCTTCTCTTGCCTGGACGAGGACAGCGTTATGCCAAAAGCTACGGATAAGAGCTTCACCGAAAAATTGCATTCTCTCTGGGATCGTAAAAGCACTAAGTACAAGCGCTCTTTGCTTACCCAGGGCTTCATGTTGACGCATTACGCTGCTGAAGTCGAGTACTCTACGGAGGGCTGGCTAGAGAAGAACAAGGATCCTCTGAACGACAACGTTACCCGCCTGCTAGCTGGCTCCTCAGATAAGCATGTTGCGACTCTTTTTGCGGACTGTGCAGATACTGATGACAGCATTGGTGGAGTTCGAAGTCGCGTCAAGAAAGGCTTGTTTCGGACGGTGGCCCAACGCTACAAGGAGCAACTGTCTACACTGATGACACAACTCCATTCAACGCACCCCCATTTCGTGCGCTGCATTCTTCCGAATCACAAGAAGCGACCGAAGCAATTCAGTGCGCCCTTGGTGCTGGATCAACTACGATGTAACGGTGTGCTAGAAGGAATAAGGATTGCCCGCACTGGCTTCCCTAACCGACTTCCTTTCGTAGAATTCCGTCAGCGCTACGAAGTCCTCTGCAACGACCTGCCGAATGGCTATCTTGAAGGACAGGTTGCCGCCAAGATGATCCTTGAGAAGCTTCACATGGACACTGCACTCTATCGTGTTGGTATCACGAAGGTTTTCTTCCGGGCTGGTGTTCTAGCTGAGCTAGAAGAGCAACGCGACACACTCATACGCGATATAATCACCCGATTTCAATCTTCCGCCAGAGGCTTTATCCAACGTCGCATTGCTCATAAGCGTTTGTATCGAGCTGAGGCCACGCGGATCATCCAGCGAAACTTCCAAGTCTACCTTGATCTACAATCCAATCCTTGGTGGAGGCTCTTTGCTCGTATGAGGCCGATGCTGGGCGCGACTCGCCAAGCTGCGGAAGTGAAGAAGCGGGACGCAATGATTCAAAAGCTAGAAGAGAAGATGCAGCAGGAAGCGGCAGACAAACTACGCGTTGAGGATGATCGTCGTCGTGCGGAGATGGACATCCAGCGCATCCAAAAGACTTTGGAAAGTGAACGTGCCCTGGCTCTCGACAAGGAGGAAATTTTCAAACGTCTTCAGATCCGCGAGGCCGAGCTCTCCGAGAAACTTGCTGGAGCCATTGAGGACCAGGACAAGCTTGAAGACCAGTTGGACGTACTAATGGAAGCCAAAAAGAAGGCCGAAGAGCAGGCCGAGCTCTGGCGCAATGAGCTTGAGCAAGCGGGCCAGATCATCGGGAATCTTGAAGGTGAGAAGCAAGATCTAGAAGACCAACTTGCAAAACTGGATCAACGAATGGTGGATCTCGAAAAGGCGAAGTCTGAACACAGTCAAGTCGAGGAATCCCTGAACCAAGAGGTCAAGATGTTGAAGAGCCATCTATCCTTGAAAGAACGGAAGATTCAGGACCTCGAAATGAAGCTATTGAAAACCGATCAAGACCTAGACATTAAGCTTGCGGCATCAAACAAGGAGCTGCAGAATACTAAGCATCAAGTCAAAGAATTGCTTGACGAGAATCGCCAAGTACGTCAACAGATCGCCGATCTTTCATCTACGTCAACGAGCTACGAAGACTTGATCAGACGAAAAGAGAGTGAACTGGCGATCCTAAAGACAGATCTCAAGAGCTATGAATCCGATCGCCAGCTGTTTGACAGCGAGAAAAAGACGTTGGCATCGAAGCATGATGATTTGCAAAAACGCCTCCGTGAGGCAAATGCAGAGCTTGATGCGATGCGCTCCCAAAAGCAGCAACTCGAACGCGAAGCCGCAGATGCCAAACGCCTGCTAGAAGAGAAAATTTCCGAAGACGCCAAGTCTAGCGAGGGAAGGAGACTCTTGGAAGAGCAGATTGAAGATCTCAAGAGTCAGCTCTTCGAAGTCCAACGCGAGCTTAGTCGTGAGCGGCAGTCCCGCGATGACGTAGAGCTTCTTGGTGAGCATAGGTACGACACGCTGAAACGCGATTTCGATGCCCTGAATGAGTCAAAGATCACCATCGAGAAGGAGATGTATGCTCAGCAGGACGTGCTTCGAAGAGCAACCGAATCCCGGGTGGCGGTAGAGAAGGAGCGGAAGGATTACCAAACGGAATTGCGCAGCCTTCGCGAGAAGTACCTGAAGCTGCAGGAGGAGAAGCTGGATGCCGACGCTGAGGCAGAACGCACGCAAAGTAGGCTTGCAATGGAACGGCAGGCGGCTCAGCTTAAGGAACTCGAGGCGAAAGACCAACAACTAGATCAGCTTGAGGCGGAAAGAAACGATCTCGCTGAACAGGTCCACAGTCTGACGCAAATACTTGGTGATTCAGAATCCTTCAAACTCCGCAACGATCAACAGAAGGAACGTCTCGAGCGTGAAGTGGTCACGATCAAGGGCCGCTTGACTGCATCCGAAAACGACAACCGGGCGCTATTGAACAAGCTTCAACAGAAGAACCTGGACATTGCACGGTCCAATTCAAGGGCCGGCGACTCGCAACGATCCCGGATTGCGCAGCTTACCACCGAGAAAAGCAAGGCTGAAGAGGAGAGCAAGCGTTTGACTTACCAGCTTGAAGATGCTCAGTTGACCATTACCTCCCTTGAGAAGCAGAAGGAGAAGCTTTCTCTCAGCCTGGAAGACCTCAATCACGAGATCAACCGAGAGCACAAGACTAGCCGCAATGCTGAGAAAACATCTTCCACTGTAGCACTCCAGTTGGCGGATGCGAACCGAAAGCTCGAAACTGAACGACAATTGCGAACTCAAGCCCAGACAAACACACGTGCCGCTCAATCAGCGTTGGATAGCAGCAATAGCGAGCTTGAAGAATGCCGTCAACAGCTTGTCCTTCTTCTTAAGGTCTTCAATCCCCACGCTAGCGATGGGCCTGTCGCCTATGAAGCAGCCAAGCCGGACATCAGCAATGCAGTTGACATGGCCGAACGCTTGGAAGCCGCCAACCAAGCCCTCCGCGTGGCCTCAGAACGTTACTCCCGAGCTGAGGCTCAACTGGACGAACTGCGCGATAGACATGAGGGCGAGCTTCAAGAGATGGACTCTCGCCATGCCAATTCGAAGCGTGCCTTGCTCGAGGAGATGAACAGCAGCCAAGTAAACGGCCGTCGGTCGCCCTCTCACCAGCGCAAGGACAGTGAGACTCGCAAGCAGTTCTCGAGGTCGAACACGCCTACCAATCAGAGACATATTAGTAATGCCACGAACACCTCTGCAAAGTCCGATCGCACACTCGATACGGTCATCTTGAATAACCGTATGGACCTTGCTGCGGAACTGGAACAAGTACAAACCCAACTACAAATGTCAGAGATGCGAAATCGCCATCTGCAAAGCCAAATCGATCGCTCCCCTGTTCGCAACGGCTGGCAGGACGATAGCCCCTCGGTCCGGCGCGTGCAGAAGCTTGAGCGAGAGAACTTCCGTCTCCACGATATGCTCGACGACTCAGCAAAGAAGGTCTCTTCCTTGGAGCATAGCTTGAGGTCAGGAGAACTTTCCTACAAGGAAGTACAGACTAAGTCGCACGAAGAGCTGTTCGATCTTTTGACCTCGCAAGAGCAATCCAGGAAGGCGTTACTGCAGGCACATAACGCCACCGTCAATGAAATTGCTGAAGTCAAGACCACGTTCGACGAGATCAAGCACGCAAAGGTCTCTCTTGAAGTTGAACTTCGGGACACGAAGTCGGAGCTTGACGAGTTGTACGACGAACGAGAGGAGGAACGTGCAAACCACGACCATCTTCTCCAAGAGTTTACGGATCTGCAGATACGATTGGATAACGAGACCTCCCGGCTCGTCGATGTCACTTCCAGCCTTGACCTGTACAAGAACCGTGCGGACGAATACTTCAACAAACTTGAACAAGCAGAAATATCTGTATTGAAGGCGTCTCGTGCGGAGCAATTTGCGAAGACCCAAGCTCGGGAAGCTGAGGAGCAGTGCGCGACGATCATGTCAGAGCGGAAGCAGATGGATGGCATGGTTGAGGACCTGCAACGGCAGGTGCAACAGCACGAAGAGCGCTTGGAGGATCTTTCTACTGATCTCGAGAGTGCTCTGCATTCGAAGAAGCGTCTTCAGAATGAGCTCGAGGACTACAGGAACCAACGAGAGCACGATCTTGAGGATACCGAAACATCGATCGAACAGACGAGGAAGAAGTATCAGAACGAGTTGTCATCATTGACACATGAGCTTGATCTTGAGCGGGAGAATGTTCTCTATGTCCGTGAAGAGAACGGTCGCTTGAAAGAGGAGATCGAGGAGCTGAGAAACAAATGGGATGACGAGGTCCTCAACTCATCCACATGGGCGAAAGAGAAGAGCAGGCTTGAGATGACCCTTCAGGACATCTCGAACTCGCGCGACGAGGCAGCAAATGCCCACAACGAGGCGCAATCAAAGATCGTCAGCTTGCTCTCACAAGTCCGCAATCTCCGAACTAACGTCGACGACATCGCTGCTGAGCGCGACTCCACCATCGAAGAAAAGAGGCGACTTGAAGTGCGCCTCCAGGAGGCTGCTGACAAGCTTGACGATCTCTCAAACTCGGAGTCTCCGGCCATGAGGAACGCTGCCACCTACAATCGCGAGCTGCTCGAGTTGAAATCCGGCCTTGCTCAACAGGAAGACATTGCCGCGGCGGCTGTCGGAAAGATGCGACGTGCTGATGCACTGGCGCAAGAGATTCAAAAGGATATTGTCGCCGAGCGGGAATCTAACGTTCAGTTGCACAAGGAGAAGGCTGCTGTCGAGAAGAACCTGAAAGACCTGCAGCTGCGTCTTGTGGATCTAGAGACCAAGGGATACAGCGGGTCGGCTGGCAAAGACGTCAGGTTCTTGCACGGTCGCATTCAAGAGGTAAGTCACAGCTGGACGGAAACACAGTGTTATGTACTAACGACCGCTGCAGCTCGAGAAAACTCTCGAATCATCCGAGTCCACCCGTCTTTCCGAATCGCGCAGCGTTCGAAATGTCGATCGAACGGTTAAGGACCTACAGAGCCAAATTGAACGCCGCGACAAGCAGAACGCTTCTGTCATAGAAGACTTGAATAAGGCGCGAGACAAGATCTCCAATCTCCTTTCCACCATCGATGAGCTTCAGTCATCCGACTCTACCAACCATCTTGCCGCGAAACGTGCTGATCGCGAACTTCGGGAGGAACGGGAGAAAACACTCCGTCTCGAGCGCGAGCTTGAAGGTTGGAAGAGTCTTCGAGTTGAGCGTCGCAGCGCTCTGGGTGTGCCAGGCGCGGGCAGCGAAGCTGGCGACAGCCGCAGCCATCGAGGCTCATCTATCGGCCTCTTGATGCCCGGCGAGTTCGGCGATTTGACCCCCGGAGATAAGGCTAACATGGGGAGTTTGCGAAGTATGCGTGGGCTGCGACGCATTTCTGGCCAGAAGGGTTTTTTGTAGTAGGTGGGACCTCGGTGAGGGGAGGGAAGAGGTCCGGGCACCTGAATCCAACTGTTGAGGATATCGTTGAGGAATCTGAACTAGAACGGGCGGATGAGGATGGTGATGAGAGGACGCTCGTCGACGAACAGGTGGAGAAAGAGATCGAGATCACGGATGTCGACGAGAAGGGTGGGCTTAGAAGGAAGAGGACTATCAGGATCATAATACGGTCTAGGGCGTTTTTGTGAGCGTTTCGTATCTGGTGGTGGGATATCTTTGGACGCACGCATGTATAATGGCGGCATTGGTTTCCGGTATTTGGGATTGGGTTGGGACATGCAGTGCCTATTGCATTTTCCACGCGCGGCTTCGCTTGGATTGGAGGATTGAAAGTTTAAATGACCTGAATATGTTCACTGTACACTCAGCTCTCGATGACTTCAACCGCATGACTGTGTCGGTCAAGCAGAATTTGACTCACCCAGCATAGGACATGTACTTTCATCTACGCAGCACAAGTCACAAGCAGCAGGCCCTTGTGCTCATATCTTCCACCTCTCTATAAGACCCGCCAGCGGTTGATTGCCCTGCACATTATTACAACACTTCACACAGCTCCACGATCAACCCAACAGGTACGCACTCACGAAAATGAACCCCAACGACGAGCCCAAGACTGAAGATTCCACACCCACGATCAGCCCTACGATGGCCACGACACAACAAACAGCATCCACCCCAAGCCTCCCCCCAAAATTCTCCGATACGTCTTCGCAACGCGGCCCCTCCAACACATTGAGCGCCTCCAGCCCTGGCCTGCGTATGCACAACCCCACGCTCCCACACCCGCACCCTCACCCACCCACGCCCCGCGACCAACCCATCGCCGACTCATCGAGCTGCGGAGAGGGCGATGAGCTCGAATCCGATGGTGTAAGGCGGCCGCGGCGTGCAAGTGATGTTATTCTGCATGCGGATTTGAGGGATACTGGTGTTTTGGGGGCGTTGTTGAGGGATATGTATGAGAAGGGTGTGGAGGAGGAGAAAAAGGTTAGAGTGTTGGTGGAGGCTATGGAGGGGAGGGAGGAGGGGAGGGAGAGGGCAGAGGTGGAGGCAGAGTTGAAGGCAGAGGCGGAGGCGGAGGCGGGGGCTGCGGGTGGACAGCACGAGGGGACAGTTTGAGGAGGCGATGTAGAGGTGGCGAGGATCCGTAGAGGTGGAGAGATGGAGACGCGGGTCGAGGGCTTGGGAAGCGAAAGGTGTCTGAGCTTTGCATTCGTTTTGGAGTGAGTGCATGGTCTTCACTTTACGACCCATATAGCCTATATATACTTACATGTTGAGAGTGGTTCTTGAAGAATACCCCCCCTGCTCTATTGTTCGTTCTTCGTGGCGAGCTCGTAGAGTCTCATGCAGCGATCTAGGGTCTAGGGGTAGGGTCGACCGTGTGTTCTTTTTTTTTGGGTCTGCGGGTATTTTGAATTATGGTGTGGCCATGTTTTGTTTCCGGTGTTGGGTTTCTTTGGCACTTGTTTTACATGGGTTCGAGAGGTGAAGTGAAAGATGTACACCACATTACAGCGTTAGGTACGGTACTTACTTGTGGAATTGTGGCATATGAGATACACGGGTAGGGCCCATGGGCCCTACAGGACGATCACCCAAGAGGTGATCACATGACTAAGACGAGCTTCCCACTCAGCTTACTACTTCCTTATGTAAACTAGGTCTATATAAGACGCACTTCTGAACAGGCTTCTCCTGCTCAGTGACAATACAGTTGATCACCCTAAGCAGCACCTTCAGCTCACCTCCACAGGAATTAATAAGAACATGTTGTTAGCAAAAGAACCATTGATAGCTTCTACTAATTGTATCGTGGTGACGGTGGAGATGCCGTAATACTCGGTATTGCTTGACGCGGGTATATGTAGGCACCTTCATTCATCTTGGTCTTGCAGGGACAATGTAGTCTTTACGGTGTGAAGTCGCGTTGCCTTCCGTCATTGCGATAGCTCGGTTAGGTAGGTAGACTAGACTAGACTACTCGTAGACTAGGTAGGTACCGGTAAAAGGGCGGAAGGTGCCCGCCGGGTACTCCTTCCCAAAGCGATGCAAGATTCCGCTTCCGCTACGTGTACGAGTTGAAATGCACGCGCAATAAATATATCGCGACGTCTGCCGTTGAACACGATTCTCACTCACACAAACGACATCGCAACACCTCGCCGCGACGCGAAACCCACTCGCCCGCTGTTGCTCTCCCAGCTTGCTAGGCCACTCGCTACGCGCACCTATCAGCGGCAGTCGCCGAGGGGTGGGCTGATCAAGGCCTTATTCTCGCGCTGCACAGTGCATACGCCGAAGCACGGGCGACTGGACCCTCTCCTCTGCCTGACAACAGTATCTACCTAGACTAGATACCCCACAACAGACAATCGCTGCCGCAGCGGCATTTTGTTATATATTTCCCCTCGGAGCCCTCAATTGACTGCCCTCCACACACGTCAACCCCACCAGACCGGCCCCCCGCCTCGCACTCAGAACGCTCGTCACCATGTCGGGCCTCTTCGCCACCCAGCATGTCCAGGGCGTGTACATCCCGTCGGCGCTGCTCCTTGTTGGGACCGCAATTGTCAAGAAGGAATGGCTGCCTTTTGCCGCAGCTTTGGCTGTTATGCTGGGAGGGTGGAAGGTGTACACCAACGGTGAGCAAAGGATCCAGGACAATGTGTGAGCGCGCATGCTGATTCTCAAAGCTCCCCGGAAGGTGCTCAAGCCCAATGAGTTCCAGGAATTCCCTCTCCAGGAAAAGACGATTCTGTCCCACAATACAGCAATGTACGCAGTGTCCTCTCAATCCTCTACTGCTGCCCTCTGCTGATGCACTCCAGCTACCGCCTAGCGCTGCCCCGCCCAACAGACATTCTCGGTCTCCCCATCGGCCAGCACATCTCCCTCGCCGCCACTATAGATGGCAAGGAAGTCGTCCGCTCCTACACCCCCATCTCCTCCGACGAAGACCACGGCTACATCGATCTCCTCATCAAGTCGTACCCCACGGGCAACATCTCCAAGCATGTCGCCTCGATGGCCGTCGGTCAGACAATCAAGGTCCGCGGCCCCAAGGGCGCCATGGTCTACACGCCCAACCTCGTCAGACACTTTGGCATGATTGCAGGCGGCACCGGCATCACGCCCATGTTGCAGATTATCAAGGCGATCCTGCGCGGCCGCGCTGCAGGCGACAAGACCGAGGTCGACCTCATCTTCGCGAACGTCAACCCCGAAGACATCCTGTTGAAAGAGGACATTGATGCGATCGCGGCCAAGGACTCCAAGTTCAGGGTGCACTACGTGCTGAACAACCCGCCCGAGAAGTGGAACGGCGGCGTGGGCTTCGTCACCGCCGACATGATCAAGGCCAAGCTCCCCGCCCCGGCACCGGACGTCAAGATCCTCATGTGTGGACCTCCGCCCATGGTCTCTGCGCTCAAGAAGGCCACCGAGGGCCTGGGATACCAGAAGGCGCGCCCCGTCAGCAAGCTTGAGGACCAGGTCTTCTGCTTCTAGACGCTGCATTGCGAACAAGCGATCCGTAGCTTGGATCGCTCAAGATAGCGCGCCTTCTTAGCGCGGGGTAGACTCGGAGAGCATTTGCTCGGGCCGTTCGGCGTCTCATGTGTCGGCTCGGGTGCTAGACGAAGATGGCAATTCATGGCGACGGCGGTAATACATCCACAATTCTGCGACAAGAGCTCTGGCGTGTTCGTACCCTCGTGGGATACTTTTTGCCGAGTAGACAAACTCACAATAGAGACTACAATTTCATGTACATGTTGCGTCTGCTGGCCCTGAAGCATCCCTAAAAGACGTCCGATGTCCCTCGGATCATGCACCTACCGCACAGTGTTCGTTTGCGCAATTCAGTGCTGCGGAACCATTCCGCCATCCACGGCGATGACTTTGTTCGTCACTGTATTGATTAGCTGATGGCTTGAGTAGGCATGGGTGCGTCTTACCGTACGACGTGTTGATCATCCACAGCACCGTTTCCGCGACTTCATCCGGCGTTCCCAATCGTCCCACGGGGACCTCTACAGTTTCGTTAGCGATGGCTTTGTCCTGGAACTCGAGAACCGACTCTTCAATAGCTCCTCGTTGCTTCCTGGCAACATCTTTGTCTGCTCGATCAACGCTGGCGCCACCCCATTGACCGTAATCTGCAGTCACAATCAGCCTGCTCAGTCATCATCAACCCAAGGTTGAAACCACTCACCCCTTTCCTCGCGTACGTATTGGCAAGCCAATGGATCAACCCGTGCAAAGCACTCTTCGCGCTCGCATAATGCGGTCCAATAATCCCGCCGGTAATGCCCGCCACACTCGACACAAAGATGATCCGTCCCCAACCTTCGCCCTCCAAGGCAGGCATGCATAGCTGAGTCAGGAGGTACGAGGACCCGCAATTGATGCGCCAGGCATTCTCAAACGCAGAGATGGACACCTCGTCCATGGAGTTTACACCCGTCTGGATAGTAGCCCCATGATTGTTGATCAGGATGTTCGGCGGGCCCAGCAACGCAACAATATGTTCGTGCAGCTCTCTGACCTACATGCCATCAGCCATCTCTCTCCTCTCCACGCCTAGCAAAGTGAACAAGTCAACATGGCGCGCACAACCACTCACCTCCTCGTAGCTCCCCAGATCCGCCCCATAGCACGCAAACTTGCTCCCAAACGCATGCATGTACTCCTCCTTGAACTCCTCCAGCAGCGCCAGCGCAGCGTCCTGGTCGCTGTTGTAATGGATGCCAATGCTGCATCCCAGTGCTGCGAGCCGACGGCACACCGCGGTGCCAATGCCGCCTGTTGCGCCTGTCACGAGCGCGATCTTGCCCTGCAGCGGTGCTTTGAGATGGCCGGTGGCCATGGTCCGGTTGCTTGTGGAAGATGAAGGTGGGTGGAGAGGAGGAGGAGGGGTGACGATGGAGGACTGCGTTTGGGAGGTTCGGCGCTGGTGCATTGTTGGTGTTGGAATTGGGTCGTCTTTGTCGTGTCTGACGTCGGCGAGGTATCTAGACTATCTATCTAGCACCTGTGAGGTGGTTGCTGTACGCGCTTGGTTGGGCTGGGGGAAGGTGTAGCCGGGGTGGTTGCTTCCCCGCTTGAGGTTGCCCCGCGACTTCCCGTGTGCGGACGAGGGACGAGCTGCTGACAGCGCCGTAGTCAAGCATCAGCAATACTTGAACAGTGGCGGTCATTAGGTGTCGTTGTCCTATGTCAAGCTTGTTCATTCCGCTTCTCTGATTTCCTGAGCGTTCGAGCCTTGAAGCATTGATCATCCCCATTGGAGCTCCTTGCAGGTACCGCAAAAGCCTTGCAGTACGGTAGGTACGGTAGGTATCGTTGGTGATCACATCTGCATAGTAAGCTCTCCAATCACCCTATTCTTGGCTGTATCGTCACTCCCCACTCAGCCTGGGAGAACTGTCTATTTGGAAGCTGACCAGCTGTCCCAGAACAAGCACAACATCATGGCTCACTTCACACGCGAAGAAGTATTAGCATCTGGAATCGTGGCCGACGATTACCTCAAGGTACATACAACCTACAATCATGACAGGCGCTCTAGCTGACGTGCCCCAGGCCTTCGAAGCACGCCCCATGGACATCAAAGGCAATGATATTTTCGAGGTCAGGGCAAGCCGCGCGGAACACCTGCAAAAGCTTCGGCATCTGTATCCTATCCCCGGGCCTATTCCAGATGAAGTCACAGAGTCGATGCATGACGTGCCTGCAAGAGACGGCTACTCCATTCGTGCACGTGTGTACCAGCCTGCCAAGGGACCGCCGGAGGGAGGCAGTCCGCTAGTGATGATGTACCATGAGGGAGGTTGGAGCATGGGTGACCTCACCGACGAAGATTTGAATTGCAGGATGTTCGTCCGTGACTTGGGATGCGTGTGTGTGAATGTGGAATACAGGTAGAGTTTCCTTGACCTGGTGAGCGACCAGTGCATAGCTGACTTTCAGCCTAGACTCGCACCCGAACACCAATTCCCCATCGGTGTCAAAGACTGCTGGGATGCTCTGAACTGGGCCCTGAAAAACGCAGCATCCCTCAACGCGACGCCCACACAAGGCGTCATTGTGGGCGGCGCTTCAGCAGGCGGTAATCTTGCCGCCATCCTTGCCCTCATGTCTCGCGACACGCTCCTCTCTCCTCCCATAACCGGCCAATACCTCTGTGTTCCCGCTCTTCTTCCTGAGTACAATGTCCCGGAGATCCTTGCCCCGCTTTACCGCTCGCGGTACGAATCGCGCTCCGATCCTGTGCTGAAAGACTTGCAACCGGGCATGATAGAAGCCATTTACAAGCCGGAAGAGAAGTCGCCGTTGTGGGATCCATTCAATCACCCGGATGGTCACAAGGGCGTGGCGAAGGCGTACTTCCAGGTTGGTGGGCTGGATCCGCTGAGGGATGAGGCGGTGTTGTATGACAGGAAGCTTAGGGAGGCTAGTGTGCTAACGAGATTTGATTTGTATGCCGGCTTTGGCCACATGTTTTGGATAAACTACCCGGAAATGGAAAGGAGCAAGGATTTTGTGCGGGATACCTTGAAGGGGGTGAGATGGCTGCTCGAGAAGTAGCGTGCGAGTCACTTGAGCAACAGAGTCCGAGGTTTCTATTTGATGTTAAACTCACAGTGCTCGCCTCAATACTATTCTAATTGGTGCACTCTAGCGTTCGGATCCAGCTCAACCGGAATCACCACATCGCCCCTTACCTCGCCGACCTCCCTGGTTCCTACCTCACACACCGGCGTCGAGTTCGCCATCTCAGCCGTGGTATCGACTTCCGTCCACCGTTCATCCACCAAATCGTCGTCACCCCGCTTCCTGCGCATCCGCACAAGAAACACTGCCAGGCCAATCAGCCCAACCGAGATCACTGCAACGGCAACCGCAATCCCCGCCCATGATCCCGCCGTCAGATGATATGAGTCGGTCCTGTTCTCCCCGCCAGGACCAGGACCAGGACCAGGACCACCCCCTATTCCGGTACTCGTAGTCTCCGGGATTCCGCTCGTCCTCGACGGCACCGCACTCGTTTGCGATCTCGTTTCCGACCTTGACCCAGACGTCGACATCGTCGATGCCGCGGTCTCAAAATCCTCCTTTTGAAACCGCACCTCGATCTGGTTCGCGTACGCAACGATCGGGCCACCAAGCGTGGTCTCCATGTACGTCGTCTTGCCGTTGATTTCCTGCGGGACGATGAGCTTCGGCGGGTCGGTGTACAAGCGGCTGCATGAGAAAGTATCCCAGGGGGAGGAAGTTTGCGGGGTCGCGCAGATGTAGCCGCTGTGCATCCTCTCGTTAGCAATTCTCTTCTGGAACGAAACCAATGGAGAGTTGAGGATGCGATTGGTGTGCAGACGTACACTGGACAGCATGTAACCCGCGTCTCCGTCATACTCCCGATACTTTCTACATTCCCGCACGCAGACGACCACGCCGAGGGACATGTGCCGGGCGAGTAGTACGCTTCTGCCGTCGTGAACGCTGGCGGATAGCACGATCGTGTGTCTGTCTGCCCGAGACTGTGCCACTTGTCGCGGACGGTGCCCGTGCTGTAGATCTTGCCGTAAATGGTGTCGTTGCAGCCGGGGCCGGGGACGAAGGCTGTTGTTAGGGCGCCGAGATCCATGGTCCAGGTGGTAGATTGTAGACTCGCGCGGTAAGAGGGACCGGAGAGGGACCGGAAATACATAGAAGAGCGATCCTTGGAAGGTCGCCACTGCTCAGGGGTACGCAGCATGTTAAGCGCTGTGATAACTGCGGTGCTGCACACTCATGTCATCTTGTTTCGAGAAAAAAGGATTGTACGTGTATACGACATAGGAGTTCAGTCTTGATTGGCTTGCGTTGCGGCTTTTGACCGGATACTGTTCTCGCACATGTGCAATGTTGCGGGTGTGGCATCGCACTCTATCCATCTCTGCGGGGGCGGGGGTCCAATACCAGACTTTCGGGAAGACCATGCTAGACACAGTGACACCGCACTCTATGTTCAAGAAGAATCCAGTTGTGGCAAAACAAAACACACATCTCGCTCTCCGCAAGTACTTACAGACGTTCCCAGGTTCTAAATCGCAACCCTCACTCACGACGTGAGCTCGCTAACAAGCAGAATACACGTATCTTCCAGCCCCCCTCACCTTCTCCTTTTTCAACTCATTGTACACATCTGTACTCAACATATACGCGGTATTCCCACCACTATCAAATTGCGTTCAATTCACCTCGTCACACCCTCTCCCGTTCTCCCCACCCCCTTATCATCCACCTCAACTCTCACATCCCCAACCTCCCCCGTGAACCTCGCCTGCGCTCCAGCCGCCGCTCCAGACTTCTCTTTGAACCCCTGCATATAGAAACCTGGGGGTTTGAGGTGAAAAAAGTACTGTGGTGCTGTGGGTGATTGATCCCAGCACCCCAACACTTCTTCCACCTCAACATACTAGGACCCACATCACCACATCACCGTCGTCACCACAGCTCTTTGTTTACGTTACCCTCACTAAATCGTTACAGCTTCACACTTGCTCTCGGTTCCAAGGAAGTGAATGAAGACTTTACTGTTAAGCCACTACATCTTCTTGTCTACCCGAGACTTCATGTTCCAACGAGTAGTCACTCGCGGGTGAAACTCACTACACCATCTCCGCTCAACAAGATATATCACTCAGAAAGTCATACCGAGTCCAGCCGCATCGAACCCCATGCCGTCCCACCCCAAGCCTGACCCTCCCATCACAGAACTCCACCCCATGTCCAACGGCAAGAATCCCGACCACAATGCCGCCTCATCAACTGGTCCGGTGACGCCATTCCCGTTGATGGCAAAGTCCCCCACAGCCCCTAGATCCGTCCACCCAAAGTCGCCCATCTGCTCCGTCATCGCGGGGCTCTCAGCCGTCCCCGCGCTGCCAGAGTAGGTCGGTGAATGCGCAGAGACGCCACCTTGGCCTGCGAGAGGAGGGTAGCCTCCACTTACACCGTGCAGTGAGTGGCTCGCTACGTGTGTTCCTGGGTGCCGGAAAGTGGTATTGCTGGACTTGTCCTTGCGGGGTGCTTTGGCCCAGAGGAGGCGGAGCAGCTGGCTGTAGCGGGATCCAGGGTGTTGGATCCCGATGTTGGCGCCGACGCTGCTGCGCTGGAGACGGGTGATGGTTTCGTTGATCATGGCGCGGATTGCGCGATCTTCGTCGTTGCTTATGACGCCGGTGCAGCGTGCTCGGTAGAGGAACACACCGGCATAGACCAGATAGAGGTAGTATCGCAGTGGCATGTAGCGAAGCGACTTTTCTGGGTCGACGAAGTTGTTTGCAGTGGTCAGGATGGCTTTCGCGGCATCGAGACCTTCGTAGATGAATCGTGCGTCCCCGACTGCTCCCACGTTGTTGACGAAGACGCGTTGTGGGGCATGCATCTTGGATCCGCGGCGGCCGCTGTGGCCGCCCGACCCTTGAGCGTCCGCGGAGCCGTTGGCAGTAGGGAGTGCGCGGAGAATCGTCGCTTGGAAGGCGAAAGCATTGATGTATAACCGTAGATAGTCATAAGACATCAGTAAACAAGCTTTAAGGGGTGGTGAGCAAGTCAGTGTCCCCCATACGCTTTTCCAGCCGTATATGGCTGCGCGGAAGTCGTCGATAAACTTGATGTAACTCCCGCTCATATGCGTGCGAAAACTCGACCCTGGGTTCGAGTAGAGAGTGTCATGGACGTTACTAAACAGCTGTGTGAGTTCCAAGTTGGCTAAAAAACATCAGCGTGCGCCGAAGATATGATTGGGATGATTCGTTACCTTGAAAGATGCTTGCATAGTCCTCTTCAAGGGTGTTCCTTGGGATTAGCGAAGGATAATCCTCACGTCGTAGTGTTGTGAGCGGACCAGGGCCCCTCGACCAAAACGCCTTGCCTATGCGGATAGAAATGTGTCGGTCTGAGACATAAGCAGACGTCCACAGAAGTCGCTTGCGGTCATGGTCGGGATCTTTGTCCTGGTCTACAAACCGAAAGGAGTACTTGTCCACAGCCAGAAAATAGGCTATTCGTAGAGCCAAACCGACGTGCATCCAGCTCTCCTTGTCTTCTTCGCCTTTCCCGACTTTGCCCGAGCTTCTTTGTGTGTAGGGAGCCCATTCGGCAAGGATCAAGAGAGCTTCTACCGCTTCGACACCAGCTTCACCGCCAGCAGCCACAGTAGATATTAGACTCTTCATATGCCCTGAACAGGCTTCATATATGTAAGGTTCTTCGACAAGATCTTTGGAGGCGATAACGAGTATCGCCGTCAGGAGATGGGGCTCTTTCTTCGCAGTGTGGGCCAGCATAGTGGCGTCAAAGGTCTCCACACGGGCCAGTGGATAATATGGATGATAATTCTCCTGGTATCGTGCAAGTAATTGATTTACCGTAGCAACCGTGAGAATACCTTCGTCGAGCAGGGCATACCCATATGCTGCTAATAATTGCGTTTGCACTGGCGGCATGGTGCCCGGCTGAGCTACCGGTAGAGCATTGCTGTTGGTTGCAGTCTCCTCCGAGCTGGATTCTGCCACTCTCGCAAGGATTCCAAGAGCATCAGAAGGGTTTTGTAGATTTGGGAAGGTCATCTCATCAGATGTTGATGTTTCAGACCTCTGTAGCTGGTTCTCTCCCTCCGGTAGCTGAGATGTAGGGTCGGTTCGCATCCATGGTGTGGTGCCAACATTTCCCAAAGGAAAACTATTTTCTTCTTGATGATAATCGGTTAACGAAGGTAGAGTGCCCTCTGCTACAGTCTTGCGGCGCACTCTTCGTCCACCACGATTGCTACCGCCGAGTACACAGTCCAGGTTGTCTCGCTTACAGCGAAGACATGGGACTGATCCGTCATTGTCTCTTAGGTTCGCTTGTTAGTATACAGTGCGACTATAGGGCTGCAAGGCGATCCATACAAAAGACATCGGCTCTTCCTCTTGCGGCAGTTCAAGCATGCTTGATGCGCTCTTTTGGTCTTAAAAGACTCGTCACCCTGTGCAGTATCCGGAGCGGCCTCTGAAGGCGCCCGTGGGGAACTCATCGACTCCATTCGACCATTCCGCTCCGTCCAGGTCGGTGGTGTTGAAGCGGTCCGGAGTGCAGGATGCTGTCGGCTTTAGGTTCGGCAGCCGAGCGCGCTCAACCATCGGCGATGGTCTCAAGCACCACTATGCTCTTATAGGTCGACTGTTGCCTTTTACAGCCTTTAGTACGGTGTATACTTCAGGTTACAGACAGTACTCAGACAGTACTTTGAGTATTTCAGCCTTGCGAGATCAGCAATGGCGTCGACCATGCGGAGACGTGACGATGGAGGAAATATCGGGCCGCGGTAAAGTGCGGCATTTGAAATACAGAAGCGGCTAGCGCTCCATCGTAGAATACCGTAGAGTTTTCCAAGTAACGGATGACCAGGGTCTGCATAAGGCTAGCTGTATAGCGTATAGACAGGTGGTAAACGTGATTTGTAAGCTACTAAGTATTAAATGCTAACTAGATTAGATTTGTAAGCGTTCCTTATACAAATCTAATCCTAAAGTTATTATCTACTTATTTTTTGTAAAGTCTTTATTAAACTACTTCTAAGGCCTTATTAACGCTTATAATAGCAATAGACTAAAAATAATTTAAACGTAAATAGGTAAACTAGTAATAAAGTAGGAAAGGTTAATATTTTAAAGTTTCTATTTACAGCAACTACACTACTAAAACACATCTAATTTAGATAAAATTAAACCGCCTTTTTATAGAACTAGCTACACGCAATTACTTTATCTTAAAAAGGATTAAATCTATAGTGTAGTTGTTAAGTTATAGGTAGTAAAAGAAAGGTAAGAATAGTTAACGTTCGCAGACTTAGCGCGCGTTACCCTAGGCAGCTAGCCTTATGCAGACCCTGGTCATCCGTTACTTGGAAAACTCTACGGTATATCCATTCCTAGAGCCATACATAGATCTCAACCACTTGGATCAGAATTTTCCAGATGGCTATGGTGGCTCT
The DNA here is from genome assembly GCA_015832175.1 of Paraphaeosphaeria minitans. Classification (NCBI taxonomy): domain Eukaryota; kingdom Fungi; phylum Ascomycota; class Dothideomycetes; order Pleosporales; family Didymosphaeriaceae; genus Paraphaeosphaeria; species Paraphaeosphaeria minitans. The sequence goes on along the minus strand of WJXW01000004.1, from coordinate 1,233,483 downwards.
GATGATCGCAGATGTGTTCAACTCGCAACGGAATCCAAGCTAGATTTAGCTGTGTAGGATTGCTTGTTTGTCGTGCTACGGCTGCTACAGCCTTTTTCGAGGGCATGAAGGCTCGGTGACGTACAATCCGTCACATAGGCTGTGCAACGGCTTGCGGTGATTCTCGTACAGCGTACAGTGGCAGATTGTCCATCACATCTAGATAGCGGGAGGTGTTTCTTCGGGGGCTGAAGACTGCACGTCACGCGATCACCCCCTGCTTCTTGGATGTGCTCGCTAGCCTCCAGGCACCGTGGGATCTTCGTTCGACTTGTGGGGCCTCCACATTGCCTCCAACCTTCCCCGTGGACACCAGCGCAATTCCTCCAACATGTCGACCCCTACGCTCTTATCTCAAGGACCCGAGCATGATGCGCAACAAATTGCTTGGTCCATCACAACTTCCTCTTCTTGACAGACACCCCGTAGCCTGATTGACAGTTCTTAGCGATGTTTCTGGACCTCATCCGAATGGGAAGGTCGCTGTGCATGACCAAGCCACCATCGTTTTGTCTTCTCCAGCCTACGGGACCTACGCGAATATACTGCACTTAAGGTTGTCGATAAGCCTTGTGCCCAGTTTCATCGGGGCGGTTACATCCACTGGCTGCAAGGAAATGTACGCAGGTAGCCCAAGGCAAGGCAGCGCCGAGCGATTCGTCACGCGTGCGGTGCCTTCTATATGCCACCTTTTTAGATTAAGTCATGGCGAGATCCCATTCGGCTGGAATCTGAACTTCCTGGACGGGCACATCGCCCGGCCATCAACTGCTCGTTACGGGCAGGTGTAAAGACCCCAGAAAGATCTGTCTGGTCTACATGCTACCCCAGACCTCTCAGTGTAGCCTATAAGTACTACTGTAGGTGGTCTCTGTTTCTTCACGTCGCCACACTTCGTCAGGACCAACATGAAGTTCCTCGCTCCTCTCCTGGCCACCTTGGGCCTGGCATCTGCCGCAGCCGTCAATAGTAAGGTCAGCTATGACGGCTGGAAGGTCTACCGCGTCACCGTCGGCGCCGATTCATCCAAGCTCAGCTCGGTGATGAGCAAGCTCCAGCTGAGCACATGGAAGGGCAAGGTCGGACACAGCTCGGTGGTTGACATTCCCGTTCCTCCTCTTCAAACCTTGGAGTTTGAGTCGGGAATCCAGGGCTACAACTCCTTGGTCATGCACGAGGATCTTGGTGCCTCTATTGCCCAGGAAGAGATCTTCGAGACCTATGCCTGTATTCAGCCCTGGGTCCACTGCAATATCCGCAATGCACTAACGGTACATCAGCCGACTTCTCTACGAAGGCCGCCGCCGCTCCCAATGCCACCTGGTTCAATGCTTACCACACCATTGCAGAGCACACGCAGTGGCTGAAGGATCTCGCCGCAGCCTATCCAAGCAATGCAGAGATCATTTCAGCAGGAAATTCGCTGCAGGGACGCGCCATTCAAGGCATCCACATCTGGGGCAGTGGCGGCAAGGGCTCGCAGAAGGGTGTGGTATGGCACGGAACTGTGCATGCCCGCGAGTGGATCACCACCATGACGGTTGAATACGCGGCCTACCAGCTCCTCACCTCTACCAATACCGATGATGCATCCTACAAGAACAAGTACGACTTCTACATCTTCCCAATCGTCAACCCAGATGGGTTTGCCTACACGCAAAGCACCGATCGCATGTGGCGTAAGAACCGCAAGACCATCACCACTTCCAGCTGTGTCGGCACTGACATCAACCGCAACTGGCCGAACCACTGGAGCAATGCGGCTGGAGCCTCCACCAACCCCTGCGCTGAGGACTACAAGGGCCAAGCTCAAGGCGACACGGTTGAGAACAAGGCGCTCAAGGCTCAGCTCGACAGTATTGCGTCCAGCGCGCAGGGAGCGATCCTCTACATGGACATCCACTCGTACAGTCAGCTGTGGATGTACCCGTACGGCTACACGTGCTCTGGCACCGTCCCCAACTCTGCCAGCTACGCAAGCCTGGCCAAGGGTGCCGTCGCTGCGCTCAAGGCCGTCCACGGCACTACCTTCACGGCAGGCCCCATCTGCTCGACCATCTACCAGGTCTCTGGGTCCTCTGTCGACTATGCGCTGGAGAACGCTGGTAACAACAAGGGTGTAAAGTACTCGATGACTGTTGAGCTTCGCGACACTGGTACCAACGGCTTCGTGCTGCCGGCTGCTCAGATCAAGCCCAGCGGCGAGGAAACGTGGGCGGGACTGGCGTACCTGCTCAAGAACATGACCTAGAGGACGTGCTAGAGTAAAGAAGAGGCGCATATAGCTTCGTGTGTAAAGCTATTGTGAAATATAATGAAGAAAATCGCATGAGCAAGAGATCGAACGTACTTTGGCATCTTGATGAGTCAGAGGTCGAACATCTTGATGAGTCCCGTTTGCTATAATAATAGGCGTTACCTGTGTGAGAGCTCATCACGTGATCGGATGTATTCTGTAGCCAGCCAATCAACCGACCCCGCAGCTGCCCACACAGGTTGCAAAACAATCCCCATCAGTGACCACAACGGCAACGATGGCATCCTCAGACAAGATTGCGAATTTGCAGACGCCTCCAGCATGCATTGCAGACTTCTGCATCATCCCACTGGGTACGCCAACAGCATCCGTGTCAAAAGAGGTAGCTGAGGTGCAGCGACTGCTCAAAAAAAGCGGCCTCGAGTACTCGATGCATTCGGCTGGAACTACCGTCGGTGAGTGAGATGAGATGAGATGAGTTGGGCTATTGACGCTACGCTTTTGACAGAAGCTATGCGGGTGTGTGCCATGAGAAGCAGGCTGACGATTCGGAGAGGGCTCGTGGGACGAGGTGATGAAGGTGATCGGACAATGTCACGCACTGCTGCATCAGAACGGCGTGGTCAGGATCCAGAGCGACATCCGGGTTGGATCGCGGACGGACAAGAAGCAAACACACAAGGACAAGGTTGCGGTGGTGGAGAAGCTGTTGAAGGACGACGCGGCTTGAGGGACTTGAGCTGTAGGCTGGTGGGCTTGACGAAAGCAATCGGACTGCACACGACCATCGAATAGCGCAACAGTAGAGTCACAAGAAAATCCAGGAGTGCGGAATTTGATGGCTGCCAAAGTAACGGTATCTGCTGGCGTTCCGTGATTTTTACGAGCGAAACGTCGATTGTGAGCCACTCACGGTTGTAGATGGATGCTCCAGAGGTTCGTACCCGCCCCCTTTTCGACGATTTTTCCGAGAGGGGGCTCGACGAGGGTGTCGCCAGGATGCGAGTGAGGTTTGGGCATGTTTTGTTTGGGGGGTTTGCGAGCAGTTTGCGACGGGGATGCGGTGCGGGAGATTAAGGAGAGGCCTGCAAGGACTGGGATCGAGGGTGGTCGTGTTTTGCCCGCCACCAGGTTACCTAGTGAGAGAAAGCGAGCCACGGGGATTTGATAAGACATGATGCAGTGCCGCCTGCTGTGGATTGACACGGTTGAACTTGCAACTCGACTCTGCATTCATTTCTCCAGACTGCTAGCCTCTAGCCTTGTCCTGTGCATTAGCCCAAGTTCGACTTCATCCGAGGCGTTCGCGGCCCCTGCTCAGAAAAAGTTGCAGCGTCGGATCCACTCGTCCACTCGTCGGTAAGGCGTAGCGAGCTGCACCCTCTGCATCATCGCCGAATCCAGTTTGCCTACTTCGATCGCTTCCCTTCTCACACCACCCTCACCCGCCCACCGCCTTGCACGGCCGACCATCGCCTGCATTGCTATTTTACCCGCCGCAGCAATTGCCTGGAACTTGGGACGGTGCAAGGCAACGCACTGTTCACGTGGGAACCTGGAGGAATGCACGCGACCCTTTCACGAGCCAAACCGAGCCGCAGATAACAACGCCCGCCCATCGCATCCCGCCCTGCACCCTCGAAGCCCTCGCCCCGCGCACCGCGCGCATAGCAGAGGAGAACAGAGCGCATCATCATGGCCTTCAACTTCAACTGGTCGCCGCTCATCGCCGATACCTCGAGGGCACGCGACATGCTGACCACGGCGCTGAACAAAGGCCCCAAGCCGCCCATCATCGTCGACGACATCACCGTCACCGAGCTCAACCTGGGCTCCACTCCACCCGAGCTGGAGATACTCGAGATCGGCGACCTGGCCGAGGACCGCTTTCGGGGCATCTTCAAGATGACGTACGCCGGCGATGCCTTCCTGACGCTCAAGACAAAGGTCCAAGCCAACCCGCTCAACACATATCTCTCCACCAAGCCCGACTTCGCATCGCCGGAGCCGCTCGCGGCATCCGCTCCCCTGACAATACCGCTGCAAATCACGCTATCAGACATTAAACTGTCTGGCTTCGTCATACTGGTCTTCTCAAAACAAAAGGGCGTCACCCTGGTCTTCCGCAACGATCCTCTCGAGTCGCTCAAGGTCTCGTCGACATTCGACTCGATACCGTTCATCAAGAACTACTTGCAGAAGGAGATTGAAGGCCAGTTGCGCGTACTCTTCATGGAAGACCTGCCGGCCATCATACATCGCTTATCGCTACGCTTATGGTCACCCGAGTTCCAAGAACTTGACGCCGAAACCGAAGACCGACTAGACAGCTCCAAGAGCACGATTGCTCCTATTGATCCATTATCAGGCCCACCGCAAGACGCCGTAGATGAGTTTGGCAATCCCATCGACGCGTCTCAGATGGCCTCACTTGCGCTCGACTCTTCTTCTGAAATACACGCATCATTCTCCCAGAAGAACATGCTGCGACTCGCCGCACTATCGCAATCCCAGCGTACGCTATCCCTCTTCACCCCAGGCATCCGCGAAGCCGTCTTCCGCGCCTGGGCAAGCAACACCGACCGTCCAGAATCCGGCTCCGCAACACCCGCGCTTACCCAGTCAAGTCTCTCCAGAATACAGTCTACCTTCGCCAGCGTCAGGTCGAATGCTTCGTCTGTCGCCTCCGGTAGCACTGGGCAAGACACCAACGCATCGCGCCACACCCTCTCCTCCACCTACACATCCGCCGCCGGCCTCGGCCTCGGCGCAAACCGCTCCCGCGGCCACCAAATGCGCAAGCGCAAGAAGCGCGTCGTCGACCTTCGCAAGAATCGCGACGCCGCAGACTCGTCGGGCCTCTCCACCGAACCCACCACCCCGCTCGCGAGCACCACGGCCTCCGAAACCGCAAGCGTCGTCCCCGAAGAGCCACAGCACCGCGTCGACAACGAGCCTGCGCTGTCCACCCCGCCGCGCACACCCATCAAGCCCTTCGTTGACGACGCTCTCGAGCCTGGCTCACCAACCCCACCCCTTCGTGGGACCGAAGAACCCGCCCCGATCCTGTCCGACCCCCCAAAGCCAAAAGCCAAGCTCGCCAACGCCACAGTCCACGACCTCGTGCAGACCGAACAGTCTCAAAGACTCAGACCAGCCGGCCGCTCCTCCTCTTCCCACCCCCCACTCTCGCACACCCGCCTCCGCTCCACAAAGCAAGCGTCGTCCCCGCTCCTACGCTCTCTGTCCTTCGACAAGATGCCGTCCTATCAAAACCAGAAAACCCCCGGCGGCGCCATGTCCCCACCGTACGCCGAGAGCACGACCAGTTCTGCTGGCGGCATACTAGAGCAGGCGTGGATGCTCAAGATGGCGAACGAGATTGCGCGGAAGGTGCGCGAAGAAAAGGACCGCTGTGGCGGGAGCAGGAGCCCGAATCCGCCTGAGCGCCGACGGGCGTCGTCGAAAAGACCCCAGGGCCTGTGGGATGGTGGTGAGGAGTGCATAGATGCGCCGCCGGCATATGTCGCGTAGCGCCCAAGAAAGAGAGAGAGAGAGAGAGAGACAGGAGAGGAACGATGTTACGATACCATGTGCTATGACGGCGTTTCTAGGGTTTCCGCCTTTTTTCATTTCTTTTGTTGCTCGTCCGCGGTTCTACCTTTTGCTTTGTCATTTCTCTCTCCCCTCGGGGCTTTGCTTTGTTTCCGGGGGTACCAAAAGTTCTTGCGTGCGTGCAGTCAGCGTAGCAGCGTAGCAGCGTGCCAGCGTCGTTGTAATCGTAGTGTAGTGTAGTGTAGTAAGCCGTCGCATCGGTGTACAGAGCGGGGCGTGTACCATAGAGTCGGTCGAGCGGTGAGATTATTGGGCGGTCGGGCAGGAAGGAACGGAGAAAGGAGAACGGTGACAAGGCAGATGGGTCTCACAGCGGGTGTTGCACCGCACTGCACAGGCGTATACCCATTCCTCGCTCTACGTATGGTGTATGGGAGATTAGATAGGCTAGATAATCATCGTTTCGTTATTGTCACATCACTCCCTACTTTGGTCACAAGCTCTCTCTGGTGTCGTGCTGTTTGATGCTCGTTGATATCATGCCCGACGCGGCGGGCAAAGTGTTTTGAATGGTTGAATTCCCATTGTCACAGCCACAAAGGTAGGTATCAATCGCTCGAATCCTCGACCTGTATCCCCCATATTCGAAGAGAGCACATCGCCCTGCTCAAGTGCTAGTAATGACAAGACGCTTGAATACCGATGTGCCCGACTGTCCCTAGTCCGGCTGGAAAACAGGAGCTTTCGATACACAAGGTATGAAGAGTTCTGCTTTCTCGCCGCATCCGTGATCCACCTCCGGTCCGTCCATGCTCAAGTACACTTAGTCGAGCAGGTTGAACACGGGCGCAGAAGCACGCTGCTCACCCCCCTTGTCTCTATCTTTGCCATTCTCCTTCCCCTCCACAGGTCTCGTATTATCTCCCACATGCGAAAATTTCTCCCCATATGACACGCGTCTATCGCCAGCTTTGCACGATGTTGATGGTACCGGCGGCGCTGGCGCAGACGCAGGCGCGCCATCACCAAGCAAGTCTATCAGCAGCGCCGTATTCGCAGAGGGTCCCGAGACCTGCTTCTTGGATGAGATTTGTATCAGCTTCCCCGGCGGAGGTGGGCTGGATGCCGTCGAGCCGTTCGAGATAAGTTCTCTACACTTAGCCGCTTCCTTGCGACCCTTCTCTCGGGCCTGCGCATCGTCGGCTTTGACACCACCGTTGGCATAGGCCTGCCACTGTTCAGGCGTACTGACAGAATGCTCTGAGACGGTGTCTGGCGCCATTGTCGGCGCTGCCCCTGTGCGGGTTGGACCTGTGTGAGCTGCTGCTGTGGAGAACATGGGGGATGCTGGAAGCGCAATGGTATGAGCATGGAACAGGGGACTTGGTAGTGCTTGCTGGGCCGTCTTCTGGAGCGGTTTGATCAAGGCCATTCTGCCGCCCATGCGACGGTCGCAATACGTGCATTTGCAGGGGTCGGAGCAGCTCTGACTGCACGCTTGGCCACACGTGGTGCAGGGCTTCTTGCACTGCTGCCTGCAAACGATCCGAGTGCTGTCGAACGGATGGCAGGTCAGCATACACTTGTGCCCGCAGGGCAATAGACAGCGACAGCTCTCGCCACACCCGCCGCTCAAGTGCTCCCAGTCGTCAGGCTCTTCAATGAAGACTTTGTTGCCGTGTCTCTGGCAGATGAGCGGGAGGTGGTATCCTATGCGCTTCGATGGACCCGACGTCGGAATGTCCTTTTTCGTACCGTGTGCCCATAAGACCTTCACAACAGCTTCCCAGGTTTCGCTACCGCACACTAATTTCTCCGCGTTGCCAAATAGGTAAAAGCCTCTCCTGCAATCTTGTTAGTGACATGTAAGCCCTTATCGAGATCGTGCATCATGCATACGTCTCGAGCACACTGTAGAGCAGTGCGAAGAAGATAAGATAACTTACCGAGCCCGCGAAAGGGCAACGCAGACCCTGTTGTCGACGGACAAGAAGCCAATGTTGCCGTCTTTAGAACTGCGAACAAGGGACAGTAACACGATATCATTCTCCTCGCCTTGGTAAGAATCCACGGTGACGACCTTTAGTGGTTGGCCACAGAGGTTCTGGTGGCGCCTTAATTTCGATAGGAGCAACTTGCGTTGGCCGTTGTAGAAGGTCAACACTGTGATCTTTTCCGGATCGATCCCGTTTAGGACAAGATAATCAAAGAACCCAACAATCATCGCAGCTTCATGCTCATTCTTGGCTGAGTGGTTGTTGTCCCGAGATTCGGGCCAATCATGAGTGAAAAAGAACGAATTTACACCACCCATCCCTTCGACAGCAGGTCGATTGTCCTCGCTCAGAACACTTGGATAATCCTTCAGTTTTTCGCCGTAGATAGGCTGCAGTAGACGGCGTATCTCGGGGATCATGCGACGCTGGCGTCTCAGTGTATCAAGTTCGATGTTATTGCTGACTAGGCGCTCGAAGAGCGACACGTTCATGTTGTAGCGCGCTTCCAATTCATGCACATTGCAATGAGGTCGCAATTGTTGGTGGTCGCCGACTAGGACCAGATGCTCCAGCGTCGGAACGCAGGCCGCCGTTACAGGAGCTTCGAGTGTTTCTGCGGCTTCTAAAGAAGATGTTATCTTGAGAGAATGGTTTTATAGAGATACTTGGAAACCAACCTTCGATCAGAACAACCCTTGGTCTCAAGCTTGAGATAAGAGCGCGGTATTTGCTCAGTCCCGTGGTAGTCATCCCGATGACTCGTTGATTCAACAGTATGCCTTGGTCTTCTTCCCATTGTCCGACCTTCTTCAAGTGTACCTGCTCAGCGTATTGCTTAGCGAGGTCACGGAACTTTCGCAGTACTATTTGCTTTGCTTGGCGTAGCAAGTAGTTGTATATAACACCGCGGTTTGGAAGAGGAACAGTGGTTAGGTCGTCTGTCTCGTGCAGCTTCTTTTGAACGTCAGCAATGGTTCTTAGCGACGATCCACCCTTCAGGCCCCGAAAGTTATCACATATAGTTGAGATAGGGCCTCTGAGGGCCTCAATATCTTCATCGTCGTCGCGAGCGACCGCCTCAGCCTCTATCTCTTTGAGTTGCTCTGCTTCGTCAAAATCCTCCTCTTCGTAAGGCATTCCAAAATCATCGGGTTGGTACGGGTGGTCGCACCGCTCGAGACATCTCCCAAGCCATTGCTCCATCTGGATACTTGGAGTGGTTTGAGGGATTCCCTAAAGTGTCAAGTCAGTGTGGCACAAGACAGATGGTGTATGTCTCAGCTAAGCGAGAAGAAAGGCTTCTTCCGCAGAAAAACCACATGCACTCAGGCCTGGTGATCTGCTTACCATAACATACGGTGCATCAACCTCCAAAGAAACAGCCTGCTCCTCAGTAAGCAAACCAAGCTTGACGAGAAGCCGGTGGTCTAATGGCCCTTTATCTGGGACCTTTTCGAAGGGAACGAGGAGCAGCTGCATCTTGGCTGTCAGTTGCCTCAGCGCACCAGTCGCACGATTCTTGCGGCTTCCGGGCATTTTGTGTTGCTCGAAGGTTGATCGGACTTCGTACAGCTACTTGGGTCAGACTACGTTTCCTTTCTCTAAACGTCCATCATGTCTGCACTTGATACTTACAGTTCTCTTCTTGATCTTATCCTGATCCTTCGTTTGACCACCCAACCGAATGAAATTTGGTTCAAATTCAGCGATGTGCCGTAGCAGCTGATCCAACGCATGGTTTGTCTGGCAGGTAACGATGATTGGGGGATCTTCTTTACGCGTGTTCTGCAGCATTGTTTGGAGTGCAACGACAGAAACGTATGTTTTACCAGTACCTGGGGGACCCTGTACAATTGCCAGCTTCTTGGTCATGATACGCTTCAGTGCTTTAGACTGGGAGCTGTCCAGAGTTAAGTTATCGCCGGTTGGCCATTCCTGAAGAATATCCACGTCTTGGAATTGGTCGGCCTCGTCTAAGCTGACCAGTGGGCTCAAATCGGTATGAGGGCTCAGTCGGACATATTCAGGCGGCTCGACTTCTTTCTGGGCGCCTACCAGATGCTCCGACATTGGAAATGGCTCGCGCATCATGTGCTGCAGAGCAAGGAGTGTATGACGACTCGCTTCGAAGAAAGATGATCGCGACTCGACCATGATCCAATTCCGTGCAGGGTCCCAGTCCTAGATTGCGGGTAAACAGTCAGTGTGAGTTATGGCAGGATACTGCAAAAAAGACACATCCACTTTCCACCCGGCGAAATGCTTACATATTGCTCTGGCTCAACGAAGAATAAGTCAATCTCCGGAGGGTTGTTCGATTCGAGGGCAGTCAGAGGCCTCGCACCGACAATCGCAAGAAGACATTTTGAAGCATCTTGAAATGCATCGTCTGCCGGCGAAAGCGCCACAAGTGTACCTGTAACAAGATGATGAGTTCTGGTACAGCAATGTGAAGACTCTAGACGCTCTCGAGAGGAGGAAGGGATCAAAAGTCGGTTTTCGTTCATGTTAAACATCGCGTACCTGTTATGAGACGTTTTGATTGATTCCACCGAATGAGCTTCTTGACGCGACTCAAAGAGAAGGCGACCTTGGCAGAAAGCCCACGAAAGGAAAATTGAATCGCTTTCAAGTAGACCTACATTGCTGCGTTAAAGAGGAACACATTAACGGGAAGGCCCCAGTTCGACCGCTGACTTACCGGTTCATAGATACCGATACCACTTGACGGAGGATAGTCTGATTCGTCTCTCCAGGGATTCTTCCTAACCTCTTCGACTGCTTGTCGCAATGGGCGGATAGCGTCCTCGCGTAGAAGGTTATATTGTGTCCCGAGGTACTCCTCCTTTGATTTGTAGCTGCCCTCCACTTTGTTCGGACGAAGCTCCTCGTCAAGGTTGATAATTTGTTCGCCAACGGTAAAGCTGGCAGAATTGCCTCCAGGAAAGAGCTCAGATGACGTTGGAATTTCTGATTTGTTGATCCAGGAACCAGTGTTAACTACCAGCTTAGTCGTGTCCTGACAATACTTCCAAATGTCGCCGTTGATACGTGAAGGCCTGGCCAGAGGAGCGACATTAGGGTCTGGATAATCGTCTTGATGGGAAGCGCGTAAGCGCTCTGAGATATGTGGATTCATGCTCCCGGAGTCTTTGAGACAGATGTTAATTAATAATCTTATCTTAGAACAAGAGACAGTGGGTAGTCAATGACTTTTGGCTTTTGTATTGCGCGCGGAGGGGAAACGTATGCTACTCAAACAGCTTGAGTCGTTGGCAGATTGCTTACCGTACTTGTCGCCGCTGGTCTTAGCTGCGAGCTCGGCGTAAAAGTTGGCGCTGCGAGACTGGTTTGCCTGACCAGCTCGGGCCCAGCCTTTATTCTTCGGCATGGGCAATTTGGCGTCGTGTTGTTTGCCAAATTGCGCAGAGCGTGGCGGCGTGGAAAACCTTGGCGACGGCGTCAAATCAAAAGTGGTCGTGGAGACGCGTCGGTTGGGTGGAAGGCGTGCTCAGCACAAACGGAACGAGCTGGCGGCCAACAAATGCAAACGAGAAAAGTGGCCTCGAGCGAACAAGACATTGTATTGGAGAAGTTTGGAGCTGTAGTGGAGTGCACAAATGACTTGGACAAAGGCCAAGTTGCAGAAATGGCACCAAAAAACAAACGGTGTGAACTGGAGATGGAGGCAGAGATGAGGAAGAGGAGAGACGCCCATGAGCTAAGCCGGAACTGTAGAACGCAGAAAAGATGATAGATCTCTCAAACCTCCACCAAGGTAAGTTATCCAAGCGCCCATGTACCTAGACGTGCCGGTTCCGTACGGTTTCGTCCATCCTACGTTTCCGTCTGCCTCATAGCCACCTACCCAGTACATCGCGCTTGAACTGAGAGGTTACCGCATACATCATGCCACAATGAGACCAGCCACAAGTAGCCATTAGAGCCAACGATCTAAGGGGCAGCTCTCGCAACGGGCAAGACAAGATATGGCTGACTTCATACCTCGGTTGGTAGGTAGGTATGTGTTAGGAGCGCAATCGTGGCCATGGGTGATGGATATTGTTCGACAGCTGCTATGTATGTATGTATGTATGTATGTATGTATGTATGTATGTATGTATGTATGTATGTATGTATGTATGTATGTATGTATGTATGTATGTATGTATGTATGTATGTATGTATGTATGTATGTATGTATGTATGTATGTATGTATGTATGTATGTATGTATGTATGTATGCATGTATATACATGTAGCTCTGGATAACAGAGAGCAATGCTGATCCCTGGAGTAGCAGCATTGTGCAATTGTGGGGAACCGCCATCAGTCGAGGTCGAGATCATGTCGACGTTGAGGTTGAGGTTGAGGTTGAGGTTCGTCCGCTCTCTGCTTGGCATTCAGCTGCGAAGATCCCTGACCCGCTCCGCAGCTCGTAGCCGAGAGCACCGGAGCCTCATCGTATCAAGTCTTCGAGCGACGCGACCGCGACAGCGAGCTTTCAAGCTGCATGCGCATGCGCTGTTCCCTTCCCATGCGTTGTCCGTCTCCGTAAACGAATTGCACGAACTCTAGCACACGTCGCGCACACGGTCCGCTTCCGGCCCTAGCAGCATCCCCGCAAGCCGCGGCCAAGGTTCATGTGAGCAGCATGAACTTCGACGACGAAGATGACAATGGAGCAGGTCCGCTCTCCCTCCACCTGAATCACACGCATAAGACTGACCAATTGCAACAGGCTCCCAAGATTCGGGCTCTGAGAATGACAACGACGAGGTCATGGAAGACGTAGACGACGGCGACGGCGACGGCGACGGCGACGGCGACCCAGATGGTGACGCTGACGGAGATGATGGCGACGACGACGACGGCGATGATGGCGATGGAGACGATGATGACGCGAATGGGGACAACGACGACGAGGACCAGGACGATCCAGACAGTCCCTCACAACGGCCGCGCAACGGCTCTTCTGCCATGCCAGGTCCTTCGAGAACAGACACGAATCCCACAGTCACCCTCACGTCTCCTTCGCCGCGAGCTGCTGGTTCAGGTGGAGGTCTGCCGTTTCGACCGAGCATGCGCCAGGAAGCCCTCAATGCGCCCGTCTATGACATAATCCCTACCATCGCAGCCCCGCACAGCACGTCTATAAACGCCGTTACCGCAACGCCAGACATGCGATGGGTGTTTAGCGGAGGCGCAGACGGATATATCAGAAAGTTCAATTGGATTGATACTGCCAACGGCAAACTAGCCCTCACCGTGGCGCAGCGGCATCCGTTCGTCGACAGTGTTACAAAGGCTGGGGTGCTCATGAGCTACTGGGAGAACGAAGACTCGGACCGCAATGAAGACGCCACCACTCTTTCGCCCGTCTACTCGCTCGCCGTCCACCACCAGTCCCTTTGGCTCTTATCTGGACTGGAGTCTGGAGGCATAAACTTGCAGTCCGTGCGACATGAGGAAGGCAAGCGGATACACACTCTTCGGCAGCACACCTCGGCCGTGTCAGTTCTGACACTTGCCCAAGACGAGACGTCGGTGCTCTCAGGAAGTTGGGATAAGACTGTCAACGACTGGGATCTCAACACGGGGCAAGTGAAAAGACGCTTCGAGACGAGCGGTGGTCAGATCTCTGCAATCGAGCAACGGCCGATGTCTACATTGCCTATCCCGCAGGACACAGACATAGTGCCAGTCTCAAACGGCACATTTTCCTCCAACAATGCATCTCGCCCACAAGCCAACGGTCTCTTCAACGGCGCTGAGCCAGCCAGCCGACCCTCAGCCGCAGAAACGAACGGGAATGAAGATGCTGCTGGATCGCCTGAGGACTCGTTGTTCGGCGACAAAGACTCTCTGTTCGGCGACGACAAGGATCCATCTAATGGCCCTTCAGCGCTCGCGCCATTTGGTGACGACGAGGAAGACGAGTTCTCAAGAGCCATTGCCAACGGTATTCAGCAGGCAGACGAAGCTGCAAACGCCGGGATGGATATGATGGATCTTGGCGGCCCTGTCCAAGCCCCCACTCGAGAAGAATCGCCCGAGACTTTCAAGGAACCAGCGGGGTCTACAGAAGCCGAAATCATGGTCAATGGAGTGACCGACGGTCAATCGGGCACGCTTGTAAACGGCCTTCCACACTCTGAAGAAACATCAGGGTTAGCCGGCACAAGTGCAATGCAAGCCGAACAACCGGCTTCCTCTGAAACAACGTTTCTCGACGCGGACATAAATGGCACAGTTCGCGTCTGGGATCGGCGGCAATCGAATCCAATCGCTCGCATAACACCTCCTCGCAATACCCCCCCGTGGTGTATGAACGCCTCATGGTCACCGGACGGCAACTTTATCTATGCAGGCCGAAGAAACGGTACTGTCGACGAATACAGCCTTCACAAAAGCCTACGGGAACCTCGAAGGACCTTCAAGTTTCCTGGCGTCAGTGGTGCCGTGAGCGCTGTGCGGACGATGCCCAATGGGCGCCATCTTGTTTGGTATGTTTGAAGTGGCTCATCTGCACCGTAGCTAACCTAGCCACAGTGCTTCGTACGACATTTTGCGATTATACGATCTTCATGAGCAAGAAAACAAAAATCTCGCTGTACCTTTCTTGATCGTGCCGGGCCACCGAACAGGCGTGATTTCGCAGCTGTACCTTGATCCTACATGCCAGTTCATGATATCAACCGGGGGCAACAGAGGCTGGGAAGGGAGTTCGACGGAGGTTTTGCTAGGATACGAGATTGGTATTCCATCTTGATGTGCTTTTGGTATACCCTTGGTCGCGGCGTTGCGGTACACTTGTTTTTTGTTCTTTTCTTGGGTTATGAATGGATGCTGCCTGGGACAGCAGCATCTTTAGCATTGCAGACATGTACCGATCAATTCAATATCGGCCTTACGGGCACTCGCATCATCGAGGACTATTCTGTGCCTCGCAGGGCTAGTGTGCTTACGTAGGGCGCTGAGAGCAGGGATCTCAGCCGTGTTTCCTGGCACACGCGCGCCGCCTGTGAACCAAGATCATCCGATCCTGGTAGCGAAATACGCCGCCACGAAAACGTACTCTTCACTTTTAAGGGCCGGGCCCCGAAAAGATGGGCGACTGTACTTGTTGCCCGCGTCCGTCGCGGATCTTGAGCGGAAAGGAACCTCAGCGGAAAGGAACCTCACAGACGCATTCTTGAGAGTGCCCACAACACGTCATTGCAGGACGCGCGCACCAACCATTCATGCTACCAGCTCGACGCAGAGCTCGACGTTGGGAGGAGCGGTGCGCTACATGAATTAGAAGGAATATATGAAATAGAAGGAGTCCCGAGGAAGGAGCGTATGACTGAGTCGTGCCTTACGGTTGCGGAATCTTCAACAAGTCGAGTCGACCCTCTGCAAACCTGGTGTCCACACCTCTCTTACATCTCTTACACCTCTTCCGCCATCTCTGATTCCCACCAAGGAGATCATCGATTTCGCATTCGTTAACTACACGCTGCATCGTTGAACATGGATTCAGAGGATCCCCAAACAAGCCGTTCCGTCGACGAAAACTCAGACTCAAAGAGCGAGGCAGCCCAAGAGTCCCATGCAGCTTCGCCAGTGTCTCACAAACCTAGTTTTCGTTGCCGCCAGACCAGCTACCAAAACACCGACGAAAGAGCAAATAGCGTTCGCTTCGAATTCCTCGCAGAGGGTGCCGCCAACGCCGTCTTTCGGCTGGTCCCGTATTCATCCCAGGGCGGCGAGGAAACTTTCGTCTTTGAGGATAGGCGGGGCAAGATAGTGGAGAAAGCAAAGCTTGCAGAGAAGGTCATCCGAATGAGCAAAGGCAAACCCAAGACGCTGAAGTACAAGGAAATCATGGAGGGCTTCGAGACAGTGGTCAAGCCATTGTTTCGCAAGACCGAGCCATCGCAGAAAGGAGCCTCAGGTCCCAGCACTGCCATCAAGCTTTCGATCAATGAATCTCTCGAGAAATTCATCATGAATCATGAAGGCGTCGCGATAACACCCGAAGCCATCAAAGCACTGCTTGCCGAAATGCACACGCATTGCCCTGAAAACAGGCATATAGAATCTCATCACCTAGAGCAGAGGGGTATCCTGCTGCCAGACATGTCTTCGGTTCCCGGTTCGGTCATCACCATTGAGATCAAACCTAAGTGGCTACTTCAATCACCAAATGCACCCCGAGATGCATATCTCTGCCGTACTTGCGCGCTCCAGGCCTCGAGGCAATCTAAGAAAACCGCCAAAGGAACCTGGATATGTCCGCTGGCACTTGTGGCCGGAGAAAAAGCCGCGATCGAGCCATACATACGTTACAGATCACTTTGTAAGATGATGGAAAAACCCGGCCATCACGTCCTGCGTATGTATACATATTTTTATTCAAAATACTCCCGTCCTGTGTACCAGTCGATGGACGTATTGACATGGCCCATTTTCAACAAACAGACCATGACGTTGCTTCGGCATATGGTCCGAACCTAGAGGATTCGGAATATGGATTCCGAACGTGTTCATGGTTTGTTTCACTCGAGCATCGACAAGTGAAGCCCCAATTTACTCGACATTATGGCTAATGCATCAACAGACCAACCCTCAAGGGAGGAACTAGAAGCCTTTAACCAACACTTGGAGGACGAAGTAGAAGCCATCGTCCAACGCGCAGTCCCCTATCTCACCACCGGCCCTGGCCACAAGATCCTCCAGCACATCCGCTACCTCCAAGGCCAGCTTGACCCGACAGGCGTGCTCTGTTGTCCTTCATCATCCAAACAGGAGGACCGCCTCCGCCTCGCCATGACGCTGAGGGACTGCTCGCTGTTCATCCGCATCCCGTGGGCCGATCCGAACGCGCCGATCGAAGCGAAACTCGGTGATCTAGATTTCAAGTCCCGGGGCAAGAAGCACGACTGGTCGATGAAAGAGGAGGGGCTGTTGCATGGCGGTTGGTACGTGGATTTGGAGAGCGGGATGGACGAGTGCTGGATTGCGCAGGGCTGGAAGAACCATGCGCCGCATTACTTTTGAGTTTTTGGATCATAGGGGGGAAAACGGTGGGGTGTTCAGGCGTGTTTGGTCTGCGTGGAATATACCCATTCGTCGCTAGGTTTCGTGATGTTCTATTGGTAATCTGCGTCTTCTTTGAATGAAGACGTCCGATATTCCTGTGCAGAATCCGTCCCAATGCTGTGCACAACCTGTACCATTGAGGGAGTGACATGCAGGCAGACATAACAAGCATTCTCCAAGAACCTTGGTATCTGGCGTAGAAACCTCTTCAATCACTCACTATCTTCTACGTGGTTTTCATGACCGAAGCATACAAACACCGAAATGAGCAAATCTCTCGTCAAAAAGGAAGGAACAGGTCCGCTGCATGTCCTTTCGCAACTCACCTACCTCGAAATCGCCCTCCCATTCTTGCTAGGCTAGGATGACGCTACTTGCAGACTCGTCGACGTCCCACCCGCCAGTCTGCAAGAATTCTGCATGTGGGGTTCCACTTCATACCTAGATCACGCGAACAACGTGTGGTGGGAGGAAGTCTCAAAAGTGCGGCACTGGATTGGCCAGAGGTTTCTACCCCTAGAAACTTGCACGCGCTTCGGACTCGAAATGTGCGAGTCAGGAGGCTCGCAGTGTAATGAACAGCATCACCAGACCCGCACGGATGAAGGATATCTGCAAAGAAGCGCGCTTTCAGTGGTGGTCGGAGAGGCTGGGAGAAGAGTATATTGTTTGGAACGATGGAGGATGACTTGGATCGCGTGCAGGATAAGGTAGCCATGAGTAGGGCGGGATGCGTGTCTCCGCGGGGTGAGATGGGCGACCCTGTGAAGCGCGCTCTGAAGGACTCTGCAACACTGTGGAATGCTTCCACATGACATTAGGCCATATCTGGAGCAAGATGGTGAGCAATGTATGCCGCTATACCGGGAGATAGCTGGGGAGGAAGATTAAGTTGTGCTGCAGAGACGCATCTCATCTGATAGATACCTACTGCTCTTAGCGTTGGGTGATACTGCTCTGCACTTCGGAGGGGCCTCGGCGGATACTGCTATTAAGCTCGGCTGATACCGTACTGCTAAAGCTCGAACATGTTCTGAGCATGTTCAATGCTGACCTAATGTTGTCCGGGTACTTCGTGTAGGCCTCCGATTGGAACGTGATGGGGGCCTGAATATGCTACGATGCTGTGGGTACTCAATGGATATGAGTATAGGGAGGGGAGGGTCAGATTGGAAAGCTAGGTCAGGTCAGGCCAGGTCAGGTGGAAAGCAGTATCCGGTCAGCTTAGGTTGTCCAGACCCACCCGACCCTGCTAATAGCGAGAAACACCCTACCGTAGAGTTTTTCTAATGCCGGTTGAGCTGATGATAAGCGATCTAATCAGGGAACAAAATAGATCGTAAAAGCGGGTCAAAAAGAACATATAGCTTGTATAATTGGGTGCAAGTTGCGATGTAGCTTAACCGGCATTAGAAAAACTCTACGGTACCGGTATAAATGTGTTCCATGCAAGTATAACACAGCTAGCAAATGGGTCGAGAAGAATGTCTGAGTTGGAGTGGCAGGACTAGTTAATCTGCAATGGCGTAGAGGTGATCGAAATGCCAGGTTGAGTAAGAGGGTAGCTCAACTGATACTGCTTTTAGCATGCGTCCCGGGAGCAGCTCGGCTGATACTGCTTTTTAGCTCAACTGATACTGCCTTTTAGCTCACCTGATACTGCTTTAACTCCCGACATGTTTCGAACCAATTCAAAGGTGGAATGACAGACATGTTGGAAGATAGCAAGACGAAGTGGAACAGAGAGTACTCAATGAGTAGGGAGATAGGCCAGACACATGTGTAAGGTTGAGAGTAGAAGTTGGTTTAGATCAGGTCTGATGGAGGCTAGGCAAAAACAAGCGACTCCAGACAATACTGTCCCCCTGTTCACGCACAGGCATTTATGGGCAGTATATGCCGAGGGCAAGCCATCAGATGGGAGCTAGGTCAGGTCAAGTCAGGGTGCAGGTCATGTCCAAGCTGTACATGGGGTGAGCTCGAACACGCGGAATATCCATGCAAGCCTGTACTGCATGCGGGGTTCATCGTATAACTGCGACAGAGTCGCTTTACTGAAGGGGTGCATAGGAAACAGTGCCGACGACGGTTGATCATCACCACGGATTAGGTGTTGAAAGTTCGTACATATTGAAATTTTCCCAGTGTCATTATCATAGTCCAGATGGAGTCCTACCTCTGCCTGCGTCAGACTCTTTGAGCCGAACAGTATGTTACCGTGGCACGAGTCATGTTGCGAACTGTGACTGGAGGATATTTGCGACTTGTTTTTGGTTTCAGGCTACCTATGATAGGAATCTTGACATGCGTCTAATGTACATGAAAGATGAACATACCCCGGTATGATTCGGCCCCATATTGCGACGCGTGGGTGTCGAACTTCTTGTTACTTGATCAGCACCTGCAAGGGAATGTCATTGTCGCGTATGTCCGATGGCACCGGTACTTCGCTCAAGTCCGATCTCCCTAGCTAAGTACGTCTCGATTGGGGATATGCATTTTAAAGTCTGCAGCACCGCCCCGAAAACTTTCGTTCGGATGAATCAAACGTTTTCATGTTGTCTCAGTCTTTCATCTTCTTGTTTGCTGCGCCCATTGGAAGTGAAATGCTAATACTCCAAGGGGCAGAAGACCTTGATGTTTCGGCAAGGTGCTCGTACGATGCTCGCGAGAATACTCTTTTGGGCTATTCAGAGCAAGTAGTCCTAGACTGAACCCATCGACAAAGCTTTGCGAAGTGTTCGTCAATCCATGTCAATTGGCGACTGATTTTCGGTAGCAAAGGTCGCTTTCAAGTCCAGTACAAGAGAAGCCCTGGGCGGCCTTATCTACCTAAACCCGGAACAGAAGCTAGGATCCCTCCCGCACGAGATACTCATTACCGCGCCTCACACCCTGATGCTATCGCATGCCTTGCTGTCAAACTGGCATACCTTTGCCGAAACAATTAGTACCAACATAAACTCTTGCAGGGAACCTTGGAGCCGCTCAGCCTCATCGGCCATTGCCTTCGGCAACTGCTAGAGCGTAGCCGGTTCACAGATATGTACGGTCTGTGAGAAGGATGTGGGCATCTGGTTCACGATCCTACGCATGTGGCCCGAGTCACCCTTGTCAAGGCGAGGCCGACTCTGTGATCCTGGGGGCATCAACAGGGTGGAGGAGAAGTAGTATAAGAGCGCCTCAAACCCACCCCCCCTCATGGAGCATCGTCGAAAAGCCAAACACTCGATCTCCTCCACCTCAACGCACCATTCCAATCCTTTCAAAAGCAAAAATGCGCACCCAGTCCCTCATCGCGCTCGGCTTGGCGACCATCGCGGCCGCAGCTCCCAAGCCTCAGGCCGATGCGCCCATCGACTTCGTCGTCAGCCTCTTCGAGACAAACCTCACCTGCGACACCTCGACCACAAATGCGAAGACCGTGTTCGGCACCGGCTGCCAGAACCACACCTTGCACAAGGGTGGCTCTGCCCTCGTGCGCATCTCAGTCTCTTCTCCCGGCGGCTTCGTTACTGGATACGCGGAGGCGGACTGCAAGGGCGAAGTGCTTGTCGTCTTCACGCAGACTGACGGCTGCACGACCTTTGATGATGTGTCGGTGAAGAGTTGGATCGGTGGACCACCTTTCGACGAGAGCGGCAAATAGGCTCATACGGGAGGTAAGCGGGTTTGATGGCTGTTTTCCGGCTACTTTTCTGCTGCGGCTTGCTCTTCAATATATACCTATGTCTGTAGCTCATGTTCGGAAAGATGGCGTCTGAAAGCACTTGGAGACGACGAAACTCGAGGTCCGCATTTTCCTGATGCATCGATTCAGCGCAATTGCCCAAGTGACACACGCGTGCGAAGATGGAGCGCACGAGATTATTACGTGAAAGTGATTTGGTGTTGAGTTTCTCAGATGCTTCTTTCAGGGAAGCGTCTGGAAGGTGCGGGTGACGGACGAAAAGCAGGCGGCGGGCAGTCGCGGCGCACATGGTGGCGCGTTTCGTTTGCGGGCCTGGGAAGCGTACGTCAACAGCAGCCTGGCCGGACTTTCGCATAATAAGAACTTCTACTCTGCGCAACAACCCTCTGGATCTGTAACCGCTGTCGCTCACGGTGTATGACTTATAGCGCACGTCCGTAGACATTACCCAAACACAACTACACTGTGGCTCTCATGTCACGATAGCCCGTCAGCGTCACCCACTGCCAGACAAACCGTTCACGATGGATGTACAGCTCTACGTGTACGACCTTTCAAAGGCAATATATCCCCAGGCCTATATGCTGCCAGCTCTGACAGTAGACAGGGTCTTGCACGTTCCATGTCCAGACAGTTCCTCGGGATGCAGATCGACGCCGTCTACCACACCGCCATCGTTCTCGGGGGCATAGAATACTATTTCGGCCAGGGTGTACAGACGTGTCGCGCCGGTGCAACTCACCATGGAAATCCCATGGAGGTTACCAAACTGGGCCGGACCGAGCTACCGATCGAAGTCATCCTCGAATACCTCGAAAGCTTGAAGACGGTCTACACGCCCGAGTCGTACGATCTGTTCGCCCACAACTGCAACAACTTCTCCAACGATTTCGCCATGTTTTTGGTGGGCAAGGGAATACCGGAACATATTACAAGTCTGCCCGAGACCGTATTGAACACGCCGTTTGGGCAGATGTTGAGGCCGCAGATTGACGCTGCGATGAGACCCGTCACCCAGGCGCCCACACCCCAAAATGGTGCTGTCGCACCCTCGGCAATCAACCATGCCGCACAGAATGGCACGCCGAAGCCTGCACCTGTCCTTACAAAGGCAGCGGTTGAGCTCAAGGAGGCCACGGGTCGGGTCAATAGTGTCACCACGATACAAGCGGTGGACCGCCTCTTGGACCTTGCAAAGGACCGTAGTGCCATCGTCTTCTTCACGAGCTCGACCTGCGGACCTTGCAAGATCATGTACCAGCCGTACGATGACCTTGCGGCGGAAGCTGGCGACAAGTGTGTTTTCCTCAAGATCGACTTCAGCTTCGCCGACCGATCCGTTGGGACTCGCTTCCCTCACGTTCGCGCTACCCCGACCTTCATTACCTTTGTCCGAGGCCAACAGCGGGACGAATGGAGTGGAGCTGACCCACGTCAACTGCGGAGCAACGTGGAGCTTCTGCTCAACGAAGCTTTCCCAACGCATCCCCACCTTGCGAAGAGCCTGCCAACGCTGCTGGGCCAGAGCCAGCGACCCATTTTGTACACTAAGGTACCTCCGTTAGAGAAGGTCGTTGCGAAGATGGGAGATGCAGGCAAAGACGAAGCTGTCTCCTCGATTGTTTCGTTTATTGATGCTCGCGAGCGCTTTGGTGCCATGGAAGCGCCGCTCACCAAGCTGCCAAAGTTCGCCGACTTTCTACGACGAAGCACTTCCACTCTTCCCCCGGAGCTCCTGTTCACATCCCTTGACCTGCTGCGCGTTGCTTTGACGGATATACGTGTAGCTGGCTTTTTCGCGGAAGAGCATGCAGGCGCTACAGGAACGCCTGCAACGGTGGCACACTTGCTCGAGCATGTCAACAACTTGGGAGACTCAGCACCCTACCCACTGCGATTAACCACGCTGCACATGTCCTGCAACCTCTTCAGCTCTCCTCTCTTCATACCTCATATACTTTCCCCACCACTCTCCTCGACCCTCGTCTCCATCCTCACCACCGCCCTGCTGGATGAGAAGCACCCCGCGCTGAAAGTTTCCGCCCTCAGCCTCGCCATGAACATGGCCTCGTCCAATCACAAGATGCGCATGAAGAAGCACAGTGCTAACGCTTCAGCTTCCCTTCCCTCGGAGTCTGAGCTCGACGACTCAGAACAAGTCGAGCTGCTGGCCTCGTTACTCGAGATGCTTGATTCCGAGGACGACTTCAGCGAGGCGAAGAAGATGGCGGCGATCTGCACTGGTTGGCTTGCGTATTGCGCAGACATGGACGGGGAGGTCAGGGACTTGTGGCGGGCAATGGATGCAGCTGGTACAGTGGGGAGGTTGCAGGCGAAGGTGCTGCAGGATAGGATGTTGGTCAAAGAGGCGAAGAGTTTGTTGGAAGTCTGAAGAGGATGGTATAGGTATTTGTGTCGGATACCCATATAGAGCAGGATTTCTAGATGCATTCAATAGAGCAATTGTCATCTCATACAGAGCCAGATTTATAGATGGGTTCAATAGAGCAACTGTCATCGCATACAGAGCTGTGGTTTAATAATCGTAGTCGCGTCACGTGCTCCCACAAACAGTCTAGCCTTATCGCGCCTCATGGTACACCTATAGGCTATAGGTAGACTCGCTACAGGTATTGTCATCGAGTTGACTGTGCCAGTCTTTGTAAACCGTTCTGCTGCTCACCATCTATTATCGTGTATCGCAATTCTCTCCCATGGTGAATCGTCACCATTCCGCGTTCCAGCACGGCGGGCAACGCGCAAAGAGGTACCTAGGTAGCTAGCTTGAGACGCGCGAAAGCTTCTCCGAGACCAATGGAAACGCCATGGTCAGAACAGACTCATTCCGATTGATAGCACATGCGATTCTTCTTCAACACACTCATCGGCTATACCATCTCCGGACCCGTCTAGCTGGGTAGGCAAGACAATGGTCATGGGACTCTCGGTGCGCGCAGCAACTTCCACAAGCGATCATGCAAGCATGCTGCCAACATCACACCGCCTCACTACCGTGCTGGACCCGAGTCAATAGAGCAGAATGCACGTTCGACAGGAGGCACTCTGTCGAGAGTCGCAATCCGAGCGATTCCATTTTCGCAAGCGCTACCTAGACCAAGGACGATGGCCGTACCTAATACCTACGGTAGCCGCTTCCACCCAGTACCTACCACACTGTAAGAAGACGTAGACAGACGATATGGCGAACTTGTACGTCCTCTGCTCGCAACGCGGCTCCAAATGGTGCCATTCGAGCATTTCGTAACTGGCCCAGTGTGCCTTTAGCCGCATCCTGCTGATCGATCGCTATGTACCTAGGTACCGGTACCGTACCGTACCGTAGGTAGGTCGAGGGCAATCAATCGCCCGACTCGCGACACGCACGCAGGTACGGCCATTCCAAAGGCACGAATACCCCCTCCGACATGGCGACATGGGAGATGGTGCAATATGGACCCCTGGGGAAATATGGGGAAAGAGCGGCGTGACGGGCGTCGCGACATATTGCGTGATCGGGGGCTCCAACGGGGGATTCGGACGCCGTGCACAAAGGTACATGGCCAATTCTTTTTACCTACGACAACGACCTTTCCAAGGACTATCTACTAGAAACGGAACAAAGCCATTGACAATCGTGCAATCAATCGTTGGGCTGCCTCAGCAACTGGACACCGGAAGCACACCTGAAGGCCACTGCGAAGACGACATCTCTCAGACCAGAATCGACAGAGAACGCGGGCACAAATCCACAGACACTTCTACACGAACGCGGGCACAAATCCACAGACACTTCTACACGAACGCGGGCACGGATCCACACACACTTCAACACACACGAACGCGATGGCACCGGGTCTCGATCTATCAGTCCTGGCGGACGAGGTGAACGCGCACAACTACACCATCCCCTCGAAAGACGGCGTCAATATCAACGTCTCGAGCGTTCTAGACGAAGCCGACTCAATCTTGGATCGCGCCTCAATCTTGGATCGCGCCTCAATCTTGGATCCCGCCTCAATCTTGGATCCCGCCTCAATCACCCAAGACTTCGACGAACTCCGCTTCGAAGCCGCAGCATCCCGCCAGCTCGATGTCCTCTCCTCCACCGCCCCACCCTCCTCCCAGCTCATCTCCTCCCCATACAACAACCCCGGCCACTACCTCGACCTGGCCACCCTGGACACCCCCAACCTCATCTTCGCCAAAGCCCTCACAGCACTCAAGCCCCTGCGCTCCGACTACGCCACCGCACCGTACCTGACCTCCCTCTCCTTCCCCGCCGTGCTCTCCTTCGTGCGCTCGCTTTCCCAGGAGGCTGGCTACACCTGGAAAAAGCACACTTTCTACGTTGTCATTTTCCGCTCGCAGCTACAAGCCGACATCGACAACGATCTGCTGTACAAGCTCGACTACGAGAGCCACCGCGAGGCGTGCGAGTCTGGTGGGTTGCTGAAGTATTGGTTTGGCAAGTCCGATGGGGAGAGGAGGAATCTGGCGACTTGTAAGTTTCCCTGCTTTCCGTCTGAGGCCACGATGTGGAATTGGGAAGGCCGGCGCTAATGTGGAACAGGCTTCTGGCGATCGAGGGAAGACGCTCATCTCGGTGGTCTGGGCCCGTGGCATAAGAAGGCCAGGGCTGCGGGAAGGACGATGTATGAGTCGATCCGGTTTTCGACGCATCGGTTTACGATTACTGATGGGGCGGAGGAGATCGAGTTTGAGGGCTGGGAGGAGGGGAGGCAGTGAGGTTGTGCTGAGGTTGGGCGAGCTCAGATTCACTTTTTGACTTGCACCACTGGAGAATTTGGCGTACATGAAGGCGTTTGTGGGCGTTGCATCTCTATCAAGCGTAGCAACAGCAACTGCTTGTCACAAGGAAGGATAGGTTTTTCATTTCCTACACGGCCATGGATCATGGGCTTCATGGGTCTGTGGGCATAGCATTAGCAGGGCGTCATGTGGCATATTCCTAGGCATTCTATAGAAAGCACAGACAACATTTTTGAGTTGTTGAAAGTCAATGTCTCGTGTGCAAGAAGTCCTGGAAGTACCATCTACCACTGGCTTCCCCAAGAAGACAAGACATCCTAAATTTTCCACAGATATCGCATTGATTGCCGTCCTGCCCTCTCGGTCCAATTTTCAACTCGCCTTCAAAAGGAAGAGACAGGTGAAGCCGAGCGATTCACAGACCTTCTGAAACACCGCAAAGTCAGACTGATGGTCAGCGACCAGAGACTCTCGCTTTGCTTCGTCAACATGAGGGGCGGCCTGGAACAAATGTACCAACATGTGCGGTGCTTGAATACTCCCTTCTCCGCCTGCGCCCTCCCAAGCGCCAGGTAAACGACGTCTTGAACTTATCCTCTTTTTCCCATGCATTTTGGCGAGCAAGGGCAGCTGCCTACAATAGCGTCGTGGAATGCGCGATCCGGCGGGCAGGGGCGGTGCCTTTCGGTCGGCTGGGGGCGTCGTTCTCCGCCATGAGCTGGGGCGCTGAGTGCTCGACGTTTGTTGCACTTGAATGGGTGGTTGAGCCGTGTGGAGTCAGCGTGAAATCAAAGGTGGAGGGCGTGCGAGGTTTATATCGTACGGCAAGCCGCTGGCAGCAGAATAGTGTTAAAGAGGTAGTACCGGTACGTCGTGTGGAGGAAGGAAGGTGGGACTTCAAGAAGGTGCATAGGCCGATCACCAACGGTCTTCACGTATTTGAGTAGGCCGTCCTTTGCCTTAGTGAGCAAACAAACAGTGCAGAACACTATGAACATTCAATTTCTTTAAACCGAGGAGCAAATTATGGCGCTATAACCAATAGAGAAAGTTCTGTGAAAGTGACGTTGGGCGTAAGCAGGAAAAAGATCGCGACTATCCGGAGTCTCGAACATTCAGCTCTTAACACTCCCTTACTGTGGTATGAAAGTATTGACGGACTATCTCTAAACAACTTTTTCCCTCGACCGCATTTGAAGTTCAAAGGGCCTGCCGCAGCGGTAACGTTTATGGGAGTGCGTCTTTATCCAGCACATCTAACCCACCGTTAGCCTACTTATAGCCTCCCTAATAACCTCCTTACTTCTAGGATCCGGACTCCCATTACCACTCCCCTCGCCGTTCACGCGCTCCTGCAGCACAACTTTATCAGGACCCGTGATAGTCTGTCCTTTAGCTTGGGCGAAACCAGCTGATCGCGTGTGTGCGGGATTTGGAGAGTAGAAGTCGTCGATAATGGGATGAATCATGACGGTCTGCTTGTGAATGGTTAGGGTGGAATTGGTGGGGACGGTGACCCAGTTATCTTGGAACATTAGTCGAACTTCCAAATGACTGGGGAAATGCGACATACCTCTTTCGAACGTCAAAGGTTCGCTCGCAACGAGCACAATATCAGAACCCTTATCCCGACGCTCCATGACATAGTCCTTTTGTCCCGGCTCAGCAGACGGTTTGGTCGATGCGCTTGACTCCTTCCAGCTCGTGCCACTGCTCCAGAACAAGCTTGCTGCCTCGTCCGTCCGCGAACTCACATAGCGCGAACATACTACGCTTTCCCCGTCTGTGACCGCAAAGTTTAAGAGACTCCTGCTATCCTCTTCACCCACGACGTCCCGGCCCACCGCCTCTTTTATCAGCGCATTGATTCGCTCGATAGTCTTCAAGATGCCCCTCCTCAGCACGGATTGGCCAATCCCAGCATCTGTATCCGGGTCATGACCGGCCTTGTCAAGACAATCCAGCAACAGCGCAAATGCCCACTCCGAGTCTGTCGAGCCCTGCACCAATGTGAACCAGCGCTCGTTGAGCGACATGGCAAGCTTCATCTTAATGCGCTTGAATGAACCGATGCCCCCATTGTGCATGAACATCAGCCGTTTGTATGAGAATGGGTGGCAGTTCTGGTCGCTCAGGTTGCCCTCGGTGGTAGCGCGGACGTGTGCAAAGATCAGGCTGGATTTGGTCTTGGACGCTATGCGCGAGAGGTTGATGCAGTTCCACGCTGGAATAGTGGAGGTGAACACGCAGGGCTCGGGGCCTAGGGAGGGTAAGGTGTAGTAGCCAATGCCGAAGCCATCACCGTTGTGCGGGCGGCGCGTGTCCTGTAATGCATTAGAATCGCGCGTTTGGACTGTAGGAGCGAGGGAGCTTACAAGGCGTAGGCGCGAGTCGAAAGACTGTGTGAGAATGGAATGAGTGGGGTTAAGAATAAGCTCGGAGAGAAGAATCTCGTCCTTGCCCTTGTATACCTGCGTGTGTGAGCGCTGTTTCCAAAGCGTACGTTGCAGTGCGTACCATGAATCTACACATATTGACAAACTAGCGACGCGCAGCTAGAATGGGCGTACCTCCAAGTATAGGTGACTAATGCCGGGTCTAGGAGTTTTGCTCACGGTTGCTGTAGGAATGTTAATGTTGTCGTGAATGGCCATGCGGTGAGTCAAAGCGGTGAGATCGCGCCATTTACGAGACATGTGGCGAGCCAGTCCATCGGGTGCGCGAGTTTTCTAGGCAAGTAACCATGGTCTGCAGATGGAGACAGCGACGTGTTGAGCAATCTAAGGGCTGCTAGGTATCAGACAACGTCCGCGACAAGATTCAAAAGCCCCCACGCGGAGTGCAGCGTATGGTTCACGTTATCGTGGGGTAGACTGCGCCAAGCACGATGACGCATCGCGCCAATGCGGGGCTTGCAGGGCTTACTCGTACAGGGTGCATCACCCATCACCCATCATGCATCACAAAGGTCACGGTGAGCATGATTTTTGAACAGTAAGTTGCTTTGAGCTAGTGGCCGTGTATGGATGGAACACAGGCAAGCAGGACATAAGTCGTCAAGCTCTCCGTGCTCAAATAAAAGCCCATCATCCCACCACATCGTGTTGCACGTCACCGTCCTTCCACCCACCCAAAGGCCGTACAAAAACAGGGGAGTTGAACTCGCAAAACCAAACTGAGAACGCCGGGGATATGATGCGGGTTAAATCCAGGGGGTTACAAGACGGTGTATCATACGATGCTTCATGGCTTTAACATAAGGGGGTCGGCCGCTGGGAATCTCGCGTGTGACTGAATCCGTCATAAAAGGAATACTGTGTCCCATATAGACGGAAGGATTGTGGAAACGTGTCGTATATTAAACAGTGTAGGAAGGCCCCTGGTGGATGTTGCAATCCGAGGGTACGTCAAGCTGGAGGGAGCTTTCGGGCTCAGTTCCTGGGCACAGATCCAACCTGGCTGCGGCAAGAGGGAAATACTTTTGAAGGTCCGGGTCACGCGCTCGTCGCTCACATCTCCATGTCACCGCCGTTGGCGAAGTTGAAGTTCTGCTGCTGTGCTTGCGGCTGCCCGAAACCGAAGTGACCGTCCTGGGTGACCTGGGGACCGGCACCCTCCATGTTCTCAGCGTCACCGTCTTCATCGGAGAAGTACTTCTCGATGATGTTGTACGCCTTCATGTAGATCTCCTCGTTGGCGTTGTTTTGGCAGTCGTGGATCTTCTCCATACCGCCGACTTCTTCGATGAAGAGAGCATAACGGTTGATCGGCTCGCCAGCCTCGTTGCCAGACTCCTTGTCCATCTCGCCGACCTTCAAGATGTTCTCAAGGCCATCGAGAGCGACCTGGATGATCTTGTTGTCGGGGCATGCGAGCAGGTCGCACAACGGCTTGATGCAGCCCATCTCAACGAGGAAACGAATCTGTGCGGGCCTTTGGAGACCGCCGGATGTGGCGTTGGAGATAGCCCAGCAAGCCTCCTTGCGGGTCTTGAAGTCGCCGTTCTGGAGGAGATGGATGAGCGGCTTAATGATGTTTGCATCAATGACAGCCTGGATCTGAGTCGAATTTCCAGCGGTGATGTTAGAGATAGTCCAGCAAGCCTCTTTCCGGATACCATCCTTAGTGGAGCTGAGGAGAGACAACAGGGCCGGGAGTGCGCCGCAGTTGATGATAACCTGAGTCTGCACGTCGTCGCCAGTGACAATGTTACCAACGGATCGGAGCGCGGGGGTCTGGACGGAGGTGGAGGCGTGCATCAGCAGTTCTACAAGGCGGCGGGGGATACCAGCCTCAATAACAGCCTGGATCTTGTCGTTTGCGCCGTCGGAAAGGTATGAGATAGCCCAGCACGCGTCGATGAGGACCTCGTCGTCAAGCGAGTAAACCAACTTAGCAAGAACGGGGAGCGCGGGAGCGATCTGCTCAGCTCAGGTCAGCAGTGATACGATGTGCATTTGAGGCGGGTACACTCACGGTCTGCCAGTCAGGCTGGGGGGTCTTTCCACGACAGAAGTTGCTTAGCGTCCACGTAGCGTTCCTCAGCATGCTAAGCTTGCGGCTGTCACCGAGAAGGGTGATGAGCGGCCGGAGAGCGCCAGCCTGGAGGACAAAGTCGCGGCAGGGGGGGCTGTCACCGGCGATGTTTCCAAGCGCCCAAACAGCCTGCTCTCGGACATCCGGCTCGTGGCTGCTGAGAAGCTCGACGAAGATGGGCACGGCGCCAGCCTCGATGACTACCTGCGTCTGCTGGGCAGAACCAGAAGCAATGTTGGTAAGCGCCCATGCTGCCTCGAACTGGACAAGAGTGTGCGGTGACCGGAGAAACTCGACGAAACGGCTCACGACGCCCGTCTCAATGACCCGCTCGATGGGAGGGTTGCGCTCCTTGGACAAGAGCTTTCGGAACTTGGTGGTCGCTTGAATTTGCTCGTCAATCTGCTCGGAGAAGACACCCTTGACCATCTGCGGCAGCTCCTCGTTCAACTGTCACATGCATTAGCTACAGGCTGTACAAAGTCGCGCAACGTGCACGCGGGGCGGGTGCAGGAGGGGTAAACGTACCTGGCCCTCGGTGTTGGTGCCCTCATCGTCGCTGTCCGGTGCGGCGCCGAGCGAGGCGCCGGGCTGGTCGCGGCCAGCGATACCTCGTCGCTTTGCGAGGTTCTCTTCACGCTTCGCCTTGCGGATCTCGACCTGCTGCTCCTCACGGCGGCGGCGGAGCTCGTCAGGCTTGAAAGCGCTCTTGGCCTTGAACGTCGTACGACGATGCTCGGGAATGTATTTGTCGGCCATGGTGTGGTGCTGTCAGCAGGGCTGTGGTTGGCGGCGGTGAGAGAGTGTGGTGGGCGACAGGCCTTTTGTTTGGAGGGGGGATTATATTGTCGTGGGGCACAGGGGATGTGAAAAGGCGGAAGCGGCAACATCGACTAACGCCGCTTCGGGCTACGCGCTTGGCACTGACCATCGCTCGTCGCGTCTTGTGCTCCAAACAACATTCACAGTCTCGACACATCGCTCGCACGACCCTCTTCTCATATTGGTGCTTGCTGGGGCTTGACTTGAACCGATGCCCGCGCGAACTTGATGTGGCAAGATCGAGGACGCACGTGACGCCCCAAGTTGTAACGAGCACATTTGCACGCCTACCTGTGCGCTAACCTGTTCCAGACAATGGCTCAGCTCAGCGGCTTCCTCCCTATCCGCGATGTCCTGCAGTGTCAAGATGATAGCTGTTTTATAGGCGCGATTTCCAATATTCAAACGCCTATCCGGGACAACAAAATTGGCGGAGACTACATCCTCAATTTCACGATCAAGGACAAGTTCCCTGGCGATGATAAGGACAGCGTAGCATGCATTCTCAGATGCCGGAGAAAGGAGCATCTACCAAATGGCACTCCCGGTGATGTGGCTATTCTGCGATGCATGAAGGTGGAGATCCTTGGGACGCCACCGAAGAAGACCCTTGTCGACTATCCAGAGCAACAATCAGAGGCACTATTCTTCCTGGCTAAGAGCATACCGGAGCCGCAGTACTGTCAGGCTTCTCACGCGGGAGCCACCTCAAAGCTCCTCTTCACATGCATGCTTGGTAGCAAACCCGCGAGTCCTGCCGACCAGGCGGCTGTCATCAGTATGAAGGCAGCAGCAGCACCGCTTCTGCAGGAGTTACAGAAACCTGGGGCCATGTTCCTGGCGTCAATCGGATTAAATAGGGCGAATTTCAAGAAGACCAAGCGGCAACACCCTCTCAGCTCATGGACGTTCGGGGTTTTCTACGATCTTATCGGTGAAGTGGTCAAGACGTTCTGGGGAACATCCGACTCCGTGGACCTCTATGTTACTGATTACACTACGAACACGGAACTTTTTCTGTACGAGGAAAAGACCGATTATGACGTCTTTGGTGGTGGTAGCTCTAGAAAACCCTGGCCTGGCCCATTCGGCCAAATGACAATAGCGATCCGCACCTACGAGCCTCATGCCGGCAAGGCTCGTGATCTCAAAGAAGGGGACTTCGTCTACCTTCAGAATGTCCGAACAAAACTCTCGGCCATGAACAAGCTGGAAGGCGCTATGCATGCCGATCCCCAGTATCCTGAGAAGATCTGTGTCCGGAAATTGACTCATCCGGCGCAGATCGGTGCTCTCAAGGAACGAAAAGAAGAGTATGAAAAAGAGTGCGCTGCAAATTTAATTGCTCAAGGTGGATCTACGAACGTGCCTAGGAAGCCTTCGGCGATAGCCTCCCACCAGAAGAAGCTTTCTAAAAAAGAAAAGAAGCGCTTAAAGAGGGGGCAAGTGCAAAAGGAGTTGCAGGAGAAAGCGGACGCAGCCGAGACTGTCGTCAAAGGACTCAACAAGAACAGTGAGTGTCCGCGTTGGCTTTAAGACGGATACTTATGTCCTCTAGTCTGTACCGGAGATAAAGATGTTGGCATTTCCACAGTCGACGAGATCGTGAACAATTCATGGCTTAAGGCTACTATAGCAGAGACCGACGGAGAACTGTTATTGCCCTTTGTCAACTCCAGATACCGAACGCGCCTGCGAGTTGTTGACCACTACCCTTTTAAGCTCGAGAATTTCACCAGGATCACAAATGCTCCAGTTAATAGCCAGGCATCGATCTCGACATCCTCAGACGGATGTTCGCAGATTTCAAAGCATGGTTCAGCGCCTGTCAAATTCGCCTGGCACTTCTTCCTTCTGGTGGAGGACGCAGATGCGTCTACGGGCACGACACCCATCCGCTTCCCTCTCACCATTGACACCCCGCGAGCTCAATGTCTCCTGAAGATGGAACCTGTTGAGTGAGTCCACACCCTGTTGCCTAATCCACTGCTTTACTGATCCCACCACATTCTATCTGCACACACCGCCAAGCTCTCCGAACTGGAGCTGAAGTTATCCTTCCTTTGGGGGAATCTTCACGAACGCAAGGTCGCGCTAAAAGAGAACGGGATCAACCTACCATTGCCCGTAGGAGACAAGACACTAGCGCTGAGCAACATGCCCTTCGAGTGCTGCGTCGAGGAATACGGTGTACCTGTCAACGACAAAGGCGTGCCATATACAGATGACGAGATTAAGATATTCATCAAGGACATGAACGATCTCGACTCCGAGGAAGGCAAGCTTGCAATGGAAATTATCGGGAATCCAAAAACCTGGAAAAGGACGTGGAGTCCGCACAACACCATTATAAAGGATCCTTGAACTTATTTGCCGAACAGGATGGTTTGTGCGATGATTTTGGAGTTGACGTTATTGTACGCGGTTCGGATATTCCGGGCGCACGGGAAGAGTCGCTTCGATGGTAGTCTTAGATACCCTTGATCATGTATTATTAACCGATTTTCAAACGCGCTCTCGAGGTGTTAATTTGTGTTGACCTCTTGCGCAAGCTCACTCATATTGTGTTTCTCACTTGTCTGCTAATTATCTTCCATTGTGCATGCCTCATGTACGACTGAATTCAACTTGACTGAGGGAGCACTAGCATACTACCCATATCGATATCTCATCTCGAGACTTTAGATCAAAGCGTGTACTCCTACCCTGGCGATGTGAAGAGAGAATTACGTGCACGATTTAAGAAGTACAGCATACAAGATTCTCAGAGATGAAAACGCGCGGACACAAGGATGTCATAACCCACCAACTCACCACAAGCGCGGCCTCCCAATCGCGGTCCGAAGATTCTCAGCCTCCCCCCCTCCCCACTCCGCAATCGTTAGATCCGCAATCACCTGCTCAATAAGGTTCGCCGCTACCATCTGCCTTCCCTCGTCCAACAGCTTCTTAAACAACGCCTCACAAAACCCGTTCTCGTAGAATCGATCCAGGGTCACTCTCAGTTGCGCACCGACACCGTCTCCGATGTGAGTATGCAAGATCTCTTCAATATCCCCCACGCGATTAATATTATTGAGGAGGGCGAGCGTCGCGGATTCGGGGTGGTGTTGTATGAAATTCGAGATGTTGCGGACCCACTTTATGAAAGTGAACCGGGCATTGTCGAAATTGAGGGCGTGGCTCAAGAGTTCTGCGGATCCGTAGCGGAGAAGGTAGTGGAAGGCGAAGTCTGCGTGCTCAGAGTCGGAGAGAGCTTGGGGCTGGACCGTTCTACCGCGAGGGGTGGGTTCGGATTGAGCTTTTGCCGCGTCGTCAGTGTTGTAGTGGGGCGCTCTGGGCGGCTGCTGAACGGCCTCGTCCCATCGATCCAGGAGGGCTATGTACGAGACATGGCACCTTTGGGCGACGCGTACGAGGATTTCAGGCGGTGTGGGTAGCTCGGGTGGGTCCTCGATGCCCCAGTCTCCATGGACCTGCTCCAAGTGCTTGCACGTCGTGACAGTGTCTTTGAAGGAGGTCCGGCAGAGCCAGCAGAAGTGTATCATGCATGCGGCGCATTGCATATGATTGCAGCCGTAGTTTTTGATAGTAGTGACGCCACAATTGGGACAATCTTTTGCGATGTTTTTGCGCTTCCACTCATCCAGGCTTGCGTTGTTGCCGGCTTGCTTGCAGGTGCGGGAAGGATGTGCTGGGCCGTTGCAGGAGAGACAAAAAGGCGTTTTGCAACCATCACATATAATGGTAGTTGTGGATCCGGTTGTCGCTGTGGTGTGTGGCGATCGTTCGAGTATGTTGAGGCGGCTGCAAGCTGGTAGCGGACAGTATCGAAACTTTGCTGGAAGAGAACGTATATATTGTCGAAAAGAAGCCTCAAACAGCTTTTCAAGAACGTCAGAGGGAAGGACTTGTTGTAGATCGATTCGACTCAACGGCTTGCCGCATGCTCCTATACCTCCATAGTATCGCAGACATCTGACGGGAAACTCTGTCGAATGATTGGCGCACTGTTCTACGAAGCATTGCTTACAATAGGTATGGCCGCAGGTTATTGTGTATGGATCCTCAGGTGTGCCTAGGCACACGGGGCATTCAATCGGACGCCTAGACGAAGTTTCGTTCCTTGTTGGTAAGCAATTGTCATGCGCGTAGAAGGTGGGTTTTCCTGGCAGAACGATCCAGCAAACCGCTGCGCCGTTCGTGAACCCGACAGAGGCTTCGCCGAATCTTCGAGCGTTGAGATACTTGGTCAGAGGCGAAGTTGCAGAAGACATTGTCGGAAGGTGTAGCTTGGGTGTACTTGCAGGTGAAATTAATGAGGGCTCTCCTTCGCTTTTAACTTGTTCAATGGCTTTACTCATAGAAACGCATAACGATGGCCTTGAATAATGGATTTAGTATACAAACCGTGGTTCGATGTTAGGTGGCCCACATTTTGTCAACTCTGTTGAGTACCTAACCTGATGACCACGGAAGTCGCAGCAGACAAGGCACGTTCTGCGCGGCCACTACAGCCTATCAATGGGGAAATAACGATTATTGTCCCTCGTCTGTTTCCTATCTCTTGCTTCCTTGCATTCACATCTTTTCATTTGTATTCCCGCCGTCCACACGCAATGCAAACTGGTATATTCCGGGATCATGCTCTAAAGAATTGTAGCGAGTGAACGGCTCCAGTCCGAATGCTTCCTTGCGCGGCGCGCTGCGAATCTTGCGCTGCACCATGACTCGATCCTACTTGGATGGCGGCTGAGTGGTAACTGTATGGAGCATCAAAAGACTTGATATAGAGGCTGAGATTCTGCGATATTTCCAACGTTCGAAAATCTGACGACAGGTCACTGGAAGATCTGGATTGAAGGTTCTATCGATGCCGAGCGTGCTGGCTTCTCGAGGCAGCATCGTGTTAGTGAACGCCAAGACGTGCATACCTAGGTAGTAGGTATGAAGGTGGAGGCAGGGAGTGACTTTCAGCAGCCCCCACTACGACCACGAAACGCTTGGGCTTTCTGCCTTCGAAAGCTGGGTTGATGTCTGATGTTTGGAAACTCGTACATCATCTTTTGTATTGATATCGTTGACCTGAGGGTCGAACCGTGGCTGACCCTGGTAGGTGTAGGTACCTCTCTAGCGTCATTCGCTATCGCCGCACCTCCGACCACGAAGCCGTGTGCAAGTCGCATCGTCACCAGTTCCCCACCTCCCAATGTCCTCGGCAGCGGCAACCCATGACGACAAGAAACGCAAGCACTCGGACCGGACCATCAAAGAGCTGTTCACCTCGCAGCACAAGCCGAACGTCTCTGGTTCAGCTCCCCTCTCGCCTTCCTCGAAGCGCCCCAAGCTCGGCAGCTCCCCGGCAGCAGCTACCACGACACCAGAGAAGGTCATGAGCACCGCCAACATGTACCACTTCCTGAGCAATAGGGGCGAGCCCGAGGTCATCGACCTAGGCTCGAGCCCAAACAACAGCCCTGCGAGAATGACGGGTATGCGCAAGGCGACACCGAACTTGAGCGCAAATACAGGCCCGAAGAAACTGCTGGTCAAGAACTTCAGACCGACGCGGAGTGTCGACCCCAAGGCGTTCCTCGACCAAACATGGCAAAAGGTGGATGCCGCGCTAGATACCATCTTCCAGCAGGGCAAGATCAATTTCAGCCTCGAGGAGCTCTACCGAGGCGTCGAGAACATATGTCGCCAGGGTATGGCTGTGGAAGCGAAGAAGAGGCTCGTGGCGAAGTGCAAGACGCACGTGAATGGACCTTTGAAGCAACGAATCGAAGAAAAGTTGGAGAGACAGAACATCGACGTTTTGAGGGAAACGCAGCAAGCTTGGGCAGATTGGAACGAACAAGTGGTATGTCGCGACTGACTTGTGTGGACCGGCGGACAAGGATGAGCTAATATTGTGCAGAAATACGTAGACTGGATCTTCTGCTACCTCGACCGGTCATATCTGCTGCCCAAGCAAGAATCACTACGCGACATCACCGTTAAGCTGTTCCGCACCAACATTTTTGAACACGCGAAGCTCAATCCCCGCATTGTAGATGGTGCATGCGACCTCATCGCGATCGATCGGGCGGGCGAAGATCTCGACCGTAAGACGTTTTCCCAGGCTGTCGACATGTTCCATGACATGCAGGTTTACACCCATCACTTCGAACCGCGCATGCTCGAATTTAGCCAGACATTTGTTAAGGAGTGGGCGGACAGGGAAAGCATAGAGCAAAGTCTGCCTGTATACGTCAAGAGTGCGCTGTCGCTTATGAAGTGCGAAATCGCAAGAGTGGAGATCTTCCGGTTAGACGGATCAACGAAGCGTGATCTTTTGACTTTGTTAGAGGACCACATTATCTCACGGAAAGAAGCGAGGCTTACCAACCAAGACGAGTTCGCTGACCTACTCGAGGATAACGCCGTCGAAGACCTTGAGCGCCTATACACCCTCCTTGAGCGACGCAAGTTAGGCGTGAACTTGCGATCGGCTTTCATGAAATGGATAGAGGACACTGGTACTGCTGTTGTGTTCGACGAAAAAGATCAGGATGGCATGGTAGTGAAGCTTTTGACAATGAAGCGCCAGCTAGACGCCATCTGGAAAGTATCGTTCCATCGGAACTTGGCGCTGGGACAAGGCTTGCGCGAATCTTTTGAGGCTTTCATGAACAAAACCAAGAAGTCCAGTGGAACGTGGAATACGGATAACTCTAAGCCTGGAGAGATGATCGCGAAGTATGTGGATATGTTGCTGAGAGGCGGCGCCAAGGCTATTCCTGCGCAGTTGAGCAGGAAGACTGAAAAGGCTATGGATGTGGATGCTGAAGAAGACAATGAGGACGTGATATTTGATGAAGACACTGAGGTTAACAATCAACTGGACCAGGTCCTCGATCTTTTCCGGTTCGTACACGGCAAAGCGGTTTTCGAAGCTTTCTACAAGAAGGACCTCGCCCGTCGGTTGTTGATGGGTCGAAGTGCTAGTGCCGATGCCGAGAGGAGCATGCTTTCACGGTTGAAGACTGGTAAATGTTGCAAGCCGTTTGTTATCTTTACCAATGCTAACTCAGCGTTAGAATGCGGTGCTGGCTTCACAGCGAATTTAGAGCAGATGTTCAAGGACATCGAGCTGTCTCGCGAAGAAATGTCTTCCTACAAAATGATTCTGGAGGAGCGGAATGAGAAGCACGCGATCGATCTCAACGTTAATGTGCTCTCAGCCTCTTCATGGCCAACTTATCCTACCGTTCCTGTCATCATTCCGCGGGAGATCAAATCGGAAATTGACAAGTATGAGACGCATTACAAAGCGAAACACTCTGGCCGAAAACTAGACTGGAAGCATGCGCTTGCTCATTGTCAAGTCAAGGCTAAATTCCCTAAGGGCGACAAGGAGTTAGTCGTCTCTAGTTTCCAAGCTATTGTTCTTTTGCTGTTCAATGGCTTGCCAGTTGATGAGCACTTGAACTACGAGTACCTCAAGGAAGCCACCGGATTACGTAAGTCTTTGTACAGTCATTTATCTGCTTCTTTTTTTTCTAAACCTTGTGTAGCACCACCGGAACTCAATCGGACACTTCAGTCGCTCGCTTGTGCAAGGTTGAGGCCACTGACTAAACATCCGAAAGGCCGCGAGATCAATGAAACCGATACATTTACTCTCAATGCCAATTTTACTGATCCGAAGTACCGGATCAAGATCAACACCGTTCAGCTCAAGGAGACCGCTGCAGAGAATAAAGAGACACACGAACGTGTTGCAGCGGATCGCAACTACGAGACGCAGGCCGCCATCGTGCGCATATTGAAGGCAAGGAAGAGAATCACCCACAGTGAGCTGGTGGCAGAAACCATCAGTGTGACAAGGAACAGAGGAACCCTGGATGTGTCAGGAATCAAGAAGAATATCGATCGCCTGATCGAGAAGGAGTTCTTGGAGAGGGAGGACGATGGCATGTACGCTTATATTGCCTAAGCCCGTGCAGCAGGACATCTGCAAGGCCTTCATACTGTAATGGCTATCGGATCGGGGGGTGTTATTAGTATACTATACGTAGGCGAGGAACCAGCGACTACGTCAGCACGGCTCGAATACATACTTTGCCCTTGAGATGATCCAGGGTCCGCCACAATGAGCAATTGGTGCTTGACAGCAGCGAAGGGGAGGGGGACCAGGAGGTCAACGACAGCTATGATTTGGTTGGGGAGACGGCGGGGAGAGAGCTGGGGGTTAAAAATAGGTTGTTCCGGGATACGGTGAGGGACTCTGTGGAGCAGGCTATGAAGATGGAGGAGAGGGAGAAGAGCTGAGATGGAATGAGATGAGCACGTGTACCAACCTAGGTATGCTGCTAAGTTACCAGAAAAGAGAGGTAGTACTTCAGCCCGAAAGATAAATCATCGTTCAAGCTCCACTAAGTATCATGATACACCGATTTCGTTCAAAGAGACAATCGAACTTCATCTCGGATAGACTCCGCATTGATCGGTTGCCTAGGTACCTACCTACAAGAGCATTGTGCTTTCGGCTTCTTGCATCCGGGCAGGGACGGGAGCAACGTGCCTTCCTTACCTAGGTGACTATCCGTAAGTGGTAGTCGCAACACAAGAGGAAGTCGCGACTAGGCAGTTATTATTCGATAACCAAGGCACTACAATTTGATAGTTGTAGCCATGAGATGCCGTGCAGTACGACGTAGTGGGCTCAGTCGCGCGAAGCATGGGGCAATGATGTAGGTACCTACCTACTCGGCAGGTCTTGGCACAAGGCGCGCAGGCAAAGTCGCGTCAACTGGTCCCCGCCCAACGCGTACCATCAACATCATCCCTCATAATTTTGTTGCGACGCGCATTCGCGCCGACCTTCCTTCGACCCTTTTCGCGCAGCTAAAATGAGCGCAGACGTCGCGTCACCCAGTGTTGCCGACATTACATCCTCTGCGCCGTCGCGGCGCAAATCCGGACGTGTGCCCACCCAGCGTCAGCTATATTCGCCAACCGGAAGTGCGAAGAGGAAGCGAGGCATTGGGAACGATAGCGATGCTGACAGTAACGCGCCTTCGTCCGAAGAAGAGGGTTCAGATAGCATCCCAGACGAAGAAGAATTGAAAGAGCGCCGGAAGCAGAGCAGAAAGAAGAAGAGCGCGACATCCGCAAAGAAGCCTCCACAGAAGAAGCCCAAGACCAATGGTGAAATTACGGGTCTTGCAACTCGCCCCGCGACAGGCGCGAAGAAGAAGGCAGCGCGACCGCGGAAGGCGCCCCTTCGCAAGAGCGCGCTGGTCGAGCAGGATGCTAACGGTCTATATGGTGAGATTTGAGCCCAAGTTCACGCGAATGACGTGGATGTTGACACTGCGACAGCTGAGATCTTTGCGCGTGGAATGCGTCTAAACGATGTCGCTGCGCAATGGGTCAGCCGATTCCACGAGCACGAGGCAAAGGCTGTGGCGGAGATTGTTAATCTCGTCGTCCGTGCAGCGGGGTGCCACGTCCAAATCGATGAGGAAGATATTGCCGATCCAGACAACTGTCCACATAGGCTCGGTGATCTTCAAGATGAATACAACGCAGTACGTGGGATGGACACGCTGCACACGCCTTTCTGACAGACTGCAGGAGCAAGTAACCGACTACCCACTCATATCAAAGGCCAGAGGCGCTGTTGCCTTCCGGAACGCATTACACGACTTTTTCGTCGCCTTGACTCAAACAATCGCCCAGACTGGCCTCATGTACGAGGAGAATCAACTCGTAGAGAATATACAAGTATGGATCTGCACTATGACCTCCGCCACGAACCGCCCTTTCCGCCATACCAGCACAGTGGCGGCGCTAGGCGTCACCTCTGGGTTAACTCGAATTGCAAGCGACATCGCAG
Organism: Paraphaeosphaeria minitans; assembly: GCA_015832175.1. NCBI lineage: Eukaryota > Fungi > Ascomycota > Dothideomycetes > Pleosporales > Didymosphaeriaceae > Paraphaeosphaeria > Paraphaeosphaeria minitans. The sequence goes on along the minus strand of WJXW01000004.1, from coordinate 1,192,843 downwards.
AGAACACAGCAAAGATGATGCGACAGAAGGAAACCGAATCGAAAAAGGCGCGGGCAAACAAGTCGCGCTTAGCCACAATTGACCAAGAGGTGGAGGAGCTTAATCAAAAGCTCGAGCATGTGAAGGCTCTCATCACGGATTGGTTCGATACGGTCTACGTCCACCGATACCGCGATGTGGATCCTAAGATCCGGGTTGAGTGTTCCGAGGCGCTGGCAGATTGGATCATGACATATCCGGACAAATTCTTTGATGGACAACATCTGCGATATCTAGGCTGGATACTTTCGGACACCAATGAGGGCACTCGCGCCGAGGTTCTCAAGCAGCTTGCAAACCTGTATCATGACAAGGACAAGCTTGCTGGTCTGAAGACTTTTACTGAGCGCTTTAGGGCACGCATCGTCGAAATAGCAACCCGTGACGCGCACACCAACATCCGGGCCAGCGCAGTTGAGCTGCTCGACATACTACGTGAAGCCGGATTTCTGGAGCCTGACGATATCGATACTGTAGGCAAGCTCATCTTTGACTCCGAACCGAAAGTCCGGAAGGCTGTTGTTGGCTTCTTTGCCGAGAATGTGAACGCGGCGTACGAAGTTCAGATAGATGATATGGGTGGTCAGGAAGCACTTGACGAAGCGCTTGCGGAGTCAGATGACGACGAATACAAGAACCCCAGGCTCGAGTGGCTAAAGATGAAGTGTCTTGTCGAACAGCTATTGTCTTACGACGAAGATACTGGTCTTCCTTCGCAGATCGAGCGCGTCACGCCTTATGGTGCTGAGCTGGGTTTGGTAGCTGCGGGAATAGAGTCGCGTTTCTCTCTCGCTGCTCAGGCGCTGTATGATGCAATTCCCGAGGTCCGGTCTTGGGAAGTGTTGGCAGGCTATCTCCTTTATGACCACTCGCAGACCTCTACTAGTGTTGCGGGCGATGATGCTGAGTCTCTGCTGCGACGGAATTGTAAGCTGGAAGAGCATGAGGAAACCGCGCTGCTCGATATTCTAAATGCCTCTGTCCGGATAAGATTACAACGACTAGCCGAGACACAGAAAGACAAAAAGAGGACAAAGGCGCAACGCACCCAGGACCAGATCGAGCAAGAAGACACGGCGAAAAGGCTAACGACTCTTATACCGGAACTGCTCAAGAAATTTGGTGCGCTGCCAGAAGCTGCTTCGTTGTGCCTGCGTCTCGAGCGCGAGCTCAATTTGGATGTTTTCCAGGAATTGCGGCAGAATACTGCTCTGACAGCGCTACTGGACGATATCAACAAACAGTTCCTCACCCACAACAGCGAACGCGTTCTTGGCGAAGCAATTACCTCGATTCTCCACGCTTTGGGTAACGACGAGCTCCGGGAGCTTGTTGATAGCAAGACCCAATCTCTATGGGATGACCTCTCCGGAACTTTCGACGCACTGCGACGAGGGCGAGATCTCTCCGCTCGTGGTAGTGTTGAACAGAACATCCTTGCCGGCATCTCCAACATCGTGTTGAAAATGTCGGAGCTTGCAAAAGCATCAGAGCCTGGAGTCTTGGACCAGATACCGGCACCAACAAAGGCTCGAACGAAGAACAAGAAAGTTGCTCAATTAGACACCCCGCCAATTTTAGCCCTACTGGAGATTCTTGACCGCGGTGTACCTGTCGACGGCTTGGACGCCGAGGTCGATGAAGCCGAGGACGCCCTGGCTCGCCACACTATGTCACTGATGCTTCCATATTTCCTCTGGAAGTGCAGAAATTTTTCGACGCGCATTGAGGCAGGCACACGGATACCCGACGATGAGCTTACGGCAGTAGCAGGGCGACGAGATCTCTGCATTACTGCACTTATGCGGATAATTGAAAGTAGGAAGGGTGGAGACGAGCTTAGAGTAGAAGCAGCCGACCTCTTGCTTGACTTGTACAATTTATTCCGAGCACTGAAGGCTATGCAGGCAAAAGCCAGCAAGGGTGCCAAGAAAGCGAACGGACGCGCGTTCGATGAAAACGATGACTGGGAAGCTTTGTGCCAGGAGATCGACGGCAAGACTGTCAAGCTGCTGCTACAGATCCTGACCGCCCTAGAGAGCAACCTTGCAAAGCGTCTGCGGAAGCGGCTCGAAGGGCCCGACGTCGACGACGCCCCAATCGACGATGATGAAGATCCCGAGAGCAGCGACGACGAAGGCAACGACGAGCAAGTCCAAAGTCAGAACCAGATCCGCGCTCTGCTCGCCGAAGAGCGCCTTTGCACCTTCGGCAGCCGCGTCGTGCACGGCGTCCAAGTCGGCTCTCTCGACGCCGACGACGAGAAGACTGTGCGCACGCGCCTTGAGCGCAACAAAACCAAGCTGACGCCCAGCTGGAGGGAAGTCGTCGGCCATCTCGACATCAAGCAAGTCAAGGGCAAGGGTGGGAAGAAAGCCCCGGCAAAAGATTCGGCGAAGGCAGTGAAGAGCAAGGCTATTGTTGTCGAGGATGACAGTGAGGACGAGGAAGTGCAGGATGATCCGATTGAGGACGATGAGATGCCTGAGGCGGGGGCTGAGGCGGGGGCTGGGGAAGGACAGGTCAACGGCCATGCGGAGAGGGAGAGTGTGCTGGGTGATTAGTGCCTGCTGCGTTGTATGAGCAGAGTGTGAATAGGGCTTTCTGTGGATGTTCTTGCGAGTTTATGCTTCTGCGGTTTTTCTTTCGTGCGCATGATTGTTCAAGGGAGTTATGGTGGTCGTGTGAGTATGCCACTGTGTATGGCGTTCTGCGGAATCATGAGGGCGCTTTGGGACTGGGAAGGAGATTGATGTGAGGGCTTGCTTGAGAGATAGTGTGCGTATGGACGGGGGTGTTTGAAGTGTATGCGTGCTGTTCTGCACCAGTGTCGTGTGACTATGATCGTTCAGTTCGGATGATCAACAGGCGTTTAGAGACATGTCTCGCGTCGCCCCGGGAGTTAAGACATCCGACACAAATATATTGCGTTTCATCATTATCCGCCTCAATCTGAGGGGCGAAGTGGAGGAAGAAGTCACCTGTTAAGGTGTCAGGACCATGGGAGCCGTTGGTTACGAACAGTTTCTCGCCTTACATACGTCGCTGCTTCGATTACCATGCGCTTTATACAATACTAAATTTACAGCTTCGCTCTTGCCCAATCCTTCACGACCTTCGCGCTCCCAGTCCCACTGTCGCCCTTGTACCCCAACAGCCGCTCCAAAATTGGCTCCATGTGCGCAGCTTTGGGTGTAATAACCACGTTCACGCGACCGCCCTGCTTCCCGTAGCCCTTTGTGAACCGCCTCGCCCACTCCTCAATACCGTCAAGCAAAACCTCGTTGCCACCAACCCAGACAAGCACCTCGCCAACTACAGACGCTGTAGCTTCCCACCACGACGCCGGCGCTGTGACGGGCTCGTTGTAGAAGTCGCCTGCGAAGGGTGAGTCGCTGCCCAGGAAGGCAGACGACCAGCGCTCGAGCGCTCTCCGGTCCAAGCAGTCTTTCTCGGCGTTTGTCTGGTAGGCGCGTGTATGTGTGTTGAAGGAGCACCACGGCGAGAGAAGCAACGCGACGTGCAGTTTTGTGGGCAGGTGCAGAGCTGGGATCTCAGGGTGTGGATGCGCAATGTGTGATATAAGCCCAATGCAAAGATTTCCGCCTGCCGAGTCGCCGCCGATGCTGATGTCTGAAGGAATGCGACCGGTAGTCTTGACGAGATATCTGAGCACTTCGACAGCTTGTGTCAATTGCGTGGGATATACGTTCTCGGGCGCGAGGCCGTAGGCTAGGATGAGGACGGCGGTGTCGGAGCCTTGGGCGTTGAGCGTGTCTTTCATGTCGACCAGATAAGAAAAGTGGCCGGCACCTCCCGCGATTACATAGCCACCGCCTGCTGCTGTTAGTTCAAGCAGATGTACATCGAGATGGCGATCGTACCATGTAGCCAGAGGAGGACCCTCTTCGCGTTCTTGTTGCCCAGCCAGTGCGCCTGGGTGCCACTTGAAAGCGTCACGCTCTCGGGAGGTGTGCCATGGTCTTTGCAGAAGCTGAGGTAGGCCTCGGTCGTCGGAACGCGCGTGTATGTCTCCTGGTCAAGGTTGAGGTTGCCCAGCTGGGTGCGCATCAGTTGGAACATGACATCCTTGAAGTAGTTGTGTGCGCCTTGCTGGCCCTTGAACGGCCACGTCCAGAGTCGCGCAGATGCGGCCGTCACTTGCAATTGTGTTAGCAGAGCATCATTGTAGATGGATGCATGCGGGAACGGACTAGCTTTCAGGGTCGTCGACGCAATGCCGACCCTGTTGCCGAAGGAGATGGTCTTCGCCGGGTCCGACATGGGGACTGGAGCGACGGGGCGTATTGGAAAGGCGAAAGACGAAGTATAGATAGAGAATCTAGGTAGTCCAGGTAGTAGATGCTCAGATCATCACAGCTCCTCTTCCCCATACGCCGTATACTACCGGTTGTGCCGTGGGTGGTAGCGCCCAGGCAGTGGTCACCCGAGGCGCAATGCCAGGTCTTCCCCGCAGATTGTCGCCAGCATGACTCAACCTGCTCAGCATTTCATGCACCGCACGACTCTTGCTTGACGAACGTTCAGGACATTGCCCCATATTGGGCCAGTGATAAGATGGCCGGGGACACGCACAGCCCGGCCGATGATGGCCCAGCCGATCATACCGATGGAAGTGCCTCGCAGCCGCCCGCGAAGAAGCGCCGCACTGCCACTTCGTCCAGAGGCGTCGCCAACCTCACCCCCGAGCAGCTCGCGCGGAAGCGCGCAAACGACCGCGAGGCCCAACGCGCCATTCGCGAGCGTACCAAGAACCAGATCGATACCTTGAACCGGCGAATCCAGGAACTCGAGAGCCAGCAGCCATACCACGACCTACAGCTGGTGCTGCGCGAGAAAGACCAGGTCGTCGCCGAGTTGCAGCATGTGCGAAAGCGGCTGGAGAGCATCGCAGCCATTGCCTCGCCGGTCTTGCGCGGTCCAAATGGGCTGAGTGGTACGTTTTAGCTCACGGGAGGAGCGATCGATCCAGTGCTCAATGGCAATGGGAATGGGAACGACAATATGCAATGGCAATGGGAATGACAATGGCAATAGCAATGGCACTCACGCGTCGCAGAACTGGCAGCAGCAGCAACGCGCTCGCCCCACCCGCCCACATCGCATACCCACGACCCGCGCGCCCTCAACGCCAATCTCGGCCATGTCGCACCTGATTCTCCTCAGAATGGCGTCCAGTCGCCAGGCGCCACTGAAGGAGCGCGTCACTGGGGGTACGCCGGCGAGCATCCTCCCAACCACGACCGCCACTGGGATGAACGCGTCTCCCACGCTACACCGGAGATGCCCTTCGACCAGATGCCCTTCGACAACGACAAGAGGATGGGCGTGAACTTCCTGCTGGAGAACAATGGACAGTCGCAGAACCTGGACCCGAGTCTGCCTCCACCCCCGCCAATCACCATCACCACCACCAGCCTGGGAAGTGGCCTCGGTCACCACGCGCCCATTCTGGTGCCTCACCTCACCCTACCGCGCAACGTGCCCACTACATGCCCGCTTGATGCAATCTTGCTTGACTTCCTGACCGATCGCCAAAGCCGTGCTGCACAAGGCGATCATGTCAAGGCATTTGTGGGGCCTATGTATCCAAACTTCACGCCCATTGTCCATCCGGACCGCAACATTGACGCTCATCCATTGTCAAGACTATTCACCGACATCCTGCGCACATTTCCGGACGTTTGCGGGCTTCCTGAGCAGGTAGCCATTGTCTACATCATGTTCCTGGTCATGCGTTGGCAGATCGAACCGTCGGCAGAGAATTATGACAGGCTGCCAGACTGGGTCACACCGCGAGCTTCCCAGCTCTTCGTTCCTCATCCCGTCTGGAATGATCACCTGCCATGGTACGTTTAGTTACGCTCACCCATGTATCAGTCATGCCTAACAGACGTGCAGGCCCAAACTGCGCGACCGCTTGATCAATTCCCCGACGCCCGTGCCGTTCGATGCCTTCTTCATTCCATTCACTACTACAGTGTCCTTGAACTGGCCTTACGAACCACGCGACTGTTTACTGCCAGCGTCCAAGCTCCATGCCTCGTCGCTGTCTGCCACGTCTTCCATTCCAGCCTCAAGCCCATACTCCGCAACCGTAAACGCCGGCTCGCCGGCTGGACCGCACACACCCCACACTGTCAAGGAGGACGAAGAGTGGCTCATCAACCCCGCTTTTGAGAGCCACCTCCGAAACCTCAACAACTGGAGCCTGGGCCCTGCCTTCCGCTCCGTTTTTCCCGCCTTTGGCGATGCGGTCCGCATCAAAGAAGGACGCTAGCGCGGCTTGTAGATGTCTGCCGCGCGCGGCCGGGTCTGGGGGCGTCTGGGTGTCTTTCCAAATATACTTATCGCGAGTATCTGTATGATTATTCGCTTATTTACAGCATCGGTATGCATTCGCGACCTACTATTCAGAGTTGGGCTGGTGTTCGATATTGGAGATGTGGGCCAGCCGAACCATGACGACGATTTAACAGTGTATAGATAGGCTTCGAGCATCCATAGTAGCCCATTGGGGCTCGTTATACCAATGAAATGAGGAATTTGATTCGCTCAACGATGTAAATCTTGGACGATGTTGTGACGCTCCGCGATGCTTGCAGGGTTTGATGGTAATATAATGTCGTTCGCAGAAGAATGTAATCATCTCGACGCGTGAACGCCGAGGAAAATAAAGTGCGAGGTGTGAGGTGGAAGACGCGAAGGTGTTCTTGTTCACTTTTAGGGCGAACCCTGCTAATGGAGAGTGCGTGGAAGGGTTGAAAGCGTCCTTTATGCAGGTTGTTGGAATTATTCAGGTGCTTATTGGGGTTCAGATGCGGCACGGACACATCGAACGTGGTGACTTTTCCAACTTCTTCAACTTTTCCACCCTTTCACACGTCCCGGTTGAACTGCCAGGTCGAACAATTATTTTAGCTTCCCTAGATACCCAGTCGAACTGCTAGATCGGGAATTTCGCCTGTCAGCTTACCTTGCGCAAGTCCAAGATGAGCCTGCCCAGTCAGGACTTGGGAGACTTCGTGCAATCGTCGTGCACACTTGAAGTGTTCAGATCTCGAGTGCATCATTGGAAACATGGGATTATATAGATTCGAGAGCTTATATGAATACACATGCCGGTAAATTGTTCTTCGGAATATCCCGAACACGGCATGCAGTCTCAATCAACCCTCACTATGTCCTAGCCAACGTAAACACTCCAGAGGATGTCTCAACACCTTTGACAAAGCTTCGGGTAGTAGAAATCACAAGCCTTCAACGTCGAGATATGTAAGATCCCGTCACCTTTATGGGTCAATTCTGCGCCTTCGGCTTCAGCTCCACATAGCACTTCGTGATCCTCTGCTGCGCCGGCGCAAAGAGCAGCTTGCCCTCTTTATTCTTGAAAGTACCAGTGTGGAACTCACTGACAATGCCGCCTTTATACGGCGCAGGAGGGGTCGACCATACATGGGTCACAGCATCGTGTACGCATTCAATCTGAATGGCCCTGAAACCTCTCGCATCCGCCTCGCGCATCAGCCATCTCGCCATACCCCCCATGATCTTCTCGCCTTCGTAGTCGTGTCGCGTAGAAGTCGCGTTCCGCATCAAAACCTCCTTGTGCGCCTTTGGTGCCCAGCTCTCCTTGTCACGAGGGTCGAGCAATTCCAGAACATAGTAGACGGCGCCAAAGTGCGGAAGAACAGCCAACATGGGTCCCAACTTCTCCAGGTCGAGTGGATCCGCACCGTCGTAGCTCAGCGCGACACTCACAAGGGGAAAGTCCATCTGCTCGAGCAAGCGTTGGCCTTCCGCCTCCATTCCGTTCTCTTCCTGCACACTCTTTTCGTTCCGGTCCCAGTACAGCTTACCGCCAGTGGCCTTGCTTTCCTCGCGCTTGAACTGGTACTCGGTGTCGAAGACACCGAAGGAGTGGCCGCTGTCGATCTGGTGATTGACAAGGTAGGTGGCGTTGTCGAGACCTTCAAACACGCGTGCGTTGAGACCCTCGGGGTAGAGGACAGGCCAGACTGACGAGTGGAAGAGATTGCTGTGCATTATGATAGCGCATGCCCATTCTGAATGCTTAGGCTCCAGTTGCCGGATCTCATAGCGGGGTTTCAGAGATGAGGGGTTAGACGGGTTGGTTGTCTTGGTGTTGTTGTTTTGACTCATGACTCTAATTCTTCTTCGAAATATGCTCTATGGGATGTATTTGTGGCTGGTTCGAAGAGCTGTTGAGAGACTTGTCTTTCGGACAAGTGGGTGGTACGACTAGGATGCGGGTAGGCTACCTAGGGCTACGCCACAGCGAAATTGAATATGGGGCTTGGCAGGCGTGGAATTGGAATGAGGTCGCTCTAAGGATGAAATGAATTCAAGAACTAATGGCGAGATCAATGTCGGATTATAACAGTCGGCACAATTGCCACGTGAGCCAGGACGACACGCAAAGAGCATCAGCCCTTGTAATATGCTGTAGCATATTTCCAGGGCTATACCGATTTGAGGTAAACGATATGTCTCGATATAGTAAGTGGTGTTATTCCTTTGTCATTCTTTCAGGTGAGTCCAGTCCGTTGATGCGATTGGCCGAAACGACTTATCGAGGATGCGATTGGCTGAAACGAGTTATCCATCGAGGATGCGAGTTATGTACGGCTTAACACCAGTAGATATCTAATGAAATTAGAGCACAAGTACTCGCGATTTTCATATCTCTCTTAATGGATGAAACTATTTAACGTTCTGAATATGCGATATTGGCGCTGCAGCCGAAGCATATACCTAGGTACAGGTCCCACGTACGGTAAGCTCAAGATACCCACTCTCGATGGGCTACTCCGAGAAAGGCGCGAATCGCTCCATGACCCTCTCTGCATCAGCAAATTCCCTAACCAGTACTTGCTCGTGCGCCTGACTTCTTATCCGGATATCGCATTCAAACTTTCTCGGTCGAATATTGAACCCTTCGGTGTACGCGAAAGTATCGTACCGTACGCCTTTGAGCGGAGCAATATCGAATGCCCACAGTATCTTCGCCAGCGCGATAAAGAGGCTGTTTGCTGCTAGATCCGCGCCTGGACAAATGCGTCGTCCCCATCCAAAAGACGAGTGGCCAGCCTTTGCCGGGTGGGCTTTACCAGTTTCTGGGGTAGGATTCTTCGCTTTCTCCAAGAGTGCGGTGTCAAGGAAGCGTTCAGGATTGAAGTGGTGTGGGTTTGGGTAGTAGTCTTCGTTGAGGTTGATAGCCCAAGAGTTACCGAGAATTGTCGTACCAGCAGGGATGTAGTAGCCTTCGTAGTGGTCATTTTCTGTTGATGCATGAGGAGTTCCCCCAAGAACGGCGACAGGCCGCCAGCGAAGGACTTCTTTGACTAAAGCGCGAACATATGGGAGACTTGCTTCATCTTCGAAAATTGGTGTCCTATCTGGTCCAATGACTCTGTCCAGCTCTTCATGTGCAGCGCGCAAAGTTCCAGGGTGTGTAACAAGTGCCAGGAAGGCAGAACACAACGTTGAGGCAGTCGTATCAGAGCCAGCGCCAAATAATGAGGCTGGGATGTAGGAAAAGTCACGGTCAGAAAGGAGACTCTCTTTCTCGCGCAGCTCTAGGAGCAATTTGCAAAGCGATTCCGGAATCTCTTCACCGCGTGTATTTGCCCGTGCGATGTCAGAGCGGACGAGATCTACTAGCTGCATATTTGCTGCCGCCTCTTCTTGTCCATGCCTTTTCATCTCGACTTTCCATGGCGCCAGTACGTCCGGAACGTGCTTCAGAAATGGAAACGATTCGACTTGGTATTTTCCAGGAACATTCAGTGACGAAGCATAATGCATGAATTTGAAGCGTTGACGGATGACTTCGGCATTTAGAGAATCGATGCGATGACCGTATGCCACAGCGAAGACGATACTTGAAGTGAACCGTTCAAGAAGCTTCTCCCAGCTGTTTGGCGTTTCGAGAAGCTGATAGCACAAACGTGATGCCTCAGCAGTTTGGGTAGGTTTGTATAGCCTAAGTGCCTTCGGCGTCATAGCCTGGTGTAGAAGTTTCCTCCTTATGCTCCATTCCTTTCCATACGGTTGGACCAGAATACTTGCACCGTCCCACAGTATTTCGCCCATGGCCACCATACGTGGTCTCGAAGAGTACTTCGTGCTCCTCTTCTCCATGAGCTCAGCCGCCACCACCGGATCCGAAATGATTACTGTCGGCTTCCTTCCGATCCATATTGTGAAAATTGGACCGTATTGGTTTGACCATTCCTGGAACTGTATCCACGGCTGCGATTTTGGGAGCTGATGCTTGTTGCCTATGAAGGGAAGTGGTGTTGGTCCCGGAGGCATTCGATACCAAATCCAGGCGTCATGGAGGAGTGTAGCAGCTGGAATGATAACCAAGAGCGAGAGCCACACATAAGGCAACAGCAATATTGGTTCTGTCGCCATGACCACACTGCTGATAAAGATATGAAAATGGACAGCGAGGGTAGCAATCAAAGTGTAGTAGTCGCCAAGGGAGAACGAACTACTTACATGAGCTTAAGAAGCTGGAGCTAAGGCTTTAGTACACAAAGTGGAAGTTCGGCAGTTGGATCGCTGTTATTCTCTGCCGCGGGGTTGCATATCCGCGCTGGCTGTGTGGGGTACACTACGGTAGTCGGCACTGTTAGAGACTTCTTGGAAGAACGAGGCTCAGCACGTTTGCATGAGAGAAATCAGCATCAGAAGTATGCAAAAAGGCTATTGATCAAGCATGGTCGTGAGCATTCGTTGCATTGCGATGACAACTGGTGCTTGGGGGCGCTCGGAGGGGTACCGTACCTAACAACCAATCCGTGAGGTGCGGGGCAGGTTGGGGAAGGCTCACCCCACAAACTGGCGCTACTTTGCCACGCCCTCGCCCCCTGGGGTTGCTGAGTTGTAAAGATGTATATCAAGTTTGGCGACCCCTTTCTCGAGGTCAATCTTGGGATCAAGCACACTTCCCTCCCAGATCTCAACCACTAACCTCGCGAACGAGGCTACCCCCACGTCCTACTCTGCAGTGCGTTGTTCAATCTATCAGTATATCCTTCTTGGTTCATCGACACATATCACCATGAACAGCATGCCTACGGAGCCGCTCAAGGTCCTCATAGTAGGTGCAGGGTTTGGTGGTCTCACGGCCGCTATCGAATGTCGCAAGAAGGGCTTCTCTGTTATCCTTTTCGAGGGTAACAAGAGCCGACGTCAACTTGGCGACATCATCTCCTTCGGCTCAAATTCAGGACGTATCTTCCGTAGCTGGCCTGGCCTAGAGAAGAAGCTCGATCCAATATGCCATCACAGCGACGGTCTCGACTTTCGCACCTACGATGATGAGTTCCTCACGCGTCAGATATGGGATGCGGAAGCAAGTTGGGGAAAGAGATTTAATGGTCACCGAGGAGAGATTCATGAAGTGGTCTGGAACCACGCAATCGACGTCGGTGTAGACATCCGGCTTGGCTGCAAGGTGCAAGAGTATTTCGAGACAGAGACAGAAGCGGGTGTAATAGTCAACGGCGAGAGAATATCGGGAGACGCGGTTCTCGCTGGGGATGGCGTGAGGAGTCTTGCACGTACTATTGTGTTAGGATATGAAGATAAACCGAAGAGCTCTGGATATGCTGTGTATCGGGCTTGGATGCCTACTGATGGGTTGAAGAAGAATGCATCAACGGCATGGCTTGCAAATCCGGAGAAAGATCTTCACGTGGGCTGGCTAGGTCCTGACGTACATTTCTTGGTGGCAACACTGCAGAAGGGCACTGCTTGTTCTTGGGTTCTGACACACAAGGTAAGATAGCACGGTCACCAAGCTTCAGAGTTTCATTAACTTCCAGCAGGATGAAGCTGATGTAGAAGAAAGCTGGTCCGCACCTGGCTACGTCGATGAGGCCATCAAAGCCGTTCCCGATTGGGCATCAATTGTTCACGACATTATTCGTGCTACTCCTGACGGAGCCTTGGTGGACTGGAAACTCGTATTCCGGGATCCTCTACCTACATGGATAAGTCCAAAGCGAAGAATTGCGCTTATCGGAGATGCAGCTCATCCGTTCCTGCCAACCTCCATACAGGGTGCTTCGCAGTCAATGGAGGATGGTGTAACGGCTGCCGTATGTCTCGAACTTGCAGGCAAGCAAAACGTACCAGAAGCTATTCGTGCATACGAGAAGATGAGATATCCTCGCGTACTGGCCACGCAAAGGACTGGAGTTACGAACCGGGATGCATGGCACAAGGCTGATTTTGACTATGTCAGAAAGAATCCCGAGAGTGTAAAGCTGCCGCGTCTAGACTGGGTCTTGAACTTCGACTGCGAAAAGCATGCTTACGATGCGTACCAAGATACAATCGAGTCGTTGAGAATAGATCCGGATTGGAAACCAGACACCACGCTGTAGCATACGGATAACCGGTAAAATAAACCTGCTTGACTTACTCATCTTACATCCTTGAAGCCCTGAATTGATACAAGCCTCCTGAGACCCAGAGTCAAAAGCTTCACATAGGTATGGACCTCTCTCGGGAAAGCTGATCAACCTCGTGCAACAGCAGTATCAAGTTTCGTGTGGGAAGCCTGGCAGGTCAGCTTTGTGTAAGCTCATGCACTGAACAAATATTGAAAGTTTAAGCACAAGCAAGCTGGAACATCGAACTGTAATGCACGCTGGTGGAACGGCTTCTATTTTCATCGAGCCTGTGAACGATTGCTGGAGTGGCCACGCGGTTTCATTGGGTGACCCCGCACGAAAGGCAATCGTACTACTCGTACAACACAGACGGTTCTGCTGAGCGTAATTTTGTAAAGGTATCCAGGAATGGGCAGCATATCACTACCCGTAGAAACGAGAAACCACATATGTGCTCGCTACCACTCAATCGAAACAGTGCTCTCGCCACGTCAATTTGACCAGTGCTTGCATTAACACATGTGAACCTCAGATTCGCCTTGGAAGGATAAACGACACCCAGAACGGAAGCCATGGAGTTTCTCAACGCCCCAACTGCAACCATTAGCCTATTCACCCTATATCCGTGTTCTTGTTCTACATATTGTAACACCATCAACACGAGTATGATCTTAACATAGATGTCAGCTTCGTCAACTCCCCAAACACGAAATGCGAAATACGAAACCTCCTCAAGTACCCAATTTCTACGAAAGCTATCTCGACCCGCGGATTTCAAGTCGCGGACATTCACTCCATCGAGGCTCAAGGCAAACCACGAGCACAACGTCGACCACTTAATTATCTGATCCGCAGACCGTTTCTGCTCAGCACCATGAAGTCCACAACCCTCACCACCAGCCTTGCCTTCGCGGCAACCACTTTCGCCACCACAATCCCTGCCCCAGCCGCCCTCCGCGACATTCCCGACGTCACCTACACCGTCCCCACCACAGAGCTCTCCACCCTCAGCACCCAGCTTACAGGCGTCTCCGGCACCTTGCAGCTGATCTTCATCAACGGCAACACCATCAAATCCTGGTACAGCGTCACGGACACCAAGGGCAATACCCATCCTGTGTATATGGTGACTGTTGTCTACGATGATGAACATGACGTGCTGAGATGCGATAACAAGCTGGGACACGACCGTACGCAGATCTGTGGTCGGAAGGAGTATCATCGAACCAGGAGGATCTCGTACATTGCGCCAAAGTGGTGTGTGAATTTACAGGGCGGGCCAGAAAAGTGCGTTACGGGGCCGAAGTTTGAGAATCCGCGCCATTGAAGTGGGTTTCCATTTCGAAGGGGGGAGGGGCTTGGATAGGTGTCGCTCGGTTGGCATATTTTCAATGAGAAGGTCTAGCTTGGTGTGAATGTCGGGGGATCAGTTGATGAGAAAATATGATTGCAGGTTGGATTGGTGGAGGTTGCTACACTCGTTTTGTTGCTTCATTGAATTAATTGGACTCTACTGAGAAGCAGAAAAGGGCCGATTGGGCTTCGTTCGGGGTGCCCGATCTATGTCCGAAATGGGTCCTAGATGACATCCATGAGGCTTTGCAGGCAGTAACTACGGAGTGATGTATTCCTCTTGTACGACGGGAGAACAGCTTCGTAAGCTTCTCAAGTCCTCACCCCCCATCATACACTATAAAGGATAGAGGCCGCGTATTCACTTCACAACCAGGTGTGATCGTCCATGGTACCCTCGAAGACGTGTTGTAGGATAAAGAACGCGCTTGTGTGCACGTGCAGATGAGGACCGTATTTTGCCCACAGGATATGGTGTCATAGACACCCAATGGAACTTTCCCCCGGGGCGACAATTGCTGAGAAAACGAAAGTAGATGCTGAGCTAAGGATCCAAAGCGTACGTTCCCACCCCAAAAGAAAGTACCTGTAAACGCCTACCAGATGAAACTCGCTGTAGAGGAGCGGCATGACAACGACAAGGTCTTTAGGATCGGTATCGTCAAGAAGATCACCATCAGGCAAAATTGTACAGTACTCCTGAAAAGATTCGTCAATGTAAGATTCTAAGATACATAAAGAAGGGAGATAGGCGGCAGAAGCGGATACGAGGACGATTCACCGCAGCTTTCCAAAAGAGGAAGCTGCCGCGTAAGCATGATTGGCACGTTATGCGCATATGCAAGAGCATAATATTGCTGTGGACAGTGGACAGAGTTCGAGCTATGAGTAGACGTCTGAGTTACGTGGTCGCAGCTGGGGTAATGCTGGCACCAGCACTTGTCAACGACAACACTAACGTACCATGTCTACCAAGCTGAAACGAACGAGGATAGCCATCGGAGGAGTGACATCCGAGGCGTTTCGCTGCACAAGATTCGATTCGATTCGATTCGCCTGTCAATGCACTGTTTCGTAGTTTGCGCTGGGATACCGAGGTAGCGTGTGGTTTGGGTGGTTTGGGTGGTTGAGTGCTCGACCTTGTGCTACGGTTAGAAAAACCTCGCCTGGGCAGATCGTAATCATGTGTGAAGTGCAGCTGGAAAACCTCTGAAAGGGTATATTGGACGCGGGAAGCGCCCTGGAAACTATAGCATACTGTAGCTTTCCCCAGCCCTGCGCCAAAACACCATGTAAATGCACTTCGAACAATGCGCACAGACGTTACTCCTCCATCGCGTTCACCTCGGTCACGTCCTCGGCAGCCCTCGAGTAGTACGCCTTCATGTCGATCTTGAAGTCAGCCATCGCGACGCCAAACATCTTCAGCAGCGCTGTTTGGTGGCTGTTCAGGACCTGGCCCTCTTTGCAGACGGTGTACGGCGCATCCAGCACGACCTTGCCCTTGTCCAGCTTTGTGGGCATGCCCCACTTCCTTATCGTCGTCTCCTGGCTGTGAGGTAGCGCAACATCGTCTTCTGCCGCCTGCTGACCTCCTGTGGAGTAGACGACGCCCGCGGGTACTGTGAACGTCTGGTTGGCCGTGACACCGGCGCGCGCAAAATCTGTTTGCGAGTAGGCGGAGAAATATTCGAGGACCTCGGCGGGCTCGCGGTTGGTGAAAAAGAGACCGACGTTGCCGACAAGGTAGGGCGCCAGTCTCGAGAGGTTCGTGAGGTGCTCTTCGGCGGGTGTCTGGCCCAGCGCCTTCGCCATGACCTTGGTCTTGCCAAAGAAAAATCTGCACGCTGATTAGCGATTTGAACAGCAACACGTCGGGGTGGTTTGCGCGCACCGGCTGTCGGAGAACTCAGCGCGCACTTCCTTCAGGTACGAGTTGCGCATGTTCTCGACGGCGAAGATGAAGATGAACTGGAAGTTGTCGGCGGCCTCCTGGACATTGGCAAAGAGCTTCTGCGAGAGCTCCTTGCCCTTCTTGTCCGTCTTGGACAGGTGGACGACCTTTTGGCGCTTAGACTTGGGCATGGTGGGCGTGGAATGGCAGAGTGATGCTTATCGATTTGCTGCACAGAAAAAAGTTTGGATGGCATTTTAGGCGGGGCGTTCGCTACGAACGGGTCTTAGCGCCTCGGCTCAACTGCGCGTGTCCTGGCCACTGCCCGGAGCTCTGCGACTGCATGTCTGGTACGTTCGTACCGTTATGAAGCCCCGCAGACGAAGACATGTTGGATTTCATGGAACATGTGCGGAATGCATTCTATGATGCCTCGCATTGGAATTTGGACAATTCCTATGGCACCATAAACGCGACTGCGCGCGGTACGTCTCACTGTACATTCCATCGCAAGACATCTCTGACTGCTTGCGCCAGCATTGCTCGACTTCCAGACACCGAGAGGCCTGAGACTGCAGATCTCGTCCCTTGCCGCCCCCAATTTTGCGACATCCTACACTCTGGGCAATGTGGGAGTGGTCGATGGCTCCGTGTCTTACCTGTACTCGTCCCTGCCGCTGGAGCGAAAGTTGAAGAGTTCAGAGCTCGACCTGCATAATGTCATTAGAGGATACAGGCAGCTGCGAGAGCTGCGTCGGCCTGACGAGGATTGGTGGTGGGAGGTATGGCACAATGGGAAGCGGGTAGACCGGAGAGGTACGCAGTGGCTGCCCAACAAGCTGCGCAATGGCTGATAGTCCCCAACGCAGACACTCTGCTCTACGGCCGCATATTCCTCCCTCAGTCTAGACTCGAAGCACTATACCTTCGTCGCCTGACACCGACCCGACAGCTGCGTGTGAACGCAGTTAGCGACTCAAACCTCAACAATGGCGGCACCATCCTTACGCTGCTGCAGAACGACTATGGCAAATATAGTACCGAGTACATGTACAGCACTGACTCCGCTCTGATTGGGTTACGTGGACTCTACAACTTTGGCCCCGATCCCAGAAACGCACCTACCGCACCCACAACTGCTCAGCAGGCGCCTGAACCCATGCACGGCCGCTTCAGCGCCGGGGCGGAACTTTATTACGGATTGCTGAACAAGAGCGGTGGAATAAGCACCGGCTTACGATTTGCTACCTTGCCAACCCACCACGGCTTTCCTTATACCATGACACTGACCTTGAATCCGTTGATGGGGAATCTTTCCTCGACCTATGCGGTCAAGGCTGGCCCCAACCTCGCGCTCTGTACACGTTTCGATTTCAACTTCTACTCCTATGAAAGCGACCTGCAGCTCGGTTGCGAATTGTGGCGACGCCGCAGCAACACCGACGTCGAATGGGCGATCAAGAAGCTACGCCCAGACTGGAAGAGGCCTACGGTCGCACCCGATGACGATGTTTCCGGCATCCTGAAGGCCCGCGTTGACCAGCACTGGCGCATTGGAGTGCTGTGGGAGGGCAGGATCAAAGACCTGCTATTTACCCTCGGCGCAAGCCTGGACCTCAAGAAAAGAGAGCAGATATTCCGGGCTGTTGGTATCGAGCTGCAGTACTCCTCATGAACGAAAACGCAGCCATGCTGTTGGGTATCGCTTGTCGGCACAGCACACTTCTCGGATGCCGTGACCGATCATGGAATATGCTTGCATCACAGTCTGGCCTGAAGGGACCAACCGTCTCCACACGCTGTCCAAATCGTCTTCTTCGCATCCACTGTTGGCGCGCTCGTGCAAGGTCTCCGCGGGAGGCGACTACATGGGAAGATTGCTTTTCAATGCATGTGGATCCAAACTCGATGCCACGCGATTCTGGTTCCTGGGGACACGGAAGATGGTGACCCTGCTTGTAACTTGCAGTCCGTTGCGTTTCTACTTGCAGTCGAATCATTGCGGGGAGCATTTGCTGAAACAAGTCGATGAGTGGGACGGGATGTCTGGGGTCAACCTTGGCATCACCTTACGCATGCTGCCTCAAGCTGTTCCAGACTTTGTTCTCAGCAGGGGTGGGGCGCTTTTCGAAAGCAGCGACGGCATTGAGCGCGGGTGGGGTCCAAGGCCGAGGCGCGATGCTTGGGCGTCTAGCGAGCAGCCACGGTCGGTGGTCAGGAGAGAACTGGGCTAGGAACCGGAAACGACTGGGACCTGGGTTGCGGTGCTGCCGAGTGAGCCTTGTGGTATGTAGGTTAGGCCAGGGACATGGACAGGGAACGGTAGTGCGTCCACGACGACTGGTGGGCGGTGACCAGGACACCAGTCCGCTGTGGTGCCGTTACCCGATTGTCGAAGAAATGGCAGATGTTTTCTCAAGGGTTTCCAAGCTGCAAGTTTGTCGGATCAGGGCGTCGCAGTGATGCATTGAGCGTGATGGAACGCAACGGGCATCAGCGCTCGGTTCTCCCGTCTCGCTTCATCCGAGCGATCAGCGACGGGGGGGCGTGTCGGGCACAGTTCTCACGATAGCGATACGATGCAGTATAGCCTTGCGCGTTCCCGTCGCAGTGTCAGCAACGGACAACCGGCGGGCGCCCGGTGCGTGCGGCTTATGATGCACAATCAGAAGCAGAGATGCGCGTGCCAGCGTGAATCGCTTGGCGAGCCATACCGCATCCATTCCGCTGCGTGAGGCCGCAGTCATAGGACAGAGGAGAGCTCGGCCGTGGGAAGGACGGGCCCTCCGGCTTAAGCAGGCGGGCGGGTTCTTGCAACCGTAACTTGGGTTCCTCGGCCCCCTTCACCGCTGTGTGCGCAGCGAGCGTCAAAGCGAGGCTCCTCGAACGACGATGTACTCTTTGATCCGTTGGCCTGGTCGTGCACCACAGGGCGGCCATTTTGCCGTGGTCGGAGCGTGCGGCCAGCGTTTGCGGACGGAGGGACCGTCATGGAAGTCTCCTGAGGGCTGGGATCGAACTTGACACGGCATCGAGGCACCGCTCCATCAACCCTTGTCGCCCAGCGATGCGGTGACAAGGACTCACTCTGACGGCGGCCTGTTGCCACTCAGCTGTGGGCGGCGCCCCCTGGACGACGCATGATGCAGCGCCGTTTGCGAGGCAGCTGTCAGGCTTGTTTCGCTGGCGACTCGACAGACGCAGCACGACGTGTGGCCGACAAAGAAGAGGGAATGCGCGCTGAGACCGAGAACCGCTGGCGCCAAACGGTGGCTCGCCGATGTGCTAAGAATGGGCGTGATTCTGGTGTCTCTGTATTTGGGGGCGCTTGGGCCGGAAGGCGCGTCGAGAGGGTGCCAGGAACGGGCTAGCGCACCCACTCACGCGCCTTCCCCCCCTACTGCTGGCTTGATGGCCCCTTCCTCTAATCTCCCCTTCTTTCCCTCTCCAAGTCACTCATTCACATCCGCCCGATCTTCCTCCTCCGGATTTCGCATCGTGACCTCACCCGGTGCGATCTTCGTCGTTCCCTTTTTGTTGTGCTTCTGCGACGAGCTGCCACTCCTTTCGGCTCTCGCCCACGTTCCTTTCATACCCACCTCTTAGGCTCCGCCGTCCACTCCTTAGGATTCCCGAAACTACCGCGCTTCTCCGACTCCAGTATCGCCCCCGGCCGATCTTGACCCTCTGCTCCCAGGTAGCAGCTTCTTTCCTTGACCTTCGACCGCGCGACTGGACCGTGTATTCGAGCCCGAGACTTGCGACGGACATCATCGTACTCCAGCCTCCGGGACTCCCTTCTACATTCGAATACCCATCACTATAGCCTGGGACCATTATTTCACGACACCTTACGACAATCGATAGACGACCCCCGATCCACGGCGTCCCAGACGGCAACCATGCAGTCACCCGAGGAGACGGCCATGGCCTCGCCCACCGCCTCTGTCGCCACCCCTACACACGGCTCTGCACCGCGCCGACCCCCGCGCAAGAGCACCCTCACCCAGCAGCAGAAGAACCAGAAGCGCCAGCGGGCGACGCAGGACCAGCTGGTGACACTCGAGGTCGAATTCAACAAGAACCCCACCCCCACCGCGGCCACAAGGGAAAGGATAGCCCAGGAAATCAACATGACGGAGCGCTCTGTGCAGATCTGGTTCCAGAACAGGTACGCCGAAACCGGCTGAAAGGCCTAAAGATTCTTTGACGGACCACTAACTCGGTCCAGACGTGCTAAAATAAAGAACATCGCGAAAAAGAGCATTGAAGACGGAGGCGATTGCAATGACATCCCAGAGTCAATGCGTCGGTATCTCGCGCTCCAGGCCATGGAGTCGGGCAAGTCCATTGGGACGAGCTTCCTTGGCCGCGCTGGTGGAGCAATGACCCCATATGGGAGCGGCATGCTGCTCAATACGGATACGAGCTCTTCCAAAGTCGGTCAGTTTCAACCCCGAATGAAACACTCCGAATCACAAAGAGTCGCAGCTAACTTGTCTCAGTCATCCACCACTTTGCATGTCGCTCTTTGAGCATTGGCTCCTGGCGTCGTGTCGGCCAAAGTGCGATGGATCTCGTGATCTTCTACTCGCCTGAGAAGTGCTGTGTCACCTACTACATCAACAATGACTCAGCAGGCTACAAGATCGAATACCCCTTCTCGTATATAAAAAACATTACACTGGAGAATGGAGACATGAATGGTAACGCTGAAGGTGCCTCGCAGCGACCGGGAGGTCTCATCGTCGAGCTCAATCGCCCTCCGAACTTCTTCATGGATTCATCTGGCTCCGGAGGTTTCTTCCAGTGTGGTGACTTCACCGAAGAGCAACAAGCGTCGACTATGATGGTGCATCACCTTGGTGGTCACCCGAAGGTCTTGAGTGGGCAGCTTGCGAAGTTGGTCTCATTGGAGTCGTTCCAAAACCGACATAACATCTACGACCACAATGCTCTCGCTGTGTCCGCACCTGTCTCACCGATCAACCACCGCCCTGCTTCGCAGCCTAACCACATGCAACATCCTCATCTAGGTCATGGCTTCCACGATTCACCTTTTGCACCTGGTGGTATCCAAGCGCGTGGCCACAAGCGACAGCGTAGTCGTTCCGTGCCTGTTGCGGTTGACTTCTCGCTTCTGCGCAACCCGATGCCTTCGTTCCTTATGCAGGCGGAGCCCTCGTCGTATACGCCTAATCCTGAGATCTTCGCGCCTGTACCTCAGAGTGCATCGGGGCCTATTGGACCTAACCTGAGCATTGATACATCGGCTGGATATGGAATGGAGTACCGCCAATACCCTATGTCTGCTACCACCGCCAACTCGCCGTCCGAGTTTGGCACACCGGCCTTTTTCACTTCAGGACCGCGGTCCGAGAACGTATCGGCCTCAACATTCGGTCAACAGTACAACATTCCCCCCTACTTGCACACTCCTATGGGCCCGCCATCTCACTCAGCTGCGTCAACATCTCCCATGCCAACAATGTCCCACCAGGACCCGATCATTGCCAATCAGTCCCCACCGCTGAGCTCGTTCGGCCGCTCCAGCTCAGCGGATGTGTACCCAATGTCTCACGAGAACGGCATGTCAGAGGAAGCTCTTCAGATGACTGACATGTACGCCAAGCAGACATTGAATCTTCCATTCCGATCTCCGTTACTGGAAGAGCACGGTGACGACTTCGATATGCAGAACTTGGTTTCTTTCGGTACGATAGATCCAGCCAGCTTATCGCCCGAAAATCACCATATGTAATGAGCGCTTCTTTTTCTCCACGGTCATTATATCATACCCAGCAATTGTCAGCTCAAGCACTTTGCTTAACGAGCACATCGCAACCTCGAGAGAGGTCAAGCGCCCGCCGTCCTGGCCTGCATTGCGCCCGTCATACGTAATACAGCCTGGCTATTGCTTACATATTGCGGCTCTTTTTGTTCGAAATATTGCATCCTCCATCACCGGCTTCTTTCTTTTTGGCTTTAAGCTGTTTCTCGATGCTCTCACAGCACTCGATTTCGTCAACTGTTCACTGCGTAACGCAACTCAAACGACTATCTTATCGGAGAGGGTTTTTCCTCGGCGTTACACGGTGGGAAGTAAAGGCGATCTTTTATACAAAACCGCGGACTGGTAGAGCCTGCGCTGCTCCTCGAAAGAGGTAGCGCATCTTGTGGGGAGGTTCTGAAGCTGAGACGCTGGGTTGTGTGGCATCATGTGTTTGTTGTTTTCTTGTGTTTATTCTGTCGCTGGTATGTTGGAAGTCTTCTCTGCCACTACAGTACTGCTATGTCTGCTGGTTCTTTTTTCCATTTGTTGCGTGGACACTTATTGGAGAGAAGGGAGATGAGGAGAGAATAGGATAAGAATCCGAACTTTCTTTCTTGTGACACATGATTGGACCGCTGGGCGGAACTGGACACATTTCTATATGGTTGTTAGGTTAGCATCCCGTTGGCTCAGATCGGATAAGGAAACATGACTATTTCAACTTGATGCTGCTGTGCATTTGCCCTGATGAGTTTGCTTGTGACAACTCGAGCGTGTTTGTGGATAATTTGTGGGGCTGAGTGGAACCGCCGTTTCCGGTCCTGCGGCAAGTCTATGGGGGTTGACGTGAACGATGTAAAACGATGCTCGCCATTTGCTCGAAGGTCTGGTTGATGAGCCTTATACGGAGTGGTATGCCATCTAGATGCCGATGTCGATTGGAGGTCATGGAAGACTCAGTCAAGGCTACAAGAGTTGGCTTTCGCAGGAGGAGGCTCTTGCAGGATGCTGGTTCAAAGGGAATGTCCCGCGCAAGATGATCAGGGATACTACAGTGATCTGGCGGGCGAGCTCAGGTTACTGGTGTAGAGGGATTGTGTCGCATGACGAGGTCTTGGCACGACCGAAGCTAGTCCCTCATCAGTCCTCTGCACCGTCCATCATGATCTACATATTTTGGCCTTCTATCATATCCACTTTCCACTTCGCGTGAAAGATGAGCGATGTTGGCTTGGTTATGGCGAAAGAGCGGAAACTTCATAAACTCTGCCGTAGTAATCGTCCTCCAAATCCTAGTGGGACAACGGACCGTGAACAGGAACTCGTTAAAGAGAGTCTATACCTACGCTTCTTTGTTGATGCTTGGCTACAGATTGGTGCTCACGGGGCGCCGTCCCGTACACGAGAACTTGCAAGCCGGCTCTCCCGATTCTAGAGTGCAGTACCTTTCTGCTTTAACTCATCACGGATCGGCAATACGCGGTATGCTTGCAGCAATGGGTGGGCTTCACTGTTGTCTGTTCCAGGTGGACATATCAAGGGCAAGTCTTCTCGGACCTTCAACTTTGAAGAGCGAACAAGTGCGGAGGCTCACCGATCTTCCAAAGTACTCGTTCAGTCGCAGGATATCTGCCTTAGACCACGGAATGAGCGACGGACTGTGCAGGGTCGTGCGAAGGAAAAGTCACGGTTCCATCGTGCCAGTTGACGAGCACCGCCATACGCCGACGAAGCCATGCACGGCCAAGGCTGACCTGACTCGCGGCAGATGGATAACTCTGCGAGATCTGCCGATGGTAAGACGGGATCGAGCTGGAATGGATTTGACAGCAATGCTTGTAGGGGTTCCCCGGATGCCGTTGCTAACGTGGAAGCACAGGTGGGCAAGGCATGGCGTTTCCGCATATTCGATGGAGCGATGAGAAGATGATGTCAGAGGCAATTTCCCACGTGGTTAGGGGCGTTTGAACCGTCCGGCGTCAACGAGCCTTCGATTAGGCTTTTTATAGGCGGTCCAGAAAGAAGGCGACGGTGGCCGGGCCGGCCAAGGGAGCAGGAAGGTCGGGGGCGTTGGTAAGCTGCAGATGGCCGCAAGCAAAGCCTCTTTGAGGAGGGCGATGGTGCTCGGGTGCAACTCGAGGACAAGGGCGTGTCACGATGTCAGATAGGCGTGCTGGGCGACTCAATGCGGACTCGCGCGGGTGGGCTTAGTTGTGGAAGTGGTTATGGTGGGAGGGTGGTTGGAGACGACGGTGGTGGTGAGCAGGGGTTCTGGGTTCTGGGTCGACGGGCAAAAGACGCAGTAGACTGTCCATCACGTCAACAATGGTAGACTAGTAGGTTGCAAGAATGAATGGGAGGTTCCAGGTTCCACGGTTGCTGTGCTGGCCGTCGAAAGGCTGATTCTCGGAATCGGCTAGCGATTGCTGCCGATGATGCCAGGCACAAGGCTGCGTGCCCCTGACCGAGTGGCGACGGGGGTTGCATCTCATTTCACATCCCAACCATCACAATTTTGCTCCCCTAATAAGGCCCGTCCCCTAGCTCCGAGCTCTGCCGCCCTCACCTGCCCTCGGTGACTTTGCGTTGCGCACCCTTGGACACGCCAACTTTTCGCAGGCGGCGCGGGTAACAGACTCCAGAGCACGCATAGCGACGTCAAGTGCCCGTTAGTCCTCGGCGACAAAGTAGCGGCTCTGCGCCACGAGAAGCAGCAAAACACGCCGCCTTGGACGCACCGCACGGAGAAGAGCAGCAGCAACCACGCGAGAAGAGCAGCACAGCAACCACGCCGCCTTGGACGCACCGCACGGAGAAGAGCAGCAGCAGCAACCACGCCGCACTCAACAAACCGCACGGAGAAGAGCAGCGAGCCCTCTGTCGACAGACGTTACATAGCTACCACAGCGTATGTCAATCCGTCCAGCCCGTCCAGCCCGTCCAGCTGCATCCGCGCCCTCCGCACCTTCCCTTCCGGCCGTCCCCGGCGTCTATCCAACGTCTAGCGGTCCATCCACCTGCACATGCACACCACCACGACGGACGCAAGAGGACGCACTCATAGCCCCAGCAACCACCCAACTCGCCGTCCTCCCTTCCTTCCTCCCTCCCTCCCTCCCCACCTCCCCACCTCCACCCTCATCGCCTCCAGCTAGCACGCCGTGTCTCTCAGCTCGCGCTCCTGCTAACGGTCCGCCCAGCTCCTCGCAATCGCTCCTGCCGCCATCGGCACCCTGAATCTCACAGCCTGCGTCCGACAGAAGGCTCTCTGAGCACTGCCGGCTGCAGAAAAACCACCGGCACGAGCACCGAATCCGCGTAGCCGCCCAACGCACTCGCACGTCCTCTGCCATGCCTACTCGAACCATCAATCCGTTTGCGACCGTATCCCCATCCTCCTCCACCCCTTCTCTCGACGCCCTGAACGAGAAGAAGGAAGACCTGCGCCGCTCTTCCTTCACCAAGGGCAACAAGTTCACCTCGTTGTTCGGCGGCAACACGCCTAGGCCGCGTGGCGAGGCTGCTGCTCTGCGTGACGCTCTCGTCGCGCAGCAGCAGGCTCTTCTGGACAACCCGTCGCCTCCGCAGCAGATCAATACCGCCTCAATCTCCCTCCCGACTATCAATCTGACCACGGCGACCGGCGAGAAGATGCCCACCACCGAGCCCAAGACGCTCTTCAACCCCGAGGAAGCCCGGCGGAAAGCACGAGCCGATGCCCAGTTCGGTCCCATTGGCTCGCAAAAGCACCGCTACACCAGCATTTTCGAGGGCGAATTCGGAGACCCCGTGGAAGACGAACCCCCGTACTACTTCCTGCTCACCACCTACATCAGCTACCTGATCCTAATCGTATTCGGACATGTACGCGACTTCTTCGGCAAGCGCTTCCGGGCCGCCCACTACAGCCATCTGGCCGAGAGGGATGGATATGCGCCTCTGAACAGTGATTTTGATAACTTCTACACCCGCCGACTGAAGATGAGAATCAACGATTGCTTCTCGCGACCGACCACTGGCGTTCCAGGACGATTTATCACTCTGCTTGACCGCAAGTCTGACGACGGCAACAACACCTTCAAGCTCCTGGGTTCGACCACCGAGACTCTGAACATGAGCTCCTACAACTACCTTGGTTTCGCACAATCAGAGGGTCCCTGCGCCGACGCTGCCGAGCAGGCAGTTCGCAAATACGGCGTTACCATGGCCAGTCCTCGTGCAGACTCGGGCACATCCGAATTGACCGTCGAGGTGGAGGATCTGATCGCTCGCTTTGTGGGCAAGCCCGCTTCCATGGTTTTCTCCATGGGTTTCGTCACCAACGCCACCGCTTTCTCGACTCTGATCGGCAAGGGCTGCCTCATGTTCTCGGATGAGTTGAACCACTCTTCAATTCGATTTGGCGCGCGTTTGTCCGGCTCCATGATCAAGATGTTCAAGCACAATGACATGCAGGATTTGGAGCGTCTGCTCAGGGAGGCCATCTCACAGGGACAGCCTCGCACACACCGTCCGTGGAAGAAGATTCTTGTCACCGTTGAAGGCCTCTACTCGATGGAGGGAACCATGTGCAACCTTCCTGCCCTGATCGAGCTGAAGAAGAAGTACAAGTTCAACCTGTTCGTCGATGAGGCTCATTCCGTCGGTGCCGTTGGCCCCCGCGGTCGTGGCGTGTGCGATTTCTTCGGCATTGATCCCTCGGAAGTTGACATCCTCATGGGAACTCTTACTAAGTCATTCGGTGCCAATGGAGGCTATCTTGCAGCTAGTAAGGAGATTATCGACAAACTACGGACCCAGAATGCGGCTATGATGTTTGCCGAATCACCGGGTCCTCCAGTTCTTGTTCAGATCGCTTCGTCCCTTCGCATAATCAGTGGTGAATTAGTCCCCGGACAAGGCCAGGAGCGTCTGCAGCGTCTAGCTTTCAACTCCAGATATCTGCGTCTCGGTCTCAAGCGACTCGGCTACATTGTCTACGGCCACGACGACTCGCCTATTATCCCTCTCATGCTCTACAACCCTGCCAAGATGCCCGCCTTCTCCCATGAGATGCTCAAGCGTAAAATCTCGGTCGTTGTTGTCGGATACCCAGCCACACCCCTCGTCTCGTCAAGAGCACGCTTCTGCATATCTGCGGCCCACACTAAGGACGACCTGGACCGCATGCTCGCGGCGTGCGATGAGGTCGGTGACCTTTTGCAGCTGAAGTTCAGCAGCGGTGTCGCTGGCGGTGCCGACCCAGAGGAGCTTGCCACACAAGAAAAGGACAGCCTCGCCATTGTCAAGCCTCCCAGATGGAGACTGGCAGACGTGATCAACCGTGGAGCGGAGGACGTTAAGCTACCTCTCCAATAGTCGCCTTGATGCGGCTAGGCTGGCCCGTGACGGGGCAACCATCTGTGCAGAGAGGGCGCATTCCAACACCGACCGAAGTGAGGCGGGAGCGCCTGGGTCTACGTGTTCGCAGACCCTTTCGACCGCGCGAGACATTGGGGCTCGCAGGACAGGTGTGGGCACTCGAGGCGCTACCTCGTAGCCTCGTTGTCCCGAACTGAGACATTGCCCTCGCCCGGTTGCCTTATTCGTTCCCCGCCGCAACCTCCACTGCTTCTCCTCCCTTTTGCATGCGTGGCGCTGTCTATCTGTTTTGCGATACTGGGTCCGGCGCAACTGTCTTGATTGGGAACTGGCAAACGAACATGTATTCTTGTACGATATCCTTCATACCCTCGCTGTCTTGAGTTAGATTCTACCATTTTACTTTTCTTCTGTTTGCTTCTTGTCTTATCGTTTAGACCTCTGCATCGGGTTGTCTTTTGAAAATGGGGGGTTTGAAGTGGTTAGGATTGGATTGCTGCCTGTGCGAGCGCGGCGCATCGGTTGAGTTGAGTTGGCTTTTGATGGCAGATGAATGGAATCGATGACACTGGCACAGGGTAATGGTAATGTATGTGGTGTGAGGGTGTATATAGAGAGAGGGGAGTTGATGAAATGAACGGATGGAATGAAGGCGAAACCCGCGTGCTTTGTTAATCTTCTTGTGATGAAGCCTAGTGGGCAAGGCATTGCGTAGGTAAAGCAATCACAACACCATATCCGACCGTTTCACCCTAATCGCTCGGAGCTTACGACCGTAGGTATTTCGAACGCGCTCAGGACGTTACTTAGGTTTGAATTGGGAGCGTGCTGAGATGGAAATGATGAACTCGACAAGCCGGGCGGCTGTTGAATGAGGAGACTTGCTGCTTGAACTGATTGTTGGACGAGCAGAGTGTCGTTACAATCAAACTGTACCACCCATTTCCGACGCGGAGCTTGGCCGAGATTTCAACATGGAACCAGATCTAGTTGCATGGTCGGCTTGAGGAGGCGGTAAGAACTTTTTATACCATTCTTCGGGTGGTAGGTCTTCTATATCCGACATGGACAATATATTTTGGCAGACGTCCCGAAAGTGGACGAGGTTGTCGGGTTGGTACTTTTCGCTGGAGCTTCCGAGTGCAGAACCCCAAAGACGAAA
This sequence comes from Paraphaeosphaeria minitans, assembly GCA_015832175.1. Taxonomy (NCBI): domain Eukaryota; kingdom Fungi; phylum Ascomycota; class Dothideomycetes; order Pleosporales; family Didymosphaeriaceae; genus Paraphaeosphaeria; species Paraphaeosphaeria minitans. The sequence continues at coordinate 1,164,809 of WJXW01000004.1, read as the reverse complement.
AACAACCCAGCGGAAAAGCTTCTAGTCGCCGGCCGGTACGAATTCTTTTCCAGCGATGCAAGTCACATTCAACCCTTGGATTTATTAGCACAGCCAACGACAGGTGGCAGAAGCACTCACTCGGAACTACTGCAGAACCGTGAAGGCGCAAGCGTGCTGGCACTGATTCGCGTCTGCTATCATACCGCAAAAGATACGGTCGCTTGGGTGCATCGCTAAAAGAGGAAGCACTGTTGTACGATATTTTGGAAACGTCAAGAAATTTCATGGCCTTGAGAGCATGTCACGCCAGGGAGATAGGTTTTGGCTATACAGGAGCTTCATCCAGTCCACAGCGCCCGAGTCGTCTGATGCCAACGGTGACTGTGCACCAAGCCGCTCCCTGTCGAAGTTTGAACTATGAGCCTACGTACAATCCGTGAGCTTTGGACAGTTACTCACATTTTGGCACCCACCTGACCTGCTTCATAGTCACAACTACTGGCACAGTGTGTCCACCCACAATAATCAACAATGCACTTCGCCTGAACAACACTGATACTGCCACAAAACTTAAGAGCACCAATACCCATTTTTCTAATTGAGCGATCATTTTATTTTCTTCGGAACGGCCATTCTAATCACGACGTGAGCGGTCTACTACCTGGCGAAGCGGGCTCGGAACAATCAAGGCAGCAGGACTTGAACCAGTCTGAAGCACAATCATTCCAGGAGGATCAGACGGGCCATGGTTACAGCTGTAGCCGCGACAGGCTAAAAGTAGTAGAATAACAGTGAGAGTCTCCAATCGATCGTCACGCAATAACGTTACCAGATTCTGAACTCATAGGTATCGTATGTCTGCAAGGATTCGTCAGCATCTGTGGTCGCAAAGCAGAGACGTTTCTTCGTCTGCCAAAACGACAAGGACTCGGTGTACGTTTAGAGTCCGCCCACAGTGTGGCTGGTGCAACTGTAGGCCGATCCAACGAGACTTGAAGCCAAGTCTTAATGCACAAGGGCAGACGCGTGGTATGGCAAGATGTTGCCTCGCGCCCTTTGTCGGCCCGTCGCCCCGTCGCCCCGCCGCCCCGCCGTCCGTATATGTAGTGTGCCCTCCAAACCAGCCGTATGATCTGTGTAAGCTGAGCGAGGTGCTACTTTGGAGACAAGGCAACTACCCGTCCGTGTGCAACGCAAGACCTGGTCGAGCAGAGTGTTCCAGATACATGAATTTTATCTCACAAATTGATGCTAGCAGATGCAGGATTTGCTTATGGAACTGGGACGTTCAAAATTCCAAGGGTTGCCCTTCGAGTACGAAGAATGAGTGAGGCGGATGAGGAAGGAGCAGAGGGTGACAGATGTGGCAAAACGGGAGATACGAAATGCTTTTGGTGTAGCAAGTAGTGCCTTGGTGTGGGGTTGTGGTACACGATAAAGCTTGGGTCGGATGGTATAGATGAGGCTGCTAATCGCTAGCCTTTGTGGTAGCATTTAAGCTGTAGGCCTGAGACGAACGAATATGTGTAATGTATAGAGGCTGTCCAAAGACGACAGTCAAAAAAATTTCAAAAAAAAACCGGACTTCCAGACAGTTAGAATGAACAGAGTATTCCAGGCTATCCACCTAGTCGCCTGGCATGGATACTGGTCAATCATTCACTCAGATATTGTAAGCATATTCCGCCCAAAATATCGGACTGTTCCCAAGATGAGAAGAGCCAGCTTGCCTCAAAGGCGTTTAGCTAGTTCCATTTGTCCCTTTCTTAACTGATACAGCGCGGCAGATAGGCTGCGAAATGCTGCCCTTGATCCTCGATCGCCTGCAGAATCCTTCCGATGATATGATGATAGATAGTACTGCAAACCTAGTCACACAAAGTAGCATAGCAACGCTGATATAGGAGCGGGCACAATCAAAGGCCCCGGTGAATAATCGAGCGGGAATACGGAGAGCGGGACACAATGGGGCAGCGTTAGAGCTTTGAAAAGCTGGCTCCGCTGCGTGCCGAATCAAATTGAAGGCCTTTTATTAAGGGCAACGTACCAATGTCGTGGCTCACTGGCTTTGAATAGGTGAGACGACTTCTCTCCTTGCAACGATCGTAAACGGGCTCCGCTCCAGCTGGCAACGAAGACCATTGCCTCATAGTAACGTAACGCGGCTCAAAGACGAGTGAGTAAGATGGTTGCCTATTCTGAGTATGCGCTTCAGACTAGGATCCTTGGGAAATACTGATTGCCACGCCTACCTACATCCTCTAGCCGACTTCCCGTCAACACCGATTACGTTTTTTGTAGCGTATGCCCCGATGCTAACGCAGGAATAACAGGATAATCCTAGACGTAGACAGGCAGAATCGCCAGATCAGTCATAGTATCCGCCATCAAGGGTAACGATAGTGCTCTTTCTTGTGGTGTTATTTCAGCCCACATTCTCAACGGCCGTGTTGCTCTCTTCGTATCGCATCGTTCCGGTCGTAGCGCCCACATTACCTGCATCATCCCTGATGGAAAGTTCCTGTTGATTCTACAGGTCCATGATCGGCTGTAGGCTTAGTTGTAAATACTAAAGATCGACGGTCGTCTGTAATGCGTCATGCCTTAGTGCTGCTATGCGGGAAGAAGCAGATGCTAATGAATATGGAAATGGCTTGAAGCATAATCCTAGAAGAGGAATGGCTTGCGCTTCCGAATGGTGAATGTATCGTAGTTGCGCCGAAGAGAAGAACCGGCGAACATGTGTCAGATGCGGAGCTTTCATCCGGTGTGAGTCTGTCCCGCTCGTGATAAGAGTTGTGTAAATAAGCGTCCAGGTCAGCTTCCAATTGAACCTGCAGAAAAGATCGAGCCTATAGCGATGAGCTTGGTCCTGATCCTCTCTCTCGTCTTCGAGAGTAACAAGCTGGCGCAGTTCACAAGGCTGAGGATCGAACGTGTCATTTGGTATTCTGCATGCGCCACGTCCGGTCTAGCTCTGACTATCTTACCAGCATGCAGACCCCTGCTCAGTATGTGGAGTCAAATTGGGATTCTTTGAATCTGAGACTGCCACAGCATGATCAGTTGCAGATGAGGGCGTCATGTTGCGTATGGGTCAAATATAGTACATTGTCTACGCGATCCCGTGGTTCAGATTCGCATCACATGTTACAGAGCCAGAACGCTGCTCGTTTTTCGTCCTTTGCTAGTCTCGCGATACTCAAGCAAGTGCGCGGCTAATGAGGCTGTCCTGTCGAGAGTGGGCTGGTAGGTCAGCTGGCTGGCGACAAGGACTGTGGATAATATTGTACTCGGGTAGTACACACGGATAGCTGCTGCTCAATACGTAGAGGGACTTTCACGTAGGTAGCGAAACAAAAGTCAGCTTGGGAGCCCTGAGAAGCCAAGGATCAAACAAAGAGACAGGGATGACACAGGACGAACACTGAGCAAGCCACGCTTCAGAATCCACGAGCGGGATGGAAGGTGGCAATGCTTAATAGGAGGTAGCAAACGGTTGCCTTGTGCCTAGTGGCTGGGAGGAACACAAGTGGCGCAGGTGGATGCGCTGTAGTGCGCTCTAGGTAAGCGTAAACACCGGTTCGGAGTGTCGATCTCCTCTTATTGTGCCAGCAGCTTTGTCGCTCCACTGGCAGTGTCCTGCCGTCCATCGGATACCTACCAGATGCAGGGTTTTCGTGCGTACGCGATGCAAACGCAAACGCCCTCAGCGTGCGTGAAGGACCCGGCTGGCAGGAAGGTCTTGACCGGCTGCATTGCATCTCATCTTACTCGTCCGGTCAGTAACGAGCCGCACAAAGTGTCCCAAGGACACGGTTAGACTACGACTCTGCCCTGGGAAAATCATGTTTGCCTCGTTCTGCCGGGTAGCCACGACGGCTTGGGCCGGTGAACATATGATTCCGACAACATTCTGGGGCTTGCATACGCCCTGGCCAAGATCCAATGACAACCTATGCTCCCCAGATAGCTCCGCCGGGACTTATCATGCTCGCCTGGATCTCCCGCATTTGCACTTGAAACGTTAGACTACTGCATGGACATGCCGGACTGCAACACCCTCTAATGGTGTCGCACATGGCAACAGCACAATTTGGCTGTCTATTTAGTTTATTGACTCCTCACATTTTCCTCACACTCTCGATTCACTCCTGCTTACTTGATCGCCCTTCTCGTACAGCTTCTTTGCTATTTCGCTGAGCGAGGCTCTAAGCGCTCTCATACTCAAGTAAACCCAGTCTGAGGCCTACAGTAATCACATGTCTTTTCCACAAACCATGTCTGGTCATCACTCAACGAGTCATTTCCGTGGAGGACAGAACACCATGAGACACCATGGGTTTCCTGGTGACCAGCAGCATATCCACTCACATGATTCATCTTCCAATGAGCAACTAGCATTCTTCTCCATCCATAAGCCGCTGAACGCGTCGTCTTGGGATGATGCTACGCCAGTGCACCATCGTCTCTCCACCTCTGATATCCGAAAAGCTTTGGCCAAGCTGCACCAAAACCCAAGGAATACAGTCAAAAATACACTGATGAACCTCAGGTCAGACTCCGCTCGTCGGCTGATCAACGGTCTCGTACAAGAACAAAACGAAAAAGAATCCGACTCGACCATCGAATGGCTCATCGCAGGGATAGACGTACAAAAGGAGATAGTCAAACAGTGGCCTAGTCAAAAAAAGGTAATCAAGAGCATTGAGGTCATTCTGAAGACCGAATCAACACATGACTTCAACGATGATCCCTTCGGGTCTCTCCCATTGCGAGGACCCTTCGAAGGCAGCGGTGCCCAGATGATTCAGCCACATCGGAACCTGAATGAACATGTGCCCGGTATGGGGCATGCGCAGCCTCAGGTCATGCATCAACAACCGCCTATGGGTGCACAACCAATGCAGGTGAATGGGCGTGAACGAGGAGAAATTATGCACGGGCGTCAAGATATGCCGCCGCCGCCGCCACCACATCATGTGCAAGGAGGCCATCATGCTCAGCAGCCACATGGTATGTTACCCGGCGCACAACCCGTAGGAGGCGGCGTGGGTATACCACCACCACCTCCACCTCCTCCTCCACATGGTGGACCGTTCAAGCATCCACAAGTCATGCAACCACCATTCGATCCTCAACAGCAACCAATACCTATGGCTGGTAGCTTTTCGGAAGCTAGGCCTGCACCCCAATTCATACCTCAGCCTGAATTCTTTTACCCCCGAGTGCTCAAGCATCAAAAGTCGAAACCCAAGAACCCCAGTCCCGAATTCCAAGACCCACCTATGGTGTACGTGGTCGAATCCGACTCTGATTCTAGTAGCTCTGAAATTGGCTCCCAGTTCAGCTCTAGGTCGGTCGAGGACGGTTATGGATTCGTTGCACGTTCTCGCAGTCGGAGCAGGGACGGGAGCCAAAGCAGGGGCCGCGAACGAGATGGTGGCAGGAGCCGAAGCAATGGCCGAGACCGTATGCCCAGGATTGTCAAAGTGAAGAAGTCACATGGTCGAAGTCGACCGGATGTCGAATTGAATCATGGAGGCAAACATAGTCCTTCATCCAAGAGTAGCTCGCCACCGTCGTCTGCCTCAGCTCTTCCTACACAGCAGATCTTCAACATCCGCATCGACAACGACAACGATCGTGAGCGTGAACGAAAGAATGATCGGGGGAGAGATGCTGATGCTGGAGATCATGATGGACGACGCGGTAGCAAATCTACACCTCCACCGGGCTTTACCAACGACTTGTACTCCAAGCGAGACAAAATCGACGTGCATCCCGTGTCGCGGCACTCATTCGTCGGCGGAAGCGACACCGGCTCTTCAGTGATGGACGGCAACTCCTCGATCTACACCTCTGACGACAGTGTCTTCTCCGAACCTATGCGTCCGCGCATGCACAGTCGTACTACCTCTGAGGTAGGTGGAGGATTGCACCTTCGCTCTCGCAATATGCCAACTCCACGCCATAACGCCTCCAAACAAGAGTCTCACCGACGACAAAAGCAACACTATGAGGCGGACGATTACCCTCATCGCCCTAAAGGCTCCCTTTATGACGACTATGTAGATCCCCATCACACTCCTTCCTTTCGACAACCACCTATGGCTCCTCGTCGCCACAGCGTACGACTCTCCAACCCTTTCGACCAAAGATACCCAGCCCAACCCTCCCGATCATACACCCAATACCCCACGCAGCCTTTTCGACAGCAATACATTGCAGACAGCAGACCCGAGCCCTTTGACTTCCGTACGATGACTGACGAGCTGGGCGCCATGAACTACGTCAACCGTCCGCGCCGCAATAGACTCCCGCACCGGCGAAACAGTCCCAGAGGCCGAGTGTCTCCCGAGGTTGACGAGTGGGCGTACCGTCCGCAGGGAAGAATACACGATGCATACCGACATATGTACTGATTGCTCGGTTATTCCACTGTACCGTTCTCATTGTATTTGGTCCACCAGGCGGTCCTCTCATGTACCTTCGACTAAAAGGTGAACGGCTGCCAGAAACTTGGAGTTTGGTTGTCTTCTGACCTAGCGTTTTGGACATACGTGTTGGAATTTGAGGACCTGAAACCGCTCGCCATTACCTTGATTCCCCGCTTGTGTTTGGTAACTAAGTGATATGACGGCCTAAGTACGGTAACATTTCTACGTCTTGAATGACGCACCTTGATCTCAACATGTCAGATCTTCTGCAAGTGACAATGAGAGTCCCAGCTCATACTCCCGTCTACTATAGTCGTGCTCACCCCCTGCGGTATTGCACCCGGACATCCCAAGCGCTTCTGATCCCAGACAGCGAACTAGCTAATTACTCGTCCTTCCATTTACAGCCCATGTGCACCTCTCCCACCCGCTCGGTCCACACGTTCGTTTCATGGCATCCGCGGAGTCCGAGCGCTCAAGCACACCTACGCCGCAGCCACACCCGTCGGATCTTCCTTCCGGAAACATACGCCCTCGTTCAAAGATGCTGATGTAATGCTTACTTGCCCCAGTTGGACCCCAATGCGCCTTTCATTGTGCACTATGACGCGTATGGTCAGCACGTGTAGGTCTAATGAAATGCCCATTGCCCCCTTTCAACCTCCCTCCGGGATAAGCATACTCGGCTCACCGTACTTCCAATCACAGCATGGGAAGCGATGCCTCAAGCGGAAACCCGTGTTCCCATCACCGCGCACAAGTAGATGCTGACCTACCCGTCCCATTCAAGCGTACATTCCCATACGTAGGTAGATTGTCCGAACTCCGCCACCACCACCACCACCATCCCAGACGCTTGGATCGCACCCGCCATCCGCAGAGCGTAGACGCACGTCTGCGTTGCCGTGGTAGGAAAAAAATTTGACCTGCCGAGGGTAGGCGGACTGGGACTGGGAAGTGAACAGAGTGAGACACATCCCTTACGGCACCCACGCCCAAGCGAAGCAACACAGCATGTACGCGCAACTCAAACGCGGTCACGCATCCCAACCACCGCTGAGGAACTCAACTCACAAGTCCCATCACCTGATGCTCGTCTGCCACCAGCAGCGCGCGCCCAACCCAGCTAGATACCCATCACCCATCTATATTTACCCTCCTCTGTTGCGCCACCCACGCTCCCTCCCAAAGCGCACCGCACCGCATCACACAAAGCGTTGCCACGTCACCTCTGCACCACGTCCAGACGCATAGCACGCAACTGAAACAAGAAATCATTTCACTACATATCTTATAGCTCCGGCCAAGATTCCACGACAGCAGCCTCCCTCCGCCCCAAAAAGCTTTGCCACACATACAGATTGAGAAAACGAGAAAGAAAATGGTGTATCCTGCGTCCACAGACACGCCTCCCCCTGGCCATAAGCAACAACAGTGCACCACTTATTAATAACAAACATGGATGATAGGACAGGATGGTAGGTATAGTAGTAAGCTTTGGCTTCGCTTCCCACAATGATACAGCGTAAGAACATAAGGTGAGTGGGTAGGTGGTAAAGAAAGCGATTACCAATGCCTCGCCTTTTGGTAACAGTAGAGAAGAAGAAAGGTTTGCTTACTACTATGACGAGTTGGATGCCCCGGCCCACGCAGGGTATCAAAGAGAAACTTGGGATGAGGCAGCCACTCCGCCAAGTACGGCTGATGAACAAGTCTGGTCGAAAGGTACGACATAGAGGTAGGTTAAGGAAAAGCATTTTCACAACGCCGTGCATGAATGTGGCGATGTCCTTCGTCATGAAAGGCATACATCCCGTCACTAGACTCTCAAGTAGAAAGCCTTGAAACGTCCCAGCGCAAAATTACACATTGTCTATATCAAACCACACAATCGGAGGTTCTCCTGGATTATGATGTCTACGTCTCGGTTAGCCGACGTCGCACATGGAAGGAGCGTAACAACTTACCATTCACAGCAGCCATAACGAATCGGATCTGCATGGTGTCCGTGGCGCATGTGAAATGGGTGTAGATTTGCTTTGTCTCGTGCTGGTTGAGCGACACGAATCGGTTAAGAATGTAGTCGCAGGCCGCTGCGTAGTCTGGGCCACCTGTATGATCATTAGCGTGAGTTGTGGCAAATAGCAGGCCGGGACATACCCTCGTAGTCGGGAAAGTAGTTCTTCATGGGGCTGACAGGCAGCTTCTCCTTGAATCGATCGATCTTGTTCAAGAATAGAATAATCGATGTCTTTACAAACCACCGCGAGTTGCAGATGGAATCGAACAGAGTCAATGCTTCCTGCATACGGTTGACCGTCTCGTCTTCAAACAGCAGCTGGTCGTACTCGGAGATGGCCACGAGGAAAAGAATCGTCGTGACGTTCTCGAAGCAGTGTATCCACTTCTTTCTTTCTGATCGTTGGCCACCAACGTCAAACATGCGGTATGTGAGGTCGCCAATGATGAAGGTAGTTTCGGTGATACCGGTGGTCTTGACACGGGATCGGAGGACGTCCTGATCGTTAGGGATGTAGTCGCCGGCGGCAATGCGGTCGATGGAGTCGAAATAGCTTTGGCAGTCAGCATTGGCGGTTAGATACACAGGGCACAGATTGGCTCACTATTTCGCTGAGTCGTTGAGCTGGTATTCGCGCGAGCGCTGGAAGCACTGCTGCACGCCCGCGTCTTTCCAGAGCACGGAGATGGCGTTGCCAACCTCGGGGGGCAGGCTGTCGCCTTCGATTTGTGCTGGTTGCATGAAGATGGTCTGGACGTGGTACTCGGCGCGCTGGTCGTCGAGAGGTAGCTCGAGCGACTCCATGGCCTCGAGGATGACACGCATCGACTGGACCGTGTTGCTGAAGATGATCTCCTTGAAGGATTCGCGCTCGTCGCGCGAGTAGCCGCCCTCGTGGATGAGCTTCATCTGCTTGAGAATCGTCGACTTTCCAGATTCACCAGCACCTGCGCCAGGTTAGCATGCGGGTGCCCGGCGCACACAGCCGCGGCGGGTACTGACCGAGCAACAGCATCTTGATTTCATTGCGCTGCAGCATCTTGTCGCGCTTAAGCTGGTTCTCAATCTCCTCGTTCCTCTGCTTCCCCTCCTTCTCCTCTGTGCTCATGCCGCAGCCCATGGTGACGTTTGGGCGAGGTGTTATGTATTAGGTAGGTAAGATGTTCCGTACGAAGGCCGGCCGACACGGAATCTGCAGGCAGCAAACGTCAATACGGGCTCTGTGGGAGGTGCGGGAGGGCACTAAGAACTGCGGCCGCGGTGCACGGCGCTGCGTGGGTGACGGGGATGACGAACGTGCCGTGCGTTTGCTGGTTCAAGGAAGGCGAAGCGCAGCAGCAGCGGGCGGCAGGTGCAGAGGTCAATGGCAGGCAGGCAGGCAGGACTCACGGATTGCTACAAGCACGCGGGCTCGGTGTCGCGTTTGCTGTCGGGCGTGCGGTGGCGCCTAAGCAATGGATGGCTGGATGGCTGGATGATGGAGAGGGTGCGATGGGGGTTGGTCTTGTTGGTCTTGGTCCGCCCGGGGCGTGGTGCTGCAAGGCGCGCGGTGGTTGGAGAGGCCGGCGTGGGCTGCGTCGGGGGCCGTTCAGGTGTCGCAGCGAGAGACTGACGCAGCGAGGGTGGGAGTGGCACGGCAGCACTTGACAGGAGATGCCGACAGCACGACGAGAGTGCGGATAGGAAGAAGGCCTGGGAGCAGGAGGCTTTTGGGTGGTGTTGCCGAGAAAGGGGAGATCCCGGAGCGGCCTAGCTGCAGCGCACGGGCCCTTTTAGAGCGTTCGCTCCTCTCCGCCTTTGAATCAGGACGGCCGCACACAGCAGCCCGCTGCCCTCGGCCTGCCGCACCCTACCTACGCTTTTGTTTGATTGATTGATGGAATAACTGATTAGCAAGGCTGGCCTGCCATCCACCGCCTGCGCGCTGTCTCTACTCGTCGCTGCGTCGCTGGTACGCCGCCGCCGCTGCTGCTGCTACCTACTACTGAAGCCCCGGCTGGCTGCTCCTTCAGTCTACGCTCCGGCGCGCCCCCAGCGAATTCAACTCGCCACCGCCAGCGCGATCAGCAAGCGAGCCAGCGACGGGTCCTGTTGGCATTGATGATTGCACACCTGTTCCACTGAGTCCTGACTAGCACCAGGCCAGCTCTTCTAGAAGCTTTCGTCGAAAAAAAAGGGGGCGCGACAAGCAAAGGTCCGCGCGCAACACGGTCCCAGGAAATCTCAACCGCTGCCCCGTCGTCACTGATCATCCATCGCGTCTGGTGTCGCTGCCTGCGATGCAGATGCGAAAGAGCAGCCTGTTCCGCCAGCCGATCAAATGGCAAAGACTAATATGAGCAGCCTGTTCCGCCCGTCGACCCGCCCCGCAAGGTTTCACGACGTCGCTCGCTGCCTGTCCTGACCACGACCCGCCTCAGTTGCTCCGTTCCTTGTCTTGGCCTGTCGCTCACGCCAGCCTCCACCGGCCTAGCGCTTTCACCGCAAACTGTCGTCGCAGCTCTAACCATGGCGTCTTCATCTCCTTGAGTCGTGATGCTCGTCTTGCCCAATCAGCACCCCTCGACAATCCTGCAATCTGAACCCAGCGCGCCTTGTTCGTCTTTTTCTCAATGCCCCTGATTGCGCGTTCGGCACCGGCGTACATTTCGCCTTGCTGCGCCATCTGTCCAGCCCGATGCTGTCCTCCACACCTCACGTCTTCCCATATGCCTTCGTCCGGGATGCTCATCATAAGGCTATCAAACCAGCTACCCCACTGACAAGGTGGCCTACATGTCAGTCCATGCTCTCGCGCCCACAGACCGTTTCAGCATTTACGTCGCCAGTCATCCTTACGCTATTAACGCTATGGTTCCGGCCCGTGCTTAATATTTCACGATACCTAGTGCTGCACTGCTGTACCATCACAAGAAGGCTTGAGTACTAGCTAGGCCCCGCCATGTGAAGTAGCTCTTGGGTTTTGTACAGTATCCTACTCCGAGCAGGCACTACAGCCAGCCGTGTAACGTTTAACGTTGGAGACTCAGCTGTATGCTGACTACTGGAGTCTCAGCACTCGGAGCGTCGGCACTCGCGAAGAATGTGAGGAAGCACTGCCTGGCGGCGGTCTTTTGACGACAGCAAGCACGTCTGAACTTCGATTTCAAGACCCCTGAGGCTATCTTTACTGTCTCGACCCCAGAGTGTGCTTATCTGACCATGCAAACCAACATCTTGGATGTCCGTGCCAGAGTTCATGTCCAACTTACGACGGGAATCAATCGCTCCGGATGAAACATGAAATATGCATGCTTCACGCTATCAATCAATCATACACCTTCACAACGACCATGTGGTGTGGCTATGGCTGCGCTGTGTGAATATCCGGGGGCTTATACTCACTTGACATTGCCTTTGCTGGTAAATCGGACCATCCTCCCCGAAGCACAAATCTAGGCTTGTCAAAGCTCAACACCCTAAACTCCCATCATGATATCTGTCTCGCGACATCAACACCGAGTTGCGTAACAGACATATGGTGATCCATGCTTTTTTATTCCAATCAAGAGAGATGCTCCGGCCTGCAACATCTGAGGCTGAGTGCCGCCTCCACCCTACCGGATCGCCAGGAGCCTCAACCACGATACTCCGCCGCCTTACTGTGGGCGGGAGCGGATCGTGCCGAGCGAAGCTAGTTCTGCTCCACGATGAAGATTGTGCGGACAAGAGGCAAAGTCGATAGTGCAATCGATCAATTGGTATCGGTGACCACGTGCAGTGTGCGGAGTCCTGGAGCCCTGGAGCCTTGGAAAGACGTCGAGCGGAAGGGTGGACGATGGAAACACCGAATGCCCTAGTAACCGGAAGATAATCGCAATGGCCTAGAGGCGACACAGACGTACGCCAAGTTCTATTCTCATCTTCAGAGGGGAGAATTGGCCATACATTGCATCTCTTCGTGCTAATTTGGTGGGCAAGCGCTTAGGCTAAAGCCCGATACGGCAAGGCGCGATCTTGAAGCGCCAACAACCCGAAGTTGTGTAAACTGACCAGACTCTCTACGGATCCCTTGTGCATCTTCCAGTGATATATTCCGAGCGCCAGAAATGGCTACACCAATCCTTTTAACGAGGCCTGCGAACCGACGCTTCGGCGGCTACCCATGCATACGTCAGACGCAGCGCTTCGGATGGATCCTCCTACATATTAGCAACATACGGTCCATCGGCGAATTTCCTCTGGAGGCATCAAAACAAATCTCATGAGACGGATGCTGTGTGACGAATTTCCTTGATTCTCTCCTTGAATTTCTTTGTTCCGACGCTGCTGGTTCAGCGCCGTTTCTCTAATGCTACTCTTGTAGACTCCCTCCGGTCCGTGAACGTTCTCCGGCCCGCCAATGCAGAATGTCGCTTACTTCTTCATAGCTTCTGTACAACTATGTTCCTCAGCCACTCGAGCTGGCTATGCATTATATTGCCTGCCCTAATGGCAGCCACGCCTCACGAAACTGTACCGGCACGACCTAAGCGTTCGCTACCCCCAAAGCTTCAACAGCAGGTACCTGCATGTGCACAGCCATGTCTGCAGACCTCGCTATCCGAACAGTTTCCTTTTGCATGTTCTACTCCAGTGGATCTCAGTTGCTTATGTTCTCGATATAGCTTCAACGGCCAGGCGCTGGGCGAAGTGGCCGTTGGATGCATATATGCATCGTGCTCCACGTATCATGGTGTGACTTCAGCATATAACATTTGTTTGCGACAGAATTATGCCGTTGTACCAACGTTGACAGTTCTTACTGTTGTGGCAAGAACCTCTTCAACGCCAGCGAGCATGACCACTTCCCGTCCTATCACTATTACTACTTTGCATACAACCCCTACAACATTGTCAACACCTCAATCTCGGACCTCGCATACAGAAACGTTCATTGCAGATTCTGTCTCGTTGGCTCCATCCGCGACTTCGACAACACCGCAGCAGACGACAACACCGCTTCCTGCTTCGGAACCACCCAAGACAATGACGCCTGCCCAGATAGCGGGATTGGCGGTCGCGGTAGGGGCAGCCTTCGTCATCGCCATCGCACTCATGGGGCTTACAATTTTCTTACGAAGACGAAGAGAGCGGAAGAGGGGTGTCCCAGTAAATGAGAAAGAACCGCTATCACCGGGACCAAGCACATCTTCATCACGCTATTCACTACCTTTTGCGCCAGAATCCTCAATGCCAGACCCGCCTAACCGGCTTCTACTGCCACCCCCTCCAGTTCATATAAGGTCCGGGCAAAGCTTAAAAGCTCAGTATGAAGCAGATTCAGTACCTAAGCCATTGAAGTTGACCGGCACTCGCAATCTCAATACAGGTTCGGAGCAGCCGACTGCCCCGTCCAATGCCAACCCAGATTCGATACATCCGCTTCTGCGCCCTGATCCGAAGACCCTGGGGAATGCATCCAGATCAGCCGTGCCACTTGAGGGGATTGGTCTTGCAATCACCGTTGAGGCACCCGGACCTGCTACAAGTCAAAGCGAGCAGAAAATACAACCTTTGATACAGCACAAGAAACACGAACGTCCCACGATCTCTCGACGCAATGCCGACCTCTCACAGCGACCCGATAGTGTTATGACCCAAGTTACCCTATTCGAGGAAGACGATTTCCGCAGGGAGTCCAAATTGCTGCCTGCTTTGCCTCAAGTCCCTATTCCACCGATACGTACCTTCCAGCCTTCGAGGCCCTTGCCATCCACAAGCCCAATCCAGGCTGCAATGGAGAGTACAACGATCGGACGAGTGCCTCGGCAATCTGAACTATTTCTGGACTTCCCCGTCAGATACTCAAAATCGCAACTTTCGAGGTCCGCCACATCACAGTCGTTACCACGTGGCAAGCAACAGTCCGCTTCTGCCCTCCATAGGCAGCTTCCCTCTGGTTCTCGCACTTTAGAACACAACCCCGGGTCTGCCGACTCGGAAGTCAATCATGGTGACATACCGGACTACTACTTCACAACTTACGATCAGCCCAAAACAATCCATTCAGTCTCGCCTGGCAGCCCAGGGAGACGATTGCGATCGAAAGCGGGCCAAACATACGGAAACACTAAACCAAAGCGCTCTTCCAGCAATGTGTCACGGGCAACTTCAAGAGCGTCAACGAACATCCGCGACTCTTGGTCGTCTCAAACGTCTTTCGAAACAGTGGATCCTAATGATCCCACACCAGAAGATGATGACGGCGACAAGCGACTTCAAGACGGCAGGCTCTCACCAGTAGCAGAGTCTCCAATCCATAAGCTGCGATATCCTAAGGTGCCTCGTACCTCCAACCAGCTTGTCCCACGCAGCCCCAAAAGCCCGCAGTGTCAAGCGAGTCAGAATAGTCCCCGTTGGCAAATGCAACCATCGCCACTGCTCGTGAAGCGCAAAGGCGAACAAAGTACCCTCAAACTCGGCAACCCATTCCGATCGGGTTCACCAGATGCGCGGACAGCGAGCGAGATACGCAGGTATCGGAACCACCTTCGTAGCAGCAGCGTCAAAACCTTCAGCCCCGCGCGAGACAGCGAGCGGTCCGCTCGTACCCAAAGCAGTCTTTGGCCTAAGAGCCCCGCCATGTTCGAGCCGGATGGCGTGAGACCACTTACCATTCGCAAGACGCAACTGCTGCAGACACCAACAGAAGATATGCAGCCGCTCAAGAGCCCGGTTTGGGTGCCGAGACTGACGCCTACAAGGCAAGGCGACGATCTGTTCATCAACGTTACTTACTCAAAGCCGGGGCAGCCCAGTAGTGGCACCTCTTCTTACGTTCCCTAATTTCTTCAACGATTCTCTCGTCATCTTATTCTTTCTTTACCAATCTGTAATACCGATGAGGCATTGCCTGCCTCGTCCTGTCAATACCGCGGTGTGTTCCACCAACACCATATCTCTTTGTCAAGACTTGGACATTCTCTTATCATACTGTGTATTGTACGATACCCACGCGCACTCGTTGTAAATGTCTCTTATGGCGTTCAGTCTGGAAGTTTCGGAGGAAATGTATTATAGTAGAAGTGCCGCAGGTATATATGAAGATTACGCATGGTTAGACGGAGAGTTGTTTTTCGCACCTTATGCTGTCGTGACCTTGTCGCAACATGTCGGAAGTTTTATGTCTTAGTCCTCTCAACGGTTCAAAACCAGCCAGTGGTTGAATGGGCGTCTCGAATGACCGTGGCACGTGGTGTCATTTACCCGCCGGTGCTTTTATCGGGGGTTATGGCGGCTCGCGATCATCGGAGAAATGTGCACGCGCCGAGTTCGCAGTCTGCACACCGGGACAAGCCTACCGTCATCGCACCTGAGGTTGCCTAGAGTAAATGAGAGCTCCAACACTGCCCACTCATGGATTACCTACTTCGGGTGATGGGTTCTCTGTACAAAGATGGATTCACAGCCAGCCATCAATCGTTTGCTGGACGGGAAGCGAGCCCTTTAGGTAGCCTGCACGCTTTCCAATTGTCACGAGAAACCATGGAAGACTCTCCCATACCATTGTCTTTGCACGATCACTGGCCCCGGCGGCGTGGGTGAGGGTTCGCATATGTAAAGGGTGTTACATATCCGCCGGAGATTGAACCGAAGCAGCCGTGGTCGGGTCGGCTTTTGACGAGAGAAAGATGCAAACAAGGGACACTCTTCATCCCGCTCATAGGAACCGTGAGCAAGCAGAGCTTTGTAAGCTCTGGGTGAGAGTAGCAACGGTTATAAGCAAAGGGTTCGAGTGGAGGCTCGATCAGCCATTACGTAGCTTTGTCATTGCATAGTCACGAAAAAGGTATGAGAAAGTGCAGGCAAGCTGCGGCGAGGGATGCATCGGGCTTTGGTCGGCGGCGTGGGCTGGTGGGGCTAGCCAACAAGGACCCCCTTCTACGCCCCTACAAAACTTATCCCCTCCCAACACTCCCTCTCTCCTCTCTCTTCCTCCCCACACATTGCCCATCATGCCTTACGACAAGACGGACGAGCTCGCCATCAACACCATCCGAACCCTCGCGGTACGTTATCGCCCCTGCTCTACCTACCCCGCCATGACGACAAGCCTGCCCCGCCATCGCGGTTTTTCTCTCAACGCGTCCACCCGCTGGGCTTCAACGCATCCAGCGCTTTGTACAGTGTCAATTACTGACTTCAATGCTATATCTAGGTCGATGCCACGCTCGAGGCAAACTCCGGTCACCCGGGTGCGCCCATGGGCATGGGTAAGAACTCTCCGATGACGGATGCCAAAGCCTGACTGACCCTCCGAAGCCCCGGTGGCCCACGTCCTGTGGAACAAGTTCATGACGTTTAACCCCAAGAACCCCGACTGGGTGAACCGCGACCGTTTTGTTCTCTCGTACGTGCTCTCTATCTTCCTACAGCTCCGCATCCTTCGCAACGCATACAGTGCGTTTCTCCGAGCAATGCGCCAGTAGATATCATCGCAGAAAGTTAACTCCGCGGGGCCACAGCCATCAGCAAGACTTGCTTTTACGGCCCCGGGGAGATCCAGCATCATGCCGGAGTCAGGGCGAGGAAAAAGTCATTTCTGACAAGCTCCGCTGTTTTGCAAGATTTGCGTAGACTTTTGCGGGGGCATGATGCAATGAGTTCACTGACTCTAGTTTAGCAACGGACACGGATGCATGCTCCAATATGCTCTGCTCCACCTGTTCGGCTACGCGTTGAGCATTGACGACTTGAAGAACTTCCGTGTAAGTTTCTTTAGTGTTGCGGAGGCACTCCTGGGACACGACTACTGACCTGTGATTACAGCAAGTCGACAGCATCACACCCGGCCACCCTGAAGCTCATGACACCCCCGGTATCGAAGTCACCACCGGCCCGCTCGGCCAAGGTTTCGCCAATGCCGTCGGTCTCGCTATTGCGCAGGCGCATACCGCGGCCGTTTTCAACAAGCCCGGCTTTGAGCTGATCAACAACTACACATACATGTTCTTCGGTGATGGCTGCGCCATGGAGGGTATTGCCAGCGAGGCTGCCTCTACTGCCGGCCACTTGCAGTTGGGCAACCTAATTGCTATCTACGACGACAACCACATTTCCATCGGTATGTTTTCCAGCGCATAATTTCAGTTGAGGCACTAATCGTGGGTCGCAGATGGTGACACCAAGTGCGCATTCACCGAGGATGTCATGAAACGATTCGAGGCCTACGGCTGGCACACCCTGCACGTCGAGAACGGCGACTCTGACCTTGAGGGTATTGAGAAGGCTATTGCTGAGGCCAAGAAGGTCACGGACAAGCCCTCAGTCATCAAGCTCACCACCACCATCGGTTTCGGTTCCAAGCTCCAGGGTACTGGTGGCGTTCACGGCAACCCCTTGAAGGCAGATGACGCCAAGCAGGTCAAGGAGAAGTTCGGTTTTGACCCTGAGAAGACCTTCCAGGTTCCCCAGGAGGTCTACGACCAATACCACAAGCACGCTGCCGAGGGTGCCGCTGCTGAGGAAGAGTGGAACAAGCTCTTCGAGAAGTACGGCAAGGAGCACAAGGAGCTTCACGCTGACCTTGCTCGCCGATTGACTGGTGAGCTGCCAGAGGGCTGGGTTAGCAAGCTCCCCACATACAAGCCTTCGGACCCCGCTATTGCGTCCCGAAAGCTCTCCGAGAGCGTCTTGGAGGCCATCTACGAGGCCGTCCCTGAGCTTCTGTCCGGTTCCGCAGATCTGACTGGTTCCAACAACACCCGCTGGAAGAACGCTGTTGACTTCCAGCCCCCTAGCCTTGGTATCGGCGAGTGGTCTGGTCGCTACCTCCGATATGGTGTTCGTGAGCACGCCATGGCCGCTATCATGAACGGTCTCTCTGCCTACGGCACCATCATCCCTGCCGGTGGTACTTTCCTTAACTTCGTATCATATGCTGCCGGTGCCGTTCGTCTATCCTCGCTTTCTCAACAGCGTGTCATCTACGTCGCTACCCACGACTCCATCGGTCTTGGTGAGGATGGTCCCACTCACCAGCCTATCGAGACACTTGCCCATTTCCGTGCTCTGCCCAATATGATGGTATGGCGCCCGGCTGATGGTAACGAGACTTCGGCTGCTTACTACATGGCTCTTACCTCCAAGCACACTCCATCCATCCTTGCCCTTACCCGCCAGAACTTGCCCCAGCTTGAGGGCTCAACACTGGACAAGGCCATCAAGGGTGGCTACGTTGCTCTTGAGAACGAGAAGGCCGACGTCACTCTCGTCTCCACCGGTTCGGAAGTTTCGCTCTGCTTGGAGGCTGTCAAGGTCCTTAGCGAGGAGGGTCTTACCGCACGTGTTGTGTCCATGCCTTGCGTTGAGGTTTTCGACGCCCAGTCTAAGGACTACCGCCTCTCTGTCCTCCCCGACGGTATTCCCACCCTCAGCGTCGAGGTCATGTCCACCCTTGGTTGGGAGAAGTATTCGCATGAGCAATTCGGCCTCAACAGGTTCGGTGCTTCCGGTCCTTACAAGAAGGTCTACGAGGTATGTTACTCTATACCCACACGAAAATCTTGATCTAACATTGGCACAGAAATTCGAGTTCACCCCTAAGGGCGTTGCCAAGCGTGCTAAGCTTACCGTCGACTTCTACAAGGATGTCAAGCCCCTCCGCTCGCCCATCAACCGTGCTTTCACTCAGCTTATTTAAGCTGTTGATGTTTGCTGAAAGTTGGGCGCGGGTAGGATGTTCACTGTTACGATTTGATATGACTGAATGGAAGATGCGATAAACACGCTTTGCTGGCTACGGCTGCGCCACGGAAAAGGAACTAGGTGTATAGAATTCGATATCTTTGTTTGATCCATTGTCAGCTTAACAGACGACTGTGCCGTTACCCAGTGCATTTCGTCTGACTTACACTTGCACTCATACCATTGCCGAGATTCTCGCAGTTGATTCGACAGTTTGTATGACCAAGTAGACGAGACTCAACAGAGAACGGTCTGCATGGTGCTAGGTTAACAGTTTGGGTAACACACAACATGTTTGACTCTGTCTGGGCAACGCAAGAGAAGTAGGACAGGGTCGGTTCCGAGCCGTACGGAGAAGGGATTCGGGTCATCATCCTGTCCTCTATCGCGATGCTCGTCAATTTCGCTGATGGTTGAATGTGCTGAATGGAGTGAAAACGGCAAGACATGGGACTGGTATGCCCAGGAAGGGCCCCGGGTCGGTTTACCTGAGAATCGGGCGGATTGCCGTTGGAAAAGGCACACAGACTTAGCGCTTACGGATTCGAGTGCTCGGTATGCGACACATGCTGTGCATAAGGGACCCCAGGACCGCACGGCACATCATTGCCGTGGTGTTGTTCCTCTTCAGAGGCACGGGATCGGCACGGAAGGTCGGTAGGATTTAGCGCAGGATTTAGGTCGACCTGACTTGACTTTGGGGTTTCTGACTTACCTTGACGAGACAGAGTCTATGCTGACAGGCAAATGTAGTAAGTTATTTCACACTTGATATTTCTTGGACGTTTTTTACTACGTATTTTTAATGTATCATTCAAAAGATTAATTACATTGACATCTAAAAAATCTATTATATAGCATAATCTAATTACATTTGTATAATAATTAATGTTATATAGCGAGTAGAAAAAAACCGTACTTTCTAGTATATCAATAGTTATTAAGTTTGAAAATAGTTGTATATCAATAGTTATTAAGTTTGAAAATAGTTGTATATCAATAGTTATTAAGTTTGAAAATAGTTGTATATCAATAGTTATTAAGTTTAAAAATAGTTCTCGTGACGCCCATGGCTGGAACAAATATTGGAAACCACAGGAACTGAGTGAAGGTGATGCGAGCTGAAGATGTATTAGGCCGCAACTTGTCGCTTCTGCAAAGAGCTTGGATGACCAGCATCCCCTCCAGATGCGGGATTTTTGCGTGACAGGCCGCGGCCGGTCGAGGGGGGATAGAAAGGAGGTTGTACTGCTAGGAAACGGGTCTTAGTCTTGACTCTTGATCCTGTCAGTGAAGGCGGCCAAAGCGACCTGGGATCGCGCTGTGACCCTCGCTTTTGGCGCTGCGAATTAAAGACACCGCTTCAGGAAAATCAGAGCGTCCGCAGAAGGCGCCAGAGGCTCCAGCTTGCCAGCTATGCAATGCTGCTCGTAAAGGAGGTCGACTGTGTGCTGTGCCTGGCGAGGCAATGATGTTTGTTGCACATTCTCATGCAACAATCGCAGATTCCTTACTAAAAGAATAAGCCGCACCTTCCGGATGGCCCTGCGTCATGTCTGGAGCGGGTTATTATATACACATCAATCGCAACAGCCGCCATCAATCGCCCGCTCAGCCTGAGATCCTCTTTCCAGCTAGTAGGGGGCACGCCTCGGCCCAAGCCGCAATACCCATCCTCGTACTGTCTCTGCTTGCGAGGACGGGCACTCAACCCTCTCCTACGTCGCCTTCGTTCTGCTGCTGCATGTAGTGATCCGCACTTCCCGAGTCACAAGAAACCTGGCGCGAACCAAGCGTTCTTGGCCACCACACAGCCCCGACCCGTAGGGCCCGTCTATGCAGCCTAGTTACGTCGACCAAGCATGCCGCGTCCTGCCTTTACGACCAAGCTGTCGCTGCCGGTCCGCCTGAAGCCCAACAACAACAGCACAAGCTCGGCGACCACGAGCATCCCCACAAGCCGCACCGTGAGCCCCAGACGCGCCGCAATGAATGAGAACAGCAAGCCTGGACTGGTGCTGCGAGCCAATGTTGTTCAGGTGCGCACTACCCCGCGGAGAGCTGCACCTGAGCTAACCACCGCTGCAGGGCCGCAACCTCGCTGCGAAGGACAGGAGCGGCACCTCTGACCCTGTAAGTGTCTCCCGATTACCAAATTGTTCAATCCGTTGCAGTGCTAGCTGTAGCTGACCACGAGCCTGGTAGTACCTTGTCCTGAACGTCGGAGACGCGCGCGAGGCCACGCCCCCCATCAACAAGACCCTGAATCCAGAATGGAAGACCACGCTCGAATTTCCCATCGTCGGCACGCAGAGCATGCTGCTTGAGGCCTGCTGCTGGGACAAGGACCGCTTTGGCAAGGACTACATGGGCGAGTTTGACGTCATCGTCGAGGACGTCTTCCAGAACGGACAAGCAGTGCAGGGCCCCAAGTGGTTTCCACTCGAGTCGAGGCGCACTGGAAGAAAGAAAGCAGTGGTTACGGGCGAAATCCAGATCCAGTTCTCTCTCGCCGACGCGAGCAATCCCAATGCCTCCAACGACGAGCTCATCCAGAAACTCATGGCCTTCACCTCGCAGACGCCCAGCCCCGACGACGACGACGACGAATTTTTGCTCCGAGCCGAAAGCGCAGAGAACGATGAAGAGGCTGAGGAGGAAGAAAGTTCGGATGAGGCGCTCGACGAAAGCAAGAAGGCAGAGAAGAGAGAGAAGCGCCGCAGAAAGCTTAGATTGGCAAGACTGAGGAAGAAGGCGAACAAGCTCCGCAGCTATGAGTTCTCGGACAAGACTGAAGTGGCGGGCGTGCTTTTCCTGGAGATCAGCAAGGTCACTGGTCTGCCGCCTGAGAAGAATGGTAGGTGCTAATGTTGCGGGCGAAACCCATAGGCTAATGTGCTACAGTCACTCGCACCTCTTTCGACATGGATCCGTTCGTCGTCACCTCGCTCGGAAAGAAGACTTACCGCACAAAGACTATCCGCCATAACCTGAACCCTGTGTTTGACGAGAAGCTCGTTTTCCAAGTCCTCAAGCACGAGACCAACTATTCGGTCAGCTTCACGGTCATAGACAAGGACAAGTTCTCTGGAAACGACTACGTCGGAACAGTAAACTTTCCAGTCGAAAAGGCGGTCTCCGTGGCTCCCGAAGCTGACCCTACAACCGGCCTCTACAGACTGCCCGAGCCGTCTGATTCTCCGGGCCTCTCAGCAGAAACGAGTGAAGCAAGGAGATCGCGCTTCAGGCTCCCGATGTCTCGATCGTCATCCACTCATAGCCTTTCCCGCCTTGGCCGACCCATTCTGCGCAAGGAGAACTCAGCCGGCTCATTGTCAGGAAAGGAGTCAAATGGTAGCTTGGCCCCACCTCCGACGAGCGTTCCACAAACCTCTGGAGTTGAGAACAACGGACAAGCGGCTCATGGCATTCCGACAGTCAACGTGGATTCAGCAGCAATAGATGACCAAGATCTCAAAATGTACACTCTGCCTTTGGAATTGAAGAACAAAGAGCGTTGGGAGGCGAAACACAGCCCGACTTTGTACATCAAGGCCAAGTATCTCCCTTACAAGGCGTTGCGTCAACAATTCTGGAGGGCTATGCTCAAGCAGTATGATGCTGACGACAGTGGTCTGATCGACAAGGTCGAGATCACCACCATGCTGGACACTTTAGGCTCGACTCTTCATGAATCCACCATCGATGGCTTTTTCCGAACGTTCTCAGGAGAACATAACGGCGACGAGGTGCTTACATTCGACCAAGCAGTGATGTGCTTGGAGGAGCAGCTGCAGCGCGTCGAGGAGCGAGACGCTAATAAGGGCTCGTTCGGACACCTTACGGCTTCAAGCAGCGACCTCTTTGCATCGGGCAACGCCACGCCTTCTTTTACCTCTGGCACACAGACCCCGCTGAACGCGCACCACTCTCAAACATCGATACCAGCACTAGAAACAGACCATCTTGGCGTCGAGGGCGAGGAAGGCGACATTCTACCGGGAGATGATTTGGCAGATGAGAAGGGTGAGGAACATGTCATTGAGATCCGAGAATGTCCCATTTGCCACCAACCACGTCTGAACAAGAAGTCAGATGCCGACATCATCACCCATGTCGCCACATGCGCCAGTCAGGATTGGCGACAGGTCAACAACATTGTCATGGCCGGATTCGTTACTGCAAACCAGGCGCAGCGCAAATGGTTTTCGAAGGTCATCACGAAGATCTCCTACGGTGGATACAAACTCGGAGCCAACTCGGCCAACATTCTTGTTCAAGACCGCCTTACTGGACAGATCAACGAGGAGCGCATGAGTGTATATGTGAGACTTGGTATCCGTCTACTCTACAAAGGTCTCAAGGCGAACAATATGGAGAAGAAGCGAAGTTAGTATCTACAATTATGTATGCGAGTCGATGCTGACCCTGACCAGTTCGGAAGCTGCTACGATCCCTCAGTTTCAAGCAAGGACGGAAGTACGATGATCCTGCATCGACTAAAGAGATTGAGGGCTTCGTTGCCTTCCATCAGCTTGACATGTCCGAAATTCTGCTCCCGACATCGGAATTTAAGAGCTTCAACGAGTTCTTCTACCGAGCTTTGAAGCCTGGGGCGCGACCGTGCTCAGCTCCCGAAGATCCCAGGGTCATTGTTTCCCCTGCAGACTGTCGGTCTGTGGTTTTCAACACTCTCGATGCAGCTCAGGCGATCTGGGTCAAGGGCCGCGAGTTCACAGTCCAGCGATTGTTGGGCGATGCCTACCCTGAGGATGCGAAGCGCTATGTTGGAGGATCCCTAGGTATTTTCCGTCTCGCACCACAGGACTATCACCGCTTCCACATCCCCGTGGATGGTGTCATGGACGAACCAAAGACCATTGAGGGCGAGTACTATACGGTAAACCCCATGGCTATTCGATCGGCGCTTGACGTGTACGGTGAGAATGTTCGTGTCTGTGTGCCGATTGATTCAGTCGCCCATGGACGGGTAATGGTGATATGTATCGGCGCGATGATGGTCGGGAGCACTGTCATCACACGTAACAAAGGAAATCAGGTCAAGCGAGCTGAGGAACTGGGCTACTTCAAGTTTGGTGGAAGCACCCTGTTGTTGCTCTTTGAGCCGGGCCAGATGCGGTACGACGAGGACCTGGTCGACAACTCTAAAGCTGCCTTGGAAACTCTCGTAAGTCTATCCGTCCATGTTACACTGGCCCTAGCTAAAACGTCTAGGTTCGCGTCGGCATGTCAATTGGCCACAGCCCCAATAGAGCTTCTCACACGCCCGACATGCGCAAGGAAAACCCCACACACGAAGAGAAGCAAGACGCAAAGCGTCGTATCGAGGGCAGTCTGGCGCCAGAGGGCGTGCAGGGCCCGATGCCGGGCGCAGGCTTCCAGTAGCTGTTTCCATAGGATTGCTTAGACGCAGGGAAGGGTCATTTGAGTGTTCGAGCATAACGACATGATGAAAGGCACACGATAGCATACAGGATTGATCGCGGCTTTGGGATGCTGCTCTCTCCAGGGCGTTTGATATATGATGGCATAGCAACATTGGATAGGTGTAGTTATATGTTGAATTTGAAGCCGCAGCTGCAGCTTTGCTAGACTCGTACACGCACGGGAAAGTTGCTCAGGGCAAAAAAGGGGTCGTCGCTGTGATGACCCATGTGGTGGAGATGGTCACCTGAGCAGGTGCGCGTTGCCTGAGTCAGCTGAACTGGCCCGACGCCAAGAAGTTTGGTCAATGAAGCCGCCTTTGTTTACACTTGACGCACGCCCACTACAATCCCAGTCCGTGTGCGACTGCCGACACCACCCTTTGACGCGCCCGAGCAGCATACGCATTATTCGCCAATTCCTACGCCCGATTAATACGAAACAATCAAATACCATATCCGCGCACCGCCCGAACTCGCCGACGTGCGCGTGTTGTCGCCGCGCACAGCCCATGTGCGCGCTTCGCTCTCCGCACCCACCGACAATCACGTAGCAACCGGACTCATGACCACTGTATTCGCGAGATCCCCTCTTCAACCGCTACCGATGGCCACAAACCGCGCGACTGCGCGACGAAGAAGCGCCAGAACCGCATTCGAAGACGACGATGCGCCTGTTGTGAAAAGAGCAAAGACGGAGGTGACAGCACCGGCAAAGAAGACAAACGGCGCGACAAGAAAGGCTGCGAAGACAGGTGAGTTGGGTCCATATGTGGCATGGCAGAGCGGAGTGTCCCGGGGCTCCAATCGTGTGCAAGTCGCGTTATTGAGCAATGGATTGAGGGCTGGATAAACTGACCGGGGCGCAGCATACGACGAGGATGACGACGGTTTCCAGTTTACGCGTCGCACTTCAAGGCGGGCGACCAAGGCCCAACCTGCGCCTGAACCAATACCCGAAGAACCAAGCAAGCTTCCACCAGCGCGTAGGAAAAAGTCCCTTGCTGCGCCTGATCCAGAGCCCGAGCATCCGGCACCGCAGAGAAAGAGGCGGTCGGCGCGTCTGTCAGGTGACAAGGAACACTTGAACCAGATGGACGGCAGCGCAGACGCAGCGAAGGCCGCGCCAAAGCGAGCGAAGAAGACCGCGCCTGTAGAGAAAGTGAAGAAGAAACAGGTTACTCCTGCGCCGGAACCGCAACCAGAAGGGAAGGCAGCGTCTGCTCCTGTGCAGACACCGAAAGTGGACGGAATCCATGTTGCGAAGAAGCGCGATGGGGCGACTAAGATCATGTTGCCCTTTGCCGACACACCTGTGATCAATCGCAATAAGGAAATGCGGAAAGGGGGCAAAGATGGTCACCGGAGGAGTAGCACAGGGCTGAGGGGAAGGAGAGCCAGCTCCCTGATCGACAGCGGCATGTCCAATGGTACGTGTTTGCGCGACAGCCTACCTGAAGGGACTTACACTGATTTGTGCCAGCATTACCGCATTCCGAGGTCGAAGTTCGCGATTTTTACAAGTATATCGAGCAAAGCTTACCCGAACCGCGGCGCATGAAGCAACTATTGACCTGGTGCGGTTCACGAGCGCTGCCAGAGAAGCCGTTAGGGAACGTAAGAAATGCAAATGCCATCATGGCTGCGCGAGCCATCCAACAAGAGCTTATAGACGATCTCGCCAGCAAACCGGAACTTTCAGATTGGTTCAGCAGGGAGGAAATGGCATCTCCAACCGTAGTGAAGAAGCCAAATCCTCAGAACGTTAAAAACCAGGCAACGCTCGAAGAGTTTGAACAGGAGGTGAAACGGTATGGCATCTCATATCTAATCTGATGATTCGGAATCGCAACTGACACCGAGTAGCCTCGAGGAAGAAAAAGCCGCCTGGGAAGCCTTAGCCGCGGTTCCAGATTCTTCACTTGCGCCACCATCGATACAAACAGGAACTCAAACATTCGCTGATATCAACGCCTCTCTTCTCGACAGCGAACAAGCAGCCATACTAGCCGCCCTTCAAACTTCACAACAGCCACAACCCGAAGAATCCTGCTTCGCACCCTCTTCCTCCACATTCACTTTTACAACGCCCGCCGCATTACAAACCCACCTCGAGAAGCTCTCGCTCTCGCTAGAACCGAACATCGACCTCTTCGCAGACGGCGTGCACAAGATCGAGCAGTACAGAAACACCGCTGAGCGCGTGGCGGACCGCGTGCTGGGCACTGCGTCGAAGCGGTTGGGAGAGCGAGACAAGGAGAGCAAGGTGAAGGCCGGCACCGAAGGAATCGGCGTGGGCGATGTACTTAGGGGACTCGCGGGCGTGCTTAAGGAGTCGTAGGGCGTCTCTACGACCGCGAATATGATACAAGAGTCGTAGGAAGTCTCTGGGTCCGGCGCACTCATGGTGACGGTGACCGAGGTAGTGCCGCTGAACGACTGTCGATGTGGCGTGCTGTTTGTGCGTACGTCTGTATCTAAATGACGTATGTGGAGTTTGTTCTTTTGCTGCTTTTGCGGTGGGTTCGTCTGGGCCAGGTTGTCATGCATTTCCGGCGCGGCTGTTGAGAGGAGGACTTCGGGTATACCATTCTCTGTCGGGTATACCATTCTCTGTCGGGTATACCATTCTCTGTCGGGTATACCATTCTCTGTCGGGTATACCATTCTCTGTTAAGTCTATGACCATTACAGCTACATTACATGTCAAGTTATCTCGAGCAAGCCTGTCTGAGCATGGCCACTATAACCATCAACATCATAATAGCTTTTCTTCGGCTCAAAAATCCGACATAGATGTCCTCGTGCAACGTTGCGTCCTCACATCTTGACACACCAAATGACCAGCCTGCCTATCTCCTCGCTTCCTAGGTGGATCCCGAAGCCCAGTGTCAAGCGGAGGAACAGGAGTCTCTGCTCGAGGTACTTCATCACGTCCAGAGAAGCAGTCACGAGCTGCTCGGCGGTGCGACCGAGAAGCTGTTCCCACGCCGCATCTGAAAAGATGAGCTTTCCGGTACTAATTGTTCCGGTTTCGTCAATGACGTCGCCGAGCTGTGGTGTGTCAACGTCAAACTTTGTGCCCAAAATTGCAACTGATTATGATCTATCCTAGGGTAACTCAGCGGGACTTACTATGCGCGGGTTGATACGAAGTGTGCACTCCTGATCGCACTGCCGACATCTAGCCTTCACCTTACTTGCGAAGATCGGTTTGCCGCAGCACTCGTTGCTCATAAGCATCTCACGCTTGTAATTCGTAACAATGTGGAGTTCTGTGACGACGACACTTATGTATCCGACGGCTTTCTCTCTGGGGTTCGTTCTCGCGAATTCGTCGATTTCGCTCAGCTTATACAGGACTTTGACCACGGCACGGTCGGCCTCTTTTGCATCAAAAAGGTCGTAAGGGAATGACGGGTTGACATGCTCTTTCTTCGTGAGCCGCTGGGCAAGAGCTCTGAGGTAGCGAGCTTCAGCTATGGCAGGGTCGATGAAAACTTTTGTGTTTGCATTCAAAGACACTTTTGCTGTTTTGTCGATTCGCCAGCCAGGACCGGCGATCAGCAGCACGGTTTCGTAGGGCTTCCACAGGGATGCTGATCCTGAGACTGAGCCGTAGAGCGTAAGGTAACCTTCCGAGCTGTCGTCAAGCACAACAGCAGTGATCAGGTCTGAAGTGCTGCCGTTCTTGTTGGTGACTGCCACGAAGTTAGACTAACGTATGAAGGCCGAGCCCCATTTCTCTCTGTATTGCCCAGCCCGGAGCTTACAGAGGGCTCGAATCCCGACGGCTATCCTGGGCGAGGTGACTCACACTTCTTCCTTGGCCCGATACTCTTCACACAGACCATAAGCTTGCAATCATCAACATCAAATCCACCATCTACGAAGTTCTTCAGAGTCATGAGTCCCGGCAGCACCTGGCTATCCCGCACCCCAAACGGTCTCTTGAACATTGATCCATCGTCACTTCGCTCATGGATCATAAAGTGACAATTGCGCTCGTTCTCAGGGAATATGCTCGTAAACAGCGGCGCCGCGCTTGGTGCAAGTCCAATCTGGCCATCTCCTTGACTGACATGAACTGTCCAGAGCGTGACGAGTTGACCTAGCTTCAGTGGGTAGACAATCTTCGCATACCATAGCCGAACAGACATAGTGCCAATATCGTCTGCTATCATGATCTTTACGAATCCTTGGGCCGCCTTTGGTCGCTTGCTGGGCTTGGGCATGTCGTAGAAGTTCACAACGCGGCCCATCAGGGTGAGATGGCGCGGGCCGGGCTCAAGAGACGCGATGTCGCTTTCTTCATAGTCGAGAGCAGGCACCCATGCACTTGTGGGTGAGGATGCATGCAGCTCTTCGGGGGTGAAGCCGTCCCCTGGTGTGGCTTTGATCGGTGAAGATGACGAGAAATAGGACTGTATTGATGAAGCCGGCATTTTCTGGAGTAAGCTGCGCTGAGAACGTCGAGAGTGAGAAGGCAAGCGCCACCAGTTGTAACTGACGGGGCACACGGAGGTGCTGCGTAGTGAGGTGCGTGAGATGACAGGTGAGATCGAGGAGTGAGAGTTATGGACCGAAAACCGAAGTCAACGAGGGAGGAAGAGTGTTGTGGCAATGGTTAAAGTTGTTTGTTGGGAGCATGACAAAGTGGAGGAAGTCGCGAGGCAGGCACATTGCGGCAGTCAGTCACAACAGCGGCAGGCGCGACCATGAACATAGAACTCAGATTGCTTGGTGAGCACATCGGATACTGGGATCGATGACATTGTACTGCAAAAAGCATAGAGCACAGGAAGTAGCGCAATTGACTGGGTTTTGATTGCTACTATACTTAAGGAATGTCCGAAGGCAATTGCCTACCCGCCAGAAAAGCAAGACCAGCCATGAGTTGAATCATGGACATGAGCATCTTGAGGTGCCCAAGTACTGCTGAGCACATACTCCGATAACAGGTGAAACCACTAAGCAAACCCGAAAGCCAGATCAAGTGAGACTCCCTAGAAGAGCTTGTGCTCAAGAGTCATGTCGTTTTCTGGCTCAAGCCCGACACATGCCCTGAAGATATTCGTCAGGGCAGCACGCTGCTTGGCGAGAGAGTTGATGACAGGTGTGCCGGGAGGCGTGAGGGGAGCCTACGCGAATCAGCAACATGAAGATAGAAGGGCAAAGAAACTCACCTTGAGCATGTAGCTAAGAATGCTGAGAACGCTGTGAAATCCGGCGTAGTTCGCATCGGCAGCATTGGAAGCATCGGCACCATGGGCCTTCCATTGGATACGTGTCATCATCTCGGCAACAAGAACCAGGTCGATGATCAAGGGGGAGGCCAGGAGCGAATCTTCGCAAACGTTGAAGATGCTAATTGTCTGGTGTCCACCCAGGAAGATCTCGGCGTAGTACTCATCAAGAGCACGCTTGTCGTCACCAACAGCAGGCATGTACTTGATGACGACAGTGTGATCCGGGTGCTCGCCCTCCTTGTACAATACCGTGTTGGCAGCTACCATGTCGTCGATAACGTTGGACTTGGAGATCTCCTTGGAGCGGAACTGCTTCTGGGAGCTGAGGTTCTTGCCGTCGTTGTTGCCGAGATGGTTGTAGCTAGCAACAGATGTGAGCTTGATACCCGCGTTGATCAAGAAGTCCACGAGAGCAGACTTCATCTTAGTCTGACCGGATTTGAAGTCGTCACCACCAATGAAGGCATTGTGCTTCTCCGCGAGCTGAATAGCGCCCGGGACGAAGGTGTTCTGGGGAGAACCGTTGATGAAAGGGACCTGGTCCAAGATACAGGCAACCGCGAACATGGTCGACGGAGAGACTTCCCCATGACCAGTCTCGATAGCCTTGAGGAGGTTGTCGGCAGTGTCGTTAACCCCAGGCAGAATGTCGGCGAAACGCTCCGTGTTGGCAGTCCACTGGACGATGACTTTGTCGAGACCATTGGCAGCCTTGAACTCACGAATGTCCTTACGAATCTGCTCAATGTGAGCCATGGAAGCCTTGGACCCGGGAATGAGGTTGTCCGCACGGTCCTCCTGGTTGGCCGCAATGAAGTCGGGGTAGTAAATGCTAGGCAGAGGCGTCACCTGAGCCATCTCTTTGCGCACCAGAGACTTCAGGGTCGGCTCAAGCACTCTAGCACGGTCCATGGCTTCGGCCAAATTCAACCCGCTGATATCCCAACCGCCGATGACAAGATCGTTGGGGTGAACCATGGGCATCAGATCATGGAATGGGATGTTGATGTCCGCGCCCGTCTCGCTGTCGACACCGAGCTTGGTCGTAGATGCCATGATGACGGATCCATAGTAGTTGGCACCCCGCTTACCCTCTTTGGTCTCCCACTCGAGGCCGCGGCGGTTGGCGAGAATACCAGCAGTCACCGTTGTACCGTTGTTGCCACCCAGACCAATAAGCATGACACCGAGCTTGGGAATTTTGCGGTCGACCTTGAAGTCGTACAGAGTCTCCTTGGGAACGGCCACATACTTTCCGTTGGCGTTCTTGGAAATAGCCGTGGTACGGTAAGTATACTTGGACTTGATGGTGTCGTTGGTGTATTCGACGTTGGGAGAGTCCACAACAAAGAGACCGTTGGCTTGGGCAGCCGCCGTCCCACTTCCACCGTTCGCAAAACCGACGGACTCCTCAGCGTGAGGGGCCATCTTGACAAATGAGTTGATTTGGTGCCTTTGAAGCTGATTTGGTTGCTTAAAAGGCTAGTATAAGATCCGATGCTCCTCCTGAGGGAGAGGTGCGTCGGCCTGCGAAGGTGTTGTGGGACCTGTTTCCATTAGTGAGTGTTTCATGTGGCCGTGTTGGAAATATTGAGGGCCACATACGAGTTGAGAAGATTAGAAAACGTGGTGACTATCTGGGCAATGGCCCTATGATACTCTTTTGAGCGATAGGTTGAGTGGGGGGTGGGGTGAACTGGGAACCGAAGTGCCTCAAAATATGTAGATAGGGTTTGACTTTGGAGGGGTAAGTTGATATCTGGACGAGCGAGAGCGACTTCAGCAAGCTTGGAGAGTGTAGGGTGAGCGAGCAGTGGACTTTGTGCGAGGAGGGGGCTTTAAGGGTAGGCTCGGGTATTCTCACCCGCGCATATTATCTGCTCGCGCTAATTGAAGCGCCAACAACCAGGCAGGGACCCGCCAGATGCCAGACGCTAGACAACTCTCCACCGCCATTTCAAAAGCGAGGCTCGTCTGCGGAGAGAAGGCCACTCGAGACACGTTGCGAGAGTATCGGCGGTGAGGGATGCGAAGATTGCATGCCTCTGGGAACGGCAGCAGCAGCAGCAGGAGCAGCATCAGCACCAGCATCAGTGGCATCAGTGGCATCAGTGGCATCAGTGGCATCAGCATCAGCAGCACCACCACCACTATCACCACCGCCACTATCAGCAAGAATTTACCATGCAGAGTAGAAGGAAATCTCCACATGGAAAAGGGTCACACACATTGCTCCATGGTCTACCTATCAATATCAAAACTTCGATGGCGTTCGCGGGGTCGAGCTCCAGCTTCTCCACTGCACGCGACCTCCTCCGCAGCCCGCCTCATCAGACAAGTCGGAACAGCAGCTATTCTTTCGGAGCGACCCGCGCAGAAGGACGTCGGCTGTCCGACGGACTTCGTGTCGATGCTCGTGTGTGTACTTCTGCAGGTAGCATACTTAGGTAGCAGGCCTAGCATACCTAGCATACCGGCGTTGCGGCGTTGCGGCGTTGCGTTGTCGCTGTTCTCTCCTGCCGTGCAAAACAACCCCCGCCATGCAGGTCCATGTTTACATAATGCCGTGCCCCGCTTGGCAGAAACACGCCCGTTACTGGTCGACTGGGAACTGTTGAGCACGCTGCATTTCCTGCATCACTCTTCTGTTTGCACTGCGCAGAGCAAACGACTCTTGTTCATCCTTCTGGCTCCTGCATCCACCAGTGCTTGTTTCGAAGCACATCTCTCTCGTCACTGCTGCCCGTCTCCACGACCACCTTGACACCTCGCCGGCTTCAAGACTGTTTGTAATGCGAAGACGGCCAAGCATGCCAACGCAGCGCGGCTTGGTGCCATCCCGACCCTCCGAGTACAGCTTGGGGCGGCTCGCTGACTGCTGAGACGAGTTTAGCTGAAGGATTCAACGGCATCTCATGAGAGAATCACTCCAAAGTGGGCCGTGGCAGTCGTGAATGGAAGGTCGTTCACGTTGCCCTGCGAGTTGCCCAGGAGGCGGCCTGCATGTCCGCCCAGGGTCCACGGGCTCCCGCAGAGCCTAGCAGGTAGGCGGTTGACAGCAGCCTGCAGCTACAACAATAGCGACGTTATTAGTCAAGACCGTCAAGACCGTCAAGACCGTCGAGACCGTCATCACACCAGACCGGCGCCGTCACAGTCGCGAGAAACATATCATCGACCCGCAGCGACCTCGGATTTCTCGTCTTCAGCGTTTCATGATATCCTCGCATCCGCCCACCAGGACGTCCGAAACTTCGGGCGCTAACACATCTGAGCTGAGACCAGTTCGCGGCCTTCACGTTCGCCACATCTCGTGCCATCAGCGCACACAAGTTGCGCAACAGGCGACCGCCTTTCATGCAGGAGGCGTTGTCCCTTCGACGACGATCGCGCAAAGAGGCAGCGATCTGCCACACTTCCAATCATACCCGAACCTTCTATCAATGGCTTAAATGATTATCGCTCTCCTGAGCATCGACGCGATCCCCAACCTAGCTGAGCGGCGTGGTCGGCTCCAAGTCAGCTCGCCCAGCAACAACATGTCCAGCAAAGCCGCGAGAACAGGCGCGCAGTCCGATTACACAAACAGCCATCATCGTCATCAGCGCTTGTGACACTCAGCGCGACACAAATCCGATGGGCGCTGTTTCATCAATTCTGGCCCAGTTTCTGGCGCGCGTGGGCCGCCGCATCGTGGGAACTCCGTGCACTCCTGAACACCCGTCCGGCGAATCACAAGCCGTTATCTAAAATACCTCCAGCGCCACATTCAGGGACAAGCGCGGGTTCCTTGCAGGGCTCACAGAGCGTCTCGAAATGGAGCTTGTCTGTGGTCGCCTGCTCGTTCGCATTTGATTGCTTCGACTCAGGCTTTTGATAGTGCATTTGTCTGATCTCTCCCGCTACCAGATTGTCCACTTCATCATTCGTCGGGTCTGACATTGCGTCCGCGGGGCTAAAGACTTTCCAACCAGGGTGTGGTTCGCTAGACGTCTTCAGACCGCTCTGAGCAGTTCCCGCGGCCGTCTTCACTTCAGGCCCGCTTCAAGCATCATTTCCGTGTTGCCTGTCTCCATTCAGTAAGTCACTATCCGCTTTAACACACTTCGGTTCTTCGAATGCTCAGGGATTGGCCTCTGGCCTCGGCGCGCACTGTTACCGTAGCTGCCCTGACTCGGCGTTGCAAGCGCCTACCCAATTTATGATCCTACTCCCAAACACTTTGTCCTCTGGGAAAACGCTGGACGTGGAAACACATACCCTCACCTACTTTGCGTACGCGAGCTACCATCGACTGAAAAATATCATTCAGGTCATTCTGGAGAAGGGCAACTATGGCTACCGATGGCCTGAGTTTTCTGCCGACCATAAAGTGCTCAGATTGCGGTATCGACATCGAGATCTCGCAACTGGCTGACCATGTCTGCGCTCCCGCTTCTCTCAGTAAGTTTGGCCCGCAGAAAGCTTGATGGTTCGACTTTAATCATTCTTCCAGAAGATGAAGGCTCAGCCTCGCCGAAATTGGATCGCGCAGCTACGTTTGACGGTTCATCTTTGAACAAGCAACCGGACCGTCAGTCGCGATCCGCTCGCATGCCACCGCCACCGCGAATAGACCCTTATGCTGCTAGTAAGTGCTTGAATGTATGGTGTAACTACCGAAGGCATCGCTGACCTCAACAGATAAACCCTTCTTAGACCCAGGTGACCTATCGCCTGACAGCAGCTACAGCGACCCTAAAAGTCGACCGGCTCTTTCACCTGGATCTGGAAGGTTACCACACCCAATGAACCGCAGCGCAACGAGCCCTCTACCACAGACCCGTATTCCTTCGCCGCAAGGATTGTCGTCCAGCTTGGACTCTGACTTTTCTCGTTTTCCGACTGACCGCAGTGGTACGCCACCGAACGCGAGACCAAAGACTCGCGACAGACTAGAGCCTTCACCCTCGTATGATCAGAACTACGCACAACCGAGCCCTCTTTTTGCGCCGTTGAGCCCACGTGTTAATGGAGGAGAAAGTATAATGAAGAGGATGGATACTATTGCGCCTGGTCCTTTCACAGGTGACCGCAGGCCAAGCACATCCAACGGGCCGCGACCACCTAGTCAAGGCCGGATACCTCTCAGTCACCAAAGGACGAATACTCAGGGCAGTGTTAGAAGCAACGGCATAGCATCGAACTCCAGGATGTCGACGACGTCTAGTGCTTCGCGCGGTTCAGTATTCTCAAACGGCAGCTCTGGACTGCCTTCGCGACCTAGACCTGGTGCGGGACCCTTCGCTGTGATGCCACCACCGCCGCCGCCTCCGCCAAAAGATGAAGACACTGAAGGCATTGATGCTTTCCTAGCACGCTTGCAGAACGAGACCCTGGTGCCTGCGAAGCTGGATCAGGATA
Source organism: Paraphaeosphaeria minitans (assembly GCA_015832175.1). NCBI lineage: Eukaryota > Fungi > Ascomycota > Dothideomycetes > Pleosporales > Didymosphaeriaceae > Paraphaeosphaeria > Paraphaeosphaeria minitans. The sequence continues at coordinate 1,129,564 of WJXW01000004.1, read as the reverse complement.
GTCAATCGAAGACTTTTCCTATGCGACAGGAAACGAGAGTTGATGTGGACCCTCCAGCGCCACCGGCTGACCGTATACCGCCTCCAAGACGGCCCACCGATATCGACACTCGAAGCGACTACACACTCTCGTCGCGCAGTTATGAGCCTTCGCTATCGAAACCCCCCCTTCCAATCTACGCTCGAGATCTCCCGAGCGACACCGTGCACACACCTTCAGATTCGGGTTTATCGGAAGATTCCTACACAAGCTCTGGCTTCAGGAGCGTAGCAAGCTCGAGATCGAGCCCACCCTTATCTGAAGCCAGCCATTCGCGTCAGGCCTCAAAGGTCGGCCGCTTAGAGTATTCCGATGATGAACCCATTCGCAGATTTCAGAGCCCCGAAATGTTCCTGGATCCCAGGCCAGCGCCACCCCAGCCTGAGAGCCGCAGAGGCAGGAGCCCTGAGCCCTACATACAAGCACCGAAAGCGCCTTACATGAGCGCTCCAGAATCCCCCATTGATCCAGCGATCCAGAGAGGGCTCTCCTCTACCATACGACGAGAAGAGCCGCGACTGATCCGCGATCCTGCTCTCAATACCCCAGGCTTGAAAAACCCATTCCCGCGAAACCTAGAACCCGAGCCACATCGCGAAGTGAACCGTCGGCCCACGACCGCGGGTAAGGGCAGGTGTCGCGGATGCTCTGAGCAGATCATCGGTAAATCAATCAAAGACTCCTCCGGACGTCTCACAGGCCGCTACCACAAGGCCTGCTTCGTCTGCCGCACCTGCCGTGATCCCTTTCCCACCGCAGAGTTCTACGTATTCAACGACGCCCCTTATTGCGGACAGCATTACCACCAGCTCAACGGCTCGCTCTGCCGCGCTTGCAACCGCGGCATCGAGGGCCAGTACCTCGAGACCGACCATCGACTCAAGTACCACCCGCGCTGCTTCTGCTGCAGCACGTGCCGCATCATGCTGCGCGATGACTACTACGAGGTCGGCGGGCGCAACTACTGTGAGCGCCACGCCTACAACGCCGTCAACCAGCGCAACAACTACCTCGGGCCCGGCGGTAACAACAGGACGCAGAAACTCGAGAAGCGTCGCACCAGGCTAATGATGATGGGTTGATCTTGAGTCGAGACACCTACCCACACCGTACTACATTACACCATATCCACTATTCGTAGCCAATCTTGGTTCCACCCACGGCGTCTCTCGGCGCTACTCCGTATGCCCCCTTTACCTTTAGCATCCGCATTAGCAAGCGTTCAGCTCACCCCTTCCGCAATGCCCCAGTCTATTCATTTCACGACGACGACGACGACGATGGTCGTGCCTTTTTTAACCCCTTCGTCTTTACGTTCTTTGTACCTCTTGGATACCCACTCCTTACGGCATTGTAATCACATTTACCTCACGTCACGATACGGCTCGTTAGCTTTGGCTTTGTTGGCGAGATATACCCCTTTCTTTCGCTTTCGTGTGTGCTGGGCTGCCTCGTAGCAAGGCTGTCGGATGGATGGCTTGATGGTTGTTGACCAAATATATTGCTTATGTCACTCGTAATGGATGTTCTTATGTGTTCCGTCAAGTTACTCGCTTGTGATATTCGTTTGGAGTACACTACTCTACATGATGAAAGCATGATGCCCGTCTTCCGCTAGTCATGAAACCATGCAAAATAGCCAGCCAGTTGCCTGGCGACCACAGATCCCACAGCATCTTGGCCGAACGGCCGCATCTTGTTCCAAGCAGCTTCCAATGACGCGGGTCTTCTTCCTGTCGTCGGTCGACTCATGGACTGTCTGCCTCAAAAGTGCCTTCCCTCAGTGCGCGCGCTTGCTCTTGCGCTTGATCACTGTACCCGTCTCGTTGATCTCCTCGTCACCGCACTGTGCGTCAAGCTCGCGGATGAAGTCCCGGAGACCGCCGAGGTTCTGGCGGGCCTCAACCACGCGTCGAGGCTGCTCTGTAGCCCCTCGCGCGGTCTCGATGTTTTGCCTCGCACGAGCGACACTGCCGGGCTTGAGAGCCTTCTGAGCGACCGCCATGTTCTGCCTAGCTCGCGAGACACTGCCTGGCTTCGTCGTGAGCACCGCATCTGATACCTCCCCGCTTAGCTTCTTGTACGCGTCTTGCCGGTGGTGCTCCGTCTCGATATGCTCCTCGATTTCTGCCTTCACCGTATCAAAGTCTCCGAATGGGCTCAAAGGACTCAAGGGGCTGATGCTCGGAGGCTTACGGGCATTCATCAGCAAAGCTGGTGAAGAAATCGTGGACTTTGGTAGAGGCCAGTGGATTGTGGCATTGGAACGCCGCGAATGAAGCGTACTGTCATCGTTTCCTGCGGACCAAGGAGGAGAGGTCGGGGCATAAGCTTGTCGAGGTGGTGAGCTGGAAGGTGTTACATTGTCGGGGATGGCAGAGGAACGATCCTCCACTGTCTTCTTCAATGAAACTGGATCATCCGTGCGAGAGTGTGCAGACTCCGAATAGTATTGTAATCCAATGTCAGGCTGCCCAACATTTGCTTGAAGATTTCCAGCTAAGTGGCTGCTCTCGCTCCTCGGTAGCGTGTGCCATCCATCACTTTCGTCGCGACGGCAGATTGACGCAGCCACTGTCGAACCTGTTGGAAGCCGCGGCCCGGGGAGCACTCCACGGTTTTTGGGATTGCGGTTGTCCCTGCGGGTCTTGTAGCGGCGAAACAACAGGTACAGGGCCAGGATAAGGAGAGAGCCACCCGCTATAATGCCTACGACAGCCCCTCCAATACTACTTTCCGTCATCGGCTCGTGATCTTGTACGTCGTCGAAAGAAAAGGACGGCACTTCCGTGGTTAAAAATCGCGGGGAGACGGTGGAAGTTGCTATAGTAACGGTTGACGAAGATACTGCAGTAATTGTGGACATATAGGTCGCCATTGTGGATGATGAAGATGCTGTGACATGTGTCGTGGCATACGACGTGGACGTTGGAGCGATCGTTCGTGGTATAGCCGTTTGCGTTTGCGTTTGCGTTCGCGGTTCACGGACAGTTGAGTTCACCCAGGTCGTTGCATGTGGAGGAGCAGCGAAGCCAGTATTTGGAGGGTGCAGAATGGATACGGGGAGGCTAGCGATGTATTTCGTGCTGGGTGGTGAGCAGGCGATGCTTGTCAGGCACATTCGACTGGCCTCTCTGATTCGGCTGCACTGGTATCAGCGTGTATGGTACCGAGACCGAAGTCAATATGTACTCACAACCCACATCCGCCTTTGTTGAGCTTAGACTCTACAGCCTCCCTGGAGCTGGGATACGGTCAGTGTCGCAGACGCTATAGGGAAGACGTGCTTCACTCACCTTTGGCAGCAGGAAACCTCGCCCACAAGATCAGTACAATTGAGGGGATCGACACAACGGACTGTCGATACGTGTCAGTTCGGAGTTTGCCGGAAGTGTTTGGATAGAAGCTCACATAGCCCGTAACCTTCGGTGCAGTACTCCGCTGGCGCGTCGGCACCAGGGCTTATGATGGGAGGCCAACCAGCGACGCTCGCTGCGAGTAGATGCAGCAGAAGGGCTGTGAAAATCCGACGCATTGAGGATTGCGTCCGCAGGGTCGTCGTGCGTCGGTCGAGTGTGCGTCCAAAGCAGAAGGAGCGAGGGAGTTCGCTGGCGAGAGAGGCTGATAAAAAGGCGACGAAGCTGTGGAAGTAAACGAAGACGTTCAATAGGGTTGAGAGAATAGCGAATGTGGTGCCTAGCGAAAAAGCTGGAATAGCAGGCAGCTTCACCTGATGGGTTAGCGCCACGTGCGTGATGAGGTGAAGACGAGGTATACTGCGAACAGAAACGGGCTAGCTAGCGCACAAACGCATCACTGACATTCCAACTACCCTACCCAGTGAGGTCCCACCGGGCGATGGATTCGTAGTGGTGGTAGGCTTACTGCATAGCAATGTGTTCGTCGCCCTCGGTCGTGCCTCCCAAGGTACTGGTTGAATTGACTCCCGTGAGCCATGAGCTGGACTCTGGGCCGACTGGATAACAAACATGATAGAAACGGCAATGTAAGCTCATCGATTCAGTGAAGAAGATAGAAGGGGTCGCAATGCCTTTTACCGCATCTATATCAATACCGAAGGCATCAACCTTACCATGATATAGCATAACCCGACCATGGGCACGAATGCTCGAGCCAAATCGAAGGGAACAACATATCAATCCCAAGTCCTCATGGTACCATGGTATCATGCAAGCCGCGAGGCTCATCTGTCGCGATGCAACCTGAAATCGTTGCTTGCTGGTACCTCATTGTGACACGCTCGCTTTATCTCCTTGGCGCAAGTCTCTTAGCAGCTTGCGGAGCTGAGGCCTACATAGCTACTCATGGAGTAGGAAGAGACCAGGATATCTCCTTTCAGTCGTCTTCGTGTCGACATGATATTTCTAACGAACAACGCCAAACTTGTGTTGGTACCATTCCTTCGACCGGTCATTTGATAGTGTCTGCACATTGCCATCAACGGAGAAGTCGAATAGACTCCGATATTCCTCAACGACCCAATCGCAGAATTCAACCCAGGCCTTTTTGAAGTGCACCTCGGCGGTTTTCTTCTCGTGGTCCTTGAGACAGCTATATTCCAAACTCCACAAAGCTAGCTGTTTCCAGCTATGTACTGACATGGTGGGCGAGCCCACCATGATCTGGTAGAATTCATGCGACATTGAGTTACTAGTGAATCAATTAGCATGCGAGTTGAAAAGCAACAGTACAGTGACAAACCTGAAAAGCGAAGGATTGTCGCTATTCACACAACAGGGGATGCCTGCTGCAAGAAGTTCTGGGTACGGGTGCTCCTTGATGTTTCTACACAGATGCAGGAGCTCATTCGAGATAGGACACAGTTCGATGCATATTCCTTTGCTTGTTTTCGTTCGCTTGAACTTTTCCACGAGATGCGGATGCTTCATTAATGCAAAGCCATGCCCAATTCGTTTGGAGTTCAGTGCCACGGCATCGTAGAGATTGGAGTTCTGGGGATCGCTTGTTCCTCCGGTATCGAGAAGTGTTTCACCGGCATGGAACATAAAGGGCATCTCGAGCTCCTTCTCCTTGCATTCAGTTTGCAGACGAGTCAACTGTTTGTGATAAAAGCCGATGTGGTTAGGTCGATCCTCTGCACCGACTAGATCAAAACCTTGGCTTTGTCAGTGGCCAACACTAGTGCTGAGTGTAGCTCTATTACTTACCACAAATCAAGTCTTTAAACTGATGCTTCAGCTTTATGCAGTCATCGACCTCTCTTTCCATGATCTTCTCTGGAATAGATCGTGGTGTGCAATATATGATCTTAAGGCCGAACGGGAACAGATGCTCCTTGTTAGCCTTTCTGAGCTCTGCTTGCTTTTTTTGTACGGCGTCGAGGATTAGTTGCATTTGTTCCGCATTCCTCACTTCTCGTCCTCCATCGTCATCTTCGATGAACTTGTCCAAAAGCATAGGTCGAAGTTCAGCGTACATGACTTTTTCATCGATCATTCGGTCAATCGCTTTACCGATGTACCATTCGTATACACTTTTGTAGTTAAGCAGACCTTTGAAACATCTTGTAGCTTGGTTGAACCGAGCCCAAACTCTGGAACAAAGTGATCAGTATGTCAAGCCGCACCAGCGTAATAAAATTGCAGGATCAACATACCCATTAACTGTCTGCTTGGGTTCATATGCCTCCGTCTCACTCAACACCATCTTCGATGATATCCAGTTCTCTGCTGGGTCGAGTGGGACCTTCGCCGGGTCCTCGCCAATGCCATCATCGGTTCGCTTCTTCTCCTTCTTGTCGTATTTCTTCGCGAACCTTGCCAGGAACATTTCACGGAAACTTTCCCACTTCATCCATACCCTGTCCGAGTATTCCGGGTGTCGCCAATTATCTTTAACAGACCCGTCGGCACCCTTCACCCTTCCTCTTCCCGCATACTCTTTATCAAAGATATTTGAATCCTTTGTGGTCGAGGGCACAATTTTGAACACAATCTCAGTCTCGTCTAGATCTTGTTCGGTGATCAAAGGTCTAATACTCCAGACATACATATTATTCCTCATCTCTCGAGCCTGCTCAAGCAGCCTTTCAGGATTCAGCTCTGCATTGAAGTGTAGATGCAATAAAGCTCCTTTGGGAACCTTTTTTGCGATCTGAAACACAATGCTTTGTTTCTCAATCCGATCTTTGTTGGTGAGAAATTGACCACCCATATCCAAGGTCCAATCTGCGGGCATTTCTTCAGAAGGCATGTTTCCAAAGATGTATCCGCGCTCAAATTCACGGATCAGGCGGATCATGTCTGCAGCTTGCTTCTGCTTTGGAGCGAGATCTGATGTACTTGCAGCATAGTCCCAAGCTTCCTCGGCTTCCGTTCTTATTAGTGCACTGCGTATTTCTAGATAGGTGTCGAGTTCGTTCTTGTCACTGGTCGTATCTTGCGGTTTAGTCGAGGCCATTGTTTTCTTGAAAGGGCTGTTTGGGTTGAGCGAGCTTCTTTTCCTCTTTTTCTCACTTGAGTCAGCAGAGGGTTCTCCTACGCTGTCCAGCCCTCGGTTAGGGACTCGTCTGTCACGTACAGATCTGCATGTTATCAGCAAGATTTTGCAGAGCAGCAACATTCTTGTTGCTTACAAGGTAGGCAAGCACCTGGAAAGCCAGCCTTGAGAGGAGTTTTGAGACTCGCTCGGCGACTTTGAATCGCTGTCAGCAGACATGCCGATGGTTTGTTGCATTCGTCTCTATCGCCGGCTTCTCATACCGGTACAGGGAGTGTACAATACCGACAAACAAACAAAACCCGGTGATTGGGGACACTTATCTGCGGCACCGATTGTGAATGCAATACTTTAGCCTGGCCTGCTGGTTGGTACACCGGTCGAGGAGTGATGAAACAGATGCTTCTAGTTCTGTAACGGGGTTGAAAGATCCACAAAAACTGGCAGACCAAGGCTGTGAATGTGAAGCTAGAAATGGAAGGATTGTATTCTGGTATGGTCGGGATATGTTGGCCTATTGCACATGTGAGTTAATGGCTCACGTGGCATCCATTGCGGAGATATGAAAGGCACAGTCATCGATGCTGCGCCCTGTGGTAGACTACCTAGTGCAAGAGCTGAATCACAAGTCTGGTGCCTTGATATGATGCTGTGGAGAGATGATGGCACCAGCTGTAGGGCCTTCTTGTGAGTCGCGATGGCGTGTGCGCCTGAGGGGAGACGCCCAGATATCTAGGCAGGGGCATTGCGTGGCTGAAGATCAATGGAAAACGCAGCAAAGCGCCCACATACCTACATCAAGCGCATGGTCACTGCGCGCACCGAACCCCTCCTCCAATGACTGCAATCACGATGGCGATGCGCGTGACTCTGTCGCAAAGAATATTGGGCGGTCGGTGCGGATGTGAGTGTATCACGAGGCTGGCAGCAAGTAGAGGTTTGGGCGAGGTGTAGGTACCTAAGGGATCGTGGTGCGTGGGGTACCTACGGTAGGTACGGTAAGCAGCGCATGCGCCGAAGGGAGCTGTGTACGGTAGGGAATTGAAGGCGCAGTGGGTCAACGACGATGCGGCAAGCGCTGGTGCAAGAAACAGGTTCCAACATGGGCCTGCAAACTGCTCTGACTTCCGGTCACAGATTGAGGCTATGCCTGCACCTCCTCCAGCCCATGCCGCTAGGTATCCGGTATCTAGCCTAGGTAGTCTACCTAGTCGTACCTCTTCGTCCCAGTCGCCAGCAATGCCCCCGCAAACGTGTGTGCCTCAGGCATCATCACTGTGACTGACCCGCACCGGCGCTACGACGCTGGCTGTGTGAGGCTGGAGACCGAGCAACTGGACCTTCCCTCAAACGTCTGTGTGAAGCCATGTCGTCTGGTCCTTGTCGTGTTTCCCGCCACTTATTCCCATCACTCTGTCACCAATACCTTCCTACTCATACTTACGCGTCCTTCATCGCCGCCTCAGGCCCTTGGTTTCGTTATATATACCGTACCTCGTTTCGCTACGCCATTTTTCCAAATCGCTTGCTCTGGCCCATGTCTGTTCTTCATACCAGCCCGGCGCTTGGACTTTTTTCCGCAATTCGGTTTTCTACAGCCTCACCCTCCAGACACTATGCTTTGGCTCCAGGCCGATAATGGAGAACCCGTACTGCAGCAGTTGCAACTTGATATTGTCGGTTTCCTCGCCATCTTGGGGGAGGGTTCCGTGCTCGCCAATGCCCAGGTCTCTACTCTCTCCAAATGGATCTTCCTTCCGCGCTTAATCCCGGCCCCTCAAGCTTTGATGAGGCCCACGAGGCCTACTGTGCTCGAACCGGTCCATGGGTATATCACCGGTATCTACTCAGGCAACTACAAAGATACCATCAATCACATTGGCAACATTGTCTGGTCAGTCTGCCCCGCTTCGGTCCCGCTGGCCTTGCAATCAGTCTCCAATCCTTCCCGTCGCGAGCATGGCCCCAGCAATGTCTCAAGCAAGAACACCTCGTCATAATATACGTCATTGTGTACTGGAAAATGTTCCAACATCATGATTTCATTTCACATGTTGGAACCAGTTCGTGCCGAGACGAATCGAACTTGAGCTAACTAAACCCTTGCAGTGATGCCAACAACCTCCCAGCACACTCTGTACGCGTCGTCCGCATCAAACGTACGGGAGTTAGCCTTGTGAAATCCCGGACCATCGGCCCCCTCACCGGCGTCTTATTTCTCGGCTTCTTCCTCTCATGCGTCCTCCTCGGACTGTCGATATGGCGTCGAGACGGCATGTCCCTGGTGGCAACCTGTCTTCTCTCGTTTCTGTCCTCCCTCATTGGCTACGGCAACAAGTGGGAACTAAAGTTGCCAGAACGCAGATCGAAGAAGGGCAACGTCCCACCAGGCGACGTCGTGATACGATATCCTAAAGGCAGTTTCCTGGTCGTTCGGTGTCCTGAGGATGTCGCTCGAGAACTGTACTTTGCGCCGGAGACTATTCAGTATCTCTTACAGCATGGCCCAGCATATCGTCTTATCAGTCTGGTCGGCACCGTCATGCTCATGGGTGGGGTTATATGTCTCGCCAATGCACAAATTGAAGCCCAGATAGCGTGGGCGGGATCGTACATGCTGTTGGGATCATCCTACTGGGTTGTCGCTGCTTTGCCAGCAAAGCTGCACTGGGACTACTCCTGTTACACTGTCACCAACGAATGCTTGTCGGACTCGAACATGTCAGCCAAGGGCTATCCCTCAGAAAGTCCCACCTTCACCCAAGCCCTATGGAGAGCAATCGTCGTTTCAAAGCAAACAGGTTGGGTGCGGCTGAGCGATGCCTGTCCAGACACACCGGCCTGGAGCAAGTGGCTGAGGCAGGCCGAGCAGCAGGCCAAGACGGTGCAGCTGACAGAAAGCAGGACCGAGGAGAAGGTAACAACCTGGGAGATCCCGGACTGGGATGCACAGCAGGCTCTGGTCGCGCTCCTGAACGAGCAGGCCACGGACGACACCGCGAGCATCAAGAACGCCGAGGAAGTGGTGGTGCGGAACACGGAAGAAGCCTAGGATGGCATCATTCCAAGACCGCAGCATTGAACTACGTACGGCACGGCAATTACTACTCACGACCTCACGATTTAACGCGTTTGGATCTGCAATGGCATCGTATAGTCTTAGCGTTCAGCATCTTCAAAACGAAAATCAGCATCTAGCGTAGCATGGTTGCCTCGTGCACCTTCACCACATCCTTACTCTATCATGACTTCTTCCTTCCTGCAGCTCATCTCTCTACATGTCTCGTGGTTGTGCCGACTGTGCGGAGCTGCTCTGAGGGCATGCCCTTTCGCTCATGCCACCCATGATTCTCTACTGGCAGGGAGGCAGCAAGAGCTCCACAACCTCATTGTAGCCTGTGTCAGGCATATCTTTCTTCGCAAAGTATCCTCGCAGTTCACCTTGCAGATTTCCACCGCTGCTCATGCTCCACCTTGGTCCGCACGACACTGCGTAACCAACCATCCAGATTCTCTCCTTCCCGGCCATCCACCTCCATGTTCTCAGCCAAAACAACAGCACCATCTTCCTTGCAGCACACTTCCTCAGCCGCCTCAGCCGCCTCGTCCCACTCTTCATAGCTGAATGTGCCGTCACTTTCATTCAGAAGCATCTTGCCCTCTCCAGAGAAGGCGAAGACGTGGGCGGAACGTATAGGCTTTGCGCGCAGCAGCTCGATTGCGGTGGGCGAAAGCAGCTGCGTGCAAGCTGTGGGTGTGTTTGTGGAAGGAAGCGCGATGAGGACAGCGGTGAGGGTTGTGGAGAGGGGAATTGAGGCGCTGAGGAGGGCGAGGAGGGCGGTGTGGAGGAGGTGCGGCAGGAGTGTGAGGCTCTGCGTTGCGTTAGTTTTGTTGTTCTACGTAGGAGCAGAATGTAAATTACAGGGCTGACACCAGTGGAGCTGTCTTCGTCGGGCAGACTGTGCACTTGGAGGGTGATTTGTACGAGCGTCCGTGGTATGCTCGGCGTTGAGATGATGCTGCGCAGAGTGTTGTGGAGCAGGGTCTCGATATGTCTCTCCTTTGGACCTTGCGTCACGGTCAGCGGCGCAGACACCTCATGTCTGCATATACGCACTTCCAACGCCCACGGCCGGCCTCACGTTGACCTCAATGGTCGCTTCCTCGGGCCTCTCATCGCGCCGCAGCACCTCGATGGGTCCGTTGACGGCGCCAATGATGCAGTATCCGTTGTGTGTGTAGGTCGCCGACCCGTCCGCGCGGTGCAAGTGTGACAATACGGCGTCGGGCGCCATCTTCTTCGGGTCGTTGTCTGCGCTTTGCGGCTGCTCGGTGATAGTCGCTCGCTAGCTCTTCGAAGGTTTGGACGGGGTCCGAGCGCGGTGCACCAACGATTGGGCTGGTCGCTACCGTCAGCGAGCATTTGGTCTGGCTGAGCTTGAGCGCAGCTCTGTGCTGCTTTGCACTGCAACTTTTGCTCCCATCGTCACACAATAGTATTTGCACCGCAAAAGACCATGGCGAGCTCTTCGCGCGTACAATCGCCCACCAAGCGCCTGCTCACCGAGCTGCAGAGCTACCAGTCGGACCCCAATGACGCGCTGCTGGAGCTGGGCCCCATAGACGACGATGAACTGATGCACTGGAGGGCCGTCATGAAGGGCGTGCCGGGCACTGCATACGAAGGTAACTTTCCTCTTCCCTCTCGCCTACTTGGAGATCCTCTTCGTCTTGCAACGGCCACCCTACCTCTTGACTATCATACCAACACCCCCCAGGCGGCCGCTGGGCCCTCGATATCCACATCCCAAACACATACCCCCTCGCGCCTCCCATCATCCGCTTCATCACGCCCATCTGCCACCCGAACGTCGACTTCAAGACCGGCGAAATCTGCCTCGATCTGCTCAAGACCTCCTGGACGCCTGCGTACACCATCACCACTACCATGACGAGCATACACCAGCTGCTGACAAGCGCTGAGCCGGACAGCCCACTGAATGTCGATATCGCACAGTTGTTCAGGCAGGAGGATTACGTGGGTGCCGAGGCCCTGATTAGGTTCTACACTGAAACGGAGAGGTGGGAGGGCGGACGGAGGAGGTAGTAGTTGGTCTACGGGAAGACGATGATCAATAATGGACAAAGAAGGAGCGTATGGTATGGTGGGCTGGTGAAGGTTTTGATATATGGAGACCTGCGAAATAAACGTGCGTGGCAGTAGCATTGTTGCATGCGCTTCAGCAATTGGAAGGATGAGGTGCACAAGATCGGTACGATATCCAGAGTTCAAATGTTTCATGTCGCGGTTTTCCCGCAATCAGATTGATTACGAGGTCGCGTGGAGAAACCGCATTTGAGATGCCTACCCATTGGAATATCTGGGCTGACCCGCGTGCAGAACAGGAATCATTGCCTTTGATGCTTGAAACGACTGCAATACACCTTGGCTACGTGGGAGAATCAGCGTGCGTGCGAAGTAACCCAGACCTCAAATCAGCTCCGGGTTTATCCGATCCGGATACTTTTCGAACAGGTGCTGACCTGCGACGCCCCACATCTTGAAGGAGCACTACGAATGACGACGAGATATGAATGGCGGACTCACACGTCTGGAATTAAGTATGTTTCCTACCTGCGCCGCTCTCGGATACCCACTCCTACCTTTTCCGCTGTCCGGAAAACTACCATCTCCCAGCTCCGCGACGTAGTATATATACAAGAGCACTGTACAGTCGTCGTGCCAGGATATATTCTAGCAACAATTCTTCGCAGATATCGCACTTTTCACTGAGCGCCAGGAACACTATTCTCAAACTCGTCAACTCATTATCATGACCACCCAACGAACCCCCACACCGAAGGCCATCATCTTCGACCTCCTCACCGCCCTCCTCGACTCCTGGACCATCTGGGACGCCTCCACGCCCACGGGAACCTCTCTAGAAGGCCGAAAATGGCGCAAGCAATACCTCGAAGTCACTTTCGGCAGCACCAATTATGGACCCGGCAGCGCCTACGAAGAGCTCGTTGCGCGGTCGGCAGCGGACTCAGGTCTCCCGTCCTCGGCGCCTGAGGCTCTGTTTCGGAATTGGAAGGATCTAGAGGCGTGGCCAGGGGTGGGGCGTGTGCTGAGGGAGCTGAGGGAGAAGGGGTATTTACTTGGGGTCGTTACGAATTGCTCGAAGGAGCTGGGACATGCGGCTGTGCGGAGTGCAGAGAGGACTGCTGAAGAGGCAGGGGAGGGGAAGTGGGAGTTTGACGCGGCGATCACGGCGGAGGAGACGGGGTGGTATAAGCCTGCAATGCAGGCCTACCATGGGATTCTACCGCTGTTGGGTGAGGATGTCAGGCCAGAGGATGTGCTGTTTGTTGCTGGCAGTGCCGGGGATGTTGTAGGGGCGACGAAGGCGGGGTTTAGGGTTGTGTGGAATAATCGTGTAGGTTTGGAGAGGAAGGGTGATGCACTGCCGTTGAGGGAGGGGAATAGCTTGGATGAGGCGTTGCTAGACTTCTTGTAAGCGCAGGACATGGCCACAAAATATAAAAAAATCGACCCAGCATTCAGAGACGGTTCCTTTCAGTGCCTGTTCGGTTCAGGGCCAATTGATGATGTTTTGAATGGAAACGAACAGGTCCTGAGTCGTTGTCATAGCACTTCACTGATAGATATTGTGCAGCAAGCGATTGTACGGCAGCTATGCAAAAAGATCACGTGCCACACTAGCAGTGACTGACTCTAAGAATGTTTGTATTCCTGCTTCTGGACGTGTAGGGGTTCGATTCTCGAAGGGTAAAAAGAGATGGACGGGTGGAGGATTGAACTCCAGACCTCCCGCATGCAAAGCGGGCGCTCTACCACTGAGCTACACGCCCTGTTACAATTCTTGTAGGAGTTGTAGTTGTAGTATAAATCTCGCCATTGTAAAAACTATATAGCCACAACAAAAGAAGCATTACGAGGATGTCCACAGCAGTACGTCCCGATTGAAGACACTGAGCCAATCGGCAGACCCATAATGCTAGCATCACCATGGTGCGCAAGCTACTGGCGAAGCGAGTCGATCCATGTCCTTACCACCTACAGAGTTGAGCACTACCGCAAAACAATGGCAGCAGAAGCATCGCACAAGTTACTCTTTCTATTTCACGTGTGATCAAGAAGGTCATCACATTGACTCGTTAAGCGATATATTGATCGTACGGCACATGCATCAGCCAGCCTTGCAGTCATTGACCCCAGTCATACAACGCCATTTATGGGGCATGCAACCCTACAGGGCAGTACCTCCATCCGAAGCTCCTGATTGCAAATACGATCCGTGAAAACATCCGCGCATTCAGTGTGCACGCGACTATTCGCTACCCGCGGCGAGTAGGTGCTCGGACTCGAGCTGGGTCGCCCCACTTGTTCAGCTAGTCAGCGGAAGCCACCTCCGGCGACGCAACAAACAGCATGTCGCTTTGAATCCATACCTACTTCAGTGAGTTCAAAAAGAAGGGCATGGATGCATGTGAGGCTGCAGAATGCTGAGTGTTGCGGCGCGGGATTAGTGGTCCCGAAATGACGTGATATGCGGCAGTGTGGTTGCGGCGCAAATGCACTCCATGACTCTGCTCGGCGACGGTCTTTCCATCGGTGATTTGGGCGTTTTCATTCTCCAGAGATGATCCATTGGTTCCTTCGCCAGCCTTTCGAGGATACGGTCACTGTGCGGCGAAGCGTGCCTTTCTCAGTTGGAAGACTGTTCAGTGAGACACGACGAGTGTAAGAAGTTGCGGCAACATCGTGCGATTGCTCGACGGATGAGATGTACGAATGACGCCGAATGGTCGGTACAGGGTACAGGCGAGGGTCATATGGCCCGGGCAGAGTTTGAGGTGGAGACGTCCAAGGATATATAGGCTTAAGGACGACAGTTTGCTGACCCCGGTTTCCTGTTGACGCGTTTGATTTCAGAGCCTTTTGCGATGCCTCTTGATATGGAAGGCAGTATTTCTCGGTAATACTGGCATCAATTTCCGAGTCTGGTGCCCTTTTCTTTCCGGACGAGTACTTGATGACAGCCAGTCGCAGACCGACCACAACGACCAGTAGTAACAGCAGCCACCTTGATAGCGTGGCGTATCCATATGAACAGGTAGTTGAGAGGTTGAGGATGCGGGTTCGATCCGAGAATATGGGCGGTTGGGGAGGCATGAGAGATGATCAAGAAGACAAGGACCGCACAAATGCTTTTTGCTTTGGAAATTCAACTGTGCATGCGGGATGTGTGATGGACTGCTGCAAGTATCCGCTCTGGCAACCAGTCAGTGCAATGGGCACCCACGCGCTTTCATACACTCACACAGAAAGACGGGAGAAACGTTTGCATAAGCACTAGCCTTCTATGCGCCGGTCAGAGTCAGCATGTATTCTTGCAGCGGAAGGCCTGTCGGGTCGATACAGGGACGGGAACGTGGTTGGCGGAATAAGATGCGGAAGAAGCAGCGTTCAGGTTACATATACATCATGAGAGCTCCAAGCGTCCCTGTAGAGCTACCGCTGGCGTCGCAGTGCCGCCACTTTCCTAGACGCCCAGTCTCCTGTTATACCTATGAAACATGGTTAAGCCAGCCTCTACTGCGATGCTCTGATCGCGGACTTGCGAAGTGAAGCGGCGACCACACTTGAGATCTTACGCGAAGAATTAGGACTTTCAGCTCCCTCCGCCTGCGCCGCAACCATGTTTTCTAGAATAAGGCTGGGGCATCAGACCGGAACAAGTATAGTCGATGGCGGTTTCAGCGCTGTTGTGCGTCTTGTGGTGACGGTCGGATGCCCCTTCAGCTGGTGTGTGGACGATGGCGTTTTTCACGGGGTACGCAAGGGCCACTGAATCAGGGTCGAGCCGAGATCCGATACAAGGTGGAAGCAACGGCGAGCTGGACTTCGAACTCGCATATTCTTCTTTTGCACGCCCGCCAAAGAGCCAGAACTCCGCGCCTGCAACCTCATTACGGAGACGCAGTGACACTGACGCGAGTCTCTCAGCTACATTGCGGACGCCCTGCCAAGCTCCCAAAACCTGGACCGCAGCCGCTTGACCAGACCGAGACATCAGAACAAGGCCTCATCTGCTGTCAACGTTTGAGCCTGCAGCATTAAACATGGCGTAGTGGATTCCGCCTGTCACAGTAGCCCCATGACCACCGTGGCCTTCGCTATCGCTCCCATGTTGTTGATGTTGTCCCGCACTGTAACAGCGCCGAGGCACCATCTCCACGGCATGATGTACATGGCTTCCTCAGCAAACGCCCAAGGCGCTCGCGGCTTCGTGCTGCTAAAATAGTGCAGATCGCACATCTCGAATAAACGTCCCTCGTCCGTCCCGCGCGTTCACCGCCGATTATGTGCGCGATCACGGCCCCCTTGACGATCGATTGTTGGCCATCGCCAGAACCTGCAAGGAGAGGCGAGATTGTAGGTAGCTATTCGTAGATATGGGCCCCTTGTTAATCGCCAACAGAGCACGAGGTCGCCTACCGTAGAGCTAAAGCGACAGATAGTGGCTAGTGCTGGTGAGGACGAAACGAATTGCTCGAATAAACATTCGCCGTCTTTATTCTCAGGAAATCGAGTTCGTACTGGCATTGTTGTGGCATTGACTTCCGAACTGGCACAATCGCAGCTCCAGCACATCAGCTTCACTAACACTAGTTAACCAGAGGTCACTCTGAACGGTACAAGACATTTGTCGTATCAACTGTCAAGCTGACCCATTGCAACCGTTTCCGCCACGTCCTATATAGTTTATGGTCACTCAGGTTGCACGTTCACTGTGGTTATCACAAGACAGACCGGCCTACAGCAGCACCACTATTCGCAATCATATCCCAAGATGGTATGGAAAGATGTAGCTTTGGCTAAGCCTGCTGGCGCAACCCCGGCTTCTGTGTTGCAACTTCACAACATCAGGACTCCTGGCTCTTGCTAGCTTACAACAAGCCATTCTCTCTCGAGCAAAGCCTAGAAGCTATAGCCTATCTGCCCAAAGCTGAGCTGTAGACAGTGTTATGGTGCGATATATAAAGGCTTCTGGGTAGACCTAGCCCCACCCGTAGCTTGTAGCGCATCTTGTGCTTTTAATGAACACTTAGATGGGCAAGGGGCAGACGATCAAACAATCAATGTACATAGTGTGACAGATGTGTAACACGCATAAGCATAGATGGAAGAGTAAAAGTTACTGGGGATAGTATGGTGTTAGAAAGAGTAGTATCTCAATCCTAGACACCCACGCATACAGTCATTGTCTGTATCGTGAGGTCTAATTTTGTGTGTACTTGACATCATACACATGCAGTCTGTATGTCACCTTGTAAAAGGTCGTGCGGTCAGGAATTTGCATCGGCTTGATCTACGATTTTTGCAGGTGTCTTATCTAGAATGGGTATCCGAGATGACCGATATCTCTATTCAACATCATCATCATGATCATCGTTCGTTCATCTTTTGTAGCGTCACGCATGTGCATCTGGCTCTGGTACATGCCTGTTGCTGCAGTCGGCATGACTTGTGCTTTTGACTGTACGATTTCCTAGTTAATCCAGTCTTGAGAGCGAACATCAGCGATCGAGACAACAATCATGCCAAGATGATGGGGATGTCTAGCGGGAGTGTTTGGAGATTCCGTGTGGAGCCGACGAGGCTAAGAATCGAATGGCCCGAGCGTCAGTCTTTTTGGTGATGAACGACAGCTACATCGCCATCGCCATCGCCATCGCCATCCCGCCGACCACCTCGCTCCCCCACAAACATCACCATGGCTGGAATTCCGCAATCCATCTTCCGCTGGGCCGTCCCCGGCGCCCTTGCCATCAGCTTCGCGCAGGCATCCATGTACGATGTGAAGGGTGGAACTCGCGCCGTCATCTTCGACAGGGTATCCGGTGTGAAGGAGCAGGTCGTCAACGAGGGCACGCATTTCCTGGTTCCGTGGCTGCAGAAGGCAATCGTCTATGATGTGAGGACGCGACCGAGGAATATCTCCACCACGACCGGTAGCAAGGACTTGCAAATGGTCACTCTCACGCTGAGGGTGCTGCACCGTCCCGAAGTGCAGCAGCTGCCCAAGATCTACCAGGTGAGTCCGTCTGAGTCGCCTTCTGCATCGAGCCGTGCAAACCGAAAACATTGGCAGCCGCATAAGTGCTTGAGGGCGGCAGTTATGACGTACAATTGCTAATCGCCCCCAGAACCTCGGTCTCGACTACGACGAGCGTGTGCTTCCCTCCATTGGAAATGAAGTCCTGAAAGCTATTGTTGCCCAGTTCGACGCTGCCGAGCTCATCACCCAGCGCGAAGCCGTCTCAAACCGCATCCGCAACGACCTCCTCAAGCGCGCCGGCGAGTTCAACATTGCACTCGAAGACGTATCCATCACACACATGACCTTCGGAAAGGAGTTCACCAGGGCTGTCGAGGAGAAGCAAATCGCACAGCAGGAGGCGGAGCGCGCACGGTTCATCGTTGAAAAGGCAGAGCAAGAGAGGCAAGCAAACGTCATCCGCGCAGAGGGCGAGGCCGAGGCTGCCGACACCATCAGCAAGGCCGTCGCAAAGAGCGGTGATGGCTTGATCATGATCCGAAGAATCGAGACGCAGAAGGACATTGCACAGCTGTTGGCAAGGAACCCGAACATCTCGTACCTGCCAAATGGCGGCGCAGGCGGCGAAGGCAAGTCGGGCGGAAGCTTCCTGTTGGGTTTGAGGAGTTAGGATGACGTTGAGGACATGCTGAATTACCACTGGCGAGCATTCATGGCCAGCGAAATTTGGCGTCTGCTGTATAATACTATCTGTGAGCATATGATATTTACTGCAACGTAGGGTATAAGACTCCTCTTTTGTCTACATTCACAAAAAGCTCTCCACACTTGGATGCAATAATGCATATTGGGACACTTCGAACCTTCCGTGAAGAACTTCGGACTTGTAACATGCGAGAACGACCTTTTTTTGCATAGATTACGCCAACATTGTGAACCCTCCAGCATCGGCCCATATACTTCAGCTGGCGTCACGTGTTGGTTCATCAGGTCCCCAGCTCCGTTGCGCGCAACATGTTGAGCCCTACAAACATGTAGATGCCGTCCCGTCTCTCACCTCATCATCTGTGCCATTTGCAGTTCCATACAGTCTCGAACCCTAGCGTCCCGCGGACCCATCTTTTTAGCTCGCCTGACCCTTCATGTCTGCACCCCAGCTAATGAATTGCGCCACGATAAAGTTTCCTGGCTCCACATACACGGCCTTTAGACATATCTATATTCCGCATGTCCTTCCTACAACTACGTCATGAGGTGTCTCTGGATCCCTCGTGAGTGTTCCTCCCCTCGAAACCACTGTCGCTCCCGCGCAAACTACGTACCATACACACGTTCACCCTAGGATCACCACGCCTTCCGTCGTCTATAATTAACATATTCAAAATACACGACTCGCGCATCTGAACCGTCATGACGGACATCAACCCCGACCACGACGCCATCAAGCAACCGCTAAGACTAACCGGCGCATGCTACTGCCGCCACCTCACATACCTCCTGAAGCTCGAAGACAGCAAAGATGCTAAAACTACGCTTTGCCATTGTGCAAATTGCAAGAGGGCGTTTGGCGGCGCGTTTGGGCTGACGACAAAAGTCCCCATCCAGGCGTTTCGATATGATGCTGGCAGTGGGAAACCGACGGTATGTCATGTCATACGCTCTTGGTGGCGGGAACGGACTGGATTAGTTGTTGACAGCATCGTGGCAGATACATGCCGCGGATAATGGGATGGGGTCGACGATTTATCGGGAGTTTTGCAGCAAGTGCGGGAGTCATATCTGCGAGTATGGGGTATGTCACGCATTCATGCTTGAAGACGTGAGTTATGATGCTAACGTGCATCAGGAGCAAGCAAAATACATCTTCCGCTCTGTCATGTTCGGTTCGCTGGACGAGCCATCTGCGCTGCCGCCCAAGGGAGAGTGGTTCTGCTCGCAGCGCGAGGATTGGATGCCAGTGATTCCAGGTAAGCTGGCTCAATTTCGTAAACAATGATTTGTGCATTTGTTTGGCGCTCTTGTAGGAATTTGAGAGGTGCTATGATACCCGGGAGGAGTTAGGTTAGGGGCTGAAATGTCGCATTTCTTTGGTTTTGATAATGATTTGAGCATAAATGAACACTGATGTTTGCAGGCACTTTCCAGAGATGGGAGACCGAGGCGTGAAATAAAATGTACGTGGGCATGATCAGCTATCAGTCAGTCCTCCTCGATCCTGATGGGTTATGCGCAGCACAACTGCGTAGGATCCATTAGATGTTTCCCGAACACATAAGCTTATCACGACTTTCGAGGGAGAAAAAGTATCATCTGGTGGCAATGGATCTGTTCGCCCAAACACATTGCTATCTTCCGGGCCCCTTGCTACTTTGAGTCGCACTTCTTCCATGGGAAGGAAGCATGGAATTCTGCTTCTCAAGACTACATTTTTTCCAGCATCGCACCAAGTTGCTGGGATAAGCCGTGACTGGTAAAAGGTTGAGAAGACATGGAAACCGATTCAAACTTTTTCTACTCACCCCGAAGCGGCACCAAACTCGGTCCTGCATTTCCCATCAAAGAAAAAAAAGCCAGGAAATCGAGATGTTTCCTCAGATTCCACAGTTCGCAGACCCAGACCTGCTTAGGTTCCCATTCCTTCCACCATTGTGTGTACCTCGCAATCCAAGCCTCCGATGTTCCGCGCCTTTCCCAGAACTCAGAGCCCTCAACGTCCATTCCCAGCACCATCATCTTCGTACCTTTGATCGAAGTGCCCCCTCATTGCATGTGGTCTGTCCCACAGCAGCCTGATCGCCAACCCCTGTCCAACCCCGAGTACTTCGCCACATCAGGCACCAACGCATGCGCACAGCCCCTCGGTTAGGTACCAGCAGGCATTCGTAACACCGCCACACGTTTAATCAAACCTCGACCAACCACCCACCATCACCGCCACCACTGTCATCGGATATCCTCTCGTGATCTGACAACGCATCCTGTACACGGCACAGCCTGCAGGCAACGACCTACATGTTGACACGTCCCCACCGCGTACGCGCTGACGCGGAGTCACATGTTACCGTAGCACCAATCAAGTGTGCCTCCCGCCTTGATGAACAAAGCGAGATGACTTTGCGCCATGGCGAAACTCGCTCATCTTGCTCAACATACCAAAGACATCGGGCCTACGTTGGGAACTTTGACCATCTGAGGATACCCAGTAGTCTAGAGCGAGAAGACAAGGGCGGCGAATATAAGCCGGAATCCACGGGTGGTGACCGACCTACCTAGACTAGACTACCTACCTTCCTACCTACCTTCCTACCTACCTTCCTACCTACCTTCCTACCTACCTTCCTACCTACCTTCCTACCTACCTACCTCGACGGAACCCTGGGTGCATACGGGCCACTAGCTCGAAAAGCTCCGAGTGCGTATACTGTACCACGCACACAAGGCGGCCGAGGGACCATGTGCTCCGCCTTACTTGGCCAGTCGGGTGGTTTTGCAATGCCCAAATGTCTGCTCTGCTACGTATGCATGCTTCTGGAGATTATTTGCTTTGTGAGATAACATGGCGAACATGAAGAGAGTCGAGAGTGTCAGCCTCAATAGGCAGCTATCCACTGCGCGATAGATGGGAACTTGCACCGTCAGCCTGCAGGCATCGAGGACTACACAGGAGACTTCATTGCGGACTAGAGATTGATAGTTGGCCACAGTATTTGATTAAGAAGCGAGTGGCCAACAAGAGTTCTATTGAGTCCAGTTAGTGTTGTAGAGCATGTACTGCATGACCTATCGTAATGCCGTCCATGTTTCCAGTCTAAGTGAGTGAAGTATATTCAATCGTTCGTGGAATTCGTCAAGATGCGCGTTACCAGACACGCTGCCTCCCACCCGCCCAATGCCAAATAGACAAAACAAGCGAAGCAACTATGTGCTTGTAATCCAGACGCTCTCTACTATATACAACGAGCGTCTTTCTACCAGAGAAAGTGATTTGGTTATCAGTATGTGGAAAGGAAGAAGAATGCCGTGCTGTGCAAGCCAACGTGCTCGCCCAGCGCCGAATGCCTGTGGCATCATACAACAACACATGGAGAAAGGAACAACAAGTCTGTGGGCCATACTGTCGTGAGACGAACGACCCACCCATACCGGTGCTCGGTGAAGGTAAAAATGCGTCGCACATTACTAACGCTGCTGGAGCGCCATGACCGCTGCTTCGAGTTGGCGCAGTCTCATATCTTTTTCTTCGGCTTCTCGTCGTAGCCGCCTTAGCTCAGAACGAAGATCCATCTCCTCTAGCTCCTCGGCTTCGGAGCGTTTGCGCTTGAGGGTAAGCTGGGCCTCATCCTCTTCGACAATGCGTTCATATTGCTTCTCTGCCGGCATGCGAACATCTGCGGCAAGACTCGATTGTCTTTGATCATGGGGGATGATGAGGTGACCTAGGTCGGCGGACATGCTTGTTCGGCGATGCACACGACGGATGTGCTCTGCGAGATTCTCCTTCCGAGTGAAGCCGGCCCCCGAGCTGCGCTTACAATCGGCGAAGGGACAGAAGAGGGACTTTTTAGTGCCACCGTGCATCTTGTGGACCTCGCGCTCATGACGCAGAAGTCCGCCGCTGTATGTGAAGCCTTGCAGCTTCTCACACCCTTGGAATTTACACTTGTAGGGGCGATCATGCTTGTCCATGTGCTTGCTATGGGCCGGTTAGTACAGGGTTTGATAAAACACTTATGTTTCACTCACCTCCACTCGCACTTGCGGTCGAAAGTTTGGCCAGCGCATTCACTGTGCTTGCATATCATCTTCCCATCATGGTTCCTCGGCGGCTCCTCGGCCCTCTTATAAGCATGGTTCCTCCGAGGTGATTCAGCGTCTTCGGGATCGTCTTGAGAGGAGGTGTCCTCGGATTTTTGTCGAGCGTGGCCCTGAGAGCTTGCGACAGAGAACCTCCGATGGCCGTCTGCAGGCGACAAGAGTGGTGAATGGGTGTCAGCAAGGCTGACAGGCGTAGGCATATTAGAATTAGAAGTCAGAGAAGACGTGCGCTCGTGTCTGTGTGCCGAGAATCCGTGTACGGGATGCTGCTCAGGAATGGTGTTGCTTTCCATGTTGTAAGCGGAAAAGTCGGTGTTGACGTTGGTAGAGGGGTCCTGAAGCGATTGGGTGGAAGGAAATATATCAAAGGCCGCGAAATCTAGGTGTGGCGCAGCGTAGCCTTCGCTTTCCGCGGTCCCGGTGATTCGCACGCTTGGAATACTGGTCGTCAGATGACGCGCAGTCCTCTGTGGCAAAGAAGTGTGCGGAAACTGTTGCCAAGCGTTGTCGAAGTTATGGTCCAAGTGCTGCTGAGGGAAGACGGTTAGGGCGGTGGCGTTGCCTTGGATATCGGGCAACAAGTTACTGAGGTTGGAACTATCTACCAGCAAGGTGGCTGGGTACTGAGGGTAATAAGTACCCAGGCCTAGGCATGTTAGCTGCACACATTCGGAAGCTGCAGGCTGAAACCCATCGTATGGGTGCAATGTGAAGCAGGCAGAAGAGGATGTGAGTCAAGCGACCCAGCGCACTCACCAGCTAACCCCTGCCACCCCAATCCGCTAACCACACCACGTGATGCACCTTGGCGAGCCTGAGGAACACCAGATTCCAAATCCGCCGGCATCCATGTTTCCGTGTTTCGCAACCTCAGGTCGACACCGCGGCTGAGGCCCACGCTGTTGCCAGGCTGGGGACGCTGCGGCGCTCCAGGTTGCGGCTGCGCGCCGACGAGCTCCAAGCCAAAGTTTCTGTCTGTCTCCATTAGCACCGAAACGCTATTCTCCACGATGGCCAGCGGGCACTCACACTCCGTTGGCTCGGGTCGTCGCCAATCGGGAAGATCGACGTGCTGCAGAACTGCCTCACTCGGCACTCGATCGTTGTTTGTCTGGTTGTTGGCATAAAACATCCAGCAGACACCCCATAGCACAGCCAGCGACGGCTTGATGTCGAGCGATGTCGAGAGGGGTCGAGGCTTGTCAGAGAACTCGGTGAACCAGCTCAACAGCCTGTATTGCCTCTTGTCATAGCCACCGAGAAGCAAGAGGTCGAGCGCCTTGCGGGAGAGTGCAGTTACCAGCTGTGAATGCAACCTCATGAGCAGATGCTCGTAGTTAGCCAGGAAGACTACATCGAAGTTGATGCCTGCGTCATGACCTTGCGCCACGAGCCATTCATCGTCGAACTGTGTTTGACAGCTCTGGAGGACGTTGATGGCATCATGGACGGCGATCAGCAATTGGGCAACTTCGTTCAGAGAGCACGTTTCGAAGCTGATCTTCGTCGTCTGTTTGAGGAAAAGTTTGCGGTCGCCGGCAACGGCGGACAAGGGACTCCCGCAAATGCTAGCTTTGGTGTCGATGGAGTTAAGAGTCCTATCCGAAAGCTTAGCGGTGTGAACCAAACACGACATTGTTTCTGAGCCTACTGTTGCACCTGTGACCCAGACTTGTTTCGAAGCGAGGGCTTGCCGTCCCCTCTGATCCGCAGTTTCAGGCATGGTCGGCGCTTCCGCTTGCTGTGGTTCTTGTAAACACCACTTGCAGCAAGAATCATCTTTCGATTAGGCGAGCTTGACCGCGGGCATTCCGTTTGGAGCATTCGGAACTTCTTCATGTTCAAAGTAGCGCAGATCTGAGCACCAAGAATAGCAGCATGGTCCACATTTGGCGGCCCGGGCCTGAGGCGCCTGCGAAGCTGCTTAACGAATTGAAGAACCTTGAGGGTGAGATCGATGCCAGCTTGCGAGCGCGATGTATGGGTTGCCATCGCTTCCTGAAGTGGTAGTCAATGATGAGGGTCTGTCGTCGTAATGAGAGGCACAAGGAAAGGTCCGATGGAGCGCCGGAGAGCTTGTATTTGTCTTCTTCGTCATGATGGCTATGTAATGCTTGACGGAGGGGCCTGTAGAAATTGCCCTGGTTGTGTTCACCGCCAGCTTCACCAGGGTGCTTGCCGCCACACCCCTCCGTGATTCGCTGAAAGTCATCACCGCCACACTACGTGGCTAGGTACCTCCCCCAATGGCCGTCCAGAACACGCTCTTTGCGACGCTCCTATCCTATCACCATCAAATCTTAGCAGAATCCGGTCTACACATGATACCAAGAGAAGGCGCAGTAGGTTGTGGTTGAGCACGGCGCTCACGTAGGCGCACAGCTGGGTCACTCGCGGAACCACTGACCACGATCGTTGTGTCGTTGCCTTGCGATGGTGCCTTTTCTTTCCCGTGGCGCTCATTTTCGTCATGCATTGATCCGGATCGTGAAGTTTCCTCCCGTATCACCCGATTGTTGAGGCCCCAGCCGACATCAGCCTTGTGGTAAAGCAGCAGTTGGTGCCTCGGGCACGATGAAACACGAAGCAGGCAAACACCGTCTCGGCAGTGTTTGTTGGCACCCCTACCTCTCGACTGAAGTTTCTTCTGCCGTTTCGTTCTGCGCTTCGCTTGGCTTTCGCTTGAATTCTTAGCTGATCCGCTGTTAGGAATTCTGGGATGCATCGAGCGCATAAACCTCGGCCGACAAGGCTGAGGAGTGTTTGTAACACGAGCGGTCCATCACCGTATCACAATCCGGCGATGCTTTAACAATCCTCTCGCCCAGCTAGTCATTGAATGCTGAGATAGCAGACTGGGCCTGGATACTATCTTTGGCCCGCGATGGAACGCAAATGAAGATGTTGGTTGTGAAGCTCAATGGTGTTGGAATGCTGAATTGGGCTGCTACACTCGAGATTGGGAGCTTCTCACCTGAGGCCAGAGAATAGTTGGTGCTAATGTCCTGTTAATCTCTCAAGGCATATATTGATAGTGCCAATGTCTGATGTTCACCTGAAATCGCCCTTCTCTTCTTTCGCAATGGAAACCAAATGCCGCTCCGGAACTCCCCATCGTATATTGCTATTTGTGAACACGCAAACAGCTAGCGCTTATGTTTCTCATGTGACTGCGATTATCTGAAAATAAATTTGCAAGGCTCTGATATCGAATATAATCTAAATAAGCATACCCTTTTGGGTTTAACGTTCCCCGCAGGGAGGATGGATTCACCAATGCAGTGTAAACCGGAGAACTTGTTCTTACCGCATGGGTATAACACAAGAGGAACAGTGGCCACCAAGCGATGAACCAAGGAACGGTCTCTCCGGAATGTTTCCAACGTTAGGGACATGGCAAATTGCATTTGTGGCGAAATCTTCGGAGGCTCATAACTTGCGTCCGCTGCCACCTACACGCCGATCAGCTTTCTGCGTTCTTGCGGTGGCTACCTATGGTACATACTCATGGCATCTTACCTAGCGACATAATGGCAAGATCAGTTGTCGTTACTCGAAAGAATCACAATGACGTCAGAGCTTGTTCATCATCTAAACATTCTCGAGTGTTTCCAAGCGGGCATAACTTTGACGGAATATATATATCCTTCCTCTCAGGACAACCACAAGCCGCAAATATTAAACATGGACTACCTCCCAGTGACCAACAAAACGACGGGCGAACCCGAATCGCTCAAGAACAAGGCGCTCGAAACAGGCGCCGCTGCAGTTCAAGTACATCCCACCTTAGATGCGTACCCAACCGCGTACTAACAAGACCAGAATTTCGAGCCCGTGCAACGCATCTGCGCGCACTTAAACGCCTTCCACGCCTACGCCGACGATCTCGACCGTGCCCCCGTAGAAGCAAACCACTACTGCGCGCATCTCAATAACGAAGTCCGCCAATGCATCCTATACGACTCTCCCAAGCAGCCCGCACGGATCATTGGCATCGAGTACATGATTACTCCTGGGCTGTACAGCACATTGGATGAAACAGAGCAGAAACTCTGGCACTCGCACGTATTCGAAGTCAAGTCCGGTATGCTCATTATGCCTAAGCCGTCTGTTGTGCCCGATGCTGCATGGGAACTCGCAGAGAACAGGGAGATGGAAGAGGTTGTACATTTGTACGGGAAGGTGTATCATCTGTGGCAGACAGACCGCGGAGATACCTTGCCGTTGGGAGAGCCGAAGCTGATGACAAGCTACACGGAGGCACAGCAATTCCCTGGCGGGTTTGAGAAGGTCATTGGTGAAAGGGATGCGAGGTTCGGCAGCGATTGGAGAAGAAAGAGGGAGGTCAGGTCACATATCGAAGAGCCTCAGATTCATGAGAATGCAGACTGGGTGTGGAAGGGCAAGAAGGCGGACGAGGGGGAGATGATAGAAAAAGCAAAGGAGGTTACGGCAGAAAGAAAGGAGAAGGATCCGGCAGACACTCATGTAGGCGTGATTGGAGGAGTATGAGTGCCTCTTTGGTACTAAGCTGTAATGTTCAGTCTGAGATGTAGATATTGCTTGGGAGTGACTTACGATATCGCTTGACACCAGGAGTATATGGGCGGCTGCAAAAGCTGAGAGCATGGCATGGCGTAGCAGCTACCACAACTTTTCGTTTGATGTCCAATTCCTTCAAGCTCGGACTCAAGTTCTACCCTGCCGTAACTTCTTGAATGCCGACCGGCTCTGTCGGCTTTTCGCGACCCATGAGCTTTCCTAGTATGTCTTTTTCCTGGTCTCGTTGCTCGGCATTACCGCCTTCGCTATCGTTGTCCGGAGTTTCGAGAGCGCCTTCGCCTACATCATCATCTTTCTCTTCTAGAACGCCTAGACCTAGGTTCTGTACAAGTCAGTAGGCATCCGAGCAGGCAGTAAGGTACCGGTGTGCGTCCTTAAGCCCAAGAATGCACGCCAAAGGAAGCCAAGAGCTTACCAATTCAATGTACTGTTCGTCACCATCTGCTTCTTCATCTCCAACCAGCTCGCTAGTCTGCAGCGTTCCAATTGCCTTTTGCGCTTCGAGCTCTTCGTTTGCGGCCTTCAGTTTTGGTAGAAAGTCCTTCAGGAACGGCCGTATGTCCTCCAACTCTTCCTCGCCAGGCAGCTTGAAGTCCGGCCTCTTCCCTCTGTTGGCCCGTAGATTCACTACGTCTTCTGCGGCTAGTTGTGCGTCCTCTTCCATCTCATCATCTTGCTGCTCGTCCTCTTCTCCTGCTCCCGAGCTGTCCTCGCTGCTCTCATCGCTGGGCTCCTCGCTCGATTCCGACACCCAACTCTCGTCGTCGCTATCAGCTTCGCTGTTCTCTACAGCATCCTTTGTTTTGCTTGTGGGAACTAGTTGAGTCTCGTTGGGTACGGTCGAAGGCGTGGAGTCGCTGGTGTCAGGGCATATTTTCAGTCGCTTTGCGCATTCGTAGATGTGCTGGACAGCGTCAATCTGCCTCTTGTACGGGTTCGAAGGGCTCATGAGTGGCGACATGGTGTGCCTGTTCATGTGCGAGGTGGGCGTTCCGGAAGTTTCGCTATGGCTCAAGAACTTGGTACCTATCTATCGTGTCGGCGCGATCGGCGGTGGAAGACCGCCGCGCGCCTCACATGCTTCGCGTGCCACCTGGGCACGTGCAAGCGTGACCGCCTGAGCGGGTCACTTGTCCTTTGTAGTTCTCGCAGTGCACCTTAACAATACATCAAATAGATATCCTCATACTTCCACATACCATAGGAAATGATTTACAAGGTCATTTGTGAGCGATTGGGGCCCCAGGCCACGCTTGCCCGCGGTGTCAGCAGGGGTCGTGAAACGGAGGCCACAAGTCCAGAAACACCCAACGGCTGGCGGCTACGGCTCGCGCTGACTTGCCGTGTTCCAGCATGGCCTGCGCTTAAAGCTCAAGGAGTCCGCAGCCCGGCTTCTTCACCTCTCTTCCACGGCGCAGTGAAGCCAAGAAGGTCTTTCGTTAGCCTTTGTATACCTACGTGTTCTCAGGTTCAATTGTAGCGTTCGAGCGTTGCCCCTCTTTTCGTACGGTCCCCGAGGTAGCGAGCGTGGCATATTGATACACCTCGCAGGTATATCAACACTTGTTCTAGAAGGTAAGTGCATATTCATCTAGACTTTCTCTGCCTTTCTGGTCATGTTTAGTTCAAGAGATGGAAATGCACGGCACTACGTCAAATACAACCAACCCCAAAGCTGTGTCTTCCACAAGCATGATGATTTGAAGGCTCCAATCCGGTACACACCGTGATTGCGCAATATTTCTGATATTTCTATTTTTTACGTCCTGTCACAAGAGATCTCGCGGTCAGATTGGTGAGGGTTGAAATGCTAGGCCCAGCTGCGTTCACCTCGTTATTCACCATGGCTTCTCCTTTCACCTCCCAGCCTCCCAAAAGTTCTATTGTGCGCAAGCTTCTATTGTGCGCGAGCTTCTATTGTGCGAGAGGCCCAGTCTCGTCCCTATAAAACCCGCTCGGCTTGCTTCCCTGCTGTTCTTCTGTCTCCCAGACCACTTTCCGCTTCTTCACATTACTCTGCTATATAGCCATTCCCGATTTTCTTTCTACTTTATTTCACATCACATCTCACATCACACCTGCAACCGACATGTCTGAGACCGCCCGACTGATCGACATGCTCAAGGCCTCCCAAGCTCAGCGTATTCCGTACGCCCAGCCGCTCGACCTCAATCTTCTCGAGGACCCAGCCGTAGTCTCCATCAAGACAGGCAACAAACATTACCAGGGCGTATACCAGGTTCCAGGCACATTCTCCGAGGCTCTTCAGTTCATTGCGAACCGCAAGCCGCTTCCACCGCCACCCAACGCCCCTCTCGGCAAGGATTTCCAGCCTCGCCTTGACTTCGTGATTGCTACCCTCAACAAACACACAGTCAACACCATCGCCAAAGGCAAGATGGCCGGCCGTCTTCCAGCGCTGTCCACCTCGGACCTCCCTACAGCAAGCCCAACCGAAGCATCCGCAACGGCCTCTCCAGCTCGCGGCTCCGCAATGCTCAATTCGATCTTCAAATCCGTGCGCGTCCCCGAGTTCAAGTACCGCTGGCAATTCTGGGCCGAAAAGGGCCATCAGCAACCGCCGAAGACGGCCTCCACCACCGCCGGAGCCGAGGAGTACGCCAACCGCCCAAAGCCGCTTGGCGAGCAGATCGTGAGCGTTAAGGACTTCTACCAGCATTTCAACAACATCCCGGTAGAGAGCTTGAAGCTGAGGGACAGCATCCACCTGTTCCACCTTGGTGTGAAGCCGCTGTGGGAGGATCCGCGCAATACCCGTGGTGGCGCTTGGTATTTCCGTATCAGCAAGGAGCAAGCGGCGCAGTTCTGGCACGAGATCTGCCTTCTTGCGGTTGGTGACGTGCTCCAGGGTGCTGTGGAGACGAAGCGAGCATGTGAGTACATTCAATCCTCGAAATACACATAAATATGGCCTAGCTAACGTTAAAATAGCATTCAACGACGACATCTGCGGTGTCTCTTACTCTGTCCGCTGGAACGCCGTGCAGGTCGCCATCTGGACCCGCGATGCAGACAACGAGGTCGGCAAAGAGAAGCTGCTCCAGACCATCCTCGAGAAGCTGAGTGCTGAGCTGCAGCCCAAGAAGGACAGCTACTGGTACAAGGCGCACAAGGAGCACAAAGGATTTGCTGGCTCCGAGTAGATGTTCAGGAATCTATTGCGGAAGACATCGGTAGCCCGGAAGGACGTTGAGGAACAACAGGCTACTCAGTCTCAGGTGGCACGCAGTGTTTCTGGGTAGATTGAGGACAATGCATGTGTATCACGAATGGGTTTGGGAAGTTGCACGGGTCGTATGGGAGTCATGATCTTGGTTGGTGGTACCTGCAGGGACATGTGATCCCAGGATAGACAATGTCATCACAATCTCCTAAGCAACATTCCAGACCACACACGAACCCCAACCCACTTCAGCCCTCGCTCTCCCACCCTTCCACTCTCAACATCTTCCTTCGCCATTATACGGTCCCTGAGACTCACGAGCTCAAATCCCGCCTGTATCGCTGCGTCCTCCATCTCCGAGGAGGTATGCGCAAAACTCGTCCCCCTAATCTTTACACCCTCAGCATTGACAAAACCTGCTTGTGAAATCTTTCCCATATCGCTGTGCATGTTCGTCACCAGCACATACCCGCCTTTTCTTATCAAGCTCGCCACCGTAGCGAAATAATCTCCCAGGGGGACATGCTCCAGCACCAGCGTACTGATGACCCCGTCCACGGCCGAGAGACCGCTCACGGCGGGCACTGGGCTTGCCTCCTTATCTCCAACCGTAGGGAAGCAATCTGCTTGACTGATCCTCAAGCGCACATTGTCTTTCTCCAAGGGCGCGAGTTTCTCCCTCGCCACATCCAGCATCCCGGCCGAAAAATCCAGCGCTGTCACTTCAATGACTCTGTTGCGATTAGTGGCCCATGGATAGCTCAGCAACTTCGCTGTGTTGCGCCCTGTGCCACAGCCTAGATCCAGCAGCTGTATGCTTTTCCTTCGAAAGGATGACTCGACCGATGCTAGAAATTCAGGCAGGAAGGTGGAAAGCTCTACATCGTCGATGGCCTGCAGCATGTTGCCGTCTGTATCGTACACCGCAGCCCATGAGTCATAGGCATCCTGGGTTGGAACGTGATGTACCGCCGTGGAGGGCTTGGGAGGTGGCGTTGGGGTGACTTCGAGTTGAGTGGAGGCTTTGGTGATGGCTGAGGCATCTGCTTCGGACAGGTCTGATTCTGTTGTGGAGAAGGATGTGTTTGGGTTTTTGGTGTCGACCAAAGAAGTGTCAAAGGTCATGTTGACGGACGGCCGCGTCATCGTAATGTGTAGTGTGGAATCTTACTAATTAGTTGACGTTGGCTTGATAGAGGTTGTCGTGTCTAGAGACGAAGATTAGGCGATGTAGTAGGTACCGTAGCTTCCGAGGAGTTTGAGGAGGCCCAATTCAGGTTCAGAGGATCTTTGAATAAAATCGGAACTCTCGAAGTGGGCGGCAGGGGATATCAAACGATAGCTCTTCGACTGATCGGTATCGGGGCGCTTTATTCGCAATCTATACAGGAAATGCGATGCGCCCTGCGACTTCTCCTCACGTCCGGTTTAGGCAATGTGTAGTGCAAGACGCGCGCCAGTGACTCACATCCGCATACCACCGACGCCGAGTCACGAGTGAACGGGCCATCTGCATCGCTGCAGAAGTCTAAGTGGCCTGGAGACTCCTGCTTTTTTGCGAATCGATTGAGCACACCATATACGGGGAACCCTGCACCAGCTCAAAGGACGATGTAGAACAGAGAACCACTTGAGCAAGTGGCCGACGCTGCTACGGGGCCGTTTTTGTGAGCCTACTCTCGGGCCCGTAGCTTCTTGATGTACATATGCAAACACAACGGCGAGTGCTTGACTTGCGTGTAATGGACCAACATGAATGGCGTTCAAACATAGAGTAACTTTACAGGGTATATAGTACAAATCATTGACCTATCGGAGCAACTCGCTCGTTCCAAAATCCGGGAAGCATGATGCGATTATACGGTCGCGGTGACTTGTGAGATTCTTGCACTTGAGCAGGGCGTCCCGCAGACGGGTGTCGACCCAAGCGTCGCCCAGATTGCCGTCCATGAGCAAATGGGTGTATGCAAAAACGCTGGCATCGAACAGGCCAGGCTGCGACGCGCCGAAGAACCACGAATCGTTCCCTAGAACGGTCTCAAGTGCCTCGAAAGCCTCCTCTGCCTGTCTGTGTAGCTCTGCAGCATCGATGATGGCGGAGAACTTCAAAAGCTCATTCTCGGCTGCGCGACGGAGATCTGCGGCGGTTAAGAGGCGCACGAACGCGTTCGATGAGGTAGGCAGGATATAGAGAGGCTCGGCGAGGGATGTAGCGTTCGAAGAAAGGTAGACGCTGTACAGCTGCACCTGAATTAGACGGCATCTTAGCGCTTCGAGAAGATGAGATACTTTACCCAAGCCCTTCTTATCCGATGATCCAACAACGACAGGTACGCTTCATATCGCAGGTCCCCCGGCTCTTCAACTGCTCGTGCGGTGTTGTTCATTGCCCACCGTTGCAGCTTGGCAGAGGATACGGGGGGCGGAGGCTTCGAGGTCTCTGTTGACGCCGGTAGGAGAAAGGGAAGCACTCCGCTGGGCGAGGCATGGTTGTTTGACGACACAGTTCTATACTTGATGCCGGAGAACTTCAAGTAGGCCTATGCGAACCCAGAAATTAGGTTGGGAAGGCTGATATCACAACTTGTGTGCTTACCTGCCACTTCAGACAAACTGGATTGTATGAAGGTGCACCATCTGTCGCCTGCTGCTCTGTTGCAAAGACGAATAGCGTATGCGCGTCGCGATGCCTCGGTGCGCGTTGCGGCAGATCGTTTGGGGAGTAGGTGAGGAGCGGAAAGCAGTCAAAGAGCTGTTTTATCGGCGTCGGTACGGCAAAGATACTTCGCGAGGGAGTGGAATGCGCTCGGCGGGTGCTATGTGACGCATCATCTTGGTTGCTACGTTCGGCTGTCATTGTCATCTGTGAGACGGCATTGGGCATGGCGCACCAAAAGTTCAATCGCAGATGCGGAAGTGACGCTCTCGCCTATACTTGCCATATCCGTCAGCGCGGGAAAACATGCCGATTCATATTATTACTCTCGACAGCATACCGCAAAACATGGCAAAGTATAGACTACCCATACAACAATGCGGCTAGCCAAAGGTCATACAATTCGAGTTTTTGCACCCGTTGTACCGCTCCAGCACCGCTTGGAAAACTCTTTGGGTGTGGGTATAGTCCAACACACCTATGTCGAGCACCTGGTCTACCTACCGAGCCAAGGCATGCCCAGAAAGTTATTGATCCTGCTTCAGGCTTCCATGGATTCTTTTCTCCAATTACCGGCCCTTACGTGGATTGTGTAAACCGCTTCGCCCAGATTGTTCTCGTGCCACCTTGGAACGGCGTGCATCGGACAGCATCAAAGCTGCCGCACGCCATGCGTACAGAACATATCGTCAGATCGGCTGTGGCATTTTCGACAGATCTGGCTGGTGACTTGATGGCATGTCCCCATCCAGGACGATGCCCGAAGGAGCTTCCATCCTCTGACCCGCTGCACTGTCCACACTGCCTCAGAAACATCAGCAGACACCCTGTCCTTTGTCCGTTGATCTGCTCATCTTTCGGATTCTTCGACCTCAAAGTATAGTTCCCAGTGATTCTTGCAGCCTGGATTGAAAGCGCTGGCGCATCTGGTGCAAGCTGATCCACTTTTCAAGTACTCCTCTACGGTGAGTACATGCTTGCACTTCCCACATAAAACTGCTCTTTCGCCTCGCTTCGAGATAGGCCATACATCTGACGCGTGGGTCTCGGAGGTATCGTGGCAGCTTATGCAGGCGTAGAATTTGCGGCAGCAGAAATGCTGGATCGCGATGATGTCAAGTGGAGACGACCAATGTACGCAATATGTCAGTGAGTTTATGGCACCGTACACGTGAGGGGACTCTGCATCGCCTGCAGTAGAGATGCTCATGTCGAACAGGAGAGGAGACGCTTCTCGCAGAGGGAGCGACGGCAGCTCGACGTTATCCTGTGTATGTACGCTTGGAGAAGATGAAAAAAGCAGCAACTTGAGCAAGCCACAGGCCCTATGCGCGTCGCTTGAAAAGATGAACGTTGAGCTTCAAAGAACCAATGACGTATCAATACGATGACAGGAGGGAATATTGGTTCATGCTTCGGGTTCCGGCATCTGTTGAGTTGTACTCGGAAAGCTGTAGGTGACCTCCGGCCGTGCGTGAGGATGGAAATGGCCGCGAACAGCCCTTTAAGACGCAAGGACTGACTGAGAACAAGGATAGATGGTAAGATCCTGCTGCATCTCCATTCTTTTTATTTCGGCAAAGAACCCGAAACTCGGCGACTCTTGGATCTCCACCAACAGCTCAGCTACGCCATAGGGCCCCTCGATACCCCGCCAAAACCCGCGAAACTTCTACCCAACTCAACAACGCATTGCAACAACACCTCCTGCACTCATCTTTCACAGCTCTTTCTGCCTACACACATACCCATCCCAATCACCGTCATCACCTAAATCGCCAACATGGGTCGCCAATTCTTCATCGGAGGTAACTTCAAGATGTACGTAACGAGCCGAGCTGTAAGTGACGACGATGCGCACGGCTGGTCTGACAGAGAGTAAAGGAACGGATCGATCAAGTCGATCACCGAGATCATCGACAACCTCAACAAGGCCAAGATCGATGAGAACGCTGGTGCGTACAGCCACTTCGATACTTTTGCGAAGATCGAAAGTTAACCCTGCTGCAGAGGTTGTCATCGCTCCTCCTTCGCTCTACCTTCTTCTCGCGCGCGAGCACCTCCGCAAGGGTATCGAGATCGCTGCCCAGAACGTCTTCGACAAGCCCAACGGCGCTTTCACCGGCGAAATCTCCGCACAACAACTGAAGGAGAGCGGCATTACCTGGACTCTCATCGGCCACTCTGAGCGAAGAGTCATCCTCCAGGAAGACGATGCGTTCGTCGCGAGCAAGACCAAGGCGGCGCTCGACGGTGGCCTCAGTGTCATTCTGTGCTGCGGAGAGAGCCTGGAACAGCGTGAGGCTGGCAAGACCATTGAGGTGGTCACCAACCAGCTCAAGGCCGTTGCGGACAAGGTCAAGGACTGGTCCAAGATTGTCATCGCCTACGAGCCCATCTGGTTCGTTCGCCAATGCCTGTTCTTTGATTTCGTCTAATTGCATGCTAGGGCCATTGGCACTGGCAAGGTCGCCACTACCGAGCAGGCACAGGAAGTCCACGCTGCTATCCGTGAGTGGTTGAAGGACGTTTCCTCCGAGGCCGCTGAGAAGACCCGCATTCTCTACGGCGGCAGTGTGACGGAGAAGAACAGCTCTGAGCTGGCCAAGCAGGCTGACATTGATGGTTTCCTCGTTGGCGGTGCCAGCTTGAAGCCCGCTTTCATCGACATCATTAACTCCAACTCTGCTTGAATACATGGCGGGGAAGCCCGTTTGTAGCAAGAGGAATTCTTTGGATCGAAGTTGCTGGACCAAGTGAACAGGGCCCGGCTAGGGGGTCACCACGTAAATGATATAATGAAGTCATCGTGCAGCACAAATGCACCCCCAAAGAATTGTTGAATCGTGCGTATTGATACAGTGTTGCACACATTTGTACATGTTTGTACATATCTGGCCCAGAAACGCCTTGCAATGCTCTATACCATCAAGTCACCATAGAAGTCGGTCTGCTCGAGATGTAGCGTTTGTCCCACTCCCAATTCCATACAATCCGCTATATCTTGATCTTCGCTCCATGAAACGGACTCCAGATACCCCTGACGTTCTCGTTGATACTGGTGACGGGCTTCGCTGGCACTCTCTTATTCTTCTCAGGACTCGAGTTCCGCAGTAGTTCCAGCTTCTCCTTTATCTCCTCTGGTGCCATGTTCTTCACATTGACCGACCTCTGGTGCCCATTGAGGTAGTATGCCGTGATCGCTGGGTGGTCATTGGCCTTTTTGTAGACCTGGATCTCGATCTGAGGGTTGCGCTTCGCGAAGAATCCGAGTTGAGTTTTGAGGTAGGCATTCATGCCTTTCGAGGAGCCGGCCCAGTCGCAGTATCTGAGCGTAATGCGCTTGCAAGGGAGAATGAAGGCGCCGACGCCATTCTACGCGGGTCAGCGGGAGGTCTTTGGCGGGCGCAGCACATTGCATTGGTGGCGGATGGAGGCTAAACTCACCTGTGCCGTCGCGACCTTCTGGATTGCCGACAGAGGCATGTTGGACGGTGATAGCTGCGATGTGGTGCCTTCACTACTGGGTGAACTGTACCTGCGCTACTTTTCGTGAGGAAAACGCCATCACGTGCTAGGCAGTCGCGCCAAGGCGATCCTGATCCAGCTCCACGCGGCCATTTCTTCACCTTCCTTTTCCTTCGCACCCCCTCCTCTACGAACAATCCACATCGCATTCTGGCGCGCAGTCCAGAAATCAGCTCGCGATGACGGACAAACTCCCGCCCATGCTGCTGCAGCTGTTCGCCCCGCGCCCGCCGCTCCGCTGGGCTGAACCTTCGGACCACGCGCCCGAAAAGCGCCAAACGCCCAACATCGGTGGCATTGCCCAATATATGCAGGCCCTGAGAGAATATAAGGAGAACGATGGATACGTGCCCTCGGACAGCTGGCTGCAGAAGCGCGACCGCAGGAAGCTCGAGAAAAAGGAGCGCCAGGAGAAGCTGCTCACTGAAGGCGTCAAAGACTGTAAGGCATCTCTAACTCGCGCATCTTTCATGTTGTGTATACTAGCTAACTTTCGCACAGACAAGCCTCACGAGGACCCCAAAGTACAGGGCGATGCCTTCAAGACACTCTTCGTGTCGCGCCTCAACTACTCCACCACCGAAGAAGACCTGGAGCGCGAATTTGGCCGCTATGGTCCCATTGAGCGTATCCGCATTATTGAGAATGTCAAAGCGGCCCCGGACGCATCTATCAAGAAGCGCAAGCGCGGATATGCTTTCATCGTATACGAGCGCGAGAAGGACATGAAGGCTGCATACAAGGAGACTGATGGTATGAGGATCAAAGACCGAAAGGTGACCGTCGACGTTGAGCGTGGTCGCACCGTGTCCGGCTGGCGACCCCGCCGCTTCGGTGGTGGTCTTGGAGGCCGAAACTACACCAAACAAGCTGTTGCTCGCTCTGGAGGCGGAGGCTTCGGCGGTCCTCCAGCTGGTCCAGGTGGCTTCGGTGCACGACCAGGCGGTTTTGGAGGTGGCCGCTTCGCTGGTGGTGGTCGGGGAGGTGGGTTCGGAGGTGATCGAGGTGGCTTCCGCGGAGGCTTTGGAGGTGGTGGCCGGGGTGATCGCGGTGGTGGCTTTGGAGGTGACCGTGGGGGTTATGGGGGCGACCGCCGTGGTATTGGTTTTCAATCTAACGGATACGGACCTCCAGATGGCGCCCCGGCTGGACCTCGCGGTCCCCGCGATTTTGGCGGAAGCAGTGATCGAGGCGGTGATCGGGGTGGAGGAGGCCGTTTTGGGGACCGAGGCGATCGACGCGACTTCGGCGGCAAAGGATCCAGTGGTGCGAACAACGAGCCGTTGGGCAGTCGAGATCGATACCGCGACCGTGATCGCGATGGTGGGTATGGCGGCCGGGACGATTCTGGCTCAAGGAAGCGTGGCTACGAAGGCGACAGCTACGACGATCCCCGACAGCGCCGCAGGTACTAAGTTTGAGCGCTATGGTTTGTCAAAAGGTTACATTCCTTTTCGCCCTTGTTATCTAACCCTTTCACATCAACAAGGGTAAGAACAGCAAAGTAATCTCGCGGAGCACACAGCAAACTCGTACATGTCTGCAGAGGGTAAGCAAGCATGCAACAGAGGTCGTATCCAAAGACCAAAAAAAAATTCGCACCGTCACGTATCATCAAACCCCGGATTGCATTTCTTCACCTCCTGGTAAAAGGCCACTGAGCTCGGAATACCTAAAGCTCACCCGCTCAAGAGGGAAACTGGCATGTCTGAGTATCATCACCAGTCTCCATTCTTACTGGCAAAACGCATATCATATCACACTGGATTTTCAAGGCAGCGGAGGGAGTAGGATTCGGATTGACTTCGATGCTGGCAGTTTCATCTTCATTTCATGTCTCCTTATGGGTAGGTATAAGCTATGTGTAAGTTATCTGCGAGCACGTTTAGGGTGCGTCTCCAAGGTAGGATCAAAGGTAGGGCTTTCCTTACTTGGTCTTACGTGGACATGCCGTTGGTGTGAATTTGCAAGTTGCGAGCAGTGATACCGACTTTCAGCGTGAAAGATTGCTTGATCCTCGGCATGTATTGTACATCTTTCTTTCATTATAGTCTCATGTATATGTGTATATGTCATGTAGACGAGCACGCTTTCAAAACGTTTTGTTAATTGTCTTGACTTGACCCTGCAATGGTCAGGAGGATGTGCCCACCCAGTGACGGGCATTGCACCAATACTCTACTGAGCAACCAGTAATTACCCCAAGAAGTATATTGCTAGAGGCCCCAACGTCAATGCATTCAGCAAATGTAATTAATGGTTATGCAAATTAATTATGGATGTAGACTACAGGCTACTCTCGACGCACATTGGCTTCCCTCATTTTAATTCACCATCTACTCAACGCACGCTCCTGTCAATGAAATCCTGGATGTAATGGTAAGCCTCCACAGCCGAATAATGCAGATTCAGCCCGTGTCCCGTATTCTTCGCCAAATAAGCGCCCGTCGTCTTCGCCTGAGGATACAGTACAGGGAAAACTGCTTCCGCCTTGTTCACCGGAGCACTGCAATTGCCAAAGCAAAACGCGAGATCCTCGTTGCCATTGACGACCGCCACGGGCTTCGTCCAGTTGGCAGCCGGCTTCGTCACCGCCGAGATGGAGAAGAGCTCGCCCAGCGTGACAGTGCTTTTCGTCGCTTCTGCGAGACTGAGGATCTCGGGGTCGAAGCCAGGTGCGCGGAAGAAGCATATCTCGTTGGCAATGGCGCCGCCGTCGACGAGATAGCCGTTGTTTAAGGCACCGAAGCGGTAGGGCTGGTTTTGAGAGGCGATGGCTTGGCTGTAGGCGAGGTTGAAAGGGACTGTACCGGTCGAGTTGGTGGAGAAGCCCGTGAGGATAGCGGCGTCGATGGCCTCGGGGTACTGCGATGTGACGGCTTGCGTGATGATGCTGCCGAAGGAGTGGCCGGCGCCGACGACAGTAGAGAAGGCGTGATTGCTAAACGCACCGGCCCGTAGCTTCTGCGCGAGGACCTTTGCGATTTCGACTTCGATAGCGGCTTGGACGACGTTCAGGGGATCGGCTTTGGTCGACTTGCCAACACCGAGACGATCGTAGAGGAAAGTTGCGTGGCCGTATTGCGCTGCAACGTCGACGTAGCTGTATCCTGGCGCGAAGTCCCAGTAGTACCTATCGAAGCCAATGCCGTGCGTCAATAGCTGCACTTGGTCCGGAGTAGTGTTGTTTGCCGGTGTACACAGTGTTGCGCCGATCTCGTACGTTCCACTGGCGCTCTGTGTTCCGCTGACCAATTCTTGCGCGAACGGACTCGGGTTGCTAAAAAGACGCAGGAACACATTGGTGACCTGGGACTGGTTTTTGGGAAGCTCGAAGTTGAACTTGAGGTTCTGAGAGGTGCTCGCTTTGACTGAGACAGTACCGGACACACAGACTGCGAGACCGCCACGAGCTGGCTGGATTGTGGCGTTGTCGAATCCAGAAGTGCTTGGGGGCCGGACTCCGGCTGGTACTGCGCCACCAGGACTAGAAGGCAGAGGCGATTTTGAGTGTTGTGCTGCTGCACCAGCAGCCAGGGCAAAAGCAGTGTAAAAGCGCATCTTGACACGTAGTACTCAGCGTGGTTATGTGGTGTTAACAAGTGGTAGGTAGGAGTGAACCTTTTATATGGGACTTACCTACTCCAAAGCTGCCGGCTCAATTCAGGATAGCATCGTCTCTGCCCTAGTTGTAAATTCAAATCTCGAACGTCAATTCCAAATGGTTTGCAATCATCTACCTAGCATGTGGATCATCTAGCACTTCAAAGGCTGATGTTCCTTCGTGTGTTAGGTACCTAGTCTGTTCGCGTTGATTCGTCAGATGCGCCACGTAAGCAAACCTGTCGGGTGTTTTTCGTCAGCAACAGCTTAGTGAGCCATAATTCAAATGATAAATCAGTGCCACGGCCTGTTCTAGGACTTGAAACAACTTGCTATTGAATCACACTTAACTCAGTTTAGTACATCGATTTAACGTAACATAGCTAGCAGGCCTCTATACTTCAGCCTTACTCTGATAGTTGACTGAACCTCTGGGAAATAGTTCTGCTTAGCCTTCACTTTGCTAACTTTAATCTTACATAATAGCCCTAGCTATACTAGCCTCACTTCTACCAAGCCTAACTCTGCTAACTCTTGACTTATTCAGCGTTCCAAATCTAGTCATCTAAAGCTAGACGTGATAACAGTAAGTTGGGTGTGTCTTAACGCGTCCCAACAAGAAGGCTGTGTGGATCATTTGGAATGCAAGACCAAGACCAACACGTGTAACGCGAACGGATAACCAAGTGCGACCTTCGCATAGCGTTGAGTATTGGGCAGCTGCAAAAGAGCCTGCAGGATAACACTTGAGCAGGAGAACTCCATGCTCGGCCGAAGATCACGCAATCTCATCTGCGGCAATCGGGAAGCGGGTCTGGCATTACTCAGCTACATGAACGACATCGAGCCAGCTAGCCTGATAGATATACACAGAGTCATTTGGAACGCTACCTAGCACCGACTCTTACGGTGATGCGAAAGCCACCTGCGCTATCTACAGCAGATTCTGCAGCATGAGGACGCAGACCTGTTCATGTCGCCATGCAGAAACGAGACAAAATCTGACGATCGAGGCTTCTTAGCGAATTCAAACTTTGATACTCGCAACGACACTGACATCCGCTATGCTCCTGCCATCCCCTCGGTTCCCCAGTGGTGTCAGGAACCCATTGGCCTCGAGTCTTCGTTCCAGCTCCTTGTAACGCTCATAATCCGCCTTGTTCTTCCTCTCCTTTACCGCCTCTCTCCGCTTTGCCATTAGGCGCTGAGCTTGTGCACCCTTAGTGCGATTGCTGTGCCACAAGGTGTCTCTGGGCCTGCTTCCGTCTTCGAGGTCAGTTGCTTTCCTGGAAGGCCTTCTCTTAGAAACACTGCGGATTAGTGAGAAAGGACCACGAGGGGGCTTGCCAGGGGGCCCTTCGGAAGAGGAAGAAGCGACGGGAGGGGGATCAGGCAATGAACTCCATTCAGAAGGAGCAAACCAGTTGTTGCGCTCCAAATCTACTACAGGAGCTATACGTGGAGCTTCGAAAAACAATTCGTGCTGATCTGTGGAGAACATTGGCTCGCTATCCGTTGCTGTCCTCGTTGCAAGTTGGCAAAGAGAGGCGGTCATCATTTCGTGCCGTGTGCGCAGAGTCTGCGAAGGAGCTGATCTCCGAGTTCAAGTCCGCTGTGTAGTTCGACATCGACGCCGTACGTGGAGGTAAGGGAACAGGGCCGCACAAGTCGATGGTCGACGAAGATCCCGACGAGGTGCTCCTGTACGATTCCAGATCAGAGAAAGTGGTAGTTATTGATTGCGTGTTTGGAGGGAAAGATTGGACTGACTTCATGCTAAACTCTTTTTGCATGGTTATGGTTCTTGAGTCTCCGGGAAAACTGTTAGTAGAAGCTCGCTTTTCGATGGCAGACTTTTCTAAAAGGTCAGGATGCCTCTCGGGCTCCGATCCACCTTGACTGTAGAAAAAAGCGTTGTCCCAGATGGTTTGATTTGGACTTGTGAGATGGTCGACAGGCTCAAATTGTTGACTGGGGCTTTTGCTGGTGGTTGTCCTCTTTTTGATATTAGCCCCATTGGACTCTGCGATTGTTCGTATTTCTTGAGGGGTTGTTTTGGTATCGCGGAACTCCTATCAGCGGCCTTCACCCGTTCTGGAACAGGGTCTGGCAGGTCTAGCTGCCAGTGGGGATCACGATGGAAGTGTGGCATGGATTTGTAGTTCCGCTTGAGTGTGCGAAGGTATTCTCCTGTGACTTTGTGCCCTTCGAGCGATCCCCGAACTTTTTGAGGGTTGGCGACCTGAGAATTGTCCATTTGTACGGCAGGCTTTCCTGACGAGACATGACCTCTCGATGTTACATATGATTCCCTGGAAGGTTCCTCGGGTATACTAATCCGTTCTCTAAGTTTCGTTTCAAATCTCTCACTACGTCCTATGCCCGCCTTACCTCTAAGGAGCTCCTTCCAGTTCTCTTCCCATTGATAACCAAATCGTGCTGCATGATTACACAACGATCTCGCCAGGTCCTCCATCCCCACTATCTTGCGTAGCTCTTTCCTGTCTTCCGAGTCCAGTAGTGAATTATCGATGTCCTTGAGGCCACAAAACTGCAGATCATGCAACGTATCTTGCCATATATTGCAAGCTTGTTGCATTCTAATGGTCCACCTACGTGGGCCGGCGGGCTGAGGCTGCCAGAGCTCCAACGGATGACTTAGTTGAGCGATAGCTCCCGCCCGAGCTCTGTGAACGTCTTCTGGCGCATTCGGGGTCTCATCATCGGGCACTGTTGTACCGAGAAAAGCCATGTACTGTACGAATGCAGACCATTTGTCGGTAGGAGATTCGAGATGAGTTTCAATATCATTGAGAGATTGAAAGTGAGGCCTGAGAAGCTTGAGGATCTGGTTCATGAATCGGTGGTGGTATCCCTCCCCCGCTTTCGTGGCTCCGCTCTCCTTCAACAGCTGGTTGATTCTATCTTGCGACTGGGCAATGTGACGATCCATGGAGAAGTCCGGCTTGCTTTGTGTGTACGATTGCGCAGGCGTGGTTGACCAATTAGAGACCGACGGCTTGTGGCTGCTTCGAGCAATGCTGGGCTCGCCACTCTCGGACGACGACGACCAGCAAGAAGCTGCAGGCTCAAGTACTTCTTCGAGAACGTCACGACTAGTGACAAACTTCTCTCCAACCGGCACGCACAAGAGGTTGTCATGATCTGCCCCTCTCTTGCCCTCATGCAGTGATCTTAGATTAGCAGAAGATATGCGCTTCAACTTCTGGAGTCTGTAGTCGGTGTCGTCCTCGTCGCGATGAAGAGCGGTATCCATAGCAGTGGGCAGAAGTCTAGAGTTGTTCATTGTGTTCAAATTCATAAATTAGAGAAACCATCACGCAACGCGCTATTCTCCGGGTGCGAAGGTGTCATTTAGGTCGTGGGAAGGGCCAGGCTAATGAAGCACTCGCCGTTCGTGGCAAATAAATCCAAAAAAATTTAATTTTAGCGTGAGGACTCGGTTCTCTTCACGAATTGATTGTTGGTAGAATACTTGAATCTGTATGTGAAGATCCCCGAATTCACGTATACTCCGGACATTCTCAGTTAAGCTTGTGGATGCCTTTACAGATTACAAGTCTTACCACCACACTCAGTCATCGTGTGCACATACCTCAATTTTCCGTTAACAAGTCGGAATTCATGTGAATCAGCCGCATTCATCTACGTCTGTTAACCGAGTCTTCAACACACGTGTGCTGGTGCTCCAACTCACCATGTGCTCCCATACACAGAATATACTGACACTGCCCATCTCCTTATCAATCACATGTCGCCTTCTCGTATTCGGAGCCTGATTATGATTGCTAGGGATGCCCGGCTGACAGGAGTCGTTGGCCTGCCCTTTACCTGTATACGCACTGCCCTCGAGTCTCACGCACGGTGTGCCCCATGGTACCTTCTCATGCGCATACGCGTCGCTCCACATATCAAGGTAGGCATCTCCAGCAGCTTGTAAGACTTCTCTAGTTGATTGAGCTGACACAGGAAGCGGCGTCCACCCTGCGTCTTCCGCCTTCACATACTCTAGCGTCTTCGTTGCGTTGAAGAGCCATGATCCCGTTGTGCTTGCAATTGTGTCTATGCTGGAGACCTTGCCGTGGGTATCGTGTCGAATCTGCGTGCCAATTACATAGGGTCCACTTGCAGCGACGACCTCAGTGTAGGTAGCGCAGGTGATGAGATCATAGTTTGTGCGGCGATGGTCGATGGTCAGCTTCTTGGAGAGGACACTTGAGGAAGTGGAAATGTTTTTGTTGTTCTCAGTGTAGATCCACGATGTAGCCAGAAC
Organism: Paraphaeosphaeria minitans; assembly: GCA_015832175.1. NCBI lineage: Eukaryota > Fungi > Ascomycota > Dothideomycetes > Pleosporales > Didymosphaeriaceae > Paraphaeosphaeria > Paraphaeosphaeria minitans. The sequence continues at coordinate 1,085,312 of WJXW01000004.1, read as the reverse complement.
CGATTTCAGTGAATCGAGGGAACCGGCTGTTTGTGCGGCGACATAGGCATCTGCGGCTTGAACGAGGATTGTGCGATCGCAAGCTGCATGAGTAAAAGAAGCAGCGCTAGTGGCAGATGCCAAAACGTTGAGGAGATAGAAGCTTGACGCGGGCGACATTTTTCGTTTGACAGCAACTTGGCTCTTCTGCTTTGATGGCCTAAAGATCCAAAAATTCAAAGTTTGAGACTACATGTCGTAGTCATATATCAGAACTGATTTGATTAATTTTAATGTGTCCGTCTATATCTTTCCATTGTGACGAAGTGCCGTGATTGCATTATATTGACCCGGGCCTTTTGGGGAACACTTTGTGGGCGGCAAAATAGCGACCCCACATAGAATATAGAATTGCAGATATGCCTAGGCTACAAGTCTTGACAATCTAATAAAGTTGTTCTAATGGCCAGAGTGTCCTAGGGCGCTTGTAATCGAATCATGGTCGTGATCTGGTCAATTGGTAGTGTAAGAACTTGGTAGTCGTCTCAGCCGAGCTCATGAGCAGCCGCCAGCATCAGTTGATGCAATGCAGACTCTGCATCTTCCACATGCTCATTAGGAACAACTTCTTGGTCCAGACTTGTGTCTCTGATCCACGCGTCGTGGCCATCTTTCCGCCACCCTTGTCCTCTGTTCTGTAGCGACTCAACGTACTCTTCCACCTCTTTAGCTACCTCTTTTTCCCCACAGTCCTTGCTTACAAACTTCGCTCCATCACCAAACTCTTGCGTACCCAAAAGTCCAGCAAGTCCACTGTAGCACCCGTTCCACTCTAGCCAAAGGTCTGAGGATTGTGCCCTTCCTAACCTTTTAGGCGTGCTGAGCAAATTGTTCTCCGGGCCTGGCGCGAGCTGAACCTGTATTTCGCGTAAGGTCGGTATCTTTTGCAACGCGTGGATGATAGCGTTCATGTTTGTGTTGAATGGGAACACGCCTACGAAGGAAAACGAGGTAATGTTGCAGCAATTCTGAACTTCCTTGGCTAGGCGGAGAAGAGTCAGATACAACATCTTTGGAGACTGTTTGAGATGATATTCATATGTACTGTATGCTGTGATCGAGGAGCCTTCGTTATAGCCGAGGTGCGTCCACGGTTTGCGATGTACTAGAGCGTTCCCCCAAGGCCGACATTCGCGGTTTCGATGAGCTGCCCGTTGGGGATCTTGCTGCAGGAATTCCACGTAGTGTATTTTCATATTGAAAGCCCATGCGTCAGAACTTAGCATCTGCGAATCCAGAAGTGCAGAAAGCGTGCTCGGTGGTGCAGCTACCACAAGACGATTCGGATCAAGATTGGAGAAAATTTGGTTCCATATTTCGCGGACTGCATGGGCTAAAGGCGCATCTGCCGTCGAGACGTGTCGAAGCTGGTATTCCTTGTCTGTATAAACCACGATGTTCTTGATGTGGTTCTTCAGGTCATACTGCCGTACGAATCGTAGGAACATTGCGAACCCCTTCTTGAGATGCGGAAACCACAAGATATGTGGCACGCTTTTCAAGATGTTGTCATCTTCCTCTATCCGACAAAGATTTATGAGGACATCATCGAATGCTTGATCAAAGGCAGAACCGGAGCCGGTAGCCTTGAACTTGTTCATCATGCGAGTATAGACATGCAACTCGTGGTTGCTTAGCTTGGTAAGCTGACCTTGCATATTGTCAAGAATCCTGGCATCGATCGGTACCCATTGCGGGCTTGGGTCTAGAGGAACCCTCGAGTAGCGGAAAAGGATAGGTAACAGGATCTTTCTCCATCGCCATGAGACTTGTGATAGATTCTTGAGCGGGGCGTCGTCCGAAACAGTTAACCGCTCCGTGGGCTCATGAGAGAACTTGGACACGGAAGGTGCCTCAATGTCTAGATGTGATGCGATTAAGATGAGTAGCTCGTTTGGGAGTCTTTCCATAGTCGGCTACCTCAACACCAGCCGTTGCTCGACTTGCTTAGCGGATGGATCGTTTCCGTAACGTGAGTTGTAAAAATTGGCACGTTATGTATGTGAAGGTATCATAGGGGTAGGAAGTTCAATCAAATAGAGCAGAACGAGGGCTGAGGATGCGGAGTGTCGCGGCAGCTCGGAGGTTGCGCTAGCTGTTTTTGACGCGATGACGACACTCGGCAGCAAATCAGTGGGTAAGACAGGCCGTGCATTGATAACGCTGCGACGTTTCCACTTAACATTAGAAGACGAATGTTGCGAGGATGCACATCATACACTGTTGCCTTTCGTAGACAATATATGTGAGAGTGGGTGGGTGAGTAATCGCGAGTAGAGCTGTACAGCTTATCCTTTGTTGTCGAGGCTCGAGATTCGTATCACTAACTCGGGACATTATATTTCAGTCAAGATAGAAATCTAGTTATTTCATGGGTGGTGGGAAGAGCAGGGCATCTTAATTCTCAAGTTAGACACGAAAGAATGCAGAGGAAAACGGCAGCAGCGACACTGTTCGGCTCGATTAACAGATCGACCGGGCCACAACACTCAACTAGCTAACGATCTTTCGTCACCACCTTGAAAAACCCCAGAACACAACCACTATCCCTTGCTCAGATGTGCTGTTTAAGCGCAAGTCACAATGGCACTGACAAATGGCGCATTGCCCTGGATGCATTGCCCCACACTCGCGGTATAAGAAGTACCAGTGCAGGTAGAGGTCGTGTATAGCTTGACTGTTTCCATCATCAGCAACCAGCAAACCTCGAGGATCGAATGCTTTTGAATTATATGTCCTCATCGGAAGGGAATACCTTACCAGAGCATCCAGCGTTGACCTGGGCAAGCTTGTAGCTGTTGATGGTGATGCCAGGAGTACTAAAACGGTTGAGAGCTGTGCAGGCGTTTGAGACGTAGATTGGGTCGCCGTATATGAGGTTGGTGCATCCGCCGCCGGAGTACTGGTCACCAGCAGCGTAGAAGCCGCCGCCGCTCTGTCGGACCTCGACATCTGAGGCCGGGGCTGCAGAGGAAAGGGCTGCGAGAGCAGCGAACATGGGGGCAATTGTGAACTTCATGTTGGAAAAGAAGTTGTAGACAATTGTTCTAGAGGTTTCTTGCAAAGAGTGGATATTTCTGCTGGTATTGGGCGCTGGTGAGAATTGTCTTGAGTAGGTACGTACGTCGGCCTCTTTTATACCTCTCTCATCACTGCCCAGACCACTCTCTCATTGAAGCTCTTGCTGCTATGCATCTTGGAGACATCCGGATCCGCGGCCCTGTTTTACCTGTCTTTCCTTCTTTTCCTCAAATCATATCGCTCAACTCTATCATGAGTCGTGATACTTTCGTATTTCGGTGTGCCACTGAGCCGGGGTGAGTGGAGTGTTCCGGAAGATGATGACTCTGACCAAAAGCCACGATATTCCTGCGATCATATCACGGCGCTTGTTGTACCTATACATGTCGACACATAACTCCACAAACCCGATTAGACAGAAAGAGCGAGCCGCTGTAAGCTTACCTCTACCTTGGATAGCTGATGATGTGGCTGCATGTGGCGTCCGTCACATCTCGTCAGCAACGAGATTGGTCAACTAATCATCTAGACATCAGAGTTTACAAGCCGGTAAGAATGATTGCAAGAGACTGCAATGAAATCGACATCTGGGCTATTGGATGGGCACACGTGGCGACGGGACATTCAGTGTTCCCTTGAGATGTGCTAACCTCCATCTACACAGCACACCCCTGTAGTAAAGGCCTTGATGAAGTACGGTTCGCGTTCTAGATTTTGACTCACTGGATGTGAACGCGGGCGGTACCCGCACGGTCCGATCCCTGGCGTTCGCAGCCTTTTTGAAACGCACGTAGCTCGGTTTGGGGTCCCTTTCCAGCAGACCACCTTCCTCGATGACGGTCTAATGTGGATGACCAATTTTATTGTCTCTTGTTTTGGCAAGCGCGCATAGCTGTCTGACATCAATAGATTCCTTTGAAGTACGCTCAATAGGCTTCAGCAACATCCACTACACGAAGGAAGGATTTGTGGCGTTCGCCAATAGGAATGTCATCAAGAATCATAAACAAAGTGCAAAAGGCAGCTTCACGGCAAATGCCCCAGAATAAGATTTTGCGAGCCAGAATCTCCAATCATGGTGATGGTATAGGAGATATTCCTGACTTGCCGGGCCGTCCACGTTGTGGCTGGCTTCGAACTGGGAAAAAAACTCTTCTTCAGAAGGCATATACGAGGTAAGGCAACCTCATCTCCGCTAGGCTGGATGACGATGATACAATGGTTAGGGAACACGCTTATGTTACTTGATATCTGCGCTATACGTCATTCCTTCTTGATGGTTTCTGGCGCGGACACTTGGTTAGGACAGTTGGGCCAAATCTCTTCTTTAATCTTAAGTGCTCGAGGAAATTCGGCTCAAAACTATTAGAAGCCTGCCCGTACAGCGCCCTCGAGCCACGCCACACCAGCTACAACGCCATCCACAATCCTGACCCTTTTCCCGTCCTCTTCACCAAGCTCCTCCACACAAGCCTCCCGGACCATCGTGTCCATGCCTGCCATGCCAGCACAACCAAGACAAATCGCGCCGACCTTGCCCTTCTTCAAGAGCCTCTTCACCGCATTTTTCATACGCTTGCGCAGCTCCTCGGAAGGCGCATCGTGCAAGTCCGTCGCATTCAGACCAGTGGTCTCCACACCAGCAAACCGCTTGCCCGCATCGGATCCAGTGCCCAGGAAGTCCACGACTGCTTCGGAGAGTATCGTCTCCCAGACCTTGCCCGTACTCACGATGCCAAACTTTTCATCCGGGTGAATAATCTGCAGACTTGTGCTCACACTTGCCTCGAAGATGCCAGTGACCGCCTTACGGCCAGACTTGATGGCCTTTTGTTCCTTCAATACCGGCACCAATGGATGTTTGGAGTAGCACGCCACGAGAAAGCCATCGTGCTGGCTGAGCACCTTCTCCAGTTCGGGTAGGCAGTGTGCCACGCTCTCGGCGGCATCTTCTTCGTCGTTGATGCTCTTCGGCCCTGATGGCGCGGTGAAGTATTCGTGAGCGGTCTACTGGCTGCGATTAGTTGCTGCAGGGCTGCGGTGAGTGGTGTTGATGGACATCTTTGAATTCCAATTGATCTACAAGCGGCTTGAGCGCGTCGGTCATCGACTTTGTCGAATTCGGCTGGACGATGAGGATTGAGCGCATCTTGTTGTATCTTGACTGGCGGTACTCTCCCATTGAAGGCGTGGGGTTTAGTTTCGTTGCGGGGGCGGGGCGGGACGTGCGCCGCTTCCCATCACTAGTAGGTATGACGTCATACTTGGGACAGCTCAGCTAGCAAACGTGAGACGTCGTTATGCAGCAACTGTTGAACGGAGAGTATCATCAACTGGGCAGGAGAACGATTAGGAAACATTTTGACTTGGAGGATTTGCAGTTGAACTATGTAGGACCCTCGCAGCTCAGCGCCGACGCTGTGGCTGCAGACGTGAATTATCCACCAGGGATGAATGCTACACTGGCGCCACCGCCTCGTGGGTTACCGATCCTCCTAATCTGTTGAACGCCTCCGCCGCGGATGGGGTATTATGATACAATAAGCAAAGTGATGAACAGAACAGCCGGCTTCAAAGAAAGTCGTTAGCACATATCTCGCGTGTCTCGTGGTTTTTTAATATACATATTCGTATAGTCGTCAAAGGTGGTTGCAGCCTCAACGGAAGCAAGAGAAGCGACCGCAGCTGATGCGGAAGGGAGCGCGGCGGGCGCCGTGCTTGTCAACGACGACACCACCGCCTGTGTATAGTCAGTATGGCCCACAATTCTTCTCAGGTACAAGCTTCGGCTACATACCGCCATGGCGTCCGCCGAAGTGCTTTGTCCACATGAGAGGCATGGTACTGTCTTGTTGCTGGTGGAGTCGGAGAAGTAGTAAGGTGCTTGTTGGGTTGAAGGTGTTTACTTTCGAGGTAGATAATCGAGTTTGAGAGAAGGAGCAAAAAGACCCCAGGAGAATATATACCGCTGGTGTGAGTGTCGCTGGGGAAACAAGCAAATGACTTGCTGGGTCTCGGCCTCGTCATAGACAAGGTTGTTCTTGCTTCAAGGGCGCTGCACCGCCACAGCCAAGTGTGGCGTACCAACGAAGCGTGACATCACTGTCAATCAAAGGAGGTGTGGGTATTCTGACGCCAACATGAGTTTGAGGTGAAGTATGTTTGTGTTGAATGGTTGGAGAAGACCATCTCGCACCAAGGCAAAGTTTTAAGCCATCTCCGGCGTCGACATTTTGGAGGCGTGAATACCTAGCTGGAACGCTAGTCTAGTGCTGTCACAAGGGACAAAGGCTACCGAGCGGTGAAAATCGACCTCTTCATTTTCTGTCATTCACGACTTTGAGCAGATTGATTTAAATATCGGGGTATCACGGCGCACTATGCGTCGTCGCGTCATTCTCCATGCGCGGCACCCTGCCTCTCGTGGCAGCATGAAGACGGGATAGAAGGGAAAGCCGTCGCCGGTCAGATATCTGATAATGCATCGCAAATCAGCTCAGGCTACTATACGAGTCTACGATCTAGGCCTGATACTGTATCGCCAATGTTCACCTTCTTGGGGAGAGCTTGTACCCAACCTCTTCATCTCATGCCGTGTAGGGCGTTGACCAGAGCATCCACATGCCACTGTTATTCAACATCGCAAGGAAAGCAACTCGACACTCCTAAGTGAGCTAAACACACAGTACTCGCTGCAGAAGCGTGTGAGAAAACTACTTCGACTCCACACCTGAAGGGTAATCGTCCTAGGATTCGACGGTGGTTACTGATCAAAGTGTTGAGAGAATATCGTTGCGCCTACGACCCAGGTCCAGCCGCTATTTACTCGTACATGTTTGCCGCGTCCCTGTGCGGCCATCCAAATTTTCCTTGGGCAATGCCTGGACCGAAATATATCAAACAGATGGCAAAGCCTTCCCGTGAGTATTGCCAGGGAGTAACGAATCGTTCAAAACAGATATGCGCATGGTCGTCGATGCAAAGTCGTCTCCTCGTTGTCTCCGATCACCGAGCGAAACCACCTTGTTGTCCTTGTGCCATTGCAGCGTTCTGCTCCTGGAAGCGGTCGCCCAAGCGCTGCGAGCCCTTCATGTGCTTATCGACGCATTTCATGATGCAGCCTTCTTCCCGCGAGGTGAGCGACTTGCTCTCGAAGCCGTTGACGCAGTTGTCGAAACATTGCTGCACGAGATTGGAGTACATCTAAAAGCTGCATCAGCATTCGGTGACGCGGAATCGTATCGGAAGCGGAAGCGGAAGCGGAAGCGGAAGCGGAAGCGGAAGCGGAAACTGCGTACGTTCATGAACTCTTTCATCTGCTTCTTCTCCATGCGGGTCTGCAGCTCGCGCTGCTCGGCGGATGAGAGGCTGGGTCGCAATTAGCAGCATCGCGGCGACGGGAGAGGGGGATGTACGAGTCCATGGTGCGGCGTTACTATGGTGTCGGAAGAAGTGATGGTTGGCTGTTGATGGAAGCTGTTGTTCGGAGGTTCTGAGCGCGGAGTGACGGGGAAGGAGCGTTCTTGGGCGCTATTTTTTGAGGAAGGAGCTAGGGCCGTAAGCTGCACGAGTTCCTGCGGAGCTAGACCAACATGGACAGTGGACAGCAACCCAAGAGCTCGGAGACTATAGATACATATGTGCACAACATTGCTTCTCGTCGCTGAAACGAGTTGCTTGCGGGAAAGCTCTGAATCTGGATCGAGTTGGTCGCGGGAAAGCTCCGAATCGACTTTTGCTCGTCGGGAAGTTCTGCAGACCATGGTTGCCTACCCACGTCACGCGTTCCCGTAGTCTATGAGAGCGGTGCGGCGCGCGTTTGTTGGAACTCGAGCTTTCACGTGCCTGCCAGCCAGCCAGCCAGCCAGCTAGACCGTCTACGAGAGGCTCGAATCAATACTACTACGACGAGAGGCTTGAATCAATACTACTACGACGAGAGGCTTGAATCAATACTACTACGACGAGAGGCTTGAATCAATACTACTACGACGAGAGGCTTGAATCAATACTACTACGACGAGAGGCTTGAGTTGTCACCGCTAGATAGATGTCTACCTAGGAAAGAAAGGACAGATGCAAGCCCTTTGCCAAAGACATCACCGTGCATGGTCATGGTCATGGGCACTGGTTCTGGTCCTGGTCTCGGTCCTGGTCACGGTCATGGTCTCGGTCACGTGCATGGTCTCGGTCACGTGCATTTGGGACAAGGTTTTTGTGTCGTGAAGGAGTAGAGAGAGAGAGAGTAAAGCAGCTCGCCAAGGCGTTGCTCTTCTTCTTCTTCTTCTTCTTCTGTGGACGGGCAAGCAAGCGAGCCTGCCCACGTAGATCTAATTAGGTCGTCTACACATAGATACTAGATAGATGGCGCTCGCTGATCGTGTGGCTGTGGCTGCATCTGTCCGTGTCTGACGCACTCGCACTCGCATCCGCATCCGCATCAGCGCAGTGAAAGAGGGTGCCGCCTTGATATCACGACTGCCAAGCCAATACCTACCTACCGTACCGTACACTGAACACTGAACACTGAACTTTGCATCCTCCGTCGTCAGTCGAAGCCAACTTCCGCTGGCACCCTCCTGCAGTCCCACTGCCGCCTTCGTCCCTGCATGCCTGTCGTCTCAAACCCTCCACCCGCCTCGTCACGCCTCCACGCCCGTTCGTGTGTGCCGCCGCCTGCTATTCTTGAGCGCCGCCCTGCGTTGCGCTCGCGACATCTGTCTGCCCAGTGCCGCCCAAGTCATCTCCGAGCCCGTTGCTCTTGCGCCAGCACCTCGCGCCCGCCCACGCTCCCTCTCGCCCGCACGCGCGATAGCTACGCTGCCCGCTGAGTTGTTGCCCACCAGCGCGTCCTCTCGCCTGCTCCCCGCGACCTCTGTTCCCCGCCCTCCCCGTCTCCGTCCCGTTCCCATCGCCATCGCCGTCGCCGCCCATCGCTGCCCGACGCGCCCGCGACGCCGCGCTACCTGCAGCCAGCGACAGGGTCCGTTGGAGAACTGCGCAGCTCCTGCCGTTGCCCGCCATGCCCAACGGCGCCCACAACCACCACGGCGCTTTTGCGACACCTCGAGTGCGCAATGGAGAGCCCCAGCCCGCCCCCGTGACCCCCGTCGAGCCGGGCTCCGCCAAGCGTGATCTCACATCGTGGTGGAAGCAGTTCAGCAAACGCAACGTGAAGAAGGAAGATGAGAAAGGTACGATACAAGACGTCTACGTCTCTCCGCTCACCGCTGGAGCTTAGCTGGCGTGTACGCAATCTTGTCGCTACAGCTAGCTCTGACCGCTGCCTGGCACCTCCCCACTGCTGTCTTTTCTCCTGTAGGCGCTGACATGTTCTGTTGTAGAGCCCGAGGTATCACGCGGCATCTTCGGTGTACCTCTCATCACTAGCATACCGTATGCGAATGTAGCAATTTCGCTCTTCAATGAAAACGGGGAAAGCTATATTTATGGATACGTTCCCATCGTTGTCGCCAAGTGCGGCGTGTTCTTGAAGGAAAAGGGTATGCGCCCGCGACCGTCAAACATGATCTAATCTAATTCCCGAGCAGCTACTGATGTAGAGGGTATCTTTCGTTTGGCCGGCTCTGAAAAGAGAATTAAGGAGCTCAAGGCGCAGTTCGACGCTCCACCTCGGTGGGGCAAAGGCCTCGATTGGTCGGGTTACACTGTGCACGATGCTGCGAATATCCTTCGACGGTACTTCAACCAGCTACCTGAACCCATCATTCCTCTACAGTACTACCAACCCTTTCGCGATCCTCTACGTGGCCACCAGGCAGAGGCCGTTGGCCACATCGAGGGTCAGGGTGCGTCCCTTGGGGGCTTCGACCCCGATGCTGCGGTCCGCATATACCAGCAACTGATCAAGGAACTACCATCCTTGAATCGACAGCTTCTTCTCTACATCCTCGATCTCCTCGCCGTTTTCGCAGCAAAGTCTGATGTCAACAAGATGACCACGTCCAACTTGGCTGCTATCTTCCAACCAGGCATTCTTTCACATCCTCAACACGACATGTCTCCTCAGGACTATAGACTAAGCCAGGACGTTCTGATATTCCTGATCGACAACCAGGATCACTTCTTGATAGGAATGGAGGGGACCGCCGTTGATGAGGGTACCGTCAAGCATATCGAGAGTGGGCCCTCGACCCCACAAGCTAGAACTCCAACCACCCCTGGTCGAAACAAGTCTGGTCTTGGTCGGTCGGCCTCAACCGCCTCCAGTGCTGGAGCAGAATCCCTACGTAAATTTGGGGGCGTCCGAAGGAATGTTTCCACATCGTCGAGGCACTCACGGCATTCGGGGGCTGTACCCAGTCCAACAACGCCTGCATTCACTTCCAGTTCCGGAGTCCATCGAAGTAACACGCTTCCTTCCAAGCGATCACCAGCCCTGACTGCATCGCGTTTCCCAAGAGAAAGAGGGTCCGATCCTCCCACTCCCGCAGCAGAAGAGTCGAAGACCCAGCTGCCAGCAGTGACACCAGAGATTCCGATACCAGATGCGACAGCTCTCCAAGGGCCACCGACACACATCGACTTGCCTAAGAGAGAACCCATTCTTCCCGCACAGCCCGTATCTGAACAAGTCCAAGCCGCTCCTCGGGAACAGACCTTTCCTGTAGAAAAGCTCGATGTTGTCAAACCACAGCAGCCGCCCCAAGTCGACACGTCGAAGCCGGCACTTTCCACTCCAACTTTGATAAATATACCCGGGGCATTCCCGCTTCCGTCTCCTGGCCTCATTCCACCCACGCCCGATGCTGTCACGCCCAGTGCTGCGTCAGACGCAGCCAACATCCTGGCCTCCCCGGTTCAGAAAACGCTACAACGTAGTCCTCGCATTACACCGAAGCATGAAAATTCCGAATTTATGGAAGGAGCGGTGGACTCTGGGCCTCCTGCTGAGATTTCGTCGGTGGTCCGAACCTTCACCCAGATTTTGGCTGGAAGCAGAGCCTCTCCGGCAAGTGATGAAAAGCAATCAGGACGAAAACCTAACAAGCTGCAAAAGAAGCGGATTACAAGCGCAAACCCCAGCGCGCATAGCTCAACGCATTCGCTGACGGGCTCTCAAGCCGCTTTCGATGGCCCACCGTCTCCACTGCCTGAAGCTGCATTCCCTCTAACACTGCATGGCAGTTCAAAAGATGCAATACAATCTGCCAACTATGACACGGTATCTTCACGCAACTCTGGGGCAACTCTCAAGCCAACCATGTCGCCTTCGGCGTCCTTCAGATCACATTCAACTGCGACTGAGTATTCTGAAGCCGAACAGCTAGAGGAACCACCAAAGGAAGAAAAAGAGAAGCGGTTATTCTGGAAACATGCGCGTGGTGGGAGTAAGGCAACGCCCACTGCAAGCCAATCAGACCTTCACGGGTCAGTTCCGGGAGGCGACAAGAGTATGAGCTCTTTTGGGAGCAGCTCTGGGTGGGGTGGTGGAGGACGCAGAAGTCTCCAGTATGATTCTCATCAAAGCTCGGATCTCTCTGTTCAATACGGAGAGTCGAAAGAGGCCGCCGAAAAGAAGAAGATCGGGCCGTTAGCCTGGCTTGATAGGAAACGGCAGGAACACGATGAGCGGAAAGACAAAAAGAATCGGGCTAAGAGCCCCCCAGGCAGCTCTTCTGAACTGGCGACTCCTTATGGCTTGTTGAGCCCAAAGCTGGAACCCGTTGCCAGAGGTCGGTCGACGGATGCCTCAAGATCGAGAAAGGACTCGAGTGACATCACGCCTACCGGGACAAGTCCGAACCCTCTGACTGAGACTATGAAGCAGCCTCCACCGCCGCAGTCCCAGTTCCAGTCTCCTCCACCAGCGCCTCAGGAAGTGCAGGAGAAGCGATCGCCGCCGCCACAGCAGCAGCAGCAGCAACTATCAGAGCCAAGCACCGCGCAAGCGCCGCCACCCACCGAACAAAGTCCACAGCAGCAGCAGCAGCAGCACGCGCCCGAATCCGCAACTCCCCAGCCCGGCGGCACGACTGTAGATGCTCCTCAGGAACCACCTCGCAGACCGTCGCCCAACAAGAGCGGGCTTTATCCTTTAAATGCAGATATTGAAAAGACTGCGTAGGTTCAGTGTGACCTACACATAACATGCTGCATCGATCTTGTTCGTGAGGTGTGCAGCCTTTTATTTGCTGAGTACAGGACGAGTTTAGGTTGCTTGGCCATCTACGTCGGAATGGGTTGCACAGATGGATTTCCTTTAGCGGGCTCCACTGGCTAGTCGCCAGGCTGGGCTATGTTCGCGTCTTTGTGTTATTTCTGGATATAGTGAACGTGCGATGTGCAGGGTACAACTGATGTGCCAGAGGGCTGTAAAGTGACGGAGGCAATGCGAAATATAATTTTTTTCGACTCTGCTGAGGGTTTCCCGTATCAGCAGGTTGGTTGTGCACGTTTGGGAATTGTTATTTCCGCGTTGGGGACGTGGTGTAGCTGCGGTAAGACGTTGCGTGTTGAGGCGTGACGAATCGATATTCCAGCTTCACTCCTCAGGCGATACGCTGCTGACACTACATACAACATGGTCTAACCGCTGCACACCTAGTGTTTTGCCCATACACTGTAGTGTACCCACCTACCTAGATGCTCTTCGATTCCCATCAAAAGCAAATCCGGGTAGACTATTGAAACAACGTGTAGATGCTAAGGCGATAGGCCGACGCAGAGCCATGTCTGGTACCCGACGGTAGCGATTGGCGGGGGCCCTGCATCAATGTAGCGTGTGGCAAGCTTCTCAACACCAGAGCGACTATCATCTAAATATATGCCACGGAGACTTGTATCGGTGGGATGCCACGGCCAGCGAATGGTGCATGCACGCTAGAAGACGTCTATACGTGGTGATGACTGTGGTCCAACACCCACCAATCCTTTCTCTTCTGGTCAGCACTCCACCGCGGCTGATGTGCCGCTAGACGCGATGCCCGCATGCTGGCGCTGGGGATGTTTCGAATCACTTGTGGGTCTCTTCTGAAGTGCGTCGAATTCTCGTTTACCTGGACGGTGAGGAAGCCATCCATGACTCCAGCGCCACCTCCTCTTGATATCCACTAATGATGTCAATTCAGATTCCAGAGCGGATCTGAATATCAAAGCCAATGGCGCCGGCATATCATTTTTTCGTGCCGAGCCCCCCGGCCGATCCACACATGACGTTTTGCATGGTGCGGACAGGGGTTGTCGCGCAGCCGATACGAGGTGGTCAAACGCAAGGATGCATGCATGCTGAGGCGCTGAGGCGCTGGGGCGCTGGGGTTTTGTCAAGTTTCAGACCTCATCCGCGACGTAGAGAAACGGTCATCAAGTAATAGTATGCTTGTGATATGGAAGGGCAGAGGGCGGGAGAAGGGGCAATGCCATGGATGGGTAAATGTTGCCTTGTTGGAACTAGGTGGCATGGAGCATGTGGAGGCCGTGATGGGACCAGCTTGGGGATCTTGCATGGCCGGAGCAAATGCACTTGTCCTCGGGAGGACAGCCGAATGCGATGGAGTGGAGTGGTGATGCGATACTTCGGCGAAGAGGTGCGTGCGGAGGGGAGCTAGCGAGGGCTGCGTTCGTGTTAGGCCCGACGTAAGCTTGCTTGCCGTCGCGCCCGTTCTTGCCACAGTCCAAACACCGTCTCGGGTGCGTGTGCGTCTTTTCTGGTCTTTTCTTGTCTGGTCTGGTCTATACTCGTCTCATCTTTTCCTTCCTCACTTCTCAATCTGCACGTTCGTTGTTTCGATCAATACCGTCGTTCGGCCTGCAATAGCTCAACACCGAGGGTTGTTGTTTCACCGCAGACGCGCCCGATTTGTCTTGGGAGATACAAGCCACCAGAGCTCGCTGGGCTTTTGTGTAAGCAGACACTACCTCCGACACCTGCCTCATCACAACTGGTGCTGCCATGTTCAGCTGCCCGGAGATGCACCTGGGCCCTACCTGGGCCCGGCATGGTCGACCAATGCCTCCTTGCTTTCACTCTTCGATGCCTTGCTAACATCAATCAAGTAAATAGCTTCCCTCGCTTCTTTGCTCCTCGTCTATCCGCAACAAAGGCCTCCATTCGCTCAGCCCGCCACCGACCTCACAATGCGTTCTTTCCGCCAGCTCGCCCTATTCGGCCTGCCGCTACTCGGTGGAGTAGTTGCTAACAACGAGCCTGCGTCGCCATCTCCCACCAAGAGCGAGGCCCAGAACGTAGCCGACGTCGTCTACGCGAACGCCCATGAGGCTTTCCAGGACTTGCTTAATGCTTTGCCCGAGGAGTCCCTGCACGTGGCCTTGAACAGCCTCAACCATTTCCGCGATGGCGTCTTCGAGTCGAATAAGCGTGGCGTCGAGCACATCCACCAGGACAACCCGCCGCTGGCTACCAAGCTCATCGTTGCTGCCGTAAACGACCTCAAGAAGAGGCAGGTACCCACCTCGAACAACGGAACCGCTCCCACATCCCAGACCGAGCAACCGCAGAGCACAGAAGCTCCCCAGAGCACCGACAGCCCTCAAAGCACAGAAGCCCCCCAGAGCTCGGATACTCCCCAGAGCACCGAATCCTCGCCCGAGAGCAGCCAGGCCCCAGAAAGCTCCGGCGATCAACCGCAAAGCACTCGTGCACCGGGAAACTCCAATGCCGCACCACAAAGTAGCGCCGCTCCTGCCGAGAGCTCCGCCGTCGTCGTCCCCATCGTCGTGACCACCACCGACTCAGAAGGCCGCACATCCGTCGCATCATCTGAAATCCTCTCACGCCCCACAGCCTCCATCGCTGTCCCCGTGACCCACACAAACGCCCAGGGCTCCACCGAAGTCACCACCGAGACCAAGCCTGCCGTCATCTTCTCGACCACCGACTCCGCCGGCCGCGCCATCATGACCACCTCTGCCGTCAACTACGCGCCGACACGCGGCCAGGTGCTGACGCAGACCAACGCCGAGGGCAGCACCTTTCTGACAACGTACACCCCTGGCAGTGGACGCGTGAGCAGCATCATGCTGCTGACCACGACGGGCTCGGACGGCCAGCAGAGCGTGGTGACGAGCTACACGTACGTCGACCCTGCGGCGCAGGCCACGGGCGACAGCACCGAGGAGCCCGGCAGCACAGCGCAGCCGAGCCTGCAGAAGGGTGCGGCGGCAGGGTACCGCGTTGTGGATGCTGCTGTGTTCGGCGGCGCTGCGCTTGCGTGGTTCATATAATCTGATTTCCTGCATTCCATACCAGGGAAGGAGAGGAGAAAGAAGAAAACACACATCACGATATTACGACTCTCCTCATTCACACTCCTTACGACCGACTGCACAACATCCTGCACTCGGTCTGGCATAGAACTGTCCTTATCTGATAATTAGCGGTGTATTGGGAAACAAGGATTCCTTTTTGGGGACAGAATCTGGTTTTCAGAAGCATAGTACACGGAGTCCTTGGCTCGATTTCTCTCCTTTTTTTTTGCGATGAAAAAATGTATGATACATTTTCCCGGTCCTTTTGGAGGGGTACATATGGGATAGAATGGGATTGCGAGGTCTTTATTGTCTTTATTTGGAAGGGACAGGAACTGGTTAGAAAAAGGAACTGTGAAAGTGCTAATCTGTCCAAGTTGACACGTAGACGCGGAAAGTTCCATAGAACCACCGTGTAGTGATTGGTTAATAGCTGTATCGTGCAGAATGAAGTAACAGTTAAAAACCCGAATGTCTATCTATGGATGGACAGAGTCCAGTACGTCAAGTCACTCCTGGATCAAAGCAGCACACTGAAGCACCTCCACTCACCCAGGAACGATACCAGTCCGCTGTGCTTGGAAATTCTCCATGTCCATTCTTACAACACTATGTACGTCTACACCGAGACCGAAGGTATTGATACACCAGACCTCTCCCGAGGCCCTTCCCAACCCAAACCAACCCATCCTGCAAAGTATGCTACACTACGCTCTGCTATCCGCAAAATGACCCGAGTCCAGATAACATATGCAACAGGGGAAGAAAAGCGAAGCGCCAAACAAAAAAACAATGCCGTGTGGATATCAATGCGCTCAAGACCATGGCTTCAACACCATCTTCTCCCTCCAGCGAAGATATTTCTCGTAGCATTCCTCGAGATCCTTGTCGAACAGGTCCTGCTTCAGCAGACGAAGCTTGCAGCGAAAAGGCAGCTTCAGATCGTCCTCGGCTACAGCGCCGCGTAGGAGAAGATCGTCCAAGCCATCTGAATACAGATCCCTGCGTCCCCTCCGCAACCTTCGCCCCTTCTAAAGCTTCGGTGTGAACCCTCGTGCCTTCGTCATGATGTAGTACTCGACACTGCCACCTGCGAGAAAAATGTTTTAGCGCGACTTCGTCATGATGAAGTACTCAACGCTCTCACCCACCCAGCTCACACTGCCCGTTCCGGAATCGTAGCGCTCCTCATCAAACAGATTGGCAATGCTGTTCTCGTTTCGCACGCCCTGCTTGCCGCCGCCTCCACCGAAGCTCGCCAGACTCACGACCTTGCAGCCCAGTTTCAGGTCCAAAAACTTGTCGAGCAGTTGGTTGTTCAGTTTTGACGGGAAGACTTTGTTGTTGACAAGCACCACGTCCGCACGGCGCAGCACATCATCGACCTGTGGTGATTCCAGGAAGTCGCCGTGGAGCAGATTGATAGGGCCGAGGTTGATGTTCCAAAGTTTGGACCGCGCACGGAGTTCGTTGGCCTGGTCGTTCGCGTACTCCGCAGGCTTGTCCATGATTTCGATGCCGTGGGACTCGGCCCCTGTCTGCAACGCAGATTGCAGCACTACGTTGCCAACACCAGAGCCCAAGTCGATAAAGATGGAGTTGGACTTAAGACCAGTCTGCTGGAAGACGTTATGTACAAAGTTTGGCAGGAGCTCACCGTACGTGGTTTCCTTTCCCTTCACGCGCTTGAGAAGGTAAGCGTACGGGGAGACGGTGCGCCAGTAGACCTGTGCTAGGATGCGCTTGACAATGCTGAGAGGTATTGCATGTTTGGAGTCGAGGACATTGGCTATGGTCTTGTCGTCGAACTTCTCCTTTATCGTTGCGTTGAAACTTTCCACGATGCGCTTGAACTCATCGGGCTGATTCTTGAAAGCAGCGCGCTTGAGCAGCCGGACGGTGCCATCTGCTTCGGAGGACAGCTCGGTGGCAAGGTCGACAGGCAGATAGTGTTGCACGATTTCTTCGATCGTGTAATAAACATCGTCCAGCGGGTTGAAGTTGCTCGGGTCCTTTGGTAGGCACAGTTGGAAACGTTCAGGGGCCGAGCGACTAGGGTACTGTAGCAGTACCACGGGCGGCTCGACCGTACCTGGAAACGCGGCTTTGTAGTCCGTGGCGAACCTTCTGCAGATACCTCGACCATGTATCATTTCGGGCTTGGTGCCCTTATTTGCTTTCGCCGGCGCGCTACCCTTCTCTTGCTTCACTTCCACTGCTTGTTCCTTTTTTATAGATGCTCCATTCTCCTGCTTGGCAGATGAAGTTTTCTCCTGTTCGAGATTCACGCCATTATCCTGCTCGATCGCAGTCCCATCCTCCTGATTTACGGGTGCACCGTTTTCCCGCTTCACGGATGTATGAGCTTCTGCTACCGCGGCCCTGGGCTCTGGTGACGGCAGTCGTATGCGACGGTTGGGGTCGGGCTCCAGGCAGCGGTTGAAGCCCATGGGTTCTATGCTACTGCTCATCTTCTGGCGCTTGCGCCCGTCTACCGAAGAGTCGTCGTCGCTGCTGTCATCGTCGCTGCTCAGCGGCGTGTATGTCTCGACCTTGCGTTTGCGTACGACGCTCTTGGCCGTCACCGATTTGCGGCCGTTGCTTGCACTCGTGTGGGCCGTCGTTGTCTTCGACCGTGGCGGAGAGGACAATTTGTACCGGTTCCCGGGAGCCGCCGTCGTCGCACCACTTCTCCCTGTCGCATGGTCGTTCGATTGCGCCGGTTTGGCGGGGTTGGACGCCTTTCTGACGGGCACGGCGACAGTGCGCGTCTTGACTTTAGGGGGTTTCACGCCGAACATGGCGAGGGAAGAATATGCAACGAATGCGTGGTGGTGGTGAGTCGTGTGAGCATGCGGGACGCGGGCGTGGGACGTGAAATGCGGATGCGCGCTGCTGCAGGTCCTCGGATGGAAAGAGTGGCGGGAGCAGGAAAAGTAGGGGTGAGGGAGGCGTGGAGGAGAGCAAGCAGACAGTCACCACCGGGCTCCGATCAGCCACGAAGAGGGATGAGTCCAACTTGCAAGACTC
Source organism: Paraphaeosphaeria minitans (assembly GCA_015832175.1). Classification (NCBI taxonomy): domain Eukaryota; kingdom Fungi; phylum Ascomycota; class Dothideomycetes; order Pleosporales; family Didymosphaeriaceae; genus Paraphaeosphaeria; species Paraphaeosphaeria minitans. The sequence goes on along the minus strand of WJXW01000004.1, from coordinate 1,066,994 downwards.
CGTAAAATGTGACCTGGATCTCGGTTTCCTACAGGCTGCACGCTCCAGCGCCACTGGCACATGCAGGGATCGCTAGGGTGCATCCTATCAAAGCTTGGCGTGTGGCTGACATTCACCCGACCTGCACATCTCGCTAGCTAGCCGTCCCGCACGTGTCCGAGAAGGATAACTGCCTCACAAACCCAAACATTCATTGACCTCATGCTATTTTCGTGTCCAGTCTGCGGAAGAATAGCGAGAGGTTGTCGGAGTTCCTGCACCCTCTGATTCTTCTCTACAGCCTACACCACACCTGCCACCAGCGCTCCTTTGACGAAGCAGCTTCATGCGTGGTCTGGTCAATACTCGAAGCCTCGCGTCGACGCCACTCTCGCTGTTTCGTTTTCCTTCTCCCATCTCACTACATCCAGCACAATCTCCTTGATACTGTCGTACGCGCTCCTCCACTCCGTCCCGAAGACGACATCACTCTTGCTCGTGTCGACCTTTACCAGCTTCGCCTTCCTCCTTCCGTGTCCTTGTTCGTCAATTACCACGTCAGGTAACCTATGTGCTACCTCTGCATACTCCTTCCTCATCCTCGCAACGACGCTTCGCAGATCTACCGTCTCCGGAGAAGCGAGAAGAAATCTTTGGTTCCCAGGAACCCTATCCTGTTCGAGTGCCTGCACATGCGCGCGTGCGACATCGTCTGTATCTCTGCCATAACTCAGCACATTGTCACACTTTCCATATCACTCTGGCACTTACAAGAATATAGGAAAAATGGAATCCATGTCCTCCGCCGTCTTGTTCTCAAACAGAGCCTGGTATACACGACCAATCCCGCCCGGCCCGGATTTGGGCTTGAAGCCAACTTGCGGACTCCTCCCTGTGATCATCGGCGGCAACAGCATCACAATGTCGAATCCCGTGCCTTTTTGTCCGCCCTGCTCCTCGTGCCATGCCCACGTCTTTCTCTCGGCATCCGTCTTCGAGAACATGTATGCGTTTAGCCACGGCCCGGCCTTTGCCTCCTCGAAGGTGGTGGTGTTGTACGAAGCATTCGTGATCGTTGTTGTTGGCTCGAACAGATTATACGGACCGAGAGTCTGCAGGAAGGTGCCGCAGATGATCACGCGTTTGACGGTGGGAGACTTCTGGGCTGCTGTGAGGATAGAATGATCGATGGTCCAGGTAGGCTCGATCATGTCTTTGACCCAATCGCTGTCGCTCCCGACAGGAGTAGCGCAGTGGATTACTGCAGTCGCGGAGGCTGCTGCTATGTCGAACACCCCGGGATTTGCCATCTCTGGAATTGACGTAAATGTGAGACGACCTGTTAAAGTTTCTGAAGCATATCTCTCATGGAAGAGAGGTATTTGTCTCGGAGCATTTCGAAGGACAATGTTGACATTGAAGTCTGTCGTCTGAAGGAGGTGTTCAAGGATAGCACCACCGACATTTCCGGTTGCGCCTGTGAGGAGGATAGTCTCTTTTTGTGCCATGGTGACTATTGAAGCTAGTCCTGTCGCAAGGACGTAAACACCTTGCCGATGCCCTATGCTTCTTTCCTTTCGGAGGCTTCTTCTACTTTTCTCGCAACAGTTCTGTCCCGTTCGCTTACCCAACTCCCAGTACCACGAACGGCTCGTGAAATCTTACAAAGTATCTGATTACTAAAACTTGTTCTCCATGATTAGCTCATTACCATCGGATGACCGCGGTCGGTCGCTGACGCACTATTTACTGAACACCCGCCACAGACCGATGTATTCACTAATTCTGGTCTCAGTACGATTATAAGTTATCCTCCCAAAGTATTGTGTGTTGATGCGAGGATGTAGTTTCGGGCGATTTAGGTCGCACAAAGTGCTTAGTGCCGACCTTGCCGAGCTTTCCAAGTCATGTTACCTCATAGCTCTCACCTCGACTGAGCGGGAAGACAATTGCAGTTCTAGCTGCAAGCATGTAAGGAGCGTGGGGAGAAAGCAATCCAGGAAATCACATGTAAGTATTCAGTAATCAGATGCCCTGAATCGCACAGAGGTATATCATGAAGTATCAATTGGATCGTAAAATGAACATTATCGGACCCATGGTCCTTCGTAATCAAAAAAGAACCAGAAACAGGGAAAGGCTAGGGAGCTGTCACGATGACGGGTATCTAACGACGCCGTGATCAGGTTCGCAACCCTTTATGCCAGCCTTCGTCCCAATTGCTCTACACCTCTTATAGCTATGACGTCACAGCGATAGAGATGAAAATGGTTGAGACGCCTGGGAAAGAACAAAAACAATAAAGGCTGTAGGAGTCGTGGAAAGGGTATGAGGCAACAACCTCAGCATTAACGTCTTCCTCCGTGCCAAAAAGCCACACTCATGAGCGCAGCTTGTGCAAGTTGCCACTCCAAGCAGCCCGTTCAAAAAATTGCCAGTCGTCGGAAGCTATCATGCAAACTCCCAAGACAGCCACAAGAAGTAGCCCAAGTACAGTCAGGCGGCGATATTGTAGGAATCAGTATATGAATTCCTCGTCGCTCTGCAGGAATCGTTCGAGAGCAGCTTCATCCAGTTCTTCCACGCAGTGCTCATTATGTTCATCATCGGTGTCCATATCGAACAAATCGTCGTCCGATCCCTCGGCATCCGCGTCCGAGCCCTCTTGGTCTGACTCGCTGGCCTCCATGTCGGTATCATTGTCCAGATCAGAATCTCCCTGATCCGACTTGTCCGTATCCGAATCTTCTGAGTCGGAGTCGTCGGCGTCAGGCTCTGCTTCGTCAGAGACATCCGATAGCCATCCTGGGTGTATCCTCGGCCGTGGGTCGCAAAGTCGCTCACGGTCGTGTGGGCACAAGTTGGCATTGTCCATAGCCGATGCATTCACCCACCTATTCAAGCAAGAGCCATGAAACAAATGACCCTTAGAGCATCGCGCAGCCACAAGATGAAGATCAGGGTTGGCGAGCTCATCCATGCAGACAAGGCACGTATCTTGGGCGGGATGTGGGCCTTTATATGGGACGCTGAACGCACTCATGGGTAGCGGGTTACCCGTGGTCTTGTACTCTGTGGGTGTGCCATCTGGTTCGAGCTGTACAGGGCCGTGGACATCTGCGGGGCCATATACCCAGGAAGGGTAGGACCAAGGGTCTTCACGAGCTACGCGACTATGTTAGCTACTTGCAAAGCTTTACGGTGTGGTTTGAGTAGAACCTACCCGCGTTCCAGCCACCTCGCAGATTGTAGAGCTCTTCGTGATCCTCCTCCGGGTCGTCTTCGTCCTCCATCCACCACATCTCCTTGATCGCGTTTTCAAGCATCGTGCCAAACATGGACTCCTTAGCTCTAATCTTTCGTTCGACCTGTTCATCCGTGAGAGGAACAGCGGGTTTGGACAAGTACTGAATTTCAACTTCTTCATGTATCAAATCATAGAAGTCGAGCACCTGTTTCGGCTTGATGTATTCGACGACCCCTTCTGGAACCTGGTCATGGCCTTCCTCGACTGGACGGTCTTCGCGATAATACCGTGCTCGGAGCGCTTCTTCGATGAGGTGGGATTGCCTCTTCGGGAAATCATCATGGTTGTCTGTCAAGTGCAGGGTCCTAGAAATGGAACGAGTGTCAGTTTTCGGAAGCTATACAAGAACAATATAGACATTAGGACTTACAGGCACAAGATAACGTCGTGTACGCAGCCCGCTAGCCAACCCATTTCAACTGCATCATCTGCACTGTTAAGACCTTTGATCATGCTCGGGAATATTCTTCTAAAGCACACAAGATCGCTTTCGAATTCTGTAAGAGTGCTTGGGTAGACAGGTTCGTGGTGCTCGTCGTCGCTGTCGGAGTCTGAGGGCGAATCAGGACAGGACCCTTTCAAGCATTCGGGCTTGCCTTTGCGGTAAGAAGAACAAGGCGCCATACTGGATAGCCGACGTAGAACAGCGTAGCTATGCGTAGGACGTTATCTAGGTCGTTGTTCTGTGGGAGTGGGCGAGCGTTTTATAAGACATGTCTCTTGGGTGCCTAGAACAAGCCGTGAAGCAGTATTGTAGAACAAGGTAAGAGGGAAATGACAACACGTGAGAAATGCTGTTAAACAAACAATGTTTTTATGTTTGTCATAACGTTCACTGCCGCAAAAGCTGCGTTCACCGCCGGACCCACAATGCCTTCGAGAAAGTCAGTCAGCCCGTTCCGCAGGAGCAGGAGACTTGGCCAAGTCGCAAGACTCGCTCCTGACCGCCCTCAAATACACCTAGACCGCAAATATTAGAAACCATGTATCCATGATCGTCTAACACTTCTGAGTCCCTTTCGTGAAGTGCGACTGTCGAACATACCACTTGTTGAACCCCGCTTTTTCGCAAGCTGGAGAAATGGTGAGTTCTCATTACTGTACATTGCGAACGGAGAGCTGCTAATGTCGAAAGATACGACACGCCGGCTAGGCGTCGATGGCAGTCCGAAAACTGGGCGAGTAGTCTTCGGTGTTTGGAACGGCTTCCGAGGGTTTTTTTCGACGTATCGTGGTTTCTTGCAGTTTTTTGGAAGGACCCGCTCACTGCTAGTGGGGACTGGTGTTTGGCTTGATTCACAGAACTGAGCATTATCGGGAGATTGAGCATGCTCCCGTGACGCCGGTGTGAGACCGCACTGTAGCACTGAAGACAGCTGTTTGGTCATCTCTGCCAGCTGCTTCTCTAAAGGGCTGAGATGGCGATGGATGTCAGAGGAATAATAGATGTTGGCTAACTTTTTGTAGAGGATCTCCTCTGCCTCTTCGTCACCCCAGCCACCACGAAGCGAAGATTCTATTTGAGAGAAACCATCAGCCTCCTGTAGGTAAGATCAGAACGAGACAGGCGGTTTTGACTCACGCAGTCTCAAAGCTTGACTATCGCCTGAAGCTTCCACAGGCGAAGCGTCCGAGGGTGGTGGCAGCGCGGGAAGATCAGATTCAGCTTGCGTGTACAGATGCTGTCCTCTCGGCGATACGATCTTTGTCAAAACCACCCTCGACACGTCTGGCTGTCCTGGAAGCTCCGCTGGTACGACATCTTGGTTATGTTGTACTTCGTGGGACTTGGTCGAGTCTTTTTCTGTTAGACGGCCGACATCCCCCCCGATCTTCTGGTCTGACACTGGTTGCGCGGAAGATACTGGACCATTGTGACCTTGTTGCCAGGCCTCAATACGCGCGACTCGCTCTCCGAAGCATTTCAGACAGGATTTTATTTCCTCAAGCCCGACCTGGATCTCGTTGATTCCGGTAAGAACTTTATGGAGGGTCATGTTGTCTGTATTGAGATAACGGAAGAAGAAATGCAAGCTCGTTGGTCGTGCCGATGGGAGATTGGCCGGTTAAGCTCCGACAGATCGAAGTGTAAACAGTTCGATGCAATGGCCTAAATTCATACGTCAAGGGAGGCAAGCGTCAGCGGGGAAAGGCGGGTTCCTTCCTCACACAGCTCGCTGCATGCGTAGGTCTACGCTTGCCGCATCAAGTGACTTTTCGTTGCCTGGAAAGTTTCGGCAAGCTCATACTCATCGTGATCATCTTACTCTTCTGTAAATCGGAATCGGGAAACCTCAAAAGTCTTCTTTCGTAAGGCCGCTCGATGGCATGATCTCTCAACGTAGCACCTCGTGAAGTCTAATGTTTTTCAGGGAACAATTGATGGCCAATGACCTTTCTGTGAGCGCGATTCGATGCTCCTTCGACTTCTGTTAGGCCAAGAACGTCGGTCGCCATGTTCTCTTGCTCAAGCTTCATCGGAAACGTAAGGGTCTCCAGATGGGGATGGCGATCCAGCAGCTCCGTGCTCTTGTCTATAACATCGGGCAAGAACACTCGCCTGTATCAATCATCAGGCAGGGTGCAGAAGAGAGAACGCATTATAGATGCCTTCACCAGGATGACATGTCCTCTAAGTTTGCTTTGTAGCTCACTCAACCGGCTTCAATCGTGAAATGCCTTCGCTGTGTTTCAATAGAGGAGAAGGCACCGCCCAAGTGCAACGAGCTCGTGTTTTCGGCACTTCAGCCCTCGCAAGAGTGGCTCCATGACAAGTTGGAACGTGCTCCCTACACGTGACGGATGAGACGTCTGGGCGTGGATGACAGCTTCCTCTTGCGCACTAGCGCGGATCGCGAAATCCTTCCCCCGAATAGGACCTGTTGTGTAGCATCAACGCAGCGCTGTCGAACATAGCAACGGAACATACGTTCACTGTCTTTCACATATACAAGGACCTTTGCCGAACAAGCGCACATACGGTAGGTAGTTGTCCGGTCGCGGAGAGAGTATCGTATAGCCGAAAACGAAAGTGGGGAGCACCTGCCTGATTGAACCATTCAGCGACCGCAGAATAGGAATCTCATGTAGGGACACACGGCTGGACTCTATAACTCTATCTTGACGCTTGTTGGTAGGAATTCGAATCGGCGCAATGGGAAACCGGCGTCCTGTGAGCCGTGTAAGTGATTTTGGTCTCGAGAAGTACCGTACTGGATTTCCTTTATCGTCAGCCTTTTCACGCTCATGCATATCAATACGGAGTATCGCATGCTGATAGCCACGCCGCTGTACAGGTAGACTAAACAAGACGCGATGCGATCACGGGACGCCAATATGCGACCGCTGTGTCCAAAGAGGTACGCTGTAGAACACTCGATTTCCCTAGACCGGCACTCATCCTGTACAGGAATTTCGGACCGCTGTTTCTACCACCCTGCCCCGCTCACCAAGCGCAATACCGAAGATGAGTCCGGTAGCCATGCAAAAGACACACCAGACGTCCTTCGACCAACCAAGCGAAAACGAACATCTAAATCGCTTCCCACACCTGACGGTCCATCATTTTATTCCATTGACAAATTCGCCGATGCTGTTCCCATGACCACGAACCAGCCGGGCTACTTAGGACCAACCAGCTACACGGCCATCCTTCCCAAAGATGAGGCCAATGCAGTTATCCTCGATGGAGAAGCATCGATAGCTTCTGATGGGTCTGATATTGAAATGGCTCACCAGCATCCTTTGACCAAGTCCATGCGCATGCAGATGACTACAGAGGTGTTGAAATGCTTGCGACACTATCCAATCATACAAGAGGTCATCAACATCCTTCTACAGTTTGCGCAGTCATGTATAGTAAGTTATCAAAGCTCTGCCATTTGACGTTTCGCTGACTTTAGAGATACCGCTGCCCCTGGAAATAGATCTCGTCAACGGCCTTGGACCTATAGTCGACCGGTTCAATCTCATGCACTCTGTTCCCGATCCTAGACTCGTCGCCAGAGTTTTGGATAACAGTAGCCGGCCGCTAGCGATACCTGATGACATGAAAGCTAGCGACTTCCACCAGATCTGTTCTGGAGACAACATCAGGCTGGAGGTCCTTGGCTTTCTCCTCGCAAGTGCAGGCAGGGCAATATCTTACGGCCTTTGTTCGTACCGTTTCTCCGATCCGGCAAATCCAAACTCAAAGTCGCGATTGATCGACGAGCTCCTCCGAGCCAGCACGACATGTACAATCCTCTGTACTGTCATAAGCCCCGTTAACCACATATTCATATGGATGCTTTACGAGAATTACTCATTCACCATTATGGTCAACGGGTTCTCCGGAGCCCCGTCATGGCGACGCTTCGGAGAATTAGCATCACAGCTTTATGCTCTCGGTGCGCGCAATTCTACGCTTTAATTAAACATTCTTGATCTCATGCTAACGCTCCCAGGCCTCCATAGAGAACCAACAGTACCCAATGTTCCGACCTGGCTTCTCGAGACGCGCCGAAGAGCTTTTAGCACATGTTTTCTGCAGGACAAAACGCTCTCCACGTTCCTTGGCCGGCCTCTGCGTCTAAGCAAACGACACACCGACATGAAACCGCCTCTCGACCTCGACGACAGCGACATCATGGCCAGCGAAGAAACGCTCAACCGCGCAATAGCCGCACTCGATGAGAACGGGTGGAACACTGAGCGGCGATACTTTCGCACAAGCTGGGTCCGCCTCCGTTCCATCTCGGCCACATACCGCGAGGAAATCCTCGACGTCGCCCTCTCTAAACTCGACGAAACCGTAGAGAGGCAACTGCTCGACATCTCTCGCCGCATCCGAGAGTCCTGGGAAAACTTTCCCCAACACCTCCGTTACTGGCCTAATTGCTGGAACGAAATCTCCTCACCCTACATCTGCCTCATGCTCGTCGTCGCGCACCAAACGCACTGGTACAACGAATTCATCATCCGCAAACTGCTGGACCAGGGCCAGACACCCATCACCTCGAACCTCGAGCTGCTCCGCGTGGCGACGTCGCTGCTGAGCACGACGCTGACGCTGGGCACCATCCGAGACAGACTCTACGACATCCACAAGGAGTTCCTCATCGAGGTCATCCTCTGCGGGATACCATCGGCCAGCGTCCTCGCCACTGCGCTGCAGGAACAGCACCGCACGAACGCGACCTTCCCACCCTCCATCTCCCGCGCGGAAACAATCCGCATGCTTTCGGTCCTGATATCGCATCTCGAGGCTGCAGAGCACACGGACTCGTCCTCCGCGCGACCAGGGGAGGCGAATTACAATCTGTGCAAGAAGGCGTGCAAGGCGTTTACCAAAATCGTGGATCGTGTGTTGGAGCCGCGGGCGGCTGAGGAGTTTACACCTAGCACGGCGGATGGCGAGCTAGATCTGGATCTGAATCTGGATATGTTTTCGGCGCCGGGGCTGGATGCGTTTGAGGGCATGGAGTTTGCGGCCGGGGATGATGGGAGTATCGATTGGGGTGCGATGACGCAGTGGACGCTGTGAGGGGTGGAAGGTTGGGTGTTGTTTGTTGCAAAGCCGCGCTTAAAGAACGTTGGGTGATGCAAGGGTGGGTATTGCGCTGGCTTTTGGGTAGGGCTCCAATAGTGATGTGCTGTTCAAGGCATCTTCTTGCTCCTTTGAAACTCCTTCTCTCGCGCAACGCTGCTCCTCTCGCAGCTCTCGGGGTACTCGACGTATCCATTCCACTTCACGTCGCTCTGCGTCCACCATCTTGCACATCCAGTGCCCCAAACACGATCCTCCGTCGCTTCCAACCCATGGACCTCCTCTTCCACGACTTCACGTCGGACTTTGCGGGCCGCTTCGAAGAGTGTTACTGTGCGCCGGGTGGGCTGCGGCATGGGGATGGAAACGAGCGGCGTGGGCAGGATGAGCATGTAAGTTACTGTGTCTTGGGCGTGGTAGTACTGCGGGGCGTAGCATCTGAGTGATCCGTCGTCATTGAAAACCGGTCTGTAACGAACATCCCTATGATGTTGAAGGGCAAAGTCTCCATTGTGTTGTAACGTAGCGACGCTCTGGTGAGGGAAGTATCGCATAGATGCCATGGTGGATATGGTGTAGCAGTTGGAGACTGCGAATTCTAGCGCTTTAGCGGTTGACCGTAGCTGTCATCGAGAGGGCCTCTACTACTTTTATGACTACCTGAAACTTCTTTATGACCGGATCAGGCAAGCGCATGCGCATGAGGAAAAGGAATGAGGAACGTGACTATGCGCGACAAAGGGGAGACGCCGCAAGCGCGCGGAACGTCTGAGAACACAACACGAGCATAGAGGTAAGTCGAAGAATGCTGCTAGTCGCGGGCGAATGACATGGCATTCGTAGATTGTATATCTAAACACTGATGGTTTTGAACACGCTATTTCACCGTTAGCTGTCAGATGCACGAACGACAATACTGTGAGGGCGTACCCAAAGCCGGACCCACCCGTGGCCATGACCGCGCCCGGAATGTGCGGATGCCAGTGCGCCTCCTTGACCTGCTCCATGTAGTGCACGAAGAGCAGCTGCGGCGGCACGTCCGGGACGCCGCCCGTGTCTCTGCTCTCTTCGTCGTCGAGCTCGACGGCGAGATCCCACAAAGTTAGTGTGTTGTCGCCTGCGCACACGAGAACGATGCTGCTGTCGGTGGGGTGCCACTCCACAGATGTAATTTGCTCCTTGTGGAAGTTGAAGTTGGCGATGGGCGAAGGCTTTGGGTTTGAGGAGAGGGAGGTGGATGGCTTCCACTGGCGGAGATCCCAAACGGCCCATTCGCCGTCGTCGGCACCGGAAGCGAGAAGATGGGCTGTCTCGTGCGACCAGGATAGGACGTTGACATCTGTGTTGGAGACGTGGACGCTGACGGCAGCCTTTCTTGACTTGGAGCGCGCATCCCAGATCTTGATGGTACCATCGTTGCCGGCGGAGGCAAAGACGGTCTTTTCGCTCGGGGACCACTGTAGCTCTTCTACAGTGCCTTCGTGGCCAGTAAATGGCGTTGTGTCGGTGACGAAGCCGCCGCCTTGCGTCCGTGTGGTGGTGAAGATGTTGCCCGTGATGTCGCCCGTTACTAACCTGCCCTCTGGTACGAGCGGTGACCAGTCTAGGGCATATCCCTCGTTCGCCTTGTGTGCCCGTATTGTGCTAACGGGCTTGTTCTGTGCCGGTGTGATGGTGGAGCCAGGTGTGTCGAAGGCAGTGAGGTGAGGTGTGATGTCGTGGATCAGGACCTGGCCTGACTCGGTCATGGCGGCGGTAAGGGTGGTCGCAGGCTTCGCCGAGGTGGTCTGGGGGGCTTGATGTAGGCGTATCCGGTTTGTGCAGCTCGTCATTGGTATCGACTTGGTTTCGAGGATGGGGTCTGAGCCTTCGTCGTCGGAGTCTTCGTCGTCTTCGTCGTCATCTTCGCCCTCCTTCTCCATCCGCGACAGACTGCTCATTTTCATGACCATGATCTGGTTCTCCTTGTGTCGCCCCTGGGCTGCCTGCGTGCCGGCCACGGAGTATACGGTCGCAGGGTACGTCTTCCGATCGGCGCCCAGGCTGTCTGGAACAATGTCGCAAGAAAGACAGGGCCAGGGCGCTTCTAGTGTGTGGAGCATCTCGTATGTGGACAGATCGGGGGCGAGGGTCTCGCCGGCGGAGAGCTTGTGGCGGCCTGGTATGAAGGTGCCCTGGTCGACTTCCATGGCGTCTGGCTGGGATTAGCAGCCGCTCAGTGTGCGAGCGGGACAGCACACACGCTCTTTCTCCTCTGCTTCTCGCTCCTCGTCTGGTCTGCCGTCGACACCAGCCTCAAATATCTCGTCCTCGCTCTCGAACTCATCCTCGAATTCGTCCTCAAACTCGCCGGCCTCGTCTACGTCGACTTCCATGGGCCGGTCGCCATTCTTCACGGCGTCCAGCTCGTTCCCGTCTGATTCTGCGGGTCTCTTGGCCATCTGGGGCGGCAGTGAGAGGTGTTGCGTATGGACGGGTTTGCGACTTTTGCTGCACCAATTTCAAAAGATCATGGCGGGGCAAAAAAACATGGGTGCTCGCACGGGCCCACAGCGAGTCGTCCAGCCCATTATCGTGTGGTCCCCCACCGCGCGGCGATTGGTCGCATTCTAGCCCAGCAGAGACGCAACAACAACAGCAACAGGGCCCCAAATCAACACAGCGCCCCAGCAACACAGGCCCCCATCCCTCGCCCGTCAACACAAGCTCCCCATCGCCAGCCTTCCCCCCATTGTTCCGCACGCGCTCGACTGCCCGCTTGAATAGATGGTTTAGCATGCTCCGTGCGCTCGTCTACACGTCCCACCACCCACGTCAGGCGGGGCCGCAACAGCGCCTGGTCTCTGGAGCCGCTATTCACACACCCTCCTATTCGCCCACGGCGACACCCAAGCGACCCGAGTCAAGACACACCGCAGTTCGCAGCCATGGACATGCAGCAAGAGCCGGTGCCCAGCGAGGCCCATGAGGCGCAGAAACACATGGACCAGCCCATAGACCAGTCCATGGACCAGCCCTTGGAGCAGCCCTCTGAGCAGCCCATGCACCAACCCTTGGAGCAGCCCATGGATCAGCTCATGGACCTGCCCATGGAGCAGCCCACGCACCAGCCCTTGGACCGGCCCTTGGACCACCCCGTCCAGCCTGTCGACCAGCCCGCCGAGGGCGACGACAGCAACAACACCACCATCACCACCATCACCGCCGCCACCGTTGCGCCCATGCCCGACCTGCAGCAGAGCAACATTGGCTACCACAATGGCTACTCGAGCGACAGCCACCACCGCCCCCAGACCTCGTACTCCGACACCGCCTACCAGTACAGCGGCAGCCACGGCGGCGACGGCTACCACTCGCGCTTCAACACGCCCTCGGACGCAGACACGCCGCCCCGGCATGGCTACTACAACAGCGCGAAGGAAACACAGACGGGGCAGCCCAACTCAAGACCGACTTCGCAATTGGGCCGCTACTCAAACTCGGAGGGCAATGCGCGGTCGTACAGCCAGGACCAGGTCCTGCGCACCTCGCAGCAAGACGCGACCAAGAACCCCAGCGTCGTCATCAAGGTCGGCATGGTCGGCGACGCGCAGATTGGAAAGACCAGTCTGATGGTCAAATATGTCGAGGGCAGCTGGGACGAGGACTACATCCAGACCCTAGGTTTGTCGCGTCGTTATAGCCCGTAGAAAGCCCTTCCACTGACCAACGCAGGCGTCAACTTCATGGAAAAGACCATCTCCATCAGGAACACGGAAATTACCTTCTCCATCTGGGATCTCGGAGGCCAGCGCGAGTTCGTCAACATGCTGCCGCTCGTCTGCAACGACGCCGTCGCGATACTCTTCATGTTTGACCTGACGCGCAAGAGCACGCTGAACTCGATCAAGGAGTGGTATCGTCAAGGACGAGGCTTTAACAAAACCGCAATCCCATTCTTAGTCGGCACCAAGTACGATCACTTTGTCAACTTCCCGCGCGAGGAGCAGGAGGAGATTTCCAATCAGGTAAACAGCACGCGAACCAACGTCTGCCACGAAGCTAACGCTGTCAGGCAAAACGCTTCGCCAAGGCCATGAAAGCCAGTCTCATCTTCAGCAGCACCAGCCACAGCATCAACGTGCAGAAGGTAATACTCATGTCGAACAGGTTCTGTTGCACGGCTAACGTCGTGTCCAGATATTCAAGATTGTCCTCTCCAAGGCATTCGACCTCAAGTGCACCATCCCCGAGATAGAAAACATTGGAGAGCCGCTCCTCCTCTACCAAGCCGTATGATGGCTCTGTCGCTCCGACTTACGGGTGACTGATAGACGGAACAAGGGGCGACCCAGCGTCCCACGTGCCATGTTACCAACGACGAATGGCTTTTCACGACTTTTGTTTGAGAAGGAAGACGGGCAGGACTTGCATGGCTCGGCGATCGGAGCAATCTTGGGTTTGGTATTGCGTGCAGTTGCACCAGCGGCGTTGTCAATTGGAGCGGCAAAACGCGTTGTTTTCGTAGAGGCACTGGATGCGTCTATCTTCTTTCCGTTATCCCGCGCGGGGGCCTCCATCGCCCGTGCTTGATCTTGTAAACAAGCATAGTGTAGTGTCTTGTCAAGCAAAGAGAGTCGCTGAGTGGCGGTATTCCTCACGCTGCTTCGTTCTGTTGGTCCACCATCATGACCATGCGTAGTCCTTTCGACCTCCGCTTGATTTATCGACATCCAAGGACCCCATGCAGACAATTGTACTGCACACCTCATCACGTGGGAGCGCGATGCCATGGGCCAGGATTGGTACTGGGATGACGCAGGTGCAAAGTTTGGGCAGTTTTAGCCGAGCTAGCTCTGGACAGCAAAAAGTTGCCAACATCCACAGACACACTCGGCGCGACTGCGCAACCTTCCCACACCACCACAATGGCCCTCCCCACGCTCGCCCTCCCAGGCACCCTCCTCGGCCCAGCCTCCAAATATGCCCCCGGCCCAGGCACACACATCCACGACTCCGCCATCTACGCCTCGATAGCCGGCACCGTCGCTTCTCACCCCTCCCCGAACCCCACCACCACCAAACTGCCGCTCCTCTCCATCTCGCGCCCCGGCGACGTCAGTTCCTCCTCCTCCTCCTCCTCCTCCTCCTCCTCCTCCTCCTCCTCCTCCTCCTCCTCCTCCTCCTCCTCCTCCTCTTCCTCAGCGAACATCCTCCCCGAGGTCGACGCGCAGGTCCTCGCGCGCATCACCCGCCTGGGCGCCCGCTTCGCCTCCGCCGAGATCCTCGTCATTGCGCCCGCCAACACAACTTCTATCTCCGCCGACGCGAGCGTGTGCAGCACGCCCTTCACCGCGCAGATCCGGCGCGAGGACATCCGCGCGACGGAGAAGGATAAAGTCACCGTGCAGGATAGCTTTAGAGTCGGCGACTTGATCCGCGCCGTGGTGATTAGTTTGGGGGACCAGGGCGGGTATTATTTGAGCACTGCGAAGAACGAACTGGGTGTTGTGGTTGCGCGGGGGGAGGGCGGAGAGGTACTGGTGCCGGTTAGTTGGAAGGAGGTCAGGGATATGAGGACGGGGAGGGGAGAGGCGAGGAAGGTTGCGAAGCCGTTCTAGGGGGGTTAGGCGTGGGAGTAAGGTGGAGAGAGTGCGTGAAGAGCGTGGAATATGGTGCGGTTGAGGGTGAACAAAACGCTGGATTGAAACCAAAAGAGAGATAATAGACATCACGGGAATGCACAGGTCCAGTGGCCAGGCGTGCAATGCGGTGGAAAAGCCACGCACAAAACATGATACCCATTCAATAAACTACAAAGTTTGCTACAAACCATATCCTACAGCATCGACAAACGCATTACTTTATCGACACAACAACAAGAATAGAGCCCCAACCTCATACAACCCTACGACATCAACCCACGAGAAAACCTTTCCTCCTCATCTCTTCCACAACCTTGTTCACGAGCTCCTCTGGCGTCAGTGGCATCTGAACAGGCTCATCATCTTTCGATACGTCCTTCTTCTCCCCAGAGACATCAGCTGGGGGAGGTGTAGTGGGATAAGGGAGAGTAGCCTCCGCTGATCCATATTTTAATGCGTCACTTGCAGCGTAGTCTGGTGTCGGCGCAGGCGTAGCTTCTGGAGCGAATGCTTCATCATTGGCGTGACTCTCCAACGCTGGTTCTGGAGGGGTAGCCGCGGGAGTATCGTTGGCGACATGACCTGCGGCGGGCATGGAGGGCATGTCGGCATCAGGCTTAGCAGCACTGCTCGGGAGCTCTCCTGCTTCTACAATTTTTTCAGCTGCAGAAGCAGGAGCATCTCCCGAGCGGGACGGTGTCGGTGCCGGCGATACAGCACGAGCGGAACCCACGGCTGGCGACCTAGACCCTGTGAGTTCTCAAACGTCGCAATATCTTCGGAAAGTCTCACTCAACGCTGACTCCCACGTCCACCGTCACAGAAGCAGCAGACTCAGGCTCTGCATTCGTCTGCGCCTCCTGATCCCGCGTCTCCGGAACGAACGACTTCCCACCCTTGTACCCATACATGGCCATACCTAGCAGTCCGCCCATCCTCTTCTTCGGCTTCATGCTGTTCCACGCATCGACCGTGATGGACTCGTCCGGCTTTCTGCCCGTAGCGCCTGCCAGATAGAATAAGGATGCTGGGATGCGATTGCGTGCGGGTTTGCCGCCGCCGCCGCCGCGGAGACTGGGTATCTCGGCCGTGGGATGCATGCAAGTATCGAGTTTGTAATCTCCCGGGAAGATTTTGCAGTGGAATTTGTCCTGGGGATGTTGAGTTTCGCCAAGGAGAGTCCCGCCATCTTTCCAATCTTCATCCCAGCCCACCTGTCTCTCGCGAAGAGAGAAGTAATCCTCCTCCCCATCTCCACCTCTCAGCCTAGGATCCTTTCCCACCCCATTCACTATTCCGTTCCGTCTCATCCCTCTGCGTTCCTCACCCTCATCACTTGGCATCGTCCCATGACTCCACTCCCCACTACTCCCACCCCCACACCCACTACTTTCACCCGCAGAACTCGCCGCCCCATGCTGCTCATGCAGTGGACTCGGCACCCGCGGACTGTACCCCTTCCCCCTCGCACGATACACCGCACTATGCCCCAGCACGCTCTCCCAGCCCGACTCCGGCGCACTGCCTACCCTAGCCCATTCACTGACTGGCCGCAACACCGTTCCTGCCGGCAGCGCAGGCACAAATGGCGGCTGGTCCAGCCGCGATACTAGCACAGGTCGCTGCACGGGCGCCAGCGAGATACGCTCCCGACGGAATGGCGAGCGCACGCGTGTAGGGGATGGGACTTCGCGGGGTGCTGGGGGTAGGTAGGCGCCTGGGACGCTGCCCTCGGCATACAGTGCGGTGGCGGAGGCATCGTGGCGGCCGGGAGTGTACGTATAGCCCACGACGTCTATAGACCTGTTACCTCGGGCTTGGTGCTCCAGGACAGGGGAGTGGCTCCCTGTGCGGATGGCGGCTTGGTGGGCCCTAACTTCGCTGCGGTGGATGAAGGATATGCCGGGGGAGACCTGGTGGAGTCTTGGGGCCGGGACATAGGGTGTAGGCCGGGTTGCGGTGCCCAAGACGACTTGGACGAGTTGGTTGAAGGTTTGGCTCGGGGTGGACGGCCGGTGTCCCATGCGCTCAGGTGGTCGGGGGGAGGGGTTCCAGGTCCGCGATGCTTGGAGCGGCGTCTGTCTGAGGGATCGGGGGGTTTGGGCTCGGCGGGGTGTGCTGTTGCGGGGGTCTGGGGAGACTTCCATCACTGAGCGGTTTGGGGTAGCGGATTCGTTGGCGTTGCGTGCGGAGCTTCTTCGCTGCTGTGCCCTCGAACGTTTTCTGGTGAAGACGCTGGGACTTACGTTGATGTGTGCACGTTCGGTGCCTTGGAGACAGTCATCGCACGGAGTGGGAAACTGCGGCCTCGTGGACCAGGGCCATCCGGAGCCGAGGCCGCAGAAGGAGGCAGAAGCCTCGAAGTTATCAAAGAACTGTAATACCGTCGGATCGTAAGGACATCGCTGCTTTGGCTCAGCACCCGACGACCCAGAGGAACCACGGGCACCATCAACACGAAACTCCCAACGGATTGGTCGAAAGGCTACAGAATGACGATTAGGCGGTGCTGTATGTGGGCGATAGTTTGCTATCGGAGTAGACAACCTTCGGCCGACCTGTGCAATCCGTGTGGCCAGAGGTTCACTACTCGTTGATGCGTGCGTATCAGGTGGATTGAGACGTGGATTGGGGGCCGGCGAATATCGTACAAGTGACTGCTCTGTGTCAAGATTGGCTCTTGTAGTGTTCCTGCTTTGGAAGTTCTGCCAGAAATGCCATGACACAGGTGTTGACACTCTCTGGCGAAACCGCTGGATCCATGAGGTTCGTCCCGGAATGGATTGTTGGACATCTGGCGAAGTGCTCCGACGAGAATCTTTGTTAGGAAGGGGCATACTTTGTCCGCTGGCTTGTTCAGATATTAAATAAGTTTCAGAGAAGACAGACAGTGGTGGTTGAATGAGTAGATGACCGAGATATCGAATGTCAGACACGGAGGTAGCAGATGAAGTCTGTATAGCGCGGGAGCTATCAAGCTCGCACTATACATCTTTCAGCATTGAGTGTTCCATGGGTTACAAGTCTGCGATACACCTTGTGAAGAACAGCATCGGCGTGACGTGGTGAACCTGCGAACGGCGGGCAACGAACGAAGCAGGGCTAGCTGGATGGAAAAGGTTCAACGATTCAAATTGTGCAAACCGAGAAACAAGCCATGTATAATGTAACTACAAGCGAAGAGTTCGACGTGTGCGCTGAACAGCATCCACTTCTCCAGAAACGCATAGCGAATGATGACGAAGTGATGGAGCAGTGCACAGTATCCGCAGCGTTTGCAGATACCTCTCAGTATTAACGATGAGGGAAGTTGCGTTGGGACTGAGGATGTATTGAAGGACATCATATACGCCTACATTCTGAGTGCGTCCGGGAAAGACACGATGCCTGAAAGGGGGCCTCCGGACATCGCTGTTGAATGTGTTCTCGTGTCGATACACGTTTGGCATGTTAATCCCTTGCAAACTCATTGTAACCCGGCCACTATATGTTGAACCAAAGCTCATACTCCTCTTCTGCGAGTCTAGTTCCGACGTCTGATCGTGCCATGTAAGCCCATTCGTCATCTCGTTGAAGTCGGGAATCGTTGCCGTATTGCTCGCGCTTCGGTCTTTGTAATGGCGTCCAGGCCAATTCTCGAGAGCCGCACGATGCTTTAGAGCCGCTGCGATCGGTCAAGTCGCTGCAGACCCAACCTAAAACAGCGGGCTTGCCATAGATTGCAATAATTGTGCCCTCGGAATACCAGCCATTCTCGACCCCGCACTCGAGACAAAACCGTGATCGCGAGTCGGATGCGCTACGGGCGCGTGTGCCTTTCCTCATATCGTCGGCGAACTTTCGCAGGCCACGGAAGCGGACGCAGACTTTGCAGGTGTAGAGCTGCTTCGACACCGCCCATTCACTTGCTTCAGCCCTCAGGAACTCGGAGTGGGTTGGAGCCGGCAACGTAAACCGATAGTAACGATTCGTCATGGAGAGTCGAGCTTGGTCTTGTATCTCCAGATAGTCCGTGACGTTTCGAAGCATCTCCACGGGCAGTCGAAGGAGTGGGGTGGAAGCCATTGTCGCACGGCCGAAGCTTGCGTTGTCTTGCCCTGATGGGGGCCCGAGGTAGCCTATATCTTATTCAAGTCTTTGCGTAGATCGCCTGTCAGAAGATTAGGCAAGTGATATGGTGATGTGGTGCGCAAAGGCACGACGGCAAGCGCGGTGCACGGCTTCATCTTTGGTCTGATGTAATATGAAGCAAAATTGCTGGCAACGTTTGAGTGGTTGAAATGGAATCCCCGATGCGTACCAGTGAGGTGATCTGGGATGTGGTGGAATTTCCTTTTCAAATTTTGCGCGACAGTGTCACACAACACGTTCAAGCAACCAGTAGTTGAGCTGACATGTCAGCTTGGCCGGCAGCGAAGCTATAGTCGTCCTTTGTGCTCCTCAACAGGAGCTGGCTGCCCCTTCTGCGCCACGGGCGTAGACCGTACCCCTGTGTGAGTAGTTCCGCTTCAACGCAAGGTAGGCGACAATTGCATCTTTAGTACCTTGTGACCTCGCTGACACCTTCAGAATCCACCCGACCGATCATGAATGCGACAGATAGTGACCAGATGTCAACACTACAATGTCCTCTCCTTCTTCAGGTCGTTCAACACCATGTATCGAGAGACGGTGATCCAACCCCATCGGAACCATCTCATTTGGCTCTCATGCGCAGTAGTCATAGCTTTCTGTGCCGTTCTGCATCCGACCGGTGAGCTAGCGAAAACGAGAGGGGTCGGAAAGCCACCAAGCTCCTTTTTCCGTACGACAGCGCCAACCATAGTGGCAGGAGCATCCACTATGGAAAGATATTTACGCAGAATAGATGTCGTGGTCAACGTGTAGAGCTTGATTGGGCAGTCCCAGCCACTGTGACGGTGCATGAGCGCTTTCAAGAACGCGTGCGCGCCATTGTACAAGGAGATGTGGTTGGGATGCGAGGAGATGCCATGGGCATCAAATGTGATGATGGCGTCAATGCTGGCTTGTGGAGCTTGCTTTGAAGATACAGAGGCCATCTTGGACGCAAAAGTCGCAATCAAGAGATTTGAGATCAAGCGCGGATGCCATGCTACGGTCATGGAGTCTGGAAAGTTGCTGTACAGCGTTAGGAAAGAAGAGGTCAACAGCGAGGAGCGACACACGAGTCTTCTATAACGAGAATGTCGTCTGCTGAGCGCAGTCCAAGCTGCAAGCCGCTTTTCACAAGCTCCTTCTTTCTGGCCTCACCCAAACCATCAGCATCGCCTATGCACGTGTTAGTGGTTGCAGAGACAGGGTAGCGCGATGGATCAGTCGTACCGCTGCTGAGACACAGTATCTTCACGTGATTTCCGAGCTCTGGACGCGTCAATGCCAGCAGAGTGGGCGCGAAGAACATGGCTTCATCATCTGGATGGGCTATGAGGAGCAGTATTCGTTTGCCCTGCAGCGTTGGAAATGACCTGGCGAGCTGCGAGGTGTAGAGCCACATTCCGAAGATGAAGACGATGGGCACAACGGCCCAAGAAAGCCAATTCATGCTGGCAACACAGGGTAGAGAGCCTCGGCGAACGCAGAAGTGTATGTAGAAAATATGTAGCAGCTTCGGCGGTATGAGGCTGTGGGTGACTTCGTGGTGGGCAGCGGAGTGATGATGCGCTCAGGAGCTTTGACCCTGACCCAAACTTGTGGCCGCAGAGCCGCACTTTTCCTAGACACGTTCTCCCCACACACTGCTCGACTGCCCTCACACGACTGCAGCCAGCGCCATGGGAGGCAACCGCAAAGAGCGGCGTGTAGCCGGAAAGGGGACAAATGGTACCGGTAGCGCGACGAGCACCGGATCGGCGTTCCAGCCGTCCACCGACATCGACGAAGAGGGCATCAACATGATCCTTAAGCATCCCGACCGCTCCGGGCCGAAGGGAAAGACGCTGTTTGAGCTCGCCGAGGAGCGCCAGCGCGAGTTGGACATTGCCAATGGCAGGAAGCCGCGATGGGACATCCACAACGGCAACACGCCCGATGGCGAGCGGCCGTTCAACGACGAGGAGCCGCTGAGTCCGCTGGCCGTGGGCGTCCTGTACTCGGTGACCATGGCCGTCATGCACCTGACCGTCGACATCCTCGTCTACAGCCAGTACCGCGAGGACGTCATCTGGAGCGACATCTTCCAGCGCGCAGGGACCGCCCTGCCCATCTTCTTCCTCCTCGTCTACCTGGCCAACGTCGACTTCTCGAACCGCTTCCCGCTCCTCCGCAACCTCGCATTCTTTGCCGGCGCTGTAACTGCGGGTTCCTATCTTGTACGCTCGGGGAACAAACATGGCTACTTTTTCGTCATGAAGTCGGCGCCCCCAGTTGCTACGCTGTGGGTGTGGAGCACCATCGAGATGGACGTCCAATACTCTGCCCTCAGCGCTTTGGCCGTGCTGGGCTACTCGTGGTGGAACAACTTCGGTTTCTTCTAGAGATGACCCTGGACCGGCTTCTGCTACACGTCTTTAGCCCGGCCGAGACACTATCCGGCTGTTTCCAATCAAACCTCGAGCATGCTCAATGTCCTTCACTCTCGGCATTGCCTGGACCGTCAGCAAAGCAGCATCCTCACTCGAGTACAACATGAAGTCACTGGCTTCGATGCCTAAAGTGAATTTTTGGAGTAAGCACATAGTACTGACTCTGCTTCGCATACACACAATACACCCTCTGCCCCAGTTTTCCTTGTCTAATCTCGAGCATTGTGAGTATCGCTACGACGTTGGGGCACATCATGGTATTGCGAACAGAGACAGCATGTTTTGAAGGGGTAATCGAGGATGTATCCTGGTTACATCTTACGAGGCGTTGATGGTATCTTGGAAAGTTGCGTACCATTACCCTTTTTTCTGTCGTTGAAGGGAGGCCTAGACGACCCTGTATACAGAAGAGAGGCGTCTCCAAGCGAACGCGTTGCGAGTATTCTAGATGGCATTTGGTGCAATTGTGAAGGAAAAAATGTAGCTGCAAAATAACGTGGGTGGACTCGCGGTTGGTATTGTCCCTAGGAGGTCGGAAGTGGGAGACAACTTCCCCGACACGAGTTCAGACGATAATGACACATGCATCCTCATTGTCGACCCTAGATTCCTCCCTCCTCCACCGCACACTCTCACACACGCACACACGCACACACGCGCAAACCAGCAAAAATTCCTAGCAGCACTTGATCATTCCATTAAACCTGGGTGGCTGGCGCATCTCAATCGTTCGCGACTACTCTCGCATGCGCGGGTTACCAGGAATACGAGATCTCTGTATCACAGCGCCAATGTTCCCATCACATCGAGTGGCTGCATTGGAGATATGTTTGGCCAACGGTCCCTCAATGCCAGGCGCGGCGCAGTCTGGTGCTTCCCGAGGTCAACACCAAGTGCCCTCGTCTGTTTACGGTTGCGCATTAGTCCTGAAGATTGCATGGCAACTCAGGAACTGCCATGCCACCATTGCACGACACCTTGATGCCCGAAAGAGTACGTGACATCGCCAATACGATGCATCTTCGGCTTTATATCCACAGAACAATTTCTGCCTGATACAAGCGCACTACGCCGCACGCCGCCAATGGGTGCCTGTGTCGAGTTTTTGGGCGCATGGCGCATCCAATTGGCCCGGGGCCATTTTGATGGTGTTGGTGGGCTGATGATCGATAAACCATTGTCCAAAAATGGCACAGAGATATGATGGACTGCGTTAGCTCCGTGTATATACCTACATGAGCCTTGAGCGCTGTTGCGGACCCCGCTGTCTATTCTCGTACCTGTTCTCGTCCTTGTTCGTTTCCGGCGCAGACGCGAACATACCTTTCAGCGATGAATTCGGACGAGAGACAGACGTTGTTGAAGGTGGGACCGGGCCTCATACTGCGAGTGAATAGACAAGAAACTAGTACAGACAGTAAGAGACGGCCCCGGCGGTTCTCCATATGCCTGCTACTCTTCGGTTGTTTCTATATCGGATTCTACTTTCACCGGACGAGTTTGCTAATACCGACGGCGAACGACACCATCAGGGATTCGACCGCAGATAGCAGCCTTCCAAGATTTAATCATACATGCCTACCATCACAGCCCTGTTGGCCAACGACGAGTCAATGGGCTGCCTTGAACAAAACGATCCATGGAAACCTCAAACTCACCGTTCCTTGGGCAAAACCGTGTTACACTGGCTCTAGCGAGTGTCAACAAGTTGCGACCGACTACACGAACAGTTCTGCGAGGACGTCTCAGTATGGTGCCATGGAATTCCTTGACTGGGAAACGTGCGGCCAGTCGAGCTGCATGCTCGATCCTTTCTCGCCCTCCGCGCCTCCGGACGGCGTCTGCTCGCTTGGGCGCCTTTCGACATACCACGTCGAAGCGCATTCGACTGCCGATATCCAGAAGACGTTGGGCTTCGTTCGAGCACACGGTATTCGCCTGTCGATCAAAAACTCAGGCCACGATTACTTTGGGCGCAGTAACGCGGCCAATTCCTTGGCAATATGGACCCGGAATATGAAGAATACCCAATATCACAAGACGTTCCGGCCGAGAGGCTGCGAGAGCCCCATCGAAGATGTCGGCGAGATTGGGGCTGGCGTGTCCGCACAAGAGGCATGGGAGTTTTTCGAACCTCTTGGCATGCTTGTTACTGTCGGTGCTACAGGATCTGTCGGCATCGCTGGAGGGTTTGGGCAAGGAGGTGGTCATGGTCCCCTCGGCCCTAGGTATGGACTTATGGTCGACAATGCAATCGAGTTCGATGTGGTTACCGCAGACGGCCAAGCACGAATGATCAACGCATGCAGTGACCCCGACCTCTTCTATGCGATGCGAGGGGGTGGCGGGGGTACGTTCGCGGTCTTGACATCTTACAAGTTCCAGCTTCACCGAGCCGTGCCGCTGAATGTGTACAGCTTCCAGGCAAGCTTCCCAATGCCAGCTGGCCAGCTCGAGATCACAGGATCGGTTGTGCACCGCGATATAATCCGAGCTTTGGCCTCGAACCAATCACTGTTTGCTTCGCAAGGTGTTGCAGGCTACAACTTCATTTTGCCAGATCACATGGTCTCTTTGCAAATTCTCCCCTCCGACGATCCCGAGCTCATCAAGACGACAACATCTTCTTGGCGCGAGTTCCTCACCCACTATCCTGGTCTCAACATTAGCGAGAATACGTATCACACATTCTCCAAATTCTCTGAATGGGATGCATTTACTCAAAATCCCGCAATTGCTCGCAACGGTCCGGTGGGCGTAGGGATATCCGAGTCAGGCCGCTTCTTGCCGAAGAGACTCTTCTCCAAGCCCCAGGAGATCGAGAAAGTCGTGGATGCCGTTGTGACTGCAATGCAAATTTCCCTCACGAACAGAGGTGGCGGGTCTGCACAGCTCTACGCTACTGGGCCGTTGAATCAACCCGATAATAGCCAGACAGGCGTCAACCCTGCATTCCGCGAGGCAATGTGGGAGGTCATCATGGGAGGCATCTGGACGAGTACAACACCAGAATCAGTACGACGTCAGATCCGCCATGCCATCTCCGCATCTATCGAACCTTTCAAGGCTCTGACCCCGGGAGGTGGATGCTACATGAACGAGGGCGATTGGACAGAGGAGAAGTGGCAGCAGACATTCTTTGGCAGCAATTACGATCGATTGCTTGAAGTGAAGAGGAGATTTGACCCGACTGGTCTGTTCAACTGTTGGAAGTGTATTGGTTGGTCCGGATACGACGAGTAAGGTTGACAGGATCCGGTGACATGCTTTGAAGGTCGCTAACATGGAGCAGTCCTATGTATTCGTGCTACTCCCAAAGCAGTAGGCATCCTAACCCTACCGTACCCCTTGGACCCGTGGGATGAGGAGCTGATAACGGCTCATCATTGTTGAAGTGGTTGTAATATCTTCACGGTCGATTTCTAGTCTTTGAGCCTTTACACACTTCTTTTGGTCACGCATTTATGAGTACTGCCTTGTTGCAGTTTGTCTCACAAAGAAGTCGGTTCCTTCGCCATT
This sequence comes from Paraphaeosphaeria minitans, assembly GCA_015832175.1. NCBI lineage: Eukaryota > Fungi > Ascomycota > Dothideomycetes > Pleosporales > Didymosphaeriaceae > Paraphaeosphaeria > Paraphaeosphaeria minitans. The sequence continues at coordinate 1,042,496 of WJXW01000004.1, read as the reverse complement.
GTGCTCATTTTCTTGGTCTTTTGGGGGCGCGTCGCACACAGAAGCCTTGTTCTCCAAGTTACCTACTGCTTTCGTTTGGAATGAAGATATCCAACCAGGCCTCGAACGTACAATCGTTCGGATACGTACAGATTCATGTGTGCGCTCAGGTTACCATGCGCTACCAAAAATGTTACCCACAAAGCGATGATCTGACCTATCAGAGCTCGACACGGGAGATTGCACGGGGGGACGGGCCAACGACCAGCGGTGAATCGCACGTTTGCCGTGGTGACTAGGAACAATATTGAGAGCGAAGGCTGGTGAATGGAGGAAATTGTGGCACAGAGTTGCCTTGGCCGCCCGGCCTGGCAACGCAACCTCCTCGTCCTCAACACCAACGCTCGCACGACCAAACACAAGATTGGCCAACCTAAGGCGACCACGTTTTTTCGACGCCGTCGTCGCCATTCAAGACAATCTCCGCTTTGACCGCTGTGTGTCGCAACCTACCCCTGTGGCTCAGCACGCTACCGAAGATCGCTGCGTCAAAGGTATATACATCTATTCCTGTCCTTCCATTTGCACCTTTCCCACTGCCCGCACTCTACTTTCAACTCCCTTTTCTAACCATAGTCACTCATTTGAAGCCCCGAACAACATGGCGATCAAACTTCTGAGTGGGCTCTTCATCATCCATGCGCTAGCGCTGCGCGCTGCGGCAAGCACATGCGCCGTCATGGTCACCGAGACAGTATACGTGACCGCGACTTGCGCTTCCGGCGAGTGTGCCTCGGCGACTCCAGCAACTTCAAGCGTCGCCCTCAGCTCGTCTTCGATTCTTGCTTCGTCGCCTGTGGTTGCTCCGCCTGCACCACCTCCATCTTCGGCTCTTGCTTGGTCGCCTGTGGTTGCGCCGTCTGCACCACTCCCATCTTCGGCCCCTGTTTCGTCGCCAGTCGTTGCGCCGCCTGCACCACCCTCATCTTCGCCTCCTGCTTCGGCCCCTGTGGTTGCGCCGTCTGCACCGCCCTTATCTTCGGCCCCTGCTTCGTCACCTGTCGTTGCGCCGCCCTCACCTTCGAGCACTGCCTATGATGTGCCCGCAACGCTTCCGTCAGCGCCGCCGGCCTATGGAGTCACTTTCACGAGCGCCAGCAAGCCGCAGCCAACCGCCGACTCCTCGCTCTTGTGCCCACAAGTCGAGATTCAAGCTAAAGCTGCAGGCCAACCAATCCCACCCATGCCTGTTGGCGCCAACAGAGACCCAAGTGTTACCAGCTATAACGCTTTGCCTACGCTTGCCGCCGCGCTTTGCAAAGCTCCCGACAGCTTCCACAAGCTCACGACAACACCAAACCATGGCTCCATCAAAAACTCGTGCAACTACGAGGTGTATGTCGATTCCATGGGCTGCGGCAAGGGCGCCCAACATCAACTCATCCCAGCCGGACACACCTGGACTGAGCCTCTTCGATCTTGCCCTGCCGCACAAGGTACTGTTGTCTACAAAGTCACCAAGGCAGACGCTCCTTCCAAGCCTATCCAATTCGAAGTAGGTCTGAGCATTGAGCCCGGCATGGAGAACTCGGTTTGGTACGACATCAGCTTCCTTGATTGTATGCGGCCCAACACCACCGATCTATCAGCCTGCCCTGGATGGGAGGGTGGCGTCCAATGCGTTCCCGGAAAGCAGGGCTGCCAGGTCTTCGTTTGCGGTGCTGGCGAGTACTGCGACGGCAGTACTTACACGGTTCCCGAGTTCGGCATCATCGTCAGCGGAGCATACAAAAACGACGATTGGAGGGTGAAGGCTGGATCTCCTGTCACATCATGTGATACAAGGCAAGAGGGTGTTGCGTTCGAGCTTTGTGCCGAGACCTAGTCACCTACTTTCTCTGTTTTTGCCATTTCGTGGGCTGTTTCCGTTTGTGAATTTGGGATCCGCCTCGGGGTAGTTTCAGGATATTTTCTCGTAGTCCCGGTTTGTGGCCTGGCTCAAAGGGTTCTGCATGGGAAGCATGTTCCCGGTTCTTGTCTGAAATGCCTGCATCTGGATGGGCTTCTTTTCTTGTCTGATAGATCAAATGACGCGCACGGGACGTGCTGACAACCTTCGCCGTACATTCGGTGGATGGGATGGGCGATAAATATACCCAATTTTCTGTTTTTCCAACACTGATCGTGATGCAAAGTGGCACATAGTAAGTCATGGGTGCATGGATGACACACAGTGAGAGCACTCGTTCAAAGAACTCATATCTTTCATTAACCCAGTCTGCTCATGGCTGACGTCTATTTTTGCACGACTGCAATCCACTGGCTCGCCTTCATGCTGATGTTGCCGCCCTCTACTGTCGTTCCAGGCTGCTGCTTGAGCACCTCCGCCAATTGATCAATCTCCTCATCCCACTTCTCCGCATCCACCTCGTGCCACCCGCCAATGCCCGCAAGATACGCCCACGTCTTCTCCACCCAGTCCCTAAACTCGCCCTCGGGGACCACACTCTGCACCTCCTGGCTCTCCAGCTTCAGCTTCTCCGCCTGAAACCCAGCGTCCAAGATGACGCTCTTGAGCTGCTGTCCGTCCGTCCAGTTGACCGGCGGCGCGGGGAACGGCACATCCCCGCGGAATTGCTTGTGCACCAGCATGATTGGCAACATCCATGTGATGGACTGCCAGCAGTTGATCAGCGCGGTACCGCCGGGCTTGAGCGTCCTGTAGACTTCCTTCACGCCGTCGGCACCTGCGCCCGACCAGAAGATGACGCCGATGTTGGTGATGTCGTAGTCGAAGAAGGCGTCGCCGAAGCTCGTCTTCTCCGAGCGCTGGTTCGACGTCTCCACGGGCCAGGAATTCCGGGCGACGTCTTCGGAGAGCACGTCCAGGAAGGGCTGGTCGATGTCTGTGGCGTAGATCTTGACGTCGGGCTGCTGCTGGAGGATGAGGCGCGAGACGGTGCCCGAGCCGGTGCAGTTGTCGTGGATTACGGAGCCGGCTGGGATCGCTGGGATGAGGGAGAGGTTGTGCTGTGCGAATTTGGTGGTGGTCTTGCCGCCGGTGGATTCGTATGTAGTGACTTTGGCACGGCCACTCATAAGGGCTTCGGCTTGCTTCGGGAGCGTCTTTTGTGTGAGTGCGTGAGACATGTTGTGATGGTTCTCAAGTTTTTGAGTTGAAAGAGTTGTGGATAGAGCTCGATTTGATCAGTTGAAGAGTCGAGATGGAAGATGAATCTGATTGTAATGATTTATGCCACAGCCGACCTCCAGCATCTTATACCTATCTTGGCCGGGCTCTTAGCGTGCTGACGGGCGCGAAAGCACAGTAGGTAACATGCCACACCCGCTGGCATCGTACGACGTAGGCCATGAAGGAGATCGATCCACCTGGTGCGCAACATCGGTGCGGCTCTTCGGCGCTTCAGCGAAGTCCCGCACCTGGCGCAAGTGTGGGGGCGGGCGTCGTCGGTGCCTGACAAACATCTCCGAGTGCTCCTGCGCCATCTCCGCTCCGTCTCGCGCGAGCGAGCCGGCTTACAATTAAGCCGTATTCTGTTCCAGACCGAGCTTGAACATAGTAGGACACTGGATATTGAAAACGTCGTTCTTAGGGAGCAGGCCAAACTTAGACATTGAACAGGTTTTGCACCTTGTATGCTATCTACGAGCCCGTTCAGAAACATCGGGAAGGTCTTAACTCCGTACCTCGCCGAATGCGGTAAGCGTGTTCCGACAACGCCATCAAGACTGTCTGTTCAACTCACTCACATCAGCGATCGGACTATAGTCCCTGCCGCTAGAAGACTGTATGTCCAGATTTTTACTCTCCCTGATATGGGGTTGTTCCTTCGTCCTCTCGCTCTGACGACCAGGAAGCTCGCAAGATCGTATCAATGTACGCAGCAATGAGCATCAGCGTGAGTCCTATCACTATGATGATGAACACTCCGAACACGCTAGAAGAGTAATATTCATTGGTGTGGATCTTCTGCGGACGGGTTTCTACTCGAACGATCCAGTGCTTGTGTGAGGAAAGAATATTTGCTTACCTGGTGATGACAAATTTTCAGACATGCATGCACATCTGGGTAGCCACGTCGTCACTAAAACCCGGGCATGCCCCTTTTGTCGCGGCTTCTGAGTTTTTACGATTGCAGTGAAGCGAGGTATGGTTGGAAAATATACTCCAACTCTTGCTGCCTTCTATCACGCGGTAGTTCATCGGTCTGCTTTGAAGACAGCAATGTGAACCTCGAAAGCAGTCATGGCAATCCTAACGCGGCGGGTCGAAAACCCAGCGCAACTCACAAGTTGAAAGTCAAGCTTCTATATATGGGGGCATTTCAGGAGGGTGATTGCCTGCGCCCCCAAGATACATGCAATGCTTGCTCGGTATGGTCTTACCGGGATACATGTAGAATGATTCGGATGCAAAAGCTTTTCCAATAGCGAGCTTGAACCCCACGGTCGCTGCTCGATCTCGTTCAAGGGGCCACACAATCTCAAGTCGCTCTGATAATTGCTCAATAAGCGGAGCGTCCGTTGAGCTCTCATTGGGTGAAGTGTTGACACAGTCCGACTAACATTCGAAACTGCATACAAAGAACTCTGAATCACTTGCGAGAACAGTAGCTGGCTCGTTCGGTAGGTTAAATCCATCACTTGTATCCAAAGCGGGTATTGCAGCTCGATACCATGGATCTTCTCTATTTTCCAATTATCACTTTAGTCGAGAGATATCAAGAATACGTCAGCATCCTTCTGAATCTAAAAAATTGATGTTATTTATTTTTGGGGTGTAAAAGTGTGCCATACAGTCAAAACGAAGGCTTGCAAGAAGCGCAGTGTGGAGACTAGACGTACCGAAGCCTATAGTCAGGAAGCCCGGCTTCAATGAAGGGGGCCTTGGAAAAGTTCTGACCTGCACGCCTGGATTGCGCTTGATACACATAGTCATATCCTTCAATGTCATCCAAAGTAGCCGCCCTTACGTGTTCTTGGCAAATGTCGGTGCTAGAATCGTTGTGTTGTCGCTCAATGTACAATGATGTGTAACCATCCGTGACCAATGGAGCGCAATGTTGGTTGAGTCGCACTTTCGGCATCAGTGCATAAGTGATACCAAGATCGATGAAGTTGTCCAAAGGCTGACTCTCAAGGCGCAGGTTTTCGTTTGAGCTGCAACAGATCTTACTTGCGACGATCATGTCGCACTCGAAACACGAGTATAGGGATGAGAAGATCCAACGTGAGTCTGGCAACGCTGAGCCTGGCTTGTGAGGTTATCGCGATAGCAGGCCTGGGCTTGTGTCAAATACTCAACTTCTCTTATCTGCCATGTGCGGACCAGAGCCATAAACGTTGCGTCCGTTTGCACAACGGCATTGTCTTTGCTGCTGCTGCCGAGCAGTAGGTATGACTTCGGTGGAGTCTTTGTCCGTGACGCGCGAAGAGGGGATACCTTAAACGTGTAGTGTAAGCTGATGTAGAAACAAACGTCTTAGTTAAGATAGGTAATTGTTCTGAAAACCCCACCGACAGAAAATGGGATACACAATCTTCTACCGTATGCCATCAAAAGAATTGGAGAATTACTGATAGCTACCACTACGGCCGTAAAGAGCCGTCCAAAGGAGATGGAGAGCGTCTTTCAATGTGCCTGGTGCGACTTTGGAATTTCGGGCAGGATCTGTCGTTGATGATGAAAGCCGAAGCCTTAGGTACCGTAACGAAACCACGCACGTGCGCGGTCTTACCTACCCACCTACGGTACTTTCCACACTAGGCTCCGAAATCGCCCTGTGCTTGTGTTAACGCAAGCATGTGCACACCTGCAAGCCCAAGTCTTATAACGGCAGTGGTTACAGAAAAAGTGGGAGGTTCCAGCTGTCAAATGTAAGGTTTCGCTGCGTACGTCCGGCCCCGAAGTCTGGAGACAAGCGCTTGCCTAGAATTCACCCTAGTCTAGGCTTATGACGTCAGCATACATCTCCGCATCGCATCTCTCTCTCTCCCCAACACAGTATCTACCTGTGTTGCGCATCTCCATATTGGTGTACATTGTTTGCTGGCACACCAGTGGCCGATCACTATATTACTTCTCGAATCATTCCCCCGTCGACTGCATCAAGATGGGCATACCTTATTCGCGTGAGATCAATGCTGCCTTTGAGCAAGTCACGCCGCTCGTAGGCGCAGGTTTCAAAGTCCTGCGCACGATGAAAGACATCTCGATACTCCTCGCCGCCATACAAGTCTTGACCGTGTTGTCTCTACTTCTAATATTGTTCGTCTTGATACTGCTATTGTACTCTGTGAATCCGGATCTGGAAGTATGTCAAGTTTCAGCCCACCAGCTTTTCCTACTGGTCTCTACAAGGCCAGGACAGAGGTCTGAGTACAGTCAGTCTGCGCATAGCTTACCTCAGGGTGAGACACGCTGTACTCAGACTTCTATCTCGGTACCGAAAATGTCCATGTCCGTTCAGCACCACGGCGAGATCGACACTAACCACCCCAGCACGAGCGCCAAACCCTCGTTACACCCCTTCTCCGCAAAGCCGCCTCCCTCACCCTCTGGCACGTCTTCAAAGGCCTCGTCACCCCCGTTGCAAGCATTTCCCTCGTCCTAGGCCTGGCTTGGTGGGTCTTCCGGCTCGAGCATGCGGAGCAGCACGAGCTCGAACGGACAGCGGGTTACGATGCAGACGAAGCGTTGGCAAGCATCTCGGGCGACGCTCACAAAAAGCAAAAGAAGAAGGGGAAAGGAAAGGGTGCGAAGAGGAAAGGTGGGCAGATTGAAGATGGTGGAGAGAAGGATGAGGATTAAGGAAGACTTGAGTACGGGCTGAAGCCAGTTCATAAGCCAGTCATGTAGAGGGCGATTCATACAGCATCAGGACAAAAGTCTGAGAACAATCAGCCCACACATAGCTTACCCTGGGGTACAATAACGTGCTCAGGTCTTTGTCTCGAAACTGTACGATTTTCCATCCCACAACAAGAAGCGCGTATCAAACTACTGCAGATGGAGGAACCAAGTAAAAGGAGGATTGGAACTTCATTATCGTCCTCATTATCCATGATAAGCTATCGGGGTATCATCTGTTTTAACAAGCACGGTGAGGTGACTCGTAGCCTTCACTGTTCAACTTCCTTTGCCCTTTTCATGTCCATCTAACGAATGACGAGGGTCTTAACCACACTGCAATCGATGTCATGGAGATTAACTGGGAACTTGCAGGACTCGCCAAAGATGCAATTCTTACTGCCCCTGAGCTGGTTTGTCTTAGACGGTGGGGCCGGGCAGCGATGGCCATAGATACACTTGATATCTTGGCAACCGCTTCCGTTCTGGCAAGGTGCCATGCGGGCGACCAGACGAAGCGTTGCTGTCTCTGCCTCGGTGGGCTCATAATTATGACTGAAAACACCTTGGTTTAGTTGATGGCACAGTCCCAAAGATTCTTGCTTGACTTACAGGTGAGTGCAGTTCTCGCCAAAAGGACACTCATTGCGAAGGAAGTGCACGTTACACAGCTTGATCTTCTTGATACGATCAACCTCAGTTTTGTCGTAGTCGCGGCATGGAGGATCGACACGCTGACCAGTGCGGTTACGAGCAATGACTTCTTCGCGGTTTATAGGCTTGTACGTGGTCACAGGCTGCGTGCTGACAGGTGGAGGAGGCGCAGCAGCCAGTGCAGCCCAATTCTAAGAAGAGTTAGCGGCGACAACAATGCACTCATTTCAGCCAGGGTCAAGTGTACCTTGGCCTTATTGACAGGCGCGGGTTCGTCTAGGATCAAAGTTGAAGGCGTATGAAGTACAGCGGACGACATTGGTCGAGAAGGAGGTGAATCAAAGCCGGTTGGAGGCGGCGGCAAACGAGTCGGTAGGCCATTCAGCACATTGTATTTCTTGACTGCTGGTGAAACGACTCCGATCGGAGTACCCAAAACGTTGATCTTGGTCTCCCGGAATAAACCGTCGAACTTCTTGGTCTTGTACGGCAGGCCGAGAAGCTCCTTCTCAAAAGGGACTCCTTCTAAAAGTGTCACTTTGGAGATCTTGGTATCGTCTCCTAGGTACTCTTCCAGAGGTCGAGCAAAGCCGTTGTCATGCGAGCAACCGAAGAAGATTTGGCGGCAGTGGAAGTCATCGAGGAAGAGTTTCAAAGTCTCTGTAATGATGGTCAGCTAGGTGGGTCCAAGCCAGGCTCAATAGAACGGAAAGTCGGAAGCCAAACTGACCAATAATCTTGTCGTCAGCGCGGTCTTTTCCAGGGCCTACATCAACGAAGTCGAAGAATGTCCTGCCGTTTGTAAAACCGCGGGTAAACTCTTCAAATTGCGCGGCATCATTCACAATACCAGCCCGTACGAGAACATCGGCAAGACCCTTCACGTTGGCATATATGCGGCACAGAACGCGTGATGTGGGCGGAATGGTCCTGGTTTCACGCTCGATGTAGGCGACAATTGTGCTGTATAGGGCGGCTGCAGCTTGTTTGCCGCCAGCCAAACCCTTGTGAAGAAAGTCGTCTTTAAAGATCATACCGTCGCCGTCAACGAGGATCAGCACAAAAGGGTTGCGCTCCTGTGTGAGGTCAATTTGTGAAACGAGCGAGTGTGGTGCAGACAATCCGGTGTACCTACCAGGGCTCCTTGCAAGCTGACCAGGTTTTGCTTCAGCTGTTGGACCTGGAGTACATCACGCTGCTGACTAGCAAGACGCTGATAGTCCTGCGTCATGTATTCGTAGCGCGTCATGAGTTCCTGCCATGGTCAAGTCAACCTGAGGCAAGGCAACGCGTGAGGAAGTTCCCAGCCGGAATTACCTCGATCAGCTGCCGCTTCTGTTGATCGTTCTGGAAGATGTCCTCGATGCGCGACCACATGGTCGCCGAATCGTTGGACATGTTGTTAGCCTGTCGATCGTTGGTACCGTTGGCGTTGGCGTTGGCGTTGGCGTCGGCGTCGTGGGCAGGAGCGCGCACTTGGGTGCCAATGGGGCGTACGGGCGAGGTGCCGTTGGAGTAATAAGAAGTGGGCGGCATAGTAAAGAAAGTGGTGGGAGGTTGAGTGGTCAGGTCTCTGGAGAGTAACGGACAGGAGAAAAAGTGAGAAAAATAGTGGCACGGAGAGAAGGCCAAGGTTGAAAAGTGGAAGCGAAGGTGAATGAGAATCTGTGACAAGAACAGACGCCAGCGACAGCTGACCCGATCCCAAGGAAAAGAAGGCGAAAGCTTCACAGATGCACTGGAGTTAGTCGAGAGAGGAAATGTCAGATGGTGCGACCATGCAAACACGCGCTGCGGCGTACCTAGAGTCTAGGTAGAGCACAGCAGGCACGGCGGTGAGAAGGTGCAACCAATCAGGCAAGAGCAGGCAGCTGGGCGGACGAGGAGGCGTTCACTGCGCATATGCGACGACTGCTTTCCTTTGTGTCGTTGCCGGGGCGCTGCGATATAGAAGACGAGAAGATAGTCTAGAGGGCCAGATGAGATGTAGGTTAGGGTAGAGGTAGAGGGCCGGGATGCGCGAGCACGGCACGAGGGCACGGGTGGGTTTGCTGGACGCCCGTTCTGGCTTAGCTGGACGCCCGTTCTGGCTTGGCCCCATTCCCCGTCTTGGCTTGGCTTGAGACCCTTTTTGGCTTAGCTGTGTACCCGTTCTGGCTTAGCTGCAGCAGCTCCGCGGGTTCCCACCCGTCACTGTGCTGTGTTTACGCAATTAAGGCCACGTTCAGCATCCCATCAGTGCTCCATCGGACATCCCATCTCCCACCTGCACCCATCCCTCGCCTTGCCTGATCCTCGTCGCCGCCACCATGATCGCCTGGAAACTGTCTACGCTGTTCTTATCCTCGCTGTGCGCGCTCAATGCCTTCGCAGCGATCGAGGTGAGCCCTGTAATTTTGACGCTGCATGACATCAACCCGCTGACGCAGGCTACCCCAGGTCGACAATGTCGAAGAAGTCGTCGGCGAGCAGCCCCAGACGCCCAATCTGAAGGTCTCCATCTCCGCCAGCTTCCCGCAGTCTGAGATCTTCGGTGTCAAGTTGATCAACGGCCACGCGACCCAGGCCCGTCTGTCCATCGGCAACCAGGAGCCCGAGGCCGTCACCGTCCAGATCGTCGGTGGCTCGTTGATCAAGGATGCGGGCGATCAGACGCAAATCCTGCGCAACCTCACCGGCCAGCGCTACGGATTGGAGATTCCCGGCGGTGAAGAGCAGACGCTGACCTACAGCTTCGCGACCGAGATGCACCCCCAGGACATCCGTCTGCAGCTCGTCGCCGTCATCCAGGACAAGAAGAATGCTTTCTACACCATCTCCGCCTACAACGAGACCGTCACCATCGTTGAGGCCCCTACTAGCATCTTCGACCCGCAAATGTATGCAGCTCTCCGATTGCAATCTTCCCAAGTAGAAACCACTGCTGACCGCTTGAAGCATCTTCTTGTACCTCGTTCTCCTCGGCGCCTTCGCTGGCACTGTCTACTTCATCTACAACACCTGGATCACCACCCTCTTCCCTCAGCAGAAGCGCGGTGGAAAGGGTGGTGAGCGCGCGAAGAAGTCTTCCGGCGGCTCCAAGAAGGTCGACCCCTCCGAGCAGGTTGCCGTTATCGGCGCCGACGGTCCCGCCGTTGCCGCTACCGGATCCAAGACGTATGACGCAAGCTGGATCCCTGCCCAGCACCTGCAACGCCCCGAGGCCAAGCGCGTCAGGAGCGGAACCCCGAAGACCAAGGTTAAGAGCTAAGCCATTAAAGGCATGGCATTATAACCAGCTGTCTGTGTTATACGATGGGTGGAAGCGAACTTGGATGTTGTGAATAATGATTGGCTATCATCATTGTATTTCTTATATAGCGGGCTTGTCACACTCTGTAAGAATATGTAAGAGACGACCGGTGCGGCATTCCATGGGCCCGGCGATAGGAAGGCCATGGGCACACCACAAAAGCAGTCATGCCACAATTACGCAAATGAATGGACAAATCTTTGCTGTCTAGGCCATCCATTGCCACTGAAGATGAAACGTGAATTGATGGGCAGCTGCGTGTCGTAGCTCTCAAGGTTCTCATCACTCTTTCTTCCATTCCTCAAACTCCTCATCCAGGTGCTGCTGCAGTGCCCTGAACTTGTTCCGGAAGTTCTTCTCGCATCTCCAGCATTTCATGTCCCAGCTCAGCCAATCACCTAGATGAAACCTCGGACTGCCCTCTTCCAGTGGAAACTCTTCCAGCCCCACCAGGAAGCTCGTATTGAAGCTCAGGTAATGGTTCTTCTTGTTTAGCCACGGACTATGCATGTCACGCGAAAGAACATGTATGTGCAAGTGGTTCATGGACGGGTGCGTGTGCACGCCCGATATTATCTCGCGAGACCAGTCGCGGCCTTGCGGAAGGAGCGAGTCGCGCTCTTCCAGCGGTGGAGGGTCTGGGCGACCCATCACGTCTTCAAGGGCGCGCTGGTAGGGTGCGTCGGAGGTACTGGATGAACCGTATCTGCGGCGGAGTTCACGCGCTGCGAGGAGCTTCAAACGATCTACACGGGGTTTGATTTTGGCGAGAAAGGCGGGGTTGTTCGAGAGAGTGACGAGCGGGTGTTCGAAGGTCAGGTTGGGGTCGCGGGGCAGGAGAAGGAGGTGTACGCTACACCAGCCTGTGTTAGTGCAGGTCCGAAGTGGCGTGTAGAGTAAAGTAAAATGTCCTACCTCGCTTTTGGATACTTGTCTTGTATTACTACAAATTCATCGTCGTATTCAATCACTCTTCCCTCAGGGTTGCGCTCCGGGTACTGCATGTATATGCCCAACCCGTTTCGCCCATTGAAGTTCTTGAAACCGGAAGCAGGTCGTGACGAAGGTCTGCCCTTGTTCGTATTCTCGTTGACGGCTTTTACGGATGGTTTAGATTTGGACATGAGTTCTGCAACTGGACAGTTACCTTAAGTATCGGTTGGAGTTTTTCAGAGGGTCTAGCTTACAGGCGTTGCGTGGTTTTTGAGTCGCAGGCATGTCGCTATCTGCAGATGTCTGTGGCGCCACATCCCCCATAATCTCTTCGCCAGTAATGGCCTCGTCGGGAGCATCGTCTGCGCGTATGACTGGGCCTTTGGAGGTCATCTTCGGGTGGTGGTATAGTGGTCGTCTGCGTGGACGCTGAAAGTTGGAAATGGGCCGGGGAAAGGGTCTTCACAGTCTCGGGGCAACCCTGATACTTCTCCACGGATATGAAGAATGACTGCACATAGGCTCATATGCTGTGCGGCACATCCGTGTCATGGTCGGACTCATGCGACCAACAGGCAATGACGACGTCAATGTCGCGTTCGGAAACGTTGTGGTCCAAGCTTCCGAAGCTTTTGCCAAGCGTCGGAACCTGGAATTGTACGAGAGGTGGAGGGAGCCTGCAATGGGCTTTCACTTCAAGATGTATGCAAGGGCGATTAAACCTACTCTTTTCCAGCTCATTCGCGTCCGAAAGCGGTTACGGGCGCGACCAAGGTGATTGAGCCCTCTAATCTAGCTGTATGCGCCCTTCCGAGCGGCAAACTGTCTCACACAAATTATTTTTGGCGTCAAGAACATTGTTCCCACACTGCATCTCTACCGTACCTACGACTTCCCTCTATGGAGACGCTAGAGCAGCCGTTCACAGCCGTTCACATTCAGTTCCAGTCGTGCAGATATGCCGAATAAACCTCACGCCCCGCGCGGGCCGAAGAAATCTGTCCCGCCCGAAGAGGACACCAGTTTCATAGTCTTCGACGACGGCAAGGGCAAGAAAAAGAAAAGGGGCGGAAATGCACCCAGTCCTGCTGCGGAAAGCAGCAAGACTGATGCAAAAGGCAAGGGTAAAGTTACCGCGGAAGAACCTTCCGATGCTCCCAAAAAGCCAGACACCAGAACACTCATTGCTGGAGCATCATGGACCGGCAAGCTTCCTGTGAACATACTATCTGAGTATTTCCAGAAACAGGAGTGGAATAAGCCAGATTATCGGATGCGGAACGAAGATGGTGTCTACTCGGCACATGTGGTCATATCGAAAACACATCCAAAAACCCGGGAGACGACTACACTACCACCGATTCATATACCCCTGGACCTGGCCAAGAAGGCCCGCCAGCCTTCAGCTGTAGAAGCTCGTAATTTCGCCGCCGTCTACACCCTCTTTCGGGTCGCAAGCGCAAAGAACATGCATATGATGTTGCCACCAACTTATAAAGACCTCTGGAAAGGGGAGCTCACGGACCTCAAGAAGCAAGATGAGATGACCGACAAATCGTGGATGTATGAGGCCGATCCATTCTTTGGGCACACGGAGCGGGAGAAAGCCAAAGAAGTCGCAGCAAAAGAACGCGAGAAGAAAGAAAGAGCTCGCGTTGAGGCGGCAAAAGCGCACAACCTTACACCGGGCATGTCCACGCCTAATGCGCAAGGTGCACCTCCTAGTCGGAACATCTTGAAGGGCTGGGATCGCGTGCCCAAGATCGAGCTTGGCAAAAGGATGAGGAAGCAAGCCGAGCGGCTCATTCGACGAGATGCGGTCTGGAATCCAAACGGTATCGTCATGGATCAGAATGCACGCAGAAAGGTCGTGGAAGAGGTCATAAATCTAGGGTTCCGCCAAAGCCATGTTGAAGAAGCCGCAGAAATTTGCAAGAATCGTGAAGAAGTCATTGAATGGCTACTGATACACGTACCGGAGGACGATCTTCCGTCTTGGAGTCTTCCAGAAGGTTATGTCGCCGGAATCAGCATGGCAAGTGCAAATCTAAAGCGCGAAGGAGCCATAAAGCGCCTGGCAGCCGCTGGTTACGCGGCCGAACTCTGTGAAGAAGCGTATGACAGCCAGGGTGGAGACGAACGGAAAGCAGCGGCGCTTCTACAAAACCACCTCCTCCGCCCTTTGGATAAGGAGGATGACATTGCGCAAGATCTTGAGCAGCTTGCAGTGACGGATAGCGCGGAAGAAGAACAGAACATGGATTCGTGGGAAGAGGAGATGTCGTCTCTGGAAGCAATATATGACAAGCTCTTCTCACGTCCTTCTTCAACCATGTGCCGGATCGAGCTGGATATCAAGCAACAGGGGAAGCGTTTGATACTTCAGGTTCACCGACCGTACGGGCCGTATCCTCTGATAGTGCCAATCATTACATTCGAGGCAGCCATTCCTGCCTACATCCGGTTGAGCATTATCCGAAAAGCCCTGCTTCACGCGGAAGAGAACTTCCTCGGAATGCCGATGATATATGATATCGTTGACTGGCTTCAACAGAATGCAGGGGATATCTTCAAGAACCCAGGTAGACTTACTGACGTCTCGGCCGGTTTGTCCGCAGACCATCAGACCTCGAATCCGCAGGGTCATATGAAGAGCAAAAGCAGGCCACGTCGACCCATCGATTGGAAACCAGCAAGCCCCCAGAGCCAAAAGATACTAGGTGATTGGGAAGCTAAACAAGGGACGCCAATGCAACAGAAGATGATGGCTGCGCGCCAGTCTTTGCCCGCGTGGAGACTTCGCGAACAGATAGTGAAGGTTGTAAATCAGAGCCAGGTCACCATCATATCCGGCGAGACAGGTTCTGGAAAAAGTACGCAGTCTGTTCAGTTCGTCCTTGATGATTTGATTCAGCGACAGCTTGGGGGTGCAGCGAACATCATCTGTACCCAGCCGCGCAGAATTTCTGCGCTTGGTCTAGCGGACCGTGTGGCGGATGAGCGATGCTCACAAGTCGGCGATGAGATTGGTTACACTATTCGGGGAGAATCCAAGCAGAAGCCGGGTGTGACAAGGATCACTTTCGTTACGACCGGTGTACTTCTCCGGCGCCTGCAAACCTCGGGTGGCAGTTCGGATGATGTTGTGGCTGCCCTTGCCGATGTCAGCCATGTCGTCGTCGATGAGGTCCACGAGCGTAGTCTGGACACTGACTTCCTTCTTGTTCTCCTGCGCGATATACTCAGATGTCGCAAAGACCTCAAGGTCATCTTGATGAGTGCTACTCTTGATGCAGAAGTCTTCGAGCGATATTTTCATGATGTGGGCCTCGTAGGACGCGTGGAAATACAAGGTCGGACATTTCCCGTGCAGGACTGGTATATGGACGACATCGTACATGCAACAGGATTTTCAGATGCAGCTGCCGGATTCGAAGAAAACGCTGGAGGCAAACAGCTTTCCGGCAATCTCATGAGTGTTGGTTTCGGCATTAATTACGACCTTATTGCCGAAACAGTGCATTACATTGATCAGCAGCTCGGCGAAAAAGACGGTGGGATTCTGATATTCTTACCTGGAACCATGGAAATCGACCGAACCCTCCAAGCACTGAGGAACTTCTCCAATTTCCACGCTCTTCCCCTACATGCTTCCCTCATGTCGGTGGAACAAAAACGCGTGTTCCCTCCAGCGCCTCCCGGCAAACGCAAGATTATAGCTGCCACCAATGTTGCAGAGACTTCAATCACTATAGAGGACATTGTTGCCGTTATTGATACTGGCCGTGTGAAGGAAACCAGCTTTGACCCTCAAAACAATATGGTCCGACTCGCCGAAACGTGGGCCTCGAGGGCAGCTTGCAAACAAAGGCGTGGTCGTGCAGGTCGTGTCCGCGCTGGAGAGTGCTACAAGCTCTACACACGTAATGCTGAAGCCAAAATGATGGAGCGGCCTGAGCCCGAAATCAGGCGCGTGCCTCTGGAGCAGCTCTGTCTATCGATCAAAGCTATGGGTGTTCAAGATGTTTCGGGTTTCCTTGCCTCAGCACTGACACCCCCTGAGAGCACTGCAGTCGAAGGTGCTGTCAGACTTTTGGGTCAGATGGGTGCCATTATAGACAACGAGCTTACTGCATTGGGCCGACATATGTCCATGATCCCCGCGGACCTGCGCTGTGGAAAGTTGCTTGTTTATGGTGCGACATTTGGCTGTCTTGAAGCTGCTCTCACCATTGCTTCGGTCTTGACGGCCAGAAGCCCGTTCCTCTCTCCCCGCCAACGAGACGAGGAGACACGAAACGAGTTCGAGCGGATTCGGTCTTCATTTTCCAACAATCAAGGCGACCTGCTCATTGATGTACGCGCCTACGAGCAATGGTCCGCTCTCCGCAGTAAGGGAGCGTCGACACGCGACCTTCGCGCATGGTGCAGCGCCAATTCTCTCTCACCACAGACCCTCTTTGACATAGCTTCCAACCGCTCGCAATATCTCTCCTCGCTCAAAGAGATCTCCTTCATTCCAACAAGCTACACCTCCACCAATCCACAAACTCAAGGCTCGTACAACAAGCAAAATCACAACGATGCACTCATTCGCGCCCTCATAGCCGGTTCATTCAATCCCCAGATCGCCCGCATCCAGCTGCCCGAAAAGAAGTTCGCAGCGGGCATAGCAGGTGCAGTTGAGCTCGACCCGTCGTCCCGCGAGATCAAGTACTTTAATCACGAAAACGGACGCATCTTTGTGCATCCGTCGTCCTCGCTCTTCTCCGCGCAGACGTTCCCGTCAAACGCCTCCTTCATCGCGTACTTCACCAAGATGGCCACGACAAAGATCTTCATACGGGATCTCACGCCGTTCAATGCGTACAGTCTGTTGATGTTTTCGGGTGATATAAGGGTTGATACGTTAGGTCGGGGCTTGGTGGTGGATGATTGGATTAGGCTGAGGGGATGGGCGAGGATTGGAGTGTTGGTTAGTCGTTTGAGGAGTATGTTGGACAAGGTTCTTGAAAGCAAGGTTCGAGAACCTGGGCGGGAGCTTGGGGAAAGGGAGCGCGATGTTGTAGATGTGGTCCGGGGGCTGGTAGAGAGGGATGGTTTGGATAATTAGACTTGGAAGCGACTCGGCTAGCTGGTTGTACTTTTGGCGCATATTCTTGTAGCTTCAGCGACCGTTGTCCCGAGGCTAGGTATAGATGGCTATTTAGACGGTCAGTATAGCTGCATGAAAATCGTCTTCGCACCCTCCTTCAAACCCTGATACACAAGGCTGAGGCTGACAGGACCCAGACTTTTCGTTTTCTGCAATGCCAGATGAAGGTGCAACAGGGGTGAGCTACCCTGCCGCGTAATGATGGTGGCGCAGGGTTACAGCAGATGCTGCAGCTTCTTTTTCCCACTTCCATTTGACTTCGCATTAGCCTTAAATCGTCATTCTTGCTGGGTCTATTGATTCTCACTGTTGTTGCTGTTGTTGTATACCTCCCAAGTCCGTGTTTTAGCTCAGTGCTTTACCGTACCCAGACTATCCGTCACACATGGATGAGGCCTTGGTCGACTTCAAACCCAGCTTTGAATGGAAGACTGTTCCGTCCGGCCTGTCCGACCAGTTCAACCGTATACTCGCTCGATTCCCGGCCGCTGATCCGCGTGTTGATTTCCAACCACGAACACGTGTCGGGCAGCTCTACGGCTATCGCTGGCACGGATATTCAACTCGCTGTAGGACAACGTGAAAATGAAGGAATACAGAAGACAAAGCGGCGGTCGTTCGTTGCTGCTGAGACACTCCGTCTAACGCCCGAGCAGTCTGAGGAGGAGGTGTAGGACGGGGATGATAACGGGAGTATGATCAAGGAAGTCAGCGGGGAGAGCGCTCCGGGAAGGAGTCAGCGAGAACAGAGTCCCAGGAGATATCATCACGGGAATCAGTGAAAAGATCACTCCGACAACCTGCACCAACTGCTTCACACACAACACGCCCATCTTCGACTATTCACACCAATCGACTGTACGAAAGAGCTGGAACCGGAAGATGCTAAGAGCTTGGACCAAAGCGCCGCGCAGCAGTGCCCAGCAGCCTATAATGTACATTAGAGTATCTTCTACATTCCCCTTACTCGAGATACTATCAGCCCCCGTGTCCGCAAAATATTGCTTCGCGATCAGAAGAGGTTAGAGTATCTAGAAACGCACGAATACTACGTGATCAAGCGGAAGGCTGGGTGGGTTTCTCAGCCTCAAAGAAGAAGTTCTTGATCACGCGTACGAACAGATCGAGATGCTCCTCAAGCGTGCCGCGACCGATGTAGCGATTCGCAATGTATCGTATGTGCGGATAGGCACTCGGGACATTTGGGTAGCTGTCGTAGCCTAATGCGTGGGCAAGTGCAACGTGGTGGTGATCAGGGAGTTTCGCACGCCTGCGAGACATTGTAAGTTGCTAGAGGCTTCATGGTAGACATGAATTGCTATAGCAGAACAAAGCACTGTAAATGCTTCCATTTTGCCTCGCCCCTCAAGGCTGACGCTGTGGTGCATATGCGGCCTGAGGTTCTGTGGGGGTTACGAGGGCAGGTAGGTCCAGGGCGGGGATGGACTAAACCGCTTTGAAACAGAGATCGGAAAGGATAGTGTGATTCGCGGTGGTCACTGGTGTTACCTAACAATAGCGTAGATTCAATTATACTAGATCTGGAAATATGCAATGCAAGAGATACTCACCAGCATACCTACTCGTCCGTCAGCTGCCGCCCTGCAGTCTGCTCACCTGAGACGTGAGGCCTCTCGTATCCCCACTCCGTTTGCCTGACAGGTCAAGCTTACACGTCTGCAGCTCGCTTCATTTTTATCGTTCCATGCATATATCTTCAGCAAAACACCCAGGCGGTCAGGGAGAGTCCACAGTTGGCGCACTGTAGGAACTACACAGCCATGTTTGCGTGGTTCAGAAGCCTGTTCTCCCCAGCCCCTCCGATCACCAATCGCAACCGACAGAGGGCGCTGAAATCCCGGAGACGCAGCCTCTCTGTTGATCGGAAATGTCGCAAGACGAGAAGACAAGCCCAGTCACCCCTCTTCTCGATGCAGCCGCCTGAAATTCGGTTCATGATTTACGAAATGGTCCTCTGCGAAACGTCCCAAGTGCATATAATAGTCAAGGGAAGCAAGCGTGGGAGTGCCACGACTGAGATGTACGGCAGAACATTGTGCTGAGCCAAGAAGATATTGTCCCCCAGGCTCCAGGTGCAGGGTGCAGAGTCAGCTGTTGTTGACCTGCCGAATGGTGTAAGCATGCCGTCTACAAGTTGTGGTACCATCAGAAATTGACCCAATAGTAGATACTGTGAAACCATTGATATGCTTTACTCCAGAAATGCTTTCATTTTCCAAAGCGAGTACGACTTCGTGTTGTTTGGCCGGCTGACAGTTCCGCATCATCTTCGCAACATCAAGAAGGTGTGCATTGGGACATTCGACTACGAAGGAAACCCGCAATTCAAGTCTCTGCCTCTGGAACTCCCGGATGGGATTTCACGTGTCCATTGAGAATCCTGAGCAGGGCTCAAAAAGGTGGCAATTGAGAACCTCGCCATGGTATGCACTAAGACAGGACTGGAGCTGGGATCTCGACCGCCGGCATGTTGCACAGCCACTGGTCACCGGTGAAACTGTGTAGATATTAATAAAGAAATGATTATTTCAACGTTTCAGCAGTACCAGTGGTCACCCACCCAGATAAGTACACCATAGTGCGAGTCATCACGGGACCCACACAGGCAAAAAGAGCAAAAACATACAACAGCGGGGATTCCACGGTTCTCACGAACCCGAGTACTAATCCGCCGGTATCCTGCTTAAGTACCGCTGAGCGAACGGGAAGCGCTGCATTCAGGATCCTGTGGTCGTATGTGGAGACCTCCGAGCGACGTGCTATTTATATACCTGATACTTTTGACCGCTACCTTCCATCGCCTACTTACAGTCCACAGCTGTATGCAGGGTGTGTGATTTGCGGCACTCTTGCTTAGTAGGTAATGCTGTGCGGTCTAAATTGCAGCTCAACATCAGTGGAAATGAAACATTACGCATACATTGAGCATAAATCGCGCTGCTCTGACAAGAACGTATCTCTGATCGTCTCCATCTATTGTTACGACTCGAACGCGAGTGTGGGTATCATCTTAGTCAAAGAAAATCATAACCTCGTATGTTGCCAGGTGCTTCAAAATCGCATTGCCTATCCCAGGCCAACATAACATACCTGTTTTGTTCTCCCTCAAACTACTTGCTCTCTTTGCATGCGCCTTCGCTCATCTACCTCCTTACACCTCTTCAATGTATACTCCTCTAACTCTTGAAGGTTTGCGAATTGAGGCCTTCCGGGGGCAGCTCCCAACCCCTTCCCGATGCCGAAAGAAGATTTGAATGACTTGTTTGGCTGTGGTGTTCCCAGTGGGGTGGAAGGTGTGGCGAATTTGGCTCTCAAGTCTGACTTCGCCTCGGACTCTTTGCTAGCCCATGCGACAGACTCTAGGAAGGGGTATTCAACCTTGCCGCCGGTAACAGCAGCCTGTGCGCTGTCGAGACGCTCGTAAACTACAGTCACAGTAGCCTCGAGCCTTCTGTGCTTCTCTCCATGCACCTTGACTTTTTTGTCGCCGCCGATGACCACGGCATCGATGTGCCCGTACCGCTCAAACATGCTCGTCATGATATCCTTGTCCCAAGTCGCTGCTTCTCCTTCTCGTCGAAACCGCACCTTGACTGAGCGGTCTAGCTGTGCCTTGAGCTCCTCATCTTGCTTCTCCTTCTGTACCCTGTCCTGGTACTCCTCTCGCTTTTTGCGTCCCTCTTCCGCCAGCCGTGCGATCAACTGGTCACGCTCGGTAGCTGCTTCTCGTCGTCGCTTCAAGTTGTGTACGCCTTCACGCTCTGCCTTCTCCAGTTCTTCTACCATCTGCCGCCGCTGCGCACCCAGTCGCCCTTTCTCAAGCTCCCTCTCCTGCCGCCGCTGCCGTTGCCTGTCGTATTCGCCTTTAAGGGTGGGTTCGAGAAGAATATCACGAGCGATTCCGAGCAGAATGAATTGCTCCGCCGCTTGCGCATTGTCTGGATTCTTGTCGGGGTGATATTTGACGGAGGTTTTGCGGTATTGGCGATTTATTGCTGATTCGTCGGCGAGGATATCGACGCCGAGGAGCTCGTAGAAATCTTCGGTGGTGTTCTTTGCGACCTCTTCGAGATCTTTGTTATCGGCCATACTGACGAGATCTCTTTTTAAACAGAGCGGATGTCAAGTAAAGGCTGAATTCTCTCCTTCGTTCGACTTGCGGCGAGGATGCGCGTGCGCGTGCAAGAGGTTATTGACTGATGCGGAGCTTTCGAGAGGTTTTCGTGTTCGTGCAATGCGTGGGCGTGGTGTGAGGAGCTTGCGCGCAACTCTTTTGCACAGGCGGCAAGTTGAAACCTTGGGTCACGTGGGTGATCGGCCGCGCCAAATCAGAACAATTCCGTCAACCGTTCCTGTAGCTGCACGAAGCCGCAGAAAGTGCTCCCCGCCCATGTTCAATCCGCACCTGCTCAAACGTACGACCATGGCTTCCTCGCCAAAAGAAAGCCAAAAGGTGCTTGAGGGTATTTTTGGTAAGCAATTTTCCATGACCTCGCTCGACCCCAAATTTTAGGTACAGGCGCGACCCGAAAAGATCATTTAAGTAACTGACAATCGTGTAGCCATCAACAAGCCTCAATGGGCATCCTCTGCCGGCGTCCTTCGCGATCTTCAAACGCACTTCGACAAATCGACCCTCTTCGCACCATGGCTCACACACACCAAGCGCGCGATGGAGCTCTCCAACTCGAAAAAGAAGCACATCCAGAATCTCAAGGTCAAACTTGGTCACGGCGGCACCCTCGACCCCCTCGCAACAGGCGTTCTCATCGTTGGCGTAGGACGCGGCACCAAGTGCCTTTCGCGGTTCCTCGAATGCACAAAAGCGTACGAATGCGTGGTGCTGTTCGGCGCTGCGACGGATAGCTACGATGCCGTCGGCAAGATTGTGAGCAAGGGAGAGTACCAACATGTTACAAAGGAGCTGGTGGAAGAGAAACTAGCTCAATTCAGGGGGAAGATCATGCAGAAACCAAGCGTGTTCTCAGCATTGAAGGTGGACGGGAAGAAAATGTACGAGTATGCCCGAGCGGGCGGGGATATCCCTGAGGTACCGGCAAGACCAGTGGAGGTGGAGAAGCTGGAGCTTGTGAAATGGCTGGAGCCCGGGTCGCATGATTTTACCTGGCCGAAGGAGGAAATTGAGGGCGCAGAAAAGGTTGGCGCAGAGAGATTGTTGGGCATACGGCAAAAGGATGCAGACGTAGCAGCCGCACGAGGCAGGAAAAGGTCGCGATCGCCCGAAGACGCGCTTGTGACAGGCGAGGTCCCGGTGTCCAAGAAATCCAAGGACGACAGCGAACCCTCCATGTCAGGCGCCCTTCCCGTAGAAACTGCCTCAACGGAAGTCTCCGCCGAGGGAGCTGCAGTGGAAGCAACCCCTACAGAAGGCCCTGCAGGCGAAGCTCCAACAGAAGCAAGTTCTGCTGACGGAACAAAGACCGAACCCACAGAGGATGCGCAACCAACTGAAACATCGCCGGCGCAGACCTCTCCACCACCGAATCCCCCGGCAGCCCTTCTCCGCATGACCGTAACCTCCGGCTTCTACGTCCGCTCCCTCTGCCACGACCTCGGTATAGCGTGCAACTCGCTCGGTATGATGTCCTCTCTGATACGCACGCGACAAGGCAACTACGAGTTGGAAAAGAACGTGCTCGAATACTCAGACTTGGAGGCCGGCATCGATACATGGGAACCCAAGGTGCAGAAACACCTAGAAGAGTTCATGGATAAGGAGGGATGGGAAGCGGAAGAGGTTCTCGACGAGGAAGAGTGGAAAGAAAAGGCCAAGGAGCAGCGAAGAGACAACGATAGAAATAAGAGTTACCATGCAGGTAGGAAGCAATGGAAGCGGTGATGTGGTTTGTGCTGCTTCACTTGGATTCTTATCTATCTTTCAGATACCCCTTCAAATTTGACTCATCTTTGAAGACCGAGTTCTATTCAACGCCTTGCCTATGCAAATCGGTTTCACGGGACCAGACCAGAGAATCCCTAGCGCCGTGCATGCTAACTAAACGTGAGGCAATCTTGGAAATTTATTTTATGCGACGTCGTTGCGTAAACTTCTGTTGCTTCGAATGCTATCTCTCCGACTTCTCACGCTGTCTGCCCTACTCGAAAAGCTCTCCCTGACACTGAGGATCGGCTCCGCGCCCTGCAAGCCACTCTCCTCGTCTTTCGTATCCTCATGGTTGATGAATAAAAAGGAGACAACCATAACAGCAGCGCCTACCCAATACAACGGGCTGCTATACTGCTTGTCCAGCACCATCTGCCCAACCAAACTCAGCGGGATGGTCAAACCAAGACCGACAGTGATGATCAGTGGAGACGTAAGCAGCATAGAATACGCCCAGCAAAAGTCAGAGACCAGCGAAGAAGCCGAGTTGACAAGTACGATGGTGAGAATCTTGCCAGTGGGTGGCAGCTGGAAGGGTTCGGTACCCGTGAGATGAAGAACGATCATGCCGGGCCAGAGGAGGAAGACATTGAGTGTGCCGACTAGACCAAAGAACAGCGGCATGTTGACCTTACTTTCGTCGCCGATGCGCTTCTTCATATAGACAGCGTAAAAGCCATATAGGACAGCGGAGATGAAAGCCATGGAGTCGCCAATGGCTAGCTCACGAGGTGTTTTGTGTGGGAAAGTGCCACGATTTTCGTCGGTTTCACCAGAGACATCGACGGATGAGATAAGGATTACGCCGGCGAGGGAGGCGCAGACACCGAAGAACTTGCGCAGAGTGAAGCGCTCCACTCGCATCAGTGAGCCGCAAAGGAGCGTCCAGATGGAGGATGTTGAGGCGAGGATCGTGGAGGAGGCGACCGTCGTGTACTCCAGACAGGCGGCGGCGAAGTAGTTGGCTAGGAACCATAGCAGGCAGAACTCCAGGCCAAGCTTCACTGTCTCACCCAGCGTCAATCCTTCTTCTTCTGCATCCAAAATTGCGCCGATTTCCTGGCTTTCGCCCATCTCATGGCCGAGAAGGAGGGAGGTTGCGCCAGAAGCGCGATCGTGGCTCGACTTGGAAAATAAAGAACCAGATGAGGATTCGTGGTCGCGGAGGAGTTTGTAGCGGCCCACGCGGCGCTGTAGGAGGTTGCGGATCTGAATAGGAAATGGCTGCTGTCTAATGTTCTCTCGATCGTCCCAAGCATGCTTTAGAAACATAGGAATAAGGGGTATTATGAAAAATGCGGTGTTGACATAGGTAACGAAATAAGGTTTAGAGTAAGAGTCGTCGGCGAAGATGGTCTGTGTCACAAAATCAGCTTTTGTTCACTCTTCACGATGCGATGAGATGAGATGCAGACGCACACTAGCCAGGAAGTTGGACGCCGTCCATAGAAATACCGTGGCCAGCAACAGCAATATTCCTAGGGCGTGTCTCCATTTCGACTTGGGCGGCTTTTTGCCCTCGTCCCAGACGCTGACCTCGCTCGCCGGGCTCTGCACTGGGCTCGCAAAGTGGCTGTCGTAGTGTCTGTCCTGAGTGTCTTCGCTGTCTCGCGGCGAAGGAGCCGTGTTCGGAGGCGGCGGAGGCATAGCGGAGTGTGCCCAAGGCGGGTCGCGGAGGCCGGGGCTAGGGAGGCAGTCGGGGATATGAGAAGAGAGAAACGAAAGTCAAGGTGCTCCGTTGTCGCGCAGCATCGAGCGAAAGGGTGCCCATGGAAGGTCGGGACGGGTGGCTCGGCTAGACTAAGGCAACAGTGAGCGTAGTGGTAGAGGAAACCTGTGAACCAAGGACGGACGTCTCGGAGCCCTGGGGGCATCTGGTGTTCCTGGCACCCACCTCGGCCTTGTCCACTAGGTAGCACAACGGCGCGTGCGCTAAAGCCACATTTTGTGGCGGATCGTGACGGCCACGCCCGGTCAAGCGATGCCTTCTTGCCCCATCCGCGTAAGAGCGATGCACCGTGTCATCCCATGAGAGCTCACACGGCACGCTCACCCGTTCGTAGGACCCATGGCAAACACACGTTTGAATTGCTGCACTGAGTTGAATCAGGGAGACACCGTCTTGTGTTGGGTCCAACGCTGCATCTGGCCAACAAGATGTACTTCCTACTATATTGCACTTGGGGTACTATGTAATCGGCCAATGCATTGCTTACAAGAAACGAATCGAGTGAGAAGGAACTCTCCCATCAGAGAAATATGCACGCGCCAGACACCAAACTCCGCGACAGACTCAGGTAGAATATGCAGTCGCCGAAGCGCTGGATGCACAGAACACGCCCAAGACTAGCAAGCACAACCGCCGTCACCTCCAGGCTTCAGGTCAATCGGAATCGTCTCCGGGAAGTCGGAGTTGAAGTCGCCCACCTCCTCCTGGGCTAGAGCTTGCCGCGCGATGACTTCAAACGCTTGCTCTACGTTGATAGCCTCTTTTGCGCTCGTCTCGAAATAGGGAATGCCGCCCTTGGATTGGCAGTAGGTCATGGCACGTTTTTGCGAGATCTGCGCGCGGTTAGAGGACCCCGGGTACAGCGCATCACGAGCTCACCATTCTCTTGCTCTCCTCCACGTCGATCTTGTTTCCGATCACGACGAAAGGGAAGCTCTCCGGATCCATCGGGCTAGCTTGCACCAGGAACTCGTCACGCCAGCTGTCCAGCGTGTCAAAGCTCTTGGAGTTGTTGACGTCGTAGACGAGCACGCAGCAGTCCGCGCCGCGGTAGAAGGCTACGCCTAACGACTGGAACCTCTCCTGCCCGGCCGTATCCCACAACTGCCTCATGTCAGCGCCATCTCGTATCGCCCGGTTGCTGTGTCCGTACCTGCATCGTCACAAGACGGTCATCTACGAGCACCTCTTTGGTAAGGAAATCGGCGCCTATTGTGGCTTTGTAGCTCGCGCTGAACTTCTTGTTGACCTGTCCTTTCATCAGACCGAGCTGTCTATGTACGTGCCGATGCGATCGAGGGGAGATTGCGCGTACGTACATATTGGTTCATTAAGCTGGTCTTGCCGACCCCGCTGTCACCGAGGATGATGACCTGTTCGTCGTCAGTCAGGGAACGTGAACGCGTCTGCCGATAAATCGTACCTTCAAGAGGACCTTCTTTCGTGATGCCATGATGCGTGAGGGGAGGTGTGGGTGGTAACGCAGGGCGAGGCGCGCGATCGACGGAGCACTTGGGACAGGGCCCGCAGTTAGCGCCTAACACAAGCTGCACGGTAAGAATAGGCCGCCAGTTTCGCCGTGGAGGTATGGAGAAGCAGGAGTAGGATTAAGTATGGGCACAGAGCTGTGAAATCTCTGCGCAACAAGTCAAACAGTAGGTGAGTTGGGTGTTCCTCAGAGCTTACCCATGGAAACGTTGACGTCGCTCGCCAAGCACGCGATACCGTAGCTGTGAAGCTTCGACCAATCACTGTCTATCCACCTGACACTCATCCTGACGCCTTTCGCCTTGGAGAAGTTTGATTCTCAGACTCGGAGCTCATTTCGCACGTACATGCTCGCAAATGTGCGTTGCAACACCGTAATGATGCCCACCTTGTTCGCGAAATCAGACATAGTCAGGAATATTGCAGCTCTGGGAATGCAATACACCGAGGTGTTCGGCGAGAAAGATCCATCACAGACGAAACCTCTCTCGACTTGGTAGCGGGAGCAGTTCCCCTATCGAGCGCCTCTCATGGTCAATTGCTCATGCACCAGCTTTACTACTGTCCTCATTCGCCAGGATCTCTACATGGTACCTGAGTTATATCGCCGCTATCACCGGGTTCTACTTCGGCCCTTCTGTGTCTCGATCCAGTCGTCCAATTCTTCAGAAAACCCATGCTACGTTCATTATTCGCCATGTTTGCGCTGTACAGTAACACGTTCTTTGTTCATCAGCGGCGCCTGGTCGGCTGGGACTTCAGCCACCAAGTTCTAGGCCACGCTCATACGAGACGAAGGCCCTGTGACCTGCAAAGCAATTGTGTGAAGAGGAAGTAGGAAGGCAACAAAGCAAGCCTCGAAGATGAAGTTCGTCAAGGCTTGGTTTGCACTCATGCAACGATGGATAGACTACCTTCCTGTTGACGATGCTCCGATTGCAGCGAACCTATCAGGTCTCCGAGACTATTAAGCTTCAAGAAGCCTCGGCTCTAGTGTCTAGCGCAATGCTTATCTTTCTCTAATGTACCAATCGCATCCGCACACACGGCTCTCTGCAGTAGGAACCCAACTGCTGCGCCGCTCTCTCGCTCCTCTAGGTGGACCTCTTACGACTCTGAATGCTTCGCGCTGATTACTATACGCTTGTGCCTGGTAATCTATGGCTAGTACTTTACTAATAGTAGTATAGACAGTTAAACGCGCTGCTCTTAATAACTAACATCAATATTCCTACATCCTCTTAACAACACCGTTCTCGAGAAACTCAAAGCTGCCATCGGCCTGTCGCGCCATCTCTTTCTCTACCCAAGAAGCAATTCCATTCGCCGCATCGTGAGCGCTGTCCAGATACAATTGAAAGAACCCTTGCAACTGGGACGGCGTGAAGACGTTGTCTGGAATTGCCTTTGCGAAGTTGCGTGCAAGGCTCCTGATGTCGTCAAAGTCAATGCCGACACCGTGCTCCTGATTTGAGCTCGGGACGGTAGCACCAACGGCCATCTCGTCAGGTGAAAACATGCGCACGAACATCTGTTCTGCCGAGGCAGGAGTGATGTTCCCCAGGAAGACTTTCATATCGACACGACCAGGTCGGACGAGCGCGGAATCGAGCAGCTCAGGTTTGTTGGTCGTCATGATCACGATGCGTCCTTCTTGCGAGCCAACCCCGTCCAGCACGTTGAGCAGGCCTGATAACGTGCAATTCGACCTGCTGTTCTCTCGATCACTTCCGCCGCTTCGTTCGCTTCTCCGGTCCGGGGAATGCGAGCGCGAAGTTCGTTCGATCCAGACTGCATCGATGTCTTCAAGCAGCACGATACACTGCGGCGGTATTTCGTGGAACATCTGCTCCAAGTCCGAGTCCGATGCGATGCTGGGGATCTTCACCTCGTAGAGATCGAGACCGAATTCGCCCGCCAAAGCTGTGGACAAAGATGACTTACCAGTGCCTGGTGGGCCGTAGAAAAGGTAACCCCGGCGATAGGGCATGCTACGGCTCTGGTATCGTCGCTGCGTCCGCGGATCGAGGTACTTTCTGATGTCGTTCAGTAGCTCTTGCTTGACAGTGTCATCGAAATGCACTGTATCCAGTAACCGAAGTGGTTTGCGCGTCTTGGGTTGCCATGACATGCCGTAGCGGTCGCGCCCGTAGATGATTACGAAGTACTGCGTCTGACGGTCGGCGAACTCGCGGGCTACCTCGATCAGCTTTTGGATGGGCTCAATAGACCATCCGAAACAACTGATGGTCAGTTGCTCGCCACCAACGCCGTCGTATGCCGGGTCTGACATCGCGGAACTGCTGAAGTTGTCTCGGTTTGCGACAAATAGCCGGCCATTGTGAAAGAACCACCTCGAATCCCAATGAGGTGCGTACTGGACACTCCTTCGCGTCTTCTTCAGCGAGGCCGCCCGGTCTGTCGTATCGCCACGGCCCATTTCCGTGCGGCCGGTAAAGGCACGATGATGCCGTGGCCTATGGGAGACGAGCCAATTCACAAGATTGGAGTTCACGGGATCGCCGCCTGGTACGGTAACACATGCGACAAAAAATTGCCTCATCCAGCTGTAGGTTTCATGCCAGGCGCTGCGTAGCAACCTCCAGCCGGCAGGAGCAGCACCGACGATGGCAATGAGAGAGCCCACATGGGTGACATCGAGGTCTATGAAGCTAGCAAGAACTGCTCTCATAATTCCAGTTCCATGGTTCCAAGGATCAAGAAGGAGGCGTTCTCCGTTCAATTGGGTATGCTGCAGCAGGCTCATGGCGAACGGGTGAAAATTGGCTGTTCGACAAAAACAACCAATTGAAATGATATCCAAGAGAATGATACAGGGCTCAAATCCCCACTTGGTTTTTCACGGAGCTAATGGTGGTATGAAAAAAGCATGAGTAGGTAGTGCAGAGATGCTGACGTGCTGGCCGGTTCCAGGAGCTTAGTGGCCGCCCGAGGCGGATGGGTTCAAGGCCGCGAAAGTCATGCAATCTTGAGGGCCATTGGTGCCTAAATTGAGCGTGTTGAAATGAATGACTGATGGTAGGCTTGGACAGCAGAATGATGGGTAGACGGTAAAAGTTCATAGATTAGTGCACGGACTTCCGTCCCTTCACCCTAGCGCGCCCTACCTAGGAATAGACCGACGCATAAGCAACTTTGGACAGTGTGGACCTTGGTGACGGCTGACCGCTCAACATACAGAACTGCCTCCTTCCTTTCCGTCAAATGGGTGAGATCATGGCCGAATAGCTAGACCTCAGACAGGTTGGAATGCCTCGACACAGAATCACTTCCTGTGGGCGTAGCGCATGCTTACATCATCTGGTTCTCATATGCACACATCCTCTTCAGTTCTCCGTACCACACCAATGCTAAATCAAACTATGTATATGTACAACGCAACTCCAAGCCTCCCAAACTCAAGAAAGTGGAACCGCCAAGATCGGATAAGCGTAGCGCCTGCGTACCGCTGTCGGATGCATTGCAAGACGGTCGTTGCCAGGAGAACAACAAAGCTTCAAACACCGCCACTCCTCCTCAAAAGCCCTAAGCCAACAGCATAGTATGAATTGTGATAGGGAAAGCTAAGAAGAAAAAAGGAATCAAAGGAACATCGTAGATGCAACAATGCTCATGCGTGTGGCAGGTAGAAGCCTGAAGCAAAATGATGAGAACAATGTTACAAACAGACCAGTCGTGACCGAGCGCGCCATCGTATGAGAAACAAGAGGGGAGCGCCAAAGCGCCAATCCGTTTCAAAAAACCGTCCCGAACCCAGCATGATCTTTTGGAATATAAAGGGGTATACTTTCACAAAGCGTCATCGTACATTAAAGCGTCACAACAGCACTCCCGTCTGTGTTTCAGTGTCATGCCACGTCGTACTACCTGCCAGTGACAGGACTCGATCCATCGTCCGATGTCGACACCGACCTCTTCAGTCGTTTCTCTAACAGCCCGTTCAACAGTGAATCAAGCTGGGTGCTCAGATCAGAAACGGTCTTCGTTTCTTCGACGAATAGCTGAGACATGATGGGGTGTTCGGAACCAACTGGAACGACGCCTGTGGTGTCATTGATAACCAGTAGCATGTCCCTGATGTCGCTTCCATCGTCGAGGTATGTACGTAGCGAATGGTCTGACCATGCGGGTAACGTTGTGCTCTCGGAAGAGTTGGGCGGCGACACGTCAATTGCCTTCTCTGGGACAGGCGCGGATCGCGAGGGAGGCGGCATCAACGACAAAGCAGATGTGGGCTCTGTAGGATCCGGCGATGTTGTAGCTTGGGAAGTCGAGATGGTTGGTTTGCTCGGTTGCGTGGTAGCGGGACTGTCGTCAAGCGTCGGTGTAGATATGGGAGAGCTCGTTTCTTGACTAGAAGTGTCGCCTGTGAGGCCCGGAGGTTGCTGAGAGTCAGATTCCTGGTCTTTGTCTTGCGTGTTCTCTTTCGCTGGCGGCTGAGCGTCGGCTATCGATCCATGAACGGGAGATTCTAAGAGCATTCCGTTTGGCTCTGGCTCGCTCTGTTGGGCTGACTGCGTTTGCATTGCCGGGTCGGCAAACGGATCCTTCTCGTCGTCAGAATCGAAATCATCCAACTGTACACGCTGCTTGGCCTTTTTGACCTTCTCGAGTTTCGTCTCTCCGTTCTGCGGGGCTTTGGCAATGTGAAGAGGGTTGAGTTTCGTAACTGTGGTATTCAATGGCGAAGGTTTCTCGGGTGAAACAGCGCGCTCTTCGACAGAAGGTTCTTCTGAAGGTACCAAACGCATGGTCAAAGTGGATTGTGTGGCTGTTGGACCAGCAACCGGCTCCTTTGCCGACGCTGATTGCACTGCCAAAGGCTCAGGAGTGTCCATCTTAAGGATACCCTTCACTTTGGATGGCGAGTCTTCCCTATGACGATATGGTTTCTGCAGCTTGCCTTTGCTGGACTGTCTCGATGGAGCTGCATTCTGTTCGGGGGATGCATGTTCTGTGGAGAACTCATCCGAGGGCTTCGATTGTGGTGACTCGCGACCATATTCCTCTGACAGCTTCGAAGATGGCTCTACGTCGCTATCAATGGAATCCATACCGACACCTTTGCCCTTCTTATCTTTGCGCTTGAAAAGCCCACTAAGCATTCCAGTTTTCTTCTCCTTTTTCTTCTTGTCGTCTTTCACTTTTTCCGTGCACCCGTTCTTCTCCAGGCTTTCCAGACTAGGACCGCGCTCCCTGGAACCAGTAGTGGATGTACTTGAGTCATCCCGTAGCAAATTCGGTGTGAGCGTGATCTTCCGCGTTTCGGTATTTTCGTCTTTGAAAAAGGAATCTGTGTTGCGCATCGTTCCGTTACGAGAGACTTTCGGATCCAGAGGTTTGTCAAAGCTCTCATCGCTGCTGCGCTGCTTCTCCAAAGCACCTTTCGCAGATTCATGCGCGGGATCACCCGTCTCAGCCTCCAATTTTCCCTGACCATCTTTCTTTGAGCCATTCACCTTGAGTGGTTGGACCATGAGATTCTCGTCTTGTTCTGATTCTTTCTCGACGGAGGCTTGCTGCTGCTGTGCTGCTGCATGGGTCGGATCCGCTCCACCGAACAGTTCGTCGCCATCATCTTCATCCGAGGAATAGTCGTAATCAGACGGTTCGAAGTATTGTGGTTGTGCAAATTGCACCGTCTTAGTGTTGCGCCGTCGCATCGCCTTCTTCAACGGATTTTTAGTCTTCTCGGCCGTATCACCAAGCATAGTCGCAGAGAGATCAATGTTCCGGTGTTTATTCAACCGAGCCAGTCGTTCGGTAGGGGTCTCAATATGCTCCGCGGGGAGGTACCCAATGCTGTTGTCTTTCACGACACGAACCAGCCACTACGGAGCATTAGCAAACTCAATGTGGTTTGTGGTGAGGCTGACGCACCCAGTAGCTGTTACTGTCATCAAGCAACACCATAGTGTCGCCTTTGGTAGCATTTGCTTGCCCTTCAACAGTGGCAACAAACGTATGCAGGGAGTATACGAATTCAAAATCGATGTCCTCTACTTCACGTAAGCACTCTCCACCCCAACCGGAGTCAACAAAGCGGGGATCGTCAGAGAAGGTCAAGGAAATGTCTTTGGTATCATCATCATCGTTGTCCAGGTGCGCATCCCAGCTGTCGGCATCGCTGTCATCTGTCCAGGAGTCGTCATCGTCTTCACTCGAAATTAGTGGGGGATTACCGTCTTGGTCACTGTGGTCTGCTTCTTCTCCAATCAACGTCCGCGGTAAGCTGCTGGTCCTCTTAGGTGTCTCGTAGCTGGTTCTCTTAGGCTCATAAAAAGGGTCCTCAAGGTTGCTGAAAAGAGGGCTAGGAACTGGCTCCAGCATACATAGCGCCGTCTCGTCGTCCGACTCGGAAGTTAGAGACGCAAAAGAATCCAAGCGCATGTGCTGTAGTCGATGTTCCACTCTTGTCAGATGCTCCGTATCTGGACCTGAGCTGGGCCCTCGGCCGGTTCCAGTAATGGGGTGATGCTGGTCGTTGGTGGCTCGTGGTCCGGCATACTCACCATGATGATGATCCGCTGACTGTACCGTGTGGCTATTTTGAGAAAGAAGTGGCAGGGGTGTAGGGGACGGTCGGTAAGAAAATTGGGTTGCTGATCTTGCGCTGCCAGCTGGGACCTGGAGAGGCCTTCGAGCGGCGGCCATCGGTATAGGAAAATGGATGGGGGTTTCTGTGAATGGAGAGGAGGAATCGCAGCCTGCCGAAGACGACGGCGGCGATGCGATTGGCGAAGAGCTTCGACTTGGGGACGAGCCGGGCTCCTGCCAGATGTGAGAATGAAAAGGCAACCCACCATCGGATATCGAGGGCGAGCTCGAGATGCGGTCCATGTCGTCCAGATCTTCCTCGGCGTCGGCGTCGGCATCTTGCATGTCTGCGTCGTCGCCCTCGCCGCTCATGCCACCGTTCAGGCGGACGGCAGCATTGTCGCCTGCGTTGGCGTCGACTGCCACGGTGCTCTCGTCGTCAGAGGCGGGGTCATGACCCAGGTCGCCGTCGTCGCCCTGCATGGCATTTTGCAGGTGCGCCTCTTCGCCGGAGCGCTCGTCCTCGACACGACGCAGCGAGGCCTTTTGGTGCGGTGCAGCAGGGCCGATGCCGAGCGGCGCTGGGTGGCTGGGCTGGTTGGTGTGATCCTGGGCGGTCGGCGACGACTTGTCCTGGAGATCCAGCGTATCTGCCACGGTCAATCAGTGCAATTCCCTCGCAGCGCGCACGTGGGCGTACCAGCTCTGACGATTTGCGGACGCGTCATGCTCGCTCATGTCCCTCCGCGCTCGGCTGCGTCTGCGGGAGCGTGTGTATTTCGGGCGTCACGATGTCACCAAGCCAGCGGCAGCTGGGGCGCTGTGGCGGCGCAGCGTCGAGCGCAAGACGGTCAAAGGAAGAATGGACCGAGTGTGAAGGAGTGGACGTCGTCCAGCGGCGGCGGAAGAGGCATGCAATCGGGCGCGCGCATGCACTTGCAATTGCGGAGGTAGGCAGGCGAGCCTGGCGGGCGGAGAAGCTGGCGGAGTGCGGTCGGTCGTTTCAACAGCAACAGCCAATGGCAGGCGGCGCGACAGGGAAACGCGGGTGCGCACGACGTAGCAGCAGTAGCCCGGAGGACGATGGGCAGTGCGGCGATGCTGGCGGACGGCGAGGACGAGGACGAGGGCGAGGGTGTGGGCGGGAGCGTGAGCGTGGGTGTGGGCGTGGGCGTGGGCGTGCGAGGAGGGCTGGCTGTGCTGGTGCGGACCTGGCCTCTCCCGCAATTATTCTTGGGGCACTTCCCATCCATCGGCCCCCTTGCCAACAATCGCATCGTGAAACACCGCCGAGCCGGGCGTCATTGGCTGCCTCGCGCGCTAACCCATCGCCATAAAGGGGCACAATCGGAGAATAGGCATTGATCAGTGCTCAAAGGCCCCGTGTGCCGCTGCTGCGAACGCCTCGTGAACCAGGCGCGAGATGCTACAGCTCTACGCGGATTGAAACGCATCACCCACACATGTTCCAATCTCTACCGTAGCCTGTGTGATGGCCAGCGTGCACTAGACTATGGGCCCGAAAGCCGAATGCCGCAGGATCAGAGCCGTGGTGAATGAGCATGGATCGTCATAAACCCCAGTGTTCGCCAATGATGGCGACTCAAGCCTCAGGCCAAATCACACGCATAGATATGCAACATCCCGTAGACTCGATGCCCTAGGCTCTGTCGTAGGACCTGCGAGACAAGGAATACGAGACATCAGCGCGGGGCAAACGAATACACCGAACAACGAGAGAGTAATGGCTTGACTGGCAAACCCAACATGGACACTGATGATAATTAGTCTGGTTTGATTACACTGCGGTATCTATTGCATCCCAATGACTGCGTCAAATCGTCTCCGTCTCTCGGCTCAAAGCAGTAAAACGCCATGCAATGCTACATTGAAACGCCAGAACCCAATGCAGCGCCGAACATCCAACGCAAGAAAATGGGGTATCGTGAGAAACAAGGGCGAAAGACAAGAAATCCGCAGCGCAGCGTGAATCCCTATCCCGCCTTGTGCTTTGCAAATCAAGATGCGAACTGTCGAGGTTCCCAAGCTGAGCCTCGCCAGCAACATCCAACGTCCATTCCCTTCACCTGTCTTCTTCAGACCTTCTGATGAATTGCGGTGGGCACTGGAGCTGCTAACATGGCCTTTACTCGATCGATCCTACTGACAGCCTTTTCAAGTCTCTCCAGCCTCGCCATCTTGTCCTTGTCTTTCTTCTCCAGAACCTCGACTCTGGCCTCGAGCTTTGCCCGTGCCTTCCGTTCCTGCGCCACCATCTCGTTCGCCTGGCTGAACAGCTGCACACTCAGCTCTTCGATCTCGCTGTCGACCATGCGGGCCTTCTCTTCTGCTTTTGCGCGCAATGCGCGCTCCTGCTCGAGCTGTTCCAAAAGCTCCGAGTCGGCGGAGCGACTTGGGGAATGCGAGGTGGTTGGGGGGATGGGCGGGTTGGGCGAGCCACGTCGCAGGAAGGAGAAGCGCGACTGTCGAGCGGCAGAGGCCGAATTCGCGGTGGTAGGGCGGGCTTCTTCGTTGGAGGTCCGGTTGTATGGCAGCGGGTCTTGCGTGTCTGTTCGCAGGAGGCCGTTCTGCGTTTTGAAGCTACGAAGTTGGTCTTCGTAGTCGGCGCACTTGTCGACTGTTCTCGGCGTCAGTCCACGTCCTTGCAACAACATGCGCTACACGGCGCCCACGTACCAGCAGCGGTCGCCTTCTCCGTCAACAGCTCAACCTGGCTTTCCAGCTCTTTTATCCGCTTCTGTGTCTCCTCTGCTTCGCTCATGTCCATATTTGCGCCGCAGCTCAAACAGCTGCCTCTCTGCATGCGCGGCGCGGTTATCGACGGGGCGGCTGCTTCATCAATGAGGGCAGCTGCCATGTCTTTTGCGCGCGGCGCGCACACTGTATGCTATTAAACGTGCGGCGTCGCAGCCTCAGGCCCGATGACGACGTAAAGGCTCTCAGAAGTCGTAGTAATAAGACGGTAGCGGGCGGCACGGTGGGGTGCGTGTCAACGAAGTCGTACGTCAAACCCGGAGCAGATCCAGGGTCTCCGCCGCGGCTCGCTTTTAGTGCAAGCAGCGTCGCAGCGTCGCAGCCCGCTCTTCCAGGGTCTGCTTTGGGCCACGTGCGCGAACCTTCACTCCGGCATCCCCCCTAAAAAAGACTTGTGCTGCATGATCCCGCCTCTCACATGGATGCATTTTCAAGGTTCGCACACGTTCAAAATCGGGTCTACAAATGCACCTTGTATTCTTCGAGCTAGGAAAGCTGCAACGAACAACTTGGAGCATCTGAGCGCTGTCTAGACGGCCTACTTAGCTACTGTGTATACCTAGTACCTTAGGCTAAGAGGGCCCATGCCGGCTTCGGTAAGCTATCTGCGGAGGTTTGTGTCGACTTGGTCCACGTGCGCTTGCACTATCGCACTTTCGTGGGCGATCTCAGCGACTCACTAAATTATAGGTACTTGACTTGCTCCTAGATTCTACTCGACTTAAGCGTCTTCGTAATCCCATGACACTACAGTATTAGCACCACCTCCCGGCTATTGCCGTTGCGGACATTTCTGGCACGCCGTCGCTGCCTCGGAAATTTTGTGGGGTGTGGATCCTGGCGGGTCGTCAACCATAGATCGTAACTGACTTTTTTGACTACGTTCCATCCCAATGCGAAATTAGCTACGGGCGATTGTGTGTGCCCTGGATGATGAGACACAGCACAGCTACATGGTTATGATGCACAGTGTACCCTTTTC
Source organism: Paraphaeosphaeria minitans (assembly GCA_015832175.1). Classification (NCBI taxonomy): domain Eukaryota; kingdom Fungi; phylum Ascomycota; class Dothideomycetes; order Pleosporales; family Didymosphaeriaceae; genus Paraphaeosphaeria; species Paraphaeosphaeria minitans. The sequence continues at coordinate 1,006,154 of WJXW01000004.1, read as the reverse complement.
TATCTCTCGATAATTACCTACTCCAAATGCCTTGACATGTGCGTTATCGTTCCTCAGGTGCCGTGCATGATTCACACTCTGTATGCTACACTCGAGTGGAACCGCGGGCTGGAAGCAAGATCTATGTGATACCTAGTACTAGATCACATGGCTCGTGTACCATAGATGAGCTTGAACGGACTGAATACATCGTAGCTCGCCCGCTTCCTTGATCTGATATTGCATTTTATGCTACGTTGGGACCGGAAATTTGTTGAACTCCAGTAATTCGGAGGATCCTCGCACCGTTACCGTTGGCTGACGCCCTGGGCAATACCGGTTACAACAAGAACGGTGCCTACCGTCGGTAAAGGCATGAGTGGTGATAGGTTCGGTCGACGAATCTCAGTGGCACGTTATGTGTGGATACCCCACAGCCAACACTCAACCTTAGAAAAATGCAATATTGGCCTGGAGGCACCCGAAATATGGTGGCAGTTTGTGTACTTAAAGAGGTGCCAATTCCTCTCCTCTTACATCATCGTCAACCCCCGTTTTGGTACAGCTCTCACAAACAACTTCCAATCAGACTCCGCCTTGACGTCTGTTAGCCCAACCTCTCACACCGCCTTCACCACCACATCAAAACAAACTCTCGGCCGTTTTCAAGATGCCTCGCCGCTCCAGATCCAACGCGCCTACTACGCAAAGCGCCATCGACAAGTACAATGCAATTAAATCACATCGTCGACTAGGTTTCACATTTGATGAGCTCGAAATGCTATACTTTGGTGAAGAAGGATGGGGTTTCCCTCAACCTTTGCGTGATACGCAAAGAATTTGGAAGAACCAAAGGACTCTCCACGGCGTCTTGGAAGTCCTAAAGCGATACGCCAACAAGCGTCCGGAGGAGGTTCGTGCCTCCATCCGAAACTTTGAAATCCAGCGCGACTCGGAGCGACAATCGCGACAACTTACTCAGGCTACCATGGGACGGACTCCCCGTGGACTACCCATGAACCAGCCACAACAAGGTGGCTTCACCAGTGGCTTTGGGGACCAGAATCCTTTCGATCCGCAGCCGGGACACCAATTGGCAGGCCCAACGATGGGCAATGTAGCGGCAACAGGGCCTGTCATGCATGGCCAAATGACCCAAGCCAAGGGTGCGGCAGACAACACTCTTCCCTTGGGCGTCGGTGCTGGGTTAGTGGCTCCGTTCGCACACCCCGCTGCGCTCACCGCCCAAGATAAGCTCAATGGCGGTACCCCTACTCCTATCGAGTTGACTTCTATGAAGCATTATGATGGGCTCCACGAAGAATCTTCAGACACTCGGCTCGCCGCCCCTGTTCTTACTCCCGATGTCTCTTCCCAAGAGATGTCTTTCGATGCTTTTTCCCTGGAGCAATCTCCACATTCTCAGCACCTCCCCCCTGACCTTCTCAACGAAGAGCAATCTTTTGGCGACTTATCTGCGCCACTATCTCTGGAGTATGACCCGTTCAAGTTGGACACAGTCGAGTTCAGCTCGTTCGATGATCTATTCGACACGAATAGCTCATCTAGGGTGTTGGACACAGTCGATTTCAACACGCTCGACGATCTACTCAACATGGATATATAACCAAGCGCGTTGAACACGATTGGGTCCAACACGTTCGACGAGCAATGCGGTCCCATCATGGAGGCCAGGGGGGATGCCCGAGGTGCGGGTACGAAGTCAGTGTGAGTTGACACAGGGTGGAGTATGTCTTGGCGAGGGGAAAATGAGTTGTGCACAGGCACACGGTCGGTGTAATGACGACGGGATGGTGTATGCCTTGTGCAGGAGTTTCTTACTGTAGCTGGGTCATGGTGTGCTTTGAAGTCGTCATAGTTCTGTACCTGTTGTGGCATTCCTCGCGATAGATACCCACACTGTCATCGATGTAGCATGTACAATACTTCTCGGCAACGGAATAACATCTACTAAGCTGCCAATTGAAAATCACGTGGATGCGAGAGTGCGTTGTATTGTCGACATCCCAAATGGCGTGGAAGCGCCAGTCTTTGCCAAGCACGGGCCGACGATAGGTAGGTACCGGTACCTAGTGCTGCTAAGTGCCCGCGTTCCTCGGAAAGTCATACACATCCCGCGCCACACTTTGAAATCCTGCTCCTAGCTTTTGCCTGCCGGTCATCCATGTCGTGGACAAACCCCAGCGCATCGTGTTTGCTTCACCCAGCGTTTGCGCGTCGTTCCAAGGGCTGAAGAATACCTTAGCCTGCCGCAACCACAAGTTCAAGACAAGTCTGCCCTCCCCACCCAACACAGACACTGCGCGCGGCTCTTGCGCACCGGCATAGACGGTCAATCCGGCACAGCGATGGGAGAGTTTCTCGACGACGATTCCGTATTTCGCGCTTTCAACGACAGGAGGCTCAACGCGGACTCACGGACACCGAGTTACGGATCAGTGGGACTACTTATTGCAGCGGGGCTGTACGCCTGCTTCAAGGCGCTACAGTTGCTCGGATACCCGGTGTGGTGGTGGTTCTACATGGCACTCGAAAGAGCAAAAGGAATCGCCTTGCGCGACGCTTCTTCGGCAGACGCTCCGTCGGCAAACGGCGATACGACGATGCAGAACGGCGGAAGCATACTCAGCAGGACCTTTGGGCTCAACGGCACCAGTCTGCTGCAGAAGGGCGTGCGCGGAGTCGCAGGCGCCTTGTCCAAAGGGCCCAGCGAAGTCCCTCCCGGCTTGGGCAACTGGGACAACTCATGCTACCAGAACAGTGTCATCCAGGGCATGGCCTCGCTGCCTTCGCTACGCGCCTATCTGGCCAAGACGACCATCGAGTACAGCAACTTGGACACTGAATCGACCAACGGCGCCTTGTTCGACATGGTCTCGAACCTGAACGACCCGCGCCACCACGGCCGGAACTTTTGGGTCAAGGGCAAGCTCAAGAGCATGAGCACGTTCCAGCAGCAAGACGCCCAAGAGTACTATTCCAAGATATTGGATGCGCTGGAGAAAGAGGTGCAGCAAGAAGTAAAGAAGAGAAGGCCCAGTGACGCGTGGGTTGACGCTGCAAAGGTGGCTGTGAAGGCGGCTGCGACGAGTCAGGCACAAGAGTCTGAGGAGGCCGTGAGCAGCGACCTGTCTTCTAGCAGAGGGGCAGATGATGCAACACTGTCAGAGCAGCCCAAGATTATCCCAAATCCTCTCGACGGTTTGCTGGCTCAACGAGTAGGGTGCATAAGATGCGGATACGTCGAGGGCCTCCAACTCATCCCATTTAACTGCATCACGGTATCGTTGGGTAGGAACGGCGCCTACGATATTCGCGAATGCCTTGACGAATACACTCACCTAGAGCATATCGAGGGTGTCGAGTGCGCAAAATGTACCCTCCTTAAGAACAAAGCTGCACTCGCGCCCTTGGCGGATCGTGCGCCAGCATATGCAGAGAGGCTTCAGGCCGTCGAAAATGCCCTCGACAACGATGACTTTGATGACAAGACGTTAGTAAAAAACTTCAAGATTCTCAAGAAGAACTGGACACAGAGCGTAAAGTCGCGCCAAGCAGTCATTGCTCGTGCGCCAAAGGCGCTGGTGGTGCATGTCAATCGGAGTATCTTCGACGAGTTGACTGGTGCTATGTACAAGAACTCGGCCAATGTCTCGTATCCCAGAACGCTTGACCTGGGTAATTGGTGTCTCGGTAGCGATCTGGCGGGAGGAGAGTGGCCGAGAGACCCGACCAAGTCAATGCTCGGCGATGCGAACGCAGAACCTACAACAGATTCACCATTTCAGTACCGACTGCGAGCGGCTGTCACGCATTATGGGAGCCATGGAAATGGGCACTACGTCTGCTACCGGCCGCATGCTCAGACGCCTGCCGTAGAGCGCGATAAAGACCGAGAGGAAGTCGCTACCACGGGCGAGCAATGGTGGCGTTTCAGCGATGAATCTGTCTATCCCATCTCTGAGGCACAGGTTCATCAAGGGAATATATTCATGCTGTTTTACGAACGCATAGACGACGAGGTCCTGGATCGCGACAATGTGAAAGAAGCAACACGGTCCCCCATCGCGCTGAACGATGATATTCCTCTGCTCCCAGATGATACTCATACACCTCGAACGCTTGGTGATGACGCTGCAGCGATGATCCCGCTACCAGACGATGATGACTTACTCGACGACCAGATGTTTCACCCTGTTGGTGAGGAGTTACCTGCTCCTGAAGGCACGGCAGCCCGCATAGAGACGAGTGAATATGTCGGGAATCCGGTCGTTTCACCGAGCGAAAACGGAGGGTCAGCTACTGTGGGCAAACCATCCCCAGAAGCCTCTCAATATATTGTCAAAGTTGCAGATGTAGCAGCGCCAGCCTCCACAACGAACAAAGTAGCAATACCGGCGTCTTCGAACACGAATGTTACTTATCCTACTCCGCCACCCGAATCACCATTCGCAACAACATTTGACGATACCGAGGCGTCGGAAGCAAGCTCTGACGATGAGCCATCTACATTGCTCATCTCTGACGACGAAGCAGACGCTTCTACCTCGAAAACAAATATTCAACTTCATCATAGCCCGCACCTAATGCGTACGGCTGGCGAGTCCCCCAACCGGGACGGCGGCAGTAGAACGAGCCTGCCCATGGTCACTGCGTAGTCTGCAGCCGTAGCAAGCGTATTTTTTCCTTTATGGGTCATGGAGCAGCACCAAAAAATGTGATGTGCGACGCTGTGTCTTTCTCGATATCATTGTTGGAGCTTAGCGGTGGAAGACCGACACGAGATATACGATATGGGTGGTTATGGCGTTGAAATCCTGTTGCCCTGAGGGTCAGGTAGGTTCTCTGGGCTTACTATTGCTTGCGCATTTATAGACAAGCTTCGCACATGATTAGGATTTTGCTGTGCTCCATGTTCCAAGTGTTTTCTGGTGCATGATTGAAAAATCCTTGCTGTTCCATAGCGGCTTGTCTTTAGACTCTTTTGAGTGATATCAGGCCCTGTTAAAACAATACGGAGCATGTGGAGAGCCGTGGGCGTGTGGTTAGCTGGGCAGCTGTGCGCGACTCTCAAACCGGCCTATCTCAACCCACTGCGGTACAATCTTAAAAAAAAGTTTTTGATTTTGAACTGTGTATACTTGAGGGGTCGAATGAAGTCCAAAACGAACTTGTTGATTTGACCGTGCCAGGGGTCGAACCTGGAATCTCTTGATAACATACTGGAGTCGTAGTCAAGCGCCTTGCCATTGGGCCACACGGCCGGTCTGTTTCATGCCTTGATGATGGAGTTCGGCAACTATATCGCACATATTTTAACTCATTAGATACCGGCAACTGACTTATGAGTGTATCCTCGTGTGTGGTGAAATATCGGCAGGTGGGGTAGAGAGTCAATCACAAACGTCGGGAGTGGGCTGGAAGAAATTTTCGCCTAGGCTGTCTGCCAACCACGGAAATGTATCCGCGTCGTATCCGCCTCCGATCTTACAACACAGAATAAATCAACTTGTACCGCCTCAACACTCCCTCGGTTCTGCCCTGCTTGAGTATCATCACTTGCACAAGGCGCCATACCGCAGTGACTTCAGACGTGCATAGGTTTCCAATTGAAAACTTTCTCGTCCACCTCCTCTGGCACCGTCAATACCACGCTCTGAGCTTCATTTCGGCTAGCCATACTGCATTGGATTCGACATCGTAGAGAAAATTGTATGAAAGTGTTTGAGTCGAATGTGTTACTTGCATGATCACATTAGCACTACATGTCTCGGAAACATCTCGATACGATCGAATACCTTTTCCCAAACACTTTCATGGTTGGGAAGCATCACCTAACATGAACTGCACTTCAGTAATGGTGCGCTCTATAACTCTTTATGATAACTTTCCTTGGATTATAGTCGCACGTGCGGTAGGACTGGTTCAGCATATCACTTGTGTCATGTACCATATCGCCCTTACGAAGTACAAGTAGCACCAGGCTCTTGTTGCAACGAGCGGGAAGCCAACAAGAAGGGTATCAATTCTGGAAGTAGTCGGCCAGTGGGAGCAAGTGCTTTTTTGCAGTTTGTCGTTGTTTACAAACATTAACGTGGTGACTGCAGGCTATATATTTACCTTCCACATGCCTCAACCCATGCACTCCATTTTACAGTCAATCAACTTGTACCATAAGTATCGCTTCAGAACCTTTCCCCGCTTCGACCTTTCCTAGATCAAGAGTGCAATACAAAATGATAAGATTTCGCCTGTTCTGACAGAGCTAGGTGGTGCCATCGATGCGACAGATCCTCAGCAAAGCATCGTGTGACGAGCCAGCATATGGGTACAAGACTCCCCGCGACACAAAGAGTGCCCTAAGTGCGAATACGATGCCTAGCAGTGGGACAAGCTCCTAGATCGTATTCGTGTCGAAAACTGCTGCAGAATTTGTGGAGGATGCAACGACGTAAGGGTGGCTATTGGGATTGGGACGAAGCGTATTCAGAGATCTCGCTGATTGCCATGTGTGCACCGACTGCGATCATCATGTTGAGAACGCAAGCAATCTGGAGTATGTATGAGTACTGAGTCTTCTTACGACGACTGATGGCGAACCTGATACAGCCGAAATTAATCATCGCACCGCGGAGGTCGAATGCCTCGGCTGCTTACCACGGATCAAGACTTATGGTGGCATGGTGAGTGTCCAAATATTTCCGATGAATACAAAAGTCTGATTGTGTTAACTATCCATCTTGAGCCTGGTGCTTGTTAATCTAGTATCGACTATCGGGATCTCAACGCCACAGCTACTAAATGTCACCTGTGGACTCAATTCGTTTGCACAGACGAACGCGATGATGTTAGCCAAGCGTAATCTCGGGCGCAGGTATCAGGACAGATGTACCCCTTCGAATGCCGAAAGTGCGGCTCGGGTTTCTCCAAGCCTTCGGGTTTCCTTCAGCACATCGATTCATCAGCCTGCGTTCATACGCTGTATGAGGGTACTATTGAGTGCTTAGGTCGCTTTCTACGAAGCGGATATGGTTGGCGCCATGATCAATCTTGACCATGATGTGGGTGTTTGGTGATAAGGCACCGATATATTCAATGTGTAGGTTTTGTTAACGGAAACACACACCGTGGTTAATAACAAATTTGGACATATCGTCCTTGTGAACGTGCAGAATATACTATCAAGCTGTAGTACTATGAAAGTTGTTTATAGTGAGTTACTGCGAGACTAGGTGCGCTCTGTCAATATAGTCTTAGTGTCAACCCGGTGATTCTTGAAGTCTGTCGGGAGAAGTATACTGTATAACGTGTTCCTGTTGAAGTTAATCTGTATAATGTCTAAAATCAAATGAGGAAGCCTAGGCGGGCATGCCTTTCTGGATTGTAGACGCCGACAGTGAAAGAACACAGTACTTGGGTATCGTGCCGATGCAATTATCATGGAGTTCCATCTGTGAGAACACGCTCGCTTGCCGTACCGAAAGGCAAGATGCCTACCATAGCTAGTATCTATCATATCGTAACTGGCACCGCGCATCCACTAATCATCGCGACGTTTCTAATACGGAATGTAGCGCACCTGTGCAGGGCTATCCTGCTGTACGTGAAGAGAGATAAATTGCTTAGCTTGTCGCACGAGCCCAGGTGATATGCCGGAGAAGTGCTCCGGCACTTGACTTTGACGGACAGGCGACTTACTTCGTGCCGTGCCGCAATTTGCGCTTTCTACTAAGCCCATTGTGTTTCAAGTCGGCGAGCGCAACCTCCGCAATCAGGGTTTCATTGCGATCTTCTTCTCCTACCGTAGTACACTCCCACGGACAACTGAATCATCGCGCTTTACTTGTCTATGGGTCTTCGCACCCACGCCGCAAGATCTACATTGTCACATCCTTCGCGCGAGTCGCGCTGCGAGAATGGAACGACTTATAAAGCCGTTAGCTGCCCCCACGGTGCACGGCCTCGGAAGAGTTCCCCTGAGCACGCTTGCCGGCCGTTGGACATTGGTCATACGTCGCACGTCTGGAGATTGCCCAGGAAGAGTATGGTGGAGTCCGCAAGCTGACGTCTGAGTCTTTTCGCTTTGCTTCTCTCTCTCGGACACCATCCGGGAAACATTTCGTTTCGGTGATGGCACCGTTGTGCCCGCGCTTATGTCCATCGGCTGATCCTCCTTGTCTTTTAGAACCCTTCTTCGAAGCCTTCGAAGGACCGTTTGATCCCTCGGGAACTAGTACCTACTACCTAAGAAAGGTGGAGCCTTTTCGGTAGAATACAACACGGACGGCCTGACAAAGGAGACACCGGGCACGATTATTATATTGTGTCAGTGCTCCGTACGGCCCGAGTGTGAACATGACGCGGCGTTACCTAGCGCGTCTCCAGACTCCAGCGAGCCTTTTAGGGCACCTGGGCACAACCGGTTGCGGTTGCGGTTGCGGTGCGGTTGCGCAGACGATACCTGCATGACGTTCCAATGTTGCGGTCGTCCTTCTCAACATTTGCTGACCCGAAAGACATTGCGAGCGGATCTGCGACCCTACTTATGCGTGGAGTGCATGAACATGGACTGCCGCGTCCCCTCCCGTTGCCAGGATTCCTGCCGCCGATAGCGCCAGGATGACTGGGGTTATGTCGCCGATCGATACAAATATCGCAATCCTGTATTAATACGGTATATACAGGATTTCTAGGGATTCCTAAAATCAATACTGTATGCTAAGGCAGATACTTACTGCTAGAAGGCATGTTCTAGCCGCTGTTTTAGCTAGGGAACTAGGCTTTTTGCATTTTCATTCACTAGCATTTTGGTAATCGTTGCTGTGATGCTTTATCTATTACCGCGTTCTAGGGTGTCCAATTGGCACAATTTGCAGTGGATCCTATAGTGCTAGGCATACAGGACTTTCTGTATTATACAGTGTCATACGTAGTTACAGGATATACGGGGTTTCTCTATCCGACACCATATCAGCACATCCCTAAGGACGACTAGCTAAAAGTACTCAGTTGGATCGGCCACTGACCGAGTAGGATCCTAGGCGTTGTCCAAATTGAGCGAGTTGCGTTCGAAGGATTCCTCTTCACACGCACGGTGAGCCGAGAAAAGGCCGTGCATATTCCAGATCCTTGTAGGCCACACTGCCGCTGCCGCGTGCAGGGAAGTGTCTTCGACACGCTGTCTCTCAGTTTCCTTACATTACCAGCGCAGAGTCTTACATCGATACCGATTGTGCTACCATCCAACCGCTTCCCCCACGACCGCCACCGCCGCCGCCACCGTTACAACCGCTTTCGAAAGAGAACACTACTCATCATGGTTCAAGCCCTGATATGCCTGTTTAGCAAACGAGACGACATTACGTTCCAAGAATTCAAAGATGCCATGGAAAATCGATTTGTGCCGCTATTAGAAAAGCTCACTGGTCCTCTGTTCCCGCTCACATACTCACGGCGCTACATTGCACAAGACGGCAATGATAGAGAAAGACATAGGTCTGGCCCACTTGGACTTCCTTCGTTGATAGTTGGAGAGGCGGAATCAATAACCTGGGTGAGTAAGCTTATTCGCACCCTTGTGACGGTAAAATGTCGCCATTCGCTACTTCTGTTGTGCCTACGTGAGCCTATATCGGATATTCACGTAAAATTAATGCTAATGAGCAGCCATTTGCTACAGGATGCCCTAGTGGAATCGACTTTCGAGGACGACCTGCATCTACAACAATTCATGGCATTCATAAACGAATCTGAGGCGGCAGATGAATTGATGGATTGCGAAACCAGCTTCTCGGACAGCGGTAAACTTCGCATAATCGTGATGGAGAACAACATATCTGTCAACAAAACCAGGGGACTCAAAACCTGGGCATAACGATACAGAAAACCGTTGAGATTGAGTATAGCATCAGGCGTTCAAGAGGAGGTTATGCTTTGGGGAGCGACGCAGGCATTTGAGCGACCTGGATTTTAAGTAAGCGTGTCCTTTCGAATTATACCAGCAGTTTTCGGCATTCGGCGCATATTTCTTTGGACAAGAAACTCGGACACAATGAGACACGGCTATGTTTGAGACTCATTGTTTGTAACATCTATTTGGTGATATAATACGTACAGACATTTGAGATATCTTATTCGAAGCTGGCGCCGTGGGCTACATACAGTACTTGTGCTACTAGACAAAAAGACAAGGTTCCTAAACCTACATCTCGTTTACCCTGGGGCAACACTACCATCACGTTCTTGCCCTGCGCCGGTCGTTTTTGCTCACAATCTTTACGGAGGGTAGGATTGTGCTTTGTTACCTTGTCTTGGCTCGAGTGGAAAACATGCTTAGCAAGCCGAGCGCGAGAGAGTCGATCAATGTTGTTCATTGGGTAGGTCCCTGAGCTAATTGTTGACTATTACGTTTGTCTCGACTCACTTCAAACAGCTTGCTGGAATTGCTGGATTGTGCACCATATGTACGCTTGTCTAGGGTCCATTCGCATAATGCCAAATCGCTCCCAGAACTCCACTTATGTTAAGTTATGCGACAGGTTCCGCCTACCAAAAGGATCTGTCCTTGTACGGGACAAAGATTTGGTAGCGAGGGAAGACTTGTACTATCGAAGGTCCGTTCTTCGCTACCACATCGTACACCTCGACAATGAATTAGTCACGACAAAGAAGAGCACATTTTCTTTGACGTAGTATATACTCGGCATGATAAATGCACAGCTTTCAGTATATGGAACCGACCAAAATTCTCCCACAGGGCTTGGCGTCACCCATCTATATAAACGCACACATAGACTTCCACACAGCTGCATACAGCTGTATACAGCTTCAACCTTACACATAACTACCTGTATCAGGTGTCAGACCCAAGTTCAGAAAGTTCAGCATGAGCTCAAGCAAGAACTTCTATCAACTGCTAGCCAATCTCTACTTGGGAGGACAAGAGAGTGATGAGCTTAAGGGTAGAGATTCCAATGGTGACAAGGTATGGAAATGGAAGTCACACCTTTCAATATCGAAGATTTCGAGGCGAACTACGGCAACTGGCGGATTTTTACCCGAGAGTTTCTACAACAAATCGCATAGAATAAGGAGTTGGTAGAAACAGCTATCCAAGACGGAAAGAGGCGGACGATACTCCATTGCCCATCGCACAGTGAACCAGAATCTGGTGAGCGATTTTGTGTGGTGGACACGGCGGACAATGAGCTCGGGCCCGAAGCCAAAGTCAGTGTACAGTATTTAGCCCGTGTTAAGCTACACCGCGACTTTCAGCAACTTCGTCACATTCAATCTTCTGTTAAGCTATTGAAGTACTATAACGAAGATCCTGAAGATGACATAGATTGGCTACCGGTGCCGTATGTATTTGATTTCTTCAACCACAATAACGGACAATCCCATAAGGACATGGAACAAATGACCGATTGGCGAAATCAGTTGCAGCGGACAAAAAAGCTCTGGACAGACAGCAAAGCTTGCGTTGAAGTCAGAGGCGCCATCATCAATTGCTCGAATCCCGTGCGTATTACACGCATAGTTTGCTTCGGGTTGGGGACTTTGACGTTTGACGAGAAGAATTTCAGACGGATACTGCAACACCTGATGGTGTCTGAACTCGCCGATATGCTCCATAGCTTCCACCGAGAGAAGGACACGTCGTCTTCACCTGTAGAAATCTTCCTGCAGAATCCTTCATACGAAGAAAAGGATAAACAGCTCCTTCGGGGACTACACGATGGCATAAAATTCGTGGAAGATCCACGTGGTCTCCTTGAAATGAACCAGGACACGTTAGTCATCGCTGCCTTCGTTCCGACCATGTTTCCAGTCATGCAAATCGTAGCAGATATGTTTGAGAAAGGTCAAGGCCCAGCAGGCTTTTTGATCGACAACATTCAGCCGAAATGCGCAGAACCCGGGATGTATAGAGTAATGACCGGCTATCACCGCGTGCACAGCGCATGTTGCAACATTACTCTACCCTTGAAGCGGGCCCAAATGCTCCTCCCGTTTTCCAGAAAGAAGCACTGGGGGAGGAGCTTCAAAATGAACTCAAGGGAACCTATGGCTATTGGATGGAGAACATGGAGCTTCGAACGCGTATCGATGCACCAGCTTCTGCGGGAAAAGCTAAATCTTAGTAGATTTATCGAGGGTGTACTTGATGGAGAGTTCTGAAGCGATCTGAGCAGGCACATCTTCTGCACCGTACCAGGACGCACTGTCTTATTCGTAGTATTACTCATATGTGTGGCTCTATCCAAGCAATCCATTCACATTTGCATTCTGGTGCGGCCTTAGATCACCTCTATTCCAATCCACGAGTCTTGATTCTCAGCTCGAACAGGGTCTCATCATACATGCACGAGATGAAGACGTGGCATAGGCACACTTTGATCCTTGAAGCATTTGAGTCCTTGGTCCGGAGAAAGTTGAACCCTTTATGCTAGAATTGTATCACGTCCCGACCTTGTGAAACTGAACACGAGCACCCTGATCCCAGATAAGAGCAGCAAGTATGGAACAATGTTGGTTCTTAGACAGCATCAGTAGCCGAGGAGCGCTACGGTTCCGTCCAAGTCCGCTTCAAAACGGAATGCGCGAACAGAGTGCAGATACATTTCATGGGAGTACTATCGATGGTATTGAGTGGGAAACGCGCATCTAACCAGTCTTTTTCTTCTTTGAAAAATAAAATTTTACTCCCTGAGTTTGGGAGTCATCGTAAATTATTATACCGCCCCAAAGCATGACAGTCGAGCCTATATTTCCCTTGTGTCGAGATCACGTACAAAGTAACGTCGACAATAGCGCCCACTCTGACTTGTGAAGAATCTACAGGGTTGTCCCTCAACACACCCGAAGTAATGTTGACCGTTGAAAATACCTTGTTCCAAACCAGGCTAGAGCGGTCATTCGGTGTGCCTTTCTCAATCACAGTGGCCAATAATGACAATCGAATTTCAGCGGGCCAATAAACGCGTACACGCACAATATATAATAACGGTATAGTTTTAAAGCAGTAGGTAGAGTAGAGTGATTTGTAATAGGACTAAGTATACTTTCGAGCTAATATTAGTTACTATGGCCTTACTTGAAGTTGATTCGTCGCAGAAATCTTCGTAAAGGAGCAGTTTTTGCGTCAGCCACTGTGAGCGGCGAGCACGCAATCCATTTTTGTCCCAAAAACCTTGGCTTCAACATGTTCACACTTGTCTGTGTGTTCCAAATGGGCGGGCGCGGCGCCTCAGATCGCTTGGGGCATGTGGTGGCTCGACGCAATCCTCGGCCTGGCGTGTTGGCCTCGGGCTACTTATCAGAAGACGATGAAGCACAAGACCCGGCATGACAACAATCACAGCAGCGTGGCTGTTGCCGATCGTCGAACGCATTATGGCCTCTGCCTTTGGAGCTCTCGTCGCCAGTGTATCACCAAACCCTGACCACGCCTTGATCGCGATCATAAGAGCTATGTCCTCTGAGGAACTGGAGTATCCCTCGCATTCCTCGTTCTCACTCCACCGTCTCGCAGTATACAAGCTTCCATCAATCACAGTCATCGTCATTGTTTTCCTATATTTGTGTCCGATGGGCCAGGGTGGATATGCAGCTATGCAGCTTGGTAAAGTATGGATGAAAGTGTTTCCGGTTCTGCGATGGCCACGCTCACATTGAACGAGAAGCTCCCATTGTCACTGTTCCGGATTCTGGGCACCGTGAGTCAGTCCTGCATGTTGGCCGAAGGAGCTCGCGGACGAATATTAGGTTCTCGGTGTGAGTGTTCCTCTGCTGTGGATTGTCGTTGCCTCTGGCACTGCGCTGACATGCCGCGTGGCAAACTGTTCAAAGCACCTCGCCTGCGGAGGCTGAAGAAAGAATGTGAAAACGAGGGGCGAAGGAGGGCAGCAAGATGCTTAGCCATTGAACTATTCACTAGTTTCGAGGCCTTATGCAGACAGACTCCGGGTCGATGGCGTCCGAGGGTCTAATCTCTTGTGTAAACATGGACACGGGCGATACAGTATCACATTCAAATCTGAACACTCAAAGTAGCTCAAGTAGTCCCAGGGTCAACCATCCAGCCTGTCCGACAAGAGAGCTTACCTCCTCTCACTTTTAGTATACGTATCATCACTCTACTGCTTATCTTCGGCTATCCACTCATGTATGGTGCGTTCGATATCCGTAACTGCATTCGCGATGGACAGCATGAGAGAATGATAAAAACGAGAGATATGAGAGACTGCTGCAATCGTCGTGGTCCGTTTTCGTTCTTAGTTGACAAAGACATTCCACTAGGCGCTACCTCCATGCTAGGCGCGTTTCGAGGCCGGACACATGCCTGATACAGCGGCGGCGGCGCGAAGGCTGTCTCACCGCGCAGGTCGGTTGAGTGGCACACGGCGTTCTCGTTACTGAGGCGGCGGCAAACGCATGGCGTCGCGGGTGGGAAGATTGGGGACACGGTGGTAATATCCGCCGTGACGGCGCGGCGTAGGTATTGGTGAGCACTGAGCACGACGACCGAACCCAGGCGAAGGCGGCGGAAGGAGCACGGGCCCGCTCCAGGCAAGCTCGGCTTGGCACCGTGCTCTCACCAACATCATCGCCGCTAGATCCACGGTCGGTAGTCTATCTCATATAAACCACGTCGCCCTCGCCCCAGCTGCCCCGTTCATCACCACCCATCACCACCCCAACCCGCCTCTCCAGCAGGCCTCTCACATTTCCCGCGCAGAAGCCAGAGTCTGCACCCACCCACACCTTCATTTCCCAGCCGCCCGCCCGCCCACCATGTCGGCTGAGCCAGAACACACGAAGCCCAAGGTCGACTTGTCCAAGTAAGTCTGCGCCGCGCCTGCCTCTCTCTCTCCGCTTGCAGCTACAGCTACTGACATGCCCAGGGACCCGTCCGGCGGCGAGCACAAGACGGTAGGCAATCTCCCCGAGAGCTCGGCGAGGAGCGCCACTAACCTGCCACAGGAGGACGAGGTAGCAACGGCCATTCTCAAGAAGAAGAAGAAGCCCAACTCGCTCATGTAAGAGGATTCCGCATCTCGATGTGTCCTGAAAGAAAGAACTGACCGCGACGCAGTGTCACTGATGCCGTCAACGATGACAACTCCATCATTGCACTCTCCAACAACACCATGGAGACGCTCCAGCTGTTCCGTGGCGACACCGTCCTCGTCAAGGGCAAGAAGCGCAAGGACACAGTCCTCATTGTGCTGGCAGATGACGACCTCGATGACGGCTCCGCACGGATAAACCGCGTTGTCCGCCACAACCTGCGCGTAAAGCACGGCGACGTGATCACCATCCATCCGTGCCCAGACATCAAATACGTGAGTTTTGAGCCCAGTCGAGCGAAATTGTCGTTTCCACTGACACCTGTGCAGGCCAAGCGCATTGCTGTCCTCCCCATTGCCGATACCGTTGAGGGCATCACCGGCTCATTATTCGACGTTTTCCTCGCCCCATACTTCCGCGAAGCATACCGACCTGTGCGACAAGGCGACACCTTCACAGCCCGCGGCGGTATGCGGCAAGTCGAGTTCAAGGTGGTGGAGGTCGACCCGCCCGAGTTTGGCATCGTTGCGCAAGATACCGTCATCCACTGCGAGGGCGAGCCGATACAGCGCGAAGACGAGGAGGGCAACCTCAACGAGGTTGGTTACGACGACATTGGTGGTTGCCGCAAGCAGATGGCCCAGATCCGAGAGCTTGTCGAGCTCCCGCTGCGACACCCGCAGCTCTTCAAATCTATTGGTATCAAGCCGCCCCGCGGTATCCTCATGTACGGTCCGCCCGGTACCGGTAAGACGCTGATGGCTCGTGCTGTCGCCAACGAGACTGGTGCATTCTTCTTCCTGATCAACGGTCCCGAAATCATGTCCAAGATGGCTGGTGAATCGGAATCGAATCTCCGCAAGGCTTTTGAGGAGGCCGAGAAGAACTCTCCAGCTATCATCTTCATTGACGAAATCGATTCGATCGCGCCCAAGCGTGACAAGACGAACGGTGAAGTCGAACGCCGTGTCGTTTCTCAGTTGCTCACCCTCATGGACGGCATGAAAGCCCGTTCCAACGTGGTTGTCATGGCTGCCACTAACCGCCCGAACTCCATCGACCCTGCCCTGCGTCGCTTCGGCCGCTTCGATCGCGAAGTCGACATCGGTATCCCTGACCCCACCGGTCGTCTCGAGATTCTTCAGATCCACACCAAGAACATGAAGCTCGGTGACGACGTCGACCTTCAGACCATTGCCGCTGAGACTCACGGTTACGTTGGTTCTGATTTGGCTTCCCTCTGCTCTGAGGCAGCCATGCAACAGATTCGTGAGAAGATGGATCTCATTGATCTGGACGAAGACACCATCGACGCAGAGGTCCTCGACTCTCTCGGTGTTACCATGGAGAACTTCCGCTTTGCTCTCGGCGTTTCCAACCCGTCTGCTCTGCGCGAAGTCGCCGTTGTGGAGGTGCCCAACGTTCGCTGGGAGGACATTGGTGGTCTCGAGGAAGTCAAGCGCGAGCTTATCGAGTCCGTCCAATATCCCGTCGACCACCCTGACAAGTTCCTCAAGTTTGGCTTGTCTCCCTCCCGTGGTGTGCTCTTCTATGGTCCCCCTGGTACTGGTAAGACGCTGCTCGCAAAGGCTGTTGCCAACGAGTGCGCTGCCAACTTCATTTCCGTCAAGGGTCCTGAGCTGCTTTCAATGTGGTTCGGTGAATCCGAGAGCAATATCCGTGACATCTTCGACAAGGCTCGCGCTGCCGCACCTTGCGTTGTCTTCTTGGATGAGTTGGATTCCATTGCCAAGTCCCGTGGCGGATCTCAGGGTGATGCTGGTGGTGCTTCAGACCGTGTCGTCAACCAGCTGCTGACTGAGATGGATGGTAT
The DNA here is from genome assembly GCA_015832175.1 of Paraphaeosphaeria minitans. NCBI lineage: Eukaryota > Fungi > Ascomycota > Dothideomycetes > Pleosporales > Didymosphaeriaceae > Paraphaeosphaeria > Paraphaeosphaeria minitans. Next base: position 989,248 of record WJXW01000004.1, on the reverse strand, counting down.
GACATCGAAGAAGAATGTCTTCGTTATCGGTGCTACCAACCGTCCCGAACAGCTCGATAACGCCCTTTGCCGTCCTGGACGTCTCGACACTCTAGTCTACGTGCCCCTTCCCGATCAGTCATCTCGTGCTGGTATCCTGAAGGCTCAGCTCCGCAAGACCCCTGTCGCTCCCGACGTTGACCTGGACTTCATTGCCGCCAACACACATGGATTCTCCGGTGCCGATCTTGGTTTCGTTACTCAGCGTGCTGTTAAGCTTGCAATCAAGCAGGCCATTGCCACTGACATCGAGCGCCGAAAAGCTCGCGAGGCTGCTGGTGAGGATGTCGAGATGGGCGAAGACGACGAGGACCCCGTGCCCGAACTCACCAAGGCACACTTCGAGGAGGCTATGCGCTCCGCGCGTCGCTCTGTCACTGATGTTGAGATCCGCCGGTACGAGGCCTTTGCTCAGTCAATGAAGAACTCTGGCGGTTCGAGCTTCTTCCGCTTCCCCGATGGCCAGGATCCCGCCAACGAGCAACAGAACACCTTTGGTCAGGCGGGTCAGGACGAGGACTTGTACAGCTAGATGGTTACGTCGAGCATTTCCTGGGCTTATATGTCAGTCTTCAACACGGTTTACGGAACATGACCACGATGGGTTAATGTTGGCGCATTTATTCACACATGGAGTGATAGTCTAATTCATGCACGCTGGGTAAGGTCATCCGCCTACCTGACTAGACATGGGATATTGGTAGTTTTGGAGAAGAGATTGAGTGGAGGATGATGGCGACCGATTTCCAGTGAAGAATTCATACGAAAATGAAATTGCATGTTTTAGAATTCACACCTGTGCGCACGATTTTGTCCATGTAGTGATGTATTATTGCACATCCGCCTTGCTAACACTGTTTACGTCCTGACTAGACTCTCGGTTGCATCACAGATGTCGACCATCTCATTGGGAATTTCCGTAATGGTTGCATGTTCATGACCAGGGGTGCACACCGGAATATAAGTTCTAGGGTAAATCACGGTACAACACGTGTAATGTTAAAAATATGATATTCTAGCGAGATGTGAGATGATACTTTTTACATGACATCCCGGTACAGCGGGGTCACCAACTTCCACATACAAGATGCAAGCAAACCCTATCCATGTTCCGATTCGCATGTGCTGGCGGTATCTACTACCGAAAGCGTCGTGCCACGCTGTTATGCTACGAGCAATACGCTACCTTTGCCGCCCACTTGCTGCTGTGCGACGAGGCGGGCCCGCTCCGGTTTCCGGAACGATCCCCACCGTTTCCAACGCCCAGGGACCGGGTTGCGGGCGTGGAGGCTTCTGGCCTCGGTGCTCGGTCCGGTGGTCTTGGTTGCGTCGTCCGAGCCAGTTAGCGGCAGTGAGGGCGGATGGTGGATGACGCGTCGTGAGGATGTCCGGGAATATCGGGTCGATGTGGGAATCAAGACCATGCTGTCAATGTTATTGGATGTGTTGAATTATGGTCTAGGCCATGCTACCGACAGGTTGTATAATTTATATCTTTCCGCTAGTGGCTTTCCTTTTGACGCTGCTATTTCGGCAAGGTGCTTGAAGTGTGGAGTCCTGCCCCAGATAGTATAGCATTGTTTACAACAACAAATGTCTCATCCGTTAACAATGTGCTCGTCCAAATGGTTGGAAATCTCGTATCATAGCTTTCCTGTGGTTGAGGTCGTTGAAGTCAACGAGCCTTCCATGATAGGATCGAGCCGTAGGGGTCCTGTTGAGAGACGGAGCTCCCCAAAGGATGCTTCTCGCTCGGGGCAATACTGCAGGCTGAGGATGTATTTCTGACGGTCCCGCCGCCAGATCTTGTCCCGAGTCCTGTCTGCCAAATACATCATCAGAGGTTTGCAAAACCGTGTACTGCGAATCACTTCTCCTCGGCAGTGATGTCGCAGACTTTGTCGAGCTCCTTGAGCACGGTCTTGGCACCCTCCTTGGAAACACTGGCTGGCAGGGCGAGGTTGTAGTCGTCGCCTTGGCCGCTGTGGCCGTACACTCCGTTGACGCCGTTGGCAGCGTCCTTGTTCTTTGCGGCCTGGGTGTCGTGCAGGACCTTTGCTTCGACTTTTGCCATGATTTCCGGAAACGTGGCGACGCCTTCGACTCGGAGCAAATGGTTGATGTAGGCCTTGAGCGTGGCTTTGAAGCCGGTTGCTTGCATCTGGTGGTTGAGGGTGTCCTCAACGTTGCGGATGCCGGACCCCGAGAGCAGCGCAGCATAGATGTCGTTGCGGACACGGTCCGGGAGTCTATCCTGGGCCTGGGAAGAGGACATGGTGATGAGCTTGGGGCTAGACATGGGGTGGAGGGGGGTAAGTATGCTTGGTGTGTGCGTTCCTGGACGGGCGTACGGTAGGTAGGCAGACGGTTGGCAACGGTGCGATGACCAACAGTGGAAGCGAGGCGGGTCCCGCTGGATGACGACCGTTGGCGAGTCGTCAGGGTTTCGGGGGTTGTGGGCGAGGGGACTCTGGGCTGCACAGGGCCACGGTTGGCTGTGGAGGTTGGCAGTGGAGGCACTGGGCAGCCCTTTTCATCCAAGATTGCGAGCCCACACGGCACTGGCTAGCAGGCTAAGACTGACTAGGCCACGCTAGACTGACTTGGCTAGCGTGCTTGCTAGCGGGCGGCGGCTGGCTTTTCGCTCTGGGCTCTGGGCTGGGCTGGCTGCTGCAATGCGTAGGCGCCGAGGGACAAAGGCTGCCATTGGGAATTGAAGCCAATGCATTTGTTTTGTTATTGGGAACTCGGGGCAATGCTTGGCTGGCTGGCTGGCTGGTTGCCGCTTGCCACTTGCCACTGTGCATCCACGTCCTCTCTACTGAAGGCTCCCCAGAAGCTTCCAGCTTGCCACGGTAGTCTACCTAGCTTGACGACCTCACGCTGTGTTCTCTGCTGAACCGGTCGTCCTTTGCTGAACCGGTCCTCCTTTGCTGAACCGGTCCCACGGCGCTCTCCCGCACGGCTGCATTGCCGTAGACAGAAAGCAGACGTGCAGAGCTACACTAGCTCTGGTAGCTGTGCTCCACGTCCGTCGTGTGCCGCCGACCGCCCTTGGTCGCAACCACCACCACGCCCGCATCGCAGCCCACGCGCCCGCCCGCCCGCAGGCTCCCTCCCCGCGCCCGCCCTCGCTACCGGCCCATGTCCATCTGACACAGGCCTTCGAGTGTCGACGTTGCAGCCCCAGAAACGCGCCTAGTCACTCTCGCTTCGTCTCAGCAGGCCGTGGATGCCCAGCGCGAGAGACGTAGCGCCGGGCCCCCGACGCCGCCATCCATTCATCCATCCATCCATCCAAGCAGCACGACGGCGGACCGCAGCCTGCTCCAGCACTGAGCACCACCTCCAGCCCGAGGAAGACGCCTTGGCGCGCGCCTCCCATCCTCCGCGCCGCACCGTACCGCACAGCACCGTACCGTACCGTAGGCACTCCCCCGCCTCACCCCGATGGCATACACGTCCAAGTACCACGACGACTCGGACGAGGACTACGAGGCCAGCGACGAGCACGAGCGCAGCGTCATCCAGAGCCCGACCCTCCCCGTCGTCTACGCTGAGAGCTCGCCCACCTCGTCCGGGCCCATGAGCACCGAGCATACGCCCACCACCTTCACCCACTCGCGAGACACCAAGGGCAGCCCCACCGGCCTGATCACCGAGTGGACCAAGGAGCAGGCCGCCGACTTTGTCGCCGGCCTGGGCCTGGATCAGTATGCAGACACCCTCATCGGTACGCAGCGCCCCGTCAAGACCCCGCCAGCAGCTTGCTAACAGCCCACCAGAGCACGAGTTCTCGGGCGAGGTCCTGGTCGAAGTCCAGCATGCCGAGCTCAAGGAGATCGGCTTGCATAGCGTCGGCCACCGCCTCACCATCCTCAAGGCCGTCTACGAAATCAAAGTAAAGCAAAACGTGCCCATCGAGCCTGATCACTATGTCCCGCTGTGTACGACCCCCTACTATCAGACCTAGGGCATATGCTAACTGCTCGCAGCCGCGGACACGTCCGCCCAAGATGCCCCGCCCACACAGGAAGACTTCGCCAAGGTCATACGCGTGGTACAGGCACGCGACGAGCGGTTACATGCCAGCGAGATGGAGATACGGCACCTCAAAGAGGACCTGAACCGCGTGCTCGAGGACTACAAGAAGCTCCGCGACGAGACCCTTGCCATGGCACGCGCATACAAGGACAGCCAGCAGCCGCTGCCCACGCCCCACGACCATTCTGTCACGTCGCCTCCGGCTGCGACAGGAGGGGGCGTGGGGAGCAGTCTGTCACGTAAGTTCTCTACCAAGAGACTTTTCCTTGCCTCCGGCCCGAAGAACCCCTCTCCGACTATTCCGGAAGGGCGCGCCCTGGTCGACAATTCGTCTCTCGATCCCTCCGCAGCAGCTCTGGCAGCGTCCTCACACCTCACAGCGTCAATTGCCGGCGGCCAGCAAATGTCACCCAATGCCATTCCGCAGCCCTCTCCTACCTCTCCCGCCTATCACACCAACAACCAGAACCGTTCCTACAATTCTCGCAGCGCACATCCAGATCACGATAGTACGCAGAGCTGGTCTCGGGACAACAGCACCTGGTCCGACTCGACAATGACATCAGAACGCGCGCGTAATACACCCGCGCCGCTCAGGGCGCCGATGCGAAATGCAGCGCCAACGCCCAACGCTGACGATCGCGATCCTCCACTCTCTGGTGGTACCATGAACTCGACGCCCTCCGCACAGTCATCCTCGACAAACCCGCAAGTCGAAATTTTCAAATCGTTCCGCGTATCCATCGACGATCCATGCCACAAAGTTCTGCCTGTTGCACTCAAGAAATATAACATCACTGCCGATTGGCGACAATACGCATTGTACATTGTACACGGCGACCAAGAACGATGCTTGGGATTAAACGAGAGGCCCTTGATATTATTCAAGCAATTGGACAAGGAGGGGCGAAAACCTATGTTTATGCTGCGAAAACACGCAGCCCCTGCTGAAGGCCACGTGAGCACTGTTGGCGGCAACGATATAAGAAGCGTGGGGGGTGGAACCGGCAGTTTCGGATGGGACGGGAACAACAGAGGGGTCCAATTGCCTGGAGGCGTTTTATAAGACCTGAACGAAAAGCTTGAGCGACGCCGCAGTTTCCATTCGCAGTATATTATTTCTACTACCGACAAGAAGAGGTGGATTGAAGACGGGAGAAGAGAACGCATTCGTCGAGACGACTCACATGCCTAGCAGTCGCAGCATTACTCTCGCCTTGTATGGCTAAGAGATATTCGAAGAGCAGTAGGGACAGAATGGGGAAGAACGCTGGGAGCCTTGAGGCAAACGCCCACAGCTCGCATCGCTTACGAAGGTCTCTCACAGTAGAACCCTCTCAACGGAGAGCTGCTCCCGATTGTCGGGATGTGTGGGTTGAGCGATCGTCCGTTCCATTATATAGCACCGTTTGGCGTTGATCTTGTTCGCTTTTCTATGGTGGCCCTATCATGACAGCTTCCATCGCCATGCTGTCAAGATTGGGATTTTCGGTAACGAGCGGGGCCGGAGAAGGGGAGACTATCGTGTTGTACGTGGGAAGCATTTTGGCATGATCTATGGCTGCCTTGTTCTAATGATGTGGCCTTGTTGCAGCATCTTTTTCTTCTCGATGGTTTGCATAGCGAAGTTCCTGGTTTGCGAGCAAAAGTTTGGATTTCTTGTGGATGGTGCTTTGGGATTGAGGGGGCAAGACAAGATGCATGTAGATGGGCAACGATGGACAGTCGGATATGAGGTATCATCTACAATATCAACATTGTGAACATCATTGTACACGTCCACACATGAACAGTTACTTGATCTCCATGATTTCATGTGGCAGCTACCGGTGCACGATGGTACACGTCACAATGAATGACACTAGACTTTGAGAGCTCACCTAACCTTATATTAATTCGTTTTATAATGGAACTAACATAGTAACCCATTAGCGTATCACTAACTCTTGTAGCTATGAGTCTAGTTTCTAATGTCAGCGCCTATGCGTGGTGTTGTTCCTGCATAACGGGCCGGGGTACGTTGCGCTAGGTAGGCTATGGAGTAGGGCACACTTTCGCGTCTGGCCGGTGGGGCTCAATCGTTTGACAACTCGAGAAGTCGGTCGTTTCGGCGGTGTGTTAGGATTGTCTGATTGTCTGCCCACACAGGCTGGTATATACTGTTGGCTAATCGAGACAATCACGTCTTGGTGGATTGCACAAGAATACGGTATCGAATCAGTAAGTTGGTGTCGCTCTGTAGGTCGGGTCATGCCACGTATCAATCAGACCATCGCCATCCAGAAACTAGAACCCAACAGGCCAGTAGATATGAAATCTCACAATACATGATTGATTGTAGTCTCAAAGAATTATAGTAGAATGAGTTAGAACATGTAGGTGTACTCAAGGTCCAAATTTTGTGTCAGCTACTGTGACCCGTTCCATGTAGTCTTCAAACAGCACATCGTACAGTTAATCTACAAGAGCTTCAGAGGCTTATCATCGCATCCTTCACTTCCTCTGCTGGGGCTCTATCGGTGCCGCCGTCCTCTTCTTGTCTTCGTCTTCTTTCTCTTTCTTCAGCGCTTCGATGCTGTCTTTGAGTAGCGCTATCTCCACGTCCACCTTTAAGATGCGCTCTCTCATCATCTCTTCGTACTCCTCGTCGCTTAAGACTTTCATAGGGCTCCACTTGCTCTTCGCTATCCTCTGCATAAAAGTCTCTCCCACTTCGCCCCTCTCTTTCATCGCCATCTGCTCCCGGGCCTTTCCTGACTTCCTTGCATCTAGCCATTCGTAAGCATGCTGCCCTCCGAAGCCAAACAGAGAAAACATGATGGTACCCGGAATGACGTTGCGCGGCCCACGGAAGAGAAATCCTAAGCTGAAGCCGGTGGCAGCACCGGAAATAGTGGACGCGCGGATGCGGTCTGAGTGGGAGGGGTCATGATCCGGAGCGGGCAAGAGGGGCGCGCCGCGGGTGATGTTCCACCAATTTCGTAGGCCGGTGGAATTAAGGATTGAAGTGCGGATACTGAAGAAGGTTGTACCAAGGGCGAACCATTGGGCGCCCGAGACGAGGGAGAAGAGGACCGGAGTTTGAGTGCGTAGTGTGCCATAGGTCGCGCCGATGAGAAGGCCAGGAATAGCTGATCGAATTAGTCCAGATACATTGTTCCAGCAACAACTGAGCAGCTGTCTCATGAAACTCGAGATAGTATAGGCTAACGCTTGCAAGACGACGGATCCGCGGGGAGATAGAAGCACGTGATATCGCTTGGCACGCGCCCATGTCCCTTACTGAAGCCCGTCTGCCGAAGTTGACACGCAAGCCGCTGCTACGGGCCGCTGGCGAAGATGTGGTCGTCAATTGGGAGTGGCTCTTGAGCACAATGGCTTGATCTCGATGCAGTAGACGAAATGCGGACTCACTACAGCCGACGCCCATCAAAGCCCCCTTTTTGGCCACATGAAGGGGATGCGTGACCACAGTCTGGTCAGGCGATGTACTCATTGCCATCACATCGAGAGATGCAAACGGCACTCGACGGGAAATGATACAAAAGGCGCAAAATCTGGGGATCGAATGAACTACGGACTGCCAAGCCTTTTAGCGTCACTGAGAACATTAATCGCACTTGCCTGCCCGCGATTTTCTTCAGGCAGGTCCCCTCGACTACCCCCACATACTCCGGCGAACCAACTACCTCTACCTACGCAACCTTTCTTGAGAGCCCACATCGCTCTCAAGACTTACACGGCAAGCGCGCGGTTTCGACAGCGCGTTGCCTGCTAACCGCAATCATGGGTACGTTTGCCTCGCGCACTCGGACGACGTCAGGCAGCGCCGATACGCTACCCCGCCTTTGCATGACCTGCAAAGCTTCAGGCCATGTGTAGCTAACATGTGTATTTCGCAGGTCCGAAAAAGCAGCAGAAGATGTCCCTGGGAGACTTTCTGGGCGACCAATGTAGGCTCGACCCCGCTCTGAGTGGGAGACCGGAAATGCTGACGCCGTTGTAGCACTTGGATCATGGGCTGATGAGATGGAGGATACGCCCATTGGTGGTGAGTACATCCGCGCTTGATTTGCGCAATTTAGAGTACTAACTTTACTGCAGCCGGAAGTAAAATGCCCCGTCTCTTGCTTCGCAAATACCTAGCCAACGGTGTACTAATTTTTGCTTAGGTGGCGGCGGCGGCAGCTACGGAGGTGAAAGGCGCACTTTTGGTGCTGGTGGCGGCGGCGGCGGATTCGGTTCCGACCGCGGCGCAGGCGGTGGTGGTTTTAGTACGTTGATTCCGTGCTGTGTTCGTACGTTTGCTGATCGATTCGACAGGTGGTAGCGACCGCCTTGGAGGCTACGCTGTGCGCGAGGAGCTTCCCCTCCCTTCCAAGCCCCCGTATACGGCCCATCTGGGCAACCTCTCCTTCGATGCTACCGAAGGTGATGTCAACGACTTCTTCGCCGATTGCGAGGTCACCAATGTTCGCATTGTGGAAGACAAGCTTGAGCGAAAGCCGAAAGGCTTCGGATACGCTGAATTTGGCAGTGTTGAGGGCTTGAAGAAGGCGCTTGACTTGTCTGGCACGCAATTTCAGGGTAGAAATATCCGAGTTAGCGTTGCTGAACCTCGTACGTGTCACATACCCAGGTTACTACCTGCACATCGATACTGACAGATCATAGCCAAGGACCGTCCCGAACAAAAGGACATGTCTGACTGGACTCGAAGGGGTCCTCTGCCCGATCTTCCTGGCCAGCAGCGTCGCCCGTCTGACCGTGGCTTTGGGAACCGCCAGTTCGACGAGCCTTCCGATGCAGGTGGTGAGCGTCGACGCGCCCCTCCGTTCAGCAGCGATGGCAAAGAGCGCGACTTTGGCAACTGGGAGCGCAAGGGTCCGCTATCACCCGTTCCCGGGGCGGGTCCACCGAGAGAAGGCCGCGTGCATAGCAATGACGGCCCTCGCGAGCGAAGACAATCTCCAGCCTGGGGAGAGGGTCGTTCCAACGACGGTTCGCGTCCTCCGCGTCGCGAATTCTCAGAGCGACCTCAATACGACCGCCAGCCCACTGCGCCTGAAATGGACAACCAGTGGCGATCCAAGATGCGTCCGGACGCTCCAGTCAAGTCGCCTACAGCCACACCTGATGCTAGCGTACCATCATCTCCCGCACCCCAAACGGCCGCACCAGCAACTCGCCCCAAGCTTAACCTCGCTAAGAGAACCGTCTCCGAAGCACCTGAGACTTCGGCCGCCACTCTGTCTGATTCCAAGGCCAACCCATTTGGCGCTGCGAAGCCCATTGATACCGCCGCACGCGAGCGTGAAATTGAAGATAAGAGGCAATTGGCTGTCCGCCAGAAGAAGGAGGCCGATAGCAAGGCTCGCGAAGAGAAGAAGGCCAAGGAGTCCGCCGAGAAGACTGTTACGTCTCCCAAGACTGAGGCACCATCCACTTCTACGACTGAAAAGACAGAGAACAGAAACGAGGATAAGCCGCGTACCAACGAAATTCTCCAACGTTCAGGAGGAGAAAGTGACGTGCCTCCAGAGGTTGAAGCTGCCGAAGCACCTGAGAACGGTGATATTGTTGAGGACAAGAATGTAAAGCCAAAGGAAGTTGTACGTGACCCAAAGCTTGACAACACCTGGAGACGAAAGTCTAGCACACCTGCTGCATCCACCCCTACTACCACGGAGACCATGGACGATGATGGCTGGAGTACCGTCACCAAGCCTGCGAAGAACGCAAGGGGTGGTAAAGGTCGTGGCGGCTCAACCCGTGCCATTGCATCCTAGAGCCTGTACTTGCCGTGGATTCGCTCCACCGTCTCTGCAAGCGTCTTTCGATGTTCGCAGCGCTGCGCAATTGTCGGGGCATGAATGGTTCTTTCCATTCTATGGCTTTGATATTTGCTTGCATTTGTGAGCTCTTAGATCTTGTTGGCGATTTTACGTCCTCTGTCGTATATTGGCATATCTCTTTCAGCAAGTTCGGTTGCTTTGCCTGTATTTGCTTGGCAATGCTCTGTTCGTTTGGTGCAGGCTGGGTCCCCTTGGTCCCACTATCATACACGCTTAACGGCTCTCATGTCTCTTCGATCATGCCCATCTCCAACTCTACGTGTTATGCGCATCACAATTGTACTGGTTCTCTTTTTCAAAAGTTTGACGTCTTTGGCTTCCTTCGGATCTGGAAATGCGGCTTTTTCTGCATCCTACACCTCCCCTCTTCGTCCGCGTAATGCTAGCTTTGGAGATAGGTCGGATCGTTTGCTCGAAGGCCAAGGACTGGGCGCGTATGCTCGAAATTTTCTGATATGGAGGAAGAGTTGGTCACGTTCTGTTTGCGAAATGATAGACGATCTGGTGCTCGGGCATGTATTTAGCTTTTTCATGATAGATGCGTAATGAGTGGTCTATCTCCTTCACCGTTTGAAGCACACTGGAAGACACAACGGAAAGGACTGGTAGGCGCGCACCTTATCCTGTACTAATTCAGTCTATCGTGTGTTTGTGAATCTTTTGTATGATAAGTCACCGTGGATGTTCATATTTAGGTCTGCCTCACGGATTCCCATTTTCATCGTCGGCTACCGCGAAGGGCCTCGTCTCTGCTACACAAGTTTTCTGGCGTGATGGGGAAGGCCTAGGGCTTTTTTCTCCCTGACCGCCGGAAATATCGTCGGCAGAAGTTGCGTTTCGCCGCTTACCGACCGCAAGTGACAGTGATGGGCAGACTTGTCGTGCCATACTAGAGACCAAATACTGTGCGGCCGGTCATGTCTACGCTTCAGTTCACTGCTCAACAGATCATTGGCTGACACAAAAGATGGAAACCGAATGCACGCTCGATCTTCCTTGACTCGCTCTACAACATATGTTTCAATTTGTAGTACCATAATTCAGCGTGACTACCCACACAGGATCTGCTACAAGGAGTTTGGTTGTTACCATTGCCCATCGTGGTGGCGTCCTTCGGGTAGGCCATTCTTGAAAACGTTCAGCGGACGACCTGCAAGGTAGTATCGATACTGATAAGTCCTGCGTGCAACTATGTACTCTGTTACAGAGTATGACAAAGCCGTGTTTTCGACAGTGATCACGATGTAGTTCTCGACGCCGCTGCCGATCACTCCCTTGCGGGCCTAGCCTAGACCCTGTACGACCCTAATACGTCAGACTTCCAACTCCCCACAACCTTGGTTCAACTGAATCAATGCACAGCAACCTCTTCGACAATCTCTTCAGTCTTGTTTTGCGCTCCGCAATCGGCGCTTCGGATTAGGAATCAATGAACGCCATGTCGTCGAAAAATCAGTCTCCTGGTTCAAGTGTAGCTACGTCACAGCCTAAGCAAGCAAGACCGAAGAAAGCTGCAGTTCCGGTTCCGGCTGAACAAAATGTGGCTGGGAGAGCGGGTTCAGCGGGCGGAATTTTGCTAGAGAAGGAGCGTACTGCGAAGGGATCGGCCTCTACACAGACCCTGAAGTCGACTGCTAAGCCTACGGCTTCTACGTCCGCGGAAGTCAAGGGTAAAGATGCGGCAACCACACCGAACGCAGCGGCTTCGACAGGTCCAAATCGACAACGGAGGAGACCTAGAAAGCTCAACAGAGATGTTCCTACCCAAGATGCACCTCCTGCTGCTGTGCCTACGTCCGTTACGCCAGCCCCAACCACGGAGCTTGAAGCCTTGAAATGTCGTGTTCGAGGGCTGGAAGCAAAAGTTGAGGAGCTTTACCAGTCAGCAGAGGGGAGGAATCGTTCACCCCGCCGACGCGGCAAGAGCCGTAAGAACTCGTCCACCCAGTCAGTCCCTACAATCAAGAATCCTTCCGCCGGGAACGAACAAGAAGGAGAAGAAGAAGAAGAAGCAGATGAGGAGCTCGTCCGAGTTGAAGAGGAGCTGGAGAGTGCACGTCGGGATCTAGAAGTATATCAGCCTCGGCGCCGGCCTAAAGGGAAGAGGACTACATCGGGAGAAAAAGAATACATTGAAGAGATCCCAAGAGGCGATGGCGAAGAGATGCTGAACAATGAAGGACGCCAAGTCACTCTTAGCGGCAGCTATCGTATCCCCCTACCTGCTACACTCGACATGAAAGATGTGAAGACGATCCAGTCTGGTGTTTCGGCGGCACAAAACGTCGCGAGATCGTTCCTCGAACAACGGCGAACTGCTCGCGCGACTTGGTCCACCCAGCCTGCTCCAGGCGCGGCGTCGGCGAGGTCGACGACCACACCCAGGCCCAACAGAAAGACGAGCAGCATGGAAGTCACAAAGGAAGCCGATGGGAAGAGCTGGGGCGAGTGGTTTGGCGGGTACAGTGTAGCCATCAGCAGGGCAGTGAAGACCATTGAGGCGGAAGCCGCGGTTGAGAGTCAAAGGGCGCAAGTGGGTGCACCGGGCGCGGGTTCTGGGACGAAGAAAGCATCTGGGAAGAGACCAACGGCCAGGGGCAGGCAGAGTGATGGTCCTGCTTGAATCAGCGGGTTGAGTACCGGTAGGTACACGCAGGCTGCCCCAGCGACGGGGGATCAATGCGGACCAGGTTCAGCCTCATGTAACGCCGCGGCATGTGCTACGATAGTTGCAATCAGGGTACGCGAGTTATGTATGACTAGGAGTTTTTTCCCTCTTTCCTCCTGGCTACATCGTGGTTCGTGAGCACACATGCAAATCAGTGATGATGGAGGGGTGGTGGAGTGATCATTGATGGTTGCACGGGTGATCCCGCTCCGAGCCCATGGTGAGCACGTACGAGAAGCAGCCGTGTCTTTGTGCACGGATGGATTGCTGGCCGGATGTCAATGCCGTGGCCCCTGCAAGGCCCCTGCTCATGCCCATCTCCCGCAGGTGGCGCTGTTTACGCAAAGCAATTCAGAGACTTCAGATGTGGCGTCGAGGCGCGCGATGGTGGCCGCGGAGACGATGGGCAGAGTCAGGCTGGCAAGGCTGGCAAGGCTGGCAAGGCTGGCAAGGCTGGGAAGACGGGCAAGCCACGGTGTATCCGCAAAGTGAGCAGGCGAAAGGCGGTGTTCCAACAAGGTGTTGAGACGGGCAGCAAGGACATGGCGTCATGGTGACCGACTGGCATGACCTAATCCACAGCGCCACAGCAGCGCTAACGGCAGCCATGCAGTGCGGGTCGGACGTCTGGACTGCGGCGCAACGTGCCCTCGCCTCGCCCTCGTCCTGCCACTTCGTCAAAGGCAGAAGCACCAGGGGCTGTGTGAGCAAATGCACCCTTGTCTGCGATGGCGATGGCGATGGCGATGGCGATGGCGATGGCGATGGCGATGGCGATGGCGATGGCGATGGCGATGGCGTCGGGGCATGGGATTTGGTGCACGGGATGGGATTTGGGGGGGGGTTGTGGCTTGACGCGTCCAGAATGCGATGACGTAGGTACCTCCTCCACATGCACCAAGCATCAACGCGTACATCTGCATCCCTCTGACGAGACGTCAACCCCCCAGCCCGCTTCGTCAACATCCGTCATTGAAGGCCACTCTCTGGCCTTCTTTGGGCGCAGGCCAGCACCAAACGGGACAAAGGCAGCTGCCAGTGAGCACTGCGATTGCGGCCTCGCGTCCACGACTCGCCTTGTGCAGCGCGATGAGCACCGCAAATGACGGTGGGCAGACTGCTGGCCCAGTCAAGGAGTGGCCCAGGCGGCTCGGGCGCGCGTGCGGGGAGGGAGCATCTAGCGAGTGAAGGCTCACTGTCAGTTGGCAATTTGCCTGTCGCCAACAATGACGTCTGCACCAGCGACCAGCGCCCAGCGCAGGTTTCGTGCCACGACAACGACGACCCAGCCCGGCAACCAAATAAAACCCGTCCGCCGCTCCTGCTGCCTCTGCCTCACTCCCCTATACCTGCTCTTTTGATACCCCAACCCCAACCACCTCACCCCACCCCCCCCTCCGCACTCCACCTAATATCGCTGCTTAGCACCCGTCCGTTTGTTCGATACCCCAGCGTACGCCTGCTTGATATTCCTACACCATGTCGTCCTCCAAGGCCGTCAACGTGCCTGTCAACGAGAAGCAGAAGGAGAAGGACGTAAACACCAAGCTCCAGCTCTACGGCATCTTCCAGGGTACGTTCTTTCGCCTCGCCTCGGCACTGACACCCCCGTGCGCCGTCCCTCGTGCGTGACATCAGCTGACGTCCACCGCAGCATTCGCCAACGGCAAGGTTCCCTCAAACAAGCAGATTGATGTCGCCCTCAACTCGGCATTGGCCTCAAGAGCGCTGAGCTCGCCCTCCAAGACGCTGTCCGCCGATGGCCGGATTCTCGTTGCCGATCTCAAAGACGTCATCGAGAAAGCCAAGACACTACTGCTCACCAAGAATGAGGGTAACCTCCTCCAAGATTTCATCTGGCAGACGGAGCAAATCACCGGCGGCAACGCGCAGGTGCCTCAAGCACCAGTCGACAAGGACACGGCCAGGCAGCATGGCAACGAGGCCCTCGAAGGTCTCCGCACCCTCGGTACCCTCATCATCTCCAACGGCCAATTCAGGAAGCTCCTCTCCGATGCCACCATTCTCCTGCGAGACATCGCCGGTGATGCTGCTCAAAATACAGCCAACAAGGTGAAGCCAGCTGAGCACCAGCTCAGCCAGCTTGATCACCCGGCCGACGACAACACTTGGCACGAGGTGCCGGACCTTTCCAAGGACAGGATGAAGACCCAGTTTAAGCAGTCATCGCCCTTCTCCAAGGGTGATGCACAGAAGGCCGCGGGCGATGTCACCCAGGCTGCTCACCCCGGGGGTTCGCGCGACCCCGCTGATGTTGCTCAAGTCGGCGCCACCGAGGCCCAGACAGGCCAGTCCACTGGTCTGGATGCTCAGAACGCTGCGGACGAGGCCAGGCGCCAGCTCTCCGAGAACGTTCCTGAGGAAGATAAGGAACGCGTGCGTCAACAACGCGAGCGCCTGAACAACTACCTCAAGCAGAAGATGCCTGAGGAGCGTCGCGAGCAGACTATCTGGCGTCTGAAGAAGATGGTCGTCGAGATCCAGGGCCACCAAGATTACCAGCGTGCTATTGACACCTTGCTTACATTGGCCGAGCGCTACGCTGGCCACGGTCGTGTTGTCGCCCAACAGGGCAAAGGATCTGTGCAAGGTGCGCACCAGGATGATTCGTTGCAGATGGCGGAAGCTGACCTCAAGGTGCGTATTTCAGGTATACTTCGCAACAATTCAGACGCGCTAATAAACATCAAGACCCTCTTGGAGCGCTTCGCCAACAGCACCTCTTTCGACGATTTGATCGACTCGGTCAACCAGATCTACAAGGATGCTGACCGCGACCCTGACCTCAAGAACTGGTTCAAGCAACTTGATGCATACGTTCGCAAGTGCTTGAAGCAGCAAGGCTTCATCATGGAGGACCGTTCTAACGAGGAGTGGAACCGCTTGTACGATGACGGGCATGCGTTGCTCCGTGGACGGTACCGCGGCCACACCGACCGTGTCGCCGACGAATTCAGGTTCCTCGGCCAGCAATTCGACTCCGATATTCAGAACCGGGCCTTCTCCAACTCCATTCAGAAGTTGTTCAACGACCTCGGCCATGACGAGAACGGCCAGACGACCTTCAAGCCTCACCTTGTTAAGGATTTGACGGAAGTTATTTTGCCCGCCGTTTTCGAGAACATCCGCTACGTTCCCATTCCTCGCATCGAGTACTCCGACCCTATGGTTGATGCTGTCGTCGAAAACCTTGTCATCGAGGGTGACAACCTTACACCCAACGTTGCTGAGTTTAGCTCCGACAACTACTGGCGCTGGGGACGTAAGCACGTGTCCAGCAAGAACAAGAACAAGGTCATGTTGTCCGTCAGCGGCGTCCAGATGGACCTTCGCGATGTTTCATACTACGTGAAGCGTAAGCAGGGTTTCCCTTCTATCACCGACAAGGGTGTCATGGACATCTTCATGGGTGGAAGCGGATTTAGCTTCAAGGTTGAGATGGAGAACGCTGAGCGCTCAAAGGATAGTGTGCACTACTTCAAGATCAACAAGGTCACCACCGACATCGAGAACTTGCAGATCAAGCTGAAGAAGAGCAACCACAAGCTTCTCTTCAACCTTTTCAAGCCGCTCTTGCTCAAGGTCATGCGCCCCGTCATCCAGCGCGTCCTCGAGAAGCAGATCAAGGACAACGTCAACCAGCTCGATGCCCTCATCTATGACATCAAGAAGGAGGCTGACAAGGCTGTCGAGGATGCCCAGCGCAACCCTGACCCGGAGAACATCCAGAACATCTACCAGCGTTACGCTTCTGCTGCCAATCAGCGCATCATGCAGGGCAAGCAGAAGAAGGAACAACTTCAAGAACGTGCCAAGGACACTCACGTCAACGTGGCTGTCACTCAGCATGACAGCATGTTCCAGAACATCAAGCTACCTGGCGGTATTAGCACGAAGGCCACCGAGTACAAGGACCTTGCTGCGAAGGGCGAGAAGTGGGAGAGCCCTGTCTTCTCCATTGGCGCTGCCAAGGAGACTTCAGCTCTTCCTAAGATTCCTTCTGTCCAGCGCAAGCCACATGGTCGTCGCGAGGGTTACGGCCCTAGTCCCAGCATTGGTGGTCCTGGTGCTGGCCTCTCCAGCTCCCAGGGCGTTGGTTCCGGTTTCCACAACGAGGCTGGACAGGGCGTACACCAGACCGGCTATGATGGAGCTGGATACGGACAAGTCAACCCCACCGGCGCTGGATACGTTCACACCGATGCTGGATACGCACAGAGCAACCCCACCGGTGCTGGATACGCACAGAGCAACCCCACCGGTGCTGGATACGCACAGAGCAACCCCACCGGTGCTGGTTACGCCCAGAGCAACCCTACCGGCGCTGGAGCTGGCCTCGCCAACCAAATGGACGGTGCCTTCAACAGCGAGTCCGTTCCCGCGGGCGCTGCTGTCCCAGGCGTTGCCACTGCTGGTACTCAGCCAGGTCAAGGTCAATGTGAGTAACGCCCATTATCACGGTCTGAATTGTGGCTAATGAAGCGATAGTCAACACCTCTCTCGGCGCCAACAACCCGGTTCTCCGCGGTGACATTTAAGCGGCTCGCATGATGAAGGTTGTTTTCTTGTATAATATACCAGCGTGACTCTTGGTGTTCACGAGTTGTGCTCTTGTTTTGCTCGTTTTGAGAATGGATGATACCACCCCGCCAGAGTGGCGCATGAGTATACGGTTTTTTCGAAAAGGGGATTGGGATATTTTTGCTCGTAATGTGGAAGACTGAGCATGGGGATGGTTAAAATGCGATGGCACACGAATGATTTTAGTTTTCATTCGATTTGATTCATTTGGTGGATCAGTCCTCGTGATTGTGAAGGCAGCTGAGCATTGTTCAATCCATCCCTCCATGTTCCTTTACGTTCCGTAAGAAAAAAGGGAGAGCTCAATTGTGAAAAGAATCTTCATCTTGCAGGAGAAAGAATGCAACGTTACCGAGACGGGACAATGAGACGATACGACGAGGTGGAAAGATTTTTGCGTGGTCCCGGCGAGTGGCGGCCAAAAGAACGGGGACCGAGGTCTAGGTAGTGAAGGTGCACAGCTGGCGGTGTGATCATGACCGCGTTCGACATCAAAGAAGCAAGTTGCGCGGGCCACAAGGCATGTTTCTTCGCATGAGCTTTCGATGGCTCAAGAACCAGGCGAAGAGAAGTAATTTAATCATCCATCGTAGATTTTCGCGTGCTGGGTTTCAATGGTGGGCCGCTGCTTCCTTTGGTCTTGCGACCAGCACGCCGGGCTGGTGAGGGTGCTTGCGATGGCCCAAATTTCACGTGCCAGTAGGCGGATGGGCGGGTGAAGTAGTCATGGGGATGGAGCAAGCGTTGTCACGTCCGGAAAGGGCTACTTTCGGTGTTCTGTGGGGGACCTGAGGTCTATGTTACAAAGGTCTATGCTGTACACATTCGTACATGTAGCGTACACGTCAAGTGAGATTACAAACGCTGCTTGGTCAACATCACCACGAGCGGCTCGTGGCACACGCCACCGCCGTCCAGCCTATACTCCACCTCACGCTACCCATTACTACCACCAGAACAGCGCAGCCGGCGGCGATGCTAGCGAAAGCATACTTCCACGCATGGCTTCGCTTCAACGTGTCGATTTCCAGTATCCAGGTTGATACGGTAGTCAGACAGCCGTCGAAGCCGTCCATGATGCCCTGCAGTACCTGGCAACCCTCCCTGCCGCCGCCCACGCCCGACCCGCCAATCTGGACGTGTTGCAGATCGTACGCCATGCCCAGCACAGCCGTGCCAAAGATGTTGACGACGAAGGTGCCCAGTGGGAAAGACGGGCTGATGGGATTGAGCTTGAGCGAGACGTAGAAGCGTAGGAGGCAGCCGAGGGGAGCGAAGACGCATGCAAGGATGGCTTGGCCGCGCCAGGTCTCATTGGAGGCGTGCCGATCGGGCGGCCATATCGCCAGAAAGATGGCGCCAAGCCAGGCGCCCCAGGCGATGAAGACGACAATGGGATCGACGAAGGTGCGAGTGGCGCGGAAGGGCAGCGTGGGCGTGAACCGGTCGAGCAGGAGAGCCACGTGCGCGCCCACTTTGAGCGCGGAGTAGCTTACTGCTACCGTGATGATGACGACAGCGAGGCCGGCCATGAAAGAGTAGCCGTCGTCTCGTCCAGCCGTCGCGCCGATGTTGGGATACCGGAGATCGTCGAGAAAGGCGAGGAACACGTCACGCATGAAGCTCGAGAAGCTCGTGAAGCTGCCACAGAAGCCCGTGGCGAGGCCAATGTACAGCGGTATCGTCTTCTTGACTTTGGCGTGCGAAGCTGCACTGTTCTTCTGCTCGAGGGCTTCCTCTTCGTCGGACGGCGGTGTGCGCGGTAGAGTAGGGGCGCGCTGTCCCCATTCCTCGCGGAACAGGCGAGTGTCTTGCGAGAGAAAGCCCATGAAGAGTGTGCCGGCGAAGTTGGCCCATAGCACAGGGAAGGTGGCTGGTGCGCCGGGGTAGAAGGTCAGCCACTGGACAGCCAGGCGTGCCAGCGTACCGAAGATGGAGAAGACAATGAGATAGGATATAGTGTAGAGCTCAGTAGCCAACGGACTGTGCGAGGGGGTCTGGTCAGGCCTATGGCAGGCTCTGGTGGGGAAGGCAGTGACGGAGGAGGGGGCAGCACGTCCGGGTATGAAGCTCTGTCTGCCAGAGGGTTGGGTTCTCGGTCGGGACGCTGGGCGCTCCTTCTCTAGGTGGTGATGGACGTAACGCGGGCTCTCGTCTGGGTTCTGCACAGGCGCCGGCGCCGCGACTTGATCGAATCCAGCGTCATGGTCGTATTCGTGCGCGTCCAGGAACAACAGTTCCTCCACGGTGCTGCCTCTCATGGTGCGCCCAGCACTGCCATGGCGGCTTCCCGTGCCGCTCGGGCTTCTCGTCCTTCGCTTGTCCAGGCTGGGCTTCCGCTGGGGAATCCGCGGCACGTTGGGGGCGGGCGAGGAGCGATCGGAGGTGTCTAGGATGCGTGGAATAGCTGGGGTGCCTGGGATGGAGGCGGGCGTCTGCGGGGGCGACACGTGGTCGTCGTCGGGAGTGTAGGTGTAGGCGCGAGCCAGCTGTTGTGATTGCGGGCGCGACTGTGGGCGCGACGGGGTGTGGCATCGCTCGGAGCGCAACGAAGAGCGTTGCTGGTTGTAGTGCGACTCGCGGCGGCGCGACGCATCGTCGCTGTCGGCCATTGCTTCCCTTTGTTTTTGTCTCTTTCCTGGGCGACGCAGCACGATCAATCCATGGGGAACGGACAGCCTCTTTGCAAAACGGGACGGGACGGCAGCGGCGGCGGGCTCTGTGGTGGGCGGCTCTGGGGCGGCTCTGGGGCGGCTCTGTGGCGGCTCTGTGGCGGCTCTGTGGCGCTGGGCGGGAAGGTCAGGACATGGAATCCCCCTTCCCAGCCAGCCAGCGGCATGCACTTGGACTGGCATGCACTTGGACTGGCATGCACTTGGACTGGCATGCACTTGGACTGGCATGCACTCTGGGCTGGCATGGAGCGCAGCCGTTGTCTGCACCCGGGCCCCCGGGGCCAGCAAGGGAACAGCGACAGCGCGCTGTGCTCCCCCCGCTCGGCCTCCTCCGCTAGCTGACAGCTTCCCTCTTATCTCGGTCCCGCCCGCCGTGCATCGACAACGGAGCCTCAAAGCTCCAGCTGTCCCCTCCGCCGCAAAAGCTTTAAAGAGTAGCCGTAGCAGCGCAGCAGGAGCTCGTCACACATCCCACACATTCTTAAGAACATGGCTAATCTACCCAAGAATGCCCACGTTTCCCAGCATCCGTGTCTGCAAGCGAAGCTCTCCCAGCTGCGCTCCGCCAGCACAAGCTCCAAACATGTCCAGTCGCTCGTACACGATATTGCCCTGATGGTCGGCTACGAAGCCCTGGCCCAGGGGCTGAAGGCACAGCCCGAAGGCACCGTATGTATCTCCTCGAATCCCTTGTCCTGTCACATAGTCTACCTAGGTACCTACTCGTGCATCGTTGCCTCCGTCGGCGCGGACCTGCTTCCCCGCACGGCTCTGGACCCCACTTCCCACTCATGCCGCCTCCTCACAGCACAACCTCATCTCTCCAATGCTACACGCATGCAATCGAAACACCAAATGCTGACCATGGCAGGACAAATCACCCCTTGGTTACACCTACAGTACCACCACCGTATCACCCCACCCTACCTCCATCTCGCTGGTCCCCATTCTGCGTAGCGGCCTGTCCATGGTTCCCGCCCTCACCTCGCTTCTCCCCCAGCCTGTTGCAGTCCACCATCTTGGTCTGTATCGCGAAAAGTCCACACTTCAACCTGTCGAGTACTATAACAACTTGCCCTACCACGCACCCACCACATCAAACCCCAACGCCAGCGGTCCGTCCGAGCTCGCCATCGTCGTCGATCCCGTCATTGCCACGGGCGCGACTGCCGCTGCTGCCATTGACACCCTGAAAGACTGGGGCGTCAAGAGGATCATCGTGGTCAGCGTGCTAGCCACCGAGGAGGGTCTGAGGCAAGCCTGTGGCGAGTGGGAGGACGGCGTCGAGGTGTGGGTAGGTGGCTGTGATGGCGAGGTAGATGAGAAGGGCATGATCAAACCTGGCCTGGGTGATATCGGAGACAGACTCTTCTTGACCATTGGAAAATGAATCGTGGGAAGCTCGTCGATACTGGAAAGCACCTTGGATGCATTGCATACGTCATCACCAACAATCTACACAAATAATCAAAGACAAATACATCCATGCTGCCCGTTACGCCACAGTGCAAAGAGCTTTTTCTGGAGAAATCCCTCAGCATACAGCACATGCTGGCCCATTTATCCCTATCCCGACATCGCTCAGCCTGCTTTGCACACCCCAGACATAACTGTGCTACGTTTTCATGAGTATTTACACAGTCAATTCGTTGACAAGAATCCCAAGATTAACACGTCTTAGTCGTGTCTTGCGCTCGTGGTCCAACAGTAGACGTTGTTGCTGGGTTTCACCTCAGCTCAAGGCCGCTGCACGCACACAGCATCGCCTTGTTTTGCTTGCTCTTGAAAAAAGAACGGCAAGCCGACCCGCTGAACCAACGGTCTACTACAACTTCCCTTCATGTTTCGTAGTACGTCTTGGTGCAGCTTGAAACGAAATGAAAAGTTGAGCTCTTCGCCTTTGCGGAGGCTCTTGCACAATTCTACGTGTGACGTGGCGGTGCGTTCCCGAACAAGCGATTGGCGGCGATAGGCTAAGGCACATTCACTTCAGGCGGCAGGTACGCTCGGGACCAGCTTGGCGACTGCCAATCTCTACCACCTTCATACAGTATCCCACAGCTACGCTCCCTCGGACCAACACGCCTCCGCCACCAAACCCCTCTATGGGAGTCCTGTTGTGTGCCATGTCGTTTGCAACGAGAATGCAAGCGTCAGAACCCGAGCCGGATACCTTGATGCAATATTCCCGCCTACTAACGCTACCTGACGAGCTCCTGCTATCCATAGCTCGAAGAGTACCCAAGAACGCCGATCTTTGTCATCTCTCGCTCTCTTGCCGCAAGCTGAAGACAGTATCACAGGAGACCCTTGTGAAGAAGGTTTTGTTGCCGTCAAATCGCATGCTCCAGCTGGTCCGGACCCTGTGCAACCGTCCTGATCTTTGCGAGAAAATCAGCAGTGTCGATCTCGACGACTACGCCAAGACAGGTCCCCCACGAATACTTCCTTGGGTTGCTGAGTGGCGTTCTCTCAAGAGGTGTCGCGATATTGTCGCCGCGGAAGTTTTCGACAATATCATTGGCGATGAGTGTGCAGAAGACGTTGAATTGCTATGGTCCAAGAACCACCGCTTCCTCCTTGACGTACTCATCGCGTCTTGCCCGAACATAAAGAAGTTGAGCCTGAGGTTGCCTGGAAGCGAAGAAGATCCGCTATCAATCATCTCCGGTGAGTTCGACCACGAGACAAATTTAAGTCATCTTATGCCTTGCTGCCTGTCTAAGAGTCACCGTCATCCAGACAACGGCGCTGCAAAATCTTCAAAGCTGCTTACTGACTTCTTGAAGGCAACGAAGATATAAGCTTACTTAACCCGTTCTCGGGTGTGTCGCGAAGATTGCTCGATAAACAACTACAGAGCCTCACGATCCGAGAGACAGACAGTCGCACGCTGCTCAGGACACCGAACGTGACCCTAGCTTCTTTCTCCAACCTGACGCATCTCAGCATACCTACAGATGCTTTGATTCTTATGGATCGAAAACCGACTGATGTGAGTCAAGCGCTACCTTCAAGCCTTCGCCATCTGCAGATCAAGCCCTGCAGTCGCTACGTTTCCCTCTGGTTCCCGAGTTTTGCCACAGCATGTGTCAACGGCGTGCTCCCTAGATTGTGTCACGTTGATTTCCACTTCCGAAACAGCCTGAAAGACAGCTTGACTTGGATTGATCAAGGCCGCGGTCTTCTAAGCTCAATGAGGGACGTCATCGATCTCTTAAAACGCAACCACGGAATATCTCTGCGGGGCTACAATGAATCGGGCATTTGTACAGGCGATCTTCTCGAGGAACTCGACGCCTGGTCACACCTCTCCACTACCGAGCTGTGGTATCCAGCGGAAAAGGATGAGGAGTTCTCGTCAGTTGTTGCAAGGACGAAGGAAGGCTCTCCTCGACGCAGGACCGAGGAGGAGATCAGTACATATATCAAGCGCGATCGACTTTCTCAGAAGTCGGTATTCACACGCAATAACATCTTCAAGCCTGATATTCACCTTCTGGTCACTGCACCAAGATTGTTTTCTATCGATGTGGAGGAGCTTCCAATGATAGTGACGCCGAGGTTTACGAGCGAATTCGCACGTTGGCTAGCTTCCGTTGCAGCTGCCCAGCGAATGTCCGAGCCGACTCTTCGCGGTGCACTAACACATCTGAGCCTGAGCTCACCAAGTGATGAGGGGAAACCAGGTAAGTGATCCTCGTACATGTTTCTCAGGTCTTTCACATTACGTTTCTTGGAATGTCTGCTGATTGAAGTGCAGCCATCACCACAGCAGTCACATTTCAAACACACAACCACTGGCCCCGCCCTTGTGTTGCGTTTGATTCAAATCATTGGCTTGGTCTAAAGTTCTTCGAAAGCATACGTTCGAGTAACATGGGTGAAACCTCGGTAATGATCAAACGCAAGAACAATCACAAGAGGGAGCACACAGTGGTGCGACCGAGCAGCAAACTTCGGCGTGTGAGACCGAAACTGTCGGACTAGAGGCACTTCTACTGCAAGCACCCCAGGGTGGTGTTTATATTGACGATGGACGGGAAAGGTGCGACGAAAGAGAAGTAACGAACGGTGGGTGATGGTGCACAAGAGCCAGAAGATGAGGAACAGCCGACGAACTGGGACGCACGACTAGGTAGGTACATGTATTCAACAGAAGTCCGTACGGTGGACCTGAAGGGGGTGCATTATGGCAGCACAATCGCATTTGGGACGAATATGCAGATCAATAATTCCGTCCATGTGTTCTTGGTGACACTTGTTCGTCACGTGACTCTTGTTTTCAGCACAGAAGCTCCCGTCACCCACACCCGTACCATGTTCTGGGCCCTTACTGCGACAGTATGGCTACATGGTGCAGGACTCCAGCGATGACATCAGTGGCGCAGCGGCAGTGCTTAACCCCCCTCCCGCGCACAACATCGCAATCACCACACTGACGTGGCAGAATCGCAATCATTTCGGCTCGCAGTCCGAGTCTAGAGCTTCCATTTGCATGGCGTAATTTGAATGGAGGAAATGCTTGCACTCAAGCTCGTAGAACTGCAAGGGTATCGTACCAAGTAGGTAGAGGCTTGGAGTTCTAGACCGTAGGCGCTGCATCGCCAGAAGCTGAACATCATACCGTGAGTCGCAAAATAGTAGATTTCATAAAAGCACCGGCGCTTTCCTTCAAACACTTTGTGCACCAGCCTGCATACATTTAAAGAGGAAGAAGAAAAGATTACCTGCACATCCAAGGCCATCGTCTGCGACCATGAGGCTGCCAAAGGAGACAACAACAGCAAATCGACATTCCACATCGCACATCGATGAAAGCACGCACCTCGCCATCACGCTCCGAATAACCGCGACAAGAACAGAACCACGTCATCCCATCCAACGAGCAGACAATGTGATAATCGAGACCCCCGAGATATCACTCACCGGCCCAATCGTCCCCATCCACCACAGTCTTCGTGTTCCGCCCCACCCCCGTAATCTTCCATCTGCCCAGCGCAGACGCCAGAAGTGATTGGACCTGGAAGCAAATGCGAAGGGGAGAGAAGAAATCGTCGCCGCCGAGGGAACCAGCCTCGCTGTCTCCGACTTGAGAAGACCAAGCCAACACCGCAAATCACTTTCGATACAGGACGATAGCAAACCGAGGTCAGAACGGAGAGTGGTTCAGAGTCATTAAAGTCCTCCCTTCAGGCTCGGGGTTGATTCGCGTTGGCGATGCCGCTCCCTTCGCACAACCTTGCATACGTCGTGGGACTGTGCATCGTCTTCTCTCCCTCGCGTCGTCTCAGTCCTCACTCTATGAACGATGGAATCGAACAAGAGGTCAGCATCTGATGTAACGAACCCCCTCGCCACCATGTGTCCAGTAGCGAACATCCTCCTATCTTGTTGGACCGAAATCTTTCCCAGCAATAACTCCTCTTTGGCCCATATTTGAGAGACATGGCCGGACGGTGAGTTCTATTGGATACCATAGGTACTAAATGTTATCTCCATTCAGTACCCGATCCCATCAGTTTGGGTTATTGAGTGGGCGTGAATACCGGCAATCCGGTACCTATTAAATAAAGAATTCACACATGACGTTTGTACGTGCCCCAACACAAGCAAAATCATGGTCATGTGGCCTTGGTTTCTCATAATCTGGCCTCTTGCATTGCAATGATTTGCTAGCACTAAGTACAATGGCAGGTCATGATGGTGATGAGGTTGGAGTTGTTGACCAGCGAGGTCCGTGTTGCAGGGTCTCTCACGAGCCACGACCTAGCCTTAGCTCCAAATGACGTCTTGAGGGGTGACACAAAGAGCGGAGCTGTCTACAACATCACCTCGCATCTGTACACTGTCTCATCAGGCTAGGTTGTTGAGGTCAATCTCCCGGCCAATTTCCTCTATCGTAAAACGCCTTCTGGACTTTCCGCCCGCCATGGCGTTCGCCTACAACTCGCAGCTTGTAGGTAAGCCCCACGCGCGTTCCATAGTACTGCGCATACTAATGAGCACAGGATGCTTTCACACTGTACCATGTGTCAAATGAAGAAGCGCCACGTGAAAGAGTAACAGGGCCGGCACTGCCGGCACTTGGTCATGCTACTTCCGGTGCCTTGGGAACTGCAATCTCCAAGCTCATCACCTATCCCCTTGACCTGGTGATAACACGTCTGCAAGTGCAGAAGCATTTTCAGACTGATGACCGTCAGGCGGACTACGAAGGCATCGTCGACGCGGTTGCAAAAATCTACGAAAATGAAGGAGGTATTGGAGCATTCTACACCGGTATCTTGCAGGAGGTCGGTAAAGGCGTGGCGGACAGCTTCTTGTTCTTCCTCGCCTATTCCTACATTGGTGAGAAGAGAAGAGTGGCGCAAGGCTCGCGCAAGCTATCAGCATTGGATGAGATCGGTGTAGGCGTTATTTCGGGCGCCTTTTGCAAGTTCTTGACAACGCCCATACAGAATGTCGTCACACGGAAGCAGATCGCTGCGATGGTGCACTCACGAGATCCCACATCGTCAACTTCACCTAATCTCAGTGCCAAAGATATTGCGTTGCAGATCCGAGACGAGAAGGGATTGCAAGGTTTCTGGTCGGGTTATTCTGCGAGCCTGGTGTTGACGTTGAATCCGTCGATCACGTTCCTGCTGCACAAAATGCTGCTACGGTTGCTGGTTACGAGAGACAAGCGATCGGATCCTGGAGGTCGAATCACGTTCCTCATAGCAGCAGTCAGCAAAGCGCTCGCGTCGACTTTTACGTACCCGTTCTCGCTCGCAAAGACGCGCGCTCAAGTATCTTCACAAAAGCCATCACAAACTACAGGCCCTACGTCTGAAACGGAGAAGCTCGGATATGTCAGCCAGTCCCGAGCAGTACGAGCACGCCAACGAACGGTCTTCAGCACCATTCTCCGCATAGCTAAGACGGAAGGTCTATGGGCGCTCTACCAGGGTCTTGGTGCAGAAGTCATGAAGGGGTTCTTTTCACACGGAATCACAATGCTCATGAAAGATCAGATCCATACCGCCATCATCAACATGTACTACCTCGTTCTGCATTCGCTCAAGAAGTATCCCAGCCCGGAAGATCTGGCGAAGATGGCCTCCGAGCAGGCACATGATGCATATGAACAAGGCAAAGAGCAAGTTGGCGATGCGTATACCAAGGGCGTCGAGGTCGCCGGTTCTGCTACAGCGAAGTTGCAAGAAGTTGCAGCGAGTGGATCGCAGCAGACCGAGGAGCTGCTTGAGAAGGGGAGAGAGGGTGCGAGTGAAGCTGCGAAACAGGTGCAAGCGAAGCTTAGAGGCGAAAAGTGATGGATGGATAAGATTTTCGGATGTTTAAAGCGTGTACATAACAGGTTGTTCAGCGGCTGTCTAAATTGTGTACATATCAGGTTTGAGTGGTCGTTTCCCGCATGAATTTTACAGCGGCGGAAAGATGTATGAACATGAGTCGGAAGTAGTTTGGCATTCGGGACGAAATAGTACATCATATGGTAACTCGAATCGGCATACGCGTTTAATTATATACTACGACAGGGCGTTCGAATGCTAAGTATCATGTGTTCCGTTTTCGGCGAATTGGAAGATGGCGGGCCTTACGTGGCTAGGCGGATGTGGTGTTTCAGGTTGATCAGGACGAGGTGTGAAGCTCGAAAATGGATGGCCTTTTATGGCGCTGGCTGTCGTCTTTTGTAGTGTTGCGCAGCCGTCGCTGTGCTAAGCAGGTGAGGCGAGGTGTTGGGATGCGGACGAGTCATCGTAATGCTGCATGTGTCACTAGTGCAACGGTAGGTAAAGCAGAAGGCTGGCGCATAGATCAACAAACCGACCCCTCGACAACAGCAGCACCACAACACGACCACTCACTCACTCACCCAACCACCCGCCCCGGCTACTAACCACTAACCCGCACAGGAACACAAACAAAAGACCGGATCTACACTGCGACGCCTGCGCGACGCGAAGATATCTGGCTGAACTGCGAGGCGGTGCATAACTGTTATCCAGCACCGCATGCTCCCGAAGTGAAACATTCGCCCGAGGCCGCACAAGGGAGGAACGACCGCCTCTCACGTGCCGCTACCACTCCCGCTACCTCTGCCGCGCAGCGCACCCTCGCCTCTGCCACCGATTCTATTCTTCAGCGCGCCCGGGCGCTCCCCGCACAGCGACAGCGACACCTGCTTCCAAGCCGTTGCCAACAACGCTGACGTCGCAGCCGCACCATGGCCGACGGCACCTCTTCGCCCGCGCGAGGTGAGTGGAGCAGCACCGACGAAGAGCTCGCATACTACAAGACCCAGTACGAGACGTTGGAGGTTGAGCTGCAAGAGTTCCAGGCCTCTAGCAAGGAACTGGAGGCGGAGCTTGAGAAGGACATCGAGGAGAGCGAGAAGCGAGAGCGCAGGCTGAAGGAGAAGGTCGAGGCTCTCGGCTTCGAAGTGGAAGAGTGGAAAGTATGCTGCCGCCGCGAGCTGCGTTGTACCACATACTGACGTCCGCGTGCAGACCAAATATAAACAAAGCAAGATCGAAGCTAGCAATGTGCAGAACAAGCTCCAGAAGGAAATCACCGCGCTCCGCGAGTCGCAGCGGTCGCTCCAGATGCAGCTACGCGACACCGAAGTTCAAAACGACGATCTTGAGCGTCAGGGTCGAAACCAGACATCGTCGCTCGAGGACCTGGAGTCCAAATATAACGTCACTCTAGAGCGAACTGTCATGTTGGACGAGGAGATCAAGATTGGGGAACAGGAACGTGAGGGCTTGAGGATCGAGACCCAAAGACTCCGCGACGAATTGTCCGATTTGCGCATCGAGGCAGAGATAGTGCAAGAGAAGCTGCGAATTGCAGAGGAGACCATCGAGAACCACCATCAACGCAAGACGTCGAACCTGCTAGCTGGTGATTCTTTGCGTCCCCGCTCACCCGTCTCAGAGACATCGACGTCCGCCACGACACTATCTTCGCCAACGACGGCTTCCACTCCACCTCGCCCAAAAGCCGATTCTATGCTGCCCGATGCTACACCTCCTTCTCCGCCTCTATCGGAAGCCTCGATCGCTGCTAAGCCCGTACCTATCACCCCCATGCCGGTGCGGAAGAGTTCCATAGCGCTGGATCCCTCCGCCACGCCCCGGCCTGGCATGTACTCTACACGGGCGCCGCGGCACTCTCGTGCCCCAAGTATTCCAACTTCAATGAAGCCTACAGGCACACCCAGCGGCCGAGCTACACCGTCCATTAGGACAACCGCCCCGGCGCAAAGGAGTGCCCGGCCAAGCGTGGGAGGAAAGCCAGCGGGTAGTCTGCCAAGGTCTGGTTCCCTGTATCAGATTCGGAATCTGATTGGCAACATGCAGAAGCTTGAGGAGCGCGTACACAACGTGCGGTCGAGACTGCCGGCTCCAACACATACCCCTCCACGGGCCAGTCCACGAAACGCAAGCGCCATGGGACATCATATACCGAGCACAGTGACAGTAAGGAGAAGCAGCAAACGAACATCACAAGCTTCCTCGAGCTCCGTCAAAAACGCCACTGGCGATTCTGGCGTGAGTCGCTTGTCCTTCGGAGTGTCGCGCGAGCCTAGTAGCAGCCGCCCAAGCAGTCGGGCTTCCGTAGCGTCCCAGAGACCAGGGAGTAGGAGCAGCACGCGGACGCCATTGGGTCACTACGCTTCTTCGTCCATCAGCGGGGTAGAGGGGCGGATTCCGCGCCCACGGAGCTCGATGAGCGGACAGTCTAGTGCCCACAGCCACTCTCATTCCTTGTCTTTGTCGGGGGCCATGCGGGACGACCCAGATGGCCTCAGCGATGGAAGCAGCTCAGCCACGCCTGTAGGGCGCCGCATGTCGATTGATAGGTCAGGCATCCCGGCCCCGAGCGGCATTCCTCGAAGACAGAGTGCAGGGAGAAGGACAAGCTCAGAAATGGGTATGCATGGTATGGGTCCTCCTGCAAGACCGCGCAAAATGAGCCAAGTAGAGGAGTCTTTCTAGGAGTAAGCACACATGGGCAACCTGGGTAGGCTCCTGCGACGAGGCATTCTCTTCTCCGTACATGATTCGGCGAACGCGTTACGATATCTTGCATTGGCTTGGAGTTTGGGCATCTGCTTGAAGGCGACTGGTGTTCAGCGACGGCATCTGGAGCACACCGCACATATGGGATGCGACGTCTATTCCTTGGTCGCGATGCAAACGCCGCTTGGGATTGGCATTGTTACGCATCTCATTCACATAGTAGAATATTTCTTTTGTCTTGGAAGAGCGGATACCCGGTAGTGATAGGTAGAAATGCAATCGCATCTCACATATCAACAGAGATCAAGCGTGGACCGCACCATCTATTAGTATGCGTGCGCATTGGTCATGCACGGGTGTCAGTAAGTTGCATGGCGGAAGCAGGGCACATGCAATGATGTCGAGCCATCTGCAGGGGTTTTTTTTTGCACATGCCAGGTCACGATGCGAAGGCGAATGGGCGCAAAATTCCACGAAATCAGCTTTTACCGAGATACAAGCCAGCTTCATGCCATTTAGGGTTTCTCACGGCTTCAGCACGGATGGGGAAATTTGTATGGCAGGCAGCACGGGCCCTTGGTGTTGAAGCTGTCAGCTGCAAACATCAGGCCACTTTTGCGGCTATGTATGGATCGGACCGCCACACCGGACCCTGGGGATCGGATGCTGAGCTTAATCATCTCGTCGGAGCTCCTACCGATTGAGATGGAAGCGCAAAGCTTAGACTATCTACTCTATCGCATGCAACGGGCTCGGTTCCATGTTCATGTTCGTAGCCAGAGTCAGCGGAGCCTGCGGTAGACTACCTAGAGGTGGGTGGACGAAGCAGCGCGACCGCGCTTCGGCTGACTGAGGGTCGCCGAGAGGCTCTTGGCTGAAACCGTCTTTCTGACAGCCCTTGGATCGAGAGTAGGTAGCCATGCAGATGGCGGGCACACATGGGCGAATGGACAGAGCGGTAGTTGGAAAGGTACCGGACGGACTCCGAAGGGCTGTGAGTGGAGAGCCGACTCGCTCGTCCCTTGAATGCTCGTGTGGATCGCTGGTTACATGTTGACGTGAGCACGAATGATCGGAGCGGTAGAGGGGCGCCGGCAGGGTGAGATGGTCGGCGGTGCAGTAGATAGTCTAGCTGTGTTGGTGGAGTGTTGGACGAGGCAGAGTCGGAGGCAGAGGCGCGGCGGCAGGGAGAGGACGGACGGACAGGAGGTAGGTAGATAGTCTAGCGGGTCTTTCTCGTGGTGGAGGTCGTCTACGGCTTGGACAGCCCGTGGTGCGCTCAACCAGCGAGGCCACGACTGACGTTGGCCGACAATGCCTCCGACTAGTAGGTAGTCTGGTAGTAGGTAGTTTCCCTACTGCATATCTCGCTCAACAAGGCACAGGATGGCAGGTACCTATCGCATTCCACCGCTTCGAGAGCAGGCCGCACCCAACGCTGCGCTGCTCGCGAGCGTCCCCACCAGCCTCGGACAGGCCTTCTCGCTGCTTCCACGGGCGCAGACTGTGTACTATGTAGGCTGTAGCAATGAGGGCGCAGGGCGCTCGGCGAGTCCAGGGGCAGCGTTTGGTAGCTTTTGGGTTGGGTTGGGGGTTGGGGGGCGGCTTGCATTAGCCTCCTCGGGGGTAGTTGACGACGATGCGCGTGGCCTGCGCTCAACAAAGCTTCGGGTCGAGCTCTGGGGGGTTCCGTAGTAGAGAGAATTTTAATAAATATCCAGAGACCCATCCGCCCGCCCTCGCTCCCTTCTCTGCTCTGCTCTGCTCTGCTCTGCTCTGCTCTGCTCTGCTCTGCTCAGCCTCTGCCGCTGCCTCTGTCTCTGATACCCGCGATACCCTGCATCCGCTCCTTGTTCCTTCCTTTTGTGCGTTGCAGCCTCCGCAGCTCTGCCCTCCCCACGCACTGCACACGCCCGGCCTCTCTGTAGCTTTGCCCGCTGACCGCCGAGCGGCCTGCTGCTGTGCCCTTACTTCTACTCTACTAATACACGAGGCACCGGCATCCATCTCCCACCGGCGCCTTCTGCATCATCGCGCGAGGCGTGCAATTGGCTGCTCCTCGTCCAAAACCCGCCGAAGAGAGCCTCCGGTCGCTCTACTATAAATTTGTCCCGGCCCACCTCCGATTGTCCTCACCGCAGTCCCTGCACGGGCACATTCCCCTCCCCTCACCACCATGGCCGGAGCTCAGCAAAATGGCGCCAATGGCTCTGCCAACGGCAGCCCGAGCTCTTCGGCCGCAAAATACAACCTCGCGCCGCACTTCATCGGCGGAAACCATCTTGGCGCTGCAGCGCCCGGCAAGGTCAAGGACTTTGTCGCCGCACAGGCCGGCCACACCGTCATCACAAAGGTGCTCATCGCCAACAACGGTATTGCCGCAGTCAAGGAGATCCGCTCCGTGCGGAAGTGGGCGTACGAGACCTTTGGCGATGAGCGTGCCATCCAGTTCACCGTCATGGCGACGCCCGAGGATCTGGGGGCGAACGCAGAGTACATCCGCATGGCCGACCAGTACGTTGAGGTGAGTGCCCAGCGATGCAAACTGTCGTCCCCGAGCGAAAGAGCCATGGCTGACAGACGCAGGTGCCCGGAGGCACCAACAACAACAACTACGCCAACGTCGAGCTGATCGTCGACATTGCCGAGCGTATGAACGTCCACGCCGTGTGGGCAGGATGGTGCGTGCTCGATTCCCCTGCAATTGATTTGGCGTGGTTGCTAACGCTCAGTCTAGGGGCCACGCATCCGAGAACCCAAAGCTCCCCGAGTCCCTCGCCGCCTCGCCGAAAAAGATCGTCTTCATTGGCCCCCCAGGGTCCGCCATGCGGTCGCTGGGAGACAAGATCTCGTCCACCATCGTAGCACAGCACGCCAATGTGCCTTGCATCCCGTGGTCGGGAGAGGGCGTGGATACGGTCGTGGTTGACGAACATGGCATCGTCACGGTCGAGGATCACATTTACGACCAGGGCTGCACAAAGACACCTGAAGAGGGTCTGGAGGCAGCCAAGAAGATCGGCTTCCCCGTCATGGTCAAGGCCTCGGAAGGTGGTGGTGGCAAGGGTATCCGAAAAGTCGAGCGTGAGGAAGATTTCATCCCGCTGTATAAGGCCGCGGCGTCGGAAATTCCGGGCTCGCCCATCTTCATTATGAAGCTCGCAGGCACCGCACGGCATTTGGAAGTGCAGCTGCTCGCCGATCAGTACGGCAACAACATCTCGTTGTTCGGTCGTGACTGCTCCGTTCAGCGACGACACCAGAAGATCATTGAGGAGGCGCCTGTGACGGTCGCGACCCCAAAGACCTTCCACGAGATGGAGAAAGCGGCCGTGGCTCTCGGAAAGCTTGTCGGATACGTCTCCGCCGGTACTGTCGAATATCTCTATTCGCATGCTGATGACAAGTTCTACTTCCTTGAGCTGAACCCCCGCCTCCAGGTCGAGCATCCCACGACTGAAATGGTCACTGGCGTGAACCTCCCAGCTGCTCAGCTTCAGATTGCCATGGGTCTTCCTCTGCACCGCATCCGCGACATCAGACTGCTTTATGGCGCAGATCCCCACACCAGCACTCCGTTGGACTTCGATTTTGACAAAGAGGGTAGCGTGCAGAAGCAGCGACGACCCACTCCAAAGGGCCATTGCACTGCTTGCCGCATCACGTCCGAAGATCCCGATGAGGGCTTTAAGCCTTCCGGTGGTACGATGCACGACCTCAACTTCAGGAGTAGCTCCAACGTTTGGGGTTACTTCTCCGTCAGCTCTGCTGGTGGTATTCACAGCTTCTCCGATTCTCAATTCGGCCACATATTCGCCTACGGTGAGAACCGACAAGCATCACGGAAACACATGGTTGTTGCACTCAAGGAATTGAGCATTCGTGGTGACTTCAAGACCACCGTCGAGTACCTCATTAAGCTTCTTGAGACCCCTGCTTTCGAGGATAACACCATCACCACGGGCTGGTTGGACGAGCTGATTTCCAAGAAGCTGACTGCTGAGCGTCCTGACCCGTTGATCGCCGTGATCTGTGGAGCCGTCACCAAGGCGCACGTTGCGAGCGAAGCTTGCATCACCGAGTACAAAACAAGCCTGGAGAAGGGTCAGGTTCCTTCCAAGGATGTTCTGAAGACTGTGTTTCCCATAGATTTCATCTATGAGGGTTACCGGTACAAGTTCACCGCTACCCGATCCAGCATCGACAGCTTCACTCTCTTCATCAATGGCTCAAAGTGCTCCGTTGGTGTGAGAGCGCTCGCTGATGGTGGTCTTCTTGTGCTTCTTAGCGGAAAATCACACAGCGTATACTGGAAGGAGGAGGTCGGTGCCACTCGTGTCTCCGTCGACGGAAAGACCGCGCTTCTCGAGCAGGAGAACGACCCTACTCAGCTCCGCACGCCGTCTCCCGGTAAGCTGGTCAAGTTCACTGTCGAGAACGGCGACCACATCAGGAAGGGACAACCTTTCGCCGAAGTCGAAGTCATGAAGATGTACATGCCGCTTATCGCCCAGGAGGACGGTATTGTCAGCTTCATCAAGCAACCTGGAGCTACCCTCGAAGCCGGAGACATTCTTGGTATACTCGCACTGGACGATCCTTCCAAGGTGAAGTCCGCTCAGCCATTCGTGGGACTGCTGCCCGATCTCGGCCCGCCGCAGGTTATGGGCAACAAGCCGCCGCAGAGATTCACATACCTTTTTGGCATCGTCACGCACATTCTGCAGGGCTTCGACAACCAGGTCATCATGCAGAGCACACTGAAAGAGCTTGTCGAGGTTCTTCGTGACCCAGAGCTGCCATATGGCGAGTGGAACGCACAGGCTTCTGCTCTCCATTCTCGCATGCCTCAGAAGCTTGACACTATCTTGTCGGAAGTCGTTGAACGTGCCCACAAACGAAGCCTAGAGTTCCCTGCCAAGCAACTCTCCAAGGCTTTCCAACGGTTCCTTGACGATAACGTCCCCAAGACTGACGCGGACCTGCTGATGGCTGGTCTGTCACCCTTGACCGAGATCATCGACCGCTACGCCGATGGGCTTAAGGCGCATGAATACACTGTCATGATCCGTCTGCTCGAGCAGTACTGGACGGTGGAGAACTTATTCTCCAACCGCGCTGGCCGGGATGAGGAGGTTGTCCTCAAGCTGCGTGACGAGAACCGTGGCAACATCATTCCTGTTGTCCACACGGTCCTGTCCCACACCCGAGTAAATGCCAAGAACAACCTTCTCATTGCGATTCTGGATCTCTACCGACCGAACAAGCCCGGTGCCGGCAATGTTGCGAAGTACTTCAAAGATGCCCTCAAGAAGCTTACTGAACTCGAATCCCGCCAAACCGCCAAGGTTTCCCTGAAGGCACGTGAGGTGCTTATCCAATGCGCCATGCCTTCTCTCGAAGAGCGAACTTCGCAGATGGAGCATATTCTCCGATCCGCTGTTGTCGAGTCTCGATACGGTGAGAGCGGTTGGGACCACCGTGAGCCTCACTTTGAAGTCATAAAGGAGGTCGTTGACTCTAAATACACTGTCTTCGACGTGCTGCCTCAGTTCTTTGTACATCAAGATCCTTGGGTAGCCCTCGCTGCTCTGGAAGTGTACACTCGCCGCGCCTACCGCGCCTACCAACTCAAGGACATACACTACCACACAGAAAACGAACAGCCATATCTCCTTTCTTGGGATTTCATCTTGCGCAAGGTTGGTGAGCAAGAGTATGGCCTTCCTGTCGAGGCTTCACAACCCGGCACGCCAAGCACACCTGCATTTGAGCGGCCCCCTCGCATCCACTCGATCAGTGACATGTCTTACCTGAACTCGAAGGTAGAGGGTGAGCCCAGTCGCAAGGGTGTGGTAGTCCCTGTAGAATACTTGGATGACGTTGATGAGTCCATTGGCAAGGCTCTCGAGATCTTCCCTGCCCTTGGCGCGAAGAAGAGTTCTGTTAACCTCAAGGAGAGCATGACCTTGAAGCGTACTCCTACTTCTGGCGCGAACGTCAACCAGACTCCTGATGAGCTTACTGGGGTCCTGAACGTTGCCGTTCGCGATGTCGAGAGCTTCGACGATAAGGAGATCCTGGAGCGTATTCTGCCGATCGTGAAGGAGTACAAGGACGAGCTCTTGACCCGTCGTATCCGCCGTCTCACATTCGTGTGCGGTCACAAAGATGGAACATACCCTGGATACTACACTTTCCGTGGCCCTCACTACACCGAGGACGACAGCATTCGTCACGTCGAACCCGCTCTCGCCTTCCAGCTTGAGCTTGGTCGTCTGTCCAAGTTTAACATCAAACCGGTCTTCACCGAAAACCGCAATATCCACATCTATGAAGCTGTGGGCAAGGGTGCTGAGAGTGACAAGCGCTACTTCTTGAGAGCAGTCGTTCGTTCTGGCCGTCTTCGGGAGGACATTCCTACGGCCGAATACATGATCTCGGAGACTGATAGGCTCATGACCGATATCCTGGACGCGCTCGAAATCGTCGGAACTTCTCAAGCTGACATGAACCACATTTTCATCAACTTCTCTCATGTCTTCCCGCTCGCTTTGAGCGAGATCGAAGAAGCTATTGGTGGTTTCTTGGATCGTTTCGGTCGTCGTCTCTGGCGCCTGCGTGTTACAGGTGCGGAAATCCGCATCATTGTGACCGATCCCTCCACCGGTGCTCCTTACCCTCTCCGCGTTGTCATCACCAACACATCGGGCTACGTTATCAAAGTCGAGATGTATGCCGAGCGCAAGTCTGAGAAGGCTGGCAAGTGGGTCTTCCACAGTGTTGGTGGAACTACCAAGATCGGTGCTCTCCATCTACAGCCCGTCAACACTCCCTACCCTACCAAGGGAGCCCTGCAACCGAAGCGTTACAAGGCTCATCTCATGGGTACTCAGTACGTTTATGACTTCCCTGAACTATTCCGGCAGGCCACAGAGAACTGCTGGAACCTTGCTGTTGGCAAGCATCCTCACCTGAGCGAGAAGCTGCCCCAAAAGGGCGAGTGCATCGAATACTACGAGCTGGTACTCGATGACAACGACAATCTGGCTGAGGTGAATCGTGAACCTGGCACCAATACCATCGGTATGGTTGGATGGATCGTCACGGCCAAGACACCGGAGTACTCACGTGGTCGTCGCTACATCATCATCGCCAATGATATCACGTTCAAGATTGGTTCATTTGGCCCGCAAGAAGACAAGTTCTTCCACAAATGCTCCGAGCTCGCTCGCAGGCTTGGCATTCCCCGCATCTACCTATCTGCCAACTCTGGTGCTCGCATTGGTCTCGCTGAGGAGCTCATTCCTCACTTCTCCGTTGCATGGAAGGATGCCAGCAAGCCCGAATCCGGATTCGACTACCTCTACCTGACACCCCAGAAGTACAAGGCTTTCATTGACGGTCAGCGTGAGGATGTAATTTGCGAGAGGGTCACTGTTGAAGGTGAAGACCGGTTCAAGATCACCACAATCATTGGTCGTGAAGATGGTCTCGGTGTCGAGTCTCTTCGTGGATCAGGTCTGATTGCTGGCGAAACCTCCAGGGCTTACGAAGACATCTTCACCATAACTTTGGTCACTTGCCGTTCGGTTGGTATGTATCCCTATAACTGCCTTATAATGATGGCGATCGCTAACAGTAAATAGGTATTGGTGCCTATCTTGTTCGCCTCGGCCAGCGTGCTATCCAGATTGAAGGTCAGCCCATCATTCTCACCGGTGCCCAAGCTATCAATAAGCTTCTTGGTCGCGAAGTGTACACGTCCAACCTCCAGCTTGGTGGTACACAAATCATGTACAGGAACGGTGTTTCTCACATGACCGCTGAAGATGACTTCGAGGGTGTCTCCAAGATTGTCAAGTGGATGGCTTACGTTCCCGACAAGAAGGGCAACCCGGTTCCTGTTTCCCCTACTGCAGACGAGTGGGACCGTGACGTCATCTATTATCCCCCTGGCAAGTCTGCATACGATGTGAGGCATCTGATCGCAGGTAAAGAGGATGAGGATGGCTTTCAAGCTGGACTGTTCGACCGTGGGTCTTTTGAGGAGACTCTCGGCGGTTGGGCCAAAACTGTCGTTGTCGGTCGCGCTCGACTCGGCGGCATTCCCATCGGTGTTATTGGCGTTGAAACCCGCTCTGTTGAGAACGTTACACCGGCTGATCCCGCCAATCCCGACTCTATTGAGCAAATCACGTCTGAAGCTGGTGGTGTTTGGTACCCCAACTCCGCTTTCAAGACTGCTCAAGCTATCAAGGACTTCAACAATGGTGAGCAATTGCCTTTGATGATCCTTGCCAACTGGCGTGGTTTCTCGGGTGGTCAGCGCGACATGTACAACGAGGTACTTAAGTACGGTTCGTACATTGTGGATGCCCTCGTCAAGTACGAGCAGCCCGTCTTCGTCTACATTCCTCCCTTTGGCGAGCTCCGCGGTGGGTCTTGGGTCGTCGTAGACCCGACCATTAACCCTCAATACATGGAAATGTACGCCGATGAGGATTCCCGCGGTGGTGTGTTGGAGCCGGAAGGTATTGTCGGCATCAAGTACCGCAAGGAAAAGCAACTCGAGACAATGGCCCGCAATGACCCCACTTACGGTGCTCTTAAACGCAAGTTGAACGACCCTGCAACGCCCCACGATCAGCTCCAGAGCATCAAGGCCGAAATGACGGAACGCGAGCAGCTACTTCTTCCAGTATACAGCCAGATTGCTCTACAGTTTGCCGACCTACACGACCGTGCAGGCCGTATGGAGGCCAAGGGAGTTATTCGCTCCTCCCTCAAATGGAAGAATGCGCGCCGGTTCTTCTACTGGCGTCTTCGTCGCCGTCTCAATGAGGAGTACATCCTCAGGAAGCTCGCCACGGCGGCAGCACCGTCCTCTGCCGAACACTCGTCGGCTAAGCTGGACCCTACTACCCGCTCCAAGGGTCTTGAGATGCTCAAAGCTTGGTCTGCGGTCCCCAAGTTCGACCAGGACGATATGAGTGTTGCGGTGTGGTACGAGGAGAACAGGAAGACTGTACACGATCGCGTAGAGCTCCTTAAGAAGGATGGTATTGCGCTTGAGGTTGCACAGCTCATGCGGAAAGACCGCGAGGGTGGTCTCAAGGGGGTCATGGCACTTTTGAGCACGCTGCCAACGGGCGAGAAGGAGGAGGTACTCAAGATGCTGTCGAAGGCATAAACGTACCGCGCTCTTGGCCAGCTTTGGACTGTAGGATTAGGTGGTGCTTTTCTTTTCTTATCTACGGATAATCAGGAGGCAGGTGTACAGGATGCTCCATTCCCTCATGTTTCTACTGGAAGATTTGGGCGGAGTTGTTGCGCAAGGACTTTGTGTGCTTTTGTGAAGCGACGATGTCTTTCATTGTGGTATGATGAGTTAAAAGAGATTGAGTAGATGAGTAAATCTATTTGATACAAACTACTTCAACTATTCAAACTAATCGATCGTGGGCATGGTGGTAGTGCACTTGTGAACTATGAGAAAGGGTCACTAGGTGAACTAATATATGAAACATCGGCCTGCTTCCCCCAGTGGCACGCAGTCTCTGCCATACCCATGGGCAAAGACCGAGGAATGGCCTGGTCTTGATTCTATTGTGCTAGAAGAGGGGCTTGTGTTTCCTTTTTTTTAGGGATCCGCTGCGGGGCCGGCGTAGGGCCGTGAAAGTTACGTCACCACGGGGAGCAAAGCAAAACACCCCTCATCAGTTGCAATCAGAAGGCACTACATATACTGTCGACTCGGAAACTTCTCTAAGAAACCTCCTTTTGACTGCGTAGTGTCTCGATTGTCTATTCGCCATCCGCCCTCATCCGACACACCGATAGCAAAGATAGCCAGTATGGTCTACACTATCGTGGTACACCTCTACGCGAAAGAGGATGAAGAGAGTATCGAGAAGCTCAAGGCGAAGCTGGTGGAAGCGAGCCAAGTATACAGCAAGGATAAAGAGACATTGTCGTGGTTCGTCATGCAGGATGTAGCGGACCAGAGGAAATTCACGATTGTGGAGCGGTACCTGAAGGAATCGGTATGTTTCCCTCGGCTATCGCCTCGATGCCCTCCCTGCTGTTCTTCTGGTCCATTTGCCTTGGAAGCAAAGAATGTGGAATCAGGCCGAAGCGAGACGTTCGAGATGGGGTCAATGATGAGTTCCATGGAGAGCATGCTGACTCATGATGACAGAGTCAGAAATACCACCTCCAAAACCCCTACTGGAAGACTTTTGACCCCTACGTCAATCCTTTGCTGGACAGGCCCATGGATCTGAGGCGCCTCGAGGAGTTGGACACGAGTGGGAGTGCTGCGTCTGCACACTATCATGACGATGCAAAGGGCGATACTAGCGTGGCGAGTATGTACAATGACACCGTTTGAAGAGGAGATGGGTTACTAGGTATATGGGAAAACATCATTATCGGGCTGCGATCAGCACCCCATGCGCATGGTTCCTTGGAGGGGTTGCGATGCCGAACCAGGGTTCACCGTGAGGATAAGCCTTTCGTAGCATCGCTCGTATTTCAGTATTTCCATTCCCATGATTTGGAATTTCGTGTCAGGAAGTCTGGGTCGTATACTGAGTTAATCAAGTTCCTGCATGTTACCTGACCCGGCACGCGCATGATTCGCTTCAGATATATTGCAAGCACAACCGGCCACCTACCACATCGGGACGTCTTTCTGTGAGTGTGCACCATGTACTGGAACTTGTAAACTGTGGCTCTGCAATAGCCATTCAGTTCACCCCTGTCGACTGTGCTCTATGTGTAAGCCGGCAATGTGGATAACGGAGTAAGGGGCTTCTAGGAGACGAGATATGTCACAATTGTCGGACA
The DNA here is from genome assembly GCA_015832175.1 of Paraphaeosphaeria minitans. NCBI lineage: Eukaryota > Fungi > Ascomycota > Dothideomycetes > Pleosporales > Didymosphaeriaceae > Paraphaeosphaeria > Paraphaeosphaeria minitans. The sequence continues at coordinate 948,480 of WJXW01000004.1, read as the reverse complement.
ACAACATTCTGCGAGAATAAATCCGAAGTATGAACGAGTACAGAAGGTTTGAGACTGCACGGCGACTTTGGTTGCAATTGTAGGTGCGACTCTGGTTTTGAATAGCTGGTTCTAGCTAATGCTGCTCACAGACATGTCTGTCTAGCCACGAAGGACCTAGGCTTTGAACCCAACGCCCTGGTAAGCCGCAGAGGCCGCGATCTTGAAGTCAACACAAGACTCATACGTCTGCTTTGCAGCAGTGCCCAGCCACCACCATTGAAGCACCTGTATTGTATTTAGCAAGACAATATCCTCTGTAGATGCATCATAAACTTACACAATCACCGGCGTTTGCGCAAGTGGTTTCCAGCCCACTGGGAACCGTAACACTGAACTCCCTTTGCGCGAGGGGAACGTCATTCTCGCTCTTACCGGGAGCATAGCCTCCGGTCCAGAGCTTCAAGAAATCTCCCACCCGCTTGTTCTGCTTCGTGCTCACCACGCTCACGTTGGCGATCCCCTCGTGCGGAATGCGCAGCCAGATCTTGATGGGCACGACATCCCCAGCCTTCCACGTCTGCACGTTGGCACTGTTGTCGGAAAACTGCAGACCCTTGCACAGGTAGAGGTCGCAGACGGCGGGGTCGAATTTGCCGTCGGCGTTGGCTAGCTTGGTGAGCTGCTCGACGTAGGACGTGTTGTCGGACTTGATGGCCGAGGTGATGGCTTGACCGCAGGCGGTGGTTATGGCGGGGCCAATGGCACGGGAGGGTGGAGCGGTGATGATGCCGTGTGAGAGGACAACGGGAGCCAGAAGGAGACTGGCAGCCACAGCGGAAAACATTGTGTAGATTGCAAGTGCGATCGAGAGGTAGATATGGAGGAACAAGAGGGTGGATGGGTAGAGATGGCATTTATATTTAGGATTTTGATACTCTAAGCAATGATGCTCAAGGGTGAGGGTCCTTGTTTGCAGATCCGCTTACAAAAGGCTGTTTTAATATCGAGTGATGGTTCAGTCCCATTCATAAAGTGGTTGCCCCTCTACGGCATTTAGGCGAAGTGGTCCGGCGCTGACTCGTGAGGACGAGTTGAGGTAGTGTAATGTATACCTACAACGGCAAAACTTTAGGGTTGCTCTGCGAAGCGGGAGTGCAAGGGTTCCGGCAATCAGATTCGGAGCATACCTACTGAAGCAGGGGTACCTAGGTAAGGACTCTGCATAGTGTATTTGCCATGCATGGAGTATGATGTAAAAGCTCAGTCTTGTAGGAGTTGGAGGCAAAAGGACGGCGAATTTAACGTGTTATGCGCCCAGCCTAGGTGAATTTAAAGGCAGACGTTGCAAGTAAAATATAGGGATCTGAGCGGGTATCTGGGTAGGTAGGTACCTAGGTATAGGATGCGAGCGCTTATCAAAATTAAATAATTTCTGATTAGAGTACCTGCTTAGATCCCATTCTTACTTACTCTATACACATCGAAATGAACCCGAGATGTTGCCCGTGATTATTGTTTTAATGACGGTAGGCACGGCACGGACCACGGGTCGGCTCGGACTAGGTACGGTACCTACCTACCTACCTAGTTACCTACCTACCTAGTTACCTACCTACCTAGTTACCTACCTACCTAGTCTAACGCGTCGCGTCTTAACATTAACTCTACCGGCAGCCGTAAGGCTTTTTACCACGTAGAAACTCATGGAGGCCCGTCGCGCTCGCAGGGTTTCTTAATCCGGCTTCATGAGTTCCCGCAGTTCTTTCAAACGACCGCACGATGGCGCGGCTTCCGAGCCCAACAAGCGACAGAAGCAGGAAGGTACCATCTGCCCCGAAGAAGCTCACACATGCGAAGTGCCGTCCACCGGCGGCAAGAAGAAATATTACGCCAGTAAGTTTGACGGTGTTTGTCCAGTCTCAGCGCAGCGTAATGCCTCACACTTTGGTCTTTCCAAGCCCTCCACAATGGACATATCAATAACGCGTACCACCATCTCCAGTCTGGGGTGGTCCCAATCCCGGCGTTCACCACACAGTCTGGGACGTAGCGCGGAACTGGGCCGAGAGATTCAGCGTCAAGCAACGCTCCTTCAAAGATGCAGACTCGGCGTCCCATTACTACCAAGAGCAGAAGATGCGGTTTCCTGGTCTCGTGGATATGCGCCGGCAGTCCCACGGTGCACCGCAAAGCCCTGTGGACCCGCGCAGACCGCAGCCTCCGCGCGCTACAGCACCCGATCTCGACGCTGATTTCATACCACTAAAAGAGGAAGGTGGGTCGTTGCAATGCCAAATCTCAATTACACCATCCCCGGGGTACCCGGCCCCTTCGTCGCTCGTTTCTGACCTCGCGCCCTCACGGGACCCTCCGTTGTCGCCTGAACAAGTCAAGCTGGTCGATCTCATCGTCAATAAAAGGGAGAACGTCTTCTACACCGGATCGGCAGGTGTCGGAAAGTCAAGGGTTCTGAAAGCTTTCCGACAACGTCTCTCGGCCCTGGGATACAAGGTGAACGTTGTGGCTCCTACTGGGCGGGCTGCCCTGGACATCAACGGTTCGACAACGTGGTCATGCGCAGGTTGGACGCCAGCCAGCATGAAGAAGCCGCTGGAAGAGCTTCTGCGCGAGGCTTGGCAGAAGACGACCAAGAGACGTCTTCAAAAGACGGACGTGCTAGTCATCGACGAGATCAGTATGGTTGAGAACTTCCATTTGGAGAGGTTGAATGCCATCATGAAAGAAGTGCGGCAGAATGGAAAGGCCTTTGGGGGAGTCGAAGTGGTCATCACGGGCGACTTCTGTCAACTTCCTCCAGTCAATCCATTCAAGTTCTGCATCATTTGTGGGAAGGGGTTGGTCGAGATTTCGAAAAAATCGGCCTATGAGTGTGTGGAGTGCGACAAAATATACAACGATGAAGACAAATGGGCGTTTCAGAGCCAGGCATGGGAGGTACGCGTCAACCCCAATTTACACCAAGGGGTATTTCGAACTTGCACCGTGTAATCGGATAGCTTCTGGTATCTGTGCGGATGCTGACAGGACACAGGAGGCGGATTTCGTACATGTCAACCTAAAAACCGTCTTCCGACAACGTGACCGAGCATTCACCGACATCTTACAAAAATTGCGTTTGGGAATGCCATTACTTGCGAGCGACAGAGAAATTCTCTGTCAGAGCAAACCGAACATTGACAAAGCTGTCAAGCTCTATCCGCGCAAGGCAGACGTGAAAAGGATAAACGATGCCGAGTTCAAGAAGCTGCGGACAGAACCGCGGGTGTACCACTCCATTGATAATTTCGAACAGCAAAACCATCATGGCGTGCTTCAGGTGTACAATACCAGAGCAGCGGATGGCACTCTCGTCAAGTTGGTACGTCGGCCACTCCTTGTGACCTCATTAATACACTAAGGCGTGTCCAGTCAGAGCACCGATATGAATCGCACCTCGAGCTAAAACAAGGCATGCTTGTGGTACTGCTGGCGAACATTAGCATAGCCGAGGGGTTGGTCAACGGCTCTCAGGGCACAATCGTTGGCTTTCAGAACTTTTGGGACACCAAAGCCGATTCGAAATCCGATGAGCTAATCACATCGGGTAGGTGATCCTTTGCCCACTTCCCCATCTATACTTACATGATCTAGAAATTGAGACCGATCTCGAGGGAGATTACAAAGGTTATCGTGCGCGTCGGATCTTCGATTTCATGGCAGCCGAATCCTGCAAACAGTGGCCAATCGTAAGATTTTACCACAAAGGACAAGCGAGAGATGTCATCATAGAGGCCAACTGTTACCCGACCGAGCTTGGCGATGAGCCCGCTTCCGATCCACGATACAGTCTTTTGAGCCGAACGCAAATCCCACTAATGGCGGCGTGGGCCATGGTGAGTCTCCCCGGCACACCAACGTAGTACCATGAGCCCCATCATTTAAGACTAGTACTGATTTCCTGCCTCGGGCAGACAATCCACAAAAGCCAGGGTATGACGCTTGAGAAAGTAGAGGTTGACTTGAGTGAGAACTTCGAAGAAGGAATGGCATATGTTGCATTGAGCAGAGCAACGACTCTAGAGGGATTGAGGGTCATCTCGTTTCCCGAGAACGCGGAGATGGGGTGTAACGAGGAGGTCAGAGATTTTCTAGCAAAGAAGTTCAACATTGCAAACGGCACCAACGATCAGATGTAGGGTCGATTGAGGGTAGTAAGGATAGTAACGTTTGGCCCAGCTGTGCTGCGCTCGAAAGTGGAGTCACCGCAGGCTGAAGGATCCAAGCAAGGCTACACTATGTTAGGTATTGTTCCTCTCTGACCCTGCGAATCCGACCGGTCCGCATACCATCTTGCACCCCGGCCCGCATACCCTCGATCTCAATCATGGTGCATGATTCGCTTTCTCGCTGCCGCATTGGTGATGACAATTCCCAATATCATTCCGCAGAGGAACAGTACCATGAAGACTGACGCGACCATGGCACAGCAGTGCCGTTTCGCGTCCCTTCGCTCTCGTCGTTCGGTTTGCCTGTCGCATTCTTCGCAGTGGACGTGCGGCTTGGGGCGGAAAACGCCAGCGATGGTCTGCGCGAGGGATTCCTGCGGTTGCTGCTGCGCGCCTGGTGCATGGCCGTGGTCGTGCTCAACGTCGCTTTGAGGCACAACGACATACTGCACTCAGTTAGGAACGTGTCTTCGGCGTCGCTCTCTATCCCCGCAGTGGGTAGTTGGCCCACGTAGCGATCTTCGGTCCATGACGCCACCACTATTCCAGCCTTGGGTTGTTGCCCATGGTTTGAAGCATGATCGATACGCCGACCGAGATGCAGCACGCTCATCGAAATTCAAAGAGGCAGGGTTGAATGCTTACGCCGGAGGATGAAGAGTGCGCAAAGCCATGCGCAGGCCCGTGGAGGTGTGTGACGTCCTCGTATGCCGGGGCGGCTTCGTCGGGTTGGCCCATGCCCATGCCCATGCTCTCGGTGCGTTTGAAAAGGTCAGGCATCGCAAGGCTCGTAGGTATCGCGAGCTGTTGCTGGCAGAGATATTGACCACCTACGCAGTAGACGTGGGCTGTCAGATGCTCGCCGTGTTAGTAGATGGCTACGACGCTGAGAGGAGTGGTTGCTTCAGGTGTTGTGGCTGTGCTTGCCGCGTAAGCGATGGCTGATGTGCCGGTCAGGACTCAGCGGCAAGCGTTTATTTATTATTATTACCTAGCGTTGTTCGTATCCATCACTTTCCTCGTGCCAGACGGGCGATGCGAACGTCGAGTGTACCTATACCAACCAGCATATTTCTAGTGGCTTCAGACGATGAGTTTGTCTCGTTGCATCCGACAAATTGCGCGTAGACATTCTTCAATCCAGCCCCCACGCGCCCTGGAGTTCAATAGGTATCATGCCCTGTTGTCTGGCTTCCGTCTGGATTCTCCATGCATGCTTTTTGCGATGTGAATGGAGAGGCGCACGGCAAGGAGATGAGCGCTGTACCTAGCCACCGGTCCAAAGTATGGAGCATCTCAAGGTAGCTTTATCCCATCAGCGTAGATGGAGGCGAGCCAAAATGAAGTCTCGGACAGTGACGTACTTTGCCATTCTTATGGCGCGCAGCCCAAGGGAGGCGAAAATGAATATCCCTCACCGAGCAACGCAGGCAGGTCGTAAGCGCCTAGTCTAACCATGAGCATGCGGTACAGTATTCAGTGATAGCATCGACTGGTATCCACCTTCCTGTTGCGTCTACCATCTAGGGACTCTTCCATACGCGAAAACCTATGCAGAAGGGAAATGGTCATTGAGCAGTCCGACTTGTCCACCTTTCTTGCCGCCCACCATGTATATCTGCCATGCTGAAGACACCGAATGCTTGCAAGGCCTCACGAGGGCCCTGGCGTACTTGCTGCTCGTACCTGGCACAAGGCGAAAAGCTGGTCCCGCGCACGCAACAAACGGCATCGCTGAGCGGCCAACTCGCCTCGCTAGGTAGCGGGCCCAGTTTATCCCCGGACGGATGCATTTCAGCCATTTCACCTACTGTTCCCGGTAAGCAGCTGTACATCAGGCTGCGGTGCCGTCATGCTTGACATGTCTCCTTATATATGGGTAGCTTTGACCTGGCCAGCTGCTGCTTGCTCTCGTCCTCTCTCGTCTCGACATGAAGCTCTCACTTTTCAGCTCGCTGCTGTGCGCTTCCAGCGTTTTGGCTGCAAGCTTGCCCCACAAACGCAATGTGTTCCACAAGCAGAAGCCGACCATCGAGAGGCGTGTGGCGAACCAGCCTTTCCAGCATCCCGAGCTGCAGAAGCGAGCCTCGTCCTTCTTGAATCACAAGACAAAGCGTACGTGAAGCCAAACTCTCCCTGCGCAACCGACACAAGATCTAACTCTCCCCAGAATTCGCTGTCAACGGCTCAGACATTCCTGAGGTACCCTTTGACATTGGCGAGTCGTACGCCGGATTGCTGCCAATCTCAGAGGATCCAAACGAGTCTCGTCAGCTCTTCTTTTGGTACATCCCTGAAACGTCAGATGTGCGTTGGAAAGCTTACACCTGCCCAGGTTTTTCCCATCCACGCAGGTGGAGACGCCCAAAGAGGTTGTCATCTGGTAAGGGTGTCTGCCGATATGAGCTGGAAAATCGCTCATATGACCAGGCTCAACGGCGGTCCAGGATGTAGCTCTTTGAGCGGGTTCCTGACAGAGAATGGCCCCTTCACATGGGAGGCCGGGACCCTCGCCCCCGTTCAAGTAGGTCTCATCCTCGACAGTATTCCGTTGCGAGAATTCTTGCTGATGGTTGTTACTAGAACCCGTATTCTTGGACCAACCTGACCAACATGATCTGGGTTGAGCAGCCGGTCGGAGTGGGATATTCGCAGGGAACACCCAACATCACGAACGAAGTCGAATTGGCCGCTGAATTCCGCGGCTTCTGGAAGGTAGGTCCGCTTACCTTTGAAATGTTTCTGCTTTCTATTCGTTCATCGCAGCTGACTTTGGATCCTCCCAACAGAACTTCATCTCGGCCTTTGAACTACAGAACTGGAGTGTCTACGTCACTGGAGAGTCGTACGCAGGATTTTACGTGCCTTACATCGCCGAAGGATTCATTAGCGCTAATGACACTGAGTATGTTGCATGATAAAGCCATTGTCCCATGACGACAAAAGCTAACCGTGCAACCTACAGGTACTTCAACCTAAAGGGTATATCCATCAACGACCCCATCATTGGCGACGATACGAACCAGCAATCAGGTATGGATCCTGTACACTCAAAGTTGCCAAACTGACATCCTCAAGTTGTTGCTTTGCCTTACGTCGAGTACTGGCAGAATTTGATTAACCTCAATGAAACTTTCCTCAATCAGGTGCGGGAGGTCCAGGACCACTGCAACTACTCTTCCTACCTGGACACCTATTTCACGTTCCCTCCACCGCAGGAATCATTTCCAGTGCTGGAAGGACCGACCCGCCACAACAACTACAGCTGCGACCAATTCGATAATTTATATGGTGCCATCCTCGAGGTCAACCCTTGCTTCAACATCTATCACATCACGGAGACCTGCCCGCATCCGTTTGGTCAGCTTGGCATAGTCAACGAAGGCGACTACCAGCCTCCAGGTGCTAAGATCTACTTCAACCGCACCGACGTCAAGGAGGCTCTCCACGCGCCTATTGAATCGAACTGGCAGCAATGCACCGACGTGAATGTCTTCGGTAATGGCACTGACCGCGGTTCCGACACCTCTGCTGGTCCGGCCATTGACGGTACCCTTCAGCGCGTCATCGAGTTCACCAACAACACCCTCATTGGTTCCGGCGATCTCGACTTCCTACTGTCCACGAACGGAACGCTCCTTGCTATCCAGAACATGACTTGGAACGGCCTGCAAGGCCTGCAAAAGTACCCGAACACCACTCTTTACGCGCCATACCACCCCGAGTACAATGGTGGGGCCCTTGCTGGGTCAGGCGCTCAGGGCGTGTGGACCTCCGAGCGTGGCTTGACTTTCTACACAGCGCGTCTTGCGGGACATGAGCTTCCAGGATATACGCCTGGTGTTGCGTATCGAATGCTGGAGATTTTGCTGGGGAGAATCGACAACTTCAGCAACACGGCCAGCTTCACCACGCAGAGTGGGAATTATACGGGAAACAGTACCATCTACAAGAGATGAATGTCGCTCTCGGATGAAAGAGGTGTGCCTAATGAAGAATTACGATCTCACCATCTGAATGAATTGATTCGACAAGTTCTCTGTCATTAATGTATCCGTCTCAAAATCTAATCATAAAGACGGCATTTGGCAATACATCAACCTGTGATGTATGACGCGCGTGCATGGTAGCACCCATTTGATTTGCATATTGACTCTCTCGTCTAGAGAATCGCGGGCCAACAGCAGCCTTGCAGGGAAGCTTGATATAACAAGCCCACCTGCCAACATCATGAAAGACCAGCATTGGCATTTCCGATTCTTTTCGAACAGCAAGGGGTAGTCACATGACCCAGGCGTAGTCCAGGCGCAGAAGGCTTGCACAGGCCGATGGCCTGACAATCTTCCGTACGTCCAGTCACTGGCCGAGGTAGGTAGCGCAGAGTTGAATACTTTCGCGAACCGATGAGGAAACTTAGCAGTGTTGCCCTATGTTCTTGACGATTCTGGATGGTGATAGCCTAGCATCTTCGACTACGGTCGCTGGCTTCTTCTCTTGCTGGAGAGATTCCGCAGTATAGGGCGAGGCATAGCTGGGGCCGAACTAGGCTTGCGGTGCCTATAGGCGCTCGTCGTCGTCGCCGCCGCTGTTGTCGCTGTCGCTGGCAGGGTTGGAGCACATTGCACATGCGCCACACTCACAGAAGTGCGTTTTCGGCGTCATCCCAGGAAGGTCCACCATTTATGTCATCATATACCATAGGCTCCGTGTATGATTCCCCGTTTCGCGCACGTATCACGCAACCGGTGCTTTACACAGGTATATATGCGAATCCTTTCTCGATGGCATTGGTAGGAACAAGGAAGGCGGCGGTACTGCCATCATTGCTGCCGAAAGGTTGTAGAGAGTGAGCTGGATGTATAATTCACAAAGGAGCATTGATATTGCCAACGCTCGTGAAGCAGGAAGAAGCGGTGACCAAAGAAGATGTACTTCGCCGTGGTGATGTGGAAGAGACGGAAAGGGTCTGCAACATCGCGTGATGTGTTGTTGTACTAAGCCCAGACGGCCTAATTAGGACAGAATCATTCCACTTTCTTCGCTAAGCGCGATCCCAACGTACGACAAAGCCAACGCAATGCATGTGACGCAGTAGGCGGCTCGGTAATGATTCGGGTGGCCGAGTTACAGTCATTGGAACAGCTTAGGCTGCTGTCATACCCTATATTGCTTCTCGAAGACATTTAATACACTGTTACCGCGCAATTCGAAGACTTCGAGCTGTCGTATTCTTTTCTTCTTCAATCCCGTGAGAATTCACTTCGCCTACCTTATCTTTGTTCCGACCTAGACTGTGACTGGCACGACCTCCGCCAATAAATCACTCTTTCGGCACCCTAGAATGTTGATCACACGCGGCTTCTCCCTCACCAACTTCGTCATTGGCTCGTCCGCGCTCAGCTTTCAGATTTTTGTTCTCTATCCCTGGCATGAAAAGTTAGAAGCGCAGTTCAACAGGTTGACCGAGGAACACGAGAGCATGTTGAAGAACATGAGGGATATTCACCGGGAAGAGCTATCGCAGATACGAAAACAGCTGGAATTACTGAATAAGGGGAAGCGTTGAGTGGTCCATCGCATCTTAATGCGGGCTAATAACACTGTGCGTATGGTAATACCGTGGAGAATCGTACGTGTGCCATGCTGACATCTACAGCTTGACTCGAAGAGTCACTGTGGCCTCGAGAACGTGCCGGTGTAGAAGAAAGATGTATATATATTCCATGTTCTTCGAACACGATACCATCAAACTTAATCACAACACAGAAATAACTGTTTTCCAAGCTCATTACAATTCAAATCCCCAAAAGGTGCTTCTTCGAGACGACCGAAGGACTATCTTCTTATGGCCGCCATATCGGTACAAACCTCCGCAACGGGCTCCTAGCTCGTAATCTATTGTCCGCCCACTTTCACCAGAATCTTCACATGGCTTTCCTTGTCTTTGATCAGAGCTTTGATACCTCGTTCCACTACATCATCTAATGGTATGATGCTTGTTATCATCTTGTCGGGCTTCAAGGTTCCTTTGACGAATCGCAACCGTCAGCCTTGTCGAGAAACACCTACACTGGGATGTTCAAGAACATACCTTTAGCCAGGTGGTCGATAACAGCTTGAAAATCCTCTCTCTGATATCCCAAGACTGCAGTATAGTGCGCCTCTTTGAAAACCAGCATGTTAGGCTGGAAAGGTACCTCTCTCTCCCAAATGGCAACATTGACGACCGTTCCTCGTGGTTTCACGGCTTGACACGCGGCCACGAGACTCGCAGGAACACCAGCGCAGTCGAAAACCACATCAGGGCCGCCGTGCCCACTTAGCTCTCGAGAAATGGCTACCAAATCGTACGTCTTCGGATCCAAAACATGGTGCGCGCCGAATTCCTTTGCGAGCCGCTGTCTAGTCTTCGACACCTCGCTCATGATGATCTTTTTGGTCTTCAACGCCACCAGGCACTGCACCACAGCCAGTCCGATGGGACCTCCTCCTAGAACCAAGACGGTGGAATCGGGTACCAAACAAGCAGCGGATACGGCGTGCCACGCAACCGAGAGCGGTTCAACCAATGCGCCAATCTTCAGCGGTATCTGCTCGGGCAGGCTCAGCACGCATCCTTGAGGAACGACCACCGAGCCGCTGAGCCCACCTCCTCCACCCGATAGTCCGATGAAACCGCCCTTTTCGCAAACGTTTTCTGCTCCGCAGCTGCACGCCGAACATCTACCGCATGACAAAGTCGGTTGCACTACAACGTGGTGCCCGGGTTTGAACTGCGAAACGTTGGGACCGACTTCGCTGACGACTCCGGAGAACTCGTGGCCAAGAGTGATGGGGATTGTATCGTGACTTAGAGGATGTGGTGTTACGGGAGCAAAGGTGGGTCCTCCGAGGAATTCGTGCAGGTCTGTGCCGCAGATTCCGACGTAGCTCGGTGCAACCTGGATGAGCTGTTAATCCTTCCCTCCGCTCTATGATACGATACTTGTTGAGGGATGAGAAGGGAGGGGCGGCCTGCGCACTCTGACTTGGCCGTCTCCGCACGGGTCGACCTCGACCTCCTCCACTCTGATATCTTCTTTCCCGTAATATCTCGCCGCACGCATGGCTCTGGGTATGTTGTTGTAAAGTCACCGGTGATGACTAAGTTCGCAAAGGCAGAATCGAGGGTCAACATAACATGCACGAAATAACAGACTTGTGAGTAGTAAGAAAGAAAAAGGAAAGGGTGTCTTAGGCGCTGTGGTGATATGTTCACCTAGGCCTTCCTGTTCTAGCCTCCTATGGACGTTCTTTCTTGGATCATGACGCATCGGATAGAAGGATGGCGCCGGAGGGATGGGCGCGCTCACATGGTGGTAGTCTCCCGTTCCGATCCATGTCGCTGAGAGCTAGTTGTGATGAGGAAAGGGTGCTGGCACTACCTAGGCTTTGCGGGGTGCGGGGCAATCGGGGTGAGCTGAAACAGGTCTTCGGGGTTACTGCTAGAGGTATCCCTCACCATCGGATTGGAACGGGTTGATCACTTGGTACCGTACATGGTGACAGCATGGTGAGCCAGTAGGTAACGGAGTCGGGATCGGCAGACAGCTGTGACGCTCGAGTGCACTTGGCTTACTTCGCAGTGGCCAGATGGTTTGCCTGCAGGGCATCCAACATGCAGCCTCACGTATTTCTACGAGATGATGAGCTTGTACGAACATCTTCGAGCAATGATTTCCCGTGGTTTCGCTTCCGCGACACATTGCCCACCCCGGATCCCGCAAATTTCTCAGCCGGTTCCTTTGAATATGCCCTCACACTAACCGCTTGACTTTGTACACGTCTCCATCTATCCCCTTCCATCCGCCGCCACCTCAAATGTCAAACCATCGCCAACCACCGATAGATGACGATGTTATGCGTAACTAGCCCATCCCATATACAGAACTGCCAGATTTCGCTCATCGGTCGCACTTTGTATCAATTCATTGACCGTCGCCTTCGTACTCAGCGTCGTGCTCAGCTTCTTCTCCACAACACTGAGAGCCCTCCCAGCCTCACCCGCCTGCTCATCCTTCTTCTTATCGTCCCCTTGCACCTCCAATTCCGCCGCAGAGATACCAGATGGCACAGGCGTACGTTCCGGACCGGCAGTGCTGGAACGTTGGGCAGCGTTCGTGTCCTGCTGCTCCTGCATGCGTCGAGCCTTGGTGGCGGTTACGCTCCAGTTGACGAGAGGATCGTACCGCAGCACGTTCAAGAGTGTCATTATGGACTCGCGCTCTTCGCGGAGTGTATCCATTGTGAACTCACAGCAGCGGCGGAATACGCCTTCGGTCCTGGTATAACCCATTCCGTCGACGAGGTCGCGGGTGAGGCGGAATGGTACAACCTCCGGTACAGGTAGGACACGTCCAGCTTCGAAACTGACACCAAGGTCAATATGTACGACTTCTCCGCTTTTCTCGTCGAGGAGAATGTTATGGCAGTGGCGGTCGCCGAGACCAAGTACATGACCTAAGATGGAAATGGCAGCTGTAGACCGAGTGTATGCTAGGCGGCGTTCGAACCATTCATCTGGATCTTGGAACCGTTCGAGAAAGAAGTAGCGCATCACAGGATGGAAGTTTTCTGCGATCTTGTTCCAAACCTTTACGCGGGCCTGTAGCGCTTCTTGCTGAACCGCTCCAATATCCTTCCTACATTTATCCGGTTTATAGTCGTGCGGATAGTATCTTTCATGTGCAGGCATCAGCCATCCATGAAGCGGGGTTGTGTTTTGCACGAACTCCATGAGACCAGACCGAGTTGAAAGCGGAAGCACCTTGTAGGTGCGGATACCCAGGTTCCGTAGCCGTGTTGCAGTATGCTTTTTGAGCAAGCGAGAGACTTGGTCAAATACTTGCTCCATGATTGCGTCCTGTCGAAGATCATCGTTACCAGACTTGTACTGTACATAAGGTTAGAAAGCCTCGAAAATGTTGAAGATGGTACTTGCCAGCTGCTTGTAAGCGTGTCCATCAGAGCCGATAGCTGTAATAATCTTCGGTGCGCTCAGTCCGTTGGCGATGCTCATCCTAGATTTGAACCTAACAATCCTAGGAAGATGGCTGTAATCCATATCGGCGCGAACCTCGATTTGAAGAGTGGCTGGTGGAACCTTGTATGTTGGGACTTTGTGCATCAAAGCCTTTGACTCTGGGTATCTATCTAGTGAGATGTCTCGGCCTTGACGTTGTTCCTTGTCGTCTTTGAACATGGCAAGCGCGTGATAGATCTCGTTTGAGCGGAATAGAGTACTCCAGATTGTAGAAGAGCGTTTGTCCTTGGCCAATTCAGCCGCGAGGGAAGCTGCAGCTTTTTGGCGAGACTTAGCTGCCTCATCTTTTGACCTAATGACATCTTCCCTCGTAACATTGGCAGCTTTCATCTGCATCGCAAAAATTTGATGCATGCCATGGTAGGGATGCTCTGTACAAATGCGGAAGACTAGGTTAGTCAACAACTTTTGAAAGTCGGTCCGATCATGTTGAAGACGTGAAGACAGCTGATTCATCAGCAGCGCAAATTTCCCACTGGGAACTTTGTCGATATGTGCATGTACAGCTGAATTCGCGAGCATTGTCTCGGAATGCTCCAGCCAAAGCGAGAACACCCGGAGTGCATCACTATTGTACTCGTCACTCGCCTGCAGCGACAGGAGATAGTTCTCCAAACACTGGCGCAGTAATTCCTCCCGTCCTTTGCGTAGCCTCTCATATTCAGCATGGTCCAGTTTGTACCAGACGTGTGCTTTGTGGTGAGACCTTTTGTACGTCTCGCGTGTCTGCTTGCTTTGCTCCTGGCGAATCAGTCTCTCAAAATCCTGGATCTCCTGAGCTCTTCGATCCATGATAGATTTTGCACGGTCCCTGTCTGCGGCAGCTTCCGGGCTTTGCAGCTGTTTATCACAGAAAAGAGCAAATTCATGGAAGACTTGTCCGGGATCGGGTCCTTGCATTTGCCCTTTGAGCTCTCTGATTGCTGGCTTCAAGTAGTTCTGTATGATCTTTTCCGGTGTTGCTGACCGAGCTTCCGCTAGATGATGACCCTGGAGAACTTAGCAAACGTCGTTGTACGCAGCCAGGAAAACTCACTAGCTTGGCTAATAACACAGGAAGGCTTATCTTCTTGTCTTGAGAGTCGAAGTTGCCATAATCGACAAGCTCCTGTCGGATGCGTATGGACTTCTCCTGCTCTCCATGGTCCCACAAGACGTTGGCCTCTTCATATTTTGCACTGGCCTCGACATCAAGTCCAAGTGCTTTGCAGTCCTGTACGATGTCGCTCAGGTATGTCACACTTGTGAGTGATTCTTGTAGCGCTCCATGTCTTCTGCAAATAGTCGAAGTAGATACAAGAGCTTCGACTTCCATGCTGCGAAGTGTGCCGGCCCGTGTGTGCATGGCATCTAAAAGGGCATTGTTGGAACCCATAACACTCAATAGAGTCTCCCGGCACGACAACAGCTGACGTACGTCTTCAAATCTGAGTTCCAGTCAGCGCTGTTGTAAGTCTTGGCTTTCAACTCTTGAACGTACTGGCCGGTCTGCATCCATTTTTCTCGTCCCTTCACTCGATCCCAGGAAGCGAGCAACTGGTCGGGACTCCCACCACGGATGAGCTCGTCGGCCTCAGTTAATGCTGCTAAAGTGCGCAATCGAATCCTGGTCAAAGATGTGGAGTCTTGGCGCCCAGACAAGAACTCCATGGTCGCAAGCAGTTGGTTGTCGATGCTAAGTTTGGCACTGGCTTCGCCCGTGGCGTAGTGAAGACCTTGGAAAGCTTTGTAAAGAGTGCTGGACTCACTATGATTGAGCTCTGGTGCTTTGATGTCCCATTTACCAAGTTTCCGTGCTGTATGTAAGGTGTACTCTACCGCTTCGTCTCCAATGTCCCGCAACTGGTCGGTGGAAAGCAAGGCATTGGCAACACTGTCCATGTTGAGCTTGATCAAACTGTTAAGAAAGCCGCGCGAATCAGTCGCATCCAGAACATTCGAGCGGCGCATCTGGCTTCCAAAACGAGCTCCTCGGAACAGCATGCTGCTGAGGCCATCTCCCTCGTAGTCGAACCTGTCGATGGCTGATGAAAGACTAGAGCCTTGGTCAACACCGTAAAATGAGTCGGGTTCGTCCAGATTCTTGTAGATGGCAAGTTGTAATCTGACAGGCAGCTTAGGAGCCTCTTGCATAATTGATGACCTCCGTGAAACGCTCTTCACAGCGGGTGTCCCTGAATATGTTTCTGCGAACATCAACGCTGTACGAAACATACCACAGTTTGTGGCGGCTTCCGATGCGTGCAGCCAATCAATCTCTAACCACCTGTCTCGATCTACCCTCGTCATCTCCCTAGGAATTGGCTGGCTGCGGAGATAGATAATAGCTTGGAGGAGACTGCGCAAGTACGGTACATGTGACGGTTCGTGCTTGGAAAACCAGTCCATGATCGCCGCGGACATGGTTTGGCGAACTTTCCTGTCTCCTTGAACATCCTTGAGTAGAACGAGATGTAAGATGTAGGGAAATAGCGTATCGGCCATGTGACTCATACCATCGAGAAGTTTGGGAAGCGCCCCCAGTATATGGTCTTGAGAGGCGGCATTGCACAAAGCAATAGCGAGGTCCCTGATCCATTCTGCTGCTGCCTTGGTATGTGATGCAGGGGCGACAGCGTTTTCTAAAGATTCACTAGGTGATGCCGGAATTGTGGATGGCGAAAGATCTCCTTTCAGCGCTTCCACTAAGTGGTTGGGAATGTTGCGTACCACCTCGTCCGCTTCGTCTCGACGGAGTCGGGAGAGCCGAGAAACTACTACCCGGAGGGCGTCTTCTGCTAAGCTCACATTGTTGCGGTCGTCGCTGTAGAGCATGTCTATAATGTCTTGAATAACAGCTTCTCGTGAGGCCCGGCCTGCGATGTCTTTCATGTTAGGATCCTGTGATGACCATGGATGCGAATGAGCCGAGCTTCGCTCGACACCACCGAACGCACTGAACGCACGGCCCAATACTCGTGCCGCCCAACGAAGATAGCCATGGCCCACGTTGCCACGACGACACGAATCCCACACGAAAGGTGCATATCCAGCAGCATCCATATCATTTCCAAGTATGTCCTCTGCGGCATTAGATGCTGGTTGGAAATCTTGGCACAGCAAATTGAGTGCCACGTCTCGAGACGTTGTGTTCAAGAGCTTGCGACCTGATCTGACGTCCTCCAATATTTCGATCAGGAGCTTACTTTCCTCACTATCACGTATGGAATTACCCTGTGTAAGTACTTTGGAGGCCGCTGTTGTTATGAGCTTGAACGCATTGACTGAAGATCGATCATTGACCGTCAAACTCTCGGAATAACCTTTGAGTTTGGCCGTAAGCCATTCATGGAATGCTTTGGCCGAGTCCATAGAAGCCAAATGTTGGGAATGCTGCGTCATGCCCTCCTGGGATGAGCCAAGAAAGCTCCGTAGTGAGATCAAAACGGACAAGCCGATACCAGTAACAAAGCTGAGATTGTCGCTCAAGTACTGCACTCCATTCTGGAACAAGTATTGTATTATGCCGATAGTGTCTTCTGCACATTGAATGTCTGTAAGGAAGGGCCTTAGTGATTGCAGCGTCATCTGTAAAGGGTATCCTTGGTACGCTACCGAGCCAGCGAAAGCTACCACGATTCGGATCTTGCGGATCATTGATCGGGCGTACAACGAACCCAGAGCGGGATGAATCCTGTCTAGGAGCATCCGCAGGACAAGCGTGTACGTGGCAGGATTCCAAAAGCTTGTTATACCTCCAAACGTGCGGCGGCATAGCCGGTCAACTTGATCCGGGAGGTAGAAGGCAGAGAAGGATGGTTCGATACCGACACTGAAGTCTCCAGATGACTGAGAGATGTTGAGCATCGTTGTCAAGGCGTGGAAAGCGGGGTCGGATGAGTTACGTTTCTCAAGTGACTTCTTTATCTTCTCTTCGTAGTCAATGGTCTGAAATAGATGCCCTAGCGCTTGGGCAAAATATCTCTGATCTAAGGATACGTGTTTAGCCCCTGTAACAGGACCACTCTTGATGTTGCCTCTGTCACCGCTGACCTTCTGCTCATGGTCGGACTTGCTGATGAGCTTACATAGCAGCTGTTCGCTACTTGGTAGATTCTTTTTCCGTCCAGACCCTCTACACATATCCCAGGATATGGTGTAGGCGGCAGCTTTGCTGATGTTCCTTGCGAGTAATTCGGATACTTCGACACCTAGCTTCTGGCCAATGTAGTCGAGCTCAGACTCTATGCCAAGCATTATTGCTTGTCCGACAGCTTCTGACTCGACATCGCGTAGCAAATGTGGGAGTGAGTCGTAACCGAATGTCGTATATGGTATTTCTGCGAACTTTCGTTTGTGATCGAGCCAGGTGAAGATGACTTGAGGAGCAAACAACCGGAACAATGACATAGAATCAACGAGTTTCTTAGCACGCGCCACTTTAGATATGCAGTGGCTTGCATGTAGAGCTGCGGTAGAGACAACACCAGCGGTTGCAAAAATACGGTACACGCACTGCCTGAGCAGAGTATGCCAACGCGAGGCGAGTTTAGACAAGACGAGCAGACGTATCGCGATGCCTTCCAGATCTTCCCCATCTCCGGGAAGGTGGTTATCAACGTCATGCAAGATATCGTCGTGTGTAGAAGGAGACCAGACTTCGAAAACGGTTGGCAGCTTCTTAGCGATGTGGTATTTGACAGTCATCTCGCCCTTTGACAGGAGTTGGAAGAGTCTTGTCCGCACTGATGGCGATTTTGCGTCGTTCGAGATATTGTAGTACGATAGCATACCGTGTAAAAAATCAGCGACACGTGTTTGCAGACCTGGGGATGCGCGAACCCCGCTTTTCTCCATGTCCCTGGTGTAGTATTCGTACAGTGCTTTCGTCTGCTCTTGAACTTCCTCTGATTCCTCATCAATGGGTTCTGGATTCCACACTTTGGTCATTCCGGTCAGAGTTTCAATCATCATGCAGTTGGCTACTTCCGATGAGTTGAATTCTCGCGCAGTTGGATCGATTAAAGCTTCCATTAGCCTTTCCAGGAGTTTGAGGCAATCGGCTGCTGACATGTGGAAGCGACCACACAGGATCCCTTGAATCAGTTGTCGAGAGCGGAGTAACTCAGACTGGGATTTAGAGACCAAGTGCTCAACGAACTCGACAGGTATTGTGTCTCGCTCATCCTCGAACTGATCAGCCACAGACGAGATAAGGTGGAGATAGGTAGCACTGCATGCATGTAGTGCGCCTGCTTCTCCAGAAGCCTGAAGGTCGTGACGTGGCACCTCGACTTCATTTGTAGATGTACCATTAGACAT
Source organism: Paraphaeosphaeria minitans (assembly GCA_015832175.1). Taxonomy (NCBI): domain Eukaryota; kingdom Fungi; phylum Ascomycota; class Dothideomycetes; order Pleosporales; family Didymosphaeriaceae; genus Paraphaeosphaeria; species Paraphaeosphaeria minitans. The sequence continues at coordinate 929,889 of WJXW01000004.1, read as the reverse complement.
TTGCGAATCCATGCCACCTTCAAGATCCATGAGGTCTTCATCTTCAGCGTAAAAAGATCGTTTAGTCTCCTGCCTGCTGTTAAGAGCACGACGCAGATGGGTTGCCAGATACGAAACACCGGCCTCGTGAAAGACAGTGGAGAAGAGAGTTTTCAGAGAGGCAATATCGGGCAGGCTAGCGGCGCACGTTTCGAGAACCGCTTCCATTTTGTATTGCTCAGTTTGAGGTTTGGCGAGCAAGTGGCTTAATGATTGTGCGACACTGTCTGTAGCAGCATCTAGTGCCGCCACAGGACGGCCGTTGCGGTGAAGCAAAGCGCTCAGCGCCGCCGTGACAATGCAAAAATTGGTGATAACGCGCCACATGTTTGAAGTGATGCCCTGTGGATTTTGCTGTGTCATATCTTTCCACCGTGACTTGGTCCGCTCTAGCTCACTGATGCAGAAGTGCACTATGCGGCCCTCAAGTTGAATGGCGTAACTCGATGGCGTGCAATTGACAGCACCAGATGCAAGTTCCAGTCCTCGGATGAATTTCTCTTGAGGCTCAAGGAGTAGGAGGTACGCAGAAAGATCGGCGAAGTTAACGATTCGTAGACGAGCCTGGGCTATGGGCCCAAGAATCTGGAAAGCGGCGGGTCGTACAGGAGCGACAGAACGATCCAGACACGCATGTAGCAGAGAGAGTATATCACGAGCATCGCAATGATGTGCGTTGAGAGAAGTCGACGTTCGTTCTGCCCAAACGTCTGTTCACATGGTTAGCCAGTCATCGATGATTCCATGCAGGTGCTTACGTGGGGTCCATTTGCCAAACAGCCAATTGAGAATTCTTTCAGCGGTCATATCATGACTAGTAGGGTTATCCTTGACCCTCTCACGGATCAACGTAGTCATGAGAGCCGCGCTTGTCTCTGTAAGTAAAGCTGGTCCACTGAGCTCGATCGAGAATAGCATGTTTTGTACACTAGCAGTGACGGCTGAGAAGGAAACAACGTCGAGCTTCAACAGCACATCCATCAAATGGCAGGCTGCGCGACACGAGGATAGAGACGTGACGGCTCGAGTTGCAGATTGCCAGACCGAAGACCAGTAGGGCTTTAGCGCGTCTTTGGTAGCATGCTGCTGGCAAGCGGTTCTGTTTACATCAGCATTCAATCACAAGCTTGAGTAAGACAACTTACGCTGCTAGTGTTATCATGGCCCAAGACGAGTGTACGGAGTTCTCAGCCGAGATGATCACGGTTAGCTTCTCCAATACAATCAGAATCTGGTCCTCATCAAGTGGGAGATCCTGCACCATGAATGCAAGAACTTGGAGGGCAGATCGTCTAGCGTTGGAACGAGTCTCGGAGACATGTCGAAGGTATTCATCAAAATGATGGGTGATGCGATGACGCTTCGTGGCTAGTTCATCATCACGGTCATGGCCACGAGCTAGCTTGTGTTTTCTACCATCCAGCATGGCGGATAGCTTTGCGATGTACGCGACTGTAGCCCACAAGGACTCGTAACGGACATTTTCAGTATCCATGGAAAACGTGTGCGTTGAAAGTGGATGAGCGTTGGCAGCCACTCCACCCGCTTTGCGAAAGCAGAGATAATCTTCCTCTAAAAACTGATGGGCCGTAGCCTCATGTCTGCGTCTGTAGTCGCTGTAGAAGGCTTCAACAAGCGCTTCTGTATCGAGACTAAGTGCATCATCACTGTCAATAGCCACGAGGTGTCGAAGATGTGCTTCGATGTAAGTCAAGGTGATCATGACCTCGTCCCTTATAGCAGGGTCAGACCACAGCGATCTCAACAGCGGCAGGAGCTCCCTGATGACTTGTTCACTAAGTTGCGAATTGGACAATATGACGCGAGGCAGCATGGCATTAGTTGCTGCAAGCGCGGCGGAAGTTCCACGGCCCGTCTTCTTCTGAAGAAACGCGATGAGGGCATCAAGAATAGCATGTGCGCAGGATAGAACGGGGGCATTGGAAGCCTTGGCAAGCATGTGCAGGCATTGAACTAGATCCTCAGCCGCAATCGTCTGTTCGTCAGTATAGCGTCTGCTCCGCGACGCAGTGCCCCGTGGGGTGGTTCTTGGTGCGCTGTCATTGCCTCGCAGACTGGGCCTCGGTGCGCCGTCGGTAGACTCGAAGGGGGTTCGAGCGCGACTAGAGACCGTTGTCTCCCAGCTGTCGTGCGGGTCTTCTTCGGCGACAGAGAGGATGGTGGACAGAGACTCGATGCAGAACTGGACGGTGTCATGCCAGCAATCGTGCGACATGCGCTCTACATGGGGCTGGTATTCCAACAGAGCGCGGAGGGCTTTGGGGAGCTCGTCGAGAGGGCCGAGAAGAGTCCCATTCTTGTCGGGCAGCAGTTCGATGATGGTCTCGACGATCAGCTCGACGGTGGTGGCCTTGATGGTGCGCAGGGCCGAGTTGATGACATGGCGCAGGGCAACGACAGCGAGCTGGAGGAGGGTTGCGTGGGTTTTGACCGACTTGGTCTTGCTGGCGAGGTGGTGCTGGTACGTCGAGCGCTCGTCGCGCAGGCACTGAAAGAGCGTCTCGCACAACGCCAGGTACGCCTTGTTGGTGATGGTCTCGAGGCTCGCCTTGCCATGATTGTGCCTCAGGATGTGGATCAGGTCCTTGAGGCCGGCGCCGCGCTCCTTGACTTTTGTCGACGCGATCAAAACTACAATCCGTCAGCCCAGCTCAGCCGTGCGGCGTGCGGCCCAGTGTCTTACCCTTTGCGTCCTGGATGCTGGTGACGCCCATGCTGGAGGCCTCGCGCAGTGCACCCCCGGGCTAGTTGAGCAGCGAGTGGAGAGCATCCCCTAGCCTCTGCCGGCCAGCTGAAGTGCAGTGCAGGTCGCCGTGGTGCGCATAGTGTTGCCCCGCTAGACGTCGGACGCGTCTGCTCTCGGGGGTCCGCACTTAGGGTGAATGCCAAGGGAAGGCGCGTCCGAGCTCCCAGCAAGCGTACCTACCTAAGCGCAAGCGCGTCCAGCAACATTTGATGGATATCTTTGACAGCACCGCGCCCTCCACGACCTTCTCCTCGCCTCGCCCCACCCCGCCCTGCCCCGCGCATGATGCGCAGAGCCCCCCTGCAAACCCCCCATGGCTGACGACGACGGCCTCCAGGCCCTCGAGGCGCTGCACCGCGACCTATGCGCCCTCATTGACAACCGCCTGCCGGTGCTCGATCGCCTGTACCACAACCTCGAGGACCACCTCGACAGCCTCAAGGCGCTCGTGAGCAAACGGGGAAAGAACGATCAGAGTAGGAGCACGCTCAGCTCGGGCAACATCACCATCGACGGAGAGAAGTACGAAGTAAACGACGAGTTCAAGCAGGAAGCGCTCAATGTTGCCGAAGAGCTGGACCTGGACGAGCTGGAAGCTGCTGCGTGCTTCCTGGGCGCCCAGCAAGAGGCTCAGGACCTCGACCGCCCGCAGGCGCAGACTGCCATTATCCGCTTCCATCGTCACCGCGAATACATCCTCCTATGCCTGCGTATCTTGATGAAGGCCGCGCTCGACAGCGGCGAAGACGAACCTGCCCAAGATGACAGGCTGCAATTAGCCGTCGACCTTATCGTGGGCGTACATGGAACCAACAACTTTGCTTCTGCGTATCAGTTCTGGGGAAGGTGCCTGGACAGCATGGGCGACATTGAGACATGGCTGCAGAAGATTGCAGAGCGCCTCCAGAGTGCCCAAATTGTTGGCCAGTCTCAAGCTGCGAGCTTCAATGAGGTCATGACATACCAGCTACAGAGTCTCACCCGCCAGCACGAAAACCTCGCTGCGATTTGCACACACATGGTTCGAAAAGGGTTCGCCAACATGGAAAACCTCAAGGCGCTCATCGGGCGAGCAAAGACCATCGACAAGCATGACCTCATAATAATCCACTATGTCCCAGTCATGATGCGCCTTATCTCGCACATTGCCTCCGAGGCGAACACGGTGACCAGGGATGCGCGAGCGCTGCACAGCTCGCTGCTTGCTGCCAGAGATAATGAGCCATGGGCACAACGGAGTCTGCAAGCAGCTGCGTTGGCTTGGTGGTTGGCCGAGTACAGTGGGCGATACACGGATCCGAACCACCAGGATGTTGATCTCAATGGTGTCAATTTCGACCAAGAAGCCATTGCTCGCTCCGACGCTTTCATGCGTGCCCTCGACGACGGCGCATTCCACTTCATGCTCTCCTTCAGCCAAGACGTGCGACCGACGCGCTGGTATGATCCCCAGAAGACTAGCATGATCTCGTCATTGTTGCAGGACGCGGCCGTATTGGCTCCTGATTCACCTCAGGCTGAAGATTACTTCCGGATACTCGTCACGGAACAGTTGCAATTTTTTGTTGATTCCTTCATTACCAATATGCCCGATACGCTACGAAAGTTGAAAGCGGAAGAAGACGACCAGCGGAGGCGCTTGCAACTACATTTCCAACAGTCCACGGGAGATTATCCTCTACATCTCGAGCGATTCCTTGTCGTCATCTCATATGCATATGATGGTTCACCAGATGCCGCCGAAGATTTCTGGTCCGACAAGGAAAGCAATCTCTACGGTTTCCTTCAGTGGGCCGCCAAACGTCAGCCCACGCCACGGATTGCCATGTTCTGCGAGATGCTCCGCGCCATCTCCACCGGAAACGCGAATGCCGACTCTGCGCATCGCTTCTTACTGGAAGAAGGAGCATCGTCTACAGGCAAGATTCGAAGGACTAGCTCTCTCAGTTATACCCACATATTCAGTGAGTTGATCGAGTTCCAGCTCAACATTCACGAGCCGAAGAAGACCATACAAGGTGGCTTGTACGCACCGTCGCAGCATGCCGTAGACCAGATCGTGGAACCTGAAAGTGCAACGATGCTTGAGAGTTACTTGCGTTTGCTGACCCACCTCTGTCGTGAGTCTGCGTTGGCGCGTCATTATCTCCTAGAGCATCCAGAATATAACCTGGCGGGTATCTGCTTCGGTTTGTGCACCGATAAAGTGGTCACTGGTCTTCGCGCAGCCGCATTTGATACCGCATCGGCCTTACTTGTGGGCAAGGACAAGGATCGATCGACCGCCACATGGAACACTTTGGACGAGTGGACGGTTTCTGGGTTCTATGTCAGCTCGAAGCAATCCAGCGCTCTGAATCCCACTCCCCGCGATGATTTCTGGGCCACGCTTGCTGATGGCTACGACGAGTCAATTGCGTTCATCCGCCTTTTACAAGCCTTGATTGAGCCTTATCCGGAAAACGATACGCTGAACGACAGTCTTCCGTTCCCAGAATCGCTGGGTTCGAATCGACGCATCCCTGGTATCGAGAACTACATTGATTTTGTCATGCAGCAAGTATTTGCAGACAGAAGCCTAGAAGTACAAGAGCCATTGCAGCGCCACGTGTTGAGATGGACCTGTCTGAGATTCATGGTTACCTGCTTGCAAACTTTCAACGAGAACTTGGTTGTCTTTGCTAACAAGTCGAACATTCCGGTCGACGAAGTCATCGAAACTTCATCTCTGGCTGCATATGTTACCCTTCATCCTTTCACGAGGGTAATGGAATGGCTTTTCAATGACAAGGTCATCAAAGCTCTCTTCGCATCATCCCATCACAACGTTGCTGAAGTCGATGCCACTCCCACCGATTCACCATTAGTTCAATCGTTGATGTTGAGCATAGAGGTGATGGATCTTGTCATGAAGTTGCAGGCTACTTACTTGGACATTGTACGCCCGCTGCTGAAGCAGCAAAACTCGATGCAGCGTACACCTGTTTCGAATCTTTCGTTGGCCTCATTTGAGGATGCTGTTCTCAATAACCTCCAGGTCATCGTCGATCTTGGCCTATACTGCGGAACCGGACACGAGTCGCTTACAATAGCCTCTCTCCAACTTCTGGAGAGGATGGCATCATCGCGCAAGCTTGCAGTATCTCCAGCCAGCTTTGGACAACGTACCGGTCGTAGCAAGATCGTTGGTATACTCGAAAAAGACAACGAAGCTGAACGTATTGGTCGCTCATTGGCCAACCTTTTGAAGTTCAATGTGGATGAGCTTGACGCTCTACAAGAAGCACCTGGCTATGTTATCAAGCTCCGCATCCTCGAGTTCCTCAACAGCTGCCTCGTCGCTGTGTCTCAAAGGCCAACAATCGCCCATATCCTTCTCGGCTTGTCTTGCGAAAATAATACGGTAAAAGTTGCCCCCGACAGCCTGTTCGACAATGAAAGTTCACTTTTCCATGCGATACTACTACTTGCTTACCACTATCCTGCTGGAGATGGTGGTAATCACATTGCGTGGATGTCCATTATCAAGACTAAGTGCTGGGAAATCCTTCAACGGCTGTGGATATCACCATTGACCGGTAGCATTGTCATGGAGCAGATGCGGGAATTCGGTATGCCTTTCGAGGAGGCGATACGCCTCCAAGTCGTTGACCTACGCACTCCCTGGGATGGAATGTCGCTTCAGCAAGGCCTCGAGGAGGTTGCGGCGGGCACGATGTCGTCGTTCTTCATTGGCCAACCAGCCTTCGCGCTCCAGCTTTTCCTGCAGCACCGCGCCGCGTTTCTGGATTACGAGTCTCGAGAGTTAAGATACAGTGTAAAGGAGGGTCTCTTTAGCTTGAAGACTAGGATACAGTCCCTTCTGCTCGGCACAGCTATACGACCCGGCGAAGATCCTGTACGCACCGCTGACATCTTCAATCTGTTTGACTTCATGGAATTTTCCTACCCCGAGCCAGGCGAAATGCACCATGAATTCTTCCTTGGGGTCAATCTGATGTCCTGTCAGGACACAAGAGACGGTGTCACCATGTATTCAATACCTCTTTTGGAACAGGTCATGCTACTGAAGATGAAATACTGGAGGAAATTTGAAGGTCTGGATGGCGAGGAAGAGATCAAGAGAGTACAAGAGGGCGATATGCTGCTCGAGCTGTTTGAGGACTGGAACCGTCGCACACAGCTTGCTCGTTATCACAAAGATATTCTGCGATCTTGGGTCCAGCTTCTGATTGTTACACTCCACGCAGGTGAATTCGATGACAGCGAACGAACAGCATTCATCCTCCAAGCTTTACAAGTCATCCTGCCAAAGCTCGAGCTTTCCTATGGGACCGACATAGACACAGCATTGCAGCTGGCCAGTCTTTCAGAAACTCTCATTGAGAGAATAGACCTCAAATCCAGCGCATTCGAAAATACAAGGAATGGCGACCTGGCCAACGATCGGCTCGCGCAGCTCTTCCGCGCCGCTCTGGCAGGAGTTTACAGCCCCATATCAACCTCTCGTCTCCGAGAGTATTGTTACCAAATATGTTTTCGCTATATCCAGGGCACCTTCGAGAAGGCCACCAGAGGCTCACTGCTGGGACGCCATACGCTGACTACCATGAAGAACTGTGGCAGCCAGCTTTTGGAGGTAGTGTGCGATGATGCATACAGTGGCGAACGGACGTGTCGCATCTCGGCTTTGCTTCTGCTCAACGCGTTCGTCGCAGTAGCCACTCGACAAGAATCCAAATACATGCTCGACACGTTTGGCTCGCTAAATTTCACTGGCGTGCTCGTCGACAATATCAAGCACATACCTGAGGAACTCAAAGCAGCCACTGGGTCTCAAGTAGCTGTACTGCTGTCTTACTACGACGCCAGCCTTGCACTCCTCCTCCGGATCTGCCAAACCCATGCTGGCGCCACATCTGTACTCAACGCGGGCCTATTCCCCTCTACCCGTGAATCGCGTATCTTCAATGTGGATCCAGACATTGGTCTCGAGTTCGACGACCCCAACGCACTCAAGAAGTACTATGAGCTCATGCTCTCTGTCCTGCGTGTGATCAACGCCGCGGTGCTGGCGCGTGGGCGCCAGAATGACCAGACAGTTTTTGCGGCTCGCGAATTTCTGAAAGAGAGCAGACACAGTATGGTCGCTATTTTCAAACGAAGTGTTAACGTTGGTGTTGGGATTGGACAGGATGGCGTCTTGATACAGGATTTGAGCGAATTGGTGGACTGCTTCACGGTACTGGTAGAGGTAACCGGTTTTCTAGAGGTATGTGCGAGCGAACGTGACTTGACAGATTCAAATACTAACTGAGAATTAGTTTGAAGACTCATCAAGCCAGCAGAAGACAAGACAGAATATGTTTTCGTAGCAGGGTTGCATCAGTGGCAAACCCCAGGTAGACGGGATCGAGGGTTCTAACCATGCGACCGTACTTAGCCACATTGAACACATTCTGAATCCTGCATACTTTCTGCATTGCATTACACTATCCTTTTTTCCTGTTTTGGTACTTATGGTGTTTTGTCTCCTGTTCGGCAAAAGTATCCGAGAGACCGAGCCTTGGCAGCCGACATGGCGCTGACTCGCTCTTTGTTGAAGCACCACGTTCAGAAGCTTGGGTACGCGCAGCCCTTGCTATCTCGGTACTTGCACCTTGAAATATGACGCGCGGTGTGTACGTCGCCATCATACTGGCTGACTAGTATCTGCCGGCTTATGACCAAGGTTGTGGAAGATGCAGAGTAGATGACGGGATGACAGATGTGTTACTTGTTTTATGTGTTTAATGTAGAGATCAACATTTTTTTCATGTCAACGTGCAGACAAGATGTAAGCCAGTGCTTCTACTAATTAGATTCTTTCCAGTTGATCCTATGGTGACTCATGCGCCTTTGCCCAACTATCGTCTCAATGTGACAGCGCATCGCCAGTGCTCATGTTGACGCGGAGACTACATCGCGGTTCCCTTTGGTGCATTCCAGGGGACGACATGACCTTCTCCACAGAGTAGCCGCAAGCTTGTTGAATTGCTGGGCTCATATACACTTGTACTTTTTCAACAGTACGAATTTATGCGTCCTCGGTGAAAGCAGTGTACTCCTCCTTGGTCATGAGCTTGCCCTCGGGCTCGCCGCTCACGGCAATCTTGACAATCCAGCTGTCACCTTCCGGGTCCTTGTTCAGGTTGCCGGGCTTCTCCTGCAGGGCATCGTTGACTTCAGTGACAGTGCCGCCAATTGGGCTAAGAATGTCCGAGGCAGACTTGACCGACTCAACAGCACCAATGGCCTCACCAGAGCTAACTTCCAGGTCCACCTCGGGGAGCTCGACGTAGACGACGTCGCCGAGAGCCTTCGCGGCGTATTCAGAGATACCGAGCGTGACTGGACTGGCTGTGAGCATGCAATCGGTGTGAAGAGTGGAAGGTGCAATGCGACATACACGTCTTGCCGTCGGCAGAAGCTTCGATCCACTCGTGGTCCTCGGTGTACTGCTTCTCCTTCACTGCGCATCCGTCAGCAACGCTAGCCACAATGCGCGGGAACCAAATTGTGTACGCTGCGCGGAGACGGTGAAAAGCCGCTGCTGTTGGATGCTGGCCTTCTGCCACTGGCACGCAAGGGGAGCTTGTCTGCGGGTGGCAGACGAGGTCAATTGGCGGGCGGCGCGGGCGACGGAGAAGCGGGCGGCCATTTTGCGTGTGGGAGTGAATTGGAAGCGCGGGAGGATGGGAGGGAAAAGACTTGGTGCAGCTGTCTCTCTCGTTCTCGCTCTCGTTGTGCCTGTCGGGTTTGGAGCTGTCTGTCCCACTAGAATAGCGAGCAGCGAATGACGCGGGCCGCCCGCGTTGGGGCTAGGACCGAAGCAGAAAAATATGGCAGCGCGGCCGTCGGCTGTCGGGCAAGCCTCCGAGCATCTTCCAATTCACACCCCTCCCGTCTCCCCCAGACACGCCCAACGCGACAGCCTGCCAAGATGCTGTACGAAATGATCGGAGTGGTGCGCATGCCCCGTCAGCGGCTATACGCGATGCGACGACGACGACACTGACAGCTGCAGGTGCGCCCCGGCCGCCTCTCCGAAGTCAAAGAGTAACCCTCTTCTTTCCTCCCTACCACAGCGCTCTCTGACCCACGCCCGCAGAATCGCAAAGACGGCCGGCAAGATCGTCCTCGAGAAGAACGGTGTCGTCCGCGGCGTCACCAACTGGGGCACCTTCCTCCTGCCCAAGCCCGCGAAGAAGCTGCAGTCGTCGCACAATGTCGGCCACCACTTCATCATGCGCTTCGACGCCAGCGCCCGCACACAGCACTCCCTCCGCCGCACAATGAGTTTGGACCCGCGTCTGATACGCTACTCCATTGTCAAGATGGGCACCAAGTTCGAGGAGATCAAGGACATACCCGGCCAGGCCAGCTTCAGATAGGCGAAGAGGCATTTAGGCATTGAGAGACGGCTTGTAAGATGTGTACACTAAAAGACCATGCATTGGACTGGCGTTGTTGGCATATGTATATCATGGCGGGGGGCGACATGTACTGCATGCGAGAGCAACCAAATTCGACGAGTACTCTTGAAATTCACCCTATTGTGCAGGCGCCGTTTGCGACTGGTGCTTTCCCGTGGATAAGGGACCGGAGAAGCGTATCCTTGAGGATAATCAGCACGAGGCCATCACGCGCCTGGCAGCTCGACTCGATACGTGCGGCTAACCTTTGCGTACCGAATTTATCGCCGAACAGGTTGTACTACTTCGTTGATATGCTGCTTAGCTTGCGGGTGGGCAAGGTAGAACGTGTAGATGAGCGGTACAAGGCTGGAAATCCAGCAATTGAACACCATCTGCAGAGCTATGTCCAGTACCACGTCACGATCAAAAACATGGTGTCGTAAATGCGAGTTCCATCCTGCCCAAGGACTGTTTCTCTTAAAGGCCTGGGGTTCGTGGTCACCATGCTTTATTTTGATACTAATGTGATCTACCCGGCCTTGATCTCCATGTTCTTCAAGAATGCGACTACGGATTTTAGATGTGGTATCGTGGCAAAACCTGAAAGGCAGGACGCTGGCTTTTATCTTCTTGTCCATGACGGGATATCGATGGGCGCAGTATCTGCCGATTGCCTCCATTCAGTTCGACGTGCCGCAAGTCGAGTTGGGCATCTCCGGTGGATTGGCAGGCATGTCAAGATTTGCTGGCGGTGCGATTGCTACTTCTGGTACGTATCCCCTGCATAGCGTCTCCCAAATCTGTCGTATGGTGGCCAGACTGCCTTGTATCTAGAGTACCCACGTGATCAGTATACAGCACTAGGCCAGAAGTCTGAATACAAACAGTCTATATTCTGCCTGCCCTCAGTTAACACGCAGTACTCGGATATTTGTCCTAGTGCCGTAGGCAGTGCATCATGACATCTCAGAGGTCACGCTTCTAGCAATTTGTAGCAGTGTATACACCACACCTATGACCAACGCCCAATCCACTAATAATACCGCCCCTCTTAGTCCTGGCTGCCGTCACAGCCGCCGGCCCCGATTCTTCCTCCGTGTCCGCACTCCTTGTCGCTCTAGGTACCTCTAGGTGCCGATTCCCTGCCTGTCGACACCGAGACGGACATGTTCCATCGGCTTCTACCAATACGCAGAGGAATGCGTGTGTATCTCAGCAACAAAAGAGGGGTACACTTTGAAATACGTCGTTCTCCAGAATGACGACTTCGGCACACTCAAGATGGGCCAAGTGAGCACCCGTAAGATGTTTCCGGTCTATGATCGGAGAGCAATCGAAGCCGACATGTCATCTGCAGGCTCGTATACGGCCGCGTCGCAGGCCTTCGCAAACGACATAGCAGAAATGTTCCAGAGCTTCGATGTCGCCATGCTCACCTGGGTTAAATCAGCGCGATGAACTCCACTGCCGCAGAACCATAAACCTCTATTCCGAGACCACAGGAACGCACAGGGAGACTTCAAACGCCCACAGGCGCTGCGACTGAGGCGCAGCCAGCTTTAAGATCGGGAAGGGTTTCTACGGGTGCCAGAGTTGATATGGGTGTTGGCATACCCTGCGCGCTCCTCCTCGGCCTGCTATTCGGATGGTGCCTGGAGCCATCCAGCGGAGGGAGACTCCACGAGAAACCGAAAATCACTGTCGTCTGGCGACCGTCTCTCCATTGACGTTGAAGTAAGCATGCAAACCTGTCGTATGACGACGCCATGAAGCCAGGGTACACTCCATCGAGGTCCTAGTCTCACGCAAAGCCCCGACAGCTCGGAGACAAGCCCCTTTTTTCTCCCTTCTTCCCCGCATGGACGTGCGTCTCGCTGACTCCGTAGAGCCCAAATCTCTTGTAAGAGGTGGTGAACGTGGGATTATGCTGCTCCCTGTTAATCAGGCTTGAATGGTCGATACTGATCTAGGCCCACAGCAGTGACTCATTGCAAGCATCCAATCCAATGCTACTGCATGCTGTACGGGGCTGTGCCACTTGTAAAGTCTCATCAAGTGAGAATACACCGTGGGACGGCGCGACCAAATTCACCTGCGTTATCATCGCCACCCACGGTGCATTGGGAACCACACCCTTGAGACGTTCAAGCCCAATGGCTAGCTCGCGAGGTCTAAGTTTACCAAGTGGAGTCAATCTGCTCCGCAACTGTCCTTCCTGCTCCACTAACAGTCGTACTTATTACATCGCCAAGCATACCCACAGTGAAAAGAGCCAAAACTTCGGGTTTTGCAAAACGGACACCCTGCGTCTCGATCCACAGACCGCGTGCCTACGTATACGCATGCTCGACCTGAAACTCTTGCCACGTTTTGGCGAAGTCCGACGTCTCGAGGACGGTCATATTCCCGGCCGCGCATGCGCCCGATCCGCCTTCGCGAGGTAGATCTTCCGGCTTTGAGCCCCGCTGGGAGTGTCTGTCCGGGGTAGATTTGGGCGCATCTGTGGTGGTGTGGCGTGCAGGCGGGAAACATGGTGTTGGTGTTGATGTTGGTAGACAGGTTTGGAGCGGTTAGAATAGGCGCCGGGTGGGTCCACGTTGGGCTGGTGCAGAGCACATCATGCACCAGAGTGGATATCGCTGGGCTGCAACGGAGCCTCATCCCGTCTTTTTGGAACCCAATCGTTGGTTCGGGCAGCGAATTTAGTAGATCGTCGAGAAGTGGGGAGGTTAGAAAAAAAGAGAAGTGAGCCAGATGGATGCTAGGCGAGAGAGTAGCCAGGAATGGACTCCTCTGGGAGGCGTTGGAGGAAATATACGCTAGTTTGTATGTAGATTGTGTACTCTGAAAGGTTGCCCGTAAAGGTAGACAAGATCAGGACAGAGGCCCACTCGTTCTTGGCATGGCTGGCGGAGCTGTTCGGTTCAGCCCTGAAATCCGTGTCTCCCAAGCATCCCTTGGTCACACGACTTTCACTTTAGCTTTGGTGGCGCCAGACGAAAGGGCAAACTCGTCCAAAACATTCTTCTAGGCACAGCATACGACTCAGAATCACACACCTTCAAGGATGCCACATGGAACCTTGCCTGATCTGCTTCCTGCCAGGAGAAAGTGGCTCTTCAGAGAAGTGACGGCCACCGATCGCCATCTACCTGGTTTCTTAAGATCGAAATGTGCCGGGATACTGTTGTCGTACAAAACGCGCACTTGGCCATGAAGAGACAGACAAATCCAATCGTGTCTTAGATCGTGGCTTAAGGAATACATCTTCATCTCCTCTAGCCTAGAGGATCAATAGTGGATTAGGTTTTTCGAGTCGCCAGCTTGTGACTTGAAGCCGTGGAGATGATTGTTGTCAACGACGACGGTCGTCAATCTCACCGCACCAATCAACAGCAGACAGTGTCTTCCTTCCGCATTTCTCCAATTTCAGTACGGGCGGGGGTCCACGGCACTAGTCACTTCCTCTGTCAATCGTCAGGTTTCACAGCGTCTATGTGAAACCGGTTTGTGGGAGCAGATGGGTGAAAAGCTCGGGTCGTACATGTTCTCGAGGCTAACGATCTGTCGTCAAGTGCTTACACTGAGGGAGGGCCACAGTAGCACCACCGAGCGATGTCATAGGAAAGTAGAATAGAAGCGGTGTCATAGGAGAGTAGAGTAGAGGCGATGTCATAGGAGAGTAGAGTAGGGGCGTTGTCATAGGAGAGTAGAATAGAGGGCGTCGGCACAGTGAATCTGAATGTGCGTGCCTTGAAGAAAACAGTCTGGCGCGGCGCGCTGGGCACATCTGCGCCAATGAGGCACTGATTCGCAGGACGGCAGGGTCGAGGAAAGGTGGTCAAAGTTGACTCGGAGATGTGCACGATGCCCGTGGGTGGAAGAGGAAATGCGACTGCATTGGGCGTCGCAGCATGTGCGGCTTCTCGAGCTCTGTCCATCATTAGGGCACCAAGCTGGTTGAAGCGGCGCCCTTGACCTCGGCTCACGATAACGTCGTTGGCCAATGGTGGGCATCGGGCGATGAATAGCTGGTGCTGGTTACTGCACGCGTCACTGTGGTGCTATTGTAGAGGGCCACCGGTGTGCCTGGTTGGGGAGCAGACGAATGATATGGTGACTAGGACCAGATGCTAAGTTCGGCGAGGGTACGGTTTAGTGAGCGAGGTGAAGACGGGGCGGGTTACACAAGACACAGGTGTCTCTACATAGTTGGTCTGCAGCGGATGGCGGCCGGCCAAGCAGGCGCCAAAAGGGATGACGTGTGGCAGGTTGCTGTCAGCGGCCGGTGGGTGGCGAGAAGGAGAGGCGGCGAGAGAGAGGCGGCGAGAGAGAGGCGGCGAGAGAGAGGCGAGAAGGAGAGGCGGCGAGAGAGAGGTGGGATATTGAAACGAGGCCGGAGCCTGGAGGTGAGTTGTCAGCGCTCGTTCCTGCTTGATGCGGGTGGCGTGGTGGCCTTGACGTGGAAGGGACGCAGCAGATTGGGCAGTCGACGACATCGGGTACAGGAAGAAGTCTAGCACACGATGCGCGGACGGATGTCGCTGATGTCGCTGGTGTTGCTGGTGTTGCTGGTGTTGCTGGTGTCGCGGATGGTGGAGTTGCGGGGCGTGGAAATGGCACGGCGTCTGCTAAGGCTAGCTGCCGCTGCCTGCCCGCTTTGGAGGGGGCCAGGGTGCACGTCTTACCTAGCGCACCAGGTAGTCTAGTCTACCGTAGGTACATGGAAGCCCAGATGGACGAGTCCAAGAGGCGGTGAGCACCACGTCTGGCTGGATGCTCCGTCACCACCGCGGGCGGGCAGCCCCGGAACAACAGCGAGGGCGAGGTGAGGGCGTGGTGAGGGCGAGGGCCAAGGGCGAGAGAGGTTTCGGTTTCAGGTGTGGTGACGCCTCTCGACACGATGCGACGGCATGCGACGGCCATTGGCGAGTGGAACAGCTGCACCTCATCTGCAAACAGCCGCGCGCCGGCCAATCGAGACAGCAGACGAATAGTACGCACATCGCGATGAGTCGCAAGATCGCCCTCAGGGAGTCGCACTTCTGCGCGGCGCCAGAGCAGACCACCCCAGCCGACTACCTAGATACGGTACACACGCAACGAGGGCACCGCGGGACGGGACTACCGCTATGGGCTCTACCGCTATGGGCTTTTGCACGCCGCAGTCGACGACAATCAAAGCCCCAGGCCATCCATATTGCCATGTCCAGACGCCAGCAACAGCCTGCTCGCCGGCTGCATGGGTGCTGTCGAGTCACCCACACGCCCGAATCCTGTGGAATGCGCAGAGCCAGCAGCCAGCAGCCAGCTAGACAGCCAGAGAGCCAGCAGCCAGACAACCGGACAGCCAGACAGCCAGACAACCAGGCAACCAGCAGCCAGCAGCCAGCAGCCAGAGAGCCAGAAAGCCAGACAGTTAGACTAGACAACCGGACAGCCAGACAGCCAGGCAACCAGGCAACCAGCAGCCAGACAACCAGCAGTCATACAGCCAGACAGCCAGACAGACAGCCAGACAGCCAGACAGCCAGACAGCCAGACAGCCAGACAGCCAGACATCTAAACAACCAGACACCCAGACAGCCGCCGGGCTCTCGTCGCAGGGCGCCCCGTGACGGCCGCGCACTACCTACTCGACGAGTGGAGTCGCGGGCGCTGCGCAGTGAACCATAGCATACCTTGCAGTTGTAGCGGCGGTTCGCTGCCCAACCCTCTACTAGCCGCTCCTGTTAGAGTAAAACTATCTTCATGCACACCCCGGCCGCTCAGCCCAATGCCTCCTCCGTACTGAAAAAAATCCGTAAACTCGGCGGCCCGCCTGCATGTGTGTTCTATCGCAGTCCGGCGTCGTCATTCCAGCCTGAGCACTTTTTGCATGCGCCCTGCCTGCTCTCCTCTCTTCATTCCCTCACACCCCCCCCCCGCCAACCCCAGTGCTCTCTACCGCCTGCCTCTGCCCTCTGCCCTCTGCCCTCTGCCCTCTGCCCGCTGCCCGCCCTCCACTGCGTTATCCTACCTGCTATGAGTCAATCCCACGCATCCTTCTACCTTCTCTTCTCTCCGCACGCGTGGCTGCCCCGTGAATGATCGGCTGGGCCACAATTTATTAGCCGTAATCGATACCGACACCGACCCCGACCCAGCCTTGGGCGCCCGCACCTGCCTCAGCAACCACCACTCCACCACTCCAGCCTGCCGCTGTCCGCGACACCCGCCGTCGCCATGGCCGCCTCGACGAGCGACCGCGACCTCAACCCGACCGTCGAGGACTACCACTCCGACGACAGCGAGGACCCCGTCCTCGAGTCGTTCCGGCGCTCGCCCGCCGCCAATGTCGCCGCAAAACGCTCCCATCCGTCTGACCTGGGCTCGGACAAGGCCCAGTCAGCCAAGGAGAAGGTGCTTCACAGCGACCTCCAGAGCGACTCCGGGTATTCCAGCCACACCGCCGGGACCATGAGCAGCGCTGATTCGGTC
Organism: Paraphaeosphaeria minitans; assembly: GCA_015832175.1. Lineage (NCBI taxonomy): Eukaryota > Fungi > Ascomycota > Dothideomycetes > Pleosporales > Didymosphaeriaceae > Paraphaeosphaeria > Paraphaeosphaeria minitans. The sequence goes on along the minus strand of WJXW01000004.1, from coordinate 913,146 downwards.
CCAAGTGCGAAGATGTCGCAAACCTCCACGGCTCCCTCGAGCGCTGCCTCCATGCCCCCTCCCAGCCCTGCCGCCACTAGACGACGGCCGACCCTGGTCGAGGACCGCAGGAAGACGATGGAGAGCCCGCGCAAGCCGTTGCTGCGCAACAATTCCACCGCCTCCAGACAACGACCGGCTTCCACCCGGAGACCCACCCTCGCGCAGGCGGAGGAGTGCAGGGACCCTAATTGCAAGACGTGTGGGCCCAATGCACCTCCTCCTCGACGTGGCAGGCGCGAGTCCCTAGCCCTGGACTCTGGCCTCGACGTCTCCTATCCCCCTTTCGACGTGCGCTCGCAGCGCTCGGATCCTGCACCCTCGACATATGCCTCGCCGCCCTCTCCTACTTATAACCGGCAACCCGCTCCCTACAGGCAGGGCTCGACCACGGTGCAGCCCGCCCAGACACGTCCGAGAACCTCGTCGACTGCTCGCCGCCCCATCAGCTACCACGGAGACCCGGGACAGAACTACTTCGTGCCGGGCATGCCCGCACCATACCCTAGCCCGCCTCAAGAATACGGTCCTCCGCCCGCCATGTCTGCTCATTACTCGATGCCACAACCTCAGCACCACCCCCAGATGGCACCCTTCATGATGAATGGCACGCCTCCGTCTCACTACTACCAGGGCGGCCATTCTATGGCTCAGGCTCAGCACATGCCCCAGACATCACCACCCTACGAGCACCAAAGGCCACAGCTTTCCGCTCGTACTGCTTCTAACTTCCCGGCACGCAGGCCCTTGTCCGGATTTGGACCTACGCTGGTCACCTACGACAACAACAACACCAACAACAACACCAACAAGGCAGAGCAGCCTATGCCGTCCGCCCGCTACGGCAACGCTCCTCAGAGTGCCAGGCAAGAGCGCTTTCCCATGAAAGCACTCATGCCAACGGCGCACCACGATTCCGAGAGCTCCGAGGAATACGAATCCGAGTACGAGGAAGAGGCACCTGTCGCACCTCCGCCGAAGCAGCTCCTGCCGCCGCCCAAGATGAAGAGTAGATCGAAGCAAGAGCAGAGGCCTGTGCTCCGTCACGCCAAGACTACACAAGTCACCCAAGTCTATAATGATCGCCGTGAACGTCGCCAGTCCGTATCTCAGTCTCAGACGTTGCCAGAACGGCCCAGGGAGAGAGACAACCGAGCTCCTCGGGTTAGCACTGCACCATCTTCGCGGTCCATCTCCGTGAGCCGGCCCGCGCCACCCAAGCGTATGACACAGTCGGCTTATGACACGCCTCGTGCGAGAGTGCTAGTGGAGAACCCCAGAAGCAGCCGTCGCCAATCTTATCAGGCTTACGAGCGGGTCTACGAGCCGCAGTATGAAGACGATTATGATTCCGAACAAGAGGAACGCCGCCTGCGTCGTCGTTCAAATGTCTATCGCGCCGACGAAGATGATGCCATCGTCGTTACGGAACGGCCCGCTCGCCGCCAGACAAATACTTCCATCAAACGCGCCGAGTACGTCGTCGGAAAGGAGACGGCCAGGGTAATGGACGACGTGGAGGCATACCAGCAACGCACCCGCGGAAACTACGAGCCCTTGAGCGAACAGGTCCACAAGATTGCCAAACAGCGTGCTTCACGTTTACCTTCAGATCCTGACCGCAAGACCCGCATCAGCCAGTCCGCTCGCACCACGGTTACCAACGGCAACAACAATGGCGAGATCCGCCTTCGTGTCGATGCCTCTGCCCCTCTGAGCCTTTCTTTCAACGGGGACATGGAAGGTCGTACCCTCCAGATCAACCCCGCGGAAGACGGCATGGCCGATATTGTCATCGGTGGCCAACGCGGGGAAGATGATGTCTACCGCAGCGAGAGAGGGAGTGTTAGAGGCAGCAGGAAGTCGATGATCGCGGGTTCTGCCAGGCGTGAAGCCGAAGAAGTCTCAGTCAAGAGCGGACGCAGCAGCCACGGCCGACGGGACCGAGAGGTCGAGATCGAAAGCCGACGAGATCGCGACCGGGATACAGAGCGACGACCTCTCAGGCGCCAGACCAGGTACTATTAGGAGTGCGGTCACTCAGGCAGCGTCCATTACGGAACTTGGACACATATATTCTCGGCTTGCAGTTCTTGTCATTCCACTTTTCTTTAGTCGTCGCATACCCGCTTGTTGCTGTTTTGGGACTTGACATTGGGCGGACCGGAGTGAAATCAAAAGCTTTTGTCTAAAAGTTAGGCGTCATTCCTTTCCGCGCCTTGAAAAGCTCACAAGGCAAGTTTATTGTTTCCCCGCACGATTCCCCCTTTCCGCGACAGTGCAGGTCACACATGGTATTGTTTGCTAGACACAGACGCTCACGCGCAACACATTTGTTTTGCATGCGTGGGGCTTCCTAGGCTCACGATGGAACGAGACTGTACGATCGGTTACGACTGTCGCTTTTTCATACTCTGCGCGATTCGAGTATTCCATGTGGAGCTTTTGAGCGAGCGAGCGAGCGATTCGAGCAATGTCCTTGTTTCCGCCATCTCCATCGGTCGTCAGCGATACGTTTTCTTTTCACTTTTCTCGAACATCATTATTTTCGTTACGCGGATACCTGTTCCCTCAAGGGAGGCATTGCGGCGCGAGTTTGGTGGATCTGAATACCCCTTCTTTCCTACTTTACGACTAGGTGCATGGATTTCTTTGACAGATGATGGCTGATGAGAAGATGAGGCACATGAGCTGATGACGGCTATGATGTAATGAGGATAGGCCACACGGCTACACAAAAGGTGGATGAACTACTATACGATTTTGGTACACGAGTGAAACATGACAATTCCTTTGCTAGCTCCACAAGCAACCCTTCACTGTGTGCCTTCACTGTTATCCTCACTGACGCATCGCTCACCTGGCCATGGCATTGCCGTTCACGTCCAGCATCAATTCCTCCGGCAACACGCCCGCGCCCTGCACGTTTCCAATGCTTCTAGAACCCCTCCACCTCATTCCCTCCCCACAAGGCCCTCTTTTCTGCACCGCGATCTTCGCCACGGAAGCAGCCCCACCCATGTCTCACCGAGGACCGTCCGCTGTGCGGCCCCGCCCGCTTCCCCTCCCCTCCCTTCACCTTGCCTTGCCTTGTCGTGCCGTGCAACTTGCCTCCGGCCCAGATCGCAGACACCACCTCCCACGTATCCATCTGCTCGCCCACTCGGCGCCAACAACGCTGAAACACCCCTGGGCCACGTCTACATCACGTGAAAGCTAGTCCCCCCCCGGGGGGCCGTGAGCCGTGAGGTGAGGCAAGCCGTCCCACGTTGACCTCGCCTCCCTCCCTCTGGCAGCTTGGCTCGGGTTTCCTGCCAGGCATCTCTATCTAGCGACGGGTGGGCGCGACGAGCTTGACGCTGCTGCGCTGGCGCGCTCGCTGACCGGCTGCCCGTCTGTTGTTGTCTTGCAGCATCGCATCGCACGGCGCCGGGCTTCCCCCCCGTCCAGACGTCGTCCGTCGTCCGTCATCCGTCAACCGTCATCCGTCAACCGTCATCCGTCATCCGTCGTCCCCTTGTGCAGACCGATCGCTGGCTCCCAGGCAGACACGACTCCATACCTAGACCAGGTCACGTTGTTCACCGGTCGAATCCCTTGGCATATGCGGCCCCGTCCAGCGCGCCATCGCCCCGCAGCGCGGTAACGATACCGTAACATATGCGATGGGTGGTGAGTAAGCGTGTGAGGGGTAGGTTAGCAGAGGGGATGAGTGGCGAGCAAGAGTCCTCCAGACTCACGGCTAAGGCAAGGCAATCAAGTTAGCGTACGCAGCAGACAGCCATATGCACGACTCCATGTAGGCTGCTGCAGAGCATCGTACGGCGTGCATGAGAGCTGGAGCCGACATCACGCGGGCGGAGCCGGGGATCGATTCCAACTTCGCTTCACATCAGGCCGCGGATCTCTATATCCATGATTGTGTCTTATTCTATTGTGCGTGCCAACTGTACTCTTGGTTCCCATTTTCTCCGCTATGCATCTTCAAGAAAAGAACTAGGCAAGAGCGAGGATTACCAAGCCGTAGGATCAAATTTCCTCCGTAGTCCGTCTTCATAGGCCGTCTCTTCGTAACAGGGCACAACGCGTGCCACTCGACATGCATGTCTCCTGTCACTGAGCCCACACCTCGCACAAGCAACTGATAACGACATGCGTGCGCATCTAGTCCTCGGTAAGATCGCCATACTCCCACTGACCCCTCCTTTCCTCTTGAGCCGTGGTTTGTCTCTTGTTCAGAGCACCAAGGATATCGGTTGCACTGCGCTCCCAAGCCCTCAACTTCTTTGGCACCATCGCGAGACCCTCGCTGATCACTTCCGCGTTGACGCTCTCATCCGGTTTGTCGCTCTGCTTTGGATCGAACAGAGTCACCCAGAGTGTGCCATCCTTGTCCACTTGATCGACGTTAGCGACGAGTTGGCGGTCGGCCGTCTCTTGTGAGATGAAGTGGATCGCATCCGCAAGGTACTCAGGGTTGCTGGGCAACTGAGCAAACGAGAGCTGTGCATCCTGGGCCTGTGCCTTTAGCTTTTGCGGAGAAAACTGCGGTTGCGAGAGAGGGCGAAGGCGTGACCAGGGGAGAGTCTCCGAGTTGCCGTAGTCAATGTAGACGACTTCGGCCTTCTTCGCCTCCCTGTCGTTGCGTCGGATACGAGCTCGGTACCACTCATCGTCTGCGCTGAACTTGGCAGCCACAAAGTCGCCGGCCTTGGGAGGGTTCGGTAGACCTTGGTTGTTTGTAGGGTTCAGATGGAAGCTGCGGAACGCGTTCATGAGCTCGGTCAAGGCGGCGCTACCTGTTCCGACTTGTTGCAGCTTCAGTCGCCCCTCGTCGGAAACGTGGGTAACGAGCACATCGCGGTAGTCTTTCCGGCGTTCCACCGGCGCGTCGCCGTTTTGTCCGTTGGCATCAGCACCAGAATCCGCCGGCTCCGCATCCTCGTCCTGCGAAGGGTCGTAGTCGTGCCACATCCCCTTGCGCGCATCCTTCGCCCGCTTCTCGGCAGCGAACAACTCGTTTGCGTTGCCAGACTTCTCCGCAGAGTAGGCATGCACTGATGCGAGACCCTCTTCAACCAGGGTCTTGGCGAAGTTCTCTCGATTGATGTAGAGTGCGCCAATGAAGCCACCGACTTTGTCGCAGTCCTCTACGTCAATTTCAACATCTCGCTGCTGACAACGCTTATTGGCGAAGTCGTGTGCTTCTTGACCAAAGGGCTCGCCCGTCTCAGTTGGGTTGCGTGCAGAACGTGGCGCGCGGATGCCAGAGAGCACAAAAGTGAGCTTTGCGTTATCGCGAGGGATGAGCACGGTGAATCGAGACGCTGACTTTACGAAGTCAACGATTGCGGGAACCTTGCGTTGTCGCGAAAGGAGCGTCAGCTGCCGCTTGGCCTTCTCGAGAGACTCGGAGTAGTCAACATATTGCTTCGCTGAAGGAGCCTTAGGTGACCACAACCCCTTCTGCGCCTCTTGAGCAGCTGACTCGGCGAGCAAAAGATCGTCGTAGATAGGGCTACGATCGGTGTCATCTTGGCGGTGACGGATAACAGAAGCCAAACCATTCTCCACAAGAAGCAGACCGATGTTCTTGTCTTGGTATGTTACGGTGGCCATCTCGCGCTCATCGTAGCCTTCAGTGGCCGGGCGCTTTCCATCGATACGAAACTGAACGTGCTTTCCGATCAACTTTTTCCGCAAGAATTCCTTGGCTTCTGGTACCCATGGCGACTGCTTGGGGTCGGTAGGCTTGGGTTGACGAACACTACTCAGGTTGATGCGCTTCTCTGCACCAGTCTTGTTCCTCAAGAAAAGCGTATCTGCACTTTGGACTCTGCTCACGGTGGCTTCGTTCTGACCAGCAGTTGAAACTTTCGGGGCAACGTGACCTCGGTATAAGCCCTGCTTGGAATCCTTTGCCTTCCTCTCAGCTTGTCGAAGCGCAGCCATGTCTCCGCCAAGTAGCGTGGTATGGTGATCGGTGCACTTGGCCAGACCAGCCTCGAGCAGGAAGGGCGCAATGCTGCCTTGGGTGGGATGCCTGACGGTCGCCACGATCTGTCCGGTAGGACTGGTTCCCAACACATTGACAGTAACGTTTCGTTGCAATAACCGTGTCTCAACGAACTGATGCGCCTCATCGCCAAAAGGCTCTGCGGGTTGTTCCTTGCCATCCGAGGGGTTCGTTCGCTTCGTGGCCGGGGCTCGGATACCCGCGAGGAGAATGAGGGTCTGAACATGCTCGGTGGGCGAGAGGAGGAAGCGCACAATGAGGCGGTCCCCAGCGAGAACCTTTTCCACGATTGCTGTGCCAAGTTAGCCATGCTGCACTCCTCGAAAACCGTTTTCTGTACGCACCGGTGAGATCCTGGCCCTTGTTGTCTTCGACGAACTGCTTCGCATCGCTCAGCTCCGAAGACGAGCTGATGCGGGCGCCAGACTCCTGCCACAGGCCTTTCGACTCGGCCCTTGCTCGTGCCTCGTACATCTGTAGCTTCTCGAGGATAGCGGCAGCTTCCTCGGAGTCTTCCTTGCGGCCCGCATCATCGCGCAGCTTCAGCCAGCCTTCGGCGACGGCAAGATCAGGCAGGTTCGTTCGGTTCGGCAGCGAGATGAGACCATACTCGCGGTTGGCGCCCGTGGGGATTTTGTACAGGATCTTAAACTGCACGACCTTGCCTACAAGCTGGCGGCGGAGGAAGTCGCGGGACTCGAAGGCGAATTGCTAAGAAGGTTAGCTTCATCTCCAAAGACGCCTCGGTGCAATCATCCATGTATGCCACCTCCCGCTAGCGTCGCGGCTTCCTACATGAACCCAAAGCAGACGTTCGGGTAAATCCAGGACTTCAGTCGTTGGCAGATTAAAGAGCGCTATGTGCAGGAGAAGGGTGCAGGAGGAGTGTGGGGAGAAATGTGCAAAGAAAAGAGCATGGGAAGGCAGCCTACCTCGTCTCCCTCCCGCCGCATTCGCGGGGCGGTAACGTAGGCCAGACTCAGGGTGCGCTCCTGCTTGGGGTTGTTGATGTTGTGTAAGATGACCGTGTCTCCGGAGAGGACGCTCTTGACCATCGCCTCAAGGAGCGACATCGTGGGCTGCAGGGGCGACGTGACGGGTTGTGCTACGCGGGGAGCTGTTAGCTACCGTGTTCACAAGAGCTTAACAGATGGGTGGGTCACAGGGTAAAGGCGCACTCACCTTGTGTGGATCGAGGGTGCCCGCGGCAAAAATAGACAGCTGCTATGCAATTGGTCTTGCCAGGGGAATTGCAATGCTGTCTTTGGAGGTTGGAGTTGAAAGAAGTTGTGAGGGAGAGGTCGTGTCTTTGGCTGAGAGTCAGTGCGCAGGGCGCAATGCCTGCCTAAGTCCGTTTTTGTGGGGAGAGCTTTTAGCTACGCGAAACCCCCTGTTTGCTTCCACGTGCAGCCGCTCCCTCACCGCACTAAACCACCTGTAGCATCGACCGTGACAAGTTCGAGCACGACAAGGCCAGCCTACAACAGTGAACAGGAGCGAAATAACGTGAAACTGCTACGTGGACAACCTTTGTCTGCCATAACTCATATTCGCCAACATCGAGCATGGAAACAGCCCCAGTGGATGGCGTGGAGACCATTGCTCAACAACCCGCAGCCACTATCTACCGCCACGGCGTCTCTAGTTCGGTCGCCTTCTTACTACCACCTACTTATACTTCCTCGTAGCCCTAGTGGACGGCGTGGAGACCTTTGTTCATCAACCGGCAGCCACTATCGCCACGCCGTCTCCAGCTTGGTTGCCTTGTCACCATCACCCACTTCCGCTTCCTCGTGGTTCTTTTTTCTGTTTCTGCTTCTTCTCTTCTTCTCTTCTTCTCTTTTTCTCTTCTTCTCTTCTTCTCTTTTTCTCTTCTTCTCTTCTTCTCTTCTTCTCTTCTTCTCTTCTTCTCTTTTTCTCTTCTTCTCTTCTTCTCTTCTTCTCTTCTTCTCTTCTTCTCTTCTTCTCTTCTTCTCTTCTTCTCTTCTTCTCTTCTTCTCTTTTTCTCTTCTTCTCTTCTTCTCTTCTTCTCTTCTTCTCTTCTTCTCTTCTTCTCTTCTTCTCTTCTTCTCTTCTCTTCTTCTTTTTTCTTTTCCTTTTTCTTCTTGTTCTTATTCTCCTCCTCCTCCTGCTCTTAATTCCTCCTCCTCCTGCTCTTAATTCCTCCTCCTCCTGCTCTTAATTCCTCCTCCTCCTGCTCTTAATTATTCCTCCTCCTCCTCCTGCTCTCAATTCCTCCTCCTCTCTCAATTCCTCCTCCTCTCTCAATTCCTCCTCCTCTCTCAATTCCTCCTCCTCTCTCAATTCCTCCTCCTCTCTCAATTCCTCCTCCTCTCTCAATTCCTCCTCCTCCTCCTCTCAATGCCTCCCTCTATAGAATACTTCAACTGCTCCTCAGGTCCAAGATTCACAATGGCATGGAAGTCAGAGACGTGCTGCCCATTTCCTGGTATAAAAGGTAAACAGCGTAGTTGCCCCTGTCGCCTGCCCCCAAAGCTGCAGCCTCTCTCTCGTCTTCCATTCTCTGCCGATCAACTATGTAAGCCCACACAGAGGTCGGGATGACACGTTGACTAAAAATATGGAAAGCTGTATCAGCTTCGAACGACATCTGAAGGTCTTCGCATTCGTCACTGTCTTGGATGTTCCGTGGAAGGTGGGCCGCGGCTCGAATTTAGCTTGGCAGATGGGACTAGCTCCTCCAGGGTCCCCTTCTTCGACGAGGGGCATGGACGTGGGCGTGTTTCTGCCGTGAGACACCAAAGATTTACGAATTTACGACCCATAACGATCCTTTTGCCTGTCTGCTGCCCGTTGCATTGTGCCATTGTTCCCGTTTCCCGCTTTCTTTTCCAGCGCCCACCTGCGCGCCATCCCGCCCATTCGACAGCTCCGCACAGCTTACTGGGAGCTTTCAGCGCATTCTACCTACAAGGAGCCGTTTTGATCGCGGCGACCCGCGGGCAATTTTTGCGTCCTCCAGCACGATCCGCCGCAGCCATGCCCGACACCACAAAGGTCGTGCCCCTCACGTGCCACGGCCACTCGCGACCGGTGCCCCACATCCACTTCTCTGCGCTTCAGGATGAAGAGCAGTACTACATCATCTCGGCCTGCAAGGATGGAAACCCCATGCTACGCGATGGCCTGACGGGCGACTGGATCGGCACTTTCCTCGGCCACAAGGGCGCCGTGTGGCAGGCCCGCCTGTCCTCGGATGCCTCGCTGGCTGCGACCGCCTCGGCGGATTTCTCTGCGTACGTACTCTTCCTCCGCTTCCTCCTGGGAAAAGGACATATGCTGAGACCTCGTGCAGCAAAGTGTGGGATACACATACCGGCGAAGCCCTCCACACCCTCACCCACGACCACATTGTCCGCGCCGTTGCTTTCCCGAACCAGCAACAACCCCAGATCCTGGCAACTGGTGGCAAGGAGAAGAAGATGCGCATCTTCGACCTGAACAACCCGTCGCAGCCCTACGAAATCGGCGCCGGCGTTCACGGCGACACCATCAAGTCCATTGTGTGGACAGCAGACCCCAGCGTCCTGGTCACTGCGTCTGAGGACCAGAAGATACGGTGGTGGGACTTGCGGATGCAGTCGACCATCGGCGAGTATGCCGTCGAAGGACCGGTAGGCACGTGCGAGCTGGATAACACCAACTCGGACGGCGTGCTGAGCGTAGCCGCTGGAAACAGCGTCTACTTCTTCGACGGCAACTCGCCCGCGTCGCTCATCAAGAGCATCAAGACGCCCTACGAGCTGGCCAGCGTTGCGTTGCACAGCGGCCAGCGCAGGTTTGTCACGGGCGGTAGCAACCAGAACGATACTTGGGTCAGAGTCTGGGACTTCGATGCCGAGACCGAGCTGGAGACGAACAAAGGTCACCACGGTCCCATCTGGTCGGCGAGCTTTTCGCCTGACGGCAAGCTGTACGCGACGGGCAGTGAGGATGGTACCGTGAAGCTCTGGAAGTTCACCAATGGTCCTTATGGCCTCTGGAAGTAGACGTTGCTTCGGCACCTGCGTAAGGGAGCATCTTGCAGCTGGCTTTGCTCGACTTTACAGCGATACGAAACCATTGCATAGAGAGAATCGGCCTTGGAGCGCATAACCGCCCAGCACATACACTCCGCATACATAGGGGGAGTTCGACTCCTGGTGTTGATCATATCGAACAGAAGGACAGTCAAATACATCGTCATGTGCACGTCAAACATGGTCTATCTTAAAGATCGCTTCCACCAAGGCAACGATAACCAGGTAGTCCCCAGTGAGGCTAACCGATAGGATCTGCATGCGTCTTACACAACTATACCTGCATAAGCTCTGAAAGGCACGCTCAACGATGATAAGAGCCCACATCTGATGACACCCCATGGATGGAGTCAAAGGCCGGATCGGACTTTAGACCTAGAGTAGCCGGCTCCTCGAGCGACCACTGCCTGGATTTCGGTACCAAACGTCACTATCAAGCAACCATTGGACCCTTGCAGGCCACAGTCCCTGAATTTGCTCAACTATCTGTTGAGCAGTGGGCAGCAAGTATCTACAGCTCTACAAATCTACAGTTCTACAAATCTATAGTGAAAGCAAGCTCCTTTCCCACAGACTCTATCCTTTAGCCACTACTATACCAGAGCGCGGTGCATCGAAAGTACCCCGTATCGAACCCTGTTCAGCAGGTCGTAACCACTATACCCATCGCTCAACGACTGCTACAACATCACCAAAAAATTCAGAGCAAGATCTCGGCATCGATGCGGCCTCGAGCGTGAACGAAGGCCACCTCGCCGTCGAGAAGCAGATGCGAGACATTGGCGCAGAATTGTACCTTGAAGTGCAGCAGTATTTGGGAGAAGAGCTAGATGTGGAGCGGAAAGCAGCATTGAGGAGGATCAACTGGGTGTATTATGCCGACGGTGAGTTGGAAATCCACATGGCAATTTCAACGCAATCGATGTAGACCAGGTATGCTTCAGATACATGATCAAGTTTCTGGACAAGCTCAGCTTGAACTACGCTCAGCAAACACCCTCATCCCGTATTTTGGGCTTCAAGGTCAAAGCTACAGCTAGGTTGCTGCCATCTTCAATTTAAGCTATCTATTTTGGCATTGCCAACGAGTTGATTGATCCAACGACTCCCCGTCTCCAAATTCACTAGAAGCATGATTCAGCGCTGTTCACGTACCGTACAGGGTCCGTACTGAGGTTGAGTGCGTACGTACAGAAGATATGGGCCTGCCAGTACGTACGGGCCAAAAACGCGTATAGTACGCTCCGTACCGCGTAGTACGCGCCGTACTGACACTAAGCCCTATATAGTCTAAAAGCTGCCTAGTCGGGAAAGAAGCTAGTATTTAATAAAAGGTCTATTTTTTAAATTTGTATACAGCTAATAAAATAAGTAAGTACGGTGCTTAGTACGGGCAATGTACTAGTACGTACGTACGCGCCAATTCACCGTACGTACGGAAGCACGGCCCGTACTGTACGGTACGTGCACAGCGCTGACATGATCCTCGTATGGTCCCTTCTCTTACTCTGTCACGTTGTAGCGAAGACCTATGCTAGATTGTTAGTTCTAAGATTTCTCGGTACGTTTGACGCAAGCATAGGTCCGTGTTGGATAGTAAATCCCCGCACGGATAATCTAATCTGATTAGAAGGTCACGTGGGTGAATGCTAGAGTCTTGGCAATTTCACAGTCTCCCTATGTGCGTGACCTCCACCGACTCTAGTTAAAATATAAGCTTGTCTATACTTCAATCGACTCAAACTAACAGTTCGGCCATCTTAAACATCGTTTCCATGTTTTACACGCGCGAGGAACAGCCTTTGAGGATGTGCGTTTTTCCTGCCTTCAACGGCATGGCCACTATGGGTGGCGCATTGTTGAGCTATGGCCTCGACCATGGGCACAGCACAAGCTTGAAGACGTGACAGCCCATCTTCCTAGTCTCATCAACTTCGTATGGAGCTGGGTTTCCCTCTGGGTAATGCCGGACTTGGCCTCTCCCACGCAATTCCTCACCCACAGCCAACGCATCGTTGCCATCAACCGTATTGCTTCAAGCATGATCGATGTCAAAACGAAGCAGTTCCAGCCGCGACAAGCTCTCGAGGCAGCTCTTGATATCAAACTCCACTGTCTTGGTCTCCTTGCACTATAGCATATGTAAGTCCATTATAGTGAGCATTCAAACTCCATTATTAAGTTAGTAGCTGTGGTAGTTATGGCAGCGTCTTTCCTTCCATTCTTGACTAAATACCGACAGACCTCATTAGGCACTCAGTCCGCAAGTCCGCAAGTCCAGCGTTCCCATTCCAAGATTGGCATTACTCCAGTCCTTACGCTCGCGCAAAGCACAATCGGACCACTTGCGCTTGGAAAACGTCGCCGTTATTGCGGGTGACCGACTGGAAGCCCTTGTCCTCAATACTGACAAGCCTCATAGAGATATTGCCCGCAAAGGCCCGCGCTGCTTCCTCGTTGGCCAAGTCCATGCCTACGTCCCAATCCTTCTGTCGTGACGGCTTCGATAGGAATGGCCAACCGCATACGGACAACTCGAATAAGCCATTGGTCGTCAGATGTCTACGCGCCTCTGTCATAACTGCCTCGAGTAGCCCTTTGTTGGAATTTACGGCTTGCATGTTTTGGACGTCGTCGCTTGGACTTCCGTACACCCCAGTATGCGGGTTGTCGAAGATAATATGGTCGTAATTCGGGGTGCCAGCCGGATAGTTCGTCGCATCAAAACCACCAATGGTTTGCGTGGTGAAGGGGACATCCACGAAGCGCGGTTGGCCGATGAGCGCAATATTGCGGATGTTATCTTGAACTCTGTCCAGCTCGCCGCTTTGATTGTGGAGAAGTCCCTTCTTCTGGTCAAGGCGGCGGTATATATCTTCGGTTTTCTCTCGAGTAAGTAGTTCGGTCGCCGTAATGGTAATGCCTGGGTTCAAAGTGCGCGACGCGCCTTCATTGGTGGGGTCGAACGGGCGCGACAGCCCATAATGATCTGCTTTTGCTTCGTCCAGGAAGGAATTCTATTTCGCGAATGCCCATGGCGCAGAGTAATCGCCAGAGCCCAGGAAAAGGTACGACATAGCAGAAGATCTACAACTTAGGCCGATAGGTGATGTGGTAACGATAACGGTCGAGGCGCCAGAAAAAGGATTAAATAATGATTTAGGAAGATATCGAAGAATGAGTAGGCTCACCTTGATGACGCGCGCGTTCAGCTGAGCTGTTCGCCCAGCCTACCCACTTGGCAACATTTGAACTCCTGCGGAAGGAGGCTGACGCTTCAGCTGGGAACAGACCGCCCCGCTCAGTCCACGACAGCCGTTTTCCCCGGCTTGCCCCCAGGTGACTCAGGCAGTGGCCTGATTGAATGCTTATTATTATCAATTAAACGTAAATATCACGCCCATCTAAAGTGAAAAGATAGCAGCTGATTTTATACTACCGCAATAAATGCACATCAGACTTTCTGTCCAGCTTCGAATCAGAAGCAGAGTTAAACAAAAAGCTGACACCAAAGTCGGTTGAGCGAAATTGGCCAAACCATGGCGCATGCATCCACCCAACTTCACGTTTCGACGTTGTATCAAATGACTTCCGGTTCGATCGGATGAGTTGTTGACGCATATACGATAACGAACAGTCTGGGCTCAACGCTGTCTATCATATGCGCAAAACACATCTGCCGCTAGGAAGATGGTGGCTTCGTGCGTGCTGCACCACTCTCCACTTGGACAATACACACCGGTTCTTTGCTCATCTGATGATCTACGGACCAAGCTCTCACTTCATCGAAAATTAATCATGAGAGAGAATTGTAAGGCTCGTATCACTACGACCGTAAAGCTTACGGACAACTTGGAAGGATTGCATAGCAGTTTCCTGCCATTATATCCCCGTTTCGTGTGATCGTAGTCTCCGGGAACTGCGAGTGATTGCAGAGAATAGTTGGCCTCTGAACCGTTCCCTGTTGGATTACAAAAGAAGTTGCTGAGGCAAATAGAGTCTATTGACACCAAAAGCCGCGTGTGCTGACATCTGCGAGAAGACTACGCCAATTTTCGTAGGGTTGAGCCTCTGGGTTTAACAGTGTTCGAAAATGCTGTGGAATTTTTCCAACGCCTAAATTTACTTCCCAATACCTAAGGTCCGATATTCCAGTCGCTCTTCCTATACTGCATTGGCTTCTGACTTGCTTGTTATGTACACAGAGGCAGCTTTCACCTGGAAAACGACTCTTTGTTGTTTTATACATGACTAGAATCCAGCATGTGATACTACCTGCGCTAGAAACTGGCTTCATTACCATGGGCAAAAGAGCGGCCTCTACCTTTGACTACAACCAGATTTGGCTGGCAGAGGACTTCTAGAACTGTTTCAAACCATTCTACCAGCCAGTGACGAGATTTTCAAATTTCGATTAGAATTAGAGAATATTCTGCGGGAAGGGTTATCCTTCACTAAGAGCGCCGGGGCGACTACTGGAGCCCTGACAGGGATCAATGGAACAACCACAAACCCCATGTCCGTACAGAAGCTTACAGCCGTCACTGTACATACATACCATATAATGACTTCTCGAGAGGTTGTACGCACTATAAACCACACTTTCTTTTGCTTCGTACATTTATTCTTCATCACTCGTTGAACAACATACATTCAGTAGGCATTCTCTCATCACGGTCACCGTTCACTTTATTTTAGCTGCTAGCAGCATAATCGAAGTCTCTCGCGCCGCTCCGGCCATCGTGGCCTCCCGTAACGCACACCCTCTCGGAGCGCGAGTTCCCCCTGCTTACGAAATCCATGGTGGAGATGGGACAGTGGAGACAGACTGGCCCACAGAAGACCAGTGGCTCGACTATGATTCACTGTAAGCTTGCCTAGGTACATGATTATACGCGAGCTCGCCCGAATAAAGGTAGATGGGCTGCCAAAAATGAGGTCATGATCAACGAAATTGGAGAGATAGGCTGTCTCAATGCGTGGGGCCCTAACTCTGAAGCTGAAGTTGCGGTCATTGAGTCCGGTATTGTATCTGCAGCCTCGGCATCCGGCCTAGACGATCGGTTCATTCTTGCGGCCAGGATGCAAGAGTCTCACGGTTGTTTGCGCGTTCTCACATCAAATTTCCCCGAATGAGAAAGTCCGGAACCCATGTCTTTTCCAGTGTGCCAACGAAGACCATACCTGCGACAATAATGACAACCTACCCAATCCTTGCCCTGCCAGAATGTTTTCGGGGTGATCAACGATTGTATCTTAGGTATTGCGAGTGGAGATGGCCTGCAGCATTTGGTCAAAGAGGCTGGTGTCGACGATGTGAGAAAATATCACAAGGCTCTTGTCCCATACAACTCGGATGTCATCCCAGAGTCTGACGACATGGGAGATGGTCGCGCTACTGCTTGCTAGCGAGCGATCTTGCCATTCGTTTGATGAGATGGACCGGATTCGGCAGGACTTGTGACCCAGACACTTTTGGCAATCATGACGGAACCTCAACTGAGCCCAGGCCTACTAATACATCGGCCTCTGATCCTACTCCTACCCCAAGCGGGGTAATAGCGAGCCTATTGGAGAGAAAGTTGAAAGTGCTCCTGCGAACTGCAGTCTTCGGTACAAAGTGCAGAAGGATGACGGTTGTCGTTCGATCGAGGAAACTCACTGAATCGCCGTCGGAACACATAAAAGGCTGAACAAGGGCCTGGATTTCAATTGCGAAAATTTGCGCAATAGCATCCACTACTGCTTAGCTACCTCGGGCTGAACCCGGGCACTTGAACGTGCCCGTAGACCCAGAAATTGATGGCCAGTCTCTTGTCTCTTCGCATGTCAGTGTAAGGCGAAGTTCGACCTTCGAACTCGTTTATATCGGATTTTAACGTATATCGATGCTCTTCAGAAGAGCTTAGAGTTAATACGCCCACCTGTACACTTGGCGATTACATACACATAGAGTATGTGTGATCGGCATACGGTAGGTGAACGTACGCCAAGTTCTCCCAATCCATTCTAGCCACGATTAGTGATAATGCCACTGCGCATTTACTTGTTGCTCGAAGGGCTTTGCCTCCAAAGTCTGAGCATTGCAATTGATATTCATTGGAACAAGGTCACGTAGAAAAGTGTTGAGGAGCCCTGTCACGTATCGAACCGTATACCGTATTCGTATCCGATACGCGACGAACACACGCTGTGATTGGAGGAAGCCCCGAAACCATCGCGTAGTAAATCCCCGCCCCTAAAGTTAGACCATCAAACGAAGACGTTGCTGACCATGTCCCCGAACATAAGGAAGTATGTACGATGCGCTCGAGATGCTACTCGCCATAATCACAACCAGATCAGTCTCACCCATCCAGCGGCGAACCTCACCCTAAAGGTCATCTCACAGCATATCAAACACTCAGGTTGTACCCTCCATTGCGACTCCATGGGATTTTCATTCTCAATGAGATATAGCGTATGATCCAATCCGACACTAGTACCACATGACTGACCTGTTCGTCGGCGCGAAGCACGCCTGGGGCCCCGGACAAGAACTGCAGAGTCATTACGGTGGCTTTCTCCCATTGGCCACGCATACCGCAAAGGAATACTCCCAAACATGGTTTAACAGTCGATCCAATAGCCTCCGATTCCAGTTATACCGAGAACAAGGCACTTCGAATGCAGTCGGGCCATGGGCATACAAAAAGAAGTTCATCGCCCACACATTGATTCCCATCACAGCAGTCATCTTTGCTGCGATGGCCCTCTCGTGCTTCTGGCCTGGCAACATGCATTTATCTGCTGCTCTGATGTTCCTGGCCACCATTGACGCGGCTGTCCCAAGTCACAGCAATGCTCTTCCTCATATCCCTCCGCCTCCCGCTCGGGAGTCTATTGAGGTGATTGAACTCCCACTTCCACCGGTGGCTCCCAGCGACGACGTGGGGTCTTGCACCCTGGAAGTCAATCCCAGGGGCACAGGCTGTATAATGCGGGAGTTGAGTGGTTTTCAAGCAGGCGATTTCACTACCGATGGAAACAATGTCATCGTCAATGTGAGGTTTGCGGGTGCACCCGCGTCACCTGATCCTGCGAGCATCTACACTAGAGATCAGTTGATACTGGTCAAGGCCGACGGGGCAGTGTTTTCGAATGGAGACCCGTGGAAGTGTCTCAGCTGCGGTATTCCTGCAAGTCAGCAGCAGTTGCGCGATCCCCAATTGGACTACCCACACGTTTTCCGCAGTGGTGACCGGGCGCTATGGGGGCACAAGTGAGTTCACCACACTCTAGGCTTTTGACCTTGCTGACCTTCTAAATCAGCGTTCTTGATTGCCATGGGATTCAGCTAGCCGATGATGAGTGCACGTCAGAAGTGGCCCATGTCTACCCGATATATTGGGCTACGATTAAGAACGGTACAGAAGTGAACGGTGCGCCTCGAGAACTTCGTCTTCATCCGGACGACACGCACCTCGGCTGGAGCTCGTTCACAACTTCAGGAGGGCAGAACACATTCTTTGGTCGTCTCCAGTTCAACCCTGAACCAAAGACCGGCGATGTTTTGGCCCCACGTTACGAGCTAGTCGACGTGAACCTGCTGCGTGATCCAAATCGTAACGAGCACCTTACCCTGGAAGGCGGCGAGCTCAGGTTCCACAATGATGTTATTGCAGTGGGAGAACTGCGTGGGTTCTCCGGAACAGGCGACGAGATTGTCTATATCGGCGAGACATACGAAGCCAACAACATCGATGTCTCCGCTGTACATGTCATTACCGGAGCTGTTCGTCGCTTGACCGAGCACCCGGAGTACACCGATCCGATATCAATCTCTGCCGACAACAAGTGGATCGTTGCGCTGGACACCCGAGGGACCAATCGCCAATTGTTCATGTCAGGCATGCGGTACGTTCCACCCCTCATCGACCTTGTCACTGTGACCGTGGCATCTTCAACCCGCAACAACGGGAACCGTCGTTTCTTTAACCCCATCCTCATTGACGGTTATGGAGATCGAGGCGACTACTTTGGCCAACAGATCAATGATGAAGGAGAGGGAGACAATGGTGCGGTGAACGACCCGAACTGGAATGCCCGCGCAGACCCAGCATTTTCGCGCGATGGCACAAAGATCGTATACTGGCAAACTATCGTTACGGGACGCGAATGCGGAGGTGCCAACCCTCTCCCTTGCCCGGTACCTACAACACAGGGCCAGCGTGAGTATAGACTCATGCTCGCCAAGCTGACAAGCCGGGCGCCACAAGAAGCACCACCTGTCTTCGACGTACCCGATCAATTGCCTTGGGCATCACCTTTCCCGCCAGGCACACCTTTGCCCAACGCTACTCGAGGACCTGGCGCTGGAAAATACACTCTTGGCGGCAAGATCTCTGGTCTTGCTCATGTGGAACTTTCCAGTTCCTCACGAGACCAGTCTGGTAGCTTCGATAGCGTCGCTGTGACTTATCGTGACTACGCTGACGTAGACGGATACGTACTCAACGGCTGGGAGAATGTCACAAGTGTTATCCTGTGGCCGAACCCCTGGAACAATTTGGTAGACTGGTATTCGGACATTGAACAGACGGGTGTGGTTACAGCGTCCAAGAAGACTGGCTCGGACGGGTTTCATTTGCAGATCGATGCGTTGTTGAACATCTTCAACGCCACAGGGACACTGACAACGACCATTGATGGGGTCGTATATGAACAACCTGCAAATGGAACCTAGAGGGATCATATGATAGCCTGAGAATTTTTCGGTACTTAGTCAAGACTTGTTGGCTTCGGCCAGCCAAATCCAACTGTTGACCGCAACTTCTTCTGTCCTTGAATGTAGCATCAGGGTCGCTCGGAACGGGCAACAACTACGTCATATTTTGAAAAGGTGTTCGCGCCGACACCGCATGCCTTATTTGGTGCACCGTAGACAACGAGAGAATTTACCATGCCGAGGCAGGATGTGGAGTCAACTCGGTTCTGTCTATCCATGATGATGGACTAAACACCCCCGCAGCTCACCGCCGAATACAGTCACCGTCTCAAGGGTCGTTGCTATTCGGCGGCTAGTATTTCCGCTCAGCGGTCACGAGTGCTTGCCGAGCCCCGAGCGGTAGATTGAATCGATGCAACGTAGATTCCGATCTGAGAGTACAGCATCATACAGGGCCATGCTGGTTTCAGGTAGTTGACGTTGTCTGTCAGACGTTTTTAGCCTCGCGATAAAAATTGTCGCACTCGTAGTGGGGTTCGACTGTGGGGTTTGTGCAGTCTCCGATCTGTCAACTAGCGCAGATCGGCGGCACGTAGCGGTGAAAGCCTCAACTTGTAACCTCCAAGAAAGATGTACGGAGTTTCGACCGGACTTTTACAGCGTCCAAGTACGATTCTTCTGTTGAAAATTTTGTGCGTGGACACGTGGACGCTCCGTCGGGCATCGAGTTTGCCAGGATGAGGTGGTTGGTTGTCTACGCGTAAAACTTGGAACTTGTCAAATTGGTGACAAGCAAGGATCGCCTTGAACAACTCTAAAAAAATCTCTTTGCCCAAAGAACCATACTCAAGGACCTCAAAAAGAAACGTGCGCACGTGACTTCAATTTAGGCTCTCGTAATACCTCGTTAGCACATACAGCGACGTAGAAGCGCAATCGGTCAAAGTGTACATGCTGGCGAATCCCACGATGAAACGAAGGACGAGTCGGTGTTGTGGCTTGCTGAGCTGATAATGACCGGCCTAAAGCCTGGGCAAGGCGGTTCAGATAGCTGCTTCACCCAAGCCTTAAAGCCGTATTAACTCAAGAAGGCACCAGAGCGGGTGCTGGTAAGTGGACGACCATCCATGTCTTGTAAGCGCGTAAGCTTATCTCTAGCTCTCTTTGCGAACATACGAATGGTGATGAGGTTGGCTGGGGTTTTCGGTCGGAGCACACCGAGATGCAAGGGACGAAGGACTGCAGGTGACACAGTGATAAGGTTCTTACCACTGGACCCTCGAATCTGGATACCGGACCGCGCTTCACACGACAAGAATATACCGGAGAATAGCCTCACAATCAGGCGGTGACTGTCGTAAGCTGGTTTGGAGAGGCATGGTGTGGGGTGTAAGCGACACCGATCGTTGCCCATTACGCCTACAAAGGACCGAAATGGGTATAGTGGAGATTATGGTGGTAAGAAGCTGTGAAGAGGTGGTTGCCGCGAAGAGTATCGAAGAGAGGCTCAGGTAGCGGTTGGCTCGGTGGCCTACTCCACAGAAGCTGAATGGAGAGCCCGTATATCCCATGACCGGACCATGGAACGAGTTCCCTCCTGTGGCCGCATCCACATGGCTGAAAGTCACAACAGACGCCCTCTGGTGCTCTTCAGGTGATGCTTTGTTCACAATAGCGGCCTCCAAGCCCCAAGTGGTGTATTAGATGATTGCGCCGTTTGAAACATTTTGCTTGCGCCGCACAAGGCGTGCAAATGTGACTTGCAACATGGAGCCGTAGGCGAATGGGGGATCACCTCCCCGCCAAACTAGTGTTCACGCAGTGTGCAGCCGTCAGGCTCCATAAGGGAAGGTGCACGACTGGCAGTCAGCCGCGAGCCACTGAGGTGAACAAGGAGTATTGGGATGCGTAGAGCGAGCGAGCTAAGAGTTGAGACAGTGAGGCTGGGAAGTAGTGGTGGTGGTGAAGGCATCGTAGAGGTTGCCTGCCCCGCTATGCCCCGCTAATTACGCCGAACTCGACCTTGATGCCATCACGCCGTCTGCTGCTGCTTGCTCAATTACTGCACAACCGCGCCAGCCCCTGCTGTGGCGATCGACAGGCCTGCATTAAGGGCCGTCTACACTGCAGCACCGCGGACATATTGTGGCCAGTGTGCGGCGTGCGACTGGCGGGGATGCAGGGGTGACCGCGAGAGCTGCAGATGACCCATCACCAGCCTTTCCCAGCACACCATCAGAACGACTCCTAGCCGTCATGTGTCGGCCCAATCCCCACGCGGCTTGTCACTCATCCTCTTATGCCTTGGAATTACTGCCCTTAACGCGTCCACGCTGAACCAAGCTTTCCGTCGACTTCCGCTAACGTAGGGTGGCTGCAGCGTGCAGGTTGCACGATGGGCTGCATGAGCCGCCGATTGTCTCCCACAGCATCTATATAACTACTACATGTATCCCCTCTCCGGATCTCATTGCCCAATGCTCTTGAAGCGACCTTGAACAGGATACCTCGATCCTAATCAGTCTTTATTGCCACTACTCCCATTAGGCAACGGATAGGCACCACCACTTCTTGTCTTAGTTTATGATTCATCCCCCTCCGCCTACTACGAGTCCGCTGCGCCTCGGTGATAAGAACACGCGGCTCTTCTAGAGGCCGTATGCAAGAGTCACGTATATAACCCCCGCGCACGCATCTCGATCCAGTCTTTCCAACCCTGTTGGACCTACTTAACTCTGCCGTCGCCATTGCCTCCTCGATCCTCCAGGCCCCGAAGAATCACTGCCTCAGGTATCGACCGGCATCCAAGCCGGACAGGACCAAAATCTTACAGCCCCTTACCGTCGTTCAGACTGAGCCAAGCGCCACCTCGTACATCAAGCCTCTTCTCACCTGCTTTGTATCAGCCAGATCTGTCCTGTCAGCCATGCCATCGTACCTAAGGCAAAGTCAGAGCTCGAGGTCTTACTCTTTCCCTCCGTGCCTCGACAGCCTCGACTACTCTTCACAGTCCGAAAACGAACTACCCGACATTGACGAGGAGCCTTTCGCGCACTTCCTAACCCCACTCACGGACGAGGACGATCCCTACGGCCCACTGTCGTTGACTGCAGGCATCTTCGCTCCCAATACGCCTCGCACATCAAAAGCCTCAAAGTTCAAGTCCAACGTGGCCGACAAGTGGGCTCGCTATGTCAAAGGTAGCCACACACAGCTGCACAGCCGTTACCACGTCCCTCAGCTCCAGACTCTCGACGAGGACGATGAGTCTTTCATGCAACTGGAGGATGATCGCCTCAACGATACACCACACATGGTCACGCACATCGCAACACCCAGGATCACCACCACCGAGCCGACTCGCGGCCGCGCGCAAGAGCTCCTTACCCGGCGGTCGCGTCGGCGGTACTCGAGAACTCTCTCGGGTCATCGCCACTCGTGGAGGGAGCCAAGTCCAGACCTGTTCACAGTAGACGAGTCGGAATCAGAGGAGGACGACATACCAGTGCTCCGTCGCACCAAAACAAAGAAAAGCAGAGACAACCTCGGAGGACGACGTTCTTCGCGATCACGCGTCCGGCCCGAGGTTGCGGAAAAGTCCAGACTGTGATCATGGGACGCACACAGGAAGAGGAAGAATGTGACACATGAGGGCGTTTGGAGGGCACAAGTTGGGATATCATTTGCATTGGGCGGCGTGTCGGCGCGCGAGGGTGTGTTTGATTTTATTGTGGCATTTCAGGGCGTTTGTGGCTTCGCGTTCGCATACTGAGCATTTCTGGTGGCGCGTTTGGCTTTGGCCATCTCTAGGTTGCACTCGTGCATTGCATTGGGCGGCGTTGGCGGAGTGAGCATTTACCTATGTTGCATTTACAGGCGCATCATGCGCAAATGGCATGTCTTTTACTATACACCGAAACCATCCTCCTGAGCAGTCGTGCCCCTGTTTCCATCTCGGCGCTTCTGTGTCACCATGAATGTGCACAACCTGCGCATTACTCGAGATCATCGCGAGACCGCTCGTCAATGACCGTAGCAGATTCCCTTCACCTTGATGGTCGTATAAGTGCTGCTAGCTGCGAACGCTAAAATAGCTGCAGGGCATGGTGCCCTGCGTCGCCGGCGTTTGCTGCATCGTGACCTCATCCGCCGAAGTAGCGCCTTTCTACATATGCGATCGCACAGGTGCAGCGCGCTTGCCGCGCGCACATCTACTTCTCGATTTTTCGAAGTGAAACTGTCACTTTGCATGTCCCTCAATATTGGTGCTTGTGGCAGGTGATCTTCTCCGCGATGTCCACGACGGACGTTGGTTTTTGGAAGGCGGGAGTGGCGGGGTACGGGGATCTGTAGATCTTTCACAGCTCGAGCTTCACAGCGGTTAAGATTGGTCATCCCGAATACGGAGGTATATGCTTCGCAAATGGCTGCATCCGTGCTGGACTGCTTGACCAGAGCTGCAGTGTTCAGGTGAAGTTCTCTGAGCACAGGAAACCAGTCCGGCATCAGACAGTGGGGAAAGAGCACCAATCGTAGAATACGTACTGTCGAAACGTGTCTCGTCCCAAGCTTATCGTCCTTCAAAGTTGCTTGGGCCGTCACGATACTCGCAGTATCTCCGCAGTACTGCCGTGGATGTGTGAAGCGGATACTCGGCTGTGCATCTTCTCTCAATAACGAAACCCCGGCCTTGCAGAAGGTAACGATCCGCTAGGTAGTAACTTCTCCCACCATTCGTAGGAGACGATTGTCCAATAGAGTGAGTGCGTACATATGTTACGATGCGCGTAGACATCACTGAAGGATTGTACCCATGTTCTGACAGGTTGCCCTGCATGTGTTCAGGCTGGGCGTCGGCAGAGACGACCTCATGCTGCCTCGTGCTTGACAGCCAGAGTTAATGTAGTCGGAAGATGTGACGGTTGTGTCGTATGGGGTAATCCGTGCGCGGGACAATGCACTATGATGTTTACATTGTTGTATTGCCGGGCCTCTGCCTGTGTATACTTGTAGGATATACGATGGACTAAATACCGCCGCGGACGAGTGAGCGAGGGTCATGACCAGGGAGATGCAGTATTACGTCGGTATCTATAAGTGCATGATGCGCGGAGTTGCCTCAGCAGGCTCGTGGACGTCCGTCTCATCGTCAACAATCGAACCTTTATTGTCGCTGTTTGTCGCCCTTGTCTGTCTGCGACGACTTCAGCGAAAAGAGATAAGCTCTTGTCCATCTCTTTGTGCGTTCTCGATCAGTTTCCGTCCACGTGCAGTTGTTTCAAGCCCTCCGCAATCTTTCCGTCCGCTACGCTTTCTGCAGCATTGTGTTGTTGATCAGCCCCGAATCCCACACCTTCGCAACCACCATCATCGTCGAAGTGAACGTCGATAAGTTCTTTCGCGACCCAATGAGCCGTCTTCGCGTGTAAGCTTGGCTCCAAAAGCGCTTCTTTCCTCTTCCCACCATACACAGTGCTCTTCCCCGAAGCTAACGCCTGGAACACTACAAGCTGATCCCGCATGTACTCGTCCACGCATCCTTCGTGATCAAGCTCCTCGATAAGGTCGCTAGAGACTTTTCTGACGATGTTTGAAATCGTTGAATCGATCTTGCCCACCCTCACACCATGGTCGTACAGCCAATCACGACCAAGCCTGACCCCAGTTGTTGTAGTCGCAACCAGCAGAAGGTAAAACCGCTTGCCATGCATCGAGTCCTCGAAGGTAATTTGCACATCTGACTGCGTACTCCGAAACATCCTTTCCTCCCGTCGCTCAAACATGACGTCCAACTCATCACGGAACCGCTGCTCTGCATCTTTTGGCGCAATTATAGTCGCTCGAATGCTCTTGACATGGCCTCGCTCGCAAAGTTGGAAAGCCGGAAGCGGCTTGCGTAGCGAAGTCATGCTGTACGTGACGCTCCCTAAACTCGCATCGCCCTGTGACCATCCTCGTGAATGAATCTGGATTTCGATGGGTGGAATGCCAATGAGCGATAGCATAGGCGCCAGAACTTGCTCGATGTAATCGCAACTTGGTGAATTCGACACATTTGTCCCTCCCGTGATCTTCACCCTGATCTTCTCTTCCATTTCGGCGTCCGCACTGCCAATGTTCGCAAAGAGCAGGTACGGTAAGACGGCTTGAAGCACCAGGTTGACGCTACCGGGCGTGTTCTGTTTGATGCGAATGTCGCCGCCGTTCCGCCACTCTGATCCAATTGCGATGCTGCTTTGGGGCGTGAACGTTATCTCCTTGCTTTTCAACCCGACGCCAGATATGCGGGCGTGGGAAGCATTACCCAGCCATTGCACGCAAGTGAGATGCTGCGCTTTGAGACCACCGCCACCGGAGCGCTTGCCACGGATGTTGGTGATGTTGATGGGTGTGGATGTGAGGGCGGAAAGGCAGGTTGCAAGTCGAAGGAGTTGGCCGCCACCCTCGAGAGTGGTGCCTTCGAGGTGGATTGGTATCGCCATGGCGTTTTGTTCAGCGTGAATGACGTCTATGCAAAGCCGCAAAACGAGGCAGGAAAACTATCATGTTGAAGTGGCAGAGATGTTGAATATGAGACATGCTCGCTGACAGAACATGAGTCGAGATGGGTTTGGCAGGCGAACAGTCATACCGCAGATATGGCTGTGGCTGTGGCTGTGGCTGGGAATTACAGCAGGAGCGACAGCGCATACTTTGCCCTTGAGCATTACTTGATAGACGAATACTCCAGTGGTTACGGACAATATCATTGCTTCTGAAGTCTTGCCTCTTCAATCGTCGGCTGCGCTTGTTGATGGGCGCTGTGTTGGAGGCGTACAAGAGGCAGGGCAGGGTCCCGCGTATAATGGCCCCAAGGCAAGCACACGGGTCGGCCACCACGACACACCTGTAATGAAGATCTCTTTCGAAAGTGTTACCCAGAGCCAAGACGCGGAGACGTTATGTATACAGATCGAGAAGTCTGCGCGATCTGTATAACGCGTCAAGCAGTCGGCGCGGGCAGACCCGACGCCGGCGGCCGCGGCTCACATCAAATCGTCATCCCGTATTTTCACCGAGATTCTGCTCGGAGCTCTCCTGTCATCGACCCCTCGTGCCTGTCCACGAACAATATGTTGCACGTGTTCGCGCGTTCTTTCCTTCCATCCTTCAGCAGGTAGAGCTTTTTCTACCGGACCCTGCGCGCCATGCGCAACTCAATGACTTTCGCAGCGAAGGCCTGGCACGGTGCCGGCAACGGAGCTCTCTTCGCCCAGATACAGCCCCGGATACATGCCGCATCGCCCGTAACATCACGATCGCTCGCATCGTCGTCGAAATCTCCTATCGTCTCGCGTGCCCTGCGCCTCGCACCACCGCAAACGCCTTCGCTGACGGGCCTGACGGCGGGTACCACCCGGAATAATGGCCTCGACCGCCCGATCCGCTTTTTCTGTGCATCAAGAGCGCTGCTCGAAGTCAAACAAGATGCAAAAACGCGCGCCAGGCCGCGCAAGTCATACAAGCAGGAGATGGCGGACAAGGGCGTGGTGGATGTGGAGGAGCACGAAGGTGAAGTCGAGGACATGGGCTTTGTGAAGTCGGAGAAGGCGAACGCAGCCGCGAAGGTCAATCTGAGCGCAAAGCTCTCCAAGGAGGGCCCGTCGGCAAGTAGCGCAGGAGGAATGAAGGAGATGTGGCGCTTGATCAAGATTGCGAGCCCCGAAGCGAAGTCGCTGGGCTTCGCTTTTGTCTTTCTACTCCTCTCGTCGGCCGTCAGCATGTCGGTGCCTTTCTCCATTGGCAAGATTCTCGATATCGCAACGCAGCCCGAAGGCTCCAAGGAGCTGCTCTTTGGCATGGACATCAACACCTTCTACGCGGCCTTGGCGGCAGTGCTCGCAACCGGCGCCGCCTGTAATTTCGGCCGCATCATTATTCTCCGAGTCGTGGGCGAGCGCATTGTTGCCCGTCTGCGATCCCAGCTTTACCGCAAGACCTTCATCCAGAACGCCGAATTCTTCGACGCGAATCGAGTCGGTGACCTCATCTCCCGTCTTGGGTCGGACACTATCATCGTTGGAAAAGCTATAACGCAGAATCTGTCTGACGGTCTCCGCTCGTTGGTGGCCGGTGCCGCGGGTTTCGCCATGATGGGCTGGGTCAGTCTGAAACTCACCGGCATCCTTGCCACGATCGGTCCCTTTGTAGCTATATCTGCCTTCGTTGCTGGACGACAATTGCGCACTCTTAGCCGGAAGATCCAAAAGAATCTCGGTACTCTGACTAAAGTTGCTGAAGAGCGACTGGGTAACGTTCGCACTGCACAAGCATTTGCTGGTGAAGTTTCCGAAGCTGGACGCTACAACCGCCAAATCAAGAGGATATTCGCGCTTGGAAAACGAGAAGCCTATGTTGCCGCCACCTTCTTTGGTGTTACCGGTCTCATGGGCAATCTTACTGTCATTGCTGTGCTTTACGTTGGAGGCGGCATGGTCAAGTCCGGAGCCATCACTATTGGTGAGCTGTCATCGTTCCTGATGTACACTGCCTACGCTGGGTCTAGCATGGTTGGTCTTTCTGGCTTCTGGGGCGAAATGATGAAGGGTGTTGGAGCTGCCAGCCGTCTTTTCGAGCTGCAAGATCGCAACCCTACACTTTCGCCCACGAAAGGCTTTCCGGTGAAATCTGCGAGAGGACCTATTGAGTTCAAGAAAGTAACCTTCAGCTATCCGACGAGGCCTGCCGTCAACATCTTCAAGGATCTCAACTTCAAGATTGAACAAGGTACCAACGTTGCCATCGTCGCACCTAGCGGAGCTGGCAAGTCCACAGTGGCTAGCTTGTTACTCCGCTTTTATGTACCAACCGAGGGCACGATCCTGATCGACGGACGCGATATCACAAGCCTGAATGCGAAGCAACTGAGACGGAAGATAGGCTTCGTGGGGCAGGAACCTGTATTATTCTCCGGCACGATTGCCGAGAACATCGCATACGGGGTTCCCAACGCGACTCGCGCCGACATCATCGCCGCTGCTCGCAAAGCCAATTGCACGTTCATCGGCGACTTTGTAAGTAGTTCCTAGTAGCGTCGAAATGGACTTGCTAACTCGTTGTAGCCCGACGGCCTCGAAACTCATGTTGGTGCTCGTGGCACTCAACTCTCAGGCGGTCAGAAGCAGCGTATTGCTATTGCGCGCGCGCTTATCAAGCAACCTGACATTCTCATCCTCGACGAAGCTACTAGTGCTTTGGACGCCGAGTCGGAGACTTTGGTCAACCAAGCATTGGGTAAGCTTCTGCAGGAGAAGAATACCACCATCAGCATTGCGCATCGTCTCTCCACCATCAAGCGATCGGACCGCATCATTTGCATCAACGCCGATGGACAGGTTGCTGAG
Organism: Paraphaeosphaeria minitans; assembly: GCA_015832175.1. NCBI lineage: Eukaryota > Fungi > Ascomycota > Dothideomycetes > Pleosporales > Didymosphaeriaceae > Paraphaeosphaeria > Paraphaeosphaeria minitans. The sequence goes on along the minus strand of WJXW01000004.1, from coordinate 884,961 downwards.
GAAGGGACCTACGAGGAGCTCACTTCCAACCCCACCGGCGCATTCAACAAGCTCATGGAGTGGCAGCTGAGCGGTGGAGAACCGCAGCCTCATGTTGACAGCCCGAGACCCACCGAGGTGGAGGAGATCGAGCAAGAGCTGGACGAAGCCGCAGACGAAGAGGAAGCGGAGCGCGTGAAGAGACGCACATAGTGCCTACGCAGCCGAAACATTTGGAGTTGTCACGGAGCATCGGAGGGTGTTGCACGAGCAGTCAGTTGTTGAGGGATGACCATGCGGTAGTCCACTTTTCGCAATTCATCGTCAGGGTTTACCTGCATCGTGGCATCACGAGCTGTCCCATATTCGACAGCATGTCAGGAGACGGCTCGGCAGCGCCCGGGTTCCTGCAGCGAACAACCGGCTTTTGGTGTTCAGCAGGAGTCACCAGACTGTAGCTACCTGGGGGTTGACATGAGGTGGCGCCACATGTAGCTTGGCGAGTCACACCACCACCGCATGGGCACAGCACTGATGCGCGCAACACCATCAGGATACCCCTCACGGCGTTTTGAGACCACGGTACATCATATATAGAGCCGGTGGAGATGTTTGCATTGTATATTAGTTCACTCTCCCACTTCGATACCTAGCATCGGCTTCTTCGTCTTATCTCGTAAATACCAAAAATCCACTCACCGCACGACGTCTTTCACCGCACCTGCCGTGGGAACACCATGTCAAGCTTCGGTTATTACGCGTTCGGTTCCACCTACGGCTCCAATTCGCAGATGCTCGACTGCACGCGCACCCCGCACATGCATTACTATTCGGACGAGCTGTTCCATTTCAAGGAGTGGTTGCACATGCCGTCGTCGTTGCGAGCAAGCAAGACAACAACGACAACAACAAAAAAAACAACGACAACGACAACGTCAATGAAAGGTCTGGGTTCGACCAACGAGCACAGCAAAGAGTCACTTCAACAGGTAGACCTACCAACGCTCCCCGAGTCCGGCCCGAATGACTAACGACCGTGGTCTAGAAGATCTATTAGGTGTGCGCGCCTGTGTTCGAGGACGCGCGAGGCGGTGGTGTCGGCGGCAATGATGTAGATGGTGATGTCGCAGCGATGCCCAGCTCCAGACGCGTTTCGGTGCACGTAGTGACGACGTGACGGCGTTGTCTCGCCCAATTCTACACCCCACGTACGAGTAACGCGTGATCCCGACTGCCCCGGCGCAAACCAACCCAAACCTACCACGTTCAGAACTGGGACAACTATCGCACGACGAGCAACTAGTCAATCAGCTGCAACCCTCGCGCATTGCTGCTAGGGATCGCAGCTCGAAAGATATTTTTTTCCCTTTAATGGGAGCAGAAACATGTCGGAGCCAGGCAAGGTCCAGGAGTACAAGCAGGCGGGCAGCAGGGAGGACAAGCCGGCAAAAGCATGAGGCGGTGCATTCCAAGGGACTTGATGGCGTTTGGGGGGATTTCGGGATCGTGTTCACTGTTGCACACGGGATTGTACTCGCAGATTGTCGCAATGGAGGTCCCCTGCCGGCGGAGAAATCGGTGGCCAAGTAGTCCACGCACTTCCTTGCACCTACACAGTAGACCTTCTTTCGCAACCCCACCGAGCCCGCGTGGAAGTGGGGGCAGCGTGCTTCCTTGGGTGCAAATGAGCCTTGGCTGGTCAGGTTATCGGATGCGTCGCCACGGGTGTGTATATTTTAGGGATAGATAATGCATACCACTATGGACATGAGAACATGTGCTGGCCCGTGTTTGTGCGAATTGGCCTCGCTATCTACCTACCTACCCATCTATCAGATTGTTTGGTCTACGAGAAGGAGAAGGAGAAGGGTTGGGTAAAGGTACTCGCGGAGCCCACCCACCACGCTTGTCCTCTTGAGCCGACATGCAGCCACCGATATCGGGCCGCACTCGTCGGTGGAGCGAAGAATGCATTGCGCATGGAAATACCTACCGAAGACATGCAAACGCCGATGGACTTTGCATGCCTGTGAAGGTGGGGTTCACCGTTCCTGTCTCATCTGATAACGATGCAATGTGCCGCCCATGTGCGCTAGGTAGACATGCCTAGTCCATCACATCACATCACATGACCGAGTCACCAAAGTGCCCCGGCGCCACGGTACGGATCGGATCTGATAACCCTCCGTGGGTGACGGATTCCGCGCTGAGCATCATGAGATCAGATGTCACGTAAGCAGCAGCACAGCGTGCCGTCGCGGGAAATGGCCGTCAAGTCAGAGTCGTGGCATGATGCTGTGCTGTGCTGTGCTGTGTGGTTGAAACACGAAACGGTGGGCTCGGACCGACGCGAGGCGGTGGTCCGATTCGACGCGCCACCGTCTTGCGTCGACTGAGAGATGCAGGGCGGGATGTCGAGATGGTCGGTTGAGATGTTGTGCGGTGAGATGGTCGACTGAGATGTTGTGCGGTGAGATGGTCGACTGAGATGTTGTGCGGTGAGATGGTCGACTGAGATGTTGTGCGGTGAGATGGTCGACTGAGATGTTTTGCGGTGAGATGGTCGGTGAGACGAGAGCTACCAGGTGACTGCTGCCGGGAGGAGCAGGCCAGAGGAGCAGGCCAGAAGCGCAGTGTGCATGCCTAGTACAGCCGCCATCTCGAGCCAGTACTGCCGCCTTCTAGAGCCAGAGAGCCAGAGAGCCATCTATCGATGCTGGCAGGCAGGCTCTGCGCCGAACTGGGCTGCGAGAAGGCGGAAAAGCTGCCCAGTTCCGCGGCTAGCCTCGTCCGCCGATGGGCCTCTAGGCTCTCCCATCCATGCTGCATCCAACAAGAAACCCACCCCCAGTCTCCTCACAACTACTCCTCCTACTACTATCTATAACCCCGCCAGCACCCCAATACGCCTGACGAGGCCCTGCCACCGTGTCGCCAATTCACCCTTCGCACGTCTTGTTCCCGCGGCTGTCACTCCTTCATCTCCGTTTGCCTCTGCGAGGTGAGCCAATCCCAGCGCACCCCACCATCAGATAACAAAATTATCTGATTCACATCCACTGCACTGCACTGCACCGGTCCGAGGGCCTACCCAAGCACGTCGACCCGATGCGTAGTCAATTCACCACCTACCGAGACGCGCAGACACGCATGCTCGAGCTGCTGTTTCCTTGTTTCTGACTCAGGCTTGCTAACATGGCCCACTGTAGCTCGCGTCCGTGTCGCGCCTTCAAAACCGCCCTTCCCCCACCCACCTCCCCGCTTTCTCACCCACACATCGCCCGCAATGGACACCCAACACAGTCTCCTACCCACGACCGCGACTTCGCACCCCGACGACCCAATTCCCTGCGAGCCACGCAACCTCCCCGAGCTTACCCTGAAGCCCTCAAGCCCGCACCAACACGTCGAGCACACGTCGCCGCAGTCGCTCGGCGAGTCCATGGTATGGAGCAACACCAGCAGCGACGACTCCGAGGCGCCATTGACCCCCAACACTGAGCCCGAGCGCCAGATGGACGAGATCGTCGACAAGTTGCAGGCGCTGCCTGCTGCGACCGTCAACCTCAGCCCACAACCGCGTCCCCGCCGCGCCTCCACCACCCTCATCTCAGAGAACCCTTCCGATATTCGGAGGATACTAGGCGATGGCGACACTGCTACCCAGCTCATCAGCCAATGCTGTGGAGGCGGCTGCTGCTTGCTCAAAACACTGGCCCCCGACACCGCCTCACCCAACTTTCTCCCCGTGGTCGTCCCGGACACCCACGCCTTCCGAAGCTTGAACCTGAAATTGGGACCCCTGGCACTCGACAGCGAGCTCACAGATACCACGCCGCTGCCTCCAGTCAAAATGTCTTTCGATAAGCTGCCCTCGACGGAGACCAAGCATGTTTCCAGGGTCTACAAAGAACCTCCCACGTACATGAAGCCGCACCCGCCCTATGACGTATACTCCGCGCCTCTGTACCACGCTCGTGAATTGACCAAGCCTGGTGCTGAGAAGAGAACCTTTCACTTCGACATCGACGTCACGGATTACCCGGATGAGGGCGGTGTCGAGTTCAAGGTCGGAGGAGCCATCGGTGTCTGCCCGCCAAACTCGCAAGAGATTGTCGATGAACTTTTTGACGTGCTCTGCATTCCAAAGTTCGTCCGCGACAAGCCAGCCACTCTCAACACTTTTACCGGTCGCTGGCCTACCATTTGGGGTGATGAACAGGCCCGCGAGCTTGTCACCACGCGTCGAGAGCTGCTCACCTGGTGTGTAGACCTGCAATCGTTCCCTCCCACCAAGCACCTGCTCCGGCTTATGGCCGAGCATGCTGATGCGCCAAACGAGAAGAAGATCCTCATGTACCTGAGTTCGGCACAGGGACAGGCCGCCTTCTGCGACCTCCGCACGACTTCTCACCTCACCATTGCTCAGCTTCTCAGCGCCTTCCCATCTTCCAAGCCTCCTCTACCCGCGTTGCTCTCAAACCTCAACCAGCTCATGCCGCGTTTTTACTCGCTTTCGAACGACCCTCACGTCTCCGCCGCTCGTCCCGGCCTACCAGGAAACCGCCGCCTCATCGAGGTGGCCGTCACTATCCACGAATCCCCCGACTGGCACACTGAAAATGGTACTCGGACGGGTGTGGGCAGTGGCTTCATGGAACGCCTAGCTCTTCAGTTTATCAAGGCGGAGAACGAGGGCATCGACACAGGCGTCCTCGATCTCCGCGTACCCATGTTTCGTGGACTCATGTCCAACCCGCTTTCACGCCAGTTTGGTGGAGACGGTCCCATGGTGCTCATTGGTGCCGGTGTAGGCATGGCTCCTTTCCGTGGATTTATCCTGAGCAGATTAAAGAACGCCAACTGCGCAAACAAGATCTGGCTCATCCAGGGCGTCCGCGACTCCATGGTAGACGAGCTTTACTCTGGCGAGCTCGGCGACCATGAGCGCGAAATCAAGAAGGTTGTCCAGAGCCGCAAGGTCAAGGTCGGGGCAAGCGACGCCAAGTACGTCCAAGACGAAGTGCGCCTTCAGGCCGACATTGTCTGGTTCGTTGTGAACGCCCTCGACGGACGTATCTTTGTATGCGGGAGCAGCAACGGTATGGGCGAGGGTGTGGAGCAGGCGCTCGTGGATGTGGCCATGCAAAAGGGCAATCTCAGTGAAGCCGAGGCTCATGAGTTCTGGAACAAGAAGAAGGAAGACGGTCAATACATCGCCGTAAGTCCTCCTTGCCGGTTCGAAAGGTTCTTACTGACAAATTATAGGAAACTTGGTAGATTGACTCTCCCATCGACATACGCCGCAGCGATCGTCGAACTGTAAATACTGTATTACGATGCACCGTCGCCTCGTCCGCGTCTATATCTCACACGCGTAACAATCTGGGCATTATTGGAGTTTTGGAGAAAGAGAAGTAGACTAGAGAGCTCAAGCTGCGTGCCGTTATTTTTTTAATATACGTTCGTTGGGCTGGGTGGAATTTGCGTTCTGGAATCATCAACCGCATGTATCCATGGTATGGCGTTTCGGGTTGGCATAGGGGAGTTCTCAATCTGATCCTGAGTGGATTTTGTGTAATGTCTGTTGGTACAATAAACACCATTCGAATCGAGTTGCAGCAACTGACTGGACGCTATCATACTTGAACTCATCTGGACGTCCGTCAAAATAGAGCGCACGCCTTCGGGACGACAGGGCCACGTGGGTTCGCCTTCCTAGTTATCGCTAATGTCCACTAGACACGCTTCGTTCTCACATCTATCTAATCACAACGAGGGGGCTGACAGGCTGGAGGCTGCTCGATCGAAGTTTTGCGAAGGTTGGGACCGTCGCAAAAAAGTAGTCCGCTACATTCATCACCGATCAGGTGGGTTATCATTGCAATATACACTAATCGGCGGGATCTGCCGTCCCCTTTTCCAAAAATTCGGACAAGCACCACGCCGCCAAGATCGACGAACTAATGCCTCATCTTGTGTGACGTTCACCCAAGGGCTTCCGGCCGTTGCACGGAGCCGCGGATGCCCCTGTATCAGCCAACGTGGCCCTAGGTAAGCCACTGGCATGGAATCCTCTTCTAAAGCTAAGCGCGTAGGTAGCTCAATACTGGATTCGGACAACCCGAACAAACCAACCCCACGACCAGTGTTTCAGGTAACTCAATAGATGGCGTTTCACATAACGAGTTCAGAAGAAAGTGTTGCAAAGTGTCCCTCTTTTGATATGCCCCCTCAGTACACCATGGTACATAATCTAGCCTTCAGCTGCTCTAGCTGTCGTCCACAGCATGGGTCTGCCCGAGCCTTCTCATTTATCTAGCGTTTTCCTCGCTTGACGACAAATCTCCTTTGTCGCATCCATATTAACCTTCGCTTTCTCTCCCTGAGCAACCAAGTCTTCAAGGGCCTGAACGTCCTGCTGGACCACCTTGTTCCCGTGGTGGAAAGCATTGAACTCATGATATGCCAATGGCAATGCCCCTTTGGCCGGGAGCTCAATCATCTTCGCCGTCGCCCAAGACCCAAGGAACCACGACAGTATCCATCCAGTCCATCCATAACGTGGCAAAGACAGGATCTCTTTCTGTGCGCGGATCAACAGCGTCCATGACTCGCCACTACTTGGAAGGCGTGACCACTCAGGCCAGCCCTCGATGTGCCAGACAACCAGCTGCACCATGGCAAGCATGAGTATGTCGCCGACAATGGCAGGCTGTCGTTGGATCTTCAGCCGGCCATTCTGGTTGTACACAGCTTCGATCTTCTTCGTAAGCTCTCCGTTCTTGTTGACAACAGCCAGGCCCGCGTCTGATCCGAGGTGAGAATACAGCATGTCCGCCTGCGCAACCAAGTCCCGGTTTGCAGTTTGCGGAACGGATATCATGGGCGTAGGCTGATGTGCAAGCATGCTGAGGGCGAGCACCAACCGCTCTTTCGATATCCCCATCGTGCTGGCGTAGTGCTGCTCGATATCGGCGCCAACGGCATCGTAGACGACAAACGTCCCCGGCGCGTTGCGAATCAAATCCCCGACGCTCTTCAGCGTCGCAACGCCGCCTTCGGACTGCGCGGTGTGGCCATCGAGCGTGTCGAAGACGCAGTAAAAATCCTCCCCTGCAACTTCTGCGGTGTTTTCGATGACACGATAGTCCTCAAAGGTGTGCAGCCTGTCCGTCTTGTAATCGTAGAGGCGTTTAGGGGGCGCAAAGGCCCCGGAGCGACCTGGGCGGACGAGGTAGATTATCTCCGCACCCGTGGAAAGGTGGAACCCTTGAGATAGGCCTACGGCACCGCAACCGACGATAAGGATCTTTGGACGAGACATGGTGGAGGGTATTTGAGTTGGTCTGGTACAACTTAGTTATATCGTTCGCCATGCGCAGTCAATTACTAATAATGCTACATGCTCACATGTGGTGTGTGGCGACACGGTTGATGCGAAGTTCGTCCGTTGACGCGGCAGATGCGTAGATTAGCTAATCGGTGCCTGATTCGTCTACCTACCGTAGGTGCCGTAGCTTGGGTAGCTGGTGCGCACTGTTGGCAAAACGCGACTAATCATGAGGGTGCTCTCAACTTTCACCACCCAATATGTCTCTACTAATCATTACTCTTAACTTTGACCACCCATGTCTCTACTGGTAAACATTATCGATATCAATCTTTGCCTACCCACTTCCAACGCATCTTTCGTGTGAGAAGACGACAGTCATTTGTTTACCCTTACCCGGGATTCCACTTCGCGCATAGCTAGTGTCAACAATCAGGAAACTTGGAGACATTATAGGAACACGTTTGACACCATACAAGTGGCCGGATCAACATGGAAGCGTATCTCCGTGCAGGCGTGAAATCTTTTTTTTTCATTGTGAGATGGCAACCGGATAGCATACTTTCGTGGCGGCCAGCCAAATTTGACCAAACCCTGGAATCATCGACTTCTAACGCGCGGCTCCAAGGGTCTCTTAACGGGTTGGTCCTATCTCCGCGAGACCGGATGTAGACGATCACTCCCAATCTCAGACTTTGGCCAGGAATATCATTATTAGGTGCTACGCTGGCAGTGAATTGTCTGTTGGAAGCATACGCGACCTAGCCTGGCACTTTCCAATGGAAAAGCAAGTGTTGGCCTTACGATAAGGCCAGGAAGCATGTCTGGCACTACTGGACAAACTGTTAGTGCGACCTCTATTCGGTGGGAATAGCGTTATCGCAGGCGGGAAGGTTGATGGTGCGGAAGAGTGCGGCTTTGCGAAGTGTTCCGGTGGCATTAGGTAGGTATCGAGGTCAAAGTAGAATGATACTTCGCTGTTATTGACGCACCACTCGTCCTCGATTATAGCTATGGGCCCGAGGAGAATTGTCCGGGTGACTCTTGACCCTGCATGTCCTTGCCCCGCAATACCAGACCGTCCGAAAGTGGGATCGTGCCCAAGTGGAGCTAACAAGCACGTGCGGGGTCATCCTGCATGTCACACAAGCCCCTCCGCCGCCGTCCTATTTGTGACCATTCTAGCGAGCGTCATCTCTTCCCTTTTTTCGCCTTCGAATCCTGGGTTGCAATCATGAACTTTGTCGACGTTCAACCCACATCGTTCCTCGATTACGCGTGGACATCGCCTGCTCAAGCTGGGGCGCAGGGTCCGAAATCGGCGACGACGACGACGACGACGAGGACGAGCAGGAAACAGAATCGCTGCTGCGACCAGTGGTACGTAACCTCAGAGAGACGCACTTTTCATGAACACAGGCGCCACATGTCCACTGGCACGTCGGTCGTTTGGCGCCAGCTTGCGCATGCGTCGCCGTGTCGATTGTGAGCATGCGCTGATATCCCGTACAGCAGAAGAGGGAAGAGGGCATGTGATGCGTCCATCCTAGAAGATGCTCTATTAAATGGCAACGGAGAATTCCCTGCCACATTCCACTACAGCGGTATGACTCTTGTCGCCATCACTGCCTGTGCAGACCTTTGACAATGCAGATGTCTTTGGACCCCTTGCTCCCTGTGGTAACTGTGAGAAGACGAAGAAGACATGCACATTCGAATGGCTTCAATCGCAGCGAATACTGCAGGCGACGACACCGCAACCAAACCCAACACCGCCAGCTAAGAAACGGCGCACCGCGAGCAAGGGCTCGCAAGATCGCAAAGATGCAATCCCCCCAACTTGTGGTCAGCAAGCCCCACAGCTGCCCATTGGGTCGGGTCTGGGCAATGGAGCATGTTACATGCCGCAATCTGAACCCGTCAACGTTGGTGTGACCTTCGCAGATTTTCCTTGTGGCATCCAATTCAGCGACAGTTTGACTTCTCAGTTTCAATACGACTATGCGCCGACCGATTTCGTATGGGATAACCCGTCCCTGCTTGACGGAATCCCTCCATGTGACGTCTCAGAAAACCCATATAATGCTCTTCCGATAGAGTGGGACTCGGGCAACGGCTCTTCCATCCACACCGCTTCACCGGGCGACGCAGTTCCGAAAAGCGAAGAGTCGAGTCCAAGTGTGGGTTCGTCCGACGCTTCGATAGCACCGCACGGGGTCGTGCGCTTACCTCCCAAACGGAGACGCCGCGGTTCCTCTGCGACAAGCGCAATCTCCCATTCTTCGATGGCTCTTACAAGTGACTTGCTTTCGTCGGCAAACACGGCTTTCTTGGCAGACGGCCTGCTCAGAATCTACCATGATAGCTTTGAGAACCATCTGTCCTGCTGGTTGACTGAAAAGACATGTCCGTACATCAGAGACTGCGATGTATCTCTCCCGAATGATTGTGGCCCAGACTGGAATCGTATCTATCATCGAGTGTTCAAATTGGACCAGTCACCCTCGGTGCGAGGGAGACTATTGAATATTGCGGAAGATCGAGCTGCATCCAGAGCTTTGAACTTGGCCATCTTCTCGTTCGCATCGCAATGGGCAGTACCAGACGCGAAAAGAAGAGCAAGGTATCCATTCCAGATCGATGAGAGGACTGGCTGTATCAGACAGCCCCACCGAACATCCTCGTCTCAGACTAAATTCAACCGTTCTCTTCAGCTCAATGCATGGCACGAAGCTCGCAAAGCAGTCCAGGAGGCATCGGATATTGAATCGTTCCGAGTAGTGCTCGCGCATATCGTCTTCTCCTTGACACAAAAGCCAGAGGATGAGTCGGATCATATCAAATCATCACCGGGAAGCGAAACGACCGAGCCGTCGTTGAAGACAAAAACAGACAAAGATGTAGACACGACAGAATGCGAAGATCTTTTATCCAAGCTGGACCTGGCGATGAACGACGATGGACCTCCCCTCCATCTCGAGCAGGGACTCAGACTGATTCACTCGCTACGTTCGAGAATGACAATGGCGGGGGCATTTGGAGGTCGTAGGAAGAAGAAACCACGATGCTGGAAGCATCTTCAAACGAGTGGACTCGAAGCGGCCGATCGAGCGACTGTCGACGTGCTTTTCTGGCTTGGTATAATGTTCGACACGCTGTCTTCAGCGATGCACAAGCGGCCTCTAGTTGTCGCGCTCGAGGATAGTGACCTGCCAGCGATTAAAAATATGATTCGCGACGGTCAGTCCAGCCCGGGAGCACCGACCCCTTCAGATCCGAGAGCAGAAGACCTCTGGGATGACCTGCTATTCAGACGTCAGCGTATACGAAAGCAACGTACACATGTGAGATGGCCTTGCTCCGAAGACAAAGCCGCATCGCTCTTGTGCGAAGCAGCCCCGATCAAAGTTCTGCTCTTTCGCAAAGTGACACGGATCCAAACATTGCTGGCTCGTCATGCTCAGAGCGACAAGATCGAGGTTGCCGTGCACAGCGCGCTGGAAGTATACGAGCATTGGCAAAGAGCTTATGCGCCGTTCCTCCGCGATTGCGTCGAGCACCACGAAGAGCTTTCCGAGAGGGTCCAGTCGTGGTACGTGTGTTTGGCTGGCCACTGGCATCTAGCCACATTGCTTTTGGCAGACCTCATCGAAACCATGGACGAGACAGAGTCTGGCCTCGAATCCAGACGCCGTGATAGAGATTCGTTGAGGTTCATCGCCCGGTTCAGGGAAGACAACTGCCGCTCACTTTCAGATATTGCGCGACGCGCATGCCTGCATGAAAACGGCATCTTGTCACAAGCAAACAGTGGGCTTTTCTCCATGGGACAAGGAGCGCTTTTCTCTGAACCCTGGTCTGATGTACTCGTCCGCGCTTTTGCAATGGCCGGCGCCGTGCTGGTAGAATCCACAAAAGCGCCGAATATAAGAAACCTTGGCCAGGAAGACGCGTCCAGACGGGCTGAGAACTGTATCAAGGCTTTGAGATTCCTTGGACAAAGATCAGACAAAGCACTCACGGCAGCGAACTTGCTTACCGAGGAGCTTGAGCTCAAGGTAGATGAGGGCGATGGTCTCTTTCCTAGCGCGGTGCCAGGCGCAGTAGCATGTTCAGGGTGAAGGTACAAGGTACCCATAGTAGTCTGGGCCCTTTCGGATTACAGCGACGTTATAACAGAACGCCGCGGACGCCTCACATCAAATTGCGGGATGGAACGACTCCAAGACAGCGCCGTAACGAGAACGGTCCGAATGGACAATGTTGGGATGAGACGCGTGGGACGTGACAAAGGACTTCCAATCGCTCAGCTAGCCGAGTCTCATTTCAAAAAAAAAAGGCTGCCCTCTACGAATTGTGGTTGATTAGGACGATTAGAGGTTTGACAATTTTACTCCGCAGCAGATTTGAAACGTGTCTCCAATCTCCGCAACGAGCGATACGTGACTGGAGATTGGGGACTTGATTAGCGACGATTTTAACGCGAATGCTAGGGATGAGGAAGGGCGGTATGACGAAGAAATTATTGCGGGTGGTAGTGGAAAAGGCGCCCTGAGGAGATGGATGATGAGCGAGGACAAGATCTGATATGACTGTTTTTATAGGGAGATAGAAGCACGATGATACCAGACTTACGGGCCACCTTTTGTAGCTAAATCTGCATTTGCGCAGGAAATAAACGCACCAGATGCCGTCACATGTTACCGTTCCTCTTTGACTTTCCGCTCCTTCCGTCCGTGCACTCTGACCCACTCTCCCCAAACACCCCTCCAAACATCTCTCTCGCTCTTTCCAAGTCCCGCAAACATAGCATCAATAGCATCCTTGTTCAATTGTCCCACAGTCACAACCTCCCAGATCCCGGGCATAAGCTTCTCTCTGACTTCTGCATCCAGCCTGCCATACAACTGGAAACGACAGAACGAGCTGAGCAGCGGATATACGTACTGCGAAGCGTAATCGCGGGCGGCCTTGATGGGGTCGTTAAGGGTCGTTGCGCTCCGCGTGCGCTGGACGGAGGACTGCGTAGGGGAACAGAGCGTGCTGAGGAGATGGGTGTACTGTGCTGCGTTGGTGGCTGCGAGGCGCGTGGGGTTCGCGGGCGAGACGGAGTCGAGCCAGGGAGGAAGAGCAGCGCCGCGGTTGAGGTTGGGTATGAAGAGACAAAGGAGGAGACCCTGAAGTAAGGGCAGAAGCAGGTGGAAGCGGCCTCCTAGACGGCTGCGGTGGAGGAGCAGGACGAGGCGCGCTGTCTCGCAGAGGCGCGCGTAGATTGCAGGCGCGTGGGCCGGAGAGAGGCGGGGACTGCTTCTTGTGGCAAGTCTGAGAAGAGCTGTGAGGACGCACTCAATGTTGTGTTGCGAAGTCAAGTTGGGCTTGTGTAGAAGAATCGTGTTGATGTTGTCGAGCAGCGTGTTAAACTCTGCATCATTCCGGACCTTGTTCAACAGAGCGCAGGTCTCGGGTAACAGAGCCATCTGTTGCGCCTTCAGATCAGACTCAACTTCCTCCTTATCATCCATGGCAGACACAACAACGTGAAGTAGCTGGTAAGCGATTCGAGGCGGGACGTCCTTATCTGCAAGCGAGATACAGCCATACGCAAGGCGCAGCTTCTCTGAGACATTCAGAGTAGCCAGGGTTTCTCTCAGGCATTGTAGAACATGCGTGTTATCTTTCTGTATATATTCCTTTCGGAGCAAATACGAAGAAAGCTCGAACAGCCTTAACGTGCCGCCGCCGAGCTTGTGGAGGTCAAACTTGGCTATGGTGACCAGCATAGCAGGCGACATGTTGTCTTGCACATCCTCGGAGACCGCCCAAGGTTTGTCGAGGGTGCTTCCGAGAGAGTATCGGCCATTCATCCATCGTCTGAGGTCCTCAACACATGCTTCGAATATAGTGTTGTCCTTGCGCAACACCGACAGAGGTATTTGGTTGTAAGTATGTAACACGAATTCCTGCGAGGAAGTCCACTTGGTTAGAGTCTTAGACAGAAACTCGAGATACTGCGTAAGAGGAACGAGGGATCCAGATTCGTGTGTTGCAAGAAGTGTGCCGCTAAGCCCAGCAAGCCTTGCCGGAGAGTGCGTCTTGGACTTTTTCAAAGAAGAGGCAATCCTCTCTCCGTATTGAGTGAAGAATATCTTGTTCCGGGCCTGGTCTTTGTTCGGCAGGAGGTGGCCAAGCGTGAGTTCTACTAGGTCTTGCAGTAGCTGGGTAGCGGGAGGTACTTCCAGTTCGGCTTCATGCAGAGCCTGTGCAATGTCGAATAACGCGTTACCATCTGATGAAATTTTTGCGGTAGCATTTGGAACCTCCATAAGATTGACCATGATGTTCAGAACCGACGCTGCAATGCTAGGCGAGGTTGTGATCAACCCCAGAAGCTTGTCCAATGCAGCCTCTCTCTGCTCTCGCGAAAGAGATGTCGGAGAGATGTGTAGAAGAGCACCCAAAGAGGCCACGCGCAAATTTTTGCCCGGTTGATCTAGGGCGTGCAAGAGCGCAGATACAAAAGATGCTTCAACGACAGCATTACCCTGCTTGAAAATTGAGACCGACAGGGTTTCAATAAGCGGACCGCCTAATTCGATATCTAATCCTGACACGGTTTCTAGCAGTCGAGACAGGATCTTTTGGGCAGTGTCCGCATCGAAAGGAGCCAGCAACTGCGCATACTCGATGCAGAACAGCTCGATAGTCGAATTCAACTCCTGCGGTTCCATTTGCCCAGGGGCCATGGCTTTCAACGTCTTCTGCAACCTGTTCTGGATAGCATCTCTCGTGTCTGGCACAGTATGAAGGTAGTCGCAGGCAACAAAGACAAAGACGGCAGCAGCCGTCCGGCAAGATGATGGTATATGTCGATTGGGGTCTTCCTTGCGAGCTGAGTTAACATCCTTAGCTGCTCTGTCTAGCAAAGCCTCGATGAACTCTGTTTGAAGAGCTGCAGAGTCGTGCAAATAGATCGGCCATAGATGCCTCAATAGGAAACAAAGAGATGTCCAGGACATTTCAACAGCTGTAGATTGGCTTGGACCAGCTTGTTGAACCCACGCTTCGAAGACCTTCCATGCTTTAAGCATAGTTGGCTGTAACGCAGCAATGACCTCGTCCGATTTGATGGATCGAATAATTGCTTGAGTGATGACAGCACTACTCAGTGCCTTAATTGGGGTTTTCTTTGTGTATTGCTCCAACCGTTCGGCGTGCTTTTGGAACAGGGTCGTGATCTGCGTGAGAGTTAAGGACTGCTCCAATACTTCGGCCAGGGCTGAAAGCAAATGCTGGTCCTGCCAAACTCGTGGATGCAGCTCTACCAATGGATCTCGCTTGGCAGGCACAGTCCTGCGCAGTTCGGTGTCCCACAGTTCTATGAAACCGAGCAGCTGACGATTCCTCGAAAATGCGTGTAGAATAGGTACGATGACCTCTCTCACCGCCTTATCTCTTGAGAAAGCTTGGGTGGTTTTCTGAACGGTAGTAGCGATCACTGGTTGATCGTCATCAATGTCCATCATATCGTCATCGTGCATCTCAGGACTCTCAAATGTAGCCGTGGAGATGTGCTCAAATAGAAAGGCAGCGAGATCATCTGGTCTTTCTTCGGATGCCGAATTCGCTGCTTTTGGGTCGGCCAAGAAGATGGACGAATCGTTTTCTACAAGGGCTGCAATGAGAGACCAATTTACGGATCTCTCCTTGTGTAATGGATATTTGAGACCAGAATGGAACCAGAAGATGTCCCTGAGCACCTGTGTATCTATGCTGACGTCGTAAGAAGCTAGGATAGTAAGACACGCCTCAACTGCGGCTGTGGAAGCACTCGGAGCTGCGAAATCTGGGGGGGTCAGTTCGCATCCTACGCACTGTGAAAGAGTCACCAGTGAGGCCTTGATCCATGGCTTTTCTGTAGTCCTAGTTTTTGGCGAGCGCGCTGGTGAAGAGCGTATGATAATGTGAAGCAAGTGTGGGACAGCGGCAAACAAAGGCGTGTAATAAGCCGGCATGTCCACGCCGCTATCTTGTAAATGGGCAGCCTGCAGCAATCTGCGACTGAGCGGTGCCAGACTGGTGGAGAGAAGCTCGGCCTTCCCATTATGCTGCGGCGTGTCTTTCTCGCTTCGGGCGTTGAAGAAGGCCGCCCGCGAGGGAATGAGGATATGCTTAGCAATAAGCCGATCCAAAACTGACAAAGTGTTCCTGATATTGGAAGGGCTGGATTCGCCCTTTCCAGGTTGATGCAATGTTTGGGAAAGAAGCAGGCTCGGTATCAAGCATTCTGCTGAGAACTGATCCACGGACGCACCAGTGTCGTCCTTGGTATCAATGGCGCGCAGCTCCCAGATGTCCACGATCAAGGACAAGTCCAGATGACCGAAGTAACTCGATGTCCCTTGTGCTGACGAGTGGATTCGCAGAACAGCATTCAGCCAATTCCTAACGATCCGCGCTGCCTGTGCGCTTTCCGTCCTCAATACCATCTTCATGTGCTCTGACTGGATAGTCTCCTCACTTTTTCCCTGCGTATCGCCTTTGTCTCGAATTGAGCGTACCGTAGTAGTCACGGCTTCAAACAGTTCCACGGAGCCGCTGGATTCGAGTGCGGCTCTCTTGGAAGGTGTGCTCGCACCGGAGCCTCGTTTCCGCTTGCGCGAGGGTTGCAGATCTTCCTGTACCGTCTCGCTCGAGTCGTCTCGCGGGTGGTTTTCCTGTTGCAACGGCTCCGGCGGAATGACAGCATCGGCGCTATATCTCTCCTCGAGAACTTTTTCGAGGATGGTCAAAAAACCAGCATCTCTCAGATGCGGCGCGCACCGTGACACCGGGAGGACCTCGATCATCCAGTCAAGGAGATTCCATGCTTTCGTGCTCGCCCGTGCCTGAGCACTGCCATCTGTAGTATCTTTGAGTTTTTCGAGAAGCCACCGCAAAACCCAATCTGCCCTTGCGCCAACGATGCGCTTGGCAATCTTTGAGCGCGCTTCACCTCTTAGAGAGTCCCAGTCGTCGGGAAGGCCTATGATCTGCGTGGCCTGGTCTATTTGCTTGTTCAGGTCGGTGTAGGTCTGATTGATTGCTTGCAACCGCGGTCGAGTCGGCGCCGGGAGGCTCGTAGGAGCCTGTGACATACTGTTAACATGTGTAAATCCATATTATGACTGTTGACAAACCTGGGTCGCTGCGGCCATCTGTCCTCTCACTTTTGTCACGAAAGTGGTGGTGCGGAGCAGAAGTCGCAGCGGGGAGCTCTGTCTTCTCGAAAAATTGGCGCACGGACGCTTTCCTTTCCTTTCCTAAGCTCGCTCTCCCGAAGCTTTTCCGCATCGACGCCAGGAACGACGCATCCCCATCCCGCGTCATCTCTCTCAAACACGTCGAGAAAGGCACCACAAAGCCCAATTGACCCCATCCACAATCGCCATGGCCGATAAGACCCCCGAGCCCACTGCGCAGCCCGTCGCGCCCATCCCGCGCACTACCCGCCCTATGAGCGAAGCTCTGCTCAACGAGAAGGTACTGCACCCGCGCCGACAATGATCAAAATGCACCTCCGACGTTGACCTGGGATTGCACGAGCTTTCTTGCGCCAGCTAAGGGCCTTGCGAGCGTCAATCGCGGTCCTGCGAAGCTCATGCGACTTCTCCAATGGAGCTTGAAGCTTTATCCTACATGCTGAACCCTCATGCTAATTAATGACCGTAGTGGGATCGCTGCCTCTCTTCCATGCTTATTCGATCCGGACTCGGCGTCGGCTTCGGTGTTGTCTTCTCCGTTCTTCTCTTTAAGCGACGCGCATGGCCGGCATGGGTTGGCCTCGGTTTTGGTGCCGGACGAGCTTGGGAAGAATGCGACGGCGTAAGCGGACACAAGACCAAAAGCATTTCACACAACTAACATACAGCAGTCTTTCAAGCGGGCAGCGGCACCCCCCAAGGATGGACTACGCGTCATCAGGCCATAGATGATCACGATTGAAAAGTGCGAGCGTTGGAGAGAAAGGAGAAGTAGGGTTGCTTGACCCTGTACACGAAACGATGTACAGTAGTGCGTGGCTATAGACGCTTTCCAGCTTCCGGGAATTTCATATTGTGCATTTGGCTTTTGAAAGTCCTCTTGTCGGGCCTTTACCCCCAGAGAAACATTCGTTGTGCTAGCCTGTGCTCACGCTCCGATTTATCTCCACTGGCCTATTAATCTTCCATGTTTCTCATCCTCAATTGCCCGCAATCTTATCCTAAATCGCAAAAAAGCTCAGACTTCTACGTTAACCGCCACTACCAATCCGATCACTACCATGGCCGAGGATACACCCGAGCAAGCGATTGCGGCTGCAGCTCCAGAACGCTTGCGCGCATTACTCCTCAACATCATCACTCAATCAGACACAGCGCGGGATCTGGCATCAGCAGAGCTGCTCGCTCATCCTTCATCCACCAACAACCAAAATTCAACATGTTCAAGACGCAAACGCGATTCATAGGCAACGATTCGCTTTCTTGTATGCAGGCAGTGTGGACAAGAGTATGATACAGCGAAAAATGGCTCTCAAAGCTGTAAATGGCATCCAGGTACGTGTCTCTATCCATCGCATAGATACAGCGCATAGCGAATGGCAGAGAAGGCGTTCGGTTGTTCATGGCAAAGGGAAATCAACCCCTCGCGGAGCCAGTCTGACGTAGCGGATTCGATTGGATTGGATGGCAGCGAGGAGCTCAGAAGTTTCAGCGTATTGTGCTCTGCCGACGGAGTCTTGTTGAGCGGGACAGTCAATGATTCACGAAACATCCATAATGAATATACAGGGTTTTTGCAAGTATTTTGAATAGTCGAGGTTGAAAGTGTACGCGTGGAAACACTGTGCTTCAGGGGCGCGCTGAAACCGTCCATCACGTTACGATGTATCATGAAAGTCTTGTAGGCTTCGGTGAATTCACGGCCTTCCTAAGTGCCAAAGGTTTTGAGAAACCGTTGCTCTAGTCGACAGCACTACTCTGCATTAGCAACTATTCCTAAGCTCAGTGAGACAACTCATAGTAAACCAGATCCAGTGCCAGTAGCGGCCATGTGGCGGTTGTGTACGAAAATAAAGTTGTTGGCTTTCTACCGTCGAGGTATAAACAGTATCACAAAAAAAGTAGAAATCCAGGACGTCTCCATCACTACCACTGAATTCGCCAAATGATGTATTAATGGCATCGTCCCGAACCCTTTGACGCCGATTGTGTGTGTGGCGCATCTAGAGACGCCGTAGTTGACTTTGTAGATACCGTCGTAGCTGGTTAGAACGAAACATCTACAGCATCTGCTCTGGAGTGAGTACGCATGCAGCTGGAGCCATTTGAAGACATGGACAAAGATCACTAAGGGCCTGTTCGGTGGGCGTGATCTCAAATCGTGATCTGGGCTTGATCTCGCCCGGTTTCAGTAAAGCGCTAGCGTAGAATTTTTTGTTAGTGTAGCTATACAAATTGTTCTAAAGACCCGCTTCTAACGTATCTAGATTAACCTATATTTAGTAACTACCTATCTAAAAGTCTTATCTTATTAAACTTTAGTGTTATTAATTAATCCTTTATACTAACTCTAAGTACTTTAGCGTGTAAGGCGTTGTAAAAGCTCTTATAAAGCTTAATGCCTACACTATTACTAATATTAACTCTCTTTTCTCTATTATAGACGCTAGCGTTATTTTTATTAACATTTATAGCATTGCTAACGCCTAGAAAGAGCTAGGGTTAGAGTTTATAGTTACTATATATAATTAAGACACTCTTCTTAGCGCTTATAGAGTAGGTAGAGGACTATAAGTAATATATAGATACTAGTTATAAAGTAATAGCATAGTGTGTAGTAGCTAAAAAAGTAGCCTTAGTGTCTCTACTAGACGTAGTGTTATCTATTTAGTAGTGTAAAAATTACTATAATAGCTATAAGGTAGACTAGAAAGTCTAGTAAGAGCTAAATAACCTTTCTAGATTTACTATAAACGAGTTTGGCGTTATTATAGGAGATAGCTAGGCGCTAATAGAGTACTTTAAGAAATACCTAAATACTTAAAAATATTATATAAAGCCTCTAGCGTATAAGAACTTACACGAGAGACTATTTAATAGCGTAATTACTAATAGAGCTAGAGTAAAAGATATTAATTAATTAATTATAGTAATAGTTAAAAGTAATAGTAAGGAGGATAGTAATAAGATAAAGACTTTAGGGCCTTATAAAAGGCGTATAGAGACGTTAACTGTAGTAGAGAAATCTTATAAAAAGATAACTTTAGCTAATAAGTTAAGTAAGCAGGTTAGTAATATAGCTATAGAAATTAGAGGATTAGTAGAAGCTCTATTAAAGGATTCCTAGTAGGAGGTAATTAATTATTTTATAAAGACGTATAGCGTCCTAGATTACTACTTAAAGATACTAATTACTAAGTATTTTAAGTCGCCTTTTATCGCTAAGCTCTATCTAAGTCTTAAGCCTTAATTAGTGCAGAAAACCTAAGTAAAGAATAAGGTAAATAAGTAGCTAGGTATCCTACGCAATAAGTAGCTGCGGCTGTACGCTATTAGACTAACTTAGAAGGGTAATAGTAAGTTAAAAAAAAAAGTAGGTTGTAGAGTTTTTATAGAAAGTTAATAAGTATATAAAAGTAGATTAGCGTAACACGCTAAGACTAGCGATAGTAGTCTATGCGCTAGTTAGTGTTTTACTTACCCTCTATAGTATTACTACTCTAGTAACCTACATCTTTTCTTCTACACCTTACTTTCCTAAATTACTTATTTATACAATGCCTATATCTCTTTTACTATCTCTTTACGCTGCGACTTCTACTTCTCCCTTATTAAAGGCTAATTTATTAGGTATTAATCTTCTGCGATAGCAACCTTCTAAAAAAAGTTCTTATACTACTTACTAGTGTATATAGGTAGCTACTTAAAGTCCTTACCTACGCTGCCTATTTAATTAATTAGATTATGTATAGCTATAAGAGTGTATATAAGCTTAACCTAAGTTGCGATATTAAACTTATAAAACTTCTTAAAAATCCTCTAATAACGCTTAAAGACGCTAAACATACGCTTAATAATATTTTAGAGACTACTATACTAGTAATTAAATAGCTCTTCTACTATTTAAGGCTTACTATCTAGTAGCTGCACTATCTCTTAAAAGTAATAGCATACGCTATAATATAGTATAAGCGTTATATTGCTGTTTATGTACTTAGCGTCTACTAGGTAATACTTACCTAGAGGAACTATAAATTCTTATTAATAAGCGTCTATAAGCACCTAGGCGTTGTAAGCGCTGCCCTTCTAGCTAGCTAAGACGTATATAAAGTTTATATTAAAGTTAATAGCTACTAATATATTTTAGAAGAGGTATCTATAGTAATTTCTATATTATTTAGAGTTATCTACTAGTACGTAGACTTTAAAGTTTAACTTATTAAGAGCTCTTACACAGTGTTACGTACCAGATAACAATGTGGGACTCGGGCGCTTATAAAGGTGTGATGGAACGGCGACAGGGTTACGAACGTAATAAAGAGACGCCAAGTAACTTAGATTAGGTCACGTAATGTGCTCAGTTGCTTAGTAACACTAAGCAACAGAGCAGCCCCATTATATAGGAACATAAGGATGGACCTCCATACTCGTGTTTAATCTGTTTATTAATCTATTGTTTGGATTCTAGCAGACCAAATTGTTAACTTATTACACTTTGTAAGATACTATTATATTAATAAGACCTTCTATCTTCTATAAGTACTCCTGCCTAAGAACTAACTTTAACCCTTTAGGACTAGCTACCCTCTTAGATTTAACATCTTAAACACCCTTAATATAAGTACTTTATAAACTCCTACCTCTTCCACAGCTTTAGGTGCTGCTAAGATTACTTTTATAAAGGATAGCAGTAAGGCGCATAAACCTAATCTCTACTTTAGTGAATAATCTTAAACTAACGTCTAGATTCTCTAGTTAGACCTCTACTTCTTTAACTTAGACAAACCTCTTAAAGACAAAAAGAAGGTTATCTTCGCAGTAATATATATACAAAGAGATGCAGAATTATAGATCTATCCCTACCTTAAAAAGTACCTAGGAATAGACTATAACAACAACAATAACAACTACGCAGACAACTATGCTAATGCAGTTAATATTATTAAGAATTATAACAACTTTAAGAAATACCTTAAACAACTCTTTAGGATTACTAATAAGGACTCTATTATAAAAGCAAAGATTTAGACTATAACTTAGAAACAATTAGTAGCTAAGTATACAGCTAAGTTTTGTAGATACGCTGTGTAGCTTAACTAGGATAATAAATCTCTCTAGGATATGTATAAATAAGGACTTAAATAGAAACTACGTAAGGGACTCTTACGTAGTAGTGCACAAATCGCTAACCTTAAAAAACTATACAAAGAAACTATTAGAATTAATAGAGAATAGTTTTCACTATAACAGGAGCTCCACTAAAACCCTAGGGCGATAAGCTTTAGATAACTAGTAAAAGTGGTTTATAAGAACCCTGTTAGAATCGTCTAAAAGCAATAGCTAAGGAACTACTAGAGATATAAACTAATAGAAGATGTCTAGTTTAACTACTTAGGCAAAGGAAAAGGAGGAAGAATAGGCCCTAAGCAGCCTAATAAACGCGTCTTTAATAGAAGTTAATAATTAATAACTAAGACCTGTAAATACTTTATATGTAGTAAACTAGGCCACATAGCCAGGAACTATAGATTAAAGAACAAAGTCTATTAAACTAAGTTAAATATACTAACTATTAAGGACTAAGAACCTAATAAAGAATAGGAAGTTATTATAACGCTATTTAGTTACTAACGCGTTACACTAGAATAAAGTAAGTAATTAAATTCACTTAACTTATAACTATACAAAGATCCAGAAGACAACTCTAACGTATACTACAACGTAGAAGACGTAGAAGAGATACTAAGATCTCCTACTCCTTACCCATAAAGTAGGCAGGAAGAAGACAACCCTATGTCACCTAAGTATAAACTAAATGTTTAGGACTATATAGAACCCCACTAGGCACCAAAAGGAATGCAACCCTATAAAAATAAGAAGTTAGACTACGTACTAAAGTACTACCTAGACCACTAAAATCCTATACACTAATTCTGTATATGGACGCATTGCGAAGAACCAACATACACACAACACAAGACAGAGAAAAAGGAGAATAAGAAATAACCTAGAAGGAAACTGCGCTGTAGATAGATATGGACAGACTACCCTATTATAGCTTACAATAAACACCTCTAGGATAAATAATAAATAAAATACTTTCCTTACCTTACGCCAAAGGGTAATAAATACTGTAACATACTTATTAACAGAGACTATATATAACTATACTAGTACACATGTCTAAACCAAGACTACAAATACCACTACATAGCTAAACGTTTAGACGGCTTTGCAAACTGCCCTACGTAAGAAGTAATAATAGAACTACTAATTTAACTAGTACACAGGAACAGTAAAGACTGTAGGAGAAAAAACAGAAAAACATCCTTATAGGAAGAAGAAAAAGACAATCTACATAAGCCACGTACTTAAGAACAATAATAGAAGTGAATACTTAGAAACGCATACTAGGCACTAGAACTCAACTATAACCTACACGAATAGATGTCTTTTTTAGGCCTAAACTTAGACAAGAAAACGCCTTTATTAAATTAAATGCCACAGTAAGTATAGCATTAGTTAAGCTACTAGTATAGCTTAAAGGAATATAGGCTCAAGCTCTTATAGACTTAGGAGCAGGAAGGAACTTTATATCTTATTAGATAGCAAGATAAGCAGGACTTATAATATTAGAGAAAAAAGTACCCTATATTATCTATGTCGCGAATAGATCCCTAATGCCTAAGACACCTTAAATATACTAGGAGGTTACCACCACAATAATAGTCCAAGAATATAGAGAGGAACTTACCTTAGATATCTTACTAGGATCTAAGCATAAGTTAGTCTTAGGATTACCTTAGTTAATAATATACAACCCGCAGATTAACTAGGGTATAAAGAAAATTATATTTAAACGCTGCAATTATGCATTACAAGTAAAGCCTACGCATTAACTAAAAATAATAGTAGATAAGGAAGTTATTAACAACATAATACTGTAATAGATAGTCAAAAAACGGAAGCACACCTTAGTAGACGCTAGTAGAAACCACTAGATTAAAAAGCGTAAGAAGAAGAACAATAGTATACCCCTTACCTTACTAAGAGAGTACAGGAAATGGATACACATGTTTACAGAAAAGGAAAGAAAAGCAAACCTACCAGAATATTAACCCTAGGATCTTACAATAGACCTAGAAGAAGGGAAGACGCCACCCTTTAAACTACTATATAGTAAGACAGAAGAAAAACTCCTTAAAGAACGTGATTTTATTAAAACAAACCTTAAGAAAGGATATATATAACTATTAAAGTCACTAGTAGTAAGCCCTTTTATGTTTATTAAGAAAAAGGATGGATTAGACAGACTATACGTTAACTACTAACAACTTAATAATATAATAATAAAGAACTAATATCCACTACTAAACATTATAGAGTTACGAGATCAACTATCTCAAGCTAAGATATTCACAATAATAGATCTAAGAGACAGTTACCACCTTATACAAATCAAGAAAGGTGAAGAATAGAAAACAGCGTTTCAATCACGCTACAGACTATTTAAGTACAAGGTTATGCTATTTAAACTTACAAATACACTAGTAGCTTTTATAGCACTTATTAACAACGTACTCTATAAATATCTAGATATATTTATTATCGCGTATATAGACAATATCCTCGTCTTTTCTAAAAACAAATTAGACCACACTAAGCATATACAGACAGTACTAGAAGCACTAGACAAAGTATACCTTTATATTAAACTTAAGAAATGTAAGTTTAACGTTAAATAACTCGAATTCCTAGGACACATTATCACTACAGAAGGAATTAAGATGGCACTAAGTAAGGTCGAATACATTAAGAACTAGCTAATACTAAAGACAGCCAAGAACATCCAAGAATTCTTAGGATTCTATAGATTCAATTAACAATTCATCCAAAATTACGTAAAGGTTACAATACCTTTAACAAATCTTACAAAGAAGGACGTACCCTTTAAATAGACAAATAAGTATAGAATGTTATTTTAACTCCTTAAGACAGCATATATTATAGAACCTATCCTTGTTTATTTTAGAGGCGATAAACTATTACGCTTTAAAACAGACACTAGCAATCTTGCGCTAGGCGCCTACACTAAATAAGAATATAACAGTAAATAGCACCTAATTGCCTATTACTCATGCAAATTTAATAACGCCGAAACACGATACAACGTACACAATAAAGAACTCTACACTATTATTAAAGCCTTAAAGCACTAAAGGATTTACGCGCTTAGCTACTTAATACTAGAAATCTACACAGATTATAAGAACCTTCTAAGGTTCACAATAACAAAAGAACTTACGCCATAACAACAAAGATAGTTATAAACTACTAGGCAGTATAAGTTTAAAATCATCTATATAGCTAGGAAAGAAAATAGCAGAGTAGACACTCTTAGCTAACAAAGTAATCTAGTAGAAGAAAAGGCAAAAACCTTCTCCGCAATCCTTCGCAAAGCCAAAGATAGATCTCTAGAGCCAACAGCAGAACTAAATTAACTTTTAGTAATTAACTAAGAAGTTCTAGAACATCTACAGACCAAGATTATCTAACAATACCACAATAACCCTATGTATGGACACCCAGGCATCACAAAGACAATAGAACTTATCTAAAGGAATTACACCTTTAAAGGAATTAAGAAAGCTGTAACAACTTATATCCGCAAATGTGCAGAATACTAAAGAAACAAATATAGCACATATCTTAAATATAGAGAGATGCAAGCAATTAGAATACTAACAGCACTATAGAAAGATATTGCTATAGATTTTGTCATAGGAATTCTAAACTCTAAGGATCTAACAACAGGAATTAAATATAACAGTATACTAGTAATAGTCTACTAATTAACTAAGTATATTAAGCTTATTCTATGCCTTAAAAGAATAATAGTAAAGAAACTTGCTTTTCTTATCTTAGACTAACTAATTAGACACTATAGAATCCTAAAAATAATTATTAGCAATAGAGATAAGCTCTTTATATTAAATTACTAGATAACACTTATAGCCTTACTTAGAATAAAATAAAAGCTATTAACAGCTTACTATCTATAAATAGATAGATACACAGAACGTATAAACTAAACTATAGAAACGTACCTACGCATCTACTATAATAGTTAGAAGAATAACTAGATTTTATTACTATCTATAGCATAGTTAGCCTATAATAACAAAGTATTAGCAGTATTAGGACATACACTATTCTATACAAACTATAGAAGACACCTACATCTCTTTAATTAATAATTTCCTACAACAATTCAAGTAAAAGAAGCTATAGACATAGTAGAAAATATAAAGAAAATACACTAATAACTCTAAGAAAATCTTAAGAAAGCTTAGCAGTAATTAATTTCTTACTAAAATTAAAAATGTAAAATAGCACTTTAGCTAAAGAAAGGGGATAAAGTATATCTACTTATAAAGAACTTTTAAACTTAGAAGAAAAAACACAAGAAACTAGATTATATTAAGGTTAGACTATTTTACATTTCTAAGCAAATATCACTAGTAAACTATAAGTTAGAACTACTGCTAGATATAAAGATACACCTAGTATTCTACGTATTACTACTAGAACTAGTAGACCCTAATACACTAGTTAGAACCGCCTTCTACTACAGAATAGAAGAAGAGAATAAATTTAAAGTTAAAAGAATTCTAGAATATAATTAGTAAGACAAAACGTACCTTATTAAGTAGAAAGGTTACCTACACAGCGAAAACACTTAGAAACTAGAGAACTACCTAGGAAACTATTAATAAAAAATTCAAGAATTTTATTAATAACCTATATAGTATAATAATATTTATACCTAAGATAGTAAAGATACTAGATTATTCTAGAACTCTAATAGGAAATCCTTAAAAGCGCTCTATATCGCAGGGGACAAGAAAGGACCTAGAAGAGTCTTATTAACTACTAGATTAATGGCTTTATAAGATTTAGCCTCTTTAATATTCTTCTCTTTAACTGCTATCGCATCTTTAGCACGCTTATCTAGTAAGTCTATTTACTAACGTAACTAATCTTTGTATACGCGTACGACCTATAATTTCTTTAATACCTTTTTATAGGCTTTAAACGCAGCCTCCTATATTTCTCTTAACTCTTTAATCTATACACGTAACTTTTCTTTCTTTGTAAGTAAACGCTTAAACTTAGACTCTAAAACACGTATATTATAATATTAACCTTAATAAATATATTCCCTATATTTTCTAGACTAAATGTGAACCTTATAGATATAGTTATATTTTATACATATT
Organism: Paraphaeosphaeria minitans; assembly: GCA_015832175.1. NCBI lineage: Eukaryota > Fungi > Ascomycota > Dothideomycetes > Pleosporales > Didymosphaeriaceae > Paraphaeosphaeria > Paraphaeosphaeria minitans. The sequence continues at coordinate 858,130 of WJXW01000004.1, read as the reverse complement.
AAGTATTTCTTAACTATAACTTCGCTAAAGGAGTGAATAAAATTAGTTAGGTAATAGTAATAGGTGGTACTAGACTTAGAAAGTTATTTAGGCATAATATAAATAAGCTAACGCTACTTATAACACAGGATAAGCTCTAGTTATAACTTATTAAATCCAAGAGGGTAGCTAGTCCTAAAGGGTTAAGATTAGTTCTCGGGCAGGAGTACTTACAGAAGGTAAAAGGTCTTATTAATACGATAGTATCTTATAAAGTATAACAAGTTAACAATTTAGTCTGCTAGAATCCAAACAATAAATTAATAAATAGATTAAATACGAGTATAAGAAGCTTATTCTCGCGTTCCTATATACTAAGTAGTCCCACACTTCCTAGAGTCCCATATGTCCTAGAGTCCTATATATCCTAGAGTCCCATATATCCTAGAGTCCCGTGCGGGCGAGTCCCACGCGTCCTAGAGTTCCTATATAGGCGAGGCCCGTGCGGTCCTTAAGACCTTTAGGACCTATAACCTATTATCTAACTGCTTAGTTAGCTAACTCTAATAGACTAGTAGTCTAATAAGCTCGCGCCCCGCTACTTACGTATAGCTAAATCCTAACATTATCCTCCCTCTCTAAGCTTAATATCCTTATAAGTTAACTACCTATAAAGTTATTATCTTGTTCTATTTAACATCGCCACAGTCAAGCTAATCGTCTTAAGAAAGACTACATTTTTATAATAGTTACCTATTTGTACTACGCTAAGAAAAAATATACTTATTATCTTTCTTCTTTACACTCTTAGTGTACCAACTACGTTAGGTAGAGAAACCAAAAGTGCGAGCCTAAAGAGATCCTTTTACTAGATTATTTAAAAATAAATACTAAAATAAAGAGGTTAGAGAAGTTAGAGGCTAAAGAGAAAGTAAAGCTCTATGTTAAAGAAGAGCTAGCTAAGGCAGCTCTCCTTCACGCCTGTTAAGCGCGAGAGAAGATGGCGCGTTTACGTAATTAGTAAAAAAAATTGCGTTAAAAGGAATAAGAATTATTTAATTATAGTATAAGTACTATAGACAAGTTAAAAGCGCTTAAGGCGCAGGAGGAGTTAGTGTAGGCTACCGCGTTAATAAATCCTAACACGCTGTTAGGCGCTGAGGTAATTAACTAGTCTATTTTATAGGCTAGCCCTTGTGCTGGTAGTAATTCCTAGGTGCATCCTAGTCGTCTCTTTATAATTTCCGGCGTTTAATTATAGAAGTCGTTTATCCGTTATTAACAGTTAAATAGGTTTTCCTTAGGTTCCTATATATTTTCACTAGACGAATACCCTTTCTATTTAACAAGGTATTCTTCAGTGTCCGTGTACGCATTACATACTTATAGGATTTGTTCTACTTTAAATTTATTTTCTTCCTTAGTTTAGTAGTAGAAGGTAGTTTTAACTAGTATTTCAGGGTCTGCTAGTTCCAGTAGTAATACGTGGAATACCAGGTATATCTTTGCATCTGGCGGTAGTTCCAACTTATAGTTCACTAGTAATATTTACTTAGAAATATAAAATAGTCCAACCTTAGTATAATCCAGTTTCTTATGTTTTTTCTTCTAAGTTCAAAGGTTCTTTGTAAGCAGATATACTTTATCCCCCTTCTTTAGCTAAGGTGCTATTTTCGTTTTTAATTTTAGTAAGAAATTAATTACTATTAAGCTTTTTTAAGGTTCTCTTAGAGTTATTAGTGTATTTTCTCTATGTTTTCTGCCATATCTATGACTTCTTTTGCTTTAATTGTCGCAGGAAATCGTTGGTTAAAGAGATATAGGTGTCTTCTGTGGTTTATATAGAACAGTGTATATCCTAATACTACTAATACTTTGTTATTATAGGCCAACTGTGCCATAGGTAGTAATAAAACCTAGTTATTCTTCTAACTATTACAGTAGATGCGTAGGTACGTTTCTATAGTTTAGTTCATACGTTCTATTTATCTATTAGTTTATAGATAGTAAGCTATTAATAGTTTTTATTTTGTTCTAAGTAGTGCTATAAGCGTTATTTAATAATTTAATATAAAGAGCTTGTCTCTATTGCTAATAATTATTTTTAGGATTCTATAGTGTCTAATTAGTTAGTCTAAGATAAGAAAAGCAAGTTCCTTTGCTATTATTCTTTTAAGGCATAGAATAAGCTTAATATACTTAGTTAGTTAGTAGACTATTACTAGTATACTATTGTATTTAATTCCTGTTATTAAATCCTTAGAGTTTAGAATTCCTGTAACAAAATCTATAGCAATGTCTTCCTATAGTACTGTTAGTATTCTAATTGCTTACATCTCTCTATATTTGAAATATATACTGTGTTTATTTCTCTAGCATTCTGCATATTTATAGATATAAGTTATTACAGCTTCTTTAATTCCTTTAAAGGTGTAATTCCTTTAGATAAGTTCTATTTATTTTATAATGCCTAGGTGTCCGTACATAGAGTTATCGTAGTATTATTAAATAATCTCAGTCTGTAGATGTTCTAGAACTTCTTAGTTAATTACTAAAAATTAATTTAGTTCCACTATTAGCTCTAGAGATCTATCTTTAGCTTTGCAAAGGATTATAGAGAAGGTTTTTACCTTTTCTCCTACTAAATTACTTTGTTAGCTAAGAGCGTCTGCTCTACTATTTTCTTTTCTAGCTACATAGATAGTTTTAAACTTATACTACCCTATAGTTTGCAACTATCTTTATTATTATGGCGTAAGTTCTTTTGTTATTGTGAACCTTAGAAGGTTCTTATAATCTATGTAGATTTCTAGCGTTAAGCAACTAAGCGCGTAAATCCTCTAGTGCTTTAAGGCTTTAATAATAGCGTAGAGTTCTTTATCGTATACGTTATATTATGTTTTGGCGTTATTAAATTTGCATAAGTAATAGGCAATTAAGTGCCATTTACTATTACATTTTTATTTAGCGTAGGCGCCTAGCGTAAGATTACTAGCGTCTATTTTAAAGCGTAGTAGTTTATCGCTTCTAAAATAAACAAGGACAGGTTCTATAATACATACTATCTTAAGAAGTTAGAATAACATTCTACACTCGTCTATCTATTTAAAGGGTACATCCTTCTTTATAAGATTTATTAAAGGTATTGTGACCTTTACGTAATCTTAAATAAATTATTAATTAAATCCACAGAATCCTAAGAATTCTTAGATATTCTTGGCTATCTTTAGTATTAGCCAGTTCTTAATATATTTAACTTTACTTAGTGCCATCTTAATTCCTTCCATAGTAATAATATGTCCTAGGAATTTAAGTTGTTTAACGTTAAACTTACATTTCTTAAGTTTAATATAAAGGTATACTTTATCCAGTACTTCTAGTACTATCTGTACATGCTTAGTGTGGTCCAATTCGTTTTTAGAAAAGACAAGGATATTATCTATATATATAATAATGAATATGTCCAGATATTCGCAAAGTACGTTATTAACAAGTGCCATAAAAGCTACTAGTGCATTCGTAAGTCCAAATAGCATAACCTTATACTCAAATAGTCTGTAGCGTAATTAAAACGCTGTTTTCTATTCTTTACCTTTTTTAATTTGTATAAGGTAGTAACCGTCTCTTAGATCTATTATTGTAAATATCTTAGCTCAAAATAGTTAATCTCGTAACTCTGTAATATTTAGTAGTAGATATTAGTTTTTTATTATTATGTCGTTAAGTTGTTAGTAGTTAACGCATAGTCTGTCTAATCCATCCTTTTTCTTAACAAACATAAAAGGGCTTATTACTAGTAACTTTAATAGTTATATATATCCTTTCTTAAGATTTATCTTAATAAAAATACGTTCTTTAAGGAGTTCTTCTTCTATTTTACTATATAGTAGTCTAAAGGGTGGCGTCTTCCCTTTTTCTAGGTCTATCGTAAGATCCTAGGGTTAATGTTCTAGTAGGTTTACTTTTCCTTCCTTTTCTGTAAACATATATGTCCATTTCCTGTACTCTCTTAGTAAGGTAAGAGGTGTACTATCGTCCTCCTTCTTGCGCTTTCTAACCTAGTGGTTCCTACCAGCGTCTACTAAGGTGTATTTCCGTTTTTTAACTATCTGTCGCAGTATTATGCTGTTAATAACTCCCTTATCTACTATTATTTTTAGTTAATGCGTAGGCTTTACTTACAATGCATAATTACAGCATTTAAACAATATTTTCTTTATACCCTAGTTAATCTATAAGTTGTGTATTATTAACTAAGGTAATCCTAAGACTAACTTATGCTTAAATTCTAGTAAGACATCTAAGGTAAGTTCCTCTCTATATCCTTGGACTGTTATTATAGTAGTGACCTCCTGGTATATTTAAGGTGTCTTAGGCATTAGGGATCTATTTGTAATATAGATAATATAGAGTACTTCTTTCTCTAATATTATAAGTCCTACTCGTCTTACTATCTAATAAAATATAAAGTTCTTTCCTACTCTTAAGTCTACAAGAGCTTAAGCCTATATTCCTTTAAACTATACTAGTAGCTTAACTAATACCGTGCTTACTATAGTATTTAATTTAATAAAGGCGTTTTCTTGTCTAAGTTTAGGCCTAAAAAAGACATCTATTTGTGTAGGTTATAATTAAGTTCTAGTGCCTAATATGCGTTTCTAAGCATCCGCTTCTATTATTATTCTTAAATACATGGCTTATATAGATCGTCTTCTTGTTCTTCCTGTAAGGATATTCTTCTGTTTTTCCTCCTACAGTCTTTACTATTCCTATATACTAGTTAAATTAGTAGCTCTATTATTACTTCTTACGTAGGGCAGTTTATAAAGCCGTCTAAACGTTTAGCCATATAGTAGTATTCGTAGTCTTGGTTTAGACATGTATACTAGTATAGTTACATATAGTCTCTATTAATAAGTATATTATAGTATTTGTTGCTCTTTAGCGTAAGGTAAGGAAAGTATTTTACTTATTATTTATCCTAGAGGTGTTTGTTGTAAGCTATAATAGGGTAGTCTGTCCACATCTATCTACAGCGCAGTTTCCTTCTAGGTTATTTCTTATTCTCCTCTTTCTCTACTTTATATTATACGCATGTTAGTTCTTCGCAATGCGTTCACATATAGAATTAGTGTGTAGGATTTCAGTGGTCTAGGTAGTACTTTAGTACGTAGTCTAATTTCTCATTTTTGTAGGGTTGCATTCCTTTTGATACCTAGTAGGGTTCTATATAGTCCTAAACATTTAGTTTATACTTAGGTAATATAGGGTTATCTTCTTCCTGCCTACTTTGTAGATAAGGAGTAGGAGATTTTAGTATCTCTTCTACATCTTCTACGTTATAGTATACGTTAGAGTTGTCTTCTAGATCTTTGTATTATTATAAGTTAAGTAAATCTAATTGCTTACTTTGCTCTAGTGTAACGCGTTAGTAACTAAATGGCGTTATAATAACTTCCTATTTCTTATTAGGTTCTTAGTCTTTAATAGTTAGTATATTTAACTTAGTTTAATAGACTTTGTTCTTTAATTTATAGTTCCTGGCTATATAGCCTAGTTTACTATATATAAAGCATTTATAGGTCTTAGTTATTAGTTATTAACTTCTATTAGAGACGCGTTTATTAGGCTACTTAGGGCCTATCCTTCCTCCTTTTCCTTTACCTATATAGTTAAACTAGACATCTTCCATTAGTTCGTATCTCTAGTAGTTCCTTAGCTATTACTTTTAGACAATTCTAATAAGGTTCTTATAAACCACTTTTACTAGTTATCTAAAGCTTATTACCCTAGGGTTTTAGTAGAGCTCTTATTACAGTAAAAACCACTCTCTATTAATCCTAATAGTTTCTTTATACAGTTCTTTAAGGTTAGTAATTTGTGCACTACTACGTAAGAGTTCCTTACGTAGTTTCTATTTAAGTCCTTATTTATACATGTCCTAGAGAGATTCATTGTCCTAGTTAAGCTGCACAGCGTATTTACAAAACTTAGCTATATACTTAGCTACTAATTGTTTCTAAGTTATAGTCTAAATCTTTGCCTTTATAATAGAGTCCTTATTAGCAATCCTAAAGAGTTGTTTAAGGCATTTCTTAAAGTTATTATAATCCTTAATAATATTAACTACATTAGCGTGCTTATTTACGTAATCGTCGTTATTGTTGTTATAGTCCATTCCTAGGTACTTTTTAAGATAGGGATAGATCTATAATTCTATATCTCCTCACATATATATTGCTGCAAAGATAACCTTCTTTTTATCTTTAAGAGGTTTATTTAAGTTAAAGAAGTAGAGGTCTAACTAGAGAATCTAGACGTTAGTTTAAGTTTGTTTGCTAAAGTAGAGATTAGGTTTATACGCTTTACTACTATCCTTTATAGAAGTAATCTTAGTAGCACCTAAAGCTGTAAAAGAGGTAGGAGTTTGTAAAGTACTTATATTAAGGGTGTTTAAGATGTTAAATCTAAGAGGGTAGCTAGTCCTAAAGGGTTAAGGTTAGTTCTTAGGCAGGAGTACTTACAAAAGGTAGAAGATTTTATTAATATAATAGTATCTTGCGGAGTGTAATAAGTTAATAATTTAGTCTGCTAGAATCTAAACAATAGATTAATAAACAGATTAAATACAAGTATAAGAAGCTTATTCTCGCGTTCCTATATACTAAGTAGTCCCACACTTCCCAGAGTCCCATATGTCCTAGAGTCCCATATATCCCAAAGTCCCATATGTCCTAGAGTCCCATACGGGCGAGTCCCACGCGTCCTAGAGTTCCTGTACAGGCGAGGCCCGTGCAGTCCTTAGGACCCTTAGGACCTATAACCTGTTATCTAACTACTTAGTTAGCTAACTCTAGTAGACTAGTAGTCTAATAAGCTCGCGCCCTGCTACTCGCGCACGGCCGGATCCTAACATAACTAGGCATAAGACACAGTTATATAATTTAAGGATAAATCCTAGTAAAGAGGGAGATAATATTAAGATCTAAAGGCTAGGCCTCCTAGGATCTTTATATATATCTATATTTGTTGTTTAAGTGGCACAGCACAAAAGGTTACGTAACCTAATTAGTGTAATTAGAGCGCTAAGACAACTAATTAGACTAAGCACTTAATATACTAAGTAACTAATTAGTACTTAATTAGTTTAATTAGAGCAATTAGTCTACTAATCGCTTAAAGTATATAAGAACACAAAGATAGGCTCTCTATACTCGTGTTTAATCTATTTATTAATCTATCGTTTAGATTCTAGCAGACTATATTATTAACTTATTACACTTCGCAAGATACTATTATATTAATAAGACCTTCCACCTTTATAAGTACTTCTACCCAAGAACCAACCTTAACCCTCTAGGACTAGCTACCCTCTTGGATTTAACAAAGGCAGAGAAAAAAGAGAATAAGAAATAACCTAGAAAGAAACTGCGCTATAGATAGATATGGATAGACTACCCTATCGCAGCCTGTAACAAACACCTCTAAAATAAGTAATAAGTAAAATACTTTCCTTACCTTACGCTAAAGGGTAATAAATACTATAATATACTTATTAATAGAGGCTGTATACAACTATACTAATACACGTGTCTAAACTAAAACTATAAATACCACTACATAGCTAAACGTTTAAACGGCTTTACAAACTGCCCTATATAAGAAGTAATAATAGAACTACTAATTTAACTAGTACACAGGAACAGTAAAGACTGTAGGAGGAAAGATAGAAGAATATCCTTATAGGAAGAAGAAGAAGATAATCTATATAAGCTATATACTTAAGAATAATAATAGAAGTAGATACTTAGAAACGTATACTAGGCACTAGAACTTAACTACAACCTATACAAATAGATATCTTTTTTAGGCCTAAATTTAGACAAGAAAACACCTTTATTAAATTAAATACTATAGTAAGTACAGTATTAGTTAAGCTACTAGTACAGCTTAAAAGAATATAGGCTTAAGCTCTTATAGACTTAAGAGTAGAAAGGAACTTTATATTTTATTAAATAGTAAGATAAGTAGGACTTATAATATTAGAGAAAAAAGTACCCTATATTATCTATATTATAAATAGATCCCTAATGCCTAAGACACCTTAGATATACTAGGAGGTTACTACTATAATAATAGTCTAAGGATATAAAAAGAAACTTACCTTAAATATCCTACTAGGATCTAAGTATAAGTTAGTTTAGGATTACTTTAGTTAATAATACACAACCTATAGATTAACTAGGGTATAAATAAAATATTATTTAAACGCTGTAATTTTATATTATAAGTAAAGCCTATATATTAACTAAAAACAATAGTAGATAAGGGAGTTATTAATAATATAATACCGCGATAGACAGTTAAAGAATAGAAGCATAGCTTAGTAGACACTAGTAGGAACCACTAGGTTAAGAAGCGTAAGAAGGAGAATAATAGTACACCTTTACCTTACTAAGAGAGTATAGGAAATAGACACATATATTTATAGAAAAGGAAGAAAAAGCAAACCTACCTAAACATTAACCCTAGGATCTTATAATAGACCTAGAAGAAGGGAAGACGCCACCCTTTACACTACTATATAGTAAGATAAGAGAACAACTCCTTAAAGAACGTAATTTTATTAAGACAAATCTTAAAAAAGGATATATATAACTATTAAAGTTACTAGTAGTAAGCCCTTTTATATTTATTAAGAAAAAAGATAGATTAGACAAACTATACGTTAACTACTAACAACTTAATAATATAATAATAAAGAACTAATATCTACTACTGAATATTATAGAGTTACAAGATTAACTATCTTAAGCCAAGATATTTATAATAATAGATCTAAGAGACGGTTACCACCTTATATAAATTAATAAAGGTAAAGAATAGAAAATAGCGTTTTAATTACGCTATAAACTATTTAAATATAAGATTATGCCTTTTAGACTTACAAACGCACTAGTAGCTTTTATAGCACTTATTAATAATGTACTCCACAAATATCTAGACATATTTATTATTGCGTATATAGACGATATTCTTTTTTTTCTAAAAACAAATCTAACTACACTAAGTATGTATAGATAGTATTAAAAGCACTAGACAAAGCATGCCTTTGTATTAAACTTAAGAAATATAAGTTTAATGTTAAATAACTTAAATTCCTAGGACATATTATTACTACAAAAGGAATAAAGATAGCACTAAGTAAAATTAAATATATTAAGAACTAGCTCATACTAAAGATAGCTAAGAACATCTAAGAATTCTTAGAATTCTATAGATTTAACTAATAATTTATTTAAGATTACGTAAAGGTTATAATACCTTTAATAAATCTTATAAAGAAGGACGTACCCTTTAAATAAATAAATAAGTATAGAATGTTATTCTAACTCCTTAAGATAGCATGTATTATAGAACTTATCCTTATTTATTTTAGAAGCGATGAACCACTGCGCTTTAAAACAGACGCTAGCAATTTTACGCTAGGCGCCTACGCTAAATAAGAATGTAACAGTAAATAGCATCTAATTGCCTATTACTTATGTAAATTTAGTAACGCCGAAACACGATACAACGTATATAATAAAGAACTCTACGCTATTGTTAAAGCCTTAAAGCACTAGAGGATTTACGCACTTAGTTACTTAATGCTAGAAATCTATATAGATTATAAGAACCTTCTAAGGTTCACAACAATAAAAGAACTTACGCTATAACAATAAAGATAGTCGCAGACTACTAGGTAGTATAAGTTTAAAATTATCTATATAGCTAGAAAAGAAAATGGCAGAGTAGACGCTCTTAGCCAACAAAGTAATTTAGTAGGAGAAAAGGTAAAAACCTTCTCCGCAATCCTTTGCAAAGCTAAAGATGGATCTCTAGAACTAATAGTGGAACTAAATTAACTTTTAGTAATTAACTAAGAAGTTCCGAAACATCTATAGACTAAGATTATCTAATAATACCACGATGACCCTATGTACAGACACCTAGACATCACAAAAATAATAGAACTTATCTAAAGATATTACACCTTTAAAGGAATTAAGAAAGCTGTAATAACTTATATCTATAAATGTGCAGAATGCTAGAGAAACAAATATAGCACACATTTTAAATATAGAGAGATATAAGCGATTAGAATACTAATAGCACTATAGGAAGATATTACTATAGATTTTATTATAGGAATTCTAAACTCTAAGGATCTAATAACAGGAATTAAGTATAATAGTATACTAGTAATAGTCTACTAACTAACTAAGTATATTAAGCTTATTCTATGCCTTAAAAGCATAATGGCAAAGGAACTTACTTTTCTTATCCTAGACTAACTAATTAGATACTATAAAATCCTAAAAATAATTATTAGTAATAAAGATAAGCTCTTTACGTTAAATTAGTACATAACGCTTATAGCCCTACTTAGAATAAAACAAAAACTATTAACAGCTTACTATCTATAAACAGATAGACAGATAGAATGTATAAACTCAACTATAGAAACGTACCTACGCATCTACTGTAACAGTTAGAAGGATAACTAGGTTTTATTACTACTTATAGCATAGTTAGCCTATAATAATAAAGTATTAGTAGTATTAGGATATACACTATTCTATATAAACTATAGAAGACACCTACATCTCTTTAACTAATAATTTCCTACGACAATTAAAGTAAAAGAAGCTATAAATATAGTAGAAAATATAAAGAAAATACACTAATAACTCTAAGAGAACTTTAAAAAAGCTTAATAGCAATTAATTTCTTACTAAAATTAAAAACGAAAAATAGCACCTTAGCTAAAAAAGGGGGATAAAGTATATCTACTTATAAAGAATCTTTAAACTTAGAAGAAAAAAAACAAGAAACTAGATTATATTAAGGTTAAACTATTTTATATTTCTAAGCAAATATCACTAGTAAACTATAAGTTAGAACTACTACCAGATACAAAAATACACCTAGTATTCCACGTATTACTACTAGAACTAGTAGACCCAGAAACGCTAATTAAAACCACCTTCTATTACTAAGCTTAGGAAGAGACTAAATTTAAAGTAGAATAAATCCTATAAGTACGTAATGCGTACACAGACACTAAAGAATACCTTATTAAATAGAAAGGGTATTTGTCTAGTAAGAATACATAGGAATCTAAAAAAAACCTATCTAACTATTAATAGTAGATAAACAACTTCTATAATTAAACGCTAGAAATTATAAGAAGACAACTAGGACGCACCTAGAAATTACCACTAGTATAAGAACTAGCCTATAAAACAGACTAGTTAATTACCTTAGCGCCTAACAGCACGTTAGAATTTATTAATATAGTAGCCTACACTAACTCCTCCTACGCCTTAAGCGCTTCTAACTCGTCTATAGTACTTATACTATAATTAAACAATTCTTATTCCTTCTAACGTAATATCTTTTACTAATTACGTAAGCGCGCTATTTTCTCTTACACCTAATAAGCGTAAAGGAGAGCTGCCTTAGCTAGCTCTTTCTTAATATAGAGCTTTACTTTCTCTTTAGCCTCTAACTTTTCTAACCTCTCTATTTTAGCATCTATTTTTAAATAATCTAGTAAAGAGATCTTCTTAGGCTTATACTTCTAGTTTCCCTATCTAACGCAGTTAGTACACTAAGAGTGTAAAGAAAAAAGATAATAAGTATATTTTTTCTTAGCGTAGTATAAATAGATAACTATTATAAAAACGTAGTCTTTTTTAAAATAATTAGCTTAACTATAGCAATATTAAACAGAATAAAATAATAACTTTATAGGTAGTTAACTTATAAGGACATTAAGCTTAGAGGGGGAGAATAATATTAAAATCTAGCTATATATAAGTAGTAGGGTACGAGCTTATTAGACTACTAGTCTACTAGAGTTAGCTAACTAAGTAGCTAGATAATAGGTTATAGGTCCTAAAAGTCCTAAAGACTACACAGGCCTCGCCTATACAGGAACTCTAGAACGCGTAGGACTCGCCTATATAGGACTCTAGGACGTATAGGACTCTAGGACATATAGGACTCTAGGACATATAGGATTCTAGGACGTGTGGGATTACTTAGTATATAAGAACGCAAGAATAAGCTTTTTATACTTATGTTTAATCTGTTTATTAATCTATTATTTAGATTCTAGTAGACTAAATTATTAACTTGTTACACTTTATAAGATACTATTATACTAATAAGACCTTCTACCTTCTATAAGTACTCCTGCCTAAGAACCAACCTTAACCCTCTAGGACTAGCTACCCTCTTGAATGTAACACTAGGACGCACCTAGGAATTACTACTAGCATAAAGGCTAGCCTATAAAACAGACTAGTTAATTACCTTAGCGCCTAATAGCGCGTTAGGATTTATTAACGCAGTAGCCTACGCTAACTCCTCTTATGCCTTAAGCGCTTCTAACTTATCTATAGTACTTATATGTTGTGGTAAAAAGGGCTCGAACTATCACAGGATATTCAGGAGCAGAGTTATAAAGAATACAAATAGCTAATTGTAGGAAAGGATGCCGAAAGGGCAGACTATATATAAAAGAAACGAGCCTCTTAGCAAGAATCCTGTAATATAAATTAGTAGATCTAGAAAGAATTACAGAAGTGAGTGTTTTACTTTAACACACCCCCTAGGTAATCGCTTAAAGCGGATTACCTATTCTAAGAAGTAATCTGTAATTGTCTAAATCCTTCCTAAAGATCTTTAAAAAACCATCTAAAGGCTGTTTAAAGATTAAAAAACTATTAAGAATTATTCTTCTAAATCTCCTTATCTTAAGAACAGCAATTCTATTACCCCCTATTTATTGTAATAGCAAAACAATCGCTATTTATCTTTTAAGTCACGAATCCTATTATAAATTATGTCTAGAATCTCTTCTTCTAGTAGGTTAGGAGCTTATAAGCGTGGCACAAAGGCCTAGAGCGTAAACGCTTCTATTCCACTGCTTTTTTTGTTCACTTCCTATTAACTATAAGGTAATTTCCCCGCTCTTACTAGCTAGCAAGTACGATAGGCAGGCGCGTTTTAATTAGAAAGGAGCGGTAGTAAGAGAAATAAGCAGTGAGGAAGGAGCGCATTCAGCGCTTAATAATTAGATAGGCAGTAGAGCATATAAGCCCTTTACTAGCGCTTAATCTTCTCTCTTTAATTCTTTACTTTTAACGCTTCAACTTCCTATCTAATTCAAGCCTACTAGTTTAAGCCTTCGAATCCCACTACTTTACAGTAGGTTCTTTTCTTCTAATTATTGCCTTGCGCTCTTTCTGTTGTTTAGAGCTTTGCTAACTCTTTTAGATGTCTAATAACTTAGCTAAAGCACGCGCAGTAAAGGCTGCAAAAGCTGCTAAACAAAGCTCCTAATCCTCCCGCTAAGATCCTCCTGCTCTTCCTGCTCCACCTGTTGAGGAGCAGCGCGGTCGCAGCTGATACACTAATTGAAATGGCTGGACAAGTGGCCTATTAGCTCTAAAGCAGGGTGGAGGCTGGGTAAGTGCTTCTCCTCCTGCTGATTGAAAGAGGTGGAGGAGGTGGATAGGGTAAGGAATCACCTACTACAGAGAGGAGGAGAGGAGGAGGATGGGGAGAATCTCCTGCTACTAATCACAGGGGAGATTCTCGCACCCCTGCGATTAAGCAAAGGAGGAAGAGGGTCCACAAGCTTGTAGATAAGCTCTTTAATCTCCTCTTCCTCTAATTCCTGTTCTCCCTCTAATCTTTTCTTTCTTTTCTTTTTCTTTTTTTGTTTCCTGGCTCTAAATTAATAATTCTAGGTAGTTAATAGATTAATTCTCTACTTACCTACTCTTATTCTGTAATTGTTGTGCTCGCATCTTACAGATTTAATAGCTTTTTAAATCTATTAAACTGCTAATAAGTAAGAGCCTTTGTAAGGCCATCTGCTAGCATTTCGCTAGTTAGAAGATATTCTACTTAAAACAATCCTTTCGCATACTCTTACCGCAACTACATGTTCTAAATATCTACATGGCGTAGTTAAGTAGTAATTCTTTCGTTCTTTCTAATCACCAAACGAATAGTTTAAAGATTGTCGCAATAGACCTTCTATAAAGGTCTTATATGTTTAAGCGCTAGAAGCTCTGCTTCTGTTGTTAAAGTAGTAATCGCGTTCTATTAAGCTGCTTTCTATAGGATAGCTCCTCTAAACAATAGGATAAAATATCCATAGGAAGATCGCCGTGATATTGGATTATTAGCGAAAGAGGCATCTCTACATATTAGCAGATTAGGTCTATTGTAGCCACCAAAGACTATAGCCTACTATCTAGTTTAATAGAGGTAAAGGATCACACAGTTAATAGCAGTAAAGTGTTCTTTACTTAGATTTGTTAGAAAGTGTGATAGCTTTAACACTATAAAGGCTATATCTAGGCGTAGCATAATTGCTATGTAGAGAGCCAATCCTACCTCTTCTTAAAAGAGCTTTATTTGTTAAGGAGTAGCTTCTCCTGTGCTTAAAACAAGATCTTCTGCTAATAGAGGTGTAGGAGGGAAGCTCCTAGAGTTTAAAAAGTTAAACTTTTTCGTGATCTTATTAATGTAGGTATTATGGACTAGAGAAATTAATCTTACTTCTCTGTCCCTAATTACTTAAACACCTAGGAACCACTCTACTAGTCCTTTTAATTTAATCTCGTATTTGTTCGTGATCTTCTTCTAAAAATCCAGGGCTTCTTTCTCTTTACTCTTGTGATAGAGAAGAAGAATGTTATTAATATAAAATAGAATAATAATACTTTAATCACTGTTAAAGAAAAGGCATAGCTCTTCTAGCGAAGCTAAGAGTCTATAAGATCGAAGTAATCCTACAAATTCCTTATACTAAAGAAGTAGTGAATCTCTTAAGCTATATAAAGCTTAATTTAATCTTACACACTTTCTTAGGTTTTTAAAACTATTAGGTAATTTACAAGTTACTAGATTAGCGGCTGTAATAAGAGTATTTAGAAACGCTCCTACTATATTAAATTATAAGATTTCTAGATTAAATTCTGCTACCAGAGCTACAGCTAATTAAAAAGATCTTACTGCTAGGGTAGTAGTATAAGTGGAGTAGAGAGTATTTTTTTTCTAAAGATCTCCTCTTATAACAATTTAAGCTTTGCACTTTTTAAAGTATCTATTTTAATTAAACTTATAGGTAAAGACCTACTTTAAAGGGAGTAGTTGCTCTAACACCTCTAATTGTTTAATCTCTATTTAGGTACCTTTATCTTGCAAAGTTAAGATCTCCTTATAAGTAGTAAGGAGGAATAGCTTCCTATATGGATAATTATAAAGGTGTTTTTATAGGGTTGGCTCTAGTGTAAGCTTGTCTCTGTGAGTCCGAGCTACATAAGACGCTCTAGGCGCCTTTCTAAGCATAGAAGCGAATACTATTATATTTAGTGTAATATATTCTTCTTGCTTAGACTAGGCCTCTACTACTCCTAGTATAAACGTGTGCTCTAATATTATATTAAGATTACTTTAAAGATAATTAGTAATTAGTGTATAAGCACCTAGCTTCTACCTACCCTCTAGCTAATTGTTCTAATTATTTTGCTTCCTTAATCTTTGTAATAGTAGATAGCAATTTATTAGTTAGTTAATTTCTAGTGCTTTACCACAATTTCGCCTACTTATTCTGCTTACCTCTAGATAGATCTGCCTTCGCCTTTAGCGCGCTAGTAGGTTATCTACTTTGTCTAGCGTGATTAAGTTATCTGCGCCAGGTTAATTAGCAACCTAATTAGTTTCTACTAATAAATAGGGTATTGAATCCCTAGATTCTAGCGGGCTAGCTCTCCTAGTAGTGTTCTGGTGGCTGCTAGATATCTCTTAATCGCTTAACAGATTACCCCTAAGATTACCTGGCTCTAGTGTCTAATTAGGGGTCACAAGTGTTAAATCCAAGAGGGTAGCTAGTCCTAAAGGGTTAAGGTTGGTTCTTAGGCAGGAGTACTTATAGAAGGTGGAAGGTCTTGTTAATATAATAGTATCTTGCGAAGTGTAATAAGTTAATAATTTAGTCTGCTAGAATCTAAACAATAGATTAATAAACAGATTAAACATAAGTATAAGAAGCTTATTCTCGCGTTCTTATATAGCTACTTTGTTCCACAGATCTTATGATGTTTTATGGGTCCCATGCGTGAGACGCGTAGGAATCCTATAGTACAGTTATATAACTTAGTTACGTGATCCTAATGTCCTATAGCTTAGCATATAGGACATTGTGGGACATTACATAATCCTTTGGCGGGGTTTGGAGCCCGCGCGCGTTATAAGCAGCCTGTCTGCTTATGTGGATTCTGGGATCCTAATATCACCTCCCTCCTTACACCTACATGCCCTTATACAGTAACTAATGTCCGCCCTGTCCTAAAGTACTCTTTACTATTATTCTATTAGAAATCAAATAAACGCTATTAGTTAGTTTGCTATAGTGTCTTGTAAGTATTGCGTTAAGAAAGGCTTAGCCTATAAGATGTTATCTCTAAAGGTTTAATATAGAAATTATTATAAGAATAGAATCTTAAAGTGTAAGCCCGCTAAGCTAGTGATTCCTAATTTTACTCGCATTAATTTGGAGGTTAATTATCTTAAAAAGATAGAGGAGGAGGCTATAGCTAAGGAAGAGGCAGCCATGCTTATGTTGTAAGCAGCGCGTTTAAAGAGGAATTAGTTATTAAAATAAAAGCGTCTGCTTAAGGAGTAGGAGAATTAGTTGTTAACTAATTTAATAAGATTTATAGATAAGATTAAGCATCTTAAAGGATTAGAGACTTTAGGTTAGGATATTATCTAGTTAGAAAATAGCTTAATGCCTAGTGCCTTGGCATTAGACTGGTCTTCTTATCCTCCTTTTATTAATCCTAATGCGCTGGATCCCCTTCCCGCTGTATCCACTTAGGTAAGGATAACATTGTTCTATATTAGTAGTTAGTGGAATTCTTTAATCTTTTGCTAACAGTTTCTTAGGTAGCTATTTGGTTCCTAAGTGTTTTCGCTGTGTAGGTAACCTTTCCATTTAACGAGGTACATGTCCTTTTGCTAATCATGATCTAGAATTCTTTTAACTTTAAATTCGGTTTCTTCTTTAGCTCAGTGGTAGAAGGTTGTTTCAATTGGCGTGTTAGGGTCTGCTGGTTTTAGTAAGGATACGTGAAATACCAGGTGTATCTTTGTATCTAGCGGTAGTTCCAACTTGTAGTTCACTAGTAATATTTGCTTAGAAATGTAAAATAGTCTAACCTTAACATAATCTAGTTTCTTATGTTTTCTCTTCTAAGTTTAAAGGTTCTTTGTAAACAGATATACTTTATCCCCCTTCTTTAGCTAAGGTGCCATTTTTTGTTTTTAATTTTAATATGAAATTAATTGCTGCTAAGCTTTCTTAAGATTCTCTTAGAGTTATTAGTGTATTTTCTTTATGTTTTCTGCTATATCTATAGCTTCTTTTGCTTTAATTGTCGTAGGAAATTGTTAATTAAAGAGATGTGGGTGTTTTCTGTGGTTTGCATAGAATGGTGTATGTCCTAATACTGCTAATACTTTGTTATTATAGGCTAACTGTGCTATAGGTAGTAATAAAACCTAGTTATTCTTCTAACTGTTGTAGTAGATACGTAGGTACGTTTCTATAGTTTAGTTTGTACGTTCTGTCTGTCTGTCTATTTATAAATAGTAAGCTATTAATAGCTTTCGTTTCGTTCTAAGTAGTGCTATAAGTGTTATCTAATAATTTAACGTGAATAGCTTGTCTCTGTCGCTAATAATTATTTTTAGGATTCTGTGGTGTCTAATTAGTCTGTCTAGGATAAGAAAAGTAAGTTCTTTTGCCGTTATTCTTTTAAGGTATAGAATGAGCTTAATATACTTAGTTAGTTAGTAGACTATTACCAGTATGCTGTCGTATTTAATTCCTGTTATTAGATCCTTAGAGTTTAGAATTCCTGTGACAAAATCTATAGTAATGTCTTCCTATAGTGCTGTTAGTATTCTGATTGCTTACATCTCTCTATATTTAAGATATGTGCCGTGTTTATTTCTTTAGTATTCTATATATTTATAGATGTAAGTTATTACAGCTTCCTTAATTCCTTTAAAGGTGTAATTCCTTTAGATAAATTCTATTGTTTTCGTGATACCTGGGTGTCCGTACATAGGGTTATCATGGTATTGTTAGATAATCTTAGTCTGTAGATGTTCTGGAACTTCTTGGTTAATTACTAAAAGTTAATTTAGTTCTGCTGTTAGTTCTAGAGATCTATCTTTGGCTTTGCGAAGAATTATAGAGAAGGTTTTTACCTTTTCTCCTACTAGATTACTTTGTTGGCTAAGAGCGTCTGCTCTACTATTTTCTTTTCTAGCTATATAGATAATTTTAAACTTGTATTGCCTAGTAGTTTACAACTATCTTTGTTATTATAGCGTAAGTTCTTTTGTTATCGTGAACCTTAGAAGGTTCTTGTAATCTGTATAGATTTCTAGTGTTAAGTAACTAAGCGCGTAAATCCTCTAGTGCTTTAAAGCTTTAATAATAGCGTAGAGTTCTTTATTATGTATATTGTATCGTGTTTCGGCGTTATTAAATTTACATAAGTAATAGGCAATTAGGTGCTATTTACTATTACGTTCTTATTTAGCGTAGGCGCCTAGCGCAAGATCGCTAGCGTCTGTTTCAAAGCGCAGTGGTTTATCGCTTCTAAAATAAACAAGGATAGGTTCCATAATACATACTGTCTTAAGGAGTTAGAATAACATTCTGCACTTATTTATCTATTTAAAGGGTACGTCCTTTTTTATAAAATTTATTAAAGGTATTATAACCTTTGCGTAATCTTAGATAAATTGTTAGTTAAATCTACAGAATCCTAAGAATTCTTGGATATTCTTAGCTATCTTTAGTATTAGCCAGTTCTTAATGCATTTAACTTTACTTAGTGCCATCTCAATTCCTTCTGTAGTAATAATATGTCCTAGGAATTTAAGTTATTTAACGTTAAACTTGCATTTCTTAAGTTTAATACAAAGGCATGCTTTATCTAGTGCTTCTAGTACTATCTGTATATGCTTAGTGTGGTCCAATTCATTTTTAGAAAAGACAAGGATATCGTCCATATACGCGATAATAAATATGTCTAGATATTCGTAGAGTACGTTATTAATAAGTGCCATAAAAGCTGCTAGTGCGTTTGTAAGTCTAAAAGGCATAACCTTATATTTAAATAGTCTGTAGCGTAATTAAAACGCTGTTTTCCATTCTTCACCTTTCTTAATTTGTATAAGGTGGTAACCATCTCTTAGATCCATTATTATAAATATCTTGGCTTAAGATAGTCGATCTCGTAACTCTATAATATTTAGTAGTAGATATTAGTTCTTTATTATTATGTTATTAAGTTGTTAGTAGTTAACGTATAGTCTGTCTAATCTATCCTTTTTCTTAACAAACATAAAAGGGCTTACTATAGGTGACTTTAATAGTTATATATATCCTTTCTTAAGGTTTGTCTTAATAAAATCACGTTCTTTAAAGAGTTCTTCTCCTATCTTACTATATAGTAGTCCAAAGGGTGGCGTTTTCCCTTCTTCTAGGTCTATTATAAGATCCTAGGGTTAATATTCTAGTAGGTTTGCTTTTCCTTCCTTTTCCGTGAACATATGCGTCCATTTCCTATACTCTCTTAGTAAGGTAAGAGGTGTACTATTGTCCTCCTTCTTGCGCTTCTTAACCTAGTAGTTCCTACTAGCGTCTACTAAGGTATACTTCCGTTTTTCAACTATCTATCGCAGTATCATATTGTTAATAACTCCCTTATCTACTATTATTTTTAGTTAATACGTAGGCTTTACTTATAATATATAATTACAGCGTTTAAATAATATTTTCTTCGTACCCTAGTTAATCTGCAGGTTGTGTATTATTAACTAAGGTAATTCTAAGACTAACTTATACTTAGATCCTAGTAAGACATCTAAGGTAAGTTCCTCTCTATATCCTTAGACTATTATCGTAGTAGTGACCTCCTAGTATATTTAAGGTGTTTTAGGCATTAGGGATCTATTCGCGACATAGACAATGTAGGGTACTTCTTTCTCTAACATTATAAGTCCTGCTCGTCTTACTATTTAATAAGATATAAAGTTCCTTCCTACTCCTAAGTCTATAAGAGCTTAAGCCTATATTCCTTTAAGCTGTACTAGTAGCTTAACTAATACTGTGCTTACTGTGGCATTTAATTTAATAAAGGCGTTTTCTTATCTAAGTTTAGGCCTAAAAAAGACATCTATTTATGTAGGTCGTAGTTGAGTTCTAGTGCCTAGTATGCGTTTCTAAGCATCCGCTTCTATTGTTATTCTTAAGTACGTGGCTTGTGTAGATCGTCTTCTTCTTCTTCTTCCTATAAGGATGTTCTTCTGTTTTTCCTTCCGCAGTCTTCACTATTCCTATATACTAGTTAAATTAGTAGCTCTATTATTACTTCTTACGTAGGGTAGTTTATAAAGCTGTCTAAACGTTTAGCTATGTAGTAGTATTTACAGTCTTAGTTTAGGCACGTGTACTAGTACAGTTACATACAGTCTCTATTAATAAGTATATTGTAGTATTTATTGCCCTTTAGCGTAAGGTAAGGAAAGTATTTTACTTATTATTTATCCTAGAGGTGTTTGTCGTAAGCTGCGATAGGATAGTCTATCCACACCTATCTACAGCGCAGTTTCCTTCTAGGTTATTTCTTATTCTCCTCTTTCTCTGTCTTATATTATACACATATTAGTTCTTCGCAATGCGTCCACATACAGAATTAGTGTATAGGATTTTAGTGGTCTAGGTAGTACTTTAGTACATAGTCTAACTTCTTATTTTCGTAGGGTTACATTCCTTTTAGTGCCTAGTGGGGTTCTATATAGTCCTAAACATTTAGTTTATACTTAGGTGACATAAGGTTGTCTTCTTCCCGCCTACTTTATAGGTAAGGAGTAAGAGATCTTAGTATCTCTTCTACGTTTTCTACGTTATAGTATATATTAGAGTCGTCTTCTGGATCTTCGTATAGTTATAAGTTAGGTAAACCTAATTACTTACTTTACTCTAGTGTAACGCGTTAGTAACTAAATAGCGTTGTAACAACTTCCTATTCCTTATTAGGTTCTTAGTCCTTAATAGTTAGTACATTTAACTTAGTTTAATAGACTTTGTTCTTTAATCTATAGTTCCTGGCTATGTGGCCTAGTTTGCCACATATAAAGCATTTACGGGTCTTAGTTATTAGTTATTAACTTCTATTAGAGACGCGTTTATTAGGCTGCTTAGGACCTATCCTTCCTCCTTTTCCTTTGCCTATATAGTTAAACTAGACATCTTCTATTAGTTCGTATCTCTAGTAGTTCCTTGGCTGTTGCTTTTGGACGATTCTAACAGGGTTCTTATAAACCATTTTTGCTAGTTATCTAAAGCTTATTACCCTAGGGTTTTAATAGAGCTCCTATTGCAGTAAAAACTATTCTCTATTAATCCTAATAGTTTCCTTATATAGTTCTTTAAGGTTAGCGATTTGTGCACTACTACGTAAGAGTTCCTTACGTAGTTTCTATTTAAGTCCTTATTTATATATGTCCTAGAGAGATTTATTGTCCTAGTTAAGTTACACAGCGTACCTATAAAACTTGGCTGTATACTTAGCTACTAATCTTTTCTAAGTTATGGTCTAAATCTTTACTTTCGCAATAGAGTCCTTATTAGCGATCCTAAAGAGTTATTTAAGGCATTTCTTAAAGTTATTGTAATCCTTAATAATATTAACTATATTAGCGTGCTTGTTTACGTAATCGTTGTTATTATTATTGTGGTCTATTCCTAGGTACTTTTTAAGGTAGGGATAGATTTATAATCCTATATCTCCTCGCATATATATTGCTGCAAAAATAACCTTCTTTTTGTCTTTAAAGGGTTTGTCTAAGTTAAAGAAGTAAAGGTCTAACTAGAGAATCTAGACGTTAGTTTAAAATTATTCGCTAAAGTAGAGATTAGGTTTATACGCCTTACTGCTATCCTTTATAAAAGTAATCTTAGCGGCACCTAAAGCTATAGAAGAGGTAGAAGTTTATAAAGTACTTATATTAAGGGTGTTTAAGATGTTAAATCTAAGAGGGTAGCTAGTCCTAAAGGGTTAAAGTTGGTTCTTAGGCAGGAGTACTTATAGAAAGTGGAAGGTCTTATTAATATAATAGTATCTTGCGAAGTGTAATAAGTTAACAATTTGGTCTACTAGAATCTAAACAATAGATTAATAAACAGATTAAATATAAGTATAAGAAGCTTATTCTCGCGTTCCTATATAGCTACTTTGTTCCACAGATCCTATAATGTCTTATAGGTCCCATGCGTGAGACGCGTGGGAATCCTATAGTATAGTTACATAACTTAGTTACGTGATCCCAATGTCCTATAGCTTGGCATGTGGGACATCGTGGGATATTACATAATCCTTTAGCGGGGTTTAGAGCCCACGCGCGTCATAAGCAGCCTGTCTGCCTATGTGGATTCTAGGATTCTAACAACAAGTCCTGTGCTTCCTTTCCTACTTAAGCGAATTTTTAGCTACTGGCTGGCTAAGCCTATAGCTCGCTTAGTAGTAGGTACCTTAGGTTCCTAATTGCTTAGCTAGCCTGCTTCGCTTTTAATTACCTGAGGGTCACCTATAGGTCTAGTAGCGGTTCTCGTATGCTTGTTTATTTTAGGAAGAATGTTAAGCGTGTTTTTATACACTTCTCCTAGATTGTTTAGCTCTCCTTCTTAGAGGCTTTCTACTATTTTTAATACTTCTATCTTTAGAATAGATTGTTCCTCTAATCCTTTATAGAATAAGGACTTATTAAACCTTACGTTTCGTGTAGTAATTACCTAATTAAGCTAGGGAATCTATATTTAGTAGATATTAGAAGCTTTGTAGCCTACTAGGTATCTAATATAGCCCCTAGGATTCACTTTAAATCCTTTTCTGTCTCGCCTAGCTGTACACTCCTAATCCAAAGGGTAAGCTTAGCAGTTATAGGCGTAGACAGCACTCTAGTTTAGACGAAGATTGGCTATCCTATATTATGTTTTTGCTAGTTTAAAATAACGAAAATATTGTCTAAACTAAGTATCTAACGTTTTATTAGGTGATTAATAGCCTAATACTAGGCTAGGAATTATTTCTTAGAGCCAGCATGCCGCTTGTATAATCTTAGGCTAGAGATTTAATGGCAGATTTGCGCTTATTTATATTTTAATTACTTTTGTTATAAGCTCTTGGCCTGCTCTTTCTACAGCGCCATTAGCCTCATGCGTATAGGGCAGTGGTCTGCTAATTATTATCCCTTTCTAATTAGCCTAAAATTCGTACTAGGATTTCCCTCTCTATAGAAGTGTTACTGTATTATTATTCTAGTGGATTTTTGTGATTCGAAGCTCGTATTTTGTATTAATAAGAGCTAAGAAATCCTGCCACACTCTTATTGTCTTAGAAAGCGTCTTTGTTCTAAGATTAAAAACGTAAGCTTTCTTACTAAAATCTTCTTTAATTAGCAAAATCCAGTTTTCTCTATTTTAAGTAGTGGGCATATTAAATAGATCCTAGGATAATAAGTGAAATGGCCTGGGTGATTGTTCTCTAGGTCTTTTAGAGATTACCTAGGTTACGTATGTAGTAGCACAGTGCTTGCAATCCTTTCTTAACATTCTAGTAATCTTTACACCTTAGGCTGTAGTTACTAGAGCTTATAGGGCTCTACTTCCTACATACCCTACTTAAAGGTGCTAGAGGTCCTTAGAATCTAATCTCTTAATATTAACCTAGGATAATCCTTTAGTGGTTATACTTATAATAATTAGATAAGAGCGGATTGGCTTATATTATAGAAAAGTAAGGTTATGCTCGCATCTTAGGTCTACTAAGATAACACTTTGTTCTAGGCTTCTAATCCTAAGAGTGTAATCTAAATTAAGGTACTAAATCTTTGCTTTCTTTAAAAGAACTTCTAATATAATATTTATATAAAAGCCTTTTACTACTCTTACTTCTTAGAGTAGTAGATCTTTTATAAATCTTTTATTTTTCCTATGTAAAGCGTTCTTAATTAGTCTATTACTAATTTCTAAGATTAGGAGGCTTTATGTACCTGCCTCTACACTCTTGTTTAATAATTAAAACGTCCTAGGAATAAGTCTTTTGCGATTGTTAACTAGGTAAACTGCTATAGCACTGTCTAGTATTATATATTCTAATAGAGGATAAGCGTTAGAATATAGAGTAGAGTAGACACCTAATGCTCTATTATCTGTAGGCAGATTAAATGGGTTTAGTAGAGTAGTAGTAATACTACTAGGATACTTAATAGTCTTAGTAGAGGATTGTTTCTTGTTCTATCCTGCCTTTGTGATCGCATTACGAAGGTTTAACCACTTAGGCTACTTAAGTTAATTAAGAATCTCTAATTTTTCTTTATTAGTAAGATTAAATAACAATGTTCTATCCTAGAGTGATCCAGCTATCGCAGTTTGAAGTCTTCGGCACTCTATTAGTTTCTACCTATAAGTATAGGGCTTATAGGGACAGTTTGGTTATTTCTTTGTCTAATTAGATGAACTAGAACTATTAGAGTTAGTAGATTGTCTTAATAGTCTATTAAAAGTGGCGAATACCCTACTTATTTTATTAGAACTAGATTAGATTAAATGCTCCTAGACAAGCGCTAAAAATACCTTCTCTAGATTATCTAGCGTAATCTAATTCTGTCCTAGCGTCTTATCCTGGATTAGCTATTAGTTTATTAATTAGGCCTAATCTGGTGCTATACGCGTAGTAATAATATCTAGGAAATCTTAGGTAGTAAGTAGTCCGCTAATTTTACTAATTAAGTAGGTCTTTGCTTTTTAATAGAGGAGCTGCCACTTTTTAAACCAGGTCTTAGAACTTTATCTTGCCTACTTGGCCTTTTTAAGATGAGCGCGGTATAAAGCTTAAACATTATTCTGTGTAGCTCTTTTATTTAGTGTAAGATCTTCTTTTAAGAGTTAAATTAGGGACTAAAGCGTAGTATAGCGTGTATTAACTAGAGTAATTATGGCAGGAGTAAGCAGATTAGGCGATACTATAGTGTTTACCCAAGTCCAGAAATTCTGTATCTTAGTATAGTCTGCTTACCAGTCTAAAACTACTACTCTGTATTCCGCTATTTGTAAAGGAAAGCTCTCCTTATTTATTTTATACTTAGTAAGCTCTGCTTTGTATAATTAAATACTCGCCATAGAGGCTATATCTACAATTAGTAATAGTTTCTGTAGAAGTAGAGGTCGTTCTAGCTTTACGTAATTAATTGCTAGAGCGTTAATTACCTTTAAGTTAATTTAGTTCTAGATTTCTTTTAAGTTTACTTAGAATTAAAGCTGGACAAACTAGTAGGGCTAGCTAGCGCGATTAATAAGCTATACTTCTACTATTTTGACAATTTTTGTAATTAGAAATGG
Source organism: Paraphaeosphaeria minitans (assembly GCA_015832175.1). Taxonomy (NCBI): domain Eukaryota; kingdom Fungi; phylum Ascomycota; class Dothideomycetes; order Pleosporales; family Didymosphaeriaceae; genus Paraphaeosphaeria; species Paraphaeosphaeria minitans. The sequence continues at coordinate 832,599 of WJXW01000004.1, read as the reverse complement.
AGGGGTTGTATCGTAGAGAGGTTCTAAATAGAGTGTTATATAATAATTCGAGCGTTACTAAGTAAGTAGGGAGAATTATCTTACGTTCTAAGCGCCGGGCTTACAACTGTTGTGGTAAAAAGGGCTTAAACTATTATAGGATATTCAGGAGTAGAGTTGTAAAGAATACAAATAGCTAATTATAGGAAAGGATGCTAAAAGGACAGACTATATATAAAAGAAATAAGCCTCTTGGCAAGAATCCTGTGATATGAATTAGTGGATCCAGAAAGAATCACAAAAGTGAGTGTTTTACTTCAACATTATACTATAATTAAATAATTCTTATTCTTTCTAACATAATTTCTTTTACTAATTACGTAAGCGCGCTATCTTCTTTTACGCCTAATAGGCGCAAAGGAGAGCTGCCTTAGCTAGCTCTTTCTTAATATAAAGCTTTACCTCCTCTTTAGCCTCTAACTTTTCTAACCTCTTTATTTTAGCATTTATTTTTAAAAAATCTAGTAAAGGAATCTTTTTAGGCTCGCACTTCTAGTTTCCCTATCTAATATAGTTAGTACACTAAGAGTGCAAAGAAGAAAGATAATAAGTATATTTCTTTTTAGCGTAGTATAAATAGGTAACTATTACAAAAACGTAGTCTTTTTTAAGATAATTAGCTTAACTATAGTAATATTAAATAGAATAAGATAATAAGTTTATAGATAGTTAACTTATAAAGATATTAAGCTTAGAGGGGGAGGATAATATTAGAATCTAGCTGTGTGTAAGCAGTAGGGCGTAAGCTTATTAGACTACTAGTTTACTAGAGTTAGCTAATTAAGTAGTTAGATAATAGGTTATAAGTCCTAAGGATTCTAAAGACTATACAGGCCTCGCCTATATAGGAACTCTAGGACGCGTAGGACTTACCCACATAGGACTCTAGGACGTATAGGACTCTAGGACATATAGGACTCTAAAATATATAGGATTCTAGGACGTGTAGGACTACTTAGTATATAGGAACGCGAGAATAAGCTTTTTATACTTATATTTAATTTGTTTATTAATCTATTATTTAGATTCTAGTAGACTAAATTATTAACTTATTACACTTTATAAGATACTATTATACTAATAAGACCTTCTACCTTCTATAAGTACTCCTGCCTAAGAACTAACCTTAACCCTCTAGGACTAGCTACCCTCTTGGATTTAATAATATATAACTATTAAAATCACTAGCAGTAAGTCCTTTTATATTTATTAAGAAAAAGGATAGTGTTAAATCCAAGAGGGTAGCTAGTCCTAAAGGGTTAAGGTTAGTTCTTAGGCAGGAGTACTTACAGAAGGTAAAAGGTCTTATTAATATATTAGTATCTTAATAAAGTGTAACGAGTTAATAGTTTAGTCTGCTAGAATCTAAATAATAGATTAATAAACAGATTAAATATAAGTATAGAGAGCCTATTCTTATGTTTCTATATACTAAGGCTGCTCCACTGCTTAGTGCCACTAAGTAACTAAGCACTTTACGTAACCTACTCTACTACTTAGTGCCGCTAAGTAACTAAGTATATTACGTAACCTAATCTAAGTTACTTAGCGTCTCTTTATTACATTTATAATCCTATTGTCACTTTATTACACCTTTATAAGCGCCTAAGTCCTATGTTATTATCTAGTATATAATATTATCCCCTCTCTTTCTATTCTTTGTCCTAAAGAATTATGCCTACTAACTGTAATTCTATAAAGCGTTATTACGGCCTTATCTCTACTATTAAAAACTATAGAGAAGTTATAGTGTTAAAGTGCTCTTTCTGTAAGTTGTATTCCTGCGTTTATAAAGTCCACGTTTAGTCTAGGGAAGTGTAGTAAGTGTTAGAAATAAAGCTTAAAGTGTAATATAGCTATTACTAGGAATAAGTTCTTGCAGTTAATTGCTAAGAAGAAGAAATTAGAGGCGCAAATATTAGAGGCGTAAAAAGAATAGGACGTAGCGTTTAAAGCCCTACACGTACTATACGCAAAAGAGGATTAGTTATTAAAATAATTAGCGTAGAATAAAAAGCGTGCTAGTAAAGTTATTATAGTAGAGAGTGCTGGTCTAGTAAAACTAGAGTTAGAGGAGGACCTAGCCTATCCTACTTAGCCTACTAGTCTAGCTAAACTTAGTACGTCTATATAGTCTATAATAGATAACCTGCCTCTAGAGTTCTAGGACAATTCCTTAGCGTTACTGTCTTAGGTAAGTCTGTTAATAGAATTCTTTAATCTTCTGTTAACAGTTTCCTAGGTAGTTCTTTAGTTCCTAAGTATTTTTACTGTGTGGGTAACCTTTTTACTTAATAAGGTACGCGTTATTATACTAATTATATTCTAAAATTCTTTTAACCTTAAATTTGTTTTCTTCCTTAGTCTAGTGGTAGAAGGTGGTTTTAACTAGTGTATTAGGGTCTGCTAGTTCTAGTAGTGATATATAGAATACTAGGTATATCTTTGCATCTGGCGGTAGTTCTAACTTATAGTTTACTAGTAATATTTACTTAGAATAATAAAATAGTCTAACTTTAATATAATCTAGTTTCTTATGTTTCTTCTTCTAAGTTTAAAGGCTCTTTGTAAGTAGATATACTTTATCCCCTTTCTTTAGCTAAGGTGCCATTTTTCGTTTTTAGTTTTAGTATAAAATTAATTACTGCTAAGCTTTCTTAAAATTCTTTTAGAGTTGTTAGTGTATTTTCTTTATATTTTCTACTATATCTATAGCTTTTTTTGCTTTAATTGTTGTAGGAAATTGTTAATTAAAGAGATGTAGATGTCTTCTATAGTTTACATAGAATAGTGTATGTCCTAATGCTGCTAATACTTTATTATTATAGGCTAACTGTGCTATAGGTAGTAATAAAACCTAGTTATTCTTCTAACTGTTATACTAGATACGTAGGTACGTTTCTATAGTTTAGTTTATACGTTCTATCTGTCTATCTATTTATAGATAGTAAGCTATTAATAGCTTTTGTTTTATTTTAAGTAGGGCTATAAGCGTTATCTAATAATTTAATATAAAGAGCTTGTCTCTGTCGCTAATAATTATTTTTAGGATTCTGTAGTGTCTAATTAGTTAGTCTAGGATAAGAAAAGCGAGTTCCTTTGCCGTTATTCTCTTAAGGCATAGAATAAGCTTAACATACTTAGTTAGTTAGCAGACTACTACTAGTATACTGTTATATTTAATTCCTGTTATTAGACCCTTAGAGTTTAGAATTACTATAACAAAATCTATAGTAATATTTTCCTATAGTGCTGTTAGTATTCTAATTGCTTATATGTCTCTATATTTAAGATGTGTGCTATGTTTATTTCTCTAGTATTTTATATATTTATAGATATAAGTTATTACAGCTTCTTTAATTCCTTTAAAGGTGTAATTCCTTTAGATAAGTTCTATTATCTTTGTGATACCTAGGTGTCTATATATAGGGTTATTGTGGTATTGTTAGATAATCTTAGTTTATAGATATTCTAGAACTTCTTAGTTAATTACTAAAAGTTAATTGAGTTCTACTATTAGTTCTAGAGATCTATCTTTAGCTTTGCAAAGAATTGTAGAGAAAGTTTTTACCTTTTCTCCTACTAGATTACTTTATTAGCTAAGAGCGTCTACTCTGCTATTTTCTTTTCTAGCTATATAGATAATTTTGAACTTATACTACCTAGTAGTCTGTGACTATTTTTATTGTTGTGGCGTAAGCTTTTTTATTATTATAAACCTTAGAAGGTTCTTATAATCTGTGTAGATTTCTAGCGTTAAGTAGCTAAGTGCGTAAATCCTCTAGTGCTTTAAGGCTTTAATAATAGCGTAGAGTTCTTTGTTATGTACATTATATTGTGTTTTAGCGTTACTAAATTTGCATAAGTAATAGGCAATTAGGTGCTATTTACTATTATATTCATATTTAGTGTAGGCGCCTAGCGTAAGATCGCTAGTGTCTATTTTAAAGCGTAGTGGTTTATTACTTCTAAAATAAACAAGAATAGGTTTTATAATATATACTGTCTTAAGGAGTTAGAATAACATTCTACACTTATTTATCTATTTAAAGGGTACGTCCTTCTTTATAAGATTTATTAAGGGTCTTATAACCTTTACATAATTTTAGATAAATTATTAGTTAAATCTATAAAATCCTAAAAATTCTTAGATATTCTTAGCTGTCTTTAGTATTAGCTAGTTCTTAATATATTTAATTTTACTTAGTGCTATCTTAATTCCTTTTATGGTAATAATGTATCCTAGGAATTTAAGTTATTTAATATTAAACTTATATTTCTTAAGTTTAATGCGAAAGTATGCTTTGTCTAGTACTTCTAGTACTATCTATACATACTTAGTGTGGTCTAATTTGTTTTTAGAAAAGACAAGGATATTGTCTATATACGCAATAATAAATATGTCTAGATGTTTATAGAGTATGTTATTAATAAGTGCTATAAAAGCTACTAGTGCGTTTATAAGTCCAAAAGGCATAACCTTATATTTAAATAGTCTATAGCGTAATTAAAACGCTGTTTTCTATTCTTTACCTTTCTTAATTTATATAAGGTGGTAACTGTCTCTTAGATCTATTATTATAAATATTTTAGCTTAAGATAGTTAATCTTGTAACTCTATAATGTTTAGTAGTAGATATTAGTTCTTTATTATTATATTGTTAAGTTGTTAGTAGTTAACGTATAGTCTGTCTAATCTATCCCTTTTCTTAATAAACATAAAAGGGCTTACTGCTAGTAACTTTAATAGTTATATATATCCTTTCTTAAGGTTTGTCTTATTAAAATTACGTTCTTTAAGGAGTTTTTCTCCTATCTTACTATATAGTAGTTTAAAGGGTGGCGTCTTCCCTTCTTCTAGGTCTATTATAAGATTCTAGGGTTAATATTCTAGCAAGTTTGCTTTTCCTTCCTTCTCTGTAAATATGTGTATCTATTTCCTATACTCTCTTAGTAAAGGAAAGGGTGTGCTATTGTTCTCCTTCTTACACTTCTTAATCTAGTAGTTTCTACTAGTGTCTACTAAGGTATACTTCTGTTCTTTAACTATCTATTACAGTATTATATTGTTAATATCTCCCTTATCTACTATTATTTTTAATTAATGTGTAGGCTTTACTTATAATGTATAATTATAGCGTTTAAATAATATTTTCTTTGTACCCTAGTTAATCTACAGGTTGTGTATTATTAACTAAGGTAATCCTAAAACTAACTTATGCTTAGATTCTAGTAAGATATCTAAGGTAAGTTCCCCTCTATGTCCTTAGACTATTATTATAGTAGTAACCTCCTAGTATATCTAAAGTGTCTTAGCTATTAGGGATCTATTTGCAATATAAATAATATAGGGTATTTCTTTCTCTAATATTATAAGTCCTACTTATCTTACTATCTAATAAGATATAAAGTTCCTTCCTACTTCTAAGTCTATAAAAGCTTAAGCCTATATTCCTTTAAGCTGTACTAGTAGCTTAACTAATACTATACTTACTATAGTATTTAATTTAATAAAGGCGTTTTCTTATTTAAGTTTAGGCCTAAAAAAGACATCTGTTTGTATAGGTTATAGTTAAGTTCTAGTGCCTAGTATACGTTTCTAAGTATCCGCTTCTATTATTATTCTTAAGTACGTAGTTTGTATAGATTATCTTCTTCTTTCTATAAGAATGTTCTACTGTTTTTCCTCCTACAGTCTTTACTATTCCTATGTACTAGTTAAATTAGTAGTTCTATTATTACTTCCTACGTAGAGTAGTTTACAAAGCTGTCTAAATATTTAGCTATATAGTAGTATTTATAGTCTTAGTTTAGACACGTATACTAGTATAGTTGTATATAGTCTCTATTAATAAATATATTACAGCATTTATTACCCTTTAGCGTAAGGTAAGGAAAGTATTTTATTTATTATTTATTTTAGAGGTGTTTATTGTAAGCTGTAATAGAGTAGTCTGTTTATATCTATCTATAGCGCAGTTTCCTTCTAGGTTATTTCTTATTCTCTTTTTTCTCTACCTTATGTTGTGCATATATTAGTTCTTTGTAATATATTTATATATAGAATTAGTGTGTAGGATTTTAGTAGTCTAGATAGTACTTTAGTACATAGTCTAATTCCTTATTTTTATAGGGTCGCATTCCTTTTAGTGCCTAGTAGGGTTCTATGTAGTCCTTAACATTTAGTTTATACTTAGGTAACATAGGGTTGTCTTCTTCCTGCCTACTTTATAGGTAAAGAGTAGGAGATCTTAGTATCTCTTCTACGTTTTCTACGTTGTAGTATACGTTAGAGTCGTTTTCTAGATCTTTATATAATTGTGAGTTAGGTAAATCTAATCGCTTACTTTATTCTAGTATAACGTGTTAGTAACTAAATAGCGTTATAATAACTTCTTATTCCTTATTAGGTTCTTAGTCGTTAATAGTTAGTACATTTAACTTAGTTTAATAGACTTTGTTCTTTAATCTATAGTTCCTAGCTATATAGCCTAGTTTACTATATATAAAGTATTTACGGGTCTTAGTTATTAGTTTTTAACTTCTATTAGAGACGTGTTTATTAGGCTGCTTAGGGTGTTACGTACTAGATAACAATGTGGGACTCGGGCGCTTATAAAGGTGTGATGGAACGGCGATAGGGTTACGAACGTAACAAAGAGACGCCAAGTAACTTAGATTAGGTCACGTAATATACTTAGTTACTTAGTGGCACCAAGCAGCAGAGCAGGTCACGTAATATACTTAGTTACTTAGTAACACTAAGCATTAGAGCAGCCCTATTATATAGGAACATAAGGATGGACCTCTATACTTGTGTTTAATCTGTTTATTAATCTATTATTTAGATTCTAGCAGACCAAATTATTAACTTATTACACTTTGTAAAATACTATTATATTAATAAGACCTTCCACCTTTCGTAAGTACTCCTACCTAAGAACTAACCTTAACCCTTTAGGACTAGCTACCCTATTAGATTTAATATCTTAAACACCCTTAATATAAGTACTTTACAAACTCCTACCTCTTCTACAGCTTTAGGTGCCGCTAAGATTACTCCTATAAAGAATGGCAGTAAGGCACATAAACCTAATCTCTACTTTAGTAAATAATTTTAAACCAACGTCTAGATTCTCTAGTTAGACCTCTACTTCTTTAACTTAGACAAACCTTTTAAAGATAAAAAGAAGGTTATCTTCGCAGCGATATATATGCGAGGAGATATAGGATTATGGATCTATCCCTACCTTAAAAAGTACCTAGGAATGGACCACAACAACAATAATAACAACTACGCAGACGACCATACTAATATAGTTAATATTATTAAAGATTATAATAACTTTAAGAAATACCTTAAACAACTCTTTAAGATCGCTAACAAGAACTCTATTATAAAAGCAAAGATTTAGACTATAATTCAGAAATAATTAGCAGCTAAGTATATAGCTAAGTTTTACAGATACGCTATATAACTTAACTAGAACGATAAATCTCTTTAGAATATATACAAACAAAGACTTAAATAGAAACTACGTAAGAAACTCTTACGTAGTAGTGCACAAATCGCTAACCTTAAAAAACTATATAAAGAAACTATTAGGATTAACAGAGAGTGGTTTTCACTGCAATAGGAGCTCTACTAAAACTCTAGGGCGATAAGCTTTAGACAACTAGTAAAAATAGTTTATAAGAACCCTATTAAAATTATCTAAAAGTAACAGCCAAGAAACTACTAAAGATACGAACTAATAAAGGATGTCCAGTTTAACTATATAGGCAAAGGAAAAGAAGGAAGGATAGGCCCTAAGCAGCCTAATAAACGCGTTTCTAATAGAAGTTAACAACTAATAACTAAGACCTGTAAATACTTTACATATAGCAAACCAGGCCATATAGCCAGAAACTGTAGATTAAAGAACAAAGTCTATTAAACTAAGTTAAATGTACTAACTATTAAGGACTAAGAACCTAATAAGGAATAGGAAGTTATTACAACGCCATTTAGTTACTAACGCGTTACACTAGAGCAAAGTAAGCAATTAGATTCACTTAACTCACAACTATATAAAGATCTGGAAGACGACTCCAACGTATACCACAACACAGAAGACGTAGAAGAGATACCAAGATCTCCTACTCCTTACCTATAAAGTAGGCAGAAAGAAGACAACCCCATATCACCTAAGTACAAACTAAATGTTTAGGACTACATAGAACCCCACTAGGCACCAAAAGAAATACAACCCTACAAAAATAAGAAGTTAGACTACATACTAAAGTACTACCTAAACCACTAAAATCCTACACACTAATTCTATATATAGACGCATTGCGAAGAACCAACATACGCACAACATAAGACAGAGAAAAAAGAGAATAAGAAATAACCTAGAAGAAAACTACGCTGTAGATAGATATAGACAGACTACCCTATCGCAGCTTACAATAAACACCTCTAGGATAAATAATAAGTAAAATACTTTCCTTACCTCACGCTAAAGGGCAATAAATACTATAACATACTTATTAACAAAGACTATATACAACTGTACTAGTACACGTGTCTAAACCAAGACTATAAATACTACTATATGGCTAAACGTTTGGACAGCTTTGTAAACTACCCTACGTAAGAAGTAATAATAAAGCTACTAATTTAACTAGTATATAGGAATAGTAAAAACTATAGGAGGAAAAACAGAAGAATATCCTTATAGGAAGAAAAAGAAGACAATCTACATAAGCCACGTACTTAAGAACAACAATAAAAGCGGATACTTAGAAACGCATACTAGGCACTAGAACTTAACTACGACCTACACGAATAGATGTCTTTTTTAGGCCTAAACTTAGATAAGAAAACGCCTTTATTAAATTAAATGCCATAGTAAGCACAGCATTAGTTAAGCTACTAGTATAGCTTAAAGGAATATAGGCTTAAGCTCTTATAGACTTAGAAGTAGAAAGGAACTTTATATCTTATTAGATAGTAAGATAAGCAGGACTTATAATATTAGAGAAAAAAGTACCCTACATTATCTATATCGCAAATGGATCCCTAATGCCCAAGACACCTTAGATATACTAGGAGGTCACTACCATGATAATAGTTTAAGGACATAGAAAGGAACTTACCTTAAATATCTTACTAGGATCCAAGTATAAGTTAGTCTTAGGATTACTTTAGTTAATAATACACAACCTGCAGATTAACTAGAGTATAAAGAAAATATCGTTTAAACGCTATAATTATGTATTACAAGTAAAGCCTACGCATTAACTAAAAATAATAATAAATAAGGGAGTTATTAATAATATAATACCGCGACAGATAGTTAAAAAACGGAAGTATACCTTAGCAGACGCTAGCAGGAACCACTAGGTTAAGAAGTGTGAGAAAGAGGACAATAGTACACCCCTTACTTTACTAAGAGAGTATAGGAAATGGACACATATGTTTACAGAAAAGGAAGGAAAAGCAAACCTACTAGAATATTAACCCTAGGATCTTACGATAGACCTAGAAGAAGGGAAGACGCTACCCTTTAGACTACTATATAGTAAGATAGGAGAAGAACTCCTTAAAGAACGTAATTTTATTAAGACAAACCTTAAGAAAGGATATATACAACTATTAAAGTTACTAGTAGTAAGCCCTTTTATGTTTATTAAGAAAAAGGATAGATTAGATAGACTATACGTTAACTACTAATAACTTAACAATATAATAATAAAGAACTAATATCCACTACTAAACATTATAGAGCTACAAGATCGACTATCTTAAGCCACGATATTTATAATAATAAATCTAAGAAACGGTTACCACCTTATATAAATTAAGAAAGGTAAAGAATAGAAAACATTGTTTCAATTACGCTATAGACTATTTAAATATAAGGTTATGCCTTTTAGACTTACAAACGCACCAGCAGCTTTTATAGCACTTATTAATAACGTACTCTGTAAACATCTAGACATATTCGTTATCGCGTATATAGACGATATCCTCGTTTTTTCTAAAAACGAATTGGACCACACTAAGCATGTACAGATAGTACTAAAAGCACTAGATAAAGTATACCTTTATATTAAACTTAAGAAATATAAGTTTAACGTTAAATAACTTAAATTCCTAGGACACATTATTACTATAGAAGGAATTAAGATGGCACTAAGTAAAGTCAAATACATTAAGAACTAGCCAATACCAAAAACAGCCAAGAACATCTAAGAATTCTTAGGATTCTATAGATTCAACCGACAATTTATCCAAAATTACGTAAAAGTCATAATACCTTTAATAAATCTTATAAAGAAGAACGTACCCTTTAAATGGACAAATAAGTATAGAATGTTATTTTAACTCCTTAAGATAGTATGTATCATAGAACCTATCCTTATTTATTTTAGAAGCGATAAACCACTACGCTTTAAAATAAACGCTAGCGATCTTACGCTAGGCGCCTACGCCAAATAAAAACGTAATAGTAAATAGCACCTAATTACCTATTACTTATACAAATTCAATAACGCTAAAACACAATACAACGTATATAATAAGGAACTCTACGCTATTATTAAAGCCTTAAAGCACTAGAGAATTTACGCGCTTAGTTACTTAACGCTAGAAATCTATACAGATTATAAGAACCTTCTAAGGTTCACAACGATAAAAGAACTTACGCCACAACAACAAAAATAGTTGTAGACTACTAGGCAGTATAAGTTTAAAATTATCTATGTAGCTAGAAAACAAAATAGTAGAGCAGACACTCTTAGCCAATAAAGTAATCTAGTAAGAGAAAAGGCAAAAACCTTCTCTGCAATCCTTCGCAAAGCCAAAGATAGATCTCTAGAGCCAACAGTAGAACTAAATTAACTTTTAGTAATTAACTAAGAAGTTCTAGAACATCTACAGACCAAGATTATCCGACAATACCACAATAACCCTATGTACAGACACCTAGGCATCACAAAAACAATAGAACTTATCTAAAGGAATTACACCTTTAAAGGAATTAAGGAAGCTGTAATAACTTACATCTACAAATGTGCAGAATACTAGAGAAATAAACACAGCACACATTTTAAATGTAGAGAGATATAAGCAATTAGAATACTAATAGCACTATAAGAAGACATTACTATAGATTTTGTTATAGGAATTCTAAACTCTAAGGATTTAACAACAGAAATTAAATACAATAGTATACTAGTAATAGTCTATTAACTAACTAAGTATATTAAGCTCATTCTATGTCTTAAAAGAATAATAGCAAAGGAACTCGCTTTTCTTATCCTAGACTAACTAATTAGACACTACAGAATCCTAAAAATAATTATTAGCGATAGAGACAAGCTCTTCACGTTAAATTATTAGACAACGCTTATAGCACTGCTTGGAATAAAACAAAAGCTATTAACGGCTTACTATCTACAAACAGACAAATAGACAGAACGTATAAACTAAACTATAGAAACGTACCTACGCATCTACTACAACAGTTAGAAGAATAACTAGGTTTTATTACTACCTATAGCACAGTTGGCCTATAATAACAAAGTATTAGTAGTATTAGGACATACACCATTCTATGTAAACTACAGAAGACACCCACATCTCTTTAATTAACAATTTCCTACGACAATTAAAGCAAAAGAAGCCATAGATATGGCAGAAAATATAAAGAAAATATACTAATAACTTTAAGAGAATCTTAAGAAAGCTTAGTAGCAATTAATTTCATATTAAACTAGAAAACGAAAAATGGCACCTTAGCTAAAAAAAAGGGATAAAGTATATCTACTTACAAAGAACCTTCAAACTTAGAAGAAAAAACACAAGAAACTGGATTATATTAAGGTTAGACTATTTTACATTTCTAAGCAAATATCACTAGTAAACTATAAGTTGGAACTACCGCTAGATGCAAAGATACACCTAATATTCCACGTATCACTACTAGAACTAGCAAACCCTAATACACTAGTTAGAACCACCTTCTACTACAGAACTAAGGAAGAAAATAAATTTAAGGTTAAAAGAATTCTAGAATATAATTAGCATAGCAATATGTACCTTATTAAATGGAAAGGATACCCACACAGCGAAAATACTTAGGAACTAAGGAACTACCTAGGAAACTGTTAACAAAAGATTAAAGAATTCTATTAACAGACTTACCTAAAACAGTAATACTAAAGAATTATCCTAGAACTTAAGAGGCAGGTTGTCTATTGCCAACCATATAGACGTGCTGAGTTCAGCCAGACTAGCGGGCCAAGTAGAATAAGCCAGATCCTCTTCTAACTCTAGCTCCGCTAGAGCAGCACTTTCTACCGCAATAACCTTACTAGTACACTTCTTATTCTGTGCTAACTATTTTGCTAACTAATCCTCTTTTGCGCGCGCTACGCGTAGGGCCTTAAACGCCATATCTTATTTTTTTTGCGCCTCTAATATTTACGCCTCTAACTTCTTCTTCTTAATAATTAACCGCGAGAACTTGTTTCTAGTAATAGCTATATTACACTTTAAGCCTTGTTTCTAACACTTACTACACTTCCCTAAGCTAACGTAGACTTTATAAACGTAAGAGTGCAACTTATAAAAGGAGCACTTTAACACTATAACTACTCTGTAGTTTTTAATAGTAAAGATAAGGTTGTGACAACGCTTTATGAAATTATAGTTAGTAGGCATAATTCTTTAGAACGAAGAATAAAAAGAAAGGGAATAATATTACGTACTAGATAACAATGTAGGACTTGGGTGCTTATAAAGGTATAATGGAACAGTAATAGGGTTACGAATGTAACAAAGAGACGCTAAGCAACTTAGATTAGGTTATGTAATATACTTAGTTACTTAGTGGCACTAAGCAGCAGAGCAGGTTACGTAATGTACTTAGTTACTTAGTAATACTAAGTATTAGAGCAGTCCCATTATATAGGAACATAAGGATAAACCTCTATACTTGTGTTTAATCTATTTATTAATCTATCGTTTAGATTCTAGCAGACTAAATTATTAACTTGTTACACTTCGCAAGATACTATTGTATTAATAAGACCTTCTACCTTCTGTAAGTACTCCTGCCCGAGAACCAACCTTAACCCTTTAGGACTAGCTACCCTATTAGATTTAACATAGGGTCTATTCTTCCTCCTTTTCTTTTACCTATATAGTTAAACTAGATATCTTCTATTAGTTTATATCTCTAGTAGTTCCTTAGCTGTTACTTTTAGACAATTCTAATAAGGTTCTTATAAACTACTTTTACTAGTTATCTAAAGCTTATCGCCCTAGGGTTTTAGTAGAGCTCCTATTATAATAAAAACTATTCTCTATTAATCCTAATAGTTTTTTTATATAGTTCTTTAAGGTTAGTAATTTACGCACTACTACGTAGGAGTTCTTTACATAGTTTCTATTTAAGTCCTTATTTGTATATATCCTAAAGAGATTTATTATCCTAGTTAAGTTATACAGCGTATCTGCAAAACTTAGCTATATACTTAGCTACTAATTATTTCTAAGTTATAGTCTAAATTTTTGCTTTTATAATAGAGTCTTTGTTAGTAATTCTAAAGAGTTGTCTAAGGCATTTCTTAAAGTTGTTATAATCTTTAATAATATTAACTGTATTAGCGTGCTTATTTGCGTAATTATTATTATTATTATTATAGTCCATTCCTAGGTACTTTTTAAGGTAGAGATAGATCTATAATCCTATATCTCTTCGCATATATATTGCTGCAAAGATGACTTTTTTCTTATCTTTAAGGGGTTTGTCTAATTTAAAGAAGTAGAGGTCTAACTAGAGAATCTAGACGTTAGTTTAACATTATTTACTAAAGTAGAGATTAGGTTTATACGCCTTACTACTATCTTTTATAGGAGTAATCTTGGCGGCACCTAAAGCTGTAGAAGAGGCAGGAGTTTATAAAGTACTTATATTAAGGGTGTTTAAAATGCTAAATCTAAGAGGGTAGCTAGTCCTAAAGGGTTAAGGTTAGTTCTTAGGCAGGAGTACTTATAGAAGGTAGAAAGTCTTATTAATACGTTAGTATCTTAATAAAGTGTAATAAGTTAACAATTTAGTCTATTAGAATCTAAACAATAGATTAATAAACAGATTAAACATAAGTATAGAGAGCCTATCCTCGTGTTCCTATATACTAAGGCTGCTCTGCTACTTAGTGCCACTAAGTAACTAAGCACTTTACGTAACCTACTCTACTACTTAGTGCTACTAAGTAACTAAGCACATTACGTAACCTAATCTAAGTTACTTAGCGTCTCTTTATTACGTTTGTAACCCTGTTATCACTTTATTACACCTTTATAAGCGCCCAAGTCCCACGTTATTGTCTGGTACGTAACAGATAGATTAGACAGACTATATGTTAACTACTAACAACTTAATAATATAATAATAAAGAACTAATATCTACTACTAAATATTATAGAGTTACGAGATTAACTATCCTAAGCTAAGATATTCATAATAATAGATCTAAGAGACGGTTACCACCTTATACAAATTAAGAAAGGTAAAGAATAGAAAACAGCGTTTTAATCACGCTATAAACTATTTAAATATAAGGTTATACCTTTTAGACTTACAAACGCACTAGCAGCTTTTATAGCACTTATTAACAACGTACTCTGTAAATATCTAGACATATTTATTATTACGTATATAGACAATATCCTTATCTTTTCTAAAAACAAATTAGACCACACTAAGCATGTATAGATAGTACTAAAAGCACTAGACAAAGTATACCTTCACATTAAACTTAAGAAATGCAAGTTTAACGTTAAATAACTTAATTCCTAGGACATATTATTACTACAGAAGGAATTAAGATAGCACTAAGTAAAGTTAAATATATTAGGAACTGGCTAATACTAAAGACAGCTAAGAATATCTAAGAATTCTTAGGATTTTATAAATTTAACTAATAATTCATCTAAAATTACGTAAAAATCACAATACCTTTAATAAATCTTATAAAAAAGGACATACCCTTTAGGTGGATAAATAAGTGTAGAATGTTATCCTAACTCCTTAAGACAGCATGTATTATAGAACCTATCCTTGTTTATTTTAGAAGTGATAAACCACTACGCTTTAAAATAGACGCTAGCGATCTTACGCTAGGCGCCTACGCTAAATAAGAATGTAATAGTAAATAGCACCTAATTACCTATTACTTATACAAATTCAATAACGCTAAAATATAATACAACGTACATAATAAAGAACTCTACGCTATTATTAAAGCCTTAAAGCACTAGAGGATTTACGCACTTAGTTACTTAACACTAGAAATTTATATAAATTATAAAAACCTTCTAAGGTTCATAATAACAAAAGAACTTACGCCATAATAACAAAGATAGTTACAGACCACTAGGTAGTATAAGTTTAAAATTATCTATTTAGCTAGAAAAGAAAATGGCAGAGTAGACGCTCTTAGCTAATAAAGTAATCTAGTAGGAGAAAAGGTAAAAACCTTCTCTGTAATCCTTTATAAAACTAAAGATTGATCCCTAGAACTAATAGTAGAACTAAATTAACTTTTAGTAATTAACTAAGAAGTTCTAGAATATTTATAGAATAAAATTATCTAATAATACCACAATAACCCTATGTACAGACACCTAGGCATCACAAAAATAATAGAACTTATCTAAAGGAATTACACCTTTAAAGGAATTAAGAAAGCTATAACAACTTATATTTATAAATATATAAAATGCTAGAGAGATAAACATAGCACATATCTTAAGTATAGAGAAATGTAAGCGATTAGAATACTAACAGCACTATAAGAAGATATTACTATAGATTTTATTATAGGAATTCTAAACTCTAAGGATCTAATAACAGGAATTAAATACGACAGTATACTAGTAATAGTTTACTAACTAACTAAGTATATTAAGCTTATTCTATGCCTTAAAAAAATAATAGTAAAGGAACTCGCCTTTCTTATCCTAGACTAACTAATTAGATATTATAGAATCCTAAAAATAATTATTAGCGACAGAGATAAGCTCTTTACGTTAAATTATTAAATAACGCTTATAGTACTACTTAGAATAAAATAAAAGCTATTAACAGCTTACTATCTATAAATAGATAGATAGACAGAACGTATAAACTAAACTATAGAAACGTACCTACGCATCTACTATAACTGTCTATATAGTTTATTATATAAGTAGCACTGGGTGAAGTGGGGGCCTGCCTACCTATAGGGACCCGCACAAAGACCCACTACTTAGGTTAGCGCTAAGAGGCGGAGACTTTATAAATCCCTCAGTGCCCCTTTGTACGATAGACTAGACGTAATTAATTAAACCTACTTCTTACCCTTTGTATAATAGTATACTATTAATCCTTAAATGCTTAATTATAGATTAAGCTAAACTAACACTAATTAGTAGTTAATTCTAATTAACTGTAAACTAGTAAGGTCTAAAGACGAAGCGCCCTATAAGCTAGATACGTAAGCTCTATATTGTTATCTTTACTAGAGATCGAATTTTAGATTATATAATAAGTAGAAACAAAGCGCGCACATCTATAAAGAGTCGCATAATCTAGTCTAAGCTATTCTATAGAAAAAAAAAGGAGATAGTGAGCATATTTATAACCCTAAAAAACACGTCGCACAATTAAACTAGCGACAACTAAACGTAAACACGTTGCACGATTAAACCAGCAATAACTAAACGTAGTCACGTTGCACGACTAAGAAAGATAATAATAATATAGCCTTAAGACTAGGAGACTTCCTAGAGGAACTACAACCTAAGGACGTTACGCAATAATTAATACTGCCTCCTTAGTAAGAAGATAAAGTAATATAGCTTTAATAAGTAGAGGAAGTAATAAACATTAAGGCTATTACCTTAAGAGGAGAGATTGCACAAAAGTACTAGGTAGATAGAGTAGATCTATACAGCCACCTACCCCTTTCTCTAAAACAGCTAAACACTTATATAGTGTATATAATTGCGCAATATCGCGCGAGCAGCCTTAAAGGTAAAGAGGTAATCTTTTCTTTTACTAAAGATTTTAACAACTAGAAAGAGAGAAACTTTAATAAGATTAGTTATACAGTAAAAAGAGAGCTTATTACTTTTCTTATAAGGAAAGGCTTTGTCGCTACTAATATTGCAATAAAGGACACCTATAAAAAAAAACTCTTTAGACTATTACAGCTTAACTATAAGCTACAGACCCTTCGTACGATAACACTATAACTGTAACCTAAACTGCTTTACATAATGCTAATAATGTAACCTACACTATCTATAGGCAATGTATATATAAATAAAGCACAGCTAGGGCCTATCCCTATACGTGCGAGGACAGAGACACTATATATAGAGCCACACTAGTGGCAGTAGCCTAAAACCTAGACTACTTTTACCTAACAAACTATATTATATAAAGAGGCTAGACACTCCTAGTCTCCTTAATAACTAAGAGATTATACTTATATCTAGCTAGATAAGATTATCCTCTTTTAGAAGGCTTAGAGTAAAGAGAATAACTATACTAGTAGGCTGTATAATATTCTAGTAGATAAGGTAAAAGT
Organism: Paraphaeosphaeria minitans; assembly: GCA_015832175.1. Taxonomy (NCBI): domain Eukaryota; kingdom Fungi; phylum Ascomycota; class Dothideomycetes; order Pleosporales; family Didymosphaeriaceae; genus Paraphaeosphaeria; species Paraphaeosphaeria minitans. The sequence continues at coordinate 814,929 of WJXW01000004.1, read as the reverse complement.
CTTTAGAGAACTATACTATAGGCTAGGCATACTATAGGACTAGTATGTAAACATTTTTCTAGGAATCCTTTCTAATCGTGCGAGCACCTACTACCTACACAACATTAGACTAGGACTTTTATAGGATAAATTATATAATAGACTAAATAGGCACTTTAACACTAGTGTTAATTATAATTAGTACTAGATAGACTAGACCACTCTTACCTTTAAACACTATAAAAGGGATAATCTAGCTACTATATTGCATAAGGCCCTAGAAGTAATAATTAATAAGCTTACTTTAGCCTAAAGAGCTCTTAGACAAGGCTTTAGTAGTAAATTATAACTACACACTACTATTATATAAGCATGCCGCAGCCATCCTAACCTTAAACAAGCTATATTTAACCCTAAAAATATAGTAGAAGGCTTACTTAGTAACCTTTATGCGTTACTCTAAGTTACTAAAGATAGAAAGAAGTTACAGTTCCTCTAAAATAGTAAAGAGGTGTACTACACTAATTAACAATATAATAATCCTAATCACATAAGAGGATCTAGCCCCTCTAAAGGCAGATTAACCTTTAGACTAAAAGGAAGGGGTAATTTTAGAAATTTAAGCTCTTATATAAAGCAGAAATGCTTTATATACTATAAAGAAGGATACTAGTCTACTAACTATCTACTAAGAAATACCTAGCGAGCTAGAAGGTAATGTATATTGTTATACGCTAACTTCTATAAATATAAACCCTCTGCTATAGATGTATAAGTATACATTATTAACTTTAAAAGAGAGTTAGAGGAAGAAGACTATCGCACAAAAAAGGAGGAAGATAAATAAGACTAATAGAGTAATAAAGAAGAAGCACAGAAGGCTACCTTATACTTTACTTCTACTACCTACCTTTATTACATAACTAGCGAAGACATCTAACATAGTAAGAATAATAAGAATATAGAGGAACCTACACAACTATTTACTCTAGCTAGTTAGTATTATACAAAGTACTAAAGAGAACTCTAGGATATAGGCGCTGTATAAGTGTCTATAGTAGAAAAGGACCAGCTCACTGCCTACTTACACAAAAACCTAACTACTAAAGTAAACTAGTTACTAGAATCTACTAATATTAGCTTTAGAGGATAGGGTTTCTAGACATCTCTAGGCACTATATAAATTACTAACCCTATAGGAACAGTAACCTACTATATCCTAGACTCCCTAACACTATTCCTGCTATTGCTAGCAGATACTAATAGACTTAAGGTATACTTTAATAACATCCTAGATGTTATTGTACGAAGGGATAGTACAATAGTCCTAGTTATATAAAAGTAGGGTTACCTCTTCTTTAACCTTAGTAATAAGGAATTAGCTCTCTTCTTTATAAAGACAGAACTCTAACGCCTATACTGCTATTTTAGATACCCCTAGATAGAAAGACTGTATAAGCTTCTTACTTAAGTAGGACATAAAGTAAAGAGCTCTGTACTAAAAGAAGTAAAGAAGTTCTATTACTACTACTAGTTATATAACTAAGCGCTAAGACGCTTTAAGTTCTCTATCTAAGATAACTTATACTTTAACTATAAGATTATTATTAATGTCGTACGAATTAGTAAAAGGGATGTCCTACATATTATTAATATAAACATATCCTTTTAGGTAGCCTAATTCCTAAGATTAATAACTGCACAAGATACCTAGAATACCTTAATAAGATGCTAGATTAATGTATACTAAGGCCCACTAGATTACATTATCTATAACCCAGGAACCAACTTTACTTCTAATAAGTTTCAGAATTGTGCGAAGATAGTTAGGGTAGAATATAGGCAAATACTAGTAGAGGCACACTAGACTATAGGCAAGATTAAAAGAGTATATACACTAATATACTAAGCGTATAACATTCTAAGAGCTAAGATTAACAGTTATACAGATAATAAGATAGTGCTATAGATAGTAGTAAAGGCACTAAATAACATAGCTAGGCCTAATAGCATAGTACCTACCCTCCTAGTTTTTAGTGCCTATCTAAGGATTAATAAGGACTCTCCACCTTTACTAGAACTAATCGCCTAAGCTAATACAATACAGAAAGCAATAAAAATACTTAAGAAGGATAGAGCTAAAGTTAAAATTACTTATACAATTAACACTAGGAATAGCCTATTATCGCACGAAACCTTTGCACTCCCACTTAGCTTAGAAGTTATAGCCTAGAGAAAAAAGAAGGGATAGTAAAGACTATATAAGATTAAGAATATTAAAAAAAGAGATATTATCCTAGAGCTTAAAAATAGACCTCTAAAACTATACTATATATAGGTTAAACTATACTATCGCGTAACTAAAGACGGTATATAGGAACTATAGGATGTAGATGCCCCTATAGCCGCACAAATTAAATCTCTAAAGCTAAGGCTAAGGGGAAGACCTAGGAAGAACTAAACTACTACAGTCGCACAATTAGGTGAAGCTTAACAAAAATTAGGAAGACTAAACACCTAGTTTATTACCTAAAAAGAAAAAGATAACTTTAAGCTTACACTAAAGCTTTGTATAGACAGTGTTATTACTATACCTAGCCAGCCCTTTAAAGAATTAGATATGGCAGAAATAAATGCCCTTATTACTAATAGCACTTTTAAAATCTTATCGTACGACCCTAATAAACAACCTAGCTGTATTTTTAACTTACGTCTTGTACGAGAGATTAAAGGCAAGACAACCCAACTATATAAGAAATTAAGACTTGTCTTTGCTAGCTAAGATAAAGAAAAAAAGGAGATCTTTACACAATCCCCTACTATCTAGCACATAAGCTAGAGGTTGCTGTTAGCTCTTTCTATAACACTAATTTAGTTGTATAATATACACATTAAGCTTAGGAATATTACTTAGGCCTATATACAGTCTACTAATAAACTCCTTTATATATTATACGCCTAACTACTAGTAGAAATGTGCAATTTCTTTCTACTAAATATAATTCTGCGAGTTGTACGACCTCTGTATAGCGCAGTAGAATTAGGTCTCTACTAGTTTAAGACATACCACAACTACTATAAGGAGAAACTAAGGATGCATGTGTTAACGTACGACCTATGCCTACTTATTATAGATAAGGGACCTAAGATGTTTAGCATTACTAGACTCTAGACTAATAACACCCTTAGTGTGGTCACAGAAAGCTTTGTATAATAAGAAGAAGAGTAGCTCTACAGTATAAAGTTTTGTATAAAAGACAAAAGCGTTTTAACACAAGATAGGGTAATTAAGTTTAATAGAGGCAAAATCTAACTTATTTAGGGTATTATTACCCTAGAATAGAAGGGATAGGCTAAAAGCCTTTATATAATTAATCCCTAGAATAAAGACGCTATACACTAATATATTATATAATAAGCAAGAGGTATATATATTTCTTTAGTTTACTAACTAGAAGTAATATTTAACCTATCTATTGCCGCGTAAACAATAGTACTAATAGAAGAAGATATTAAGGCACTAAATATATATTTAAACTAGTAAATTTAGAATATATAAAGAGGACTAAAATTTATTCCACTTAACCTAGGTTATATAAAACTGTTTATTTTTACAGATAGCTCTTTTGCTAATAATAGAGACCTAAGCTTATAGCTTAGCTTTATTATTATACTAGCAGAGGAATATCGCATAATAACTTAGAACTTTAAGATCTGTAGTAATATTATCTACTAGAACTTAGTAAAGTGTAAAAGAGTAACTAGAAGTGTTCTAGTAAGCAAATTATACGGTCTAGTAGGCAGTTTTAATAATATAATTATATTAAGTACAACACTCTAATAGATTATATAAACACTTTAGATCCTCCTAATTCCTATTACAGTCTATACTAACTCGAAATCCCTGTATAAATGCCTTATACGACTAGGCACTATAAACAAAAAACGCCTTATAATTAACATTATGTTAATTAGGGAATTGTACAAAAAATAGGAAATTACAGAGATTAGGTGGATTAATAGTAAAGACAATCCTACTAATACTTATACAAAGAAAGCACCTAACTAGGTACTCTAAACACTAATCTTAATAAATAAACTACACATTACTATTAAGGCTTTAGTAGACAGAATTAATAAGGACTGTATAATAGAGTAACTACTCTACTGCATAATATTTCTTTTGTTATTTTACTTACTATTTTAAAAAAAAAAAAAAAAAAAAATTCTTTTTCTGTCTAACTTGCTACAACTTCGCACAAATATATTTATTTTTAGGCTATATAAGCCCTACTACTAATTTAACATTACAGTTTTATTATAAGAGAGGGAACACATCACAGGAGATTATATAAAGATATTAAAGAATATATTTTCTATATTAATAATTTAGATATCTTAAGACTAGGCCTACTTACTCCTTTATGCAACAAAGACATTTACCCCCCCCCTTTATACACAACGCTTATAATAAGCACTATACAACTTCTATATATAGGTGCTGTATAATCTAGACTTATAACCTAGGATTACATAATAATCTAGGAACACCTAATTACTAGTATTAGCAGTACCGTATAAGTGAGTATAAGACTTATTTTAAACTTAGCCGCGCGACTAGATAAGCACCGCTTACTAATATTCCTTATGTTATATAACGTAAGCAGCCTACTACTAGAGGTTTATACTAACTAGGATTTGCATAACAATGTTCTAAAAAGGCATCTAGGCCACCCTAGCCTCTTTATCCTACACCTGTTAGTATTATATAATAAAAACAAAGATGCTCTAAAAAATTTGTTATACGTCTACTGCTAGACTCTATATAAAGGCCCTTATACTAAGCGAACTAGTAGAGAGATTAACCTAGATGCGTGATCTAGTCTAGCCTATAATAACTAGTATAAAAACACTAGTAGTAAGGGCACCAGCGCCTAACAGACTAATAGTGTTATTAGCTATCGTATAATAGTAAGTGTGTATATATATATACGTATGTGTCTTATCAAAAATTAGTATTGTACAAAAAAGCCATACATATTTACTAGTAATAGAGCACCAGCTACTAGATACTACGACACTAAAAAGAATAAGGCAAGAAGGGAGGAAGGTATATGTACGTTAAAGTAGGATAAAGAAGAGAGGGTTTAGGAGAGCTAGGAGACATCCTTTTATACCTACTTACTAAAACCTAGCGCTAAGTATTATATCGCTTAACACCCCACCTTCTATTTACGCATAAGGCACATGCCTAAAAAGAGCCTTATTATACGATACAGCTCTACTACTATATAAAGGGGTAGGGTAAGAACTAAGTAGGTTAGCTATTACTACCTATTTACATAAGAGTAGGTGTAAACAGGACCTCTACCGCATAGCAACACTACACCTACCCCACAAGCTATTCCAATAAGGGAAGGCTAACTATATAGATAGAGAAGGACAGAAAAGGAAAGTATATAATAGACATAGGCTATTGCATAAAAGAAAAGTTACTAGTGTCTATATAGTTTATTGTACAAGTAGCACTAGGTAAAGTGAAGGCCTACCTACCTATAGGGACCTACATAAGGACCTACTACTTAGGTTAGCGCTAAGAGGCAGAAACTTCATAAAGCCCTTAGTACCCCTTTGTACGATAGACTAGACGTAATTAATTAAACCTACTTCTTACCCTTTACACGATAGTATACTATTAACCCTTAAATGCTTAATTGCAGATTAAGCCAAACCAATAGTAACAGTTAAAAAAATAACTAGGTTTTATTACTACCTATAGCACAGTTAGTCTATAATAATAAAGTATTAGTAGTATTAGGATATACACTATTCTATATAAACTATAGAAGACACCTACATCTCTTTAATTAACAATTTCCTACAACAATTAAAGTAAAAGAAGCTATAGACATAGTAGAAAATATAAAGAAAATACACTAATAACTCTAAGAAAATCTTAAGAAAGCTTAGCAGCAATTAATTTCTTACTAAAATTAAAAACGTAAAACAGCACCTTAGCTAAAGAAGGGGGATAAAGTATATCTACTTATAAAGAACCTTTAAACTTAGAAGAAAAAACACAAGAAACTAGATTATATTAAAGTTATACTATTTTACGTTTCTAAGCAAATATTACTAGTAAACTATAAGTTAGAACTACTGCTAGATATAAAGATACACCTAGTATTCTACGTATTACTACTAGAACTAGCAGACCCTAATACACTAGTTAGAACCGCCTTCTACTATAGAACTAAGGAAGAAAATAAATTTAAAGTTAAAAGAATTCTAGAATATAATTAGCATAGCAATGCGTATCTTATTAAGTAGAAAGGTTACCTACACAGCGAAAACACTTAGGAACTAAAGAACTACCTAGGAAACTATTAACAAAAGATTAAAGAATTTTACTAATAACCTATATAGTATAATAACATTTATACCTAAGATAGTAAAGGCACTAGATTATCTTAAGGTTCTAACAGGAAATTCTTAAAAGCGCTCTATATTATAAGGGATAAAAAGGGAGCTAAAGGAGTCTTATTAACTACTAGATTAATAGCCTTATAAGATTTAGCCTCTTTAGTGTTCTTCTCCTTAACTGCTATTATATTTTTAGCACGCTTATCTAGTAAGTCTATTTACTAATATAACTAATCTTCGCGCGCACATGTAACCTATAATTTCTCTAACACCTCCTTATAGGCTTTAAATATAGCCTTCTACGTTTCTCTTAACTCTTTTATCTATACACGTAATTTCTCTTTCTCCGCTAATAAATACTTAAACTTAGACTCTAAAACGTATACATTATAATATTAACCTTAATAAATATATTTCTTATATTTTCTAGACTAAATATAAACCTTGTAAACACAGTTATATTTTATACACGTTAAGTATTTCTTAACTATAACTTTGCTAAAGGAGTTAATAAAATTAGTTAGGTAATAGTAATAGGTAGTGCTAGACTTAAAAGGTTATTAGGGCATAATATAAGTAATCTAACGCTACTTATAATATAGGGCGAGCTCTAGTTATAACTAGGTATAAGACACAGTTATATAATTTAGGGACAAATCCTAGCAAGGAGGGAGATAATATTAAGATCTAAAGGCTAGGCCTCCTAGAATCTTTATATGTATCTATATTTATTATTTAAGTGGCACAGTATGAAAGGTCATGTGACCTAATTAGTATAATTAGAGCGCTAAGATAACTAATTAGACTAAGCACTTAATATACTAAGTAACTAATTAGTACTTAATTAGTTTAATTAGAGTAATTAGTCTACTAATCGCTTAAAGTATATAGGAATGTAAAGATAGGCTCTCTATACTTATGTTTAATCTATTTATTAATCTATTATTTAGATTCTAGTAGACTAAATTGTTAACTTATTATACTTCGTAAGATACTAATATATTAATAAGACCTTCTACCTTCTGTAAGTACTCCTACCTAAGAACTAACCTTAACCCTTTAGGACTAGCTATCCTCTTGGATTTAATAGGACTTTATAAAAGTTACTACTAACGTTAGCAAAAGTTAGGCAAAATCTCTATATATATATATATAGTAATTGTGCTTAGCAAGTGCCTATAGCAGTGTTTAGTTTCTTACTACCTAGCTCCTTCTGCGTAAACGTATAGAAACGTAAGTACTTTTATTAAGATCCGAAGGCTAGGCCTCCCGGGATCTTTATATGTATCTATATTTATTATTTAAGTGGCACAGTATGAAAGGTCATGTGACCTAATTAGTATAATTAGAGCGCTAAGATAACTAATTAGACTAAGCACTTAATATACTAAGTAACTAATTAGTACTTAATTAGTTTAATTAGAGTAATTAGTCTACTAATCGCTTAAAGTATATAGGAATGTAAAGATAGGCTCTCTATACTTATGTTTAATCTATTTATTAATCTATTATTTAGATTCTAGTAGACTAAATTGTTAACTTATTATACTTCGTAAGATACTAATATATTAATAAGACCTTCTACCTTCTGTAAGTACTCCTACCTAAGAACTAACCTTAACCCTTTAGGACTAGCTATCCTCTTGGATTTAATAGGACTTTATAAAAGTTACTACTAACGTTAGCAAAAGTTAGGCAAAATCTCTATATATATATATATAGTAATTGTGCTTAGCAAGTGCCTATAGCAGTGTTTAGTTTCTTACTACCTAGCTCCTTCTGCGTAAACGTATAGAAACGTAAGTACTTTTATTAAGATCCGAAGGCTAGGCCTCCCGGGATCTTTATATGTATCTATATTTATTATTTAAGTGGCACAGTATAAAAGGTCACGTGACCTAATTAGTGTAATTAGAGCGCCAAGACAACTAATTAGACTAAGCACTTAATATACTAAGTAACTAATTAGTGCTTAATTAGTTTAATTAGAGCGATTAGTCCACTAATCGCTTAAAGTATATAGGAACGCGAGGATGGGCTCTCTATACTCGTGTTTAATCTGTTTATTAATCTATTATTTAGATTCTAGCAGACCAAATTATTAACTTATTACACTTCGCAAGATACTATTATATTAATAAGACCTTTCACCTTCTGTAAGTACTCCTGCCTAAGAACTAACCTTAACCCTTTAGGACTAGCTACCCTATTAGATTTAATATCTTAAACACCCTTAATATAAGTACTTTACAAACTCCTACCTCTTCTACAGCTTTAGGTGCCGCTAAGATTACTCCTATAAAGAATGGCAGTAAGGCATATAAACCTAATCTCTACTTTAGTAAACAATCTTAAACCAACGTCTAGATTCTCTAGTTAGACCTCTACTTCTTTAACTTAGACAAACCCCTTAAAGACAAAAAGAAGGTTATCTTCGCAGTAATATACATACGAGGAGATATAGGATTATAGATCTATCTCTACCTCAAAAAGTACCTAGGAATAGACTACAATAATAATAACGATAATTACGCAAACAAACATGCTAATACAGTTAATATTATTAAGGATTACAACAACTTTAAAAAATGCCTTAAACAACTCTTTAGGATCGCTAATAAGGACTCTATTATAAAAGCAAAGATTTAGACTATAACTTAGAAATAATTAGTAGCTAAGTATATAGCTAAGTTTCGCAGATACGCTGTGTAACTTAACTAGGATAATAAATCTCTTTAGGACATGTACAAATAAGGACTTAAATAGAAACTACGTAAGGAACTCTTACGTAGTAGTGCGCGAATTACTAACCTTAAAGAACTATATAAAGAAACTATTAGGATTAATAGAGAGTGGTTTTCACTGCAATAGGAGCTTTACTAAAACCCTAGGGCGATAAGCTTTAGATAACTAGCAAAAGTGGTTTATAAGAACCCTGTTAGAATTGTCTAAAAGTAATAGCTAAGGAACTACTAGAGATATAAACTAATGGAAGATATCCAGTTTAACTATATAGGCAAAGGAAAAGGAGGAAGGATAGGCCCTAAGTAGCCTAATAAACGCGTCTCTAATAGAAGTTAATAATTAATAACTAAGACCCGTAAATGCTTTATATGTAGTAAACTAGGCCACATAGCTAAGAACTGTAGATTAAAGAACAAAGTCTATTAAACTAAATTAAATATACTAACTATTAAGGACTAAGAACCTAATAAGGAATAGGAAGTTGTTATAACGCTATTTAGTTACTAACGCGTTACACTAGAGTAAAGTAAGCGATTAGATTTACCTAACTCACAACTATACGAAGATCCAGAAGACAACTCTAACGTATACTACAACGTAGAAGACGTAGAAGAGATACCAAGATCTCCTACTCCTTACCTATAAAGTAGGCGGGAAGAAGACAACCCTATGTTACCTAAGTATAAACTAAATGTTTAGGACTACATAGAACCCCACTAGGCACTAAAAAGGATGCAACCCTACGAAAACGAGAGGTTAGACTACGTACTAAAGTACTACCTGGACTACTAAAATCCTACACACTAATTCTATATGTGGATGTATTGCGAAGAACTAATATACGTATAATATAAGGCGGAGAAAGAGGAGAATAAGAAATAACCTAGAAGGAAACTGCGCTATAGATAGATATAGATAGACTGCCCTATCGCAGCTTACAACAAACACCTCTAGGATAAATAATAAGTAAAATACTTTCCTTACTTTACGCTAAAGGGTAATAAATACTATAACATACTTATTAACAAAGACTATATATAACTGTACTAGTACACGTGTCTAAACTAAGACTACGAATACCACTATATAGCTAAATATTTAGACAGCTTTATAAACTGCCCTACGTAAGAAGTAATAACAGAACTACTAATTTAACTAATATATAGGAATGGTGAAGACTGCAGGAGGAAAAACAGCAGAATATTCTTGTAGGAAGAAGAAGAAGACAATCTACATAAGCTATGTACTTAAGAATAATAATAGAAGTGGATGCTTAGAAACGTATACTAGGCACTAGAACTTAACTACGACCTATACAAATAGATGTCTTTTTTAGGCCTAAACTTAGACAAGAAAACGCCTTTATTAAATTAAATGCCATAGTAAGCACGGCATTAGTTAAGCTACTAGTACAGCTTAAAGGAATATAGGCTTAAACTCTTATAGACTTAGGAGTAGAAAGGAACTTTATATCTTATTAGATAGTAAGACAAGCAGGACTTATAATATTAGAGAAAGAAGTACCCTATATTATCCATGTCGCGAATGGATCCCTAATGCCTAAAACACCTTAGATACACTAGGAGGTTACTACTATAATAATAGTCTAAGGACATAGAGAGGAACTTACCTTAGATGTCTTACTAGGATCTAAGTATAAGTTAGTCTTAGGATTACCTTAGTTAACAATACACAACCCACAGATTAACTAGGGTATAAAGAAAATATTGTTTAAACGCTGCAATTATGCATTATAAGTAAAGCCTACGCATTAACTAAAAATAATAGTAGATAAGGGAGTTATTAATAACATAATACCGCGACAGACAGTTAAAAAACAGAAGCACACTTTAGTAGACGCTAGTAGGAACTACTAGGTTAAGAAGCGCGAGAAGGAGGACAATAGTACACCCCTTACCTTACTAAGAGAGTATAGGAAATGGACATATATGTTTACAGAAAAGGAAGGAAAAGCAAACCTACTAGAATATTAACCCTAGGATCTTACGATAGACCTAGAAGAAGGGAAGACGCCACCCTTTAGACTACTATATAGTAAGATAGGAGAAGAACTCCTTAAAGAACGTAATTTTATTAAGATAAACTTTAAGAAAGGATATATACAACTATTAAAGTTACTAGTAGTAAGCCCTTTTATGTTTATTAAGAAAAAGGATAGATTAGACAGACTATGCATTAACTACTAACAACTTAACAACATAATAATAAAGAACTAATATCTACTACTAAACATTATAGAGTTACAAGATTAACTATCTTAAGCCAAGATATTTATAATAATAGATCTAAGAGACAGTTACCACCTTATACGAATTAAAAAAGGTAAAGAATAGAAAACAGCGTTTCGATCACGCTACAGACTATTTGAATATAAGGTTATACCTTTTGGACTTACAAACGCACTAGCAGCTTTTATAGCACTTATTAATAACGTACTCTGCGAATATCTAGACATATTTGTTATTGCGTATATAGACAATATTCTTGTCTTTTCTAAAAACGAATTAGACCACACTAAGCATATATAGACAGTACTAGAAGTACTAGACAAAGCATGCCTTTGCATTAAACTTAAGAAATGTAAGTTTAACGTTAAACAACTTAAATTCCTAGGACACATTATTACTATAGAAGGGATCAAGATAGCACTAAGTAAAATTAAATGCATTAAGAACTAGCCAATACTAAAGATAGCTAAGAACATCCAAGAATTCTTAGGATTCTGTGGATTTAACTAATAATTTATCTAAGATTACGTAAAGGTTATAATACCTTTAATAAATCTTATAAAGAAGAACGTACCCTTTAAATAGATAGATAAGTGCGGAATGTTATTCCAACTCCTTAAGACAGCATGTATTATAGAACTTATCCTTATTTATTTTAGAAGCGATAAACCACTACGCTTTAAAACAGACGCTAGCAATTTTACGCTAGGCGCCTACGCTAAATAAGAATGTAACAGTAAATAGCATCTAATTACCTATTACTTATGTAAATTTAGTAACGCCGAAACACGATACAACGTATATAATAAAGAACTCTACGCTATTGTTAAAGCCTTAAAGCACTAGAGGATTTACGCACTTAGTTACTTAATGCTAGAAATCTATATAGATTATAAGAACCTTCTAAGGTTCACAACAATAAAAGAACTTACGCTATAACAATAAAGATAGTCGCAGACTACTAGGTAGTATAAGTTTAAAATTATCTATATAGCTAGAAAAGAAAATGGCAGAGTAGACGCTCTTAGCCAACAAAGTAATTTAGTAGGAGAAAAGGTAAAAACCTTCTCCGCAATCCTTTGCAAAGCTAAAGATGGATCTCTAGAACTAATAGTGGAACTAAATTAACTTTTAGTAATTAACTAAGAAGTTCCGAAACATCTATAGACTAAGATTATCTAATAATACCACGATGACCCTATGTACAGACACCTAGGCATTACAAAGATAATAGAACTTATCTAAAGGAATTACACCTTTAAAGGAATTAAGGAAGCTATAATAACTTACATCCACAAATGTGCAGAATACTAGAGAAACAAATATAGCACACATTTTAAATATAGAGAGATGTAAGCAATTAGAATACTAACAGCACTATAGGAAGATATCGCTATAGATTTTGTTACAGGAATTCTAAACTCTAAGGATCTAACAATAGGAATTAAATACAACAGTATACTAGTAATAGTCTGCTAACTAACTAAGTATATTGAGCTTATTCTATGCCTTAAGAGAATAACGGCAAAGGAACTCGCCTTTCTTATCCTGGACTAACTAATTAGACACCACGGAATCCTAAAAATAATTATTAGCGATAATAATAAGCTCTTTACGTTAAATTATTAGATAACGCTTATAGCCCTACTTAGAACAAAACAAAAGCTATTAACAGCTTACTATCCACAAATAGACGGACAGACAGAACGTATAAACTAAACTATGGAAACATACCTACGCATCTACTGTAATAGTTAGAAGAATAACTAGGTTTTATTACTACTTATAGCACAGTTAGCCTATAATAACAAAGTATTAGTAGTATTAGGATATACACTGTTCTATACAAACCATAGAAGACACCTATATCTCTTTAATTAACAATTTCCTACGACAATTAAAGTAAAAGAAGCTATAGATATAGCAGAAAACATAAAGAAAATACACTAACAACTCTAAGAGAATCTTAAGAAAGCTTAGTAGTAATTAATTTTATACTAAAACCAAAAACGAAAAATGGCACCTTAGCTAAAGAAGGGGGATAAAGTATATCTACTTATAAAGAACCTTTAAACTTAGAAGAAGAAACATAAGAAACTGGATTATAGTAAGGTTGGACTATTTTACATTTCTAAGTAAATATCACTAGTAAACTACAAGTTAGAACTACCGCCAGATGTAAAGATACACCTAGTATTCCACGTATTACTACTAGAACTAGCAGACCCTAATACACCAGTTAGAACCGCCTTCTACCACAGAACTAAAGAAGAAAATAAATTTAAGGTTAAAAGAATTCTAGAATACAATTAGTATAGCAACGTGTACCTTATTAAGTGGAAAAGTTACCTATACAGCGAAAACACTTAGGAACCAGAGAACTACCTAGGAAACTGTTAATAAAAGATTAGAGAATTCCACTAATAACCTACACAGCACAATAACATTCGTACCTAAGACAGTAAAGGCACTAGATTATCCTAGAATTCTAATAGGAAATCCTTAAAAGCGCTCTATATTGCAGGGGATAAGAAGGGACCTAAAGGAGTCTTATTAACTACTAGATTAATAGCCTTACAAGATTTAGCCTCCTTAATGTTCTTCTCCTTAACCACTATCGCATCCTTAGCACGCTTATCTAGTAAGTCTATTTACTAACACAACTAATCTTCGCGCGCGCGTGCAACCTGTAATTTTTCTAACGCCTCCTTATAGGCCTTAAACGCAGCCTCCTGCGTTTCTCTTAACTCTTTTATCTACACACGCAATTTCTCTTTCTCCGCTAATAAACGCTTAAACTTAGACTCTAAAACGCGCATATCGCAACGTTAACCTTAATAAACACATTCCCTATATTTTCTAGACTAAACGTGAACCTTGCAAACACAGTTATATTTATACACGTTAAGTATTTCTTAACTACAACTTCGCTAAAGGAGTTAATAAAATCAGTTAGGTAATAGCAATAGGTGGTGCTAGACTTAGAAGGTTATTAGGGCATAATGTAAGTAAGCTAACGCTACTTATAACGTAGGGCGAGCTCTAGTTATAACTAGGCATAAGACATAGTTATATAATTTAAGAATAAATCCTAGCAAAGAGGGAGATAATGTTAAGATCTAAAGGCTAGGCCTCCTGGAATCTTTATATGTATCTATATTCGTTGTTCAAGTGGCACAGCACAAAAGGTCACGTGACCTAATTAGTGTGATTAGAGCGCTAAAACAACTAATTAGACTAAGCACTTAATATACTAAGCAACTAATTAGTGCTTAATTAGTTTAATTAGAGCGATTAGTCCACTAATCGCTCGAAGTATATAGGAACGCGAGGATAGGCTCTCTATACTTGTGTTTAATCTATTTATTAATCTATCGTTTAGATTCTAGCAGACCAAATTGTTAACTTATTACACTTTGTAAGATACTATTGTATTAATAAGACCTTCTACCTTCCGTAAGTACTCCTGCCCGAGAACCAACCTTAACCCTTTAGGACTAGCTACCCTCTTGGATTTAACAACTTTCTCCTTAACCTTAATTTATTAGCTATCCTTAATGTGTTATTTATAGTAAGTAATAAGAGCCTTAAAGGTGCTTTACTAGAGTCGCGTCTCCTTATATAGGTATAGGTTATTAATAAGGCACTTAGCTAGCTAAGCTAGACCTAGGCATATGTCTTTTACACATTTATTTACGCCTATAGGTAGAACTACAGTCCTCTCTATAGTGTTAATTAATACTAAAGTTATTACTATTAACGCTCTTACAACGCCTATAAGGGCCTCTCTACTAAGTATTACAGCGTTAAAAAATTTTAAAATTAGGCAAGATAGACCTCCTAACTTTATACTTAGTTTAACTTATAATCTTACGCTTAAATAGGTATAAATATAGATCCTATTAGCACTAGTAGGGTTTAATTTAGCTAGTTAATTGCTCCTAGATTAGACCTCTATTTATGACGTTAAGATTACGCTCAAACTGAACACGGCGTGATCTTAATGTGAGCCTAACTGGATCTAGTAATCGAGATGAGATTAAGCCTCCAGATCACGTCTACCGAACAGGCCCTAATTGGAAGCATACGCAGGTCCTTTTCCGTTTAGCCCGCGATGCAATCATCGAAAACGCTCGAGCCGTACCAAGCGTCCATGCTCGCTTCGTCATCAATGTTCTTTCGCGCAAATTACCTACCTAGGTACTTTAAACTAATTTCATCCTTAGCAACATCAGTTAACGGTAACGCCCCACCCATCCCGAAATCACTAAGGTCGCTTAATACGTCCCGAATTTCACATGATAGTTCGTCCGGTCCGTGTTTTCCAAGCTGCGAGGATGATCTCCACGCTTGTTGGGTAGAGTGGTCGCGAGTACAACCTTCAAAAAGTGCTCTAACGGCACCCTAAGAAGCCTGGACTTAGCGTCTGCCTTGCGCCGTGAGTTCCAGAACTCCCGCGTATCTATCAAACTGGGTGAAAATGACCGCTCTTTCTAGTTGTGACAAGACGCCATACGTCGTAAAGCCCGTCTTAGAGTCCATCTTAGAGCATCTGCAAGACTTTTGAGCCGAGTTTAAAAGTTATCCCCGTCTTCGCATTTATGTTGACAAGATTGAAAAAGAAAGCATTCTTGTTTACGAATACTTTAAAACTGATATGCTCGCATTGGTAGAGAATTACCCTCCTCTTCCGTTAACAGCGAGGAAGAAGGTATTGAAGGAGATCGGAAACACACTTGCTGAAATGCATGAGAAAGATTGGATCTATCTAGGTACAAAACTACCTGCATGCCCTGGCTTCGACAAAAGCTTTGCTAATTTGACTATAGACGTGAAACCGGACAATATTTTCCTGAATTGGTACGTGGACTCAAACGACGAATTTCACCGGGGAAAAGTAGTCTTTGGCGACATAGACTGCGAGTTAAAATTAAAAGGCGAAAAACTACTAAACTACAAAATTGGAATCGTTATGTGGCGTAGTCCAGAAGGATAGCTAGGAAGAGGCGTAGGAAAGCCCTCTGAAGTCTTCTCCTTTGCTCTCTTGGTATGTCTTGTGCTCAATTAGACCTGCACAAGCTTATTAACTGCCCAATATAGTGTCTCTACGTTATCACAGGGGTTCAGTCATTGCATTTCGACTTCGCGGAGCTTGACACTGAATTTAAGGTGGTAATTTTGTTTAAACTACTTTTGACCTTCGGCCCGCTACGATGCACTTATAAAGCATGTCAATAATACGAAGGCTGGTGAGCTTCTGACTAATTTATGGCAGGCAGTACAGGAGAACAACGTGAATGGAGATTTCGTAGATTAAACAGAGGATGTGTTTCCTAACCTTAAGGACGAAGCAAAGAGGTTGATTTTAAGGATGACTAATCTCGATCTAGCTAAGAGAGCAACGATGTCAGAGATTGTCAAGGATAGTTATTGGGACGAAGATAAGAAGTTTTGAGTGCCGGTTGGCTTACAAGGTTCAGCGTGTTAAAGTTGAGGCATAGCATTGCGGTGGCTTATTAACAAGCTTATTTGGTCACGATGGCCCCCGGATCTTTCCTTGTTTCGTTTCTATGTAACAGCTTTCTATCATGGCATCAACTAAAAATCTCAAACTGTGACTCTAGATCTTTCAACATCCTCTCATTGTTAAGAGTATCTTGCGGCTTAACATGCCATTCTCTCCTAGAGCTCGCTGGCCCTGAGGAGTGGATTTAAGGATAAACATGCTTGGTCCTGATATGGTTGCCCGTGGAATATTCGAAGACAGTGGTGGAATGAGACTTGCTATTGCTTTCGCTTGGATGCTCTTTTTCGTTGAGGTCCGTTGTTAGCCTTGTTAAGCACAATGATGGGACGAATGTATTTCACGCTAAGATCGCAATAGGGGCACCAGCAGGGACGTCACGGGCCTTCTTTAAAGCCTCGCAAGGCTCGTCTTGCACGCCCTGGGCCAAGAAGCTACACTCCCAAGTGGAAGTCTCGGTGGCATATTGGACTTGGATTGCTTTACCGCCTACATTAAAAGTCTTGATCACTTTGCTAGAAATGACTTTGTTGTAGGACATGTTGCGAAAAGGATACTTGTAATGTAGATTGACAGATGGTCTCGGAAGAGGTCGTCTTGATTTGCGGATGTGGATTCCAATTGCTGGTCTTTCCGGTGTCTTTCGATTCGCGCACCAGCTGTTGGTAGACACCCTATATTCGCTTCCCATTGTAGGGGGGAGGAATTTTGAAGGAGATAATCGGAGGAGCGACTAGTACAAGTGAATATAGGGGAAATAAATGAACAGGCGGTATGTTCGAGTGGGACCGGAGTTGTATATGGTCGGGCTAGCGGCGCTATCGTCTACCTTGCTGGGAATCAAGTCAGGAGGGGTACGGTACCGTACTAGGTATAAGCCCGAAGTGGAGTAGTAGGTACATATAGGTAAGAGGGGCAGGACTTGGCCAACGATATAATACATATGACCTAAGAAGATTTACAATATCATGACGATATCTACCACAATACGAAGGCAGCGAGGTGCGGAGGGTCGGGCATGGAGGAACCGTGGAAGCCAACGGTGGCTTGGCAGCCAGCGCAAACGCCTACCTACAGTGGACACTTTCCTCCATGTTTGCATACAACGTCCATCAAGGATCACTTTTCGCAGGGTCCAGGACGAATGTAATCGCGCAGTCGGCTATTTGCAGTAGTCCCCAATGTTGTAATTCGGAAACGCCTTATTGGTCCTGCAGGCTGGACTTGCTCCTTTCACGTAGAGCGCAGTGCCGAAACCTCTGTTAGAGTCGTGCGAGAGGGGGAGCAATAAACTTACTGTCGACGGGAAGGTTCGTCGCCGGCTGACGAACAATCTTCTGACTCCTATCGGCTGGGGTGAGGTCGTTCTCGCATTGAATTTGCTGCTGACCCCCGTTGACCGTCGGACTGCCAGTCCACACATCGATGTGGTTAATCTTCGGACTAGCAGCCCAATCTTCGGTGCACTGTTGGCAATAATCTTCGTAGCGCAAGTACTTGCGCAGGTACGGATCGTAGATGATTTCGCATGATTTGAACTCTCCCTGAGCGGAGGCAAATGTCAGGGGGTCTCCGTAGGTACCAGTACCTCCACCTTTGAAGCCGCGGCCGCAGTTGTAGGCAGTCGCGGGCCCAGGGGGATCATTGTCCGGGTAGCCGTAGAAGGTATGCGTCACCTTGCTGACGGTGGAGCATGCTGCGTTCGCGACGCCGAGGAAAGCAAGGACTGCAATGATTGAGTTGCGCATCTTGAGGAGAAGAGGATGAATTGCAGAAGAACCCGAGCGCTGCAGAGCATATTTATAGCGTTTGTTCCATCGGCCTTCATGGTCGCACTCCGTACATTACTATCTACACCGCCTGCAGTTTGCCTTGATCACTCTACCGGATCATAACTTCAGCCCCGGCGGCCTACAACTCAGAGTGGCCAAAACCAGCGATCTGGAACTGACATGAGCCATCACGGCTGAGTAATTTCCTTTTCGGCTCCTTCTTCATTAACGTTAAGCGCGAATCGGGGTCAATCGGTGCGAAACAATTTCCTGAATCACTCATGTGGTAGTGAGAGATGCCCAACCGTTCCAAGTAGGTGTTCTCAGTGGCTCTGCTGAGCTCCTTGGGGCGTGATTACACATCCTGCATGTTTTGAAGCGTCGCCGGATGCAGAAAGTGGCTTGGAAACCTCCGTATGCAATTGGACGAACTTTGCATGATGCATACTACATACGTGGATCGCCCCACAACCAATACGGGGGGCTCGTTCCGAGCTACACGCAGCTCAGCGCTATCTCTCCGCCAGTGAAAGGCAATAATTGTCACTCCACCTCATTTCCATGCTCACATATCTCCCTGTAGACCAATGGCCTCTTTGAAAGTACTTATTGTGTTTACGCTGTACCTTGTCGTGCATAACCCTTCTGCTGCGAGCATAGTGACTTTCGAGGACGCGAAGTGTAAAAACTCGAAAGAGAATATAAACGGACCGAATGGCTATCCTAATGGTACATGCACGCGATTAGATAAAAAGGGGTATATAAGAGCTTTCTGGTCGTCGGTCTTGATGAAGGATGTAGTGGTAAGTCCTCACAGAGCTTGGCGGAGCTTCACTGACGGAGTAACCCTTTACGGCAAAGATAGCGACCCTGAATTTTCTTGCTCCTCGGAGACCCAGCTCGAATTCCCAGGCATCGGCACCTGTTACAATCCATCTTAAGGTTTTTACTTTAGCATCGACTTTTGTGACCCACCCGAGACACCGTCCATTACCAGCAGCGCATTGCGCGTATCAAGCACACCTGCTGCGTCAAGCATATCAGCCACGGCACTAAACACATTTCCGAAGTCATCGCGTAAGAGGAACACAGGGGCTATCGCTGGTGGGGTAGTCGGTGGTGCGGTTGCCCTGGCACTTGTTGCCGCGTTGGTCCTTTTCTCTGTGAAACGGAATCGGCGTTTGCAGCAAGAAGCCCACGGACAAGTCCCAGGTGCGGCAGCTAAAAGAGCTTCCAACTCAGGATATAAATCACTAGATCCATTCACACGAGGCCTCACTTCCGCCTCAAGAGATGGTCAGGAACAACAGCAATGCAATGAAAAGGGTGGCTGAGCCAGGTCCCGTCAGCGATTTTAATTCATAGTCCCTGATTCAGCCTTTTCTCACACCAAGAATGCATAGTGCCTCCATCCTAGTTTTCATCGACTGTAAAGATTGACGGATGTTCTCAGCCGTGGGGCTGCACGTCATGTAGTTCATTCATAGATTTCTATCACACACATCTCAGCATAGTAATCTCCCGGCTAGGATAGAATACTACTACAATAATACGTGGTAGTCATTGTACTTAATGCTCTTCACCGGCACATGGAAGGATATCAGGATACAAATAGTCTTAGAGAATCATTATTAAGGATTATTGAAAGACTAGTAAACCGCTAGGTATATTGGCCGACCAATGTACTTTCCTTCGTGATACAAACGCCTCGTGTAATAGATAAAATACACAACGTAGTGAATGAGCGACTCAAAGAAACCGAAACTCCAGAGAAAAAGGCGAATCAAGGAGAGAGTAGTGAACGGTGAGTATCTTTTTGTATATCGCGAAGTGTAAAGGAGACCAAAGCACTGTGTTTACGCAAAGTTAATAACTGATAAACAAATCCAAACTGACACGGCGTAGGAGACTGAAAGGAAGATCGGGAGCGCATCCAGAATTAAAGTGAAGAAATGAGAAGGAGCAGCAACGAGTCATTCTAACCCAATTATTGTCGAATCTGACACTCAACTAAGGGCTAGGCGCATGCAGAATTGGGCAGAATGTTGGAATGTGAGACAGAAGATCATCAATGCTGTGCACCACACGCGGGACAGAAGTCTGGTGTGAGGTTGGAGTTCGCAGCTCGACAATACTGACAGTACCATACTCCACTGGCTGGCGATCCTGCACCACCGCAAGTAATGCTGCCAGGGTCAGTACTGTCGTAGGAAGTGTAGGGCATCAGAGCGTACTGTGATGGCGCTGTTCTGCTCCCGCGGCCGCAAACTGGACAGAGGTCGTACCAGCTGCTGTTGAGACCCCCACATACTGGACAGTACCACGTGTCTGGAGGTTGATTTGGGTGGTTTTCGGAGATTGAAGAAGCGCTCGGGTAAAAGCGGATTTCGGATGGAGACTGGCACATGATGTCTATCGTCTGATGGCGAAGAGGACAGTTGATGAGATGTAAACCTCCAAATGTGTAGTTGCGCGGATAGGAGTCGAGGATTTGACGTTATCGTTGATGCTGAAACCAAGCGGTAGTAGAGATATCAAGGGAGAGATGAGGATATACTGGCTGTGAGAGAGGGATCATGTGGTTCAAAACGTTCTGCAGTAGACTGTGTATGGAGCTGTTGTCTGGCGGATAAAATCGATACGGGAACAACCGCGTGTTCTTATATGAGAATCAAGGGACGACGGACACGAAAGTGAGTAGCGGGATGCAATTCACTAAGATTGAGGCCATGGAGGAGCGAGCATCACGGAATTGTGCCCTTTTCCTCTCACATCGGACTGAGCGAAGTGGAGCCCTTCTGTTAGTACCACAGTAAACTCTGTATCATCTTTAGGGGACTCGGAAGGACCTGTATCCGTCGCTTCGTTTTACTTGCGAAGTGACTCAGGAGGACGTCGGAAGGTGGAGACTGGCGTGGCATTGTTGTGGAAAATGGCCGCGTGATTCTAGCTGTGGAGATTAGAAGGAACAACGAATGTGGGTCTTGCAATGGAATAAATTCTGCCATGTTTTGATGACGATGCGAAAGCATAGGGCAAGCCTCGTTCCGATTCCGCCAAGTCCTCGGCCACATCCAGCCTGGCGGTGAAGGTAGGCCAACGCGCATTTACAGGGCTGGAATGTGGAGAAGCGCGGGGCTTTTGACCAATTGTGTGATCGTATCCGTACTGGCAACATGAATATGGGTGTAATTATTGAATTACAGCGATGATCGGATACCGTACCTTGTTTCAACCTCCAGCTACCATTGCTTGTCCTCCGCGCTCTCTGCGAACATTAGTACGTCCTTGCCACTGCTGGTCATGGCAGATCGTTTGGTACGAACGAGCTTGGCATTTGTCTTCAACTCCTGTTCTAATTTCGTTCTCGAAAGTAGACGCCCTTGGTGGTGGTGATGTATTAGTCAGTCGTTTGTGACGAGGAAGGGCAAGCCAGTGAGGCTGCATCCAGGCACGCGCTAGCCTACAGCCCTCAATTAGCAAGACCCGAAAGTTCAAGGCTGGGCGCATGCAGCATCGAGCACTATTCATAAATTCCGCCTCAAGGTGCCCTCAAATACGGTAGGTAATTCGAGAAAGATGCACGAAGCGGCCTCGAAAAACTGTACCTAGTGGACTCTACCAGCCCCATCTAGCGGATAACAAGGGGGATGGTACCCTCAAAGTGGAGATTATGATGCATACTGTGTACAAATTCTTGTTGTGTGTGCAAAGGGCGACGGAAGCGGTGTGAATCTGATGCTGCCTGATTCAACTGCGCCACACCGAAAGCGGAGAGGGCACTCCAGCTGGTCGTGCAGAAGCAAGGCAAGCGCTAATGTGGGACGGGAACATCATATGGCGATGTTATTTGAAGAGACACAGCTAAATGTTCGTAAATACGTATGTAAGAACAAGAAAACTGAATTCTGTGGGCTGACAATCTAATTTATGTCTCTAATATGTGGAGCCTTTCTGCCCGCTTTCCTTCGTCACCGCGATGGAAAAGAATTTCAGATATTCTTTGAAGTCTCGAGACATCTCAACTACCGGTCTTAGATGGGTATCAGTCATGACGATTTTGCCTTCCGAGTCTTTTGTCGTGTCGTATTTTGCCAAAGCGACGGCGATCAGGAATGCTGGGTCGGTATTAGTTAGAAATAGCAGACGATTGCGTGCATATCACAAAACGAAATCAGGTTTCTCTCTTATTCCACTTTACCAGGTTAAGCTCTTTAATATTCAGATGGTTTATGCTCCGTCGGGTGTAATTGTCTCTCGCGTTGAAGCTTGTCAATCAAGGTCTGCCACACCTTGTGACGACTTTCATCCGCTAAATCAGGGTAGCCCAGCTGGAACTGAATTCGAGAGACGAAGGCATCATTGAATGATCCAATCCGGTTCGTCGTAAGGAACAGTATCCTGTCATAGAACTCAAGTGCACGAAGAAGCAGTTCCGTACATGTCAAAATCTTGCTTACTTACCCGCCACCAACTATTACGTAGCAAGTCAGCAGTCGTACACCTCTCCATGGAAACGTCAGGTTTGTCGATCAAGAGTACAGCGCCCCAATTTCAATCTCCTTTGGAATGCTCAGTCAGGTTAGTCTCGACTTCTGTTTCGCTTTTTTTTATCACTGTTACCTCCTCCTTGTTGAGCAGCTCTTCAGATACGCATCAATCTGAGGGGTGAAGTGGCGGAAAAAGTCACTTGTTGAGGTGTCAGGACCATTGGAACAGGCGCCCATAGTTTTAGTGCATGTTGACGTTAGCATTCAAACGGTTCCATGAATTACATGGACCGAACTTTTAATTATTTAGTTCCACGGTTCCATGAGCGGACCCCACTAGAGTTTTAGATATTGATCACACGTTCGCTTTAGTGGCAAAATTCATCAACGGTTCCATATATCACATAGACCGGTCTTTTGGAATTTAGTCACACCTAGATGCGATAGAATTTGTGTTGGATAACGGACCCATGGGCGAAGAAAATTCAATTTTTGATGCGCACAATATATATTCCGTAATCGCTAAGCTCAAACTCCTTTCTCTCTTTGTCCAAACTCTGAGTTCCAAATCGAGCCCATTCATCACATGTGAAGCACACAAAAACTTCACAGGACCGACACAAGAATCAGGATATCACATCATCGAGCTTGAGAATTTCGGAATTCCAAATCGGGTCCCTCCGGCTCCTCTGAACTACACACCAATAACACCGGCACCGAATCATAGTAATTTCAGAAACTACCGACAATATGCACAAGCTTGACGAAAATGTTGCCAGTCTCAAAGTCATTGATAGGGACGAAGTTGGAAGGGTGATCAAGAAACAAGACGACAAGGAGTTTGCGCGTTATGCTCCACCCGAGTTCAAGAAAGACGCCCGCATTGTCGCTGTATGCGGTACACCCTCGCGGCTCGCGAACCCCGTCCAAGATGGTTGGTTTCTTTCCGATTTCTACCTATTCAAGCACTTGTTCAAGGGCCTCGGATCTGGCCAGACATGGATTACTGGGGTACCCCCGCAAGAGATAGTCGGAAATTACGGAGAGCTGTTGCATGGCAATCCTTTCTGTGACAGGCGTGTTGTTCTGGACAAGGGTTTGATCAAGGACCTTGGCCCGATCATTGTGCCCGCAGAGGAGCGATTGAAAAGCACTTTCTTGGAGCACTTGAGAAAAGAGGCGTCGATCGCAAAAGAGCAATCTCAGTCGCTTCTAGTGTGCATCTTTGGGCATGGGAGCTGTGCGGACGAGCATGGGATCTTCCTGGGCGACTATAGGAAACAACCTCGAGAAGATCGAATCCTCCACATGGAGGAATTCCTCTCAGCGATTCCCGCCAACCTGAATGTGTCGCTTTTCACAAACGCTTGTTTTTCTGGCGGCTGGTCATTCAACAAGAATATGAACATCACCACTCTCGCCGCCGCTGGACCGTCCAATTGGAGTGAGTCGTGGGCAAAAAGCCAATCTCTCTCTCGCCATTGTGGATCAATCTGGGCCAGTATGATCTTGGAGGCCTTGAAAGACGAGGTCGAGCAGCCGACAGAAAAAGCAAGCATACAGAACGAGCCGCTTCCAGTTTCGGTACAGCAAAAAAGCATGGCGTCTTTTGCTGAAGCATGTTATTCTGTTCTTCTTGAGAGAGTAGACAGAAAGGGCAACACTCACCAAATCTGCTTTTCGGCCCAAGATCATGACTGGGACAGATCATGGACGGGGAGCAGCAATGTACCTCTCACGAAGTTCAGAGATCGATTTGAAGAGTTGGAGGTGCGTGAGACCACCCAGGTCCATTCATACACGAATCGGGATCCCACGAAGGCAGAAATCGAACCTACCCCTGGAGAATTACGACGATGGCTCGCTGCAGATGCCAATGAAGATATTGACCTCGTGGAACATGGCTTGCGTGGCCGATTTGGTTCAGTCGGTCCGGCGAGCAGCTTCGTCCTTGCACAATGTACACGGTATTATATGTCGAAACCAGGACGCGATTCTCTGGCCTGCAACACTTCACTCAGTGGTCAAATCTATCAAATCAGATCACAATCACAACAAAATCAAGTCGACTTCGAGTTGCTGAGCGATGTATTGCGGACCGTGGAGTATCGCATCGCTGCCACTGCAGCGGCGACAAGACTTCTTGAAGCCGTGAAAGTCGAGTTTCCCAATGGAAAGAAGTGTTATGCATGGAACCCAGACATTCACAGTCCCACGAGCCTTGACAGTCAGTCCATACAAATCTATGAAGCTGCAGGGAAAGCAATTCGTAGCGCAAACATCTTCCCTGCCCCGTACAAGGCCGGACAAGGTCTGACGTTCGCGAAAGTGCACCAATACGTGCAATACGCTCTGATGCACTGGGCAATGGCGCACAAGAAGACCAAGAAAGATCTTGAAGAGAAGGTCGACGAAATGAAGGCCGTAGTCATGTCCGCAGTTGAACAAAGCAAGGAGAAAGTGCGGGCTGTTGAGCCAGTAAGGTCGCGTAAGCGAAAGTGGGCGGCAAGCCTTGGAAAGAGATGGAATTCCCCGGTCAAGGGAAGATTCCAAACCTCGGAAGGGCTCTCATCATCAAGAGGTCTTGGAAGCACACCACCTCTTAGTTCCCTAGACAGCTCGTCCTTTTTTACGGCCGATCCAGGCAAGAGGCGGAGTGCCTCCTCCTAGGTCAGACGAGCATACGCCTTCCAAGGGCGAGGAGAAAGGAAAAACGCCGTGGTTCAGGATGTGACGGGGTTATTTCTAAAATTGCTTTTCGGGTGGCTGCTATTTCAGTGAGTATTCTTGTACATAGTTCCCAATTCAATTCTTGTATATACTTTACCACGTGCATTGAATCATTTTCCAGGCGATGAGTACAGCAGTAGGAGGTCGTTCGGCAGATAGCAGCTCATTGTGGCAACTGTAAGTAGGGATGCGGGAACCAGAGTGAAGTCAAGGTACGGAATATATTCGTCGCTAAGCAGGGGTATCAAAATCATATTCTCCGTCGTCGCTGCCTGACTCAACCAAATGACACGCCTGCTCTCCTCATCACGCTCTCGAACTCCTCGACCTCCACCCCACCAGTATCCCTCCCCTTGCCTTTTGCTCCACCGTTTGCTTCGCGAATCATGTCCTTCAGCACGTCGTCCGGCACATCTTCTTTCAGTTCTTTCGCCACGCGTCGCAGGTGCGCAAGTGTTATGGGTCCCGGTCCACCGTGGGTAAAAAGTTTGAATGCGGCATTGACTTGAACTTGGTCATGCTCGTCGTGAAAATTATCGTCGTCATCCTCATCGTCGTCGTACTCCCTTTCAGAGTCGTCTTTGGAATGGATGGCGATAGCAGTATAGGCAAAGAACGTTTCGAAAAGCACAAAGCCAGTTTCTAGAGGATCTACTGTAGAGAGGATCTCGGGAAGTTCGGACTTCTCGGGTGTCAGATTCAGAGAGCTGCGAACGCGTTAGCTAGGATGTCGCAGGGCAACGATGGTCATGTCCGTACATTAAGCACCGGCGCACGTCGTCTCTTCTGAGAACGCCCACTTTTGAGTCGTCATGATCGGGGTGCTGCACCGCGAACAAGCCAAATGCCTCTCGTATCTCGGCTTCTTGGTCTGCGGTTAAGCCGTGCTCTTTCGCAAGCTTGGAGGGGCGCTTGGGCGCGGCTTGCCGTGAAGGAGGTACGCGCCGTTTCGGGGGCTACTATTGTAAGCATGGATCCTTTTCTTCATCTTACAGAATACACAGCATACGGACCATGATAATGAGTTTGCAGAGCGCAGTTGCTAGTCACCAGGTCCTTCTGACACGATCGTGTGGACGCCGATGACGCGCCTCGGCTGGCTTTGCCAAGCCCTCTTTTTTAGCGCGACACGCTACCGCATGTCTTTCCTTTCAAATTGCGGCTCTGCCCAACCTCCTCTCACGCACTTCAACGATATTTAATGCTCTAGCACCCGCTCTTGCACGGCATATTTTCCCTCGTGCCCTTTATTGCCCGAATTCTTTCCACCACAATCACGCGCCTTTCCTCTTCCCGTCGCCTCTTTGTTCTGTCAAGCTCTTCCTTTATTCCTCACCTCCACCCTCTCCTCCATCCCTCTACATACGCCTGTCATGATGCTTCAACGCTTGCGGTCCTCCCTGATGCCCGGCAACGCTAGCCCCCCGAGAACGGAGCGTCGATGATAGCACTCGTTCGCATTAAACTCGCACGCTTATATTGGGAGACGTCCCGAATAGCACGAGTGGAGAATGGGGAATAAGGCTACAACCCTTCGATCACTGAAGCCTTTCGATCCCGGCTACAAATAGGGTTATTGGACCTTGCAACCGGCCGCAAATAGGGAGCGGCGTTGAAACCTCGCCATCAATAGGGCACGGCCTTGTGAAGTGGCCACTAATAGGACACCGCAACAATCCCAGAGCGAGAGGTGCGAACCACTGTCCACGCACTGGATCATGTACTCGATCCATAAGAGTAGTTCCGATATCGAAGTTCCTACTGCCTTTCGCACGCCGATATCCTCTGGGATGTGTGGATCGTCTCCCTTATGGGATCGACAACGGTGGCTATTGGGGCTTCCTGAGGCATCTGGGGGTAATTATTCATATCCCGTCCATGCTCTTGGCATGGACGTGGGTTTGAAGCTCGCAGCCGGTTTCGGCCCAGTGAGATAACCACAAGCAAAGATCGTAATTGGTCTGTTGCGTTGCGGTATTTGCTTCTACATTGCTAGAGCTCGTCAATACGGTATGCCCTACGGTGAAACGAGTGTGGACATAGAAGCTAGAGTAAGAAGTCATCGCCCACCTTCTTCTAAGGGTGGTGACGCCTTTGAGACTCGTTCGCTGCGCCGATAGTTGGCACAGGGGAGAGGATTAAAGGGTACATGTTTTCTTTTTGCAGTAACTTTCATTCTGAGTGGCCTGCATTCAGCGGACCAAACTGCCATAGTGATGTTTCTTTATGGTGACATCCTGCACAGATCTGGCCTCGTTGTTTTACGTCCGCCAGATCAATTCATCGTTGCTCAGGTATGATCGCCATTGCGGTTGGAATTTGACTCTCGAACCTCTTGGTAGCCTAATCTAGTACAGCCACCCCGAAACTCAACCGTGGCTTCAGCCGCTGATGTCGATATCAGTGGGAGCGCGTTTCTTTCGGCGATGTTCAGCTCTCAACTTACTCAGTATGTTTCTCCTTTTGACAGTTTGAAATGCGAGGATTATGCTTGGAGCGGTCGATGCTTTGAGATGGCAAAGCAAAGCTACTGAATGAATTGCCGAGGTCTCTCTTGATGTCCGTCTCGACGAAGATAGTCAGGGTTTGTACGGTTTGATCCGGGGTGTTGGTAATGTGGCGCCTTTTGCTTTGCTTTTAAGCACGAGCCGAACCTCAATTGACAACACTGCTAACCCCATGATTGTATCAACAATGTGGTGGAGAAGCTGAGAATTCCGTGCAATTACCTCTGGTCTGAGCTGAAAAAAACCGAATCAAGGGTTGTGTCTTCAATCACTGCTACCCAAAGCAACGTATGGGTTCATCCAAGTCGAGCTGTGCAAGTTTTCGATCTGAAACCACCCGCGTGGGCTATACGAACTGCGGGTCAACCCCTGACTACTATGCAACGCGTCGCTCCACGCAGCCCGTTCTCACTATCTACTGTCTCCAAGAAAGCGATGTCTAAGGTCTCCCACGATCCAATCACCGTCCGTGCATCTGCCAGTGCCATGGTACTGGTCTATCTTTGGGGCGCAATCTCCACTCCAGAACTTCGACCATTTGCCCAGTCTCTGAGCCTACGGGAGGTACACCCGAATACGATTTGCTCAGACCTTTCCTCCCAGTGCTCTGGATGTCTGCCCCACTGTACAGCTGCCACTGTATTCGTTCGACAATGAAGGCGATCACCCATTATGGGTCATGTCAGCGATAGAATCGTGGGGAATGCTTTTTCTCGTCAAAATGCATGTTGTCGATGGAGACGCGACACCATGGTGGCGCGAAGCTGAGCTTGGGTGTCTTATGCACGTGCGGAATAATGACAATGTATACATGCGCCTGAGTTTCCATACACTACCCGGAGGAATTCTTGTTCTCAGACTCCGGTGGCTCATCACATGGTATTCGGAACGAACGAATACAGTATGCATCCATCACTTTTCGCCGTAGAGTCATGGGCGCTGTACGCAGTCGGGGTGTCGCTGGTTCTTGCAAGACTGTAAGCTTGCTCCGTGATAGCTGTGATATCTTGGTATTGATCACTTCCCAGCATCTCCCGTCTCTCGACTCTAGGGTCGATCCGAAAGCTACAGCTCGACGACTGGGCTATGATTCTTGCCGTTGTGAGGATGCCAATTGTCAGCGCCGCGGGGACATCGCTGATGATGCTAGATACCCTTCACCGGTATGGTCTATTCTGCGAACCAGACCTTCGATTCCACTACTTCAACCAAAGACACAGCGCGAAGACTGAAAATGAGGTTTTTACTAGAAGAGCTTCAGATCACAACAGTCTGGCTAATCAAAGGCTGCCTGCTCATCCTGTATCGCCGCATATTGTGAGTCCAACCCAACAAAACGGGACCGAAACAAAGAAAACAGTCCTCAGACCTCACAGTCCCGCAACCAGAACCAACGCCAAACGAAGACCACTGCTCTACATCTCAATCTACTGTCTCACATCCTACGCACTCACCCAAGCTCTCCTACCACTATGGTGTCCCCCAACGTCCAACTACTGGAACCCCTCCACGCAAAACAGTAAGCCTCGCCTCCATCCATCCAACCACCCATCCTAGCTTAACCACCCCTAGAGCAATGCCTCACATACTACCACCACTCGATCCTCGTCCTCGCAGCAGACACCACCACGATCGTTCCCACCTTCTTCTTCCCCATCGCCTTGATCCCCACGCCCCGCAAAGCGCTGCAAGCCTCGCTCTTCCTCCTCGGGACTTGCGTCCTCGGCGCCAGCATCCTCGCGCGGTACTACGCACTCGTTCAGTCGCGGTCATCCATGTACATACACTGGTATACCGCGGAGGTTACGCTGATGATCTTGTTTGCGAATCTGCCATTTTTGAGCTCGTTGTTCAGTAAAGGAGGGAGGGATAGGATGAGGAGTGTGGCGTTGAGTTCGTGGCCTCGGGAGTATGTGGGAGCTAAGATTGGGGAGAGGTCGGGGTGGCAGGTGAGGAAGGGGAGTGCGGCGACGGAGGAGAGTGCGGATTCGGCGGGGTTGCGTAAGGAGATGTGGGAGCATGGGTTGCTTGTGGAAGCTGGGCAGGGTGAGGGTGTTATTGCTGTGCCGCAGGTTATCGTCTGCAGGTTTTCGATCAGAGATTCGGCAAAGGTGGTTGAGGTTGGCTGCGGGGGAAGGAGGCCGTCGGGTGTGGGTTTGCTTCCACCATTGTGACGAACGCGTTACAGTGAGGGCGAGGCATATGTGTTCTGAATTAGCAGCGTAGCTGGTAATAATGAAGTTGGATCATTGAAACCTAGTTTCTGCTATGTTCTTTTCAAATTTTTCTCTGCTGCCAACACATCTAAGTTTCCCGCTCCAAAAGCGGCGCGGCCGCCTCGTAAATCGTCCCAAAAGCCGGCTCAAACGCGACAAGCCGCTCAAAGACACTCTCATCAGCCCGCTTCGCCCAATGCAATATTGCGACGAGCTGAAAGTCAGCGTAAGACACTGCGGTGGGCACGTTAAATCAATGTAAGAAGCCCACCACCGTTTTCTAAACGCACCTATATCACCCAAGAAATAAGGCCCCTCCGTTTCTTTCAGCAAAGCAGCCATCCCGCCCCACGTAGCGTCCAGCTCAGCCCACGCCTCGCCCGACTTCAGGCGCCCGAATTCTTCGAGCGACATGCCGAAGAACTGCTGGCGCGTGCGTTCGTAGTACTCTGCGCTTCTTGGATTGAGGAGGTTTCGGGGGACTAGGGGATACACTATAGACCAGGTCAACCAGGAGATCTGCTATTCCAGAGCCTTGTGACATACGAACAGACGATGCCCAGCGCTGCATAATCCCCGGCATCTGCTCTGCGACGCGAGCGAGGATTGGGCTATCGAGTTGCAAAGAAGGATAGTCTGGCGGGGCGTAATGTTCCTCGAGGTAGTCCCTGCGAAGTGTCAGCATACGCCGTATCCTTACGGCGTGCAAAGTACTCACACGATCTTCTTGGAATCCATGATATGCTCCCCACCAGCCGTCGTCATGATCGGGATCGTGTACAGCAGGCCTGGTCCTTCATTCGGAGGGATGCATCTGCGATGGTTGAGTGCCTGGTCCTGCAGTCTGCAAGATAGAGACCAACAATGATTTTGCTAGGGGTGCCACATCCGCTGCGGAAGTATTAGCATCGGAGTTGGACGACAGATCAGTATCACTGGATTCGACGTACGGTACTCGACCCATTGCGTTTCGTAGTCGATCTTCTTGTGATTGAGCGCCAGGCGAACTACATGCTGTCAGTATTTCCGCTCGTGCTACCAGCGCTGGGTTGCTGCCGACCTTTCCAGGCGCTCGGGAGCCACGCCGGGCATGGCTCTCTGCTGGGGAAGTCGTAGAGTATGGTCTTAGGCATCGTGGATGGAGTTTATTTGATTGTTGCGCGCAAGTGGTGGATGTGGTAGCTCCATTGCTCTTATGGGACTGACAGCAGGGCGGATTTCGGAGGGGCCAATCCCGACCGATGGCCTAGTTTCGCGCTATGGTTCACCATCTAGGCAGACGGCCTCGTGAGATAACGAGCATGTGGATCTGTACTATTCCAATTAGGAAGGGGTAGATCGAAAGAGTCTTTAGGTAGAACGAAGATGCGATGTATATCACGGGTATGGGGTCACTAAAACCCAAAGAGGTTAAAAGCCAACTAAAATCAAGCCCCGGTCCTCCAATCCCGATCCGCCAACGCAAGAAGGCTTCGTGTATGGATGCCTCTTTGGATGCTCCTTTGATGGGTTCTCGTAGAAGGTACATGGCGAGCGACATGAATTGATTCATCACGAGCCTGGGGCTGCGGGGCCAGTTCGCAACTTGAACAGTCCTGTTTTGGCCCAGGATGACTCTCCAAGGCTCCGATATCTGCGGTGGAACCCCACGCACAAAACTCCGCCACGACGTGTAATTCCTCTGCACCTTTTCGTGACGACATATTCAAAAGGGTCGGATGACTGTTGAGCCGTCATATCACGAGAAACGGGTGACGGGGGACTGCCGTCGGTCACAGCCGCTGGCATAAGGCAGAGAAGGGGTCTTTGAGACGCTGTCATTAAGGCATTGCACTCATACCAACGTTGAAAGACTTGCTTTCAACCTCTCCAACATCTATCCGAACCGGGTCTTCAACAACTCTTCCAATGTTCTGCCATTTCGGCAGGGAAACTCCACGATGGCCGCCCCGAGCCCCGCGTACCAGGTCGTCAAAAATATCATCTACAAGCGCACACCCGACCTCAAGCTCGACACCGACTATCGCGTGAAAACCCACATCCCGATGGCCTCTAAAGCTTGGATACCACACAGTCTGCTGTGATGTACCGTTTCGCGGGCGGCTCCGGATTCGGATTACGCGTATATCATCAATGTCCGGTTCAAGACGCTGGAAGGATGGTAGAAGGCGGCGAGCGACGCTGAGCAGATGGGGCCGCTGATGGCAAATATCGGGAATTTTACCAACGGGATGCCGGATTTAGTGGTTGGGACGGTGGTAGAGGAAGGGATCAACGAGGCGCCGTAGAGGATAACGGTGGAAATGAACATGTGCTCATCGGCATTCGTGCAACCGCCCCATTAAGCTGTGATGGGATGATGATGTTCGTCTTGGATTCATAGGTGCGGGTCATTCATCGTGGAAGCCCGTTGCCGCCGCCGCCGCCGCCGCCTCCTCCTGCAGGTACCTGGGCAGCTACACTTGTGAGGGCCAGGGTCGCGCTTGGGGTTCCAGCACCGGGTCGCCTCCTGAGCGCGAGCATCACGGGCTCATCGCGCGTCTGCAATGCTGCCGCGCGCGAAGCGGCACCAGCGGGCCCAGTATTGGCGCCGCTAGATGTGCCGTCCGCGTGTCCCCTCCTCGCTATATCCTCGAGACCAAGATGGCGCCAGTGTATCTCTTTTTCGCCTTGGGTCGCGCGCTGGATGCCGAATGCAGCGTGCTGGTCTGGCACGACATCGTCCTCATCCTCGGGGTTCAACGGCTGGAGATATTGCGGTACGAGAATCTCCTCATCGGGCAGCTGGTTGGTGGACTGGGTGAAGTCTTCGAGGAGGTCGGCGTGGTGCGAGGCGTGGAAGTGGAGGTAGGTTGCATTGGAGTCGCGCGACTGTCATTTTAGCGGGGCTTGAGGCACGCAAGGAATTGTCCCTACCATGGCTGACAAGTAGGAATCCAGTATCCAACTATGCTGTGAAATTCCGCGACCAAGGTTGCATGTAGTTCAACATAAGAAGTTCACCATTACCTAGACTACCCAGTGTTAGGTAATCCACGCTAGCCATTTGCAAACAAGGCGCCCGCGGCCATCTCCAGACTCCACACCCTCAGTCTACCATCGACGACCACTAGTCTATCCCCGTCAGCGAATATTCAAAAACACCAACGTCCTCCACACCATGTTCGGCGTGACCATGGAACCAATTCCGCACTCCAACCTCACCGCTCTTGCCGAGAGGAGAAGCGGGGCTCCACAAGCATCCACATGCATCCTCATGCCGTTCAGTACCGCCCTGGTCATCAAAGAGACCCCGCACTCCTGAAACCGCAAGAGCCTTGTAAATATGTCATCCATCTACGTCTTGGCCGTCGAAGTCCCATATATTCCTCCATGGAGCTGGATGCGCCGAAGCTCATTCTGAAGGGTGGCATCTTCGACGACTATCCGGAGCCCCATTTCGAAACCTTCCCGCAGCAAAGACCGAAATGGTTCCATCTGGAATCTGGAATCTGGAAGCTGGACTGTGAGACGCGTACCCACCCACGGTAACTCTGTGTGAGGCTTGTACAGTTGTCCCATTAGCACAGCGAGCGCTGGCACCAGACGGCATCTACAGACGAGCAAGCGAATTGGGTAGTCAAAAGGATATCATGCATTGTGTCATACATCATGGGCATCTCAGTACCCTTCCACGCCTCTTCTATATGTACTTGATACCAAAGTTCACAGTCTCCACGATATCGTAATCACTCTCCTTCGCCGCATCGCCGAAGATGTGCAGCGCGCTAACCTTGAACTTGTACGTGCCCGCCGGGACAAACGAGCCATCCGCCAGCTGACCGTTGAACTCTGGCAGAGATCCTCCACGCGGGAGGTGCACCTGCGGGAAACTGAAAATGTTGCCGAGCGAGGAAGTGTTGGTGGCGTAGCCGCCCTGGGGGATGACCTCGAGCTTGACGTAGGGGCTACCGAGCGCAAGGCCGAGGAAGACCTCTGGGTAGGCAGTGCCGTTGGGCACCGTGCCGTTGTTCGACGGGATGGTGAAGGTCGTGTTTCCGCTGATAGGTGCGGAGTTGGGGTCGGCAGTGGTAGTGAGGTAGGTGTCGTCTGCGCTGAGGACGGTCGCGTTCTTCATACTGCCGACCACGCCGAGATAGGGGAGGCTCAGCGAGTCGCTGGTGGAGTTCAGCGTAATGTAGCCGCTGTAGACGGGGAGGCGTGATACGTCGAGCGTGGGGGGCGTCACCGTGACGGAGACGACGGCTGAGCCCTGGCTGGGGACGGTGACTTTGTCTTCGCTGAAC
This sequence comes from Paraphaeosphaeria minitans, assembly GCA_015832175.1. Classification (NCBI taxonomy): domain Eukaryota; kingdom Fungi; phylum Ascomycota; class Dothideomycetes; order Pleosporales; family Didymosphaeriaceae; genus Paraphaeosphaeria; species Paraphaeosphaeria minitans. The sequence goes on along the minus strand of WJXW01000004.1, from coordinate 780,008 downwards.
TTTAACGCAGCACCGGTGGCAGTGAGCTCGTTGGGGAACAGGCTGGGGAAGATGGTGCCTGCCTCGAGAGTGTAGCCGGAAGCTGCTACCACGTTCGCGAGATCAAATGTGACCTCATCTTCGCCCGTGTTCTCGATGGTGAAGTTGGTGGTCTGGATAAGGTTCGCCGTGTCGTTGAAGGAGATGCTGGAAATGCTCAATATGGTCTTGGTGTACGCAGCATCGTAGGCTTGGAGCAGACCGCTGCCTTGCTGGGCTACAGGAGCAAGGTATGGGTAGGTTGAGGCTCCGTCGTTGAAGAGGTTTGGGTTGGAAGTTGCCGAAAGGACGTTCTCAAGTTCCACCGGATCGAAAGTTCCACGAACTTCAGCAACCAGGGCGGTGATGGCAGCCGCAAGAGGGCACGCCATCGAGGTACCGGAGAGAACGGCGTAGGCGCCAAGCGCGCGCGGGTAAGTCGAGAGAATCAAGCCGCCTGGAGCTGCTAGCTGGGGCTTGACATCAACTTCGTACGTGGGACCCCAGGACGTGAAGGTGCTGAGAAATCCGCCAGTGGCAGCATTCGGCGAAGAAGAAATGTAGATCGGGGCAACCTTGGGGTCAACAATGGTCACGGTGACGGTTGTGCCACTCTTCAAGTCGGCGATCCACTCGCCACCCTGCTCGGCTGTCACCATGCCTACTCCTTCAATACCATCTACGACGGCAGAAACGGAAATGAGTCCTGCGACGTTGTTGTAGAACAGGATATATTTAGCACCGGCGGCAGCCGCATTGGTCGCCTTCTGAATAAATGTGCATGAGCCTCTGCGTATCAACACAATGTATTCAGAGAGATCAGGAGTGTCGGCTGGGTACGCATCACAGCCATTCGCGGTGTCGGTTGCGTCGTTGTTCACATTCCACAGCGGAAGGCTGATGTTGGGCCAGTTTGCAGGGCTACCGGGAGTCCATCCGAATGATTCGGCTGACGAGTTACTGGTGCTGTAAGTAGCGTTGGTTAGGACCTGAGGTGCCACTGTGTTGTCAACAGAAGCAATAGCGGTTACTCCTTTTCCGTTTGCTGCCGTGCTGGCGTAAAAGAGACCTTGGTCGCCATCGTTTCCTGCCGATACCGTGCAGGGCACTCCTTGCTCGACAATTCGTTGCACTGCCACCGCCCAGGGGTCTTCTGTCCATCCAGAAGCTCCACCGATTGATGCAGTGATGATGTCGCTTCCATCCTCGAAGGCTTGGTTGTATGCCGCAATGAGTACATCGTTTCCAGCGGAGCCGCCGCATCCGAATACTCTATATGCTCCAAGTGTGACATCAGGTGCAGCGCCCGTGAAGCCATATGGGTTGGTTTGTGCGGCGATGATACCAGCGACGTGGCTTCCATGACCTTCGCACTCATCGATCGGATCGTCATCAGGCACTGGCGTGTTGAAACCATTATAGTTGTCTCCAACAAGGTCGGTGCCGTACGACACCAAGTGACCCGCACCAAAACCACCACCCAGAGCAGGGTGGAGGTAGTCTATGCCAGTGTCGATGACTGCAATCTTGGTTCCCTTCCCTGTGATACCCTTCTCTCGAAGACGGTCTACTTGCGTCATAACGTGCGTGGAGAAGGTGTCGCTGTCAGTTCCGTTCGACTGTCGCTTCCTCAGGGCAGCCTGCACGAATTCGGTGCGACCGTCGGTGCCCTTCCAGACAACCTCGTCCTTTGGCACATGGAAGACACGGACTGGCCAGATTCGTTTGACCATATCCATGTTGGCGATCTTGGCGGCGGCAGCGTCCACATCCGAAACATCCTTCAATTGGAACGAGGTACCCTTGAAAAGCTTGTAGTCGAGCTTCATGCGGTGTTTCACAGCAACGTCATCGCTTCCGAGCGTGCTGTAGAAGGTATCCGAGTTCTACGACGATTAGACATGGGAACAAGGGGTCGCGAAGCAAGCTACTTACATGATTATCAGCCAATTCTACGATGTAAGCACCCGGAACCACCTGCGTGGTGGCCTCTTTTGAGGTTGCGGCGGCGGCAGCAGTGGAGAAGGCACTCCCAAGAAAGGGAAGGAAAGACGTCCAGTGCACCATGTTAGGCAACTAAAAAAATGAAACGAAGTAGAACGAGACAAGGAGCGAACGAAGGACTCAAGGATCCGCGTTGGAAGAAGACGTGTCCAGCGGGAGATGTTCCACGGTTATATATCGAGGAGTCTCGGCAGCTGTGACCAACCGCAATGAGGCCCCGGAATGGCGCATACAGAAGTCGCCATTGCGTCGCTGAGGCCCCTTTCGTGACTACACCCGATGAGAAAGGTATTAATCAAAAGCACGCGCGACACAGACGCACATCGTGAGACATGTATACCGGGGGCGAGGCGGACGAACCCATTGAGGACGCTTTAGGAAGGTGGATATGTCCATGTACAAGGGTAGCTGGGAGGTACTTGGGCTGAAGAGGCAGGATATGCGCTTGCCAAGGAAGATTTCGCAATGCTCGTCGTTATCTGATATGCAGGTACTTCAAGGCCGACGAAATTGCGGGAGGGGGCGAATAACCAGTGCTGAGCTGCGTAGGTAGAAGGTACCCGATGTGTAGACTGCTGACCTGCTTCATCGAGCTTAACGTTACACGGCGAAAGCAATGGGTGGTGGGTACGAAATCCGCCATAGGGGTCCCAGATCTAGGTTCAGGAAGTCAAAGCTGGGTCCAAATACGATGGCCTTGATTGACCTGCCCATCTCAAGCAGGCTGACCCAGACGCTGCTGGTGGGGAGAGGGGTGCAGCATCATACGCGCTCATGCTCTGGATGCATGCGCGCCGGGCGTTCCGTCAGCCGGGGTCATCGAAATTGCATTTGCGGAGGCGGCGAAATCCTCATGCGGTTGACGGAGGTTGTCATCAGGCTATGGCCACTACCTACCTACCGTATTACTGAGATCTGCTCACGGGGCTGGCAGCTCACCGGCCTCAGTGCTGGAAAATCATAGCGGGCTACGACGAAGCTTCTGTGAAAATATGAACCCGGCGGCCTGTAAGGCTATGTCTCATACATGCTGTAACGCCTCGTCAAGCGACTTCTCTAGAAGATTAGGTAGGTAAGTATGTAGGTAACGGGAAGAGCGTGGGCACATCCTTGGCCACCGGCAACGATCATGGGAGGACAGGATGAACATCAGCGCTCCAGCCTGACATGTGCAGCGACTGCATCAAGCCACAAGATTCGCACGAGAGATAGCAAGTAGCACGTTCGGGATCAGACGTGGAGAAGTGGAGAACAAGGAGTGGATGGCTCGGGAGGAGCTGAGCTGCGGGAACGCCACCGATCAAAGGACGCTAAACCGTTTCCATGCCCCGTGGAGGCACTGCGGAGAACGTCACGACTCACCTCCAAGACAAGTGCTAGATAAAAGCAAGCTTGGCTGTGGCACCTGAGAAACTATATCCCGCGTCGGGGATCTCGTAAGAAGAGTCATGGAAGCTGCTGGGCTTGCGGCTTTATCGATTCAGCCTCTACCTACGCCTCGTCTTCACTCTTGCAATCCAATTGAAATGCGCCGGATGTCTCATCCTTTGGTCAAGATGAAAAACAAACCTCTGCAATTTATAGGCAATATCGCACTTCCGGGAGTATCGCACTTCCGGGAGGGAGAGAAGAGGCAGATATATACACGAAGCAAGTCGCCATGTCCCTTGCGGATTAGACAGCCATAGGAAAACACGACCATATACACGAAGCGACACTGAACCTGAGACCCTGGGACCCTAAGACCCTGAGACCCTGGGACCCTAAGACCCTAAGACCCTAGGAACCAAGGTGCTCTGCAGCACTGGGCTGCGGACTCTACGCCTGTCGCGCACCCCATCTCATCTCCCTCTTGCCCAAACCCCTCAATAAGCTCTTCACACTGGCGACGAATCCAGAGTTGGTCCAAGCCTGAGAAGCATCCCACATCATCACTCCGCCGAAGCTCGAGTACTGCGCACTGTACTGAATGACTGGCTGTAGAGCGCTTGGGGAAAGATAGCCCCTCCCGGCCCCAGCGTTCGCAGGGACACCCAGAAGGACTCTCGCAGCTGGGTTCTTCGACGCTTTGGCCCAAGCATCCCACTGGTTGAAGTTGAAGTTCCATTGGTCTGTTGCGCCTGGGACATACGAAGAGGCACCACATCCGTTGTTGTAAAATCTAGTCGCGGAAATGCGTTAGCGTAAGTCAGGAGAGAGAGAGAGAGAGAGGGTGGTGAGCTCGTGCAGCGGTGACGTACTGAACGTTGACCCAGTCCATGGGCGCGTTGTTAAGAATGTCTTGGTTGTACCAGTCCGGGTAGGGGCATTGGGGCGCGGCGCTCAGGTAGTACTTCTTTCCTCCTGCAGCATCCATGAGCGTGCGAAGACGATTGGCGAAGGTGGCCATGTTAAAGACGTTTGCCTATAGAATCAGTAAATTATCCAAGGAAGCAATGTGAAAAGCAAGTCTACCTCAAAATCGAAGTCGAATCCATCCAAGACGGCAGACCCGAATGGCCTCAAAGCGCTGTTTCCTGACTGTACGGGGCCGTACATTGCCCAGATCCTGTCCGCGCCCGCTGTTGCAGCAGCAGCCGAAGTGAAGCCACCCTCAGTGTACGCATCGCCGCCGATCGAAAGCATGATAGTCTTTCCTTGGGCCTGGCATGTCTTGATGTCCGCTCTACATGCGAGTCAGTCTAGGTCTGCGTGACAAATGTGCCAAGCCCAGCAACATATGTAAGCACGAGGTCTTGCACCAGATGCAAAACAGGGGGCGATCAGTCGTGAAGTTCAGTTGCGTACTTACTCAATCTCGGGGCAAGAGAAGGTCTCCGTCCCGGAAAAGAGGGTGCATTTGTCACCCTGGTTGGCAAAGTTCATGACAGGCTGGCCGCCAGTGCCACTGAATCGAAGTAAGAATGACAAAAGGAGAACCTTCAGAACCGGTCAGCCATCTCCCGACGCCACGTACCAGGATATCAACTTACATCAACGTTAGCATCTGCATTGAAAGAGTCAGTAACATGAAGAGTATCGTGTAATGTATCAGCTCACCAGCACAATAAGTTGATAGACGGGATTGGGTGCTCTGCTGACCGGCGGAGTTCTGTCCCCAATATAGAACGACATTGGACTTGCTAGCGGGATTGAACCCTGCGTGAACAGAGGCTGCAGTAGCCAAGAGGATCGAGAAGGATGTAAAGATGCCCATGGTAAGAATATGTACAAGGAAGTAGACAAGTAACGAAGTAGACAAGTTGCTGAGGATGCGATGCCGTGAGTGTTTTTAAGAATCCATTGATCGATCATAACGGCAGTCTTTATACCTGGACTGGGGCAATAAAGCCTGGACACTCTACGCGCTGCATCCGGGGTCCAACCTCTTATCTCCCATCTGAATAGAACTGGCACCGATAGATGTTGGGTTCCGATGCGATTCGATTGGTGAGCGGAAAGCGAGCGTCTACAGAGGGCGACGGGAGGTTACAGCCCTTCTTTCCTGATGGTGCAGGGGTAACGGGTGTGTCTAGAAGTAACTTAGCTCTGGAAGTGGTGGCAGTTTGGAGGTTGGTGTAGGGTATGTTAGGGGTATAGACTGGGCTGATACAACCCTTCCTTGGACAGTCAGCCGGCAAGTGAAATTACACCAAGAGTCACAGCCTCGTCATATCTCAGGTTCGATCATAAGGGCCTGTGTGTGAACCAAGCATACCTTAAACTATCCAAGCATGGGGAACGTGAGAAATAGAATTTGTTATAGTAGTCGCGCCGCGACCCTGCTTTAGCTGAATTCAAATTGGGTATCTACAAGGTCGCAAAAATCTGGTGTGGGAGCTGGCTATCTGGGTAAGCCATTCAGCCGAAAAGCATATCTTTGGAGTGCATGCAAACTGTTCACATGACCCAATGGTAGACTGCGATTACTCGCCGATGGATCCTACCACACGAGGACGTACTCGTCCGAATGCTGCAGGCACAGATTCGACTGTCCATGCAATTGGACGGAGTTCGCAAGGATCTTCAGAAGTCCAGCGCTCTGACGATACCTTCCTCTTCGGGTAATGCCATGTGCAACCTCGACGTGAGTGCCTCCCGTTAAGCCTTTTCTCATGGGGGAACTAGGTTCTGTTCGACAAGCCTACTGAAGATACCTTGCATCGGTGAGCTTGTGTTCTGCGTGAAGAGTGTGCGACTTGGTTTGGCCGGCTGATCATCTCCAAATGGAGACCCTGGTTGTCTCGTGGTTTGACTGGAGCTCTCCGAATGACCATATCCGTAGAACCAAAAGAGGAGCTGCTTGGTTATGGGGAGACAGGCTTTCAAGACTGACATTAGGTATGTTGAGCGCCAGATAACCGGACTATCGTTGCGGTACTAGGGCAGCTGGAGTTGGTAAACGCGTCCACGACCGGCCTTGATCTCGTTAAGTTACTAGATTACGATCTAGCCACAAGGCTGCAGACTGAGTACACCGAGACTAATATACGACCCTAAGCGGCGGGGTCGAAGCGTGGGGGCAGATGAGTGGTCGAAACCCCATGATACACATCTTGATCTACTTATCGCAAAGCTTGATAAGGGATGTTGCAAGTGAAACATGTGGTCAGCTCGAAGGTGTCATCGTAGAATGAGTACCTGGGAGTGGACGGTAGTAAAGTACTCCTCCAGTCCCTTGAAAGCCCGGCCACTTGGACTGTAAGCGCGGCCAATTCGAACGTAGGGATTTCTCTCTGGGTTGACAACGTTGCTTGCGATGAGGAAAAACCAATGTCGATCTGTGCCTCCAATAAGGATGAGTTGGACTGTGGTATTGTCGTAATACGAATCCGGAATGTCCACGCGCTCGAAAAGAGGAATCTTGGAGGAGCCCGTCTCGACATAGAGTGAAGATTGGGCCGATTCGCGACCGTGGTAGGTCAGCGTTCCTTTGAGCACTTTCGCTCGTAGCAAGAGCTCAGCAATTTCGAGAGAGGAGTCGTATTCGCCCTGCGACCAACATATGCGGGGATGAATAAGCTCGATGTGTTTTGAAGTGAGGCGGAAGCTTGGGGATTGGACAGCTCCTGGTAAGCTCATCCAGGTCCATGATGGAAATGGTGCAATTCGTTTTCGCGGTGCTGGCTCAAGCCAGATTCCTCTTTCCCACAATAGACCCTCTGCAAGATCTTGCTTCCAGAGCCCCAGGAGTGGTTCATCCTTCTTCAAATACCGCACGAAGGTAATCAATCCATAGAGAGCAATTCCCTGACTCTCGGTTGTGTGTTTCTTCTGGGAGTATTCTGATACCCAGTACGCCCAACTTCTTCTGAGGTCCACAGGGTTTGATGCAGAAACCGGAAAGACGGACTGACGTTGCGCAGCTATAAAGAAATCGAGGAGGGTTTGGCAGCCTTGACAGCTCTTGCTGGTCACTCGCAAACTCGAGATGCGGGGCAATTTTCGCCTAGCTGGTCCGATGGGTTTGAATGCATCGTAACATTCCTGGCAGAGTCCGTCTCCGGTCCCAGTCGGTGTGGTTGGAAAGTCTTCCAATTGGAAGGTGATTTTGACCGGCGGATCCATAACATGGATAATATTGCCCGCAGGCAGGGTGATGGGATTTTGGAGGGAATTGGACGCTGATAAAAGGTTACGCCAAAGTTCGCACGGAGGCTGGTCTAGCAGCTCAGGGGCCCGGCCGATGTCAACGCTAGAGGTATAGAGCCACACAGACAATAGCTGCTAGAAGGCGGGTCTTGAAACCATAGCGCAGGTAGCAATACATGGGATACCCGAATGCGCGTGGGCCGAACAATGATGTTTTGATGTTGTGCGGCCTTTCACTGGGCGCGGGGGTGTGCAGATGCCGTGGAAGCAGCGAAACCGATCGACCTCCGAGAGACAAAACTGCGTGAGAACACTCGGTGATGCTCTGCGCAAACCGTACACACAACTGTGGGCGAGTTGGCGATGGAGAGAAGTGGCTGACTCCCTGAATCGCAATTGTCGTGCGTCCGACCCTTTCGAAAGCTCCCCTGACAAGCTGAGCACGGCCTGAGCCAAACCTAAGACACGCGCATGCCAGCTTCTGGTGTATCCGCCGCAAAACTCTGTTGTGGCCGGTTGCTTGAGTGTTTGGTGCGAATCCAAAACACGTCTAGCAGCGTAAAGTGCTCTTGAGTGCGAGCGTGCGTAGGGAGGTACAACTTCTACCACCACAGCCGTTGTCAAATACCGAGCAATGGACGGGCATGGGTTGCGTCAGAAGATGCACGACACACCAGATGCACGACACCTGTGTTGCGATGGACGGTCGTCGAGCACAGCCCAGATCTACTATCTAGATGCCGGGTTCAGCCTTTCGAGGTGTGCTGGGTTCCTGCCGATCATATGCCGATCCTCTGCCGATCATCCTATTTATTCACCTATCGATAGGACCCTTCCTTCTATGATGTGCATGGTCTTTTCCTCTTTTATGTGATTGAGTATACCCTATCTTAGCCTCGGAGCGTGTTCTATCTTCTGGACAGGGTAGGACCGCTGCGGCTTCCACATGTTCTACGTATACTACACTGATGTACATCCCGGCTTAACACGGTGATTGTAACGCAAATTTACCATAACACTGGACTCGTCTGTTCTTATGCCAGAGATTCACCAAGCGCACGCGCGGACAAGGCACGAGCTTTCCTTGAGGGACTCATTTGATGCGGCACCTCAAACAATGGTTTTTACCCAATCCAGTCAGTCGCCAGCAGCCGAGGACGGTCCTTCAGGAAGTCGATGATGTCGATGATGCCAATGATGCCAATACGGAAGATGGATTTGTTAGGCCCCAGGGAGTTGCCGACCAAGAGGCCGCTCCCTTCCACGGTTCACCCATGTTTACCTAGGAACCACACGAACAGCGCGGAAGCGAGCGGCAGGGCTGCAGCGGGGCGGAATGACGCGCGGCTGAAGCCGAATACAAAATATGCAGCAGCGAGGGAATATGTAGGTAGGTAATGACAGTTGATCAACAAAAGCCCCGTTCGAAAGGATCAGGCATAGACTCGTGGGACAGCCGAAAAGCTCATGACCCAAGGATCAAAAAGCCATACGGGCAATCTTCGAAAGGGAAGCAACCGGTGGGATTGTACTGGACAGGACGAAACTGTGTGGTGGCTTCCAGCTGTGGCGCGGACCGCTCTTGTTCCCCCACACGTTGGCCCAGGATTCAACACGACCATCACTGCCTAGGTACAAACGCTATCCGTCCAATGCTCCACCACAACGCCCGCATGTGTATTCAAAACGAGCCCGAAACCAGCAAGATACCATCTCTACCGGGCTTCCTGCAACCGGTGGTTAATAATTGCGACGTGCCGATGCGTCTTCCTGTCCATCCTTCTTCGTCCTCCGAAGAAGCTCTCCGAGAAAGAAATACTCAAGCGACATGCGACACAAGGCAAATCGAAGCATGTGGAGTACTTTCCTGGATTATAGCTCGCATACGCTTCTACGATCAAGTCTACATGTAGGTACTGTAAGCACGGCAGACTCGTCTCACTGTTTAGCTTCCGTCTTTGGGATCCCGTGCGCAACTCCCTACCTACCTACATAGGATCTTGATCCTATAGTACGGCCCGTACCTCACGTCTTTAAATGCGCCTGTCGAGCGTCACCGTAGTGTCCCTCGCGTTAACTTCGATGCCTTCTCTCGGAACTATGCTGGATGAGGAGACTCGAGGGTTGCGCCGCTAGGTAGCTCTCACAACCGAGCGCCTTATGGAGTCAGCAGCAGGAGAAGCTTCACCCACGGCTACGTATGCGCCGCGGGGGCTATCATATGTGGGAACTTGTATTTGATGAGGCCGTGGGAGCGGGAGGGGAGGGGTGCCGAGACTGCCGGCCACATCCGGCCAAGCGCAGATTCAAGCTTCGAGCGCCGCCGTCTACGGTACCGTAAACTACCTGATTAACCAGCAGGTTCTCATTCATCTAATAATCAAAGTCTGACGGGCAACACCTACTCATACTTTCTATCTTCTTCCAATCCTTCTCCGTTCATAACTACGTTGCCGCGGATGGTGCTGCATGTTTGCTTCTGGCCTACCTAGAGTTGCACACGCCTCAGCGACTCAACCGGAAACAGCCATGCAAAGGGGATTGCATTTTACGGACCTGAGTCGAGCGCTCTGAAAAATGCCATTATGCATCAAAAACGACGCCGGAAGCAATCCCAGTGATTTCGTCTAGTAGCTGGATCTCACGCGCAGATCAAGTGTAATTGGCGGATGTCAAGCAAGATTCAATCACAGCGAAGACAATGCCTACGCATCCTGGCTCAAGAATACATGCCATCCTCCGCCCAAGCCGCTTTCAAAGGAGTGGTGATTCATGCCCATCGGTCTATTTCCCATCTGCTTCTGATAGTCGATAGCTATCAGCCGCTTACTGCATGCGTACGCAGGCACTCACTGAAAACGAGATGTTGAGACCCCAAGTGTCTGTCTCACGTACCTCCATCGGAATCTGCCTACTGACGATTACGCGGGAGCTACCGATCAGACGAAACGCGACGGATTTGACATGGCCCTGCCGACCGATACTTGCATGGACAGTTGAACCTAATGCGTACTCTATACACGAAGCTATACAAGATAATATGGGCAGCGTGCCCAGAAACTTCGGCACTCACCTGAATCTGCTCTAAGATGTTCTTGAAGGAGCAAAGAACAAACGATACACAATAAAGATCCTAGGTATACGGTGGCCCATTCCATCCATCACATTTATCAGCTACATCCCATCTATCGGTCGAGCAGCTCGATGTCTGCCCGCCGTAGTGTCCCTACGCTGTCAGCCGACTCCACATCCAGCATTCCAACATGTAAACTCGAGGGTCTAGAAAAGTCATCGCTATCCCTCTCAATACCCAGCCCTGCTCACTGCATGAGATACAAGTACAAAAAGTACGAATCGAGCACAAATAGCTACCCTTCAACTGCCAACAGTTCCGATGTACTTCTCAGCCAGCCACCCCCGAGGACGGGCTCGCCTCCTTCACCGCCCTCGAAGAACTGGAAACAAGAACTGCCATTTATCTTCATCACATGCATAGCGCAATTCCTTTCCCTGAGTGCTTTGAATCAGACAGTCTCGCCAGTCATGGTACTGGCCAAGTACTTCAAGGTGGAGGATTACGGAAACCTGAGCTGGTTCTCTGCGTCCTACAGCATGAGCGTGGGCACTTTCATACTCCCAGCTGGTACGTACCGCCCACCCCCAAGCACATGGATCATGGCTGATGCGTTTCCAGGGCGGTTGGGAGACATGTACGGCCACAAGAAGGTCTACCTCATCGGCTGGCTCTGGTTTGCCGTCTGGTCTATCATCACAGGGTTCGCGTACACCTCGAACCACATCATGTTCAGCACTTGCCGGGCACTGCAAGGGATCGGGCCAGCCCTGCTTGTCCCGAATGCCGTGGCTCTCATCGGGCGGACGCTTCCCGTGGGCAAGCAGCGCATGATCGGCTTTGCATGCTTCGGTGCGTCGGGTCCGCTGGGCGCGACAGCCGGTGCTGTGTTCTCCGCTCTGCTCGCGGAGCTGGCCTGGTGGCCGTGGATGTTCTGGGTGCTCGCGGCGGTGTGTCTCATCGTCATGGGTCTCGCGTACGTGATCCTGCCCGAGGAAAGGAGGGAGCCGGTCCGAGGCCTCATCAACGCCAAACTGCCGACCTTTGATTACTGGGGGACGATAACCGGGGTTTCGGGCCTCGTGCTCATCAACACGGCGCTCAACCAGGCGCCGCTCGTGCTGTGGACGACGGCCTATGTCAGCTGTCTCCTCGGGGCCGGCTGCGTACTCATGGTCGTCTTCTTCTTCGTCGAGCTCCACGCCACAGACGACCCGCTCATCCCCATCCGCGGCCTGGGCAAAGACACCGTCTTCGCACTCACATGCATCGTGACGGGGTGGGCTTCCCACGGCATCTGGGCGTACTACCTGTATCTCTTCCTGGAGCAGCTGCGCGGGCACTCTGCGATGCTGACGTCGGCGCAGACGTCCCCTGTAGCCATCACCGGCGTGCTCTTCGCCTTCTCCACCGTCTGGCTGATCCAGCGCTTCGGCGTCAGCCATGTCATGTTCATCGCCATGACGTGCTTCATGGTGGGAGCGCTGCTCCTCGCCACCATGCCCATCCACCAGAGCTACTGGCTGCAGACCTTCTTCTCCATCCTGATCATGCCCGGCGCCATGAACCTGTCCTACCCGGCGGCCAACATGCTGTTGTCGTCCGCGCTGCCCAAGGAGAAGCAGGGCATCGCCGCGAGCCTGGTCAGCACGATGGTGAACTACAGCATCAGCTGCGGGTTGGGCGTGGCTGGCACGATCGACCGCTATGTGACGCGGGCGGCGGGCAAGGAGGCGGGCATCTCGCGTCCGCCGCCGCTGAGCGATGACCGCCCCGAGCTGATGGCCATCAGACTGATTGGGTTCCGGGCGAGTTTCTGGTTTGCGGTTGCGTTCAGCGCGACGGGTATGATGGTTGCGAGCGTGTTCATTGGGGTTACGGAGAAGAGGAAGAGGGCACTGAGGAGGGGAGCAGATGCAGCGTGAGCGTTCTCGTTAGGAAGGGCCTGTACGGCAGACCATGCGGGAGGAAATGCCATACCCTGTTTGTTTGAAAAAGCTGCTGCTGCTGCTGCCGCTACATTATTCGGCGTTTGGGATTCCTCATCGCGGCTAGGTACCAACCTACCATCATTGCCAGCCGCCGCGGGGAGGAAAGAATACAAGTCAAGAAGACTTCAAGTCGTCTTATTCACGCGCATGATGTCTTTGCTAGATACCCAAATACACTCGCTATGCCATACCATACCAGACATCCCGTGCCATGTCATTTCATGTCATGTCATGTTATCCCCGCGACTCCGCGAGCCGCTTCGTAATGCCGCACTACCGCCCATCGCCGTCCCAAACAGGCAATTTTAACAGTCGTGATCGGGCCGATCACAGGCATCACGCAACACCCACCTAGCAAGACGGCAGAACCGTGGAGAAGGAAGAAAAATAAGAAAAAAAGGGCGGAAGCAGAGACGTATAAAGAGAGGTTGGTAGATTCGCGTTAGTCGCTGGAAGAAGAAGAAGAAGAAGAAGAAGAAGAGTGTGCGTACGATCGTCCCCGTGCCGCCCCACGTCGAACGCATTCCGTCATCATCTACACCTACCTACCATTTACCCATAGATACCTAGGTGTACCCCTCCACACACACACACCACCGCATCAGTCTCAAGACCCAATCCCGACGCAAGTAGAAAGAAAGATACATCAGCAATCCCTTTCCAACAAGAAGAAATCATGACGATTGGCATCGCCCTCATCGGCAGCGGCATCTTCGCCAAAGAAGAGCACCTACCTGCCATCAAGGCCGCCTCCTCGGCGCTTGTCCTCAGAGCAATCTACTCGCGCAGCCTCGCGTCCGCGAAATCGCTTGCGTCCGAGGCTGCTGAGGTGGAGCTGTACAGCGAGGATTCCGGAGAGGGAAAGGGGTACGATGCGCTGCTGGCGCGGGACGACGTGCAGGCGGTAGTCATTGCGTAAGTGAAGGTTTTTTTCTATATCTGGTATTCTAGGATGTGTATGCCAGGGTATCATCAATGCGAACGCTAATGCCATGTAGACTCCCCATCCTCGTGCAGCCAGAGTACATCAAGAAAGCGCTGTCAGCAGGCAAGCACGTCCTAGCTGAGAAGCCCATCGCCAAAGACGTGGCGACAGCCACCGAGCTGGTTTCCTGGTACAAGAGCAACATCAGCGGGCCGACCTTGAGCATCGCCGAGAACTTCCGCTTCCTCGCGTCGTACGACTATGCAGCGGCGCAGCTCTCACAGTTGGGCCGCGTGCTGGGGTTCCGCGTGCGCGCGCACAACTTTGTCAAGCAGGGCGGGAAGTACTTTGAGACTGCATGGCGCAAGAAGCCCGCGTACCAGGGCGGGTTTCTGCTGGACGGCGGGGTGCACTTTGTTGCTGCCACGAGACTGATTCTGGAGGGTGGGCGAGTGCAGCCTGTGATGACGAGTGCTTTCTCTACGCAACTGCAGGAACACCTCCCTCCCGTGGACACGGTGGATGCCACGGTGAAGTTGAGCAATGGCGCCAACGGAACTATTTCTCTGTCGTTCGGGACCACCTTCACAGGGTCAGAGTATACGTTTGCCGCGGAGAAGGGTACTGTGACTGTAACAAGAGGCAAAGTCACAGTGGTGAAGGACGGAAAGGAGGAGACCAAGGAATTCTCCGAGGAGGGCAGCGGCGTGAAGCAGGAGATGGCAGCGTGGGGCAAAGCGTTGGCCGGGGGCAAGTCGGACCCGAGGCAGAGCGCTGAAGAGGCGCTGAGGGATCTACAGGTGCTTGAGGCGATGCTACAGAGCGGAGAGAAGGGTGGAGCACCTGTGGAGCTCAACTTATGAGGTTGCGATGCTGCTAGGTTGACACGGGCATGGGTAATGTCGCCGGCCTTGTCGCAGGTCTCTCCGTGGGTGAAGGAGGTTACAGAAGACGTCGGCTACGAGATCCAAGTACAAAACATCGTAACGTAGACGGTGTCGGCTACGGCTACGGGACCTCGGACAATGGTATATTGAAAGCTGCAGCACGTGATGCAACTAGCATGTGATGCCGGTGGCCAGCGCGGTTTCCAAGTGAGCTTGAGCAGCTGCCAGTACAAAGGCCGCCTTAGCACTGACGGCGTTCCACTACCTGGGGTACTGAACGACGCTTTCAGACGCAGGTGCCGGCGGCGATCGGCTGGTGAGCGCCCATGTCTTCAGCAGCATGGCTCGTTTCTGTTGGTTTGCTGTGTGCATCTCGTGCATCTCCGTCGGCTTCTATGACAAGCTTCTCGAGATGGACAGCCAGCGGGTCAGACTCGTGCGTCGGTTCCGTGGCACCTTCGTAGCCAGGCGGCGGGAGAGCCCAATCTGGCAAAGCAGTTTCGTAGTCCCATCTTCCCTCTTCGCAGCGGTACCTGCGTGCATGCAGGTAGATGCCCAACTCGTGGACACCAGGGTCGCTGTACAGCGCAGTGTCGCAGACGTCGCAAGTCTCGCCCGTCATTTTCTCGGCCTTTCTCTTGTTATATGCATCGACCATTTCGTCATGGTAGGCCACTGCGTCTGCGATTTCGTCCTTGCCCATGCGTGCAAGGCGAGTCATGATGTCGTCGTCGTTTTCTTCCTCCGAATGGCCTCTGCCGAGAGAGGGCCCAAAAACACGCTGGTTTGCGTAGATGGGGTCGTTGGAGATGGGATGGCCGAGAAACTGCAGGTGGACGCGGATCTGATGGGTGCGGCCCGTGACGGGCATGCAGCGCACAATGGAGTAGCCACGCTTCGTCTTCCACTCCATGCCGTTGTGGGGTTCGCCGTCGTGGGGTTCGCCTTTGTCGTCTTTGGGCGGGTAGTAGGCCATCCGCTTGAAGACTGTCCTTGCCTCCTTTCCGTTTGCGCGCACGCGGTTCAGTCCAAGCTTCGGGCTGATTTGGAGTATGGGCTTCTCGCACACGATGTCGCCCTCGGGAAACTCGCCCACGACGCGGGTGATGTATTCCTTCTTGACGGTGCGGCCGCGTATCTGTGCGCTCATGTCCTCAGCGGCCTGTTTGTGCTTGCCTATGAACATGATGCCGCTGGTGAGCCTGTCCAGGCGATTGCACGGCAGCGGGTTCCAGCCGTAGCCCCGGTCGGCCCTCATGATTTCGATGACCGAGTTGAAGTTGTATCGCCCGGCCGGGTGCACGGGCACGCCCGCTGGCTTGTCGATTACAATCAGGTCGTTGTCCTCGTGGACGATGCCGATGGGCTTGGAGCTGCAGGGCGGCTCGTGGCGATGCAGCGTATGCGATATGACATCGCCGTTCCTCACCAGCGTCTTGGTCGAGGGCACAGCCTTGCCGTTCAGCACGACTCTGCCGTCGATGATGGCCTGCTCGTAGTACTCAGCGGGTCGGTCCCTGAACTCGCTCGCGAAAATGTCGAGTATCTCGCGGTTACGCCACCGCTCCTTGCAGAAGGTGTTGTAGGTGAAGTGATACGGCGTGACCTTGCGCAGGTTGTCCTCGAGGTAGTATGGCGGCGGCCAGGGGTCACAGGGTGTGATGGCCACGGCGGGTGGCTCTACCCAGGGAAACTTGTCTCCGGCCATGGGTGGATATCTGTCGCGCTGCGGAGCCAAGACAAGGGCCAGCACGGGTTTTGCAGGCTTGGGCAGACGACCCTTGCTGGCGAGAAACGCGAGGACGCGTGGTGAAGGCGCCAGCGTGGAGGCGTGGAGGAGTGGCGGGGTGCAGAGTCGTGATTTTTTTCTGCTTCTGCGAGCCATGACGATCCACTGCAGCGCGACGCGCGGGCGGTGAGAACAGTTTCACCTGACCCGGCTCTAGCGCTGGCTAAAATAAAAACACATCACGGTACACAAAGCATTCTTTACCCTTTCTCAAGTATTATTATTCTAGATTTAAAATTTCTTTGTGTGTAATCAATCTTATTAAATTTGATATTATACTTTTAATATTAATTGTAAAGTTTTACTCAATGTTTTTAATAGTTTACTACTTATTTAATATTTAAAATGTAATATAGTAGAACTTCAATGTTTTAAGTAAGTTAGAAAAAATAATTATACACTACGAATGTTACTATCTTAGCAAATTAAAGACGTACTTACCAATCGGGGCTTATTCGAGTCAAAGACGCTACAGTCACGTTCGGTCCACCTGAATCCTGCTGCGAGCCTCCTACCTCGTACACTCAGCAACTTGAGCTGAAGCTTGTTCGAACCCCGTCCAGTAATCTTGCCACGGATGCAGGGTTGACGCTCGCCACCCTCCTGAATCCGGCCATTGCATGTTCTCTTTTAGCATCATGTTGTCTTTCAGCATTCACCGCCATGTTCGCTACAATCTACTTATGACTCGGCATGTACCGCCAACCAGATCCTGCTCTCGGTGAATCCCTGCGACTGGAGGCCCGGAATACTCAAAGCTGACCACGAATACCACGATGGCCTTGTGAGCTGCTTCAAGCCTCTTACCCAATCGAACCCACGAGCCATGCTGTGCTGCTCCAGGAGACAATATCTTACGGTTGAATTTGGAAGGCAATATCCTTTTCCCATGTCCAACTCTACTCACTCTATGCACCAAAACAAGTTGCTGAGATTATGGGCCAACCCATCACGGAAGAGCCGAAGCTTGGTGCCTGACCGTGGTGTTGAGGAAAAGTCAGCTCGAGGCACAAAGAACCCTCAAAGACCAGCGCTATTGCTTCTCTCCACAGTAGACCTATGACCCACACTAGGCTTCTTACGTTTTTGCTCGCCGATACGCCGGCTTCTCGCCCTCTCTGCACGGCCATCTTGCTCAACGAACATGCATCGTCCAACTCGCCCGAGCACGAGTCTTTACGGCGAGGTCTATGCTTCGCTTCTGAACCGCATCCCTGTGGCTTGCAGTGTCGATAGAGGAAGTCCCACGCGGGCTTTCGTGGTTGACCATGGAGACCAAGTCGCCGGCCAGATGTGTATCCGGACTCTTCTCGAACGTGGAGTAACAGTGTATAAGACTGAAGGCAAAACCACAGAGTCTTGCATTCCAGCTTTCTCATCTTCTTGAGACTGTCTAAAGGTGTCCAAGGGCTGATCTGAAGCTCTCAAACAAAAAAACAAAACATTCCAGCTCCTTAGCGCAACCCATCAGCCATCAAGATGCGGCTCACCTTTATCCTCTTTCTTGCTTCCACCGCTACAGCCTTGTCATTCCCAGATATCACGGGATCGGTCAAGCTATTCCCTCGCAAAAATGGGGATGGTGGACACAGTGGCAGCGGCAGCTCTGGGGGCGGAGGAGGCAACGGCCAATGCCCCGCTGTCTGGACATCCATCAGCAAGGAGTTGACTCGGAAGTTCCTGACCGGAGGGCAGTGCAACCCAGACGCCCGAGCTGCCATCCGTCTCGTCTTCCACGACTGCGGAGGTCAGTGTAGCCAGCCTTGCCATGGAACACTGAAGCTAACAACACTCAGCATGGAACAAAGCTCAAGGCGCCAAAGGAGGCTGCGATGGCAGCCTGGTGCTCAACGCTGAAGAGGGAAGCCGCGCAGAGAACAAGGGCCTGGAGAAGATCGCTGCCGACATCAAGACAATGGCTACCCAGTACAGCGTTTCCGTCGCAGATCTCATCGTCTTCGCCGGCAACCACGCTGTCGTGACCTGCCCCGGCGGCCCGCGATCAAAGACCTGGATTGGCCGCAAGTCCAGCAGTACCGCTGCGCCCAATGGTCTACTGCCTGACGTCAATGCCCCGGCGGCTTCCCTGTCGAAGCTTTTCGTCGATAAAGGCTTCGACGACCGAGATCTTGCTGCCCTCCTGGGCGCCCACACTTCTTCCAACCAGTTCAACTTCGACTTCAAGAACGAGGGCGCTCTGCAGGGCTCTACGCCCGGTGTGTGGGACGTCAAGTACTACTCGGAGACACTGAATCCTCCTCCCGGTGTCGTGGTGTTTCCTTCCGACAGCAAGCTAGCGAATTACGCGGGCGTGGGCAAGGAGTTCAAGGGCTTCGTGGGCAATGCTGGGAAGTGGAATGGCAAGTTTGCGGACGCCATGGAAAAAATGGTAATGTTTGGGAGTAGTGGGACCGCCGGGATGGTGGATTGCACGAGTGCGCTGCCGAGGAGTACGAATGCGAAGAGGGATCTGAAAGGGATGAATCCTTTCAAGTCTAGGGACTAAGACGACTCTTATAATTGGATTACGGGAGGGGAGCAGGATTTATATAGACGGGAAATATTGAAGTGGCAATGTATCTCCTTGACGCGATAAAACGAAACTATCGTGAGTATATGTTCCGCAACGCTGCTCTTTCCATGTCCTTCTTCTCTTCTCCAAAGCCAATTGTGTTTTCTTTTTGCATACGTATCATGCTCGACGAATGCAGCGCGTGCCAGGATGCGTTTCCGTCTCTCTTTTAGCCGGCACGCACCCAATCTAAACACCGACACCGACCTCCACCCACTCCACCCAACACCCAAACCTGATGCCGACTCCTCAGCAAGCCAAGCCGCAGTATAGCAATAGCAGCATGCCAATGAACGTCACGCTCGCGCGGGCGAAACGTGGCTTCCGTGCAGCACCCGCCCTCTTAACGCGACAAGTCGTCCCCATGCATCCCCAGCGCCGACCTCCACGCCTCCTTACCGGGTGCCCATCAGAATGAAGCTGCCCTTCGAACCCCCTTCAGTGCCGCACGCAGCGCTCTTCTCCCTGTTCTTTGCATCTGCCGCCTCAAGCCCCACCGAACCCGACCCCATCGGCCAAAGCCCCCAGATCCAAGATGGCCTCCGACTCCGCGCGCCAACCACGTGTCCTGTGGTGCAGGACGGACGGACTTCCACCACGTTCCCGTGGACGCATGCGCCGACGTGCGTCCCGCTCGTTTTGGCCGCGGAAGAGCACACTGGACGGCGTGACACGTACTGCGTGTATACGAACGCTGCGTTCAACGACGGGCGCGGCGTCTCCATTGTCACGGGCCCGGAGAGCGCGGCGGAGCTCGCGAGCGAGGTGTGGGAGACGGGGTTGGGGCGGGGACGGGCGGAGGGGGGCATGTGGCAGGCTAGGGAGGTGGGAGGGAAGGGGCTAGGACTGTTTGCGGAGCGGCCGATTGACTCTGGAGAGACTATCATCTTCGAGAGTCCGGTTTTGGTGGTTAGTAGGAAGGTGCTGGGGAGCGTGAGTCACTCGCGGAGGAAGATGTTGCTTGAGAAGGCGGTGGGGCAGTTGCCGCAAAGGACGCGGGATATGGTTATGGCACTGAGTCGGAGAGGAGGCGAGAGCGAAGTCGAGGATATAGTGAATGTGAATGCGGTGGGGGCGAAAGTGTGGGATGGGACGAGCCATCTGATTGTGGTGCCCGAGGCCGCGGTATGCTTGCCCTTCCCTTCCTTCCCGTCCCTCCCCCGTCCTTGTTCTCTGCTCTCACACGCAAAGCCATCGGAACATCTGCACATCGCTAACGGCACACATGACAGCGCATCAACCACGCCTGCCGCCCAAACGCCTACTACCGCTTCTCCGACGCCTCCCTCACCCTCACCGTCTTCGCCCTCGCCCCCATCCCCCCGGGCACCGAACTCACCTTCAGCTACGGATTCTCCCACCTTCCCTCCACCTCCCGCACCGCCGCGCTAAAGGAGACATGGGGCTTTACCTGCACCTGCACCCTCTGCTCCTCCTCCTCCACCTCCTCCATCTCCGCCTCAGACACCCGCCTCTCCGACATCGCAGGCCTCAAAGCCTCGCTCCCGACCGCCCTGGAAGACATCCCGCAGTACATCGCGCTGATCCCGCGGCTGGTGACGCTCCTCGAGGAAGAAGGGCTGTACGCCGAGTTGGGCATGTACGAGGAGATTTTGGCGTATGCGTGGAGCGCGGTGGGGAGCGAGGGGAGGGCGAGGGCGTGGGCGGAGAGAGCGGGCGTGCACTGGGGGATTGTTGCTGGGGGAGATAGCTGGGAAGCGAGGAGGTGTGCGGAGTTGGCGGGGGATGTGAAGGGGCACTACACTTGGAGCACGTGGGAGGGGGATATCTGGGGTGGGGTGGGGCAGGGGCATCCGTGGGATGAGCGGGAGGGTGATGATCATCATGATCATGAGCATTGAGGCTGGAGGGGATGGGGAGGGGCGTTGTTATGCTTTGATACTCTAGGTATCCAGCAAGGACGAGGATGTTTTGAAACGTTGGGGTTAGGGGGGTCTTTGGAAAACACGTGGTCTGCTGAATGGATCACATGGCATACTTCGAGGAAGCACGCAGTCATAGGAAAATGTATGAGTACTGCATACACACAAACAGCGCAGCCATGCAATGCGCTGCAAACCCCCATGGTATCAAGCCGCCCAAAAATAAACGCTGCAAGCAATACTTCCACACCGCTGTGCCAAACGCAATGCCAAACGCAATGCCAAACATGCATGCATGACATCATCACTCGTAAATCCCCCTTCACCTCCCACCCATCGCCCACCCTTTTTCACGCGAGCAAAAAAATCTCGCTCCAGCCCCACCCCCGAACCCTCTCCAAGCGCAAATCCCCCGCCCCATCCGTCCAAGGGCCCTATCCCTCTCGCACATGCCCATACCCCCTCGACAGAATGCGATTAATCTCCTCGCCCTCCATCTCCGCACCAATCGTGGGTCTCCCATCGCTCCCAGTCTCTCCGGGCGCCCTCTCCCTATTCCTCAGCATCTCCCTAACTTGTTCCTCGCGAACATGCTCCTCCTTCCGCTTCCGCTGGTCGGCCACCTGCTGAACTGCATCTTCTTTCCTCTTCTCTTCATTCGTCGCGCGGTCCCAGCCCATCTGCAGCTCCTCGGCGGCAGCCTCTTCAAACCGTCTCTTCACGTCTGGGTCTTTTTCCAGCGCCTGGAAGATGTCTTCGTCCGTGGTGGCGAAAGCCGCGCGGAGGGAGGCGACTGCGAATTCGAAGACGAGGAGGGAGATGAGGATTAGGAGGAGGGTGAGCCACCAGGTGAAGGAGCGGCCGAAGGAAGTGAAGAAGGCATCGCGGACGAAGTAGATGGGCGTGCCGATGGGGTAGGCGGCGGCGAGGATGATGTTCCAGAGGAACCAGCCGCCGATGGAGATGATGAGGGCGGCGAGGTTGGTGGCAGTTTTTGAATGGGTTTCGATGAATCTGAGCGAGATGCATTAGATGATCGGTTTGAAAGGAGGGGGTTTGGAAAGCAAGGACATACTGCAGCTTCGTGTTGATGAGAACCACGCAGGCGGTAAAGGTGATGCTGCCCAGGGCGAAGATGGAGTTGTCTTCCGTAAATAGTGCTTGGCCGTATAGTCCCAGCATGCAGAAGTAGATGACCATTGCTTCGGCGCTTGCCATGAACATCCACCCTAGGTAGACCTTGAAGTTGAATCCGCCGTTGCGCTGGCCTTTGGTGTAGAGCTCTGGTACGGCGAGAAGCGTGGAGGCGGAGAGATCTTTTTCAAAGATGCCAATGAAGATGACTGCGAGCGAGGTGAAGAGTGTGTTGAAGGTGGTGAGGGACCAGGATTCATATAGAGATGTTCCAGTGTAACCTGCGGAGCGTTGGTAGAGAGCTTGTGTGAGGTAGAAGAGCTAGTTGAACCGTTAGCAACAATGTTTTATAGTAGGGATTGGACAGGCATACCATTTCTTTCCAGAACGTGCCGACGGTGTACTTGCACGTTCGCAGGTAGTTCCACCTGCCATGCACAAGCAGCAGCTTGGTCAAAAACCTGAACTGCGCGATTGAGTAATCGCTGGTTCGAGCAGCTTGTAAGCCCTCCTTTCCAGTGATTCCGATACCCACATGTGCCTCCTGAATCATGGCAATGTCGTTCGCACCATCACCAATGGCGAGGGTGATACTCTTCTTGACGCGCTTGCGGATGCCTTTAACAAGACTAGCCTTCTGCGCTGGCGATGCGCGACAGCAAATCACCGAATTTGCTAGGATCGCCAAGTCGTAGAAAAGAAGTTTCAACGGCTCAACTTCGCTGATTTGTGCGAGAGTCTGTCCATCGATGACGACAACGGAATGAGGTACGGCTCCGCCGTTGATGGCTAGCACAGCCGCACCCATGCTCTGCTCAACTTCTCCGGTCTCGTGATCCAAGACGGTAACTGTTGAGTAGTCCTTGATCAAGCGGCAGGAGTAGCCAATGTTGATGGCGGTCTCTCTCTTGTCACCCGTCAGCATCCACATCTTGATGTTCGCTCTGCGCAGTTTGTCAACGGCTTCTGGGACGCCCTTTTGCAACTTGTCCTCGATAGCAGTCGCAGCGCATAGCTCAAGGTCCTGTTCAATCATATCGCCAGATTCTTCGATCAGCTTTGCGCGGTCGACAAGACTTGTCGTTGCATCTAGGTGGGCTTTCTTCCAAGTCGCGTACTCGTCCTCATCTATAAAACGGTAACCATAGAGCAAAGTGCGCAAGCCCTCGGTGGCAAAGTCGTTTATGTGCTGTAGACACCGTTCGATGACAGCCATTTCGTCGCCTGCGACTGTCTCATCCACCATCTCGTCCATTTCCTCCAATTGTAGTGAGCTTCTAGCTTCAGAGAAAGCCAGAGACATTCTATCGACAGCGACGGAAGACTGGCGTGGTGTTTGCATGGGTGAGTTTTCGTTGATGAACTCAATCTCGTAGTGGTCGTTCTCACGCTCACGCAGCCACTGGTCCACATCGCGCACCTGCTGAAGAGAACTTCTCCCAGTGCTTGATCGACCTACACCACCAAGACTAGGGCGCCCTAGCGAGGACCTCCCCGCGAAACTAGCACGGACATTTTGCGAGAAGCTCTTGCGGCCACCAACGCTGCTCTTGCGTTCAATTTGTTCGCTCATGCGTGCAATTGCGTGCTGCGCTTCCATGCTCTTCCGCTTGTTCGCACGCTTCTCAATGTCGACCATCTTCTTGTTTGCCAGGGCTGCCATCTTCAACCGTTGCATGACAATTGAATCTGCGCCCTTGCATAGCATGCATATCCTGCGATCCGGGAAGCGCACAATGATCGACATCCGTTTGCGTTTGCTAGAGAACTCGATCACGTCAAGGACCTCGTAGGTTTCCACGACCGGCTCACCATTTACCCCCGCGGGCATGGTCTTGAGGGTAATGGTGTGTACGTCGCGACTGATGAGGAGGAAACCCATGTCCTGCGCAGCCTGCACGAGCGCGAGCTCATCAGGGGACGAAGCCATGAACTGCGTCTTTCCGTCCTCTTGCACTTCGGGAAGACACGTGTGGCACAGAGCAAGCGATAGAAGAAACATGCGTGCCTTTTTCGAAAAGGGAGTATGTGGTCGACGCTGGATGTAGCGTAGCATATCTTGAGTGCGTAGCTCACGTTGGGACTTGGTAGGTCTTGCTGACGACTTCCATTGCGTCTCTTGTGGCTCCTCGCCTGCGCCTGCCATCGGATCTGCCTCTTGTGCAACTGGCGTCGGAAGCTCAAGAGGCGACTGTACGTCTTTGGTTGACCGCATGCTCTTTCTGATCGGCTGCTTGCCCTTCTTCCTCTTCTTGTGCTTGAGTTTCGATTTCTGCGTCTCTTGTAAGTCTGCGTCATGCAACCACGCGGCGCCAGCCACGCTCAGCTTGCGGAACTTCATCGAGTTGTCGGTAAGCGTTCCAGTCTTGTCCGAGAAGATGTAGCTGATCTGCCCCAGCTCTTCGTTGATGGTCGATGTGCGTGGCTCGCAGGGCGTATCTGAGACCGGGTCGTACATGTCGATATCGATGTGAAGGAAGTACATCTGGAACACTTTGACAATCTCCAGACTGACATAAAGCGACAGTGGGATCATGGTGTTGAACATTATCACAAACGCCGTGAAACTCGGAAAGAACGACACAGACATCCCGTGAAGGTAGAAAGCGTTGGCCTCGTTGCCTCGCCATAACCTGTAAGCGACGGTGTTGAAGATGGAAAGGAGGATGACGAAGACCACGATGAGTATGACTATGCGATTGACCAAAGTCTGTAGTGCTGGCGCCTTGATGCGAGGATTCTTAATCGCGTTCATTCGAATGCGGCATTCCTCGCCTGAGTAGATGACCATGCCCACAGCATCCGGAGTATTACGAAGTATACTGCCTCGGAAAATGATTTCGTTCAAGGTCAAGGGTGCCGTTTTACCGCCTACTGTAACCTTGCCCTCGAAGCTGTATAGATCTTGATTTGGATCTTCTACAACAAAGTGAGCATCACAGCTAAGGATATCCGCCTGGCTGTGAATAATCTTCGTCATTGAGGCTGTTGTCTGTTTGCTCTTCAAATTCGTCTCCCCATCCAAAGCCATCGTCTCCACGAACGCGACGTTATTCTCCCCGCTCGTATGCAGGAGAGCTAGGTCAGCCGGCGCAGCATCGTTGCGGTCCAGTTTGACGATATCTCCCACGTTGAGATCTTGCCACTTGATCGTTTCCCAGTCCAACTGTTCCGCTATTGTGGAGTTCCGGTCCACATCATCTGCATAACTGCTCGTCGTCCTATTCGCACGAAGGACTTGAGTCTCCCGGTTGTTCTCTGCTTTATCGAGCCGATACCGTCTCAGATCATCATAGCCTTCCTTGGCCATGGCGATGGTGACAAAAACTAGGAGCGGAGCAATGGTAGTGTACGTTCCGGTGGTGCTAAGACCGGGTATCATCTGCAGAATACTAATACACAGAAAGTAGAAATTGGCAAGCTTGGAGAACTGAGCAATCAGTTGCCGGGGCACAAAGTTCCACGCGGAATAGCGAGTCGAGCGGATCCAGTTGGTTACGAAGGGCTGGGTCGTCCGCTCATCCATCAGAGGTTCCTCGCGGGAGGGGTCCAGATCAATGTGGCGTCCATCCTTACTGGGAGGTATGTCCTTGATTCGCAAGATGAACTTCTTTGCCTCGACACCGAACGCTTTGGCTTGCTGCATGTAACCTGCACCCTTCTCTTTGTTTTGCAGCCATATGTCATAGTTTGGAAGTGCGACGGGTCCCTTTCCGAGCTTCGCCTTGGGTGGGTTGGACAGGTAGGACGGCGTCTCCGCAAAGTCGACATGGGCGGGAGAGATTGAAATGGTCGCGTCCCCGGTTTTGTTGGTTACGTTCGTGATGTCGGCGCCATCCACCTGACCGGAGCCAGTTTCTTCTGCCGAGGGTCCTGGGGTTTCTTCCAGCTCAATGGACGATCCAGGAGGCCGAGCTTGCTCGTGAACGTTCCTCCTAAGGAGCGCGCTGCGTAGCGAGTAGCCGCGGCTACGGCTCGTGGGTGACAAGGACGACTGAGCATTGCGCGGTGGCAGAGGGGATATACCAGACGGCGAGCGGGAAGGGTTCTGTGCTGCAGCAGACGATGCTTCCACAGCTACCTCGCGCGCATCGATTGCAAGGTCCGGCATACCAGGGTGATTCTTCGTTTCCCTCGCTGTTCCCGCGTGTGCAGGTTCGCCAATTGCGGAGGTGGCCGTCGCGGGCCTCGATCGCTGCGCCGGGGCATGTCGTTCGATGTCGGTAGAGAAGCGGACGCGCGGCGCGTTGTCGGTCGAGAGTCGCGATATCGAAGGCCTCGAGAAGGCTCCAGAGGCCGAAGACTGCGAGGCAGGTACGAGGGCATTGGTTGCTGAGGGTTGCGGCGCATCGTGCTGGGCCGGCGTGGCCATGTCAGCGGCTGATACATCCGGGCTCTCGTCAACATGGTCGTCGTCGCGATGGGACGTGGACCGTCTGCGAATCGCTCCACCCGAGCCGTCATCGCCAGCGGCCATGGCGAAGAATCATCCGGTTTGTGCAGCGTCCGCAGGTGGGAGGAGTGGTATGAGGACTGCTGCGGCGGAGGCCGAGACTGACTGGCGGACTGCCGAGGGCTTGTCGACTGGGCGCGTTAGGTACCTGGTACTAGATAGATGGACTAATTATACGCGGCGGAGGCGAAGAGCTGGAAGCGGAGCATGGCGTGCCGCAAAAACAATGGCGACGAGCTTGGATGTCGTCGTGAAGCTGCACCGACACTGGGATGGCCAGACCGCAACCCGGTGATCAATCAGACGAATGATGCGTGGTCAACCTCAATACAATTATCAAAGCTAAACTACGCTATGCACAAGAGTATGCTACCTACCCGACAAAAACGCCTTCCGCCTTCCATCATTACCAGCAAACAGTTCGCCTCAGGTGAAGCTGTTGCTCGAGTAGTAATTCACAGATACTGCGCACATTGCTTCAAAGAAATTTTCCTTCGCAAATCAAGAAACGAGGAGCAGCGGCCAGCCACATTACCATGCGCGGAAAGACACTCGATTGCAAGCTTGGCTATTCAACTATGCAAAAGAGTCCTTCATCTTTTCCCTTCTCCTTCGCTAGCAATGTCTCCAATCGGTGCAGCTCACCAATCCTGTCCGCCTCCTATTAAAAGCCCAGAAGCTTCGTAAACTCCACTGCAACTCCAGTATAAATCTCCTGTCCAAAGGCCCAGCGCAGTCTGTAATCTGCCATGTAGAAGATGAGGTGGTATCCGAGTCGTGACGCTTCATTAGGTATGAGTATGGAATACGGATTCTCGAGAATATGAGGACGAGCGCCGTGCAATATGCCGTTAGATAAAAAAAAGTGCATCCAGTGATGATGACGACGATGATGATGATGATGATGATGATGATGATGATGATGTTGAAAAGGAAGCAACGTCCGTCCGCCTAATTCGCTGCTACGCACCAGTGTCGGTGGTAGACCCACGCGCTCTTCTGGCACTCTTTGCTGCAGTACTTTGTGCGTCGGCAGCGGCGGCACTTGGCAAATTGTCGTGTGTACTCTTCCCACTTGCCACACTGGTAGTACGCGCACTGACGAATGCCTCCTCGCGAATCGTCTTTCCTGCAGAGGTTCCGCATGACAACACTAGCCCAGTACTGCATGTCGGACGTGTGGTGCCGTACGGTAAACTTTTCCACAAGAGGGAAGATGTTGAAGTCATCTGGCAGCTCGTACTCTTCCAGCTCTTCCTCGTCATCTGCCATTGGCGCAGGACTCGCCGTCTCTCCATCGAGTAGCTGCAGATCATTGCCAATCTTGAGCTTGGGAACCAGGTGCGACTTTTGGAAGTAGGATCGCAGATTGCAGTACTTTGAGACGTAGGCTAGCAATTGCAGGGACATCAACACGTCTTCGTCTCGCGGCATGGCGGCCAATGCACCGGCTGTGGCTGATGTTCTGTCTTGGGTGTAGCGAGGGTACCACGGCGGAGGAGGGTTGGGGCTGACTACGTTGATGGCAGGTTGGACCGGAGAGAAACCACCAATGGGCGCAGTCGCCTGCGTTGTGGGGTTTATCAAGCTTCCGTCCAGTGCGGGACGGTGGGTAATGTTGAATGTTTCGTGGTTCTCGTCCGTGGCATCGGATGGTGCTGCAATGGGTACTGGCGTGGCTCCTGCGTCCAACATCTCTGCGTTGTCGACAATGTCTGACATATCAATGTCGTTATTTTGGATGCCAACGATGGGTTCGCTCACAGCGGTACCAGCCGTTGCGGTTGCCTCAGCAGCAATGTCATCTTGTTGGGCATCAAGATCAGACTCGCCAGACATGGACAGCTGGTGTCGGATGGAGGGGCGGCGTCGAACACGTGCGATGGCGGCGCGGGGGCTGCCTTGGCGTGCTTGTGCGGCGCCTGGTGTGGTAGGAGACTCGGGCTGGGAAGTGATCTCCCCTTGCAACGCGGGGAGCATGGAGGGCAACCGATCTGCGTCGCGCACTGGCCTCAAGGTGAAGGTCTCGGTTGTCTCCATGGTCGGAAGAGCAGACACAAGCGGCTGGCCAATGTTGCGAGTGTTTGTGCCGACGGAACCGAACAGCTGCGCTCTGTTCTCGTGGCTCCGGTGATGGTGATGGTGCGGCGGGCGCCCGCGAGTGAACGAGGTACGCTCAGGCGGTGAGCTCAGAGAAAAGGACGGCATGGGGGTTATGTCGCCATTTTGTGACTCGAGCGGCACCTGGTTGTGGTTGAATGCCTGTGGGATCTCGATGGGAGGCGGGACGGTACGGCGTGTACGCTCAGCCCTGTGTCCTGAGCTGGATGTGATCTCGCCGGAGCGGGAGGTGTGGTGACGGCCGGAGGTGCCGAGGCGGGCGTTCCTTCGCAGCTCTGCTTCTGCTCGCTCTCTGTATTTGTCGACCACCTTGATGTAGTTGTCGAGGATGGTAGCGATGACAGGCACCATGTCGGCCTCGACCACACGTGTCCGGACATTCTCCGAACCACGTACGCCGATGTTGAAGATGCACTGGAAGGCAAGGTTCCACTTCCACATGTCCATCATGTCCTTGCTCCGGCCCTCTTTGAGTATGCATATCAAGCGTTCGATGCCGCCATCGACGGTGAGGATGTCGCGTATGCGCGCCGATGATGTGGTGAGGTATGCAAGATGGTTGAGGGAGTTGATGAGCGGCAGGGTCGAGGTGCAGTCGAGGGCACGGCGGTCGTAGAGGGCGGTGGTGATGTTGACAGAGGCCTTGTTGGCGTTGGGGATGGAGAAGTTGACTTCACGCATGGTTGCGGGTCGGTGTCGTGGCAGACAGAGGCTGGCCGCAGCTCAGGCGACGAGATGAGAGGGATGGGACGTCAAAAGGCGTGTCGGTGGCCAAGTCGCGTGCGTGGGTTTAGCCCACAGGCAGTCGGACTCTTCCGAGCCTTGAAAGGGGGTGTCTTGAAGGGCGGTTGCGGGAGATGAGGTGTTTGCTATGCGTTAGGGCGCAGACCACGGCAGGAGCAATGCAGCGTCGCTCGAGTCGTCCGACGTGGGCGACCAGGGTATGGCGAGGGGCAGCGCAGAGGGCGGCGGTAGGCTCGCACTGGGCGAAGACGGGGTCGGAGAGGGCAAAGCTATGTATGTTGTCGATGAAGCTGCTTGGGATGGATGGAGAGAAGAAGCACCAGTAGTGGTGGTGGGTGAGTAGAGTGGAAGTGGAGGTGGTGG
The DNA here is from genome assembly GCA_015832175.1 of Paraphaeosphaeria minitans. Taxonomy (NCBI): domain Eukaryota; kingdom Fungi; phylum Ascomycota; class Dothideomycetes; order Pleosporales; family Didymosphaeriaceae; genus Paraphaeosphaeria; species Paraphaeosphaeria minitans. The sequence goes on along the minus strand of WJXW01000004.1, from coordinate 750,480 downwards.
AGGTGGCGGCTAGCGGGCGTGCTTGGGTCTGGGCAGCGAGAGAAGAAGCTACCGTAATTTCACCTCCCTTATCTGATGCGGAAACACCACGCAGCCACGCTGATGTCCGGAGGCGCGTCGCCCGGTGCTCGCACACTGCGGGAAAGCGTCGCGGGCTGAGCCTGTCTCTCTCCATCTCTGTGTCTGGTTCTCTCACGGCGAGCGCGTTGTTGGCGGCGGCATTCGCAGCTGACAAAGGAGCCATGGTGGCGCCTCTGAAACCCTGTCGTGCCGATCCGGACTCGACGAGGCAAATTTGCTGCGAGGCAACCTGGACTTCACTTGCAAGAGGATACATGGCAGACGCTGCGTCGGCCGACTGGTCCTCGACGTATAGCTGCCTGCTATACCTTGTCGCCATGTACGGGTGGACGCGCCGTCAATCGGGGGTGCAGCCCACGGTTGCGCGCATACCATGGCCAACCGTCGTGTCGGGAAGGATGCTACATCCACGAGCTGTCCGGGCCGTCTTCCTCAAGGCTGGAGGCTGGAGCTGGAGGCTGGAGCTGCACTGCTGCACTGCTGCAGACGCTTCTGCTGTCCCGACTAAATATAGGACCGTTGGCTTGGTTATTCACGCGGCCCGCCCATTAGATACCTACTATGTAGACTACCTACCCACAACTGTCGTCAAAGCGCCGGCCCACTCCCCACCACAGGCGTCCGAGTCGGCGCCTTCAGCTGAAGCTCATCGGGCGCCGACTGGAGCAGTTCCACTGCATCTGTGGCCGGCACAACGATGCTTCTCACCCCAAGCCGCAGCGTCGAATTTTACTGTCGCCCAGTCCACCCAAATACCTAGTCTATTCCTTCGTCCTTCGTTCCGCCGTCGCCACTGCCCAACCAACGCAATCGAAATTCACCTGCAACACCTAGTCAACCCAACCCCGCCCCCCTCCGGCAAACACCACTCTTTGCCTCATGGCTCAACGCCTGGCGAATCCTGTCATCTGAATCAGACCCCCGGATCCATTCTACAACGCTCGACTGTTTGCCAACTTTTGACCGACTGCCGCCTCCAACCCATCCGCAATGGCAACCCCAACCGAGCCAGACAATAACCCAAAAGTGCTCGACTTCGCTGCCGCCGCAGCAGCAGCAACAGTAGCAGCATCGCCGCCTCCGACGCAGGAGACCCGCCGTCCACGATTCAGCGATGCTTCGGCCACCGAGACTGTCGCGCGACTCACGATCGACACCGAGGCGGAGATGCAGAGCCGCGGACGAAGCTCCAGCCAAATCTCTGCGACAGCTGCCCGCGCCGACGGCAACGGTCTACTTTCGCCTACTCTCTCAGTCGATTCGACGCTTCGACGGCGACCCACCCGTTCAAACACGGTCCGACACTACCAGAGCCCGCACCACGCCGGGCGTCGTACATGGGAACAACCTGGTGCAGAACCAGGTGTCGACACAAAGAAGGAGCCCGAGGACAATTACAGCAACTTGAAAGCCGAATGCGACATAACCGTGGTGGACTTCTCGGATGAGGGCTACAAGTGCGTGGAGCTGGACAACGTTACACTAGAGGCGTTTCTGCGAGACCACCCAAAGGACCCAAATCAGTGCCGCTGGATCAACGTCAACGGCTTGAGTTTCGACGTCATTCGGACTCTGGGAAACACGCATTCGCTGCATAGGTTGGCCATCGAAGATCTGATGAACACACGAGGCCGGACCAAGGTGGACTGGTATTCAGACCAAGCTTTCATGCTCCTGACCCTCTCAAAGCTGGTTCGTCTACCAGACAACGACTCCGACAGCGACTTGGATCTCGAGGACGACGATTATACCCGCCCGCGGAGCAGAAAATCTTCCTTCGTCGACCGATTCAGAGATCGATTTGGTTCGCACAGCGAAGAAACACCCACCGCCAATGGCCACTCGTGGCACCTTCCAGATCAGGAGAAAGGCTACGACACGGTTGGCTCTCCCAATTACCGTAGGAAAGGTCAGCACGCTACGCAGATTCGTACATTGCAACGATACCGAGGAGGCCCCAATCTGGATAGGACCATCTACATGGAGCAACACTCCTCCCTCGTCAGCCGAAAGCTTGCCGTTAGCGTTGAGCAAGTCAGCATTTTCTTGTGCAAAGACAACACGGTCATTTCATTCTTCGAGCATAGTGCGCCCGAGATCGAGGAGCCCATAATCAAACGTTTAAGTACTGAAGACACGATTCTCCGCCGCAGCGCAGACGGCAGCATGATCTGCCAGGCCATCATCGATGCCATCATCGACCTTGCTATCCCGGTGGTAGCTGCGTACGAAGATGCAATGGGCGAACTAGAACTGGATGTGCTTCGCGACCCTGACATTGGCCATTCGCACCAGCTTTACATCCTGACTTCGGAAATCGCCATTCTCCGGAACACCATTCAGCCCATCGTTTCCCTCATCAACGCCCTTAGGGACCACAAGTCTGATCCTGTCGCTACGGCTAGCAGCTTCACCGTGCCCACCCGGAAGACCATAGCTTCGCTCACAATATCTCCCCTGGCGCACACCTACCTCGGTGATGTGGAGGACCACTGTATCATGATCACCGCATCTCTCGATCAGATGCGCCGAGCAGCTGACAACCTCATCGATCTCATTTTCAATATGATGGGAGCCTACCAGAATGAGTCCATGAAGATACTTACTGCTGTCACGATATTCTTCCTTCCGCTCACCTTCTTGGTCGGTTATTTTGGCCAGAATTTCAAAGTATTCCCTGGTACCGAGAATCACAGCGACCAATTCTTTTGGGTCATCGCAGTGCCTGTCATGGTAGCAACTATACTAGTTTTGATGAGCCAGCGAATATGGCGTCAGATCAAGAAGTGGAGGGCTGGGCTTAACTTGCGAGAGGCGAAGAGGAAGAATGGGCCGCTGGTAGAAATGCGAAAGGGAGTGCACAATGGCATTGGAATCGCCATGGGCCTAAAAAAGGAAGACCGGGGTCATGGGAAGAGACACAAGCATCGCAGCAAGAGCGAGTTGAGGAAAAGGCAGACGATGTATACAAAAGGTAACATTAGTTCGTTTTGAGCTCGAGGTTGGCTCGCGCTGTGAGCCCCATTCGAGACGACGGTGGGCGCTGGAACTTTCATCAAGGCAGCTGGAAAGCACTAGTTGCTATGTCTGGACACCTACTTTTCTGTTTAGTTTCTCATTAAGATACCCTCATCTCGCATCTGGAGCAATGCATAGAGCCCAGTAGTAATTCTCGGCGTTCATGTTTCTGGGCAGGTTGAAGATTGGTGACGCATGCATGGAGCCAGACGGCGGGAACGATCCAAACTAGCTTAGACCATGGGCTCTTTCCCTTGCATCCCGCACCTTGCTTGCGACCTGCACAAACACCTCAACGCACCCAACTCTTCCGACTTACTGACAGCCTGGGCATCATCGTTCTACCAGACGACGTTCTGATCTTGCACGCATCCACACACGATCGGTCAGTACTCCGCTCCATGCGACAAGACACTGTTATTGGTATGTATGCCGACATGTCCACCGCTTTCACCCTTTTCCAGCGGGTCCCTCTCCGGTGCGCTACCATACGTACCACAAATTCTCACATTACCCAGATGGCGTTACATGTATTAAAACTGCCCTCAGCTACACCGTCCAGCACCCAACTTTCAGCATCCTCCGTAAGTCTTGAGAGAATTCTCAGATCAGGACTGCTGGATCCGCTCTGCTCGATGTAGACAACGAGTCAAAGGTTATTCAACTTGGGCACAACACTGTAGCCGATCACTTCTTAGAAGCACCATCTCACTCAGTCCTAAAAAGAGGGGTATTGGCTCCCCGCGCCAATGTGGGACATGTCGCAAGGCTGGAAGGTTCCAGATAAATTCATTGTTACGGAATAATATGGCCACTTGTCCATCGCGACTGTCATATGTACGCCTGAGGGAATTCATGCACTATGGTTGCAGCTAATTTGCATGCAGTGCAACATCTCCAGAACGAGGTATTTGGAGAGAATACCTCTTACCTTTCGAACGCGTCGAGCTCAAGAGGACATACGAAGGCCGACCAGGCGGTTACGAGCTAGAGGAAGAGGGTCAGGAGAGCCTAGGAAATTCAATACCGGTGAGGCAACAAGCGTAAACGCCGCCGAAAGCGCTCCCGATGCTGAGCATCTCGCTCCACATGGAGATGACCATGATTCCGATCCCACCGAATCTGATCAAATACGGCCTGAACCCGTTGATGGCTCGACAACACGCATAGTCACCAACCTCGAGACCCTGTCAACAACCCTGGAGAGATCATCGAAGCCCTTTCTTCTGCCAATGCGGAGATTGAAGCCACTTCAGACACTGGGTCTGAAGACGGTGACGATGACGTAGACATCGACTACACGTACTCGTTGACGGAAGACGTTAGTGACCAGCTCCACTGGTATGAGGTCAGCTACTGTACGTATCATCTCAAGCGGGTAATAGAGCTTTTCGCCCCAAATGATCGCAAAGGCCCCGAGTGGATCCAATTTGAAGCTCCGAGGACCGCGTTTTCCAAGACGATTCACCTTACTTTCGCAGTTGGGTGAACCTGCTGAACAACCCCCCCACCGCTTACCGCACTCGAGATAGAAAGAAAAAGCGTGAGCAGCGGGAACAAAACGCGTAGTTTGTTAGGCGAGAAGTCGCGGTAACATCGCGAGAAGTGACCTGCATAACATGTCCGATACGCCCTCTCCGTAGGTAACATGTTTTCTCGACGTGTTTTGTGAAGACTGAACACGGATTTGCCTATGCTGTTAGGTCTATCTACTGTTGCAACATTTGCAACTGCTATTTTGTTATACTGCTCTTTACCGCCATCTTGCATTTACACGACTTGGTTTTGACTTGTAGCCTTGCATGTACGTGCGTTTATAGGTTATTTATGTTTTACCTTTCACTTGTACCTTTCACTTGTACCTTTCACTTGTACCTTTCACTTGTACCTTTCACTTCTACCTTTCACTTCTACCTTTCACTTCTACCTTTCACTTCTACCTTTCACCTCTCGCTCTCACTGCTCGCTCCCACCTCACTCCACCACCCACCTTCCACTTAACTCTAGCTATATATACTCCCACTCTCCCTACCTCACCATCAAACAAAAAAGGGTACGTTGTCCAGTGGTCCAAGACACTCGCTTACCGAAATGTCGGCCTCGGCTTCGGTTTTGGGGTCGAAGGATCGGGAGTGAGAGACCTGGGTTCGATTCCCGGCGTGCCCCAAACTTTTTTGCTTTTCCGCATGGCGAGTTCGTTCGTTTTGCTTTTCCCCTTGGTCATGTCCGACGTAAAAGTCTGTATATCTAAATCCGGTAACCGAATTTTGTCTCTGTTATTGTTTCTGTTCTTCTTGTTTTCTGTTTTCCGTCTGCAAACTCTACGTAGGTACCTCTATCCTGAAACCCAAAAAATCGCGCCTCTCCCCGGGGGGGCCCGACACTGTCAACGCACAGGCGCGCCCAGGAGACACGACTCGCTACCACTTCGAACGGTGCACACAGTCAAAACTCCGTCGGCGAACCGCCTGCAAGCGTTTCAAGGGCAAGCGGGGCGACCAAGCCCAACCGCGACGTGCCTACCTTTTGCCAACACCCCGAGGTATAGATACTGCAACGATACACACGGACACGGATGCGATGAAGCTGCAGGCAAAGGGGGTATCGTGATTGTTTGTTCCATTGCGATCCCATCTCGACCCGCCAACCTCTACCGACCGTCCTTCTAACTCAAAAGATAGATATCCGCTACATCGTCCCAAATCGATGCGTTGCGCTTTCTTTGTTGCAGCCCCGCGAACCCTCCCAAAAAAACGCCCAAACACCCATCAATGCAGATAATCAAAGTTGTGTTGGATTATCGCAGGCGCCGAGTGCGCATCGCTGATGTTCCTAGATCGGATGCCTGAACGCTGCATGCAACAACATGACGAGGTCCTCTACTGGACCTGCTTGATCTTGCACTGCCAGCCCGACTCCTTCTCGAGAAGGGGAAGACTACACCTGTGTTAGCCGTCTGCTTGCCGGGATGGAAAGAAGAAAAGACTTACCTAGCACCCAAGCACCACCCGAGTTCATTACCCTTGATCTTCTTCGCAATCTTGACCTCGCGGTCAATCGGCATCTCGTAACCCGTGTGCAGCAGCGCAAGCTGGAAATTCAGATCGAGACACCACTCCGGGCGGCCCCTCAGCTCCTTCGTGGCGCCCTCGACGCTCTGGAACGCATCCCACGTCTGCTCGCCGTGGCACACGCGGTGGGTAAGGTCCTTGAGCTCGGACAGCGAGAACGAGTCGGGCATGCCGAGCGGCTTGGTGCGGTCGTAGAAGTAGCTGAAGAGGAAGACGTCCTCGCGGGCGAAGGTCTTCTCGATGGAGGGCTGGTGGACGCCGCGGAAGGCGCACGGGGCGAGCTTGCACTCTGCGTCTTTCTCGAGCGTCTTCTCGGCGAAGCCGCGGCACTGGGCGGGCGCGCCGGTGGCGGGGCCCGTCATGTTGACTGTGACGGTGGCGCCCAGGGCGTGGTCCTTGGGCAGGGCGACTTCGACTTTGCGGCTCATGCCAGGGGCGATGCATGGGTTGACAATGGGCTTTTTGAGCCACTCGCGGTCGCCGCTTTCTTTGGTTTCTTGGTAGATGGAGTCGACGATGGCGCTGTGGAGATTGTTGCGGGCTTCCATGAGGCCGTAGCCGAGGTACGAGTGCTGGTATAGGGTGAAGTCACGGCCGCCAAAGCTCAGCTCGTACTTGTGGTCACCGTCTGCGAGCTTGCTGGGGAGGCCACCACGGGGTTCCTCGGGGAAGGTAGGCTCGAAGACGATCTGGGTAGAGCCGCCGCCGAGGTCGAGGATGGCAGCGGTGGGAGTCTTGTCCGGGCCGCCGATCTTGCCCAGGAGGTAGTTGGTGGTGATCCAGGCGTAGACGCCTTCCTGCTCGCCAGGCATGACCTCGACACCGCCCTTGGCTTCCGAAACGACGGGGAAGGGGTATTTTGTCTCCAGACGCTTGCGCACAGCCTTCAAGGTGTTGTCGCTCTTTTCCTCGCCGAGCTTGCGGAGACCAGCGGTGGCCTTGACGGCAATGGGCGAGCATGCGCGGTAATTCTCAGGCACGCTCTCGAGTGCGTAGTCCATCAGGACATCCAAGCTGGCCGCAGCGCCCTCGGCATCAGCGTCGTAGGACGAGAGTCCAGAGCCCCCCTCCTTCTTCTCCGTCATCTTGAAGAATTCCTGCTCGAGTTCCGGCGTGGGGCCGCAGTTGTTGAACTTGTAGGCGTGAATTCGGGAGCCGGTGCTGCCTGCATCGATCATGAGGGCATACTGGATGAGCGGCTTGTCCTTGGAGTACGACTTTGTGCATGCTACTGGGGCTGCGCCGGGCGCTGCACTCTGGCCCTGGCCCTGGCCTTTCGAGAAGGATTCTGCGGATCCACCATCAGTGTACATGTCTCATCGTGGTTGCAGGCCACATACCGCCCGCTCTCGCCAAGCCATCGCTGGGCGCAATCATGTATAGGACCAAGAGGACAAAGGCAATGAGGCCGCCTGTCTTGAGGTACCGCGCCCGCTGGCCGCCGTTCATGTTCGCGGCCGTCTTGAAGTCGTTCATAGAGGTGGAGCGGTGTCGCGCGTGCCGGTCGGGCTTCTCGTAGGGGTCGTCGCGAGCTGTGGAGTAAGGGTCGTCGCGAGCTGCGGTGTAAAGGCCGTGGCGGGCTGTGGTGGGCGGTTCGCTGCGAGGGAGCGACACGGAGATGCGGCGTCGGGGCCCCGAGAAGGAGAAGTAGGACCAGATGCCAGGGCGGGACCTTCGTACGTCGACGCCGCTGGACATGGGGCGGGTGCGGTCGTCTTTTTAGTGTAGCCGCATGCGACGTCTCCTATCGCAAAAAATAATTAGTGGGGCCGCGCCGCGAGAGTCTGCGTGCTGCGGGAATGGAGAATATCAGGGGTTGGATCGCGAATTGCCTTCCAACCGACGGTGAATGGCCTTGACATGTGTAGATATGTGCATGTACCGCTACGCTACCCTGTCTACCCTGCCTCACACATGCCGTGTGTTCTTTGGCGGCCTACGGCTTGGCATCTCTACCTACCCCAAACCATGGCCTTTCACATTCTCATCGGCAAGAGACACCGCAGCTCACAAATGCTTACGCTCGATCCATAGGTAACCCGCCCTTGCCAGATGCCCTCAATCTATGACCCCCCCTCGTCAGATGCCTTCTTAGCACAACTCGCCCTTGTCAACAACCCTCTTACCACAACTCGCCCTTGTCAACAACCCTCTTACCTCGACTCGCCCTTGTCAACTACCCTCTTACCACGACTCGCCCTTGTCAACTACCTTCTTACCACCTGTCGTCGTCGTCCCTTCGGTCGTCATCGTACCTAGCCTCATCTCTACCATCATCAAAAGCATCTCCAATCCCGTCCCCGAACCTTTCTACATCGCCTTCTTTGCGCCCGAACCAGCCAGCCACATTCTCCTGGAGTATGTGTCATTAGTATTTTGGTTTTTCGTAGTTGTGCACGGATACAGCATAGGACTGGGACTTACCGGTATATCCTCCACCTCCTGCACTTTCCGACCCGTCCAGCGCGCAGCATCTTCAGGGAAATCTGCCACCCGATCTTCCATCCTATACCTATCCTCGTCGAATCGATCCTCGCTGCGGTACCTGTCTTCATCGTAACGCTCCTCACTGCGGTACCTCTCTTCATCGTAACGCTCCTCACTGCGGTACTTGTCTTCATCGTAACGCTCCTCACTGCGGTACTTGTCTTCATCGAAGCGTTCTTCCGCTCTGTACTTGTCTTCGTCCCACTTCTCCTCTGTCATCTCAATGTTAGGAACGACCGTATCTCTGTATCCGGACGCGATCCAAATTATATACTTACCGACTTTGTGGCCTTCGTGCATTAACAGAGCGCCTCCAGCTAGGCCGGCCATCACTCCTAGAGCTGTATTCCGGCCAGAGTGGTCCTTCTTCTGTGGCTGGGGCGGCGGCGGCGACTGCTGTTGCTGCTGCTGTGGTGGCGGGCCCCCGTATCCGCCTTGATGGCCATACCCTTGTGGTTGAGGAGGGTAACCGCCTTGACCCTGGTTGTACCCTTGCGGAGGCTGCGAATAAGCGCCGTAGCCTTGAGGCTGTGGGTACGGACTGCCACCACCGCCACTGCGGGGAAACTCGTGAGTTCGCTGTCCAGTCTGTCTATTGATGAAGACCCAGTTGTTGGCGGGAGAATCCCACTCAGCTATCCATGGCTCAGGGGGATTTGGTTGGCCGTTACCATAGGACCGGGGAGGATAGGCTTGGGGAGGACCGGATTGAGGAGGATAGGCTTGGGGGGGACCGGATTGAGGAGGGTAGGCTTGGGGAGGACCGGACTGAGCAGGATATCCGCCGGACTGGGGAGGATAGGCTTGGGGAGGACCGGACTGAGGAGGATAGGTTTGAGGAGGACCGGACTGGGGAGGATACCCGCCGGACTGAGGGGGCTGCTGGCCATAGGGTTGTCCATAGGGCTGTTGTCCAGATTGCTGTCCATAGGGTTGCTGGCCATACTGTTGCCCATAGGGTTGTTGGCCATATGGCTGTTGGCCGTAAGGAGACTGGCGATACCCTTGGTCTTGACTGGGCCCCTGAGCACCCTGATGGGTGGCCTGCTCCACCAAGTTGCTAAACAAGCCCATGGCGATTTCAAACGACGGCGGTGGAGCGGTTGCGACGGATTCGGCTGGAAGGGAGCAGAGAGGAAGTCAACGAGTGGGGTTTCGAAAGGTCCGGGTGGGCGTATTTATGATAGCGTCGCGGTTGATGCTGTGGCCGGGCCGCTGTACAGCAGTAGCCAGCATCCGGTCCTCCTCGGCCTTTCCTCGTTGAGCGCGCTGCGTGATTTTCCGACAGGCTTCATGTCTACATGCAGTCTGACCATTGTTTGAAATTTTAGTGTGGGCGCTATAGGCAATCCTGCGACGCTCTGGACACCGCCCGTGGGTGGGCCCTCGCAAGCTAGACTAGGTAGCCTATGGAGCCTCAAACCCCGAACCACTGCCGCGCTTGCTTGGGTAGGTATTTAGGTACTGTTAGCTATGTATCGTTGTACCTGTAACCATATGCCTTATCTAGGTATTCGTTTGTGTGTTGTCCGAATCCTCTTTCAACTCGCCTGAGATGGGCTCACCAAGTCGACGCAAGAGACGCAAGCTTTGTCCACTGAGTCGTCAAAATCAACCACACGAGAGAACCAAGCCTCAGGTATACCTATCAGAAATAAGAACCTGTGCCGATGGAAAACATCCAAACTCACGGAGAGCATGCCGTCTCTCTACTTTGAAGACATCTCCTTGCGGTAGTCGTATTCTACCCAGGGCATAATATATGGCTATGATGCAGGTGTACACATTTACAAAGCGTGACTGTGACTTCGTCTTCATTAATCGTGCAAGATCATGGCTTTTCCTATCTTCATGAACCAGAGCTGGGCCCTTCGATACCCTACCAGATGCTGGCACTCACAAGTCGTACGCTCATCCCTACTTGTAGTCTACTCCTCCAGCTCCTCGAACCCCTCGCCCGAATCGAGGATCTCGTTCCCATCCTCATCAATGTATACCCACTCCCAGTCATCATCGTCATCTCCCTCTTCAGCATCCTCCTCATCCTCAGCATCCTCCTCATCCTCAGCATCCTCAGCATCCTCAGCATCCTCAGCATCCTCAGCATCCTCAGCATCCTCGAAATCGTCGAAATCCTCCCCACCATCCACATTAACAATCACAGGAGCCGTCTTCGTCGGCTGCACTGCCTTCGCCAGCGTCGTAGGCGTAGGCGCAGCAACCGGCTCCTCAACCGCAACATCCAGCTCCGCCTCATCCTCGCCATCACCACTATACGGCCCGCTCTTGGCCAACTCATCACTGATGACCTTGATGTGGCTCCAGTCCGCGCTGTCCTCGCCCAAGCTCCACGCCATCGCACCCCCGAGCTGATACTTCCGCACAATCTTGCTGAACTTGTGGCTAATGAACTCAGGCGTGTCCCACGTCCAGAACAAGCTGTTTGCTGCATCGAGAAAGTATTGGCCGCCGGCGTCTTCGTCCGCGAGACCGCCAGCCGCAGCCGACTGCCAGGAGCCCGCGATGTCGGGGTCGGTGCACCCCGTGCCGAAGGCGTGCTGGCACGCGCCGTTGCAGTGCTCCTTGGTGACGCCGCAATTGCCGTACTGGGAGCAGCATCCGGTCGCGCACTTGGTGCCCTTTTCGGGGCCGCAGGTGCCGTCCTGGCTGATGACGAGGCTGGTGGCGTTGACGGGGTTCATGTGGGCGGGCTCGAAGGTCCAGGCGCCCGAGGTGAGGGTGTCTTGGCCGGCGGCGTCTTCGGCGGGGACGATGGGTATGCCGAGGGGAGACTGGGAGGAGCTGGACGGCGCGGTCTGGAAGTATTTGGCGTAGAAGGCGAAGCCGAGGTTCATCTTTGAGGGAGGGGCGCCGATGGCCATGTAGTTCTTGACCACTTCGATCGCGCCCTTGACGCTGGTGTGGTGTGCGGTTTCGGTGTCGCGGCGGTTCATAAGATCGTAGGCCATGAGCTTAGGAGAGTTAGAAGGAAATACATGGAGGAACAGAAACTTACGTTGATGTAATCGACCGAGGGCCATATAAGAGGACCAGTCTCGTTGGTGTAGGCAATCATGTCGATTTTCTTTCCGGGTACGGCAATAGACAGAAGCTTATCTTTGCCAATAGCCTTGCGAATAGCAGCGAGAACCTTGGGGAACGCCGCGATCTCGTATGTCTTCGCAGAATTGGGGGTCTCCTTGTAATCTGCACCGTTGCCCCCTGGGTACTCCCAATCGATATCTGTACCTCGATTAGCATGGTGTTCTCTCAGGTGTATCTTTGAATCGTAGAAAGAGTCGACATACCCACGCCATCAGCACCAGTTGCCGCTAGCAAGCTATTGATGTCTATTCCGAACTTCTGAATTGCCGCGTCGTCCTTCGCTGCCTCGGAGAAACCTATAGTGTCACCCCATCCGCCGACTGCGATCATAATCTTAGCGTTGGGGTATTCGGACCGCCATGTGGATATAGGGATCTTGGGTTGGAAAGCAGCGGTGTTGTTGGCCATGGCGAAGGCCAGCACAACATGGTCAATCGCACCCCGGTCGGCGGCCTGAGTAGGCCGAGTAGGATGCCATCTGGCTAAGGTTAGTCCCTGGTCTTGGGAAGGAGAAATAGTACTGAATAACTTACTCATCGGAGTACATGATGAAACGCGCATGTACAGCTGCGAGGAGCAACGCTCCAGCTGATAACGAAGTGAAATGCATGATTCGCGCAGTGTGCTGTATAAGACCGGTGTTCTTCTGGCTGCTCAGATAGTCCTAGAAGATACTGGTTTGAGCGAGCGAAGGTGAGCGAGTGAGTCGGCTGTGGGAGCGTTTCACGCTTCAAATAGCAGCATTCCAGTGTGGTGCAGTGACCAGGCAAATGGGCAAAGACCTCTGCTACAACAAAGTGAAAGATTGCGTAGCAATTCGGAAAACAATGGGATTGTCTTTGTGTCTTCTTGGAAAGGTATGAGGAAAGCAAACAAACCACAGGTACTTCCCTTAGCTAAAAGGGCAGGCTGCAACTAAGAAGAGCAGGCAAACACACATCCCCTCATCTCGTTTTATATCCGGTGGAGCTTCACCTCAACGGCCAGCAAGGGCCACGGCAGCCAGCGGCAAACTCTTCACTGGCATATCAGGGTCACCCGCTCAACAAGAAGGGAAGTGGGTGTCGGTGCCTTGCATTCCCGTAACGGGCGAAGCATGACTGCTAGGGACCCACCCGTGTATCCGGAAGAGGGACCGGAATGGAACTTTGGAGTACGAGTACATATTGCCGCGATCCCTGCCGCCGATACTCGAGGAGTCGTTGACCACTGGCGGCTGCCGGAGAGGGTACTGACTGTTCCTGTCCTTTGTTCTGATCTCTCATGTGCCGGAGGTATGATGCAAGCCGCCAACAGTTGACAGATGTCATTCGCGTGTCAAATGTCTCTTTCCGCGACATGTGCGCCGCCCCGCCGCCTCGCTGCATACCAGCCCTACACCGGTTGCCGGAGTGTACGTGGCTTTTGTCGCAGATGATTCGGAATGTAAGGACGGACCAGTGGAGCTACAATATCCAGGTACGTTCGCGAATAAATCTCGTATTTTCATCTTTCAAACGATTCTTGGGTCGATATAGTGCAGCGGTGGAACAATGGTATGCATGTGTGGATTCTGAGAGTCTTGATTCAACGTGTACTGCATGATGCAGTCAGGCGGTACGCATTCGGATCGCTTACCGAAAGGTTCGTTGGTACTGTGTAACAGCAGCTCACCCTTGACCGGGCTAGATGAGCGTCACGAATGTTTCTCACGGGAACGATGCACCACATTGTCAGTCGACTGTTGTGGGAGTGAGCGTCTGAACAGTGTGAGCCATATATTTGTGAAGCGGCGATTTGTACTTACCTGTGTTCTTGCCCTGCCCTGACTCGGAAATCACGACTGGTACAAGCAATCTTTCAAGTTGCGAACTTGAATGTGACGAGGAATTTGTCGCGAAACTGCTGATCCGCTGAAATCTATGTCATACACAGAACATCTGGAGATCCACTTTCAGACATCCGGATTTGTCTGCGCACAAATGGGAGCCCAATGCCTCTTCTTCCCAGACGGGATTTAGACTCTATGTCTGTCTATAGCGTAACTCCACGCTGAGTTATACTTCGGTTCCAAGTAGCGTGGCTAGGTCAAGCCAAGACGAGGGAAATTGTTTCCTTTAACGTAATACAATTGAAAGCTGGAAAGGATCTTTCGGCTTGAGGTCCAAAGTCCAGCTGAGGGTTGGACCCCAAGAGCGAAACGCGAAGGGGGCGAATAAGCAGCTTCCGGTAGACTTCGGACCTAACACATCTTCCTCGGTGTTGAGCGCAACTCTTAAGTGACTCTGTCAAGCTCCATAACTATTCGAGGGCTGGCTTCTGCATTGGTGAGTCCATAACTATCCGAGAGTTGGCTTCTGCATTGGTGAGTTTCATTAGTTCCTCAGAAGCATCCGAAACCACACTCAGCCCTGCACGAGATTGAACGCAACATCCCCTAGGTTGTATTCGTTCTCACGTTGCACCGGAAGTACCCTCCGTTACTGATCGGGTGATGTTGCGAGCGAGCATCTCCAAGTCCAGATCGGGGATGTAGCTTGGCGACACAGTCAAGGGTTCGCGTTCTCTTCCAAATCCGGGACAAGCTCGACAAAGCTGAGGACGGTACCTAGCGGCAGGCACGGTATACCCAGAGCTACTCCTGCATGGCTGAACAGAACGAAGACCAAGCCGTGTGAGGTTATGATCGTTGGCAAGCGGGGGTCTGGCGACGGAAGACACGGGGGCTGTGTTGACCGCGTAAAGTTCAGCAATGTTTGAGACATTTGATCAAGTAAAGCCTGTCTAGGATGACTTTGTCGTTGTTCGGATTTGACGTGATGCTGGTGCGCTTCCAATGCCGTTAAAGACTCAGGACTCAGGTCAACATAACTCGTCCCTGACCTAGCGAAACCAATCTAGGCCTATAAAGGGTAAGCTAACGTCTTTTTTCAATTACTAATCTTCTGAATGCAATCTAAACTTAGAAAGAATCTATGACTTATAAAGCTATAGTTGAGTTTGAATTAATCTAACGATAGAAGTAGTGTTGGTTAGAATTAAAGCTCCAAAGTCAAGGTTAGCATAACCTGAGCGCACAGAAAGACTGGGGTAAAAAAAGAGGCAGCCGCAGGAGCCAACCTTACCTCCTCATAGAAAGGTGCGCGTCCTTTTTGCCAAGCAATTGAACGAACCGACGAATGAACGAATGCTAACGTTGCCACGGCCCGCCCTAGTCGGAGAACAGTCCACACTGGATCAGTGCAGTAGCTTGGGGCATTGGTTAAATCCATCGGTTTCCCAGTGGTCCGCTCGTTCATACAGGAGTCGTACCTGACGAAGGACGTGTTACGAAATGACCAGAAGTACCCGTTCAGCAGCGGCGGCAACAGCAGCAGTAGAGAAACCAAGTGCAGTGGAGGCAGTCGACAATGAGAAGGAACCTGAGAAGTCGGAGAAGACCAAAGTCAAGGGACATGTCCGCAAGAAAGCCTGGCGACCTAAAACGAAGACTGGCTGTATAACTTGTAGGTGAGCTTGAACTTTTTCGTTGTCAGCGGTGTCGTCAGCAAGATCAATCTTCAAGGCCGATTCGTCACGAGATGCTGCCACTGTTGCGTCCAGGTAGTACCTGCCGGTTGGAGGAGGCATGCTTGACGCTCACACCCCTTTCGCCTTTTCAGGACACTGGAACATGGCTATAGGCGTAGCGGCGTTCAAGAAGACGTTAGCAGGTCCCACTACCTCGGAAATCGATCGTACCTGACAGATCCTGATGCGTCATCCCGTGAATCCAAACCTTAATTCAACCACAGCACTGGCTTTCTAGTCCGAATCAGACTGATGGGCTTGCAGAATTCGGCGGATCAAATGCGACGAGGCGAAACCGGGTTGCCAACGATGCACTTCAACTGGTCGGAAGTGCGATGGATATAAGTCGGCGCTCGCGAACCCTTCACTCCCGGTCGTTTACCAGCCTCCACGACTCCTACTAAATCCGTCTCTTGGATTGGACATGAACTCGATTGAGGAGCAGGAGGCCTTCCACTTCTTCAAATATCAAACAGCGTTTGAGGTGAGCCTCCAATTGCCGTTGTGCCCTGTCTGTGGCTAAAGACTTGCAGCTCTCGGGCTTTTTCGACTCGGCCTTCTGGCAATTCGAAGTTTTACAAGCTTCGCACACTATCCCGGCAATTCGACACGCCATCATCGCGATCGCAGCCTTGCATCGCAAATTCATCAGCGGACGAATGCCTGTAGTGCCAGACGATCTTACGGATAAACAAATTACGTTCGCCATTGAGCAATCGAACCGTGCCATCCGAGAGTTGACGAACTCGTCCACGGAGAGAACCATTTCCGATATGATGGATGTAATGACTGTCTGTGTTATGTTCTATTGCCTGTGTTGCTTCCAGGGTCACCAAGCAGCCGCTTTAGAGCACCTGCACAGTGGTCTTAAGATCTTGAATCAGCTGGACCAGGCCCTTGACCGCGACACGGATGATGTCGAGGTGCATCCCGTTTCGTTAAAGACTTTGCGAGCTATCTTCGTAACCATGGACGTACAGGCTAGAGGTGTTATGAGCAAGGAGATGTTGGAAACCTGGGCGAAAAGACCGAAACGGAATTTTAGTCGTCCCCCGAATAGATTCGTCACATTTGCACAGGCACGATACGCTTTCGAGGCTTTGTACCACGAGTTGATCGGGTTCATGCAGGCTCTTGATGTGGAGCCACCGCCAGCAGGTGTTGACGCGTCGGAATGGATTCAGAGTGAGTATAAGGTGTTCCAGAGGGAGTTCAATGCCCTGAGCATCCGTCTGGATCAGTTCCTCGCGCATTTCTCGCACATCACCGCACAGGAGGACCGCGGCTCGGTACTTGGAATTAAACTGTTTCGTGAACAGATACGAGTCTACCTGGAGCTCTTCAAAGGATTTGACCCGGTCAAACGGACACGTGAGATAGAATGGTGTGTGGAAGAGCAGGACATGAAATCCATGTTGGAATTGGCTTGCGAGCTGCTCCGGGCACCACCGGACGTTAGCGTTCCTGCCGGGGCTCAGCCTGACGATTATTATCCCGACACAAATGATCCGGAATACGATGCAAAGAGCGACATTCCGGCCTACTCGCGCCCAGTGTTCTCGTCCAACACTGGCTTATTATCTGCTCTGTGGCTTGTGGTCAGCAAGGCGAAGTCGTCTGCTCTACGACGTCGGGCGATCGCGCTCATGCTGGACTTCCCGCGCCGGGAAGGCATCTGGGACGGCGTTGTAGCAGGAAGGGTTGCCTGGGAGATACTGAGGCTGGAGGAGACGGCCGTGGATGGAGTGCTTGGTGTGAATCCAGACCAACAGGCAGAAACAATCGCGGACATCAACAAAGTGCGAGACTGCAGCATACACTACGTCGCCCCTAGGGTCATGGAAGTTGAATTTCGGAGTCTGAGTCAGTGGGAGGCTGGGCCACACGTGCGCGGCATGACGAAACTACTAGCGTGGTAATGGCAATGTCGAGGAGGAGCCGGTAGTAAGGATGTCTGCTGTAGTTGCCAGATTGATTGCGCCGGGTCAAAATGCGTCGAACGATTCGGCCAGTTCTAAGCTGGTACCATGAGGGACACAGGTGGTCATGCCATGCCATGGGCTGCTGCTTGGCTGGGAGCCCGGGGGCCCACTGGTCAGTGCACGTGATCCGCTGGAAACCTCGGACACTTTGAAGTTGGAAGTTGGAAGTTGGAACCTGGAACAGATGTGGTCCCAGAAGGCGTCCAGCCGTCGTTCCGTGGAGAAGCCTCATTCAGGCGGTCCAACCACAGCAATGGAGGAGGCTGGAAGGGCTGCGACAGGCGAATGGCCGGGGGTTTTCAGCTGAAAGACATGGCTCTGCCCGCCTTGCTGCGATGCACTATCGGCGGCTGCATGAGGGAGCTCCAATCGCGAAGCACCACGAGTGAGCTGGTCCGTCCGGAGGTGGGTGAGACTCGCGAGTCGCCAGCTGCATAGGCGCCAAAGGGAGCTCCCGGGAACGACAGTGGAGCCCTCCAGGCGGTCTGTTGGCAATTGCGTGCCCGACTCCGGGCCATCGTCTGGCCAACGCGATCGCCGAGGTGCGCTGGAGGTTGGTGGAGCTTCACAAGCCGTCGCGGGTCCAGCAAAGGCGGAACAAGAGGGGCGGGCGTGGTGCAGCGCAGTGAATAGGGGAGGCGCGATGCCGCTAGCGTGCCAGAGCTGTCCCAATCAGGCTTGGCCTTGTTTATCTCGTCTTTTCTGCAGCGTATGAAACGGCGCCTTCATCGGCCCCCCGGCAATCTCACGGACAGCTGTTCTCCTCTTCTGCAAACGCCTTCATCCTCCCTCCACTCACCCCACCAGTTGCACAATCGCCGTCCCTCAGTCGCGACTTTAAGGCTCTCGCAGCTTCTTTCGTTGCCTCTACACAGGAGCACTCAGTCGCTTCTTGTCCTTTCAATTGAGGGGATTAGAAGTGACGCGTCGACTCCGCCAACCTGGATTTTGAAGCCAGAGGTGAGACAGCACCCGCGTCGCGAGAGAGAGGGCGAGCTGACCGCACCAGTTCCGATCCCGTTCAGTGTCTTCCCGTCCAGCTACAAGAACGGCAGCAAGGACGCTGTAAAGGAATCGACAAAGGTCCAGGTAGAAGCAGAGGCAGAGCTACCCAAGGCAGGACGGGAAGGTCACTCTGAACGTCAGGAATCCTTCTCAGTCCACGTCGACCAGCCTGCTGAGCGACCTGTTGAACGCCGCGAAACCTTCACCGAGGACGTCCGTGTTGTTGAAGATCGCCAGCGCCGCCCCCAGCAGCACCGCGAGGAAGTCCACATCCACGAGGAGCACCGCTACCGACAGCCTGAGCAGTCCCGCCGCACCGAACGTGTAGAGATTGACATCCACGAGCACCGCGATTCTCGAGACCGGTAAGTCACTTTTGTTTACCGCGCGGCCTGCCAGCGGATCAGCCGCCAACCCCCCCACCGCCCACCGCCCCCTGATGCATTGGCCCAAACGAGCTCGTGCTTAACCTAATCCGCTTTGTTGTTGTCCGAGCGACACGCATTGCCCCACTTTTCCGCTCTTTTCTCTTCCCTGCCCAAGCTGACCTTCTCCTTCCTCATAGCTACCCATCCCAACGTCCTATCGTCGCATCCCAGCCCACGACCTACGACCGCGACTTCAACGCAGTCCAAGGTGCCCAACCCGAGTACGCTACTACTCAGGTTGACGTCTCCGAACGTCAATTCCGCGAGCGTACCCGTCCCATCGTCGGTGGTTACGCACACGAGTCCCACAACCTCAGCACCCAGCCCAGCGTCGAGCAGTCCTCCAGTTACCGCAAGGAGTCCTTCGACGCCAAGCACGACACCTACCCATCCCGTCGGGAGGTTGACCCAGTCGACAGCCGCTACCCTCGCCGCGAGGAGGTTCGAGTAGAAACTACTCGTTCCACGGTTGAAGCCCCCAAGAAGCTCAAGCGTGATATGGGATATTACGACGACGAAGGCCACTACCATTCTTTCCGTCACGGTGTCAAGGAAGCTGCCCACAAGGTCGCCGATCACATCGCTCACCCCATCCACGGTTCCCGCCACCACCACTCCCACGACCAGTCGTCCAAGGCTTCTCAGCACAAGGACATTCGCGAGGACATCGTAGTCAAGGAGAAGTACACTACCACCTCCGCTCCCGCCCCTACCCACTTCCGTGACACTCACGTTCACGCCCCTGCTCCCCGCGCTCCCGCTCCCGCTCCCGCCCCGACCTACCGTCCTTCGGCCCGTCCCTCTACCGCCTCCAGCAGCAAGACCGTCACCACCCGCAAGATGGCTCCTTCCAACACCATCACCGTCCCCTGCCACCACATCCGCATTGGCGATCTCCTGATCCTCCAGGGCCGCCCTTGCCAGGTAATCCGCATCACCACCTCCTCCCAGACTGGCCAGCACCGCTACCTTGGTGTTGACCTGTTCACCAAGCAGCTCCATGAGGAGTCCAGCTTCATCTCCAACCCGTCCCCGTCCGTCGTTGTCCAGAACATGCTCGGTCCTGTCTTCAAGCAGTACCGTGTTCTTGACATCCGTGAGGATGGCCGTGTTGTTGCCATGACCGAGACTGGTGATGTCAAACAAGGTCTTCCCATCCTTGACCAGAGCAACCTCCTTCAGCGCCTGACTGAGTCTTTCGACAACGGTCGCGGCAGCGTGCGCATCTTGGTCATCAACGATGAGGGTCTCGAGATGGCTGTCGATTACAAGGTCGTTCACGGCTCCCGGTTGTAAATGACTTCATCCTCCCAATGGTAAGCACACCATCTTATCCATCATATGTCCTCGACTAACATGCTCAGGTCGCATTTGAGCTTGTTGTACGTGTCACGAAACGCTTCGGAGCTTGGACCTAGTCGGCCTTGTCACATCAAACTGTGTTCATACATTCATTTCGTTTTGATCATCTGGCCAGGCTCACTGCCACCTTGCTGCGGTTTTACCTACGCTCTGCGTTGGTCGACCTGCGGCAGGTGTTGCCTTTTTGCGTAGCAATTGGCATAGGGATCTATGGCTCATGGATGAGAAAACGAAGTACATCTGTGGATAGTTATTGGAGTCTTTGCTTATAACTCGAATCTTATTCGTGTCACTCTGTGTCGTATATCGTGTGATGCCTCGGTCATGATTAGTTCCTCTGTTAGTGCCTTTCCTTCCTGAGCTACCCCGCCTTCTCCATCACGACTCCACATCCCCAGCTTCGTGTCAGACAATTCTCGGAAGCATAATCCTCCGATGTTCTCTCTCCAAACATAGTCTAAAATCATTCCACTACATTGCTCTACGATCCACTTGGAACTTGGCAATTGCATCCTGCCTCACGGCTCTTCACTTCACGATGCCACAGTCTGAGCGCACTGCGTCCCTTCCCACCCATGCCTCGGCCGAACTTCCAGTTTCCCAGACAAACGTGCCAACGTGCCAACCGCTCTGCTGCTACGCATTTCCCTCGCTAAGCTCTTGCATAATGATGCTGATGAACATGAGCTATGCTGACGCGCATGCTGCGACCTGGGCTTCTTCTATCTTGATCTCCAGACAGAAGATGGCATTGGTGAGCCATTGCTGCAGGATGTTGGGCAGCTGTTCCAGGCGACGAAAGACTTCTCTGAGCTGCCGGTCGAGGATACGACAAAGTATGACTTTTTGCGGATCAGGGGAGCTTTTT
Source organism: Paraphaeosphaeria minitans (assembly GCA_015832175.1). Taxonomy (NCBI): domain Eukaryota; kingdom Fungi; phylum Ascomycota; class Dothideomycetes; order Pleosporales; family Didymosphaeriaceae; genus Paraphaeosphaeria; species Paraphaeosphaeria minitans. Next base: position 729,524 of record WJXW01000004.1, on the reverse strand, counting down.
CGGGTACGAGGGATATGGAAAGGGCATTGTAGATGGAATGGGAACGAGCGATCGGATTCAGTTTTTCCACGCACGGCATCCTACCTTGAATTCGGTTTCGGGTCCAAAGTCACCAGCCGTCGCCCTCGGCGAACACACAGACTCCGGCTCCGTGACTATCCTGTTCAACCGTCTGGGCGGACTGCAAGTGCGCCTCCCGCCGTCCATCGCACCGACGCCGCCTTCATCGTCGGCGCCGTGCGAAGGCCAAAAAGGAGCTTTGTCAGCACGGGTGGACGTGTGTGCGTCCACGGGTAGGGCATTGCATTGTCAGTCTCGGCGACGCGCTGGTCAAGTTCTCGGGTGGGAGGTTGCGGAGTAATCTTCATCGTGAAGTGCCGCCGTCGCCGCCTGGTGCACAGGAAAAGGTAGACAGGTATGGTCTCGTATATTCGTGTCGACCGGGGGATGATGTTGTGCTGAAGACGTTGGATGGGTGGAGAACTAGTTAAAGAACGGAGTGGGTGAGCATGAGGGCGTAGACTACAAGGTAAATCATCACAGCATGGCTATCCCTCACGTATATTTCTTGTCGGTAACGCACTTACGAGCTGCGGTTTATGCGGTAGTGTTGGAGTATTTCTGAGAGGGTTCTTTACGTCCACGATACCGCGTTCAGCTATTGGACGTTGACGTCTTGTCTACGGGTCATCTGTACAGATTATCTCAAGGTACTGTGTTGTGCCGGCGAGACTGTGCTGCATATAGAGGTACGGATTCAATACCTGACTCGGAGCTCCAAGCCCAAAGAGCACTTAGGAGGACACTTTTTGATTTGAGCAACAGCTGCAGGTGCGACGGATGGCTTGCCGGCGATTCCGAAGCGTAGAACGGTACTAACGGTCGTCACATATACACAGGCCAGGGTACAGAACTCAGTATCACTTGCCACTCCAGAATATCGTACATTGTATTAGCGCTTATACCCAGCCCCGATGTGATGACACAAATGTCTCTTACTGTGCTTTCTCCTTGCTCATACCTTCGTTGTGTTTTTTGTGTTGTTTCTCGTTTTCTTGTCGCCATCCATAGCACAATGCTATCTTCGCGATGGCACTGTGTAACCTCTTTGGGTTGATGGGTTTGCAGAGATTGTTCCCTGTAGCAAAGATACCACGGATCCACTATCAAGGATCTGTTGTACTGACCACAATGATTGCTTACCAAACGGACTTTGCCGGACAAATAACGATGAAAATGCTTTCTAGCAAGAGTCCTGCTCAAGGAGTGATGGGCGGATAGGATACGTTAGATGTGATGTTCCGACAGGGTTTGTCGACACTGATATATATATGGATACTCTGGGTTACAGATAAGAGATATATGGCCAAATCATACAGGGTGGCCGCGATATACAGGCCACGCCCTGTGACGGTACTGTGGCTTCCGAGACCTGGTGTTGCGGTAAGAGCAGACAGAGAGAGAGTTGTTGCGACGATGATGGCGGGTTTTATCGATATAGGATCGCGCAGCGTTTCGGGAAATTCATTCCAACGTTGTGTTTCCATCGTCTTCGTCGCTACTTTCTTCCTCATCTTCCCCAACCTCGTTTTCAACGGCATTCTCCATTGCCATGTCAAAGCGTCGCGCGTCATCAGCGAGTGCAGTCTAGATCGACTACAACAAGTGCGTAAAGAGCGCGGAGCAAACCACTGACGTGTCGCGCGATACCATCGCCGCTTAAATACAGCGGCTTTTCTTCTCAAAGCTGAACTACGATGTTCGCTACATGATCTACGACTACCTGTACCTGCATCTACCTCTGCTGGCACAAAAAGGGCATGCAGATGGTGTCCTACGGAACGAATGCTGCTAAGGCTTCATTCTGTCTTGCAAGCTGGTAAACCAGCTCTTTTTCATGTCGCTTCTGAGTGAGGGCCTTGTGTCTGACAACAAGCCCAAGAAACTGCTAGAGGCGGCTGGTCGGCATGTAAGGCTTGAAGCCTTCCGGAAAAATCCCGCGAAGTACTATGAGGAATCTATCGCTATTCTTCCGCCAATGCAGCTGCACGTTGATCGGGCAGTACTACGCCCTGTCACTTCTACGATCAACGTCGGCATAGAAAAAATCGAAAGCTCCGTAGTTTGACACTGCGTAATAGATATCACCTTGAACTTGAGAGAATACTCTGGTCCGGTGCGACAACTCCTTAAACGGCCATTTAACAGGGTGACAACATCTGTACCTAACAATCACCAAAACTCGTCACAAACGGCTTTTCTGCTAATACGTCGATATTGCATTACGCTTTCATTAGAAAAATAGGCCATGACTGGGAAAGATTTAACTTCGAAGACGACGTAGACAAATTACAACTACAAAAAACTCGGCTTAAAGCTTCTTTGCCTGGGCGATGCAGGTGGCGTATGCCATAAGTGCAGCCAGGACCGTGCTAGTCGTTGGGACTGTCCGCACGCAGATGTGCGTGAACCTGAAGAGTGTGAGTCAGGGATGCCCAGGTAAATGCGATGGCATTCTCCGGAATGTCTTTCAATTTAAGGTCTCGTCAATGATAGCCAACTCCGGAGAACCTGCATGTACTTGGATATTGCGCATCCTCCCAAACGTCAGGAGCATAATTCTGCCGATGAGCACCGCTACGCTTGTGCACGGCTGAGACGATTGCGCCACGGAAAACTCGGCACGAGACCAAAGCAACGACATGAAGATTACTCCGGCGCAGGGGTACGCAGGCGCATCCGAACTGACACAGCGCTGGAACTGAGGAGGTCGCAGCCGCGTGGAACTATCGCGGTTCTCCTGAATCCCCGCGGGAAAAATTCACAGGGAACAAGCGTCGATACCTATGATTGGGGCTACGTTGAAAGACTGGCTCAGGGGCACTTCGTACACGTCCCGAAAGACAATGAAGAGTACGACACGGGTTGGGCGTTACACCTGCAGCCTCGGTTTTGCATACAATTATGGCTCATCCTACTCTCCTCCAATAGGTATGGGGATCACAGGCCATCCGAATCGTTAGATGTTAGCCACGGAGGAGACAGTAGACAGCATCTACCTGAACGATTGGATGTACCTCAAGCTTGTGGGTGCCAGAATCGAGGTAGTGGTGAGTAAGGACATTGAGATGCTGATCATACCGAGAAGCGTGGATCAGCTAGTCTCAGTTGCCCATTCTGAGATCGAGTCTGACCAGCGCATTCTTCTTGATGTCGCTTGTGACGAAAGTTACCTCAAGTGATATGGCCTTCACGGTCACCATCAGCTTGCTGGATATGCAACAACGCGTATAGCAAGGGAAGTACCACCTGTACTTGAGATCTAAGAGCCGATAGAAGTACTTATCATGGGTTTGAGGAAAGTGTTCTTATTCCGTGCTCTCATACTTCCACCTCTCAGTCTCTTTGGACGTTCTTGATCACCATGACTCGGCTTTGTGCTTAAGATTAACGAATTGTGTCAAAGCTTCGGCAGTGCTCTGAAATTAGCTAGACAAGTTACAATAACGATCATCTATGAGATGGTTCTCATCGTTTTCACAATCCAAACACTGGCAGTCATCCTTATCAACACAACGACATCACACGCAACGCAACACAACCCAGCACCAACCCAGCACCAACACCAACACCAATGTCTCAAAACCGGCCCCCTTGGATGCAGATGTACATGTCCCTAACCCTTGACAGTCTGCTTCTTCGTCCTCTTCTTCGCATCCCTCTCGCGCTCCTTGTCCAAATATTTCCTCTGCTCGTCCGCCGTCATGCGTCCGAGCTTGGCATCGCGCTGCTCTCTCTTGAGCTTGTCGGACGCGAGCTTGCGCTCCTCGGCCTTTTCCTCGTCGTCGATTCTGCGGATCTTGCCGATCTGCTCCTCGCGCGTGGCTTTGATGCGGCGCAGAGCCTCAGGGCGAAAGTGTGCCTTCGACGCGAGGAAATCAGGGAGCCGGATGAAGTACTGGAAGAGCGGGAGCGTGGATTCGTAGGGCGTGCTGGCGGACTTGATCTTCAGGGAAAGGTTGATGCGCTTGCGGGGGACGGTGTCGTCGAGTCTGGGTGGGTGGTGTTAGCAGAGTGGGGAGGAGGTGGGGTGGAAAGGGGAAAGGTGTACCTCTTGGGCTGGTCCATGGGCTGGTCAGTGATGATGAGGGCCTCGAAGTCGTCGCCGGCATCGTTGATGGCCTTGATGAGCTCGGGGGTGAGCATGGTGTCCGTGACTTCGGCGCTCTCGCTCATGACGGTGACCCAGAGGGGGAGCTTAGCGTGGTCCTTGCTTGCGGTGAGGGAGAGATCGTAGCGGTCCTCGCGGAGGCGCTTCATGAGGTCCTTGTGGACGACGGCGAACACGAAGCCATCAAAGGTGCTGTTGGCGACTTTCTCGCCTACGCCTCGAGCGATGGCCGGGGCGATCTTGGCCTCCTGGCCGTCGAAGACGTACGCGGTGGCTTCCATGCGCTCGACAGGGACGGGCATGCTCTCGAAGAAGAGCGAGATGGCGAGCTCGCCGAAGCGCATCAGTGGGTTGAAGCGCTTCGCGAGGGTCAACTTGAAGTCGACAAAGGCCACGTTCGCGCGGCCGGTAGCGTACGACGCAAATTCATCTGGCTTCTTCTCGCGGAGGAAGGTCTCCGGTTTGACGGCATCCTGCCTGGCCTTCTCGGAGGCTTGCGCGAGCCCCACAGCGCTCACATCGTCGGCACCCGCCTGGGGGCGCGTGTATCCGACCTGCGCGAACTCCTGCTGCAGGACAGGCGCATGTGACTTGATCCAGTGGTGGGCCTTGGTGCGGTTGCGGCGCGTGCCCCAGAGGTGTACGGCGACGACGAGAAGGATGAAGGGCAGGATGTACAGCTCAAGCTTGAAGTCGTCGACCGAAGTGCGCTCCCACACGCGGTACCACGCCGTGTAAGGGACCTGGCCGACGGTCGAGGTGGGTACAGCAGAGGCAGCGCCTACACTGGAAGCGAAAGACACAGGCGAAGGTTCCGGTGCTCCTGCGTAGTCGGCGAAGTCTGAGATGGGAGGTTAGCTGCGCGGTGTGCCAGGACCCAGGTCTGCGGGTCACAGTGTGCGAGGGAGGAAGACAGGGTCAGCCTACCATCGTCGCTGCCCGAGTGCGGCTGGGCGACCTTTTGCTGCTGGCCGCCAAAGAGCCCCTTTACGAAGTCGGCCATTGTGACAATGGATTGTGGGGATGTGGAGGTAGAGAAGAAGCTCGGTTCGGCACTCTGACGTTTTGGTGGTTGCGAGAGCTAAGCTAACCGAACCCCCATCCCGATTGCCATGGCGTTGGCAAGGTCATGGTGGTCCCGGGTGGACGTAAGAGGTGTCAATTACGAAGCAGCTTGCCGTAGAGCGCTCGAGTAAGCCATGTAGATCTGGCGATCGAATGCATTCATGTTGGTGCACCAAGTTGGACTAGTGTGGGGACATGCAGTGATATGACTATGAGTCGTCCCACCAGAGCAACCCGGGCTAAGGCAAGATCACGAGATCTCTCAAACGTTGCGACACAAGCACCACGGATGGGGAAAAAATGCATGTGTGGTTGACATGAACCACGGATCAAACAAAATGCATGTGTGGTTGCCATGATTGCGCGGAAAACAAAGGGAATCTATGCCATTGGTTCAAGCTGTGCTGACTGTTTGTACATTTGTGGCCGATGAACTACCCTCACACATTGCCCTTCACTGCTCACTCTTTCGTTGACAGAGTTTAGTTCTTGCCGAACCAGGTCTTGTGACCCTGCGATTGGGTAAGTATCAAGCTCAAACGGTACATGGGTGGAAAACATACAAAAACAAGGCGGCCCATCATGTACAAGCTGGAGCCGAGGCTGGTGAAGAGGACGACCTTGTAGGCGGGAATCATCCACCTTCCGCGGGACTGCAGGGCTGTGTTAGCGGTCGTGGTGAATTCCTGGGTCGGACAAGAGCTTCCAATGGCAGGTCGTGAGGTCCCCCTCGCAGCCAAAGCCTGGCCTTCGCTCATGCCACTGAGCCCTTGCGCAAAGCGCCACGCACCTTCATCCACAGACGGACGCCGTCATGCTTCTGGTACTCCCTCTGGTACATGGGGACACGGTTCTCGCGGTAGATCCAGCTGCGGGCGGTTAGTGACGAGCTTTGAGCGAGCGCGCCGAGGCAGCGGGAGCGGCTATCGCGGGCGCGGCGCGGGCAACAAGCAGGCCGGAAGCTGCAGGGAAGACGTACCCTGCCATTTTGAAGAGTGGAGAGGTATCGCGGGTGTGGTGTGGGGACAATGGGTCGGTGGTGGTGGTGTTGGACTATGAAGTGTTGCATCGAACGACCCGAGGACGGTGCCAAGCTTTGGGTCGTCTTATGTCAGCGGGTTTTTCTGGGCTCCATGCTTTGTCGTCGACACGATTGCACCTGCACTGCCAATGGCTTAATGCGCCCCTCTCGCTGCGCCGATTCATGCCACCGGCCTTGGATAGGCTCCTCGCCAGCCCGTCTGCGTTGAGACTCCTCCGCACTATCGCCACTGCTCAAGTACCGCCAACTGCGTGGCTGCACGCTGCCGAGTGCGTTGCCTGCATCTGCCCTCGCCGTAGCTACGCGACTGAACCGCCGGATGGCGATGACGAGAGACCGCGATGGAGGCGCTGGAAGGAGCAAGAAGGGCTGCGTCGCCATGCGAAGGAAAATCTCAAGGTCTTCGGAGAGACCAGGCAGGCTTCAAAACGCATCGAGAGTGTCCAGGACTTGGTACACAGACTGCAAGAGGCGGTGAGGAGCAAGGGGCGCGATCAAGTTCTCAAAGAATGGATATTTCGCACTCGGACCGGCTTCGAGTTGCCTACGGACGATACACCAGAAGCCCATGTCCTCTGGGGGACATTCATCAAGGACCCTCGCGTCGTTGTAGAGCTCCTTGCCTACGCTGCAGACCTTCGCAAAAGAACCGGCCACGTCTATCCGCGCTTGTATGAGCTGTGCATAGCCCACTGGCTACCCAAACCGATGCATCATAGACAGGCATTGGCACACCACCAGTTCATGCGGCGCGAGCTCCAGCTAGGACAACTACCGCTGCAACATTTGACGCGAATCCTCAAAACACGTTTGAAGCCCGCCATGTACGACACCCTCCTGGAAATATACAAGGATAGCAACGAAACCAACCTGTACGATGAAGTCGTTCCCTGGTTGAGACCTTTTCCTGCCTGGGCTCTCGCCTGGCACGCAGCATGCATCTTGAAGGGTGATCTTCCTTCACCTGAGGTCGCCGCCACTCCCATGGTCCGATCATTCATAGCTCACAATGCGGCTTCTTCCATCTCCAAAGTGCGCAAAAATGCTGCCGTTGCTGGCAGTTTGGGACTCGACGACGAAATGGACCAGGCCCTTCTGCGCCGTCTGCGCGGCCAGGACACAGCTCCTGTCCGTTTCGAGGACGCGTTCTGCGCCAGGATGTTCGCTACCAGAGCAGTTCCGCCTGAATCTGTCATCAGGGGGCTAGCTTTGGTAGGCGTAAATGAGATCGGGCCCCTGGCTGTACGTGCTATGGCGTCTAGGACAGATCCCATATCTGAGCTGTCCCAAAGATTCGAAGACTTGAAAGCTTCAGGGATCGTGCTGCAGGGATGTGTCTTTTCGTTAGCCTTGGAGAGTTTCGCGAAACAGAAACAACATTTTTTGGTGCAAAGCATGCTCGAGAGCGACCAGCATCCTGAAGTCTACGATAACGCAAAGCTTCAGAAGGAGCTTCTTGATTACTATCTGGAACAGCGTGACTGGGGCCAGGCCCATCGTACACTGGCGGTCCTCAGTCTTTTCCATCAGAAGCGTGCGACGCGAGCCTGGAACCTGCTACTCCAATCCCATATTGAAAGATGTTCACCGAGCGGTATTGTGCAAACGTTGCAGAGTATGGCTCTGTGCAAAGCCGCTGTGGATTCGACCTCATTGGTCAGGTTGAAGACTGACTTTCTCCCGTCCCGACATCAAGGGCACCGGCCGGGTAGGCGTTCACGTCAAACAGCCGTGACATCTGATAGACCCCGGACATTCGATGATCTACGTTTCGTCGCACGTGTGTATCTGTTCATCCTGGAAAGGGACATGGCATATATCCATCCATTGACGTGGCGTGAGATATTGCGACGTTTTGGGATGGCTTATCGTTTGCGCGAGCTCCGACGTCTTGTCCAATGGCTTTGTTGCTGGTACACACCCCAAGGACAAGAAGTACTCAGCACAGTTCGCGAACCGGTATTTTTAAACCCTGCTATGAAGAGGTTCCGCTCCTTGTTATCCGCAAGAGCGATAGAATCGAGACCATTGGCGACCGGAGATCAGGTGAAAGGTCAGATGCGCAAGAACCATCCTCTGCGACTATTGTTTCCCGATTCTTTCAAACAAGCACTTGTTGTTTGGGGCTTCAGAGCAGGACTTGTCCCCAACGCATCAGTTGAGCAGTCTTTGCTCCCAGGTTCAAAAGACCTCGGTAGAGAAGGCAAGAAGCGTCATCGCCGCGCCCTCCGTCAAGCTAGCATGGTTCAACGCCTAGGTTGGGACTCTGGTCTCAAGATGCTCACGGAACTGCGCGATCTAGGCCTGCATGTTAACTCCTCGCCGGTCACCAAAGCACTGAAGGGGGTGTTCATCAATCTGTTTGGTCGAGGCCGATCTCGGAAGAAGCACAACCGCATGATGCAGGCTGCCAACAAGACTCAATACGGCGAGTACGTCCGGCGAGTGAACGAGATCTGGGGCAGACCGTTGTTCGTGGAGCCACAGATGTACGGCAGATCGAACTTGCATTCTCTTATGTGGCATCCGAGATTCGATCGCGTCGTTCCTAGAAGGAGCCACCTGAAACTCAGGGAGATTGTCTCCGGTAATATGGAGCAAAGTGATGCCTATGCGCAGCGCATCGACCTCTCCCAGGAGCCCGCTTATCCACCGGCAAAGTAACCTCCAGGATACCACCTACAACGGCGACACAGACCGGTTTCGAGCAGCGATGACAATGATCTCGGAACCAGGCTGGCACGGGCTCGGGAGCAGCGTGACATCCTTGCGCAAAGCGCCGACCTCTCAAAAGATCCGGGGCTCCAACAGGTTATCGCCACGTTCGAAGCGAAGACTAGAGCCATGAATCCGTATGCGGTCCCGCGGCGAGAGAAGCCTGCCTCAACCGTGCTCGGATCACCGGCCAAGACCAGTTCCTCGAGCGATGAGGATCGTGAAACTACTACCGGAGAAGCAAAGGACGAGGAGGAGCAGAAGGAGCAGGAGCGACGAGCTTAATCCACCCTTATATATGTAAATTTTTTACCATAGTGTATAAACGCCCAGCAGAAGTAGCTTCCAAGCTCGTACCATAGACACCGCACCGCGCAAATGCAAACATGTACCATAGTTCTGATCGAACCGTCAAGTCCAGAATCCGCTGCCACATGAAGAGTTATGACCGATGTACTGGGCTTTTCACCCAATCTGATATTGCAGTCTCGTTTGCTTACGTTCGTGATAGCTTCACGATGTCCGTCTATAGGATTGGCATCCCGAGCTGCATTGATACTGATAAGATGTCGCGTCGTGCCCAGCATCCAGCGCTGCAAGTCTTCACACTGCAGTAGCTCCTTGCGCGTTTGCGGTTCTATGGAGCCGCGGACAGTTCTATGAACGGGCGTAGGGTAGGCCCAGGGCGCAATCTATGTGAGGAGTCGTGACTATTCCATATCGAGTTCGCAATAGGAACGCATGTGATCTTTCTGGACCATGGTCGAGAGGCTGTTCTCGTTCAGGTGCCTATGTAGAATACAAAGATTGGTATGACACCAGTGCGCCCTTGTCCTCAGGTTACTGTCTGGAGTGGCGAGAGAGACGAGCTTTAGCCACTGCAAGATGTGACTCCTGAACAGTGAGGGGAACTCGATGACGCCAACCACGCCAGGCATCCAAACTTCCTGAAGAGAGTGACTTTGTGGGGCTCCATCTGATCAAAGCTCATGCTAGGCCGCGTTCAACACTTTTCTTTCGAGAGTCATGACGGCTCTGTGGATGGCAGGGAGATGCTACGAAGCGCAGGGGTCTCGCCGCGGAGGCGAGAGGCGGTATGAAGATGCTGGCCAGCTACATTGCGCAAGTGCTTTGCGTTCGTCGATCCAGCTACTCGGTGCAGTAAGCCTTGTCGATCGTGCCTTCGGGTGGCTCAATACGGTATTTGGACGAAGAAGGAGGTATTTCTCGTCTCCCTGTATAATACTACCTGTTTAGGTACCCCAAGCAAGGAGAATTCTCTTACTTGTTATATGTGTAGTGATTACTGAGGCAGAAGCATCTTCGCGGCAGTGGATACCCGGGTTAGTATACAGGTATAGCTCTAAGGATTCCTGTATTTACCGGAGCGGTAGATATTGTAAATACGGTCGTATTTTGATCGACGGGCCAACCCTAAGATTCGTGCGGGAGCGATGTGCTGGCTGCACCATGTTCCCGTTCGAGGCCTATATAAACACACATTCTGTACTCCCTCATGATGACCTCAGCCCGGGCCTGGTGCGCCCTCCGTATGGTTCATAGCCGCTTTATTTCCATCATGTCCCATTGCTAAGGTTGTGCTCGCTTATGACGAAGTTCTCCTACTTCGTATCGCCCCACTTTGTGTCGGCTTCCAATGGTGCCATCAGAGTGCGTGTGGCTGCCACGTTCTCCTATCTCCCATCCCTTATGTGGGCGTCTCGTATTCTTCGACCCAATCATTCCTTACTTTCTATCTAAACTTCTCGGTCGTATTAATCCGCGGTAGCAGTTGCCGTCCACATAGAGCGTCGTGACGATGGTCTGGCCACGCCGCCCGCGCGGCACGCCACCGACTTGTTCCGCCCCTAGCAGTTTCACGGGGCAAGTGTAGCGTACCGATCTGACCCATGGCCTCGACTGGCAAAGTCCCTGAGTTGCGCCTTCGGCTCGCAGCCGGGAGGAGCAATCCACCTTATCCGTCCAGTACCTAGTGTTATGTCGATCGCCTAAAACTCACCTCATTGTCCATGGTATTCGTTTAGGTAGCCTTGCGCACCAGATGTCTCGAGCACAGACTGCTGCGCTTTTTATATACTACAGCAGATAACCAAGTCCCTGGAAACTGGGCCTCGTGTGACTGATCTCCAGATTCAGACTGGGGTGTTATGCAAGTGCCTTAGGACCGGGCACCTACCGTAGTTTCGCACTTCTCGGTCGAGCTACTGCACACTTTGCACCAATGATATAAGCTATACATCTGTTGTGACCCGCTTTTAAGTTCCATTCTGTCTTCTAAAAAGACCTCTTATCAGTAGCTCGACCGAGAAATACGAAATTCCAAGGTACCTACAGGCATACCCCAGGTGCAGCCTTACCCCGACTGGTAGCGCTGCCGAAACGTCTCCCTCAAAGGAACATGCCATGCGCCAGAGAATTGGCTTCGTGTCTGACATGTCACATCTCCAACATGTAAGCGTCTTGGAAGCCATTCAACGGTCGCCGAAGAACGGTGACAGTGCAGGTGCACGATTTCACTTCACGTTTCTGACTCTCCCTGAATCTCTCCACGCCGTCCGTTCGGCACTGCGCAGCTTGGCCGCCCTGCTGGGTCGGTTGGATGGAGTCGATGGCCTTCGGGGAAGTCGGCCCAAGGGGCTGGAGGCGCCCACGATAAGTCATAATAGGTGGGGATCATTGGTAAAGTGGTCCTCTCGAAGGTGGGTCGGCGGAAGCGACGTATGGAGGCAGGATAGGGCAAGGCCCTCTCGATTTCCCATCCTACCTTCATACCGGTGTAGGTGCGCCGCAAGTGCCTTCGCATATCTACACAATCCTCTCGAAGCACTGAAGAACAAGTTGTTAGTGTCTGACCCTTCAATCAGCAACAAGCAATTGGATAGGTAATTCTCGCAGTCCAGACTAACGGCGCCTCCATGCACATCATTCCACGCTGATTTGGCGCCTTTCGTAATTAATCCCTGCTAGTTAGATTAACACACAGCCACACGCCCTATGCCACAACGCCCCTCGTACTTGCTGGCATCGTATGTTTGCCGTTGTTACTGGAATCCAAGAATGTCCGGCCTGCATGCCAATAGAGCTTTTAGAGTTTGGGGTAAGGCATACGCTCGTAGTGTTCGAGATGTAGTCATCTTGCGATCTAAGGCTCCACCCTAGAGGTAAACTAGGGCGATATCCTCAAACAAGAACGAGGACAAGAACGACTCGTGAAGGTGATTAAAGCAATGTTCTAAAATCAACACCTTTCTTGAGAAAGCAAGCGGTCCCAACTAAAGGACGCGATTTTTCTTGACCACTAGAAATAATGAGGATGTCAGGTAGCAAGAGCAGGGTTTCCTAGAATTATTTTTTGAAAAGCAATGCCAAAAAAGCTTCACGAAGGAATTATTATGGGTGATCCCACCCCAGATGGACCGACTCCTTCAGACAGCAGCCCCCCGGGACAGATGAGGCAGTGGTTCGATCTCAAATGAGGTTCATCCGGTTGAGAGGATGCTAACGCTCCAGTGCCCCCGCTAGAGCATCCAGTGGCGTCCATGCAGGAACATGCCGTGAAAGCAAACCTACCAGAATCGTGCCGACATCACACCGAATGCGAATTTTCTGCCGATTACGCAGGTGACAGAACTTAATGTCAAGCGGCTGCGGCACGTGCTTGAAGCTAGTTTCGCGACCCTCTCCTGACCGACCAAACAGCTGGACTTAAGGGTATCAGGACAGGAAATCCCCAGATACAGGAGGACGTCGCTCTGAATTCCCATCGACACCGTACGTGTCGATCATCAACTTCAACCGGAAACCTTGGGCATACCTCAACCGAACCCCAAAGCAACACCAACAAATATTGACGCACCTCACGCAATCTCAAACGCTAGCCCCAAGCTGCTTCGATTCCGGCCCTGTTGCATCCTCGACCCTTTGCGACATTGACCTCTGCGACGAACTTCAATGTACCAGGATCCAACGTCCCGACCTTTTTTACAGACTTATTGTCTTTAGACGATCTTCTATTTTTTTTTAACATAGTGCTATTCTTAATACACATTCGATACCCTCAATGCTAGGCTGGTGAAGCCTCGCATATCAGCCACCACACCACCATGTCGAGACTCGAGCCAGAGTCTGGAATCTGGTATGCCACATGTTGGCTAGTGCTTATAATCCGCCTCGTCTCCAGGAAGCTTCACCATGGCTCATGGAAGGCGCTGGGAATCGACGACTATCTGATCTGCGTTACTATGGTATCTTGACCTTGTGTCGAACATCGTCCCTCCGCTGACATGGCCTCAGATCTCAATGTCTGTCTTAATGGGTGCAATGCACATAGTGGTGCGCAGCAACAGCAACCTCATTGCTCCTGGCGAAGACATTGCTACGTTTTCGGCAGACGAGATACAACAACGGATCTATGGATCCAAGCTAGTTTTGGTGGTGGAGCAAATGCAGTGCATCACCATCTGGCTTGTGAAAGCATGTCTGCTATTGATGTACAGGCGCATGACGTAAGTTCTAGCATTGCTGCGACGTGCATATTGCAGTGCTGACTAGGCCTTTAGAGCGCTTCTACCACAGCACAAGATCGTTATGATCGTCTCTATATATACGGCTCTTGGATTCGTAAGATTACCAAAAATGCGCGTCTCTTTCGGTGCCTGATATCTTGCCACAGGTGGTCATGGAGATCCTCTACCTCGGCGTTTGGTGCCGGCCATTCAATCAATATTGGGCTGTTCCTCCCTCAAATCCCCAATGCTCTGCGGCAACCCACCACCTCATTACGAACGCTATTCTTAACATCTCCTCTGATATCATGATCATTGCAATTCCTATGCCCCTCCTATTCAAGGTCAAGCTGCCAAAGAAGAACAAAGCGATATTGATCGGCATCTTCCTGATTGGAACCTTCGACGTACGTATACACCTCGAGCAGAGTTGACCAAATCTCTAACGATAACAGATTGTCGCAGCTGTCCTGAACAAATACTACTCTTTCTCACATCCCTTCGGCGACGAGTGGACAGCGTGGTACCTCCGCGAGAGCTACACCGCCTTCCTTTGCGCGAACCTGCCCCTTACGTACCCACTCGTTCAACGCATCTTCAGACTAAAGAGCTGGTCGCACAACTCCTACGATGGACGCTACCTATCCGGATCCCTCCAACGATCAGCGTGGCGATCAGGGGCCGTGCGATCGCAACGAAAGTCTAGGATCGGACTGAAGAGCAATCCACAACATGGGGGCATTTCCAAGACCGTTAGCGTCAATGTGTCCAACACCAGGAGCATCCACAATCTAGAGAGAAGCGAGAGCGAAGAGAGGATATATGGGCCACCCACATCACGGATAGAGTTGGAGCACAAGGCACTTGATGGGAGGACAGAGCAACATCTCTGGGTGCCGGGTGTCACGATTGAGATGGGTCCGACTAGCCCGGCGAGTGCGAAGGCGGAGAGCATGACCACGACCGGGAGCATCAAGAGCATGGACGAGGCGCACGTTAAGCAATAGCTGCTTTAACTTTTAATCTATAAACTTGGCCCTTTCAGCAAATCAGTATATTACACGTGACGTCTACCATGCCATCTTACACGTCGTCTTCTCAGTCTACAGTGTGCCATCCAAGGTCTTGTTTCCCACGAAACAACCTCTGAAGAAACCTTCGACACCATCGAAGTCGTCCAACGCTGTGACCTTTGAAATATACTGATCCGGTCTAACAATGAGGACTGCGCCGATGTCTCCATCAATACCGTACTTTTCGTAGGCGTGGCCGTGCCCGTGGTTGTAGTGTCCGTCGTCTATGTATACCTTGTGGAGATCCCGTATCTTCCACTTCCCTGTCACCGGCCAGTAGTATCCGGGTATCTGCTCCTGCTGCGTCTCTAGAAACTTGCTTTTTAGGACCACAATTGGCTCGATGAGATCATCAATATTTTCGCTGGCAGGTGTGAAGGTACGAACGAGAGGTTCGAGGAATTGAGCAAGCTGCATACGTAAGCTCCCATTTCAACAAAGTCTTGCTCGCTGTCTTACCTTTTCTAGTCTCAATTTGTGGTCTGGGTTATTTATGTCGCCAGCGAAAATAACGATGCGCCACCGCCCATTGCTCTGCAACACGCGCTGCAACTGCATCGCCTTGCAGTCGCAAAAGCGTATAACCTGGGCGCTCGGGAAGCGCATACCGACGGGGCACCCTTCCGCTAGCTCTTGCCTGCTGCCGTTCGCATCCGTCAACTCCGAGTCATCGTATTGCGCTGTGAAACCAGCCGTGTACCGACCGCTCTTGACGAAGTACTCTGCGAACTCGCCAGGCCGCTCCTCCTGGGTGGAAAACTTCTTAGAGAAGACTCGATCGAAGGCGATCAGGTCCGCGGCAGTCTTCGTGCGCTCGAGTACATACGTGCGTAGTAGCGACTGCGGTGATAGACCACGCAGGACAGACGCTAGCTTCCAGCCAAGATTGTACCCGTCTTGCAGAGAGACGTTCATGCCTTGGCCTGCCTTGGGTGAGTGTGTGTGGCATGCATCGCCCGTCAGAAAGACGCGATGGCCTTTGTGGAAGTGGTTGGCTATCCGTTGGCCTATGCTGTATGCGCTCCACCAGAATGTATCGGCGAAGTCCATCTTGTATGGGGCGAATATCTTCTTTGCCGTGTTTTGAAGATCTTCTAGCTTGACGTCTTTCGCCCGCGAGCCGGGGGGTAATTGGATGTAGAAGCGCACAAGCGAACCGCCTTCACGCGGAATGATGAGGATATTGCCAGACGATGAATGCAACGTGCTTTTTCTGCGTATATCCGGGAAGTTTGTTTGAGGGTATATATCCATGACGCCCCAGACCGTGTCGGTAGTATCTCCGACCATCTCATAGCCTAGGCTCTTGCGTACAATGCTGTGAGCACCGTCGCAGCCCTGTCTATGTTAAACCTCCATTGACCAGCAGGCGTTAGGCGCATACTTACTATAACGTACTTTGACAACCATGTTTCTTCTTTCCCGTCCTTTTCTGCGACAACCTTGCAGCAGTAACTATGCGGATCCCCTAACAGTGCTTCATCGACTTCCACCTTCTTGATCTCCCAACCATACTCAATCCTCTTCTCACCACCACAAAGCTCATCCATCTTCCCCAGCATCAGATCATTCATCCTCGCCTGGTTCAAAATGACATGTGGCATGTGGCTCAGTCCGTTTTCCGTATCCATTGCTCTGCTCTTCCGTACAATACCCCCATTCCCATCATCACCCCAGAAGCATACTTCCAAAATGTGATAGGCCTCACGGAGCAATTCTTCAGAAAGGCCAAACGATTCGTAGATCTCGACGGTCCGGCATTGCACGCCGTCCGCTTGGCCAATTTCCATGGGGCCGGCGCGTCGCTCGAGCATCGTAAAGGGGATGCCATAGCGGGCAAGCCAGGTCCCGGCGAATATGCCGGCAGACCCGGAGCCGCATATCAGGACATCGGTTTTGTTGACCATCTGACAAGATGTTCCAGAAACAGCGGAAAAGACTGGCTAAGGCAAGACAGAGGAGAGCGAAGCAGGGTAACTTCGCAGGACGATACCGATTTTCCAAACACTACATTGATTTCAAAGATATATCGTGACAGCTTCGTACGAACTTGGGGATAAGCTTTTGGTGGTGACGTGGCTAATAGGTGCCGAAGCGGGGCCCCGCGTTGGAATTAAGTCTTACGGTTACTACCTATGGTAGGTAGAAGAGTGGGACGTCTGGCGAAGAGTGTCGGCCTGCCGAGCGCCGAGAACACTATCATAGATACAGAGATTTCAATCAACTATAACTCTATTAAATAACGCCGAAATTAGTAGCTTTTTAAATAATATTAATCTCTTACTTCTACTTATTCTTCCTAGCTTACTTACTCTAATTATTTATAACGCTAGTAAAGGTCTAAAGGTAGCAGTGCTTACTACACCCTTACAGTAGATTTTTATAGAACTACACCTACGCGCTGAAGTTAATAGTACTTTAATAATTTATCTAAAATATATAAGGGTTATTAGACTAAGGGTAAATTAACTCTCTAGAATTTAATATAGCCTACCTAAGTAGTGCTACATTATTTTCTAGGTAGGTAATACTTTGTTTATAGTAATATTACTATATTCTAGATAACTCTATACTCTACCTTCTTTTATAATATTTTTTTAGTATTTTAAACTGTAAAGACACGCCTAACTTCCTACCTTACTATAGATTAGTAGTATAGTAGGTAACTATACTAGAGGTGCTAATATAGTTACTATTAGAACGTGTAGAGAAAGTAGCTTTGCGCTAGAGTAAATTACTCTACTATAATAGCAGCTATAGATTATATAAACACGCTTAATTAATGTACTGTTGCTAGTTACCCTACTATAACTCTAGAATATATAATATGACTACTTTATAGTGGTCAGGTGGGCAGTGTGGTGAGGGGCATGACGACGGTGTTCGGGCGCTCGGCAGGCCGACACTCTCGCCAGACGTCCCACTACTTTACCGCATTTAGACCCTGAAGGATTGCTTACGTAAGTAATATTTGTGGCAGGAATGGTAGCAGCGTCGTGTGATCTATAGACTTCTTACAGAGCGTGCGGAAGAACACGGAGTATATAGAGTGTGTCATAAGCGTGGTACGTGCGGTAGGTATTAGCCTAGAACGCATGCTACGCCTACCTATGCCTAAAAATAAACCTTTTTGCGACATAGCGTGGTTACAATACGGTAGAAATGAACTGATCGTTGGAGAAGCGTGA
The DNA here is from genome assembly GCA_015832175.1 of Paraphaeosphaeria minitans. NCBI lineage: Eukaryota > Fungi > Ascomycota > Dothideomycetes > Pleosporales > Didymosphaeriaceae > Paraphaeosphaeria > Paraphaeosphaeria minitans. The sequence goes on along the minus strand of WJXW01000004.1, from coordinate 711,744 downwards.
ATAATGCTATGAATACTGCTTATTAGGGGAACATACCGTACAATATCTAAGGAAAGATTGATAGTCTAGATCCTATCCCACGTAATTCCTATTGTCCAGCTGAAGTACGATCGAATCGCAGAAGCTGACCGCGGACAAGGACACCACATTGTAATATTATCACGTCTGAAGCATAACACTGTGCAAAAGATGTTCGTTTCCAGATCAGAAGCTCACGAAATACTTGATAGCGGAGCCCCTGCCACTCAAACTCAAACCCCGGCTAGCACTCCGTCTCCCAGCTCAGCAACAGCTACTCAGTCAGGCACGACAACCCACCAACGGGAGCTCCACCACACCACGGCCATCCCCGCTCACTCACCCGATAATTTCCCAATTCGCACCGTACACATTGTCCGCCGACGTCTTGCCCCCAACAGCGTTCCACGGCGCCTCGAACAGATCCAGACTATACGCCCCACCGACACCGCATCCGGGGCACTTGTCCACGATGGTAGCCTCGCTCGTGCGCCCATCCGGCGCCGTCAGCCGGACCTTCTTGCCGCAGTAGCCGGCCCAGCCTTTGACGTTGGCATCGAGCGAGACCATCCATGAGTTGGGGTCGTTCTCGAGGTAGCGCGGATCGGGGCCCGCGGAGGCGCAGGCACCGTAGTTATTCGTGATGTGGCTGTAGGAGTAGTTTGTGACGGCGGAGAAGCGGATGTTGGAGTGGGTTTCGCCAAGGATGCCGGCTTCGGTGAGGGTGGAGTTGTCGATAAGGGGCTGTGCGTGCTTGGGGAGGGGGTTGGCGGTTGTTAAGAGGGTGAGGAGGGAGAGCATGGGGATGATGACGGAGTGCATATTGGCAGGGGAGGTTTGGGCCTGACGCTGTTGGAATGAGTAGTGTCCAGGAAACAGTCTGAAAAGGGGTTAGATTTAAAGTCACACCATGAAACAAACACGTACGCTGAATGAAGGATCAAATCGAAGAGTCGATTCGTAGTTTCTGTAAAAGTCAAAGTGGAGAGCTCTCAGATTCGGAGAAGGTTGGAGTCCCAGAGATCGTAAGAAATGTCAAATGTTTCCAGTGGACTGTGAAGTTGTTGTCTCAAGATGTTTCCACGACTGAAGCAGAAACCCTTCCTTTTATCCCCCTCTGTACATCCTACATCGGCTTCACATTTCTCTCAGCCGCGGCTTTGTCCAACCCTCGAGCCATCATGGTGGCAGCTAGCAATCGCAATAAACTGTCGAAAACAAGGTGAGCAAGTTGTTCAGAAGAGCCAGCGCATCACGAAGACATTTTGGATGAGCAGGGTATTCGCGGCTTTGCGAATGGGATGTCAACTTTGGCTTTGACAACAAGAGGGCGATGGAAAAGGCAGCTCAGCCCAGTGGCACAAGGGCCGCGGACAACCGCAACAGTCGGTTTTGACGATGACGCTTTCGACACGATGTTGGCGAATGCCAGCCGATAGGCCATGGGGACGAGCCAGAGCTACTGGCTGTGTGGATGGCAAACGAACTGAGCGTCTACGTATGGAGCCGGTGTAGAACGCATGGTAGTATGCGGTTTCTTTCGAGCCAGATGGTCCAATAGCTCTGAGTAGAGAAACAACGGCATATCAATCGCGCTCGAAGCGACGTTGGACAGTAACTCCAGCTCAGTGGTAGGCGATCGGGCGAGTGAGGTAAGTAATGCCGCAAGCAGGTACTATAGGGCACCATGCCCTTCACACTCGAGCGCCGTTGTCCAACTCGATGAAGCAAATCAAAACAAGACTGGAAAAAGTTGTAGGAAGGAAATTCTAATTCCGCTATATTACATACTCCATGCCATTGAGGCCCCCATATGTATACTCGGGAACCTCTCGAATATTTTGATTCTGTTCATACATTTAGCATCGTTCCCGTATCTCCACCTCGCCCAGACAGTGCTCGCCCAGTAATGGCTCACGCATCCCGCCGTTGTGCATAGTAGAGCGAGAAGTATCTCAGACCCGGCAAATGTAGCTGCAGGAAGGCGGGAAGAAGATCTCCTCCTTGGGAGCAATGAGACCGTGCCAGGCGACTCCTCCCATGCATCCATCGTTCCTACGCGTGCAAGTCAGCATATTGTTCGCATAGCCAGCACACATGAGCGAGGGTTCACTTGCTCGAAGAACCAGCACGTTTTGCAGTTTTGATTTACCGCCCGATGGGACTTCACCTCAGCGTCCGGGTGGATCAAGCCGCAAGTGTTGGCCACCAGGAAGGTGAAGCTATCGGGGGTGGTGGTCAAGTAGGCAATGCCGCAGGTCTTACTAATTCCGTCACCGTCGACGCCTTCGTTGGCGGCGCGGCGGTCGATGGAGTCAATGACAGGGCGCTGCGACGCGGACATCGAGTTCATCAATGACCGGGTGCTGAGGGTCGCGGACATAAAGCTCGTCAATAACTGGGCGCTGAGGATCGCGCTTGTCGATGGAGTCAATAACCGGACGCTGCGGATCGCGCACATCAAGAGACTCGACGACCGAACGCGGTGGAAGAGCCGTAGCCGTAACCGTAGTCACCCCAGCGAGCACGGAAACAAGGCAGAAGAAAAGACGAGCCATCTTGCCAGATCGATAGAACGGCGAGTCTCTGACGAAGTGGGTGTCTGGATCAGTGAAATGGGGAAGCCCCTGCAGGAGTGGGTGTCGTGAGTGGTGAAGTGTACTGAGAGTGTTCGGGGGGGGGGGGAGGGGCTGTCTTTATGTACCTGGGCAGAGGAGCGAGGAGCGATTGAAGGTGGCAGGTGGTGCCGCTGGAAATGGCAGCGGCGGTGGGAACGCACAAACGCACGCGCCCGTGGGTCAGGTGCGTCCCTGTTCACTTGAATTGGGTCTGGAGGCGAGCTCAGGTCGTTCCTTTCCAACATGAATGGGCCTTGTCGACGGCGTAGATAGACCACACACACACACACACAGAGCGAAGTTAAACGAAGCAACAGAGAAAAGGCCGTATGTAGTAACCGCGTGTGAGGTAAAACATCACGTTATCAACTACTTGTCTGCGTATCATTGCAGCAACCCGAGCGCCCTTCCCTATCCCCCGGCAGTCCAGATCAAGAAAAATATGTCCCTCACACCCACCAATACACCGCCTCATACCAAGTGCTAGTGCTGCAGCCTCGCCGCGAGCGTCAATGAAAGAGAACACCAAGCAAACCTTTCAATCGAGCATCCAGCAGAAAGGACCCTGCCGCCTTTTGGCACACCACGACCGCACCCAGCTCCGCGATGTGCAAAGTGCAGGCGGATGCGGCTTCCGGCCCAGAATCTTGAGCTAAGGCAGGCCAGGGAAGTGGGTAAGGATACCAAGGGCGTGAGTCGATGGAGAGGAACAGCCAAAGACCTAAGTAGATGGAGAGGCACGACGGACCATGGATCGATGGCAATCTGTAACAGGAAGCAGAAGATTTTCATCGACCATTAATTGGGGACAAGGGACCAAAGACGTCAGTCAATGGTAGTTGCGCAGCTAAAGACGTGAGTCGGAGGAGGTTGGCGAGGGAGGGAGGGAGGGAGGGAGGGTGAGGCATGAGAAGAGAAAAACCACGTTAGCACGGCGGTCACTGCAATTTGGGGAAAAAGGCAGGTTTGGAAGGTGGGTGCCCAGGTGAAGGTGACAGCGAAGGTGAGGAGATGGGTTGTCGGGCGACTGTCGGATAGGAAGGAACAAGTGCACGTCAGCGCAGGAACCTCAAGAACGGAGCCTACATATAGGATGGCATCAGTATTGTTAATTTTCTGCATGTGCACAAGCAGCAGGCTCAGCTTGCAGCTCCGTGCGTCCCACGCACTGCTGCCGCAACCGGCGTGATACAGGTGCTATTCAGCTCCGAGATTCGTCTCGCGTCTTGAATCGTTGAACGTCGGTTTTTGACAGTTCCCGTCCAGCACCAGCTTCTTGTAGGGGCAGTCACCAAGATGGTTGTTCTGCTTCCCTTATCGTCGCGCAGCGAACCACTCGTTGGCCTCGGCCCACTGCTTCTTCTCCGACTCCTTCAGCGCATTGCCCGAGCTCTTCACTCCATCGTAGACTGCATCCCATAGCTCGCCAGCACTGTGGAGGTCACCGGCGAGGTCAGTGGCCTGGGGGAAGTATCGGTCGGCCGCCGTCTCGCGAACGCGCTCCTTAGTCTCGGTCGCGGTGGGGTCCTTATCAGTGTACAATTCATCGAGGTACGACTTGATGGCGATGCTAAGCGCACAATTGTTCGACAGGAGGAAGGGAAGACTGCTGTGTTAGGATGACCGTGCAGGTAGTATTCAGTGTGAACTTACTCCATGGCGATCTCCGAAAGGTTTGTCAGGTCACGCTTGGCGAAGGCACCCATGAACATGTGCGTTGCAGCAACCTCGACCAGATCGCGGAGAGTTTGGCGTACAAGGTTGACAATGGAGCCGTAGGCCAGCAAGTGCTGGCTGAGGGGTCCCGTAAATCCGATAGCCTTGTGCCGGAGGTTGCCAAGTCCTGCTACTCTTGACACAAGGAGGTTGAACTGTCTGTCCCTGGCTGCTCGCTGTTAGTCGTTTTTCTTCATATAGTGGATACACGTACTCTCGCCGCGCATGGGGGCGCCGTTGTAAGGGAACATATCAAGGTCCCAGTTGAGAACACCCTGGCGGATGAGCTCGATTGCAACAACCGTACCCTCTTCCAACTCTGGCTTGCCCTTGAGCGCTGTGATGGCAGTCTTCAAGACCTTACCCCATGCGGTCAGATTGTGGTTGTTGTCGATATATTCTCGTAGTGCGAGGAATCGCCAGATCGAGTTGTACAAAACCTCATCTGTCGTGGTGAGGGGCTATGAAGAGTTAGCGAAGGCCCGGCCATGGGTGAATGTGCTTACGTTGTTCACATCCTTTTTAGACACGGACTTTGTAACGAAGTCGGAGTCCTGGAGAGCTAGGATCGCAGAGCCGAGGCGACCGGCGGGCTTGACAGATCAGCATCGATACATCAAGTGGACCAACACCTTGGATACCTTGTACTTGGACACAACATCCTTGAAGGTGGCTTCCTTGACATTCCAGGTGTCCACACTCTTGCGCCACTCTGGCAGACCGTTCATGCTGATGGTAGATGCTTGGTGCTTGCCAGTTTGATCCACCCTAAACCAGCATTTCAGGTCAATATCCTTGTGCTGGTACCAGTTGTGAAGTGACGAGGATAACAAATTGATTGCCGTTGTGCGTAGGGGGGTAAGCTTGGTGCTGACCAAGTCGTGGTACGCAATGCCATCTCCACCGTCAATCGGTGGTGCCTCCACGATCTCACTAGCCGCTCGCCAACTGAGGACGCGCGAATTGATCAAGCCCCTCGACATGTAGTAGTAGACCTCGTCCGGTAATCGCTGCCCTATGAATTCGTACGAATCGTTAGGAAGCTGCCCCTCAAGCAAGGGTTGGATCTTTCCATCAGTCGTGAGGATGGGATGATGCTTCACGGCGAGGCGAGCCTTGCGGTACCTATCCACATAGTTCGTTCGTTGGAAGATTGGATCATCCCGGTTGTTCATCACTACCGCATGGCCTGACCTGCCCTGACTCATGATCATCTCAATAGCTCCGCTGATCTTTGACATCTTGTTCCTGCTGTTGGGGCCATCCAGATTGGGCAGTGTAGGCAGGAAATGACTGCCAGCGAGCAGGCACGCGTCGACGAAGGTGTCGTCCGCGATGTCGGCGTTTTGCACGTACTTTCTCAGGTCAGCAACGCATTTCCCGCGCTTTATCCACTTGAACACGCCCTCTTCGAGATCCCACGAAGTGATAACTCGGTTGCAGTCGAAGAGGAGGACTTCAGACGATCCGGAAATAGCTTGGACTTTCTCTTCCCTGTCAAGATAGGACAGCTACCTGGTGTAAGTACATAGACTGAAGCAATGAGGATGGGCACTGACCTGCGCCCAAGCGCTGTACGGTGCGACCATGAAGGGAATCTTCTTCTTGGTCAAGACGGTCTGAAGCGCACCAAAGAGATCTTCGGGGGTGACGTAGGCTACTGACTGTCAGCTTTATCTAATAGACATGTGCGTACGGTTGACCTACGGGATTGGCCAAACTTGTGGACCGACTTCTCCGCCTCGTGACTGTCGTACAAATGCCAGGCATTCGCGTTGACTGCCGCACCCTCCTGCCTCGCCCTGAACGGGTCATCCTGTTTGGCAATGTCGAGGCCGCTGAAAACGAAGAACGGCTCTATTTGTAGCTGGGCGAACTTGTTGAGATCCTCTTCAATGTGCAACCAGAAGCCGAGCGGTAGACCGCCCAATGCAGGTACAAGCGGCTCGGAGATGCTCTTGCGATTGAGAAGGCGGTGGTCGAGGTAATGGGCCGCTTCGATGCCGACGCGAAGACCGCGCAGGTCTTCCAGCTGCGACGCTTCGCCGATTGTGTTATTCCATGTGTGGAAGTCGCGAATCATGTTGCGCGGTGCGGAGAGGGCGCGGGGGTTTCGTCAGTGTGCGCAGGAGGCTGTGGGAGCGGTGCGCCCCATGCAAGGGAAGCGGGCGGCTGGGATGCGAGAAGTATGTCCCCCGGTAAGAGGAGGGATTTGAGAAGAAGGATGCGACGAGCGGTGGTTTTGCAAGTTGTTTATGGTCGTGAGACCCTTGAGCTCCAAACAATTGCACCAGCTCCCGCACTACCTACGCCTGGACCGTGCATTTTGACCTTACCACAAACGGCCAAGTGTCAGCGGGTGCCCCTCCATTGGCCATTCTGTATTCCACAGACTTGCAGTCACCGTGCTATCTCGGAAATCGTGTAGTCTAACAAGTATTTTGCAGTTTGCTTGATCTTCAAGTCGCATTGTAGGGCTTTTATCACTGAGATCCGTAGTAAGCAACGTCTTGCTCATCGCCCAAGCTTCAAAGGAGAATCATCTCCAGTGCCCTACCTACCTACATAAGCATATGAGCATCTGTCTTATATCTTATCTTACCTAACTTTGCCATCTCTCAAAGCTACACAACAATCACATCAAACCTCAAGATGTCAACGACAGACCCACAAGACGCCGACATACCCATAATCGACATATCCTGCTCAACTCCGGATGTTCCCCAACAAGTCCTCTCCGCTGCCTCAACCAACGGCTTCCTCTTCGTCAAACAAGACGACTCTCTCCTCCCCCAAGCACAAATCGACGCCATGTTTTCCCTCGCTGCCCACTTCTTTTCCCAGTCCGTTGCCCAGAAGTCCACACACACAATCCACTCCGCAGCCGCCGGCGGCACAAACCGCGGCTGGGTCACCATGGCCGGCGAAGCGCTCGACCCCTCCCACCCAGGCGATCCCAAAGAAGCATTCAACATTTCACCACCCCATCCAGTGCTGCAGCCCCTGCCTCCCCCACTCTCGGACTCGTCCGCCGAGATCAGCAAGTTTCTAGCCTCGTGCCATGCAATCTGCAGCAGGATCCTCACGATGCTGGGCACGGCGCTGCAGATGGGAGAGAAGGAGGGAGGGGAAACGTGGTTCGTGGACCGGCACGACGAGTCGCAAGGCCCCAGCGGCACCATCTTCCGCATGCTGTACTACCCCCAGACGCACGCCCATGGCGCACCATCGACTTCATCGATCCGCGCAGGCGCGCACTCGGACTACGGCAGCATAACCCTACTCTTCCGACTACCCGGCCAGCCTGGACTCGAGATCCTCAAGCCCGACCAGGTGTGGGCGCCTGTGCCTGTCAACCCCTCCCCTGACCTAGCCACCCCGCCCATACTGGTGAATATCGGGGACTTGTTGAGTTTCTGGACGAACGGGATGTTGAAGAGCACCGTGCACCGTGTGACTTTTAGCGGTGGGGAGGAGCGGTATAGCATGGCTTACTTTTGCCATCCGTTGGATTCGGCGAGGCTGGAAGCTGTCCCGAGTGAAGTCATCAAGGCGTTTGGGCATAAGGGGGCGGAAGAGTTGAAGAGTCAGAGGGAGAGGCTGGGGCTGGGTGGGAGGGGAGGGAGCGAGGTGTTAACGGCGAAGGAGCATTTGGATCGGAGATTGAAGGTTACGTATGGACTGAAAGACTGATAGGTGCGAGGGGTTCGCTTGAGGAGGAACTTGAACAATACTTTCTCCTTGGACAAGCAGAAGAAAGGACTACTATTTCTCGGATTCCCAGGACGGAGAGACCATTCTGTAAGATTAGTACCGGGCAGCAAGGGAAGTATGGTCATCGTAATGAAATGTATTTGCACCTATGGTGATCGAACGCCTCGCTATGCCGTGTGTACGAACGCCGTTGGTATGCCTCGCTCGCTTTACAAAACCAGCCTCATTGTTACTCAAAACGACAGATCTCTCCATGACTATGACTTCCTCCACATCATCTTCTCTTCCTACTCGCTCTAACCATGCTCAGTGAAGTATCACTCAGCGCATCCTTAACAACCCCTGTCTCTTGAATCGCAGGGGACTCGGTCGCGAGATTGCCCCCAATCGCTCGAATCATTCTCTCCCTAGCCCTCTGGGCTCCGGGTGAGTCCCACCCGAGCATCTGACTGGGCTCCGGCGGCTTGAAAGCTTCTAGCAAATGACCATCTTCCTCGCCCATCTCCTCTTCTTCAACGACCTTGGCCGAAGATGGTCGGGAGAGCGGGTCATCAGCAGTCGACGTGGTTGAGCGTCCAGACTGCGCACGGCCCAGCGGGCGCCGCCTTCGTCGACCCTTTTCTTCTTCCTTCTCCACGGGAGCAGACATTTTCCGGTTCGCGAGTAGCTTCGACATGATGTCGGAATAGTCTTTCTCAGGGGGCGGTGGGATCGGTCCCTCGGCCGGGGCCTCGGTTGGAGACTCGGTGTCAGGCGGTATGACGGAGTCTGGGGAAGGCTGCCTAAAGGGCCTAGTGTTCCGCTGTGCCGGCGCCGGCTTCGCGGGTGGGTCAGCTGGTTTGGAGAAGCCTGTTGAATCGGTGGACGAAGTAGAGCGCTTGCGTGGAGAGTTTACGTCCACGTCCTGTAAAGGTAGTGAGGCTGTGCCGTCATAGCTTCCGGTAAATTGCGCATCCTGTTCAAATTGCAAGCTAGATTGTTTAGATTGAGTGTTAGTTGTATTTGGATTCGTGGACGAGCCAGTAGTCGAAGGAGTTGAAGGCCCAGACACTGACAGCTCCAATATGCCCGGACGTCGAGAATTGTTCCGCTCGAGAGGTCGGGTGATTCGGGCCTTCTTCTGCTGTAGCTTGATGCTGTCTTCTTTTGAAAGAGGCGCAGTGGGCACAACCTTATTCGAAGAATCATTCGGCTTCCGTCTTGGCTGCGGTTGCTGTAATGGAACAGCCTTGACTGGATATGCGTCATAAGGCTGAGCCTCAAAGCTTGTTATGCAAGCCCATAGCCAATCCGCATGCACTGCAGGTATGCATTTGTTGGCGGCATATTTCAATTTATCACGGTTCGGCTTGTCATTGCGGCAGACCAAGACCGATACTTTTGGCGACAGGATTTCGTCATATGTTCCCCCTACAACAATTAGCGACAATCACGATACAGACAAGAGTTAGTTCCGTACCGAACATCGCCACCGCCTTCGTGACATGCAACAATTCGATCCCTGTGAAGCCTGTAGAGTTAATTGTAAGACCCGCCAACCCTGCATAAGCTTAGCAAACTAACACATCATCCGAAGAGGAATCAACGTACTACTAACGTTGAGTTTATCGAAAGGCTTACACAGAACGAAGTCTGTGGGGTCCACTAGGCATTTCCCGTGGAGGCAGCGCTCGACCCACCAATTGGTCACCACCGACATGGCTCCGGCAGCATCCGGAAGTGATGTGAGGTTGGGCTGAACATCATGAGGCACTAACACAAAGCCTTCTCCGAGGTCATCCGCAGCAAACTGCTCTAATTCCGCTGCGTCACAGACCACCACAGCTCCATTGCTGTCTAGATGCTCTCGTAGGATGTTGGTCTACTTCTGAGTAAGCGCTGGGAAGTAGTGTAGCTATTTTGTCAGCAGATACATACTTTGTTCTTATCAAAGCCGCGTAGATGGACTACTCGGCCTGCGAATATTCCATCGTGGTCATCTGAGAAAGGGCCGCGAGGGCGCGACGCAGGGTCTTTCCTTGGCTGCATGCAATCGCGTGACTCAACGACTGGCACGGTACAGTGATCGATTTCGGGCCGAGGGTCTGGATGAGCGATACTGGCTTCGGTCCAGTCGTCTCCATCGTCAGGTTTCTTCTCCAAGCCTCCGGAGGTAATCCCAGCCCATAGTGCTTCCGCCTGTCCATTCAAGCGGGTACTTGCAGCACGTCGCAGCTTTCGTCGTGATGGATTCGTGATGGGTTCGATTTGCTCAGCCGCTCGCATACGCTTCCCAAGCATGGGCGACGTACTCGTACGTCGATCCCAGGCCCCTACACCTCGCTCTTCCACCGCCATTGTAGGATGATAATAAGCCTCATCTAGAGCCATGCCACGTTCACAGCTCTGCTCGAACCACTCCCATGTGACAATCTTCATACGCCAATTGACGGCATGCTCATACTTGCTTCCCGATGGACTGGCGGCGACAAGATGCGTGACGGCTTTTGTTAGATCGCCGTGGTACTCGGCGCCGTTTTTCATGGCCGTTTCTTGTATGTATTTGCGTTGTTCGGCTGTTCAAGAATCAGCATGTGACTCTCCGACGGGCGTGGCGATGGTACGGTTGTCAAAGCCCGTCAGGCATATCTTGAGGCCGTAGAAGGTTGGCAACCTCCACTGCTCCTCGACTTCTAAGGTGTTTACGTCCTCGCCTGTCATCCAGACCTTCTGCACTGCATGTATCCATGGTGGGAAAAGGACCTTGACGTCTTCGCGGGCTTTTGCGACATATCGATACTTGGCGCTATTTGCGTTGCCGACTATGAGATGGGTAACATCTGAGGTAAGGTCGAGTTTGATTTGGGCGCCCATCTGCGCGCCAATGACGGAGAGTTCTGTCTATGGTGTTGCATTAGCGACGATGGCGAGACTCGAGTCGGTGGAGCGGGATGCGTACACGCTGCTCTGGGGCGACGGAGGTGAAGCACAGAATGGTCCCGGCGAGGGGCATCTGGCCGGTGCCTGCTCCTCGTCAGCCAGTCATCGATATGGCATGCTGTGAATCGTCCTTTACCGTATGCCCCGGCGGTCGTGCTCATTGTGCAAAAAGATGCATGGGGTGGCTCATCACGTCGCGTGCCAAAGGCCGTTTGAACTGTCGTGTCGCGTCGGGCGCCAAGGGCACGCGTTGCGGGGGCACGTGATGGCTTGAAATCATCAATGTTCCAGAGGCACGTGATGGTCTGGAACAATTATTGTTCCAGCAGTGTCCGGGGGCACATGATGGCGTGGGATCATGTCCCACGGCACGTGATGGCTTGGAATCATCAATGGATCCATACTATCCCAGCACGTGATGGCTTGAAACCATCCATGTTCCGGGGGCACAGGGCACAATCAAGCGAGATCTCGCCGCTCAGCCTCGATTGCGATGTCCAGGACGTGCCTGTTTGCTACACGCCCCCCCTTACGCACTGTTGCAATTGCTTTGATTTGATGACGACGATCCAGGACTACTGCGCACAATTGTCATTACGAGTCGTCAAGGAGGTTCCCTTCTCCATCTCAGGCTGATGATGCCCGAGAGCGCAGCACGTCGCCGAGGATTTTGGATGTCGATCTCCGCACGCCTCGTATCACTGGATCGGTATGGGGCAGCCTATTCGAGATGTCCAGGCCGTCCCTCTCTTACGCCATCTGGCTATCTGCCAAGATGTGGTCGCCCAACCTGGCCTCGTCAAGCCCGGATATGAAATGTGATTTGCCATCACTCGCAGGCCAAATCGGTACGGGAGCCCAGCGTGGCTCAGTCAGATGTCTTCGTCAGCCAGGAATCTCGACCCGCGCAGATGCAGATGCAGACGCACACACACGCACACGCACACGCACACGCACACGCGGAAGCAGCATCGCCACGGCGACGGCGTCGGTGGCAGGAGTGGCTTCCGATGCCATCCCAGAGGCCCAAATGAACGAGGTTGTCTACCTACCGTAGCCATGGCCGCAGCTTGCACGTCGAGTGCCTACAAGCAATCCGGCGCTAGCCCGGAGACGCTGGCACCAAGCAGACAGTGCGCGCGCGCTTGAAATCTCAACCTGTGACGTACTGCTCTTGAGTCTTTGCACGGTTATCCGGCGCCTTCATCTGCGGCCATCTCGCGCTTGCAGCAAAAAAAAAGACGCACAATGCCTGCGTCCGCAGTGCATCCATGATCCGCCGCTGCCAGTGCCGTGGTGTTCTGGCACCTCACAGATCCTGACGCGGCCACAGCCCTCAGCGTCCCTGCCTTTTCAACCCCACACTGCGTCATCCATCCTGCATCCTGCGCGACGAACAACCTGTGCCCTGGTTCCAAAAAAGACGTTTCCAACGGGCCCAGTTTCGGCGTCCCTTTAATTGCACGCCCTGGTCATCCGATGCGCCGTCTGACGGATGCCCTTTCGTCGCCAACTCATCACTCAACCCAAGGGTCTACCTACCCGCACGCTCCCGCACGCTTCCGCACCCGCCGCCTGATCGCTGCACCAACTGCATCTTCTGTCCTCCATAAAACCGAATAGCACCACGTCTACGGCGCTACCCTGAGTACATTTCGAGGTGAGTCCCTGTCTTATTTTGTTTGGGCCCCTTTGTTCCGCAAGGAGCGTCGGACTGCAACCCCTTCCCAAAACATCCTCTACCCCAGGACATGGCATTGCAACCGTAGCCAGCATCTCCTTTGTACACCGCTCTGCACTTTGATGAGCTGTCGCACAAACAAAACCCGCCATCCTGCCCACACATGCTTGCTCCTCTCGTCAACGTACCTGTCCCTTGCCCACGCAGCTACTCCCTCGCCCACGCAGCTACTCCCTCGCCCACGCAGCTACTCCCTCGCCCACGTACCTGTCCCTCACCCACGCAGCTGCTCCCTCGCCAACTCCTCCATGTCTTGCTGTCCCATTGTAGCCCTCGGCCCCGTCTGAACGCACCGCTTACCCGCCATGACAGCTGCTGGAGAATACCTCCCCATCTACACAGACCGCGGATACCTTTCGTACATCCCCGACCACCTACACGACCCAGAAAGTACACGTCGCCGCCTCTTCCAAGGCCGCAATCGTAGACCCCACCGCATTCACATTGCCCGTGTGGCACCCGATCCGCTACTCTTCAGACGCCACTCTACCAGCAAATCCTACATATTCGAAAAGCTGGCAGGCCCACGCGACAACGCCAAACGTTTCCTTCGGTCCTTCATTGACTCGCGCTCTGCGAATCCTCCCCCGTCGCCCGACGTTGGCACCACTCCGCGATCCTCGACGAGTAGTGCGAGTACTCCCAACGCGTCCCCACCCGAGAGTAGGAGGTGGTCAGCAGTGACCGGCGAGATGAGATCCACCCCGAGAGGCTCCATTGGCCTCGGCGCCGTAGGCGGCTCTCGGCCCGCATTGGTGGAGGGCCATCGATCATCTGCGAGGTCTTCAGTCAAGAGCATGATGAGCAGTAGTGTAAAAAACCTGGCCGAGGAGAAGCCATTGGCGTCTGGGAATGGTATCAGTGTTGGTGTCGCACTCACCGAACCTGTCCTCTTCCTGCAGGGCTTCGAGCAGTCTGATTCGTCGGATCGTAGCACAGCAATGCTTCGTGGAACCCTCAACCTCAAGGTCACGAAACCGACCAAGATCAAGGCCATCACGCTCAAGTTCCGTGGGAAGGCTCTCACGAAATGGCCCGAAGGTAAGCGAACAATCTGCGAACATGGAAAACATTCTCATACCCACAGGTATTCCTCCCAAGAAGACCGAGTTTGAGGAAATTGACACCATCATGAGCCACACATGGCCTTTTTTCAACGCCCAATTCCCTACTGCCGAAGCTGGGACAGGCGCGGATCAAGTGGAACCATTTAAAGGTTCATCCACAAATCTCCCAGCCTCAAAACTTGGCTCGACCAACTCACCCAATGCATCGTCCACAAATTTGAGCACCAAGGAAGCGAAGCGTCTCTCTCTCCAGGTCAATCAATCGCGAAGTTTCGGTAAAGGGGAGTCACCGTCAGGTGGCCCAACTGTCGCACAAAAAGGCTACCGAAGCTTCAATCCTGGAACATACATGTACAACTTTGAGTTACCACTCGACAGCCACCTTCCGGAGACGATTGACGTTGAGCTCGGCTCCGTCAAGTACGAACTGGAGGCGACGATCGAACGTGCAGGAGCTTTCCGTGCCAACCTCGTTGGCACCAAAGAGGTTACTCTCATCCGCGCTCCAGCAGAGGGCTCACTGGAGCAAGTCGAACCGATAGCCATCAGCCGAAACTGGGAAGATCAATTGCACTATGACATTGTCATATCCGGCAAATCATTCCCGCTTGGGGCTCAAGTACCAATTGCCTTCAAGCTGACACCGCTTGCAAAAGTGCAATGCCATAGGATCAAGGTTTTTGTTACCGAGAACGTCGAGTATTTTTGCTCCAATAAGCGGGTACACCGAATGGAACCGGTCCGGAAAGTACAACTGTTCGAGAAACGAGCCGATGGCCCTGCGACCAGCACATTCCCGGGCAGCACCATGCGAATTGTATCTGGAGGTGGTGTTCCCTACGACCAGAGAGCGGCTGCTTCGCGTGGAGAAGATGTCACGGTACAAGACCCAACGAATCTACTAGGTAACCTATCGACTGGTGACGCCAACATTGGACCAACAGAGATGGAATTCAATGTTCAATTGCCAAGCTGTCACAACATGAGGGAGAAAGACAAGGCCAGCAGACTGCACTTTGACACAACGTACCAGAATATACAGGTGCATCATTGGATCAAGATCGTAATGAGGCTTTCCAAACCAGATGCGAATGACCCAACAAAACGACGTCACTTCGAGATTTCCATCGACTCGCCATTTCACATCCTTTCTTGCCAAGCTACACAGGCCAACACGGCTCTCCCTGCCTACAGCTCCCCCGAAGCGCCGAATGCAGACCACCAGATGCCGCAGTGCGGATGTCCAGGTGCTCCCGTGCGACGTACTTCCCCTCCTTCGATGGTGCCGACCCTAGGCTCCATGGGACGTTCAAGGGACAATACAGGTGTTTCGATTCCTAGTCCAGCGCTGGCACGACCTCAGGCAGCTCATATTGGTGGCCCAACGGATACTCAGGTGCAACGGCCGATGCATCTTCTACGAGCACCTTCGTTCAATCCACCGCCCTTCGAGGAGGAAGAACCCCCACCACCGCTGCAGACGCCGCCTCCGCTTTACGAAACCATTGCTTCCCCGACGCATGGATTGGCGGATTACTTTTCCAGATTATCAGCATACGACGATGACAGCGAAGGCGAGTCGGAGGACAGTGCAGGCGGGCGGAGTCGGGTCGAAATTCCGCTGACGCCAGGAAGCCGCGTCCACAGCCGATCTCTGGACGAGCGGCGAACTTGGCTGCCGGTCGGTAACTGACAGACCAACAATGACGTTTCTTCATGACGACCAAAGCATTGCATAATGTTTTTTTTTTCTTCATGTTGGCACTTGCTCGGTAGGCGACGTGGGTGCTTTTGTTTGTTTGTAAGTTTTTCATATTTTGCACGCGGAGGTGTTTCGGTGGGTATATCCCAGTACTGTCGTTGGCATGGACATTTTGGTGGGTATATCCCAGTACTGTCGTTGGCATGGACATTGGAGTGGGCATTTACATGGACATGGGCACCGGCTTTGGCATGGACATTGTGCTTTGGGGACCTATGTGGGACTACATGGATGTGGACAGGTGACAGGGGGGGTTGGCAGGGAAGGTTTGATTGTACCTATTGGGTGCTTCGTCTTTGGGTTTGGCGGATGCTGTATCTAAAGTAGTGGCGTCGGTGTACATGGCGCTTCGCATGTCAATATCCATCGTCTTCAGCACTGCAGCTTCTACGAGCCTTTGGGCATTTCTTTGTGTTGTTGGGGTCGACTTCCAAGATGCGCGGGTCCCTCTGGAGTCTGCAGATTCGAAGCCTTCAATTCCTGCAGGCGTGGCGCACCCCACGCCAGCGCCCAGCAAGGCCCGTCTGATTCGTGGGCGCTGGCATGACGCATTTTTTTTGGGCTGCAGTTGCTCTGCCGTTACGGTGCAGTTTGCTTGCAGGTCGAGCACCATGTGATGCGACGAGATTTGGCAAGCGGTAGATTCAGCAACGGTCAGCCAGTTGCGCCAGATGCACGGGGGCAACGCCGCAGCCACGGACGAGGACGACTGCAGGTGTTTTGTTTCCCGCGCCCGCTTCGAGGTTTCGCACTTGATGCTCGGCTCGCTGGTGCCGGCTGGGCAAGCGGAGAGATAGATAGGGCTCGACGAGGACGAGGACGAGGCCTCAAGCTTCGCGTTGAAGTGCCCTTCAGAGGGGCAAGCCTCGACGTGTGGGACGCCTGCGTTGCTTGTAGCATTGGCAGTGCCGTGGTCCGGCTGCGCAGTTGCTTGCCTGTCTTGGTCCTTTCGTGGCGATGGCGGAGAAGCATGTTTCTGCGTGGGGCGCTCTGCGGATGAGAAGGTGGAGCGGACAAGCAGGCGGAGCGTCAGCCAAGCGTGCGCCCAGTGTGAAGAGCAACGCTACTGGAGTATTAATAAAACATGGCCGCCATCCTGCGCTTTCGTCACCCATACCTATCTGCTGTTGTAGACACTGCGCTGCGAGCCCTCTCCAGCGCCCACTCCGACCTCCAAAGAGCCCAGCGTCGCGCATTGGAGTGCTGTGTCCCCCGATTTGCGTGTGCAGCGCGACCATCCAAGCTTCCGCAATCGGTAGCCCACCCAAGCAGAGCACAAGAAAGGCACCTCGAGGCAAGCTTCCAGCCTGCCACGCCAGTGGATATCGTAACTCGCCTTGGCTTCCGTAAGCTTTCTTGTCCATTTTCGCCAACCCCATCCTTTTGCTTTTGCCTCTGGTTGCGCAACTGAGACTGACCCACTGTTCTTTCACAGAGCACCGCGCACCACGCCCCGCGCTTTCCACTTCCACCGCCTCCCTCCGAGCCTCCACGGCACTTCCGCAGGCGGGCGACTGAACGATTACCTACATACCTACCGCGACGGCTTTGCCTTTCCACCGCGCGAGCAGTCGAACCTCTGCGCCCTCAGATATCGGCGCCGACGTCATCTTGCCTACATAAGCCGTTTGCACTCGTTTGCTTTCGCGCCACTCACAGTCTTTATTCATTCTACGAGACCTTGAACGCCTGTTGCTCGAGTGCGACCGTTGCACAACCCGATCCAACTACGTTTCGACGCTCGTCTGGGACAAGAGTCCGGTTACACATACACTCGATAGACTTGGACGACAAGACGCATCACCATGGCCTGGGACCACCTTTCCATAACCAAGCCGCACTTGGTGTACCTCATCCTCGGCGGCTTCACGAGCCTGTTCATGTTGTGCTCGTCCGTCATCAAAGAGCGCCTGTACATTGGCGAAGCGACCGTCGCAACCCTGTGCGGCATCATATTCGGCCCGCACGCCGCAGATCTCATCAACCCGAGAGAATGGGGTAACGTCGATCTGATCACCTTGGAATTCTCTCGCATCGTCCTCGTCGTACAATGTTTCGCCGTCGGTGTCGAGTTGCCCCGCGCATACATGGAGAAGCACTGGAAATCGGTCACACTCCTTTTGATTCCGGTCATGACCTTCGGCTGGCTGATGACGAGCCTGTTCGTTTGGTGGATGTTCGGGAGCCATCTGAACTGGCTCGACAGTCTTTGCGTCGCCGCCTGTGTCACCGCCACCGACCCCGTCCTGGCCTCCTCCGTCGTCGGAAAGGGAAAATTTGCAAAACGCGTACCCAAACATTTGCGAGACTTGCTCTCCGCCGAGTCTGGCTGCAACGACGGCATGGCCTTCCCATTCGTATATTTGGCCATTTACATCATTCGTTATCACCATCACCCTAATGAGGTGGCCCTCCATTGGTTTTGCTACACCATTCTATACGAATGCGTCTTCGGTGCCTTTTTCGGAGTATGCGTCGGCTATGGAGCTCGTCGTGCTATACGATATGCACACGACCGCGACTTGGTCGACCGTGAAAGTTTCCTCGTGTTTTATTTCGTCCTGGCCCTGTTCTGCGCTGGTTCTGGAAGTCTGCTTGGTATGGACGATCTGCTTGTTGGGTTTGCCTGCGGAGTTGGCTTTTCCAATGATGGCTGGTTTCTTGAAAAGACAGAGGAGTCGCATGTGTCCAACGTTATCGACTTGTTGATCAACTTGGCATTTTTCGTTTACTTCGGCACCATCATTCCGTGGGAGCAGTTCAACTCGGCCGTACTTGGAATCACGCCCTGGAGACTGGTCGTGCTCGGTCTCCTCGTCCTATTCTTCCGCCGCATACCAATCATGCTTGCACTTAAGCCTTTTATTCCGGACATCAAAACTTGGCGAGAGGCACTTTTCGCTGGGCACTTTGGTCCCATAGGAGTCGGCGGTTTGTTTGTTGCTATCCTGGCAAGGGCAGAACTGGAGACAAAGGAAACGACACCTCTGTCCGAGATCCCACCAGAAGGATTTCCGCATCGGAATGTCATCGAACTTATTTGGCCGATTACGTGTTTCCTGGTCATTTGTAGTATTCTGGTACACGGAAGTTCGATAGCAGTATTTACGCTCGGAAAGCACATCAATACGTTGACGATTTCCTTGTCCTACACCACAGCAAACGAGGACGGACCGAGTTGGATGGAGCGTCTGCCGCGTATCCAGTCGCGCTCCAAGTCCTCCATGTCGCTTGGTCGCCGACCATCTGAATCCTCGCTCGATGAAAAGGACACCACTGGACCTGACGGGCTACCGACTGCATTTTTGCGGCGCCAAAGAGAGGATGAAGGAACAAGTCGTGCCAGTTCTCTGCGGCCTTCTGCGCGCCGGAGGGGCCGCGGCTGGGACAATGGGCGCGGTCCTGGTGGACCAATCTCGGCGTCAGCCATTGCGCCTAACAGAGGAAACCGCGATCCATGGGAAACCACCTCGCCGTTGCAAGAACGAGATTCAGATACCCTCGCTGCGCCGAGTGACGACTCACCGGAGGGATCTGCGACTGCTAGAGAGAAGGAAAGGACCATGTCAGAAGAGGAGATATATCAAGAAGGAGACAAGACCGTGATCGAGGACGAAGAGGGTAACGTTCTAGGTATTCGTGAGAGGGGCCCAAACGAAGACCCAGCAGAGCGGCTGCAGCATGACAACGAAGAAGCGGCACGGCTTGGAAGAGAGAACGATGTGGAGCAAGGCGTCGCACAAACCGAACACGGTGGTGCACTGGAGGAAGCTCCTGGCAAAGCAGTCAACGCAATGGAACACCCCCGAACATGGCGTGAGCGGATGGAGAGCTTTTCAGGGAAGCACCACGCAGCAGCTGGACCGGCTGAGCCCCCAAGGGCCCAGCGGCCCGAGAAGCGAGGCCCTGCGCTTGCTTATCAGTTCGGCAATACTATCATTGTTGAAGACGAAGATGGCGAGGTGATCAAGAAGTACGACATTCCCGCTCAGCCCAAGCACCGTCCTGGGGTCGATCGCAAAGGTTCGATGGCAGAGACGGGCGGTCGCGCGATGATGAGCTTGCGCAAGATGGGAACGTATGTGGGTGTTCCAGCGCACAAGCAGCATGAGAGCGAGGCATCCGCAGAAGCGCCAACGAACACCGAAGGCAAGAAGAAGAAGCCGATGCAGCTTGATGAAGACGACGAACGCATTCGTTTTACGGTCACAGCCGGTGGCCGTCGGATGAGCAAAGCTGAATTCATCCAGCAAATGTCGAGCATGGATCCCAAGGCACGCGCCAAGTTTATCCAGGAGAGCAACGTCCCCGACGGTATAAAACGCGAGGCTCATCAAGATGCGAAGGATGCATCTCATCGAGGCGCCGCTTCTTCTGCGAATGTCCCGCCCGTTGTGGGTGAGGAAGGTCAGGCCGAAATCCACAAGATTGATTCCCCAGAAGCGCACGACGAGGAGCGCAAGCGCGGACCTGAAGGACTCACCCTTGTCGATAGCGATGACGAAGACATACCCTTCCACAATGTGCGCCAAAACCTAGCAAATTTCTCCACGGACAAGGGCGAAGGCGAAACCGCAGCCCAGCGCCGCCGTCGCGAAGCAGCCGAGCAATCGGAATCTCTAGATGCGGGCGCAGGAAAATCAATACAAGTTTGTGACCAAGAAGAAAAAGAAACTCCTGCTGAGCAAAAGCGTCGTATGGCTGTTCTTGCAAGCTCTTCGTCACCCTCCAACTCGGTACGCCGCACAATCGATCCATCCCAACCACTTCCCAAGTCCCACATGGACGAAGGCGAGACAGCAGCGGAGCGAAAGCGTCGTCTTGGCGCGTTGGGGATGGGCAGTGGCGACGAGTCGTCTCCCGAGTCAGACTCTGACGCCGAGGAGGGCGGTGATCCGCTTGCAACCGGCCGTGGCGCTCGCACCGCGCAGCAAGGGGCTGCGGCAAGGAGAGCACCAGGCATCCGGTTCGCGGAGCAGCCGAGGCCCCCGACGAAGGATGAGCGCGCGCAAGAAGAACAAGGAAAGGAGGAGACTGAGGGCGGTGGCAGGAGGGGTCCGCTCGGCAAGCTCAGGTGGAAGAAGTGAGATGTCGGTCGGCTTGCATTCCCTTTCTACAATGAATCTTGACTGTTTTTTCTTTTCTTTTCTGGCGCACGGTAGCTCTTAATGACACAGCGGGGAGGCTCTTTGGTTTATTACTCATGAGGGTTCGAAAGCATTCAGGCAGGAGCGGTTGCATGCGAAGACATTGGCGGGGATGTTTGGGCTACCGATCCAGGAATCCGTTCTTTGCGTGCGTTGAAGCGGTGCGTGCATCATCGTAGAGAGGGAGGGAGGGAGGGAGGGAGGGAGGGAGGGGGGTAGGGTAGAGTAGAGTCGTTGCTAGACTACATTTATTGTCTCTACATTGGCTAGAGAGTCCTCGGTGTGAGCACGCTCGTTGGCTTTGTGCTGGCTCCTACCCTACCCTACCTACAAGCAGCAATGCGAACGTGAGGTCAATGCCATGCCATGTCTTGTCACGGCCGCCAAACCGCTGCCACACCTACGCTATTTCGTACAGTCTGTCGCTCTTCGTAGATATAGCCGTATGCCCATGCCTCCTGTTCTGCGTGGTGACGAGGCGCGCCTCTAACAGTACGCGGAGGATTCCCCATGCCAGGCCCAGGCCCAGGCCCAGGCCCAGGCCCAGGACTGTGGAACGCCAGATCACGTAGGTACGGTAGGGAACTGATGATTCTCGTTGGCGAAACTTGGTCTACCTACCTACTGTGCTCCGAGCCTCGCGCAAGGCGGGTGGTGGATTCACGCTGTAGGTAGATCTGGCTGGGTCTCTTGTAATTGGGATAGATGGGGTTGGTCTCACCCAAACCACTAGGTACCGTGGCCTCTCCCAGGATGCAGAAGATCTGGGTCTGTGGGAAAGGAAATAGATCCCGCGGCTAGGTTCGGAAATAACTCTCTCTCTCTCTCTCTCTTTTCCCACATCAACACACAAAGTGGATCCCCATCACGCATGCACATGACGCGTACCACACTAGTCCTATTACTCGTAGCCATATATATATACCCCCACCCCCCTTGCGGTCTCACCTACATCTACAGCTTGTGTGCATTGCATTGCATTGCAAAGAAAAGAAGAAAAAAGCGCTCGCTCGCTAGCTATGCCATCATCATCTCCCGATATCAACAACCTTGGAATCAACACCGACTCGCCCGACGTCCCAAGAACAATAGAACAAATACACGAAAAGACGCCGACTCCTCGCCATGAAAATATACCCCTGATATACGCAGATTCCCGTGGCCATGGCCATATGCAGCGCAGCGGCGCACGAAGCCATCCTGTTCCTCCAATATACATACCATACCATGCCTTTCGCGACCTCGCAAGAACAAGAACAAGAACCAGATACCAGGCCGGCTGAGGAACGGATGGAAAACACCAAACCAGCCGGTATAAAACGCCGCAGAACGCCAAGCTGAATGCATGCATCGCCAACTCATTTCGTAACAGCCGCTCGATCGCAAACGGCAGTGTGATATTTATCGTTCATCAGGACACGGTCTGGCCGCCGCAGTCGGGGATGGTGACGCCTTTCTTTAGGTTGCGGTTCACGTCCATGAGGCCCCACTTGTCCTCCCACTCCTTGCCCTTTACATTGTAAATACTTTTCCACGGCTCGTCGAACGCGGAGAACCTGCGTATCTGTTAGTCTTTGCTCGAACGCCTGCCAAGGAGGGGATCTCACCAGAAGTACTCGGTCGCGTTCTTCATGCTGGGACAAATCCAGTCCTCCATGAACTGATTGAGCTCAGAGACTCCTGCGATGGATCCCTGCGTGTCGGACATGCAGTCGGAATCTCCGCAGTCGTTGCCGCCGCCAGTGGGCCACCCTACTTCTGCAATAATCTGTTTGATCGAGGCGTTGTTCGCGGTCAGTGCTACGTCGTGCCCGGTCCAAAAGTCCCAGGTCCAGTCCGCAGCCTTGTCGACCTCAACACCGGCGAAGAAGGGATGCACGTTCGACATGACGATGTCGACTTGGGCGGCCATGTCAGAGGTCCAGTTATCGCCGAGATCGGAGAGTGCAATAGGCAGCTTGGTGTCGTCGACGTTGTACTTCTTGCCCAAAGTGGTGATGTTGTCCCGGATGGTCGAGATATACTTGAGAAGCTCGGTCTTGGTGAGATCTTCGCGGAAGAGGACTTCGTTGCCGACAATGACGCCATTGAACCGGTGGTCTTTCCCGTCTTTCCACTTGGGAACTACGTGCTTGTCAATGATATCCCACATGGTGGAGACCTGTCGGTCATTTGTCGTGTCGTTGTTACCGAGCCAGACGCCGAGCCAGACTTTCATGTCCGTCAGCTCGAGTTGGTCGATTGAGTGGAGTACCATCTCTGTCTGGTTGCAATCAGTTCCGTAAAGGCGGACAGCATTGGTAAGCTGTGACATGACAGCCATGTCGCGCGTGATGTTGTTCTGCGACGGAGGAACGTGCATGCAGTCGGGATATTGAGAGTTGAGGGGCGTGTAGTCCATTCCTGGGAAGACCTTGTGCAAGTCCTGGTTGTCCATGAGCTTCTTGATCTCGTCCGAGTTGATGGTCAGGTCGTTCTTGTTGTCTTTTACAACGTCGCTTTGGGCTTCAGAACTGCTTTTCTCTGAACCATCACTTGCTCCGTGCTTGTTCAACACCGTACCCAATACGCCTCCAAGTATAGCACCCACGACGACGATAGCGATGACGGCGATAACCAGCCACGTGAGTCTTTTCCGGCCGTGATTCTGCTGTTCACGCCAGTCGGATTTCTCTCCTCTTGGTGCTGCGAGCGCCGCACTTTCGCCAGTTGGTACGGCATTGTAGCTCCCGCTTCCGTCATGCGGCCCTGCTGCTGCTGCTGCTGCACCGGCGGCGGCAACCGGTGCTCCTGCGGTTGCGCCTGCTGCGCTTTCGCGAGCAAACAATCCTCTTGACTGCCGTTTGCTTTGAACTGGTGCATGCGACATGCCCCAGTCGTCATCATCTACTAGTTCATTCGGATTGATGGCACCCATAGCCGGGGCCAGGTCCAAGTGCGACGAAGAGTAGCGAGAGTAGGGGTTGTCTGAGTAGGGTACGGCGGTCGACGATGACAAAGGCGCGCTGTGTTGTGAGCTGTGCATGGAGCTGGCACTTGAATATGCGGCGGCGCCAAATGAAGCCGAGCCTAGGGTCTGGTTGGAGACGTTGTAGGGCGAGTGTATCGGTCGTGGAGGTGTGGGAGAATCGTAGGCGTAAGCGTCTGCGAAGGGTGTGTTGTGCGGCGGTACGCCCATGGGGGCGCTGTAGTTATTGCCGTTCATGTCTCGCACGGCCTGCACGCCGCTTTCTCTCTCGTATGAGCGGGCGACGCCGGCAGCGAGGCCGTTGATGCCTCCGGCTGCCGCATGAGCTCGTAGATTGTCGGGACCGGGGTTGATGTCTGGCGGTGAATAGTCGGAGTAGTTGTTGCTTCCGGGACCTTGCGGCTGGCCATACGAACTGTCCATGGCGACGGGCGTGCGGTGCGGCGGAGGGAGCGGGGGTGTCATTTCGGCGTCGGGCTGCACGGGGGAGACGTCGCGCTCGTCGTAGTAGTGGTGTGGCGGCTGGTATGCCATTGTGCAAGTGTCGCGGCGGGTGTCCAGGACTGTGGGCCAGTATCTACTATCTAGTAGGTGGGTTGAGCGACGGCGCGTCTCGGTGGCAGGCGCCCAGCCTCGCAACGATGATGGCAAGGAAAACAGCGGGCGATTCGCAGGTTCAAGGGCGACTGCGGACGTGCGAATTATGTTTCTGGTCGAGTCCAACGAGCGACCATGTGGAAACTGGTTGTCTTTGCTGGGAGATTGGACACTCGAGCAGAGCCGACGTTGAAGGCTTGTTGGACGGCTTGAAGGGTTGCAGCACGAACCGTGGCTGAGACACCTTCCCGCTTCGGGTTAGTCGCCGTGCGCCGGGGCAACGAACAAGCCTCCAGCGCCGTCTGACGCAAAGGAAGAGAGCCGCAACGCTGCCATTGATGATCTAGCAGAATCAGGATTTGCCTGCGCTATCGACTCTTGTCCACCGTCTCCTGGTAGGTAGACTGGCAGCCGTGGGCGCTGGAATCGCTGAACAAGTATCCGGCTCCTCGTCCCGTCTTTGTCGCCGCTGGTGTCCTCTCATCACAGGTACGATAGTCTAACTTCTGCCCCGAATCCTGCAGCACTTGGCGAGATTGTCCTCCGTCACTCATCGACGCACCGTCTGTGGCCATCTATGTCGTGCCTTTGCATCTTTCAGAGCCGACGCCGTAAAAGGGGCCACCGCCTGCGATACGAGGACCCGTGTGGTCACGTTCACCAAGTCGTTCAGCTCTCGCTTCGAGACCGTGCCGCCTCCTCCAGCGTCCTCCCTTTCCGACTTGAGATGTGGTCTTTGGCGATGCAGCCGCCCGCTCGTCTCATTTCTCATTGCTACCGTCGGACAAGGCCTGCCGTCATGAAACACAGACTCGTCGATCCCGATTGCGATGCGATGCCCATCCTCCACTGACAGCCAAGCACTGCCTCCCTCTTCACATTCCGCGCCGCTTTGCCTCGCAGCAATCCTTTTTTGCCGGCTGAAAGCCCATGACCTCGATCTTGGAGCTACAATCCCGCTTTGGTGCCATTTCCGCTGTCTCGCTCTGATCATCGACCCTTGGGGAGCCGCTAGCCTGGATTAGCCACCACCAGCCGCTACCTGGCGCCGTTATAACCGTTCCACTGCGAGAACACTACGGTGTACGCGTCCAATCTTACATTTCCTGTTTTCGAGGGTGCCGAGACATGATCCTGCGCATACCTATTGCTTGGCCTCCACCTTTTGAATCATCTTAGCACGCGAGACTGACTGCGAGACATGCTGTCGTCCTGTATTCGTTCTGCGGCGAATAAGGTGGTTGCAGAAGAGTTGGAGTCGATTGAGCATGAAGTACGAAGCATCCGTGCCATCTCGGTATATGTCTTTTCAGTCAAATAATTGTTGAGGTCATCTAGCCCGCAGAGAACCCTTGAGGAATGTTTGATTCCGCCCTCCGGAATGTGCCTCTATCGAACACAACACACAAACGCACAACCTCTACGCCAGTATTTCAAAAGAAAAACATGTGCTCCTAATCGTTAGAGTAATTGACGAGTCATGTTCGCGTTGGAGAACCCGCGATGATCGAGGTCTAAGCAACACGCCTAGTTATGTGCCAACATACAGGACATCCTTGATTGGCTGGGTTGATTGCTACCAAACTCAAGCAGAATTCGCTAGATTAGCGCATAGCAACCAACACAGCCTTTTTGTTTACTCCTTACCGTAGAGTTTTTCTAACGCCGGCTGAGCCGTTATACAAGCTCTACGTTCTTTTTGACCCGCTTTTACGATCCATCCTGTTCCCTGATTAGATCGCTTATCATCAGCTCAGCTGGCATTAGAAAAACTCTACGGTAATAGGATGTGCAGTCGCTTGAAAGAAATTTAGTGTTCACACTGGCTCTGGTCAATTCGCCACCTCGAAAATGCACAGCCTCACTGCACAGCCATGCGCCACACCTGGCAAATTACCCCTCGTCTCCTACATCTAGATAGTTATCCACTGTGCAGCGTTTGCCTCCAGGTCCCACCTTTGCCTTATGGCGACCATGACTATATCCTAGAGCTTGTCCTTTGCATTCATGTCTTAGCGTTCCGCATCATGTACCACGAAGTAGTCGCGAATCACAATGGCGTTGCCAAAGCCGAAAGGCGCGGTTTCAATTGATAGTTCGACTAAGAACGACATCTTTGAGAAAGTGCACAATGACTTCATCGATAGCCTGCCCGGAAAGGAGAAGGCCTTTTTCTCCAAATGTTCTTCTCCCGAGGAACTGCTCGAGGCGCTAAAGAATTTCAAGTTACTGTCGACAAAACGCCAGAAGAAGACACTGAATCGCTGCTTAGACGTAGTGAAGCGATTCAATGACAAGCTTCGCCCTTATTTCGATGCCATCAACGTAATAGCAAGCGCGAATGATACAGTGGCGGTTGCATATGGAGCTATCCGGCTTGTGCTCGAGGTGTGTGCGACAATATACTGTAGCCTTGACGATATCTAATTTCCATAGCTTGCAAGTGGCTTTCCCACATTCTTCGAAAAGCTCATAGTTGTGTTGGAGAGATTATCCGATACCTTTCCACAGTATTCTGCCATCGTCAAGCTCTTTGAAGAGAACCCTCCCACACGTGTTCGCCGACATCTAGAGAGCGTGTACATCGACCTTTTCCGCTTCATACAAATGGCTACGAGAATCTTCACTGCCTCCAGTGGAAGTAAGTTTTGACTGGTACGTGAATTAGAAGATCATGCTCATCTCCAGCAGAAGTGAAACGTCCTTTGAGTATGATCACGACTGTCATATGGAAACCATTTGACGCACAGTTCAGTAGCCTCCTAGAATCCATGGACAACCATCGTAATTTCATACGCGCCGAGCTAGAGATTTATCAGGCTCAGCAGACAAAGAATTCGGAGAGCGCTGCTGCGATCGAACGACAATGCGCAGAAGACGAACGACAGAGGGCGGAAGCAGACAGAAAACGAGCGGACGATCTATCTAAACAGACTGAGAGAATGAGAAAAGACCTGGATTCAGAGCGTAGAGGTAGATGGAGTAGTCATAACTGCAGACCGCTCACTAACTTCGCCATACAGAGTCCACGGTTCAGCGCATACTTGATTGGATAGCTCCCCCACAATTTGCTCAGGTATTGGAAAACAGCCAAGACCAGCGTGAAGAAGGTACAGCAGAGTGGATTTTTGAGAATCAAGTCTACAAGGATTGGATCCAGTCCAAGCTGGCGATTTCAAAAGATGTGAAGTGGCGAAGAATGCCCCCATGGGTCCTGTGGGTTCATGGCAAGTTTAGCGCAACTTGAAAGCAGGTATAAATTCTCACGAGTGACCTAGGCAACCCTGGATCTGGCAAAACGATTCTGGCTGCATCCGTTGTCGAAGAAGTCTTCGAATCCAGCGACTCCAAGCTCCAAAGTCATCAGACATGTTACTTCTTTTTCAGGCATGATGACCGGAACAACTCAACTCTTGATGCGGCTTATCGGTCTATCTTGGCGCAAATTTTACACCGCAGTCGAAACGCAGATGAGATACTGGACATATTCGTCTTCGCAAGGGTTTCAACCTCCATGCTATCTGGCCAGCAAATAGCAACATCGAAAGAGCTTTGCGAACTCATAAGGCTGCTTTCTAGCGAGATCGGCCAATTGACGCTTGTTCTCGACGGTATCGATGAGGCAGCACAGCCGGAAATGCTGTGTCCCCAGTTGAAGGACCTAGTAACGGCATCCCCTATCAAAGTCATACTTTTCAGCCGACCCAACATCAACAGCCTGCATAAGCTAGTTAGCCAAACGAATCGCATTGCCGTGAACAGGGAAGCCATGAGTCCGGATATAAGATTATTCCTCAAACATCAACTACAGGAACTCGTGGAGAACGAAAAGCTTCCATATTCTGCAAATATCGAGGAACTAGCGGAGTCACTGCTTCACGGAGCTGATGGGATGTTCTTGTGGGCCAAGCTGATGATCAACTACCTCAGCTCCTTCACACTTTCTCCGCAACAACGCTTGATCACGATCAAAAGCGTGCATTTTCCTGAGGGATTGGACGCCATGTATGACAGGATACTGTCACTGATCGCCACAGCTGACACACTTCATAAAGATTTGGCGCGGCGCATTTTACTCTGGCTCACTAACGTAGCAGTGGAGTCTTTGCTGACTTGTATGTTCTTGCACGAAGCTATCAGTGACGATGGCGATGAGGAGGTATCAGAAGACTTCACTTCCACCGTTGTCTCAGTCTGTGGTGGCCTAGTCGAATTCAGCCCCCAAAAGATATTCCAATTTACTCACGTTACAGTCAAGGAGTACTTGGAAGGAAGGATCTTGCCGCATTCCGTTATGGAAACCCACCTCATCCCCAACAGCCTCGCAGCTTCCGAAGAGCTCACAGCAAGGTGTCTTCGACACATATGTGCCCAGGCTCCTACAAAGCCTCCAACAAGGGCCTCGGGAGCTTTTGCACGTCTAAGACAGCTTGAAAACGAGTCATTCAGTGCATACGCGAACAAGTACTGGTCCCTACATCTGTACAACGTAGCGCGTTTCAGGCATGCCGATGTGGAAAATTCGAGCCGCGAGTCTACCTCCAGTATGTCGGATGCGATTTGCAGCTTTTTGAGCAACCCATTAGCTAGAGCTGCCTGGATCGAAGGAATCTATGGTCAAGGAGCACATATGGCGACATGTTACCAACAAATCATAGACTGGACCCGCCTTCAACCCTTACTTCATTTGCAAGAGACGGCTAATCGTCTCATTAAATTTTCGGAAGATCTCAAGACGATAGATGGTGAATGGCAATCTAAACTTCGCCTAAATCCGGAATTGATATGGTCCGACGTTCTCATCTTCTCTAGTTCTACAATTGCGAGCGAGCTTGCGGAGGTGGTGGGAGCGGCACAGGCTACGACCGTGAAACCACTTGGCCCCACACACGACAATGGAGATGCCATCCAATGTTTGGGTAACATCTCGTCGCTCACTAGCGATGGGTCCATGATGGCTACACTCAACATTTATCCTTCATCATCATTCGAACGATTCTGGAAACGGATTGATCCAAGTACCGCCTATGAAGAGGCAGAACAACACTGCTCCCATTGGAAGGCCATATACGAGATCTGGTCCACTGAATCCAAAAGCCGCATAGGAAGTGCCACAATCGCTCTTCCGGAAACCGAGATACGTCTCCTCATCCGACAGTCCTTTCGCCAGAATCCATACAAAGGTCAGGACCCACACAGCAGAAATGGTGCTATATTGTATAGTGAGTTAGACGACAAGAGCTTTGACACTTCGTTCCCCTTGTCCATGGGTCCCGACTGCCTCACCTTCTCTATTTTAAGGACGGTCTACAAGGTCACACCAGCAGACTCGGTGGCCAGTTGTACCAGTGACTTCTTCGTGCTTCCGCTGGACATTCTACCCCATTTCGAAAGCAGGTGGGGCTCTCATCTAGCGACTTTTGATCCGGACGACTTTGCATTTCTGGCTCCCAACGATCGAGTTGACTGGCGCGATTGGTATGCTTATTCTGTTAGTTTCAGCGGCAGGGGGGAATACATCGCCTTCGCAGATTACCAAACGCCCTGCATGACGCACTTGGCAATTTTCCAGATTATTCAAGAACCAAGGTTTGGTGCTCGTGTTCTTCGATCGACCATGATTCGGAGAGGCAAACCATGGGTAAAGGAAGTTATATTTCACAGGGAATCTCCAGTCGTCGCTTTCCTCTCCGAGAACAGGGTATGGGTGTGGGAATTCCCCAAGGGCAAGTAACCACTTCGCACAACAGCGTCTCGCTCAAAACTAACATTCGTCGTAGAAGCTGCAGAGCCGGTATGTCTCCAGGCGAACCATACTGTGTCCGGTCATATATTTGAATCTCTGGACTTTTCTGCCTGCGGCAGGTACCTCCTTGCACGCAACAAATCCAATATCGAGGTATTTCCCGTACCGAAGGACATGCTATCTTTAAAGACAATCGCGCAACCCACGGATTTGGGTACCGAGCTGGCTATAACAAACACTGCTTCAATCGTGGAAGAGGGTCAAGGCCTTGACTTACAGTTCATGGCATTCCGCCCTGGAAACCTAATTTCAGAATCGCACTTTGTCAAGATGGACAGCGAGTCGAACGGCCCACAGGCCTTGCTCGTCACAGCCATCGACAACGAGCTCAAGGTGGAATCAAAACAATCAGGTGTATCCGATCGAAGGTCATACCTCCAAATCCTGTCGCTGCCAGAGTCCTTCAACACAGAAAACACAGCCGTCAACCTTCAGGTCCCCACGTCCTCGACAAAAAACCTGCGCATCGTATTCAACAAGCGGGCAGCAGAGAGTTATAGCCTCAGCGATGGCAGACAGTGCCAGCATCCGTCGATCGTGGAGAAGAAGCTTACGTCCATCACGCAAATCGAGGAGACTGCAGAGCGCAACCATCATGCACCTGAGGACGAGATTGTACGTCTAAGGAAAAAGGCCAGGATAGACGATGTTGATTTCGGTAGCTCAAGGATCATCCCGAGGGTTGAAACCTTCGACGAGGACAAGTCTCCGATTGGTAGATGATACCATATGCGAAGTCCTCCAATGGGTGTCTTTGCGAACAAAGGCAGATGAACACACCGTACCAGCTTTGGCGTTACAGAGAGAATCTCACCAGTCTCTGCAATCAGTTCTTGTTCGTGACCGTGCGATTGTTCCATTTCGCGAGTACGCCAAACCTAATACATGGAACATTGCCGATTGTTTCCACTTTCGTATAAGCAGTCCGTACGGTTTAAGTGATTAAAAAGAAACATGTAGTCAAGCACCGCTGCCCATCGCTCAATGTCCTCGAAACCCAGCTCGCCTAGCCATATCGTCACCAGTGCGATGTCCACACCCGTTGCGCTCACTGCCACCGGTCCCGGAAACCGTATAGGGCGTCTCGCGGCTTTCGCGAATGATACCCTCCGTGACATCAAGGATCGCCTGATGAGCCTCACCCTCCATCCGATATACTGGTTTTGGCAGTGTTTTGGTCCTGGGAAAAGCCGCCGCAAAGGGTTTAAAGTATTGTATAACTGGGAGACACTAGAGGATGAGAGTGTGGGACAGTGTGACGGGAGGCGATGGAGTGATAGATGGAAGAGTACATTGCAAGGGAGATGGTGTCCGTGAGTAGGGCGACCGGTTTGATTTCGGGGCAAGATGTCCGGGTGAGATTTTGAGCAAGGCCAGGGTTGAGGTCGAGGTCGAGGTTGAAGTCAGAAAGATTAAGACAAAGCTGAGCGTGGCAGTATAGCAGCGCCATGGATATCGATATCCGCGTCTCCATCCAACCCAAAGCGTGCGGGGTGGTTACCTACGACTCACGGACGTTAGCTGCAATTTGCACGCGGCGCATGGGTGTGTAACGCTCAACAACGAGATCGCCTTTTCCTCATCACCAGCACACTATCGCAGAGTATCGCCCCACATTTCGTCTAATGCGTTCCAATTGCCAGCTTCACATCCGCCCAACGAACGAGCACCAGCTCAATCCTAGCCTAGCCAAGAAGTATAATACAAAGGCCCGCTAAATCCATGGGCGAAAGGGGAAGAAGCCCAATTCCAAGCTGCACCTGCACGCCCGCGCAGCGAAGCGGTCCATACTGCGGGCTGCAGCCTGAGATATGGCCTTTGCCAAGAGTTACGCGGTCAGACTGACAAGAGAAAATGCGATGGCGTGGGAAGTCCATCGGACCATCGCGTCGAAAGGGAGCAAGCCTATCGTGGTCTGGGCGGCAGATGCTACCCTCGGAGCTGCACGTGGTCCTGAATCTTTGGCCTGATGGGGTATCTGTCAAGAAGTCGTTCGATGCCCTCAGTTCTTCTCGTTGTAGCGGTTGTTCTCGATAGATTGCTTATGCCCAGATGCCGCCTGCCAAAAATCCAGGCTCGTGATAACATCGTTGCCCAACTCATCTTCGTATGCATATATAATCTGTCTCATATCAGTACCTTGCCTCTTAAAGATCGAAGGGCTCGATTCACATACCTCTCTGGTTGATGTGTGCAGCCACCTGATGTTTTTCGCTGTGACAATGTGTACAAGAGCTCCGCTTTCCATATGTCGTATTTCGATGAAACTAGGCTCAAAAGCGAGGATATAAGGATGGAAAATGGCAAATGCTTGCGGTGTACCTTCCCATGCAATTCGCCAATCGGGCCTGGCTCGCCACCCGTTTCTGTTGACGAAAAAGGAGTAGTCTGTGTAGCAGAGAAGGAACTCGCTCGCCAATCGTTCGATGTGAATTGGTTTGATGTTCTCCTTTCGTACGACAAAGTCGAGTGATGTGTCGGCCTGATCCAGTAGTGACTGTGTCTCCAATGTCTCAAGACTAACAACCTCAAAGCCCTTCGCGCACCCAACGCAGAGCTTGGACCGCAAGAAGTGTATGGAAGTGGATTCTGTGGGAATGTAAAACTCCTTGTACGGCTTGAGCTGGTCTTGTCCAGTCGAGAGCATCTTGGCGAAGCCTGACTTCCTCGATTTGTTCGCCATGTTCTCCTTGGGCTCGAAGACTTTGATCGTCGTCGACAAAGTCGATGTTTTGACCGAGGCAACCAATTGCTGACCCAGACAGATACCGGACTTGAAGAAGTTGGCATGGCAGATTTTTCTCGGTCGCTTGGCAACCGCGTTGTTCTCGTTGGGGTCCAACGCTTCCAGCGAGTACGAGAATAAGGTCTTATCGGACAGTACCAGGACGATCTGATGTTGCTCGAGAACATCAATTTGCGTAACTGCCTTGCAATCCAGTACTCGCTGTGGTTTGTGTGACGCATCTTTCGGCTTGCGGTCAGTAACAAAAATACCAGCGTCGGTACCAAAAGCGATTTTTCGACCACCGTCTGATTGATGTTAGTAAAATCTTATCATGTGGGCCTGTATACTCACCCAGCGGAACAGCGCAAGTAACCCGAATGGCGGCGGTGAAGAATCCTTCATTGATGGTGGACCGAGTGAAAATGTTGCTGCGATCCCTCAAGTTCTTCTGTTGCGAATCGATGTGCTCCATCCACTTTTGCTGGGATATCTGGGTACTGGCGTACAGAGTAAGCTCGTAACCGCCCTTTCCGAGATGTCTGAAAGTTATTGGATAAATCTGCTGCTTCGCTGCATCGCTCTTCGGTGTTGCTGCAGAAATTGCCTTGGCACCCATCAAATTGGCAGATGGGCGCTTCGCGATGCCTATCTTAGGAATGATCTCATCCATTTGGCCAATGACTAGGAGTTCCAACGGAATTGGCTTTTTATAGACCTTCTGCTCTTCGCGCTTGTTGACGACCTTGGAGCGGACGAGGAGTACAGCATGGTCGAAGAGATAGCAAGTGATGTCGCCCGTCTGTTCAGTGGGGGTCTTCTTGAGGTTACCCTTGAACACCAGTTGTCGGTTCTCGTCGGTCAACTTCAGATCCACGAACTCGCCAGGTCTAAACTTGAGATCCCGATTCAATTGCATAAGATTGAAATGGTTTTCAGCCTTACCGGACTCGATGTTCACCTTGGAAAGCGTGTCCTTGATCATCTTGATAGCCTTGGGTATGTCCTGCTTGTCGGGGTTGTCGTCTGCGGTGTACTTTTGAATATTCTCTAAGAGCAGGGGGTATCTTGCAAGACGCGTTGTAGGCTTTGTAAGGTAGCCGTTAAGTTCAAGCTTCCTCGACTCTTTCATTCGCTCCACTTCGTCGACGAACTTCGTGAACTGGAGATTGGTCCGCTTCTCGTGCTCAAACTCGTACTTACCGAACAGCTGATTGGCGCCATATTTGATGAAAGGTGCGAAGTGGGGCACATACTCTAGGAAAATGTCACCTATGGAGTACACCACTGGGTCTTTCTGTTGTCGCCGAGTGAGAGATTCTGCAAGTCTAGAGTTGACCATGTACACGTCTTGACAGTTCGAGAACACCGTCCTCACGAATTTTTCCCTTCTATGTTCCGGAATAGGTGATGTCGCGGGGTTCCGAAGTGGTTTCATCCAGAAGTCCCTCAAATATTCCAAGTCCTTCACAAAGTCACGCTCGGTGTACATTAGTTCCGAAATAACTTCTTGCCGCTTCTTCTCCATGTCAGAGACGCTTTCAGCAACCTCCTTGGACACAGTATTGATCCAGAGTTTCTGTTCCTCCGAGTCGAGGTCCTCGTGCAAACTAGCGTGAGATGTTTCGCGCTTGAGACCCGTGGGCCTCAGGTTCAATCGGGCTTGTTGTTCCAAGCGGCGGGGGCATGCGATTGAGTAACATAGTCGATCGCGCGTACACGTGGGCGAATAGCATTCCGTAAGAAGGGTAAAGACACCGTTGACCTGCTCTACCCCCTCTTCCAACATCGTCTCCTGGAATTGATACACCTCATTGGATGAGTCGCGGAGCCTATGAGCGTACGTAACATCGTGGAAATATCTCTGTGCGTCGAGCGAGCGACCCAGGAGCAATGCAAGGTTCCGATCCGTGGTTTTGATGATGTAAGCTATGAGATCGACTGCTTCTGCGCCAGTGAAGGAGTTGTTGTACACGAGTCCGTCCTTCTGCTTCTCAGCAATCGGGATGCGATCCTTGAACACTTCGGCTACGCGCGAGAGCAGAGCGGGATACACAAGGGGAGAACGACGCTGAGCTACAATTCCTACTTGGCCACCTTGGTTAGACTGTGAAGAAGCTCGGTTGTTGCTGGTTATGGTCTGGGTAGAGCTGGGCCGCGTCATTGACGAGCTCATTGTGTCGGTGCGTTCAGAGGGCGGGACAACTGTGGACGCCATAGACATGGTCCGGATCTGAGGTATGCTGCCTTGGCTGCCGTGGCTCGGATTCCTCGTCTTGCTTCCTGGTCCAGCACCCATAGGCGGCGATACTTGGTTCGGATCAGCCATATGCGAAGTCTCGGCATCTCCCGACTCTCTTCTCCTTGAAGGGATGACTCTTCCACTCATGGTCTGGGCGTACTCGGGGTCTCGGGAGTAGGAAGTCATGGACATGGTACGTTCGTCGGGGCGCTCTGGCACCACCCGACCGTGAGCAGTTGTTCGCGCCATGTGGTTCATGTAGGGCTGCTGCCGGAACGTATTCGCAGGAGACGTGTAGCCTGGGCCTGGCGCATTGAACTGGGGGCGAGGTACGGCGGCCATTGACTGCGATCGGTACGGGTCGTTGTGCATGGCCGGGCCAGGACCAGGGCCGAAACGCTGCGGCACAGGCTTGTTGAAGGGCGGCTGTCCCTGTGACGAGTCGCGAGAATCGAAGCGCTGGGGCTGCCCATATGGCTGACGCTCGGGCCGAAGTGGCCGAGGGAGATACTGGGGTTGGGGCTGGCGCTGAGCTTGCGACGAGGAGGTGCCGTCAGCCATTCTCTGCTGTGGAGGGTAGCCGTTCGAAGGCCCGCGGCTGTAGGCGTCGGGCTGCTGGCCATAGCCCTGTGGACGCTGCTGGTCGTAGTTGGCAGGAGGAGGCCGCTGGTCAAACTGCGGTGGAGGGCGCCGATCATAGCCGTTCATTGGCTGTCGCATTGGGGGCGCGCGTTGCATCAGGTCGGCCGTCTGCGTGGTCATGGTCGCGGCTCGGTCCTGCTGCATCATGGGCCGCTGCGAAGTCATGGTCTGCGAGCGGCCGGCCATGGCTGGACTGGCCCCGAAGATGTTCGCAAAGGCGGCATCTCGGGCGCCCGTGGGTTGGCCGGGGCGCGCGTACTCTCTCCCCTGCTGGTGGTTGTAGTCCGCCATGTGGCCTTCTTTCTTTGCAGGGCCCGTCAGCGCCTACTACACATACGCACGCACGAGGGGCGGCTCTTTGGATCGGTTTGGGAGGGACCTCCGGCGCGGTGGAGGCGGGGCGAAGGCCGGCCAGGCGAGCAGAGCGGCGGCCGTCTGCTGGAGCGTCTGTATGCGTGCAGCGAGCGTGCAGCAGAGCAGGCCCGCTAGGACGAGGTTCGCCGAGAGTCGACGGGGCTCGTGGTGGGCGGACGCGCGGACGGACGGTGCAGCAAACGAGGGTTGCTTGGGTTGCTTGTGCTGGCGGGAGTGGGACGGTCTGTCTCCCTGACTCTTGACTACCTACCTACAGGCGCGGCAGTTTGACCATGCGAACAAGCAGCCTGGATGGACTTGTCGGGCAACAAGCACAGGACGATGAGGGGGGTGTGAAAGGATAGGGGGCGCGGGGCGGGGTCGACGAATGGTCTTTTTGCTGCCCTTGGGGGTCTCTGCGGGCTCATTGCAGCACATGTGGTCGAGTTCGCTGCATCGCCAAGAGGCGCCTATCACGCTTGGGCACGCTTCCGCCTCGCCTTGAGCTCCTGCATCATCACAGCTCCCTCCCTCCGACCGCCCGCTTCCACGACAGCTGCACTGTGCAGAGCGCGCGACGACATGGACAACCAACTCACCCCGAGCTTCGCGCCCTTCGTCGGCATGGTACGTCCTGGCCCACGACGAGAAGACTGCACCGCTAACAGTGCAACAGAGCGGCATCGCCTTCGCAGTGAGTTTGGGAACCTTGACTTGGGTCTGAACACGAATATACTGACGGCTCCCAGATGATATTCGGATGTGTGTATTGAAGATGAAGGCTGGACCGTGGCGCCTCTAACCAACTGCAGGTCTCGGTGCTGCCTATGGCACGGCAAAGTCGGGCATTGGCATCTCGGGTGTGGGCACATACAGACCTGACCTGATCATGAAGGTGGCATCCTCTGCGTCTCCATGTTGGCTTCGACTGACCAGCACAGTGCCTGATTCCTGTCGTCATGTCCGGTATCTTGGCCGTATACGCCCTCGTCATATCAGTTCTCATCGCAAGCGACATTCGCCCGCCCCCGGAGAAGAACTATTCCCTATACAACGGCATCATGCACATGGCCGCTGGCCTGTCGGTCGGTCTGCCCGGTCTGGCTGCGGGTTACGCCATTGGCATTGTGGGCGATGTGGTATGTGGCGTTGACTCGAATGCCATCCACCCAGGCTAACCTTGCAGGGTGTGCGCGCGTACATGCGCCAGTCGAGGATCTTCGTCGGCATGGTCTTGATTCTCATTTTCGCTGAAGTTTTGGGTCTTTACGGGTAGGCGTGATACATTTCCAACGCCACTAGTGTCGCACTGACTCAGCTCCCAGACTTATCGTTGCTCTCATCCTCAATACGCGCGCAGTGGGCTAGACGCACCGACACGGTGACTGTACGACTACTTTTGGAGAAGCTTTGTCACGCAAACTTGCATCACGGAGTTATGGATGGTACAAGTGCTGCTGGTACGGGGGGAAGGTCATGGAGCAGAAGAGGGCGGCGCGAGAGCAATGTCGAAGAGAAGCATATTGGAACAGGCGCATCATGCTGTTGGTAGTGTAACTGGGATGAGAAACATATGGACGCACAACCACCACTCTGGACACATGTGCGGCTGACATGCGGTGTGCAGGACGTTTCGATGGTCATGCTTGTGTTTAGTCGGGTAGATGTTAGCACTGGGGAGCATATTGGTCAAAGGCAATAGTTCACCAGACGTTGACATGCCGGGCTCTATTGATTTCTTGCGTGCCACCAGCACCAGCACCAGCATATGCACCAGTACATGCACCAGCACGGCAAGACGCGTGATTCGCTGCGCTGTGTACTCGATGTTAGGCGAGAAACGGATGGCAGCAGTGTTTGTGTTTGGGCGCCGACTGGGTTGTGTCGAGGATTCAGGCCAACCTGACTTTGTGTCTTGCTCAGAGGTGTCAAGAGTACGGTAGATAGCTAACAATTGAACGGTCCATGTGCCGCAACTGGGGGTCATGGCATCTTGATTATGCTTGTATGCTTGGTGCCTGAGGTCGCAGGCCGTAAGGGGAAGCTGGCGCGCTGCTTTGTCTGCCGCCTACTCCCCACGTAGTGCGTCATTCCCTCGGCCTGGCCGTCCCCTGCACCAGGCCCCCGCCGACGTCTCGCTCGCTGACAGCTCCTTGTCCATGGGTGAAGGCGCATGCAATTGTCTCCTCAGGCGCCCTCCTACCTGCTTGCTTCCCCACACAAACCGCTTGCCCCAGAAACACCGACCCAGAACCATGCAGTAGACAGACGGCCCGCCCCGTGAACGACCTCGCGCGCACCTGCCCCCGATCCCTGCCTCCCCCCGCAAGCCCGCCAACATGGCAGCCGCAGTCCACAAGCTGCTGCACCCGCACCGCAGCAGAGACCAGGAAAAAGAGGAGGAGAATGAGCGACAGAAGTCGGCGACGGAACACGCCCGTGACGAGGAGAAGCACACGCTTGCGCAGTGGGGGGAGAAGAAGGCGCCGCTCGAGCCTGGCCAGATTGACAAACACCCCGACCAGAAGATGGTAGGGCACTCATCCAGCGTGCTGCGGAAGGACGACTTTGAGCTAATTAAGACGCTGGGCACTGGTGAGTGCGCTGCGACGACCAAGGGGAGGGAGGGAGGCTGACGGCCGACAGGCACTTTTGCGCGCGTCTGGCTGGTGAGGGTGAAGAACGCGACGGACGGCGACGAGAACCAGGTGTTTGCCCTCAAGATCCTGCGCAAGACGGACGGTATGCATGCGCCATCGTTCTCCGAGTCATGGCACGGCTGACAGCCCCCAGTCATCCGCCTCAAGCAGGTCGAGCACGTTCGCAACGAGAGTGAGCAATCCCGCGGGTACATTGTGGATATGTCATTCTAGCAGAAGAGAGCCTTCTTCCGCGCCCCGTCAAGACATGCCCATGGTAGCTGTTCCCACTGTTGGAGTTGCGCTGAACCTGCCCCTCTAGGGAACGTCCTCGCCGCCATCGCAGGCCACCCCTTCATAACGACAATGGTCGCCAGCTTCCAGGACCACGACTCGCTGTACATGCTGGTGAGGGACATGTATACCAGCACCGCAAAGCTTTGCTGACCGACGCAGCTCGATTACTGCCCCGGCGGCGAGGTCTTCAGCTACCTCCGAAGAGCCCGACGCTTCAACGAACCCACATCCCAGTTTTATGCCGCCGAAATCGTCCTCATATTAGAGTTCTTGCACCAGCGGGAAGGCGTCGCATACCGCGATCTAAAGCCTGAGAACATCCTGATCGACGCCGAAGGCCATCTCAAGCTGGTGGATTTCGGTTTTGCGAAGAAGGTTGAGAACAGTGGGTGCAACATTCGCAGAGAGAGAAGGCATTGCACTGACAATCGCAGGGGAAACATACACATTGTGCGGCACGCCCGAGTATCTGGCACCCGAGGTCATTAGGAATACCGGTACGTCACTCGCGCGCGCCCACACTCCTGGATCAGCTAACCTTGCAGGTCATGGCACCGCGGTTGATTGGTGGGCCTTCGGCATCTTGGTGTACGAGTTCCTCGTTGGCCAGCCGCCCTTCTGGGACCAGAACCCCATGAAGATCTACGAACAGTGGGTCCCCCTCACCCTCCCCATCCCATTCCATACCCCCTCTAACACCCTCCCCAATCAGAATCGTTGAAGGCCGCGTCCGCTTCCCTTCAGCCATGTCCGCCGAAGCCCGTGACCTGATCTCCGGCCTCTGCACTGTAGACACTTCCAAGCGCCTCGGCAACATCTCGGGTGGCGCCAGCACCGTCAAGAGTCACGCCTGGTTCAAGGACATCGACTGGGACGCGCTGTACCACCGCAAGGTCCAGGGGCCGATAGTACCCCATCTGCGGGGCCCGGCCGACACGCGGAATTTCGACGAGTATGAACCGGAGAGTATACATCGCGAGGCGTACACCAAGGACATGCAAGAGAAGTACGAGGACTCGTTCAAGGACTTTTAAAGATGCGGATCCTGCAGGGGTTATGGCGAATAGTGGGCGTGGGATTTGGAGTTTTCGGGCTAGGGGGACTCTGTACAAGGGCTTGGGGACTCGCCGCGAAGGAGAAGCTCCTAACGACCAGCCATTCGAAGTGGCTCGCTGGCGATGGTTTCATTCCCGCTTTTTTTTTTTTTCTTTTTTTTTCTTTTTTTTTTCCTGGCTCGGACATGGCCGTTGGAAACGACGCACGAGTGAATGAATGGAAATGGAATGCAGCGAAACGATTGGATCGGACTAAAATGGGCTGTGGACGGACGACACGAGGCACCTGTGCATGAGAGCATGTCTTACCACGTCTTGTCTCTACTCCGGCTAGCTTTTGGTGTCTACGCGGTGGGCTTGTGTTTCTAGGCTACATCCAACATGTCTTGATGACGACCGTACGTCCGTTCTGAAGCGTGGTCAAGGATTGTTCGTGTCTCGCTCGCTCTCTACTTTCCTGGTTTCGTCCTCTCGTGGTAGGTATTTGGTGGCGCCCCTGGACCGCGCGATGCTTTGCTATTAGATTGCACACTCGCCTCTTTCTTTCTTTCTTTCTTTCTTTCTTTCCTTCTTTCCTTCTTTCCTTTCGTTCCTTTCTTTCCTTTCGTTCCTTTCTTTCCTTTCGTTCCTTTCTTTCCTTTCGTTCCTTTCTTTCCTTTCGTTCCTTTCTTTCCTTTCTTCTTTGCCTTTCTCTTGCGCGGCCCATGTCAGGTCGACTCAGGTTACCTTTGGTAGTACGAGAGATTCGAGCAAGCTGCAACAAGTCCCTGGAGGGTTAGATCTTCGGTCCCAAGTCGAAAACTTGCAATCTTGGGTAATGAGTTGCCAGGCGAGTTTCGAAGGGGATTTGCAACGGAGCCTTGAATCACGGAAGTGCCAGTCTCAGTACATAGAACGCAACCACCTTATCTTCGGAGCATGTCGGAAATGCCCAGGCTTCCGAGATTACTGTCTGCTAGACGCATCTTCTTCCGGGGTGTGCTGTACCGTACACTTGTGACTATAATTACTCGTAGCTGCAGTTGATGCAACGTGCTTCAGCAAAGGCTCGCTTGGGGACGCTCAAGATTGGTAGAAACTCCTAGCGTGTCACAGAGCTTTTATATCTAACCCTGGTATAGATTCCGCGACCGTTACTCGGTGTAAATAGGTGGTGGTTTTTTCTCAGGGTGTGAGGTTTGGAATGTGGCGTTGTGCTACCTACCTCCGCGTCACGACGCGACGCGCGACGCGCGCGGAAGGTGAAGCACAACGGATGTTTGCATTCAGCAGCATGATGGTCTAATGCCCCAAAGCGAACGCTGCCATTACCAAGAGCGTAGAAGGCGTACGACTCTGGCCGTGTTCTTCAGGATGTACTAATTAATAATCGTTATCGACGGCGACGACACGGAATGACATGGATTTCTAAGCTTCTTCTTGTACCTACTGTAGCCTCCGCAAACGTCCCCGTTGACCCCTCATGGCGCTTATAAGACCCCTCACCCTCACCTTCGTGCAGCTTCGTAATGCCTCTACAACTCTCTCCCGCCTCGCACGCCTACGATACCCAACTCCCGCTTCCGCCTTCCCTCGACCGCATACCCAAGCTTCTTTCCACACGTCTGCTCGGCAGCGACAAGAAGCCAACATGTCAGAGCGTCCCACCGGCCTCAAGGCAAGCAAAGGCATCGAGCTTCTCACCTTTAGCACACCCAATGGCGTCAAAGCTTCCATCATGTTGGAGGAGCTCAAGGAGGCATACGGCATGGATTACACATGGTGAATACCTTTGGCGACAACCGCTCGAAAATGTGCGCTCACCACGCACACGTCTAGGCAATCGATCAACATCATGCAGAACATACAGAAAGAGCCTTGTAAGCTGTTCGCAATGTGGCGCAGTGAACAACGGAGGCTGATCAATCACAGGGTTCACAAAGCTGTGTCCCAATGGGCGTATCCCCGTCATCATTGACCACGACAAGGGCGGCTTCGCGGTTATGGAGGGGCTCGCAATCCTCACCTACCTGACAAGGACCTACGACGCCGAGCACAAGTTCTCCTTCACAGACCCGCTAGACATCAGCCGCGCAGAGCAATGGATGGCATGGCAGCACGGTGGCCTCGGCCCCATGCAGGGCCAAGCGAACCATTTCAACAGATTTGCTCCTGAGCGGATTGCTTACGGCATGCAGCGATGTGAGTATGAGCGTGGCAAGACATGCAAAACTTTGCTAAGCGTAGTTTACAGACACTGGCGAGACGGAGCGCCTTGTCGGCGTCCTCAACACGGCACTTGAGGGCACCGACTACCTTGTCGGCAACAAATACTCGATCGCAGACATTGCGTCTTATGGATGGGTCTCAGTGCTCCGGTTTTCAGGGATTGAGATGGATGACTTCCCGAATGTCAAGGCGTGGGCGGACCGTATCGGCGCGCGACCAGCAGTCCAAAAAGGAATGGCTGTCCCATCGAAGTCGCCTTTAGGCAACGACACATATTCTCAGAAGCGGAAGGACGACAAGGAGTTCGCGGAGAAGGAGGAGAAGTTGAAGGAACAAATCAAGGCGGCGAAGGAGAAGTACGGATACAAATATGCCTCGCCTTGAGAGAAGCTCGTCGAATCGGCGACCCAGCGGGCCCATACCTCGTGGGAAACAATGAAAGACTGATCCGACCTGGACTGTTGAGCTTAGTCGCAATATCGTGTGAAGTGGATTCTGTGAGGCGGAGAGGAAGAGCGGATTCAAGAGCAGCGCATGGTGAATGCACAGCTACCTATCCCTCGTGCTGTTCGTGCGTTGCATTTCCAGCCTTGAGTAGGTGACGCACACTGACTCACGGTGGTTTCGCGGTAGGCGGCATTTCCTTCAATACATGGGCTTCGACGGCCTCTGGGTCCATTTTCGCGTTGAAACACGGCCGATGAAGGTCTCTGGCGGCTTGCCTCACAGCTAATCAACACGTCGCTTACCCCTGGCAGCGAGGATGCTTGGCGTCGGCCATAGGCGCCAGACTTTAGCGATTGGAGATGCAGGGCAACAAGCTGGCTGCGCCTTCTCTACACGCCAGGAGGGCGCCAACGTGATCATGGCGCGTCATTAGTGGCTTCACTCAGTTACACACTGGATCGCATGTAACTTATAAGACCTTCCGACAGTCATCGTGCCCACACCATCACGTCCTTGCGACTCTTCGTCACAGTATACCTTCACTCCAGCAGCTATGCTGCTTTGTTTTACCA
Source organism: Paraphaeosphaeria minitans (assembly GCA_015832175.1). Taxonomy (NCBI): domain Eukaryota; kingdom Fungi; phylum Ascomycota; class Dothideomycetes; order Pleosporales; family Didymosphaeriaceae; genus Paraphaeosphaeria; species Paraphaeosphaeria minitans. The sequence goes on along the minus strand of WJXW01000004.1, from coordinate 668,490 downwards.
CTATAATTATCGGCGTCTGCTTCTGGATTTCCGTGCTCTCCATTGTCTAGTTTCCACATTCCTTGTCGATCATTGCACGAAAACAGCCGTCCCTTGTCCACAAGACGCAACTGCCATTTACAACACAATATCCCGCTTCGACGACGTCACACGCCATTACCCTTGCTCACCACCATCCATTTCTTTGAGCGCACCCGCCTTGTCGCCTTGTCACCAACCATCGACCCCACAACGACAATAACATTGTCAGCATTGTGCGCGATCCCATTCTTTTGTCCCAGAGGCAGTTATAATAGCGACTGCGTTCCTCTGTCGTCACCACTCCATCGCACTCGCATACCCATCGCGCACGACAACCACCTCACTCTCCCTTCGCCTTGCACCACCTAAATTAGACACCTCCCACGTAAGCGCCCCGGACAAATCCCAAAGCTGCGCATAATTCTGACAACGAGTCAAGGCCTCATGCCTCTCAAATTTCTCTCACGCGGCTCGATGAAGGGCGAAAAGATTGGCATGGCAAACTCTTTTAGGGCCAACATGTCGCCAGGATCCATTTTCCGCATCCTCCTGCGCTTCTTCCAAATCATAATGGCCATCGTTGTCATCGGACTCTACGCGCAGGACCTCGACCGCGCCCATAAGGCGGGCGTCAAGTACGACTCCAAGTGGATGTACGCCACCATCACCGGAACACTTGCGTCCATCTGGGCCATCGTCTGCATGCTTCCACTTGTAAAGGCCTGGTTCCTTTTCGGTATCGACTTCGTCGTGTTTGTCTTGTATGTCGCGGCATTTGGCATCTTCGGCAAGATGTATATCAAGGAGGATCCCGAGGGCAACGGCGGCATCAAGCGCATGAAAAACGCCGTATGGATCTTGCTTACGAACATGATCCTTTGGTTCATCACTTTTGTTTATGGAGCTGTCGTCTTCTGGAAGTACTGGAAGGGTAAGAAAGCTCCCACTGTAGTTGCGTGATTCATCGCTGACTCCGACACTATAGGACGTACGACCTTTACTGGCGCCGCCTTTAACCGTCCCTCGATGTCCCACGCTTAGTCGCAGATGACGATGAGTCGGCAGACCTGTGCTAACTTGCGATACTAGAGGACCACGATCAACATCGCATTGAACGTTTCCTTCTAGATTTCTCGCCATCACGTCCGTTCGCCATACGAATTTCCTATTGTTATGTTTCTTCAGCATCGATATACCCTGCGCTGCATTTTGGAAGCTATTCAAGCATTGTGCTCTACGATACATCCATCTGTTCCTCTGTCCAAGTCAAGTTTCAAGATTGTGTCTCCGTGTGAGTGTTTGGTGGTGGAGACAAGATACCCTTCTTTCTGTGGTTGATGTTTCTTTTTCCTCTTCGCACAAAGTGCTGCTCGATATGCTAATGAACAACCGATTGTATACTCAGCCATCGTTCCTTTCCAATCTTGATAGCGTGACATGCTGAACTACCTCTATCACTAGGTTAGATCTCAAAGAACGCAAAATCCTGGCGCAGGCTCCAAGCTAGCCCAACAACCCATCGCACTTCGCTGCCCCACGACGCGAGCCAAACAAATGCGCATACGCAGAGTCCGAGGGCGAGGGCGAGGCTGTGCAACTTCGTAATCGCCTTTCAATGACCATTTCCAATACATGCCACTACCCAAAGTGGCGGACCACGTTAGGATTTGCAGTACGGCTACTTGAATGCGATAATCCGCAGCTGCCATCCACATGGTGTCATAGGTGAAAGGCTGACGTAGAGCAGCGCGCAGAAACGCGAGGGGCCGCTGACTTAACAAGAAGAAAGCATGGTAGGTACGGGACAAGGCGGCGGAAGCACTCGGGAGTTTGGGAGACGAGGACGGCGTGGAGGAGTCTTTGAACAATCTAGAGCAGGTTGTGTGGGACAGTGTGATTGTTGCGCTCGACATGGCCGAGTTTCAAGAAGAATTGGGAGGCTGAATAGGTACGCGATCGTACCGGAGGAGAAGGTTGTAGGTGGTTGCATGATCCAATTGCAATGCATCGTCAGGGCGTTGGGGTTCCACATAACTCAACCTTGATCCTTCAAGTCTACACAAACATTCACTCTTCATAGTCAGCAAGGAGGCAACAGGAATAAACCGATCCGGCGGGGGAAAGCCAAGGCGCTAAGTCGTCCAAGCCCCAGTGGCTGTGATGGACTAGAGGCAGTCGCAGTCGCGTCATACTGTCATGGTGGCCTTCTCTGCTACGAAGAACACACACCAGCCCCCACAGCTTGCAGGACAACCCTCGGCCTGAGTTACACATCTACCAACTCCACCTCACCCGTCCGAAACCGACCACGCAATCGCACATTCTGATGTACGGACAGCAGCCGCCCAACCAGGGAGGATGGAACCAGGCACCCCCGCCTCAGGGTCAGTACGGATATAACGCGCCACCTCCGCAACAAGGTTGGGGTGCCCCGCCGCCTGGAAACTATCCTCCTTCCCAGCAGGGCTATCAACAACAGTATGGTGCGCCTCCACCCCAGCAGGTCCAAGGCCAGTGGGGAGCACCACCTCCCGGCGGACAACCGGGTTATGGAGCACCTCCGCCAAATCAGTATGGCTCACCTGCACCGCCGCAAGGGGGGTATCAACAGCCGCCGCCTGGTCAATACGGCGCTCCTCCGCCGCAAGGTGGTTATGGGCAGCCTCCACCACAGCAATATGGCGCCCCACCGCCCCAGCAACCCGGGTATGGCGCCCCTACACCTCAGCAGTACGGTGCTCCTCCCGGCCAGCAATACGGCTCTCCCCAGAGTTTCGGCCCGCCCACTCAGCCCTCTCTGGGATATGGCCATCAGCAGACTGCGAACATCGATGTAACTCAAGATGTTGAAGGGATACGGAAGGCCATGAAGGGCTTCGGTACCAACGAGAAGGTCCTGATTCAGATATTAGCCAAAAAGGACCCCATCCAGATCAATACCATTCGCCAAACTTACAACCAGCGGATGATGCGAGATTTGATCAAAGATCTTGAGAAAGAGACTTCAGGCTATTTCGAGAAAGGCTTGGTTCAGATTGCCCGTGGCCCGCTCATTGGCGACTGCTACACGCTCTACCAGGCAATGAAGGGGTTGGGGACCAAGGAAGCAGCTCTCGATGATGTGCTCATCGGCCGATCGAACGCTGATGTGAATGCTATCAAGGCCGAGTACCATAACATCTTCAAGAAGACCCTGGAAGCCGACCTGAAGGGCGACCTTTCAGCCGCAACCGAGAAGATGTGTAAGTGAAGTTGTCGAATCTTAAGATTGATGGTTTACTAATAGCACGTAAGACATGATGGTCATCGCCGCCCGCCGCGCAGAAGACTCGTCTCCAACTATGCCACAAGCAGTCGAGCAGGACGTCACCGAGCTGCAGCGCGGAATGGGTAACATGATCAGTAAGAACGCTAGTTCCGTCTGTGACCTCTTGTTCACCCGAAATGATGCTCAAGTCCGCGCTATTGCCCAATCTTATCAACAACGATTTCACGAGCCTTTGGTCAAGACCCTCAAATCAAAGTTCTCAGGCCACATGGAAGACGCACTGGTGCTACTTGTCGAGCGAGCAATCGACCGCGCTGAGGCCGAGGCGACGCGCCTTGAGGACTCGATGGCCGGTCTTGGTACGAAGGACGAGCTGCTAGTACAACGTGTTGTCCGGTGTCACTGGGATCATGGTTTGATGAGGGCTGTGAGCGATGCCTACCAACGGAAGTACGGTAAGTCTTTGGTCAGAAGAATTGAGGGCGAGACAAGGGGCGACTATGTAAGTGAAGGCACCACCTCGGCGGAAGCAAGTGCTAACACACATTCAGGAGAGACTGATGGTCGCCTGCGTTCAGTAAAGCGCCTCACTCTTTTCTGAGCTTTCCTTCTTGTCCTTTCTTGTGATTATCCCAATAATGCTTTAGACGACTTTACGTTAGGTAAAGGTATGCCTCAGAGACTGGGTCCATAAGGTGCGAGATAGCACCAACCAAGAGATGCAGGGTTTTCGATTCAACGGTTTTCTTCGTCAGACATGAGCCTCTCACTTCAAAAGAGTGAAGTCGTATATTACTTGCAAATTGACACACATGCCAGACCGAAACACTGAATTACAACCACCGCCACGCTGTGCAATGGATGACCAAAGGTTGACAAACTCGGGAGCAATATATGACAAAGAAGATTACAACTTCAGCGAAGAGTGTGGGGTGGTGACGACTTGTTTGTCGGTTTGGGGAAAAGATGGGCCGACTTCCACGTACCAGAGGACAGCATTCTCAACCCCATTGCGCAATTTGTGGATGAGGAGTCTTCAATCGCACTGACACAACGCAGTGGTGAGAGTGGCTTGGTCTCTAACCCCGGCCGACCATTGTTTCCTGTCTGCTCGGGTCTCGCTTTGACCAAATTCCTACGCACAATCCTGCCTAGTACCACCTCCTCTCAACTTTGCTGTTGGAACTATTTACGGCCCGAAAAGAGGTCACATCTTACAATGCCGGTGTTACTGGTGAGAGGCTGCGCCGTCTGTCACCCTGTCACTGGAACATCAGCTTCCACATTGTGTGCACCCTCGCACCCGAATGCTTGGTCACAATCCTGCGCCGCAGTGACGCCCATTGCGCAACTTGTGTGGAACTGAAAATATGTTGGATGATGACTCCTTTGCCGTTGATACCGATTTCATTGACGTCGATATGGTCACGGATAGCCACGAGTTTGCTGATGGATTCGTATAGATGACTTGGTAGTTGTCACGCCGCTACGTCCATGTAACAAATCGGAATACAATGGGCAGCTTACGAGCCCGGGCCGGAAGCCAAGTGCTATAAACGATGAATACACCGGACCCGGCCCGTAGCCCACACTTCCGAGCCACAAGGAGCCGGTATCATCTGAGCGTTCATTGCGACACGGTATCTCGACGAAATCAAGTTTTCATGTTACTGATATACGTACTTTGCGTACAGGTCAGACAAAAAGATAGTGGGCTTCAAAGAACTATAAGTTCAGTGCTCTTTCCAGCAGTAGACCAGCCACAATTCAAGCCGTTCGCTTCCTATCCATCAGATCACCATGTCCGCCATCTTTGTATCTCTCCTGCTTGCCTCGGCTGTCAATGCCAAAGTGCTGCCTCGTGAAGAAGCACGCACGTCATCCACGAGGGATGTGGCGAGCTTTTTCACAGTGACATCGCTGCCAGTCGGGGACCCTGAAGCCTCCACCATCCCCGGATCCTTCCCGACTCCGACCACAATCTTCAACCCTTCAACGTTCAATGTGCTCCCAAACTCTACAAACACAGGCTTTCTATCTGCATCCTCGCAAGACTTCTCCGGCACCATCTTCGTTCCCATTCCCAGCCAGGCCGACTTTCTTACAGCTACGGTTTCCGCGTGCACCCAAGCTGACGGTGAGGTCATCGACTCCATAGTCGTTATCGGCGTTCCCACCGGCACCTTTTCACCAGGCATCACCAAGACGATCGTGGTACCGCCGCAGGCTGATCCCACAACGGTGACCTTCTACGACTACCCCCCAAGCAACGCCACAGAAGTCGTCATCATCGAGCCCCTCCCCGGAAACTGCGGTCCCTTCATCAAGCCCACACCCACTTTCACCCCCACCGGCACTGAAACCTCAGCCGAGCCCTCCAACACCGTGGCCTCATGCCCTACAAAAGGCTGCAGCGGCGCCGTCATTCGGGCCGCGGATACAGTCATCAACGCCATCAACGAGGTCACGCAGATCTCCTTCGCTCTGCAGTCGGCCGCGCGGAAAATCGGCGCAGGCATCTTCCCCCGCGAAGACGTCAGCGTCAACGGCGCCACGGATCTCTTCAGGAGCCCCATCACGGACGTGGCCCTGGGCCTCGTCAGGATCACGACGACCGTGCAGACGGCGCTGCCGACTTTCATCACCTTCCCCCCCTTCCCGCCCTCATGCTCCTCCGACACCATTATCCTCGCCTGGCTCGAGTTCGTCCGCGTGCACCAGGAGCTGCTCGCCATCCTGATCGGGCGCTCGGCGCTGCTCGAGACGGGGCCGTTCAAGCGCTCCTCGGCCGTGAATCCCGCAGATGGGACGCTCGTTGAGCGCGGGGAGCAGGGGTTCATCGGACGCCCGATTGCGGTCGCGTTGAGGGGAATCGAGGCTGTGGTGGATACGCTGGCGGTTGGGATTGTGGATTTGGTGCCGGGGAAGAGCGAATGCTCCAAGAAGAAGAGTGCCGAGTTGAAGGAGAAGATTAAGAAGGCGCAGACGAGTTATCAGGGATAGATTGGGGGTTGCTGAAAGGGTGGTTGCGAGAGGAAGGAGTGGAAGAAGTTACTTTTCTTGACGCTCCTTTGTTGTTGTTTTTTTAAAAGGGGGATGATGTATTCTTGCAGCTTGAGGGTAGAGATTTGACGCATAAAATCAAACGGTCTTCAGTGGGAGATGATATGAATCTGATGTAGAGAGATTGATGAGCAGCTATGAATCATGTCGTTCATTGATGGCGTACTCTGGCAGGTATGTATCGTAGCGCCTTTCGACGAATACGTCGGTCAATGTAGGGTGAAATTCTGCCATAACGAGACTGAGTTTTGGCGCGCAAATTCACGATGCGGTAGACATTCATTTAGGGAGTACTTACTGGTGATGGTGTCAAGGCGACTCATCACCACAGCATCTACTTGAAAACGACCCTAACGCCCTTTGAGTCCTGGTGCCCGTGCGGGATGAAGAAATCATGTACTATCTCCGCGTCCCTCTCCGTGGTTCCGTACAGCTCCATGTCGAATCTCCGAAATACCGTCGCCAGCGTCAAGTAGATCTCCGCCGTGGCCAAGTTGATACCCAGACACTGTCTCGTGCCCTTGCTGAACGGAACAAGATACCGGTCTAACCTCGCGTTGTCAGACTGCCCCAGCCATCTCTCAGGATCGAACTGCATCGGACTCGGGAACTTCTCCGGGTCGCGGTGCTGCAGCAGAGAGGTCATGGAGACGGGTGTGCCCGCCGGAATCACCCAGTCCTCGTACTGCACTGGCTCGTCGGGAGAAACGCGTTCGAGTCGTCCGACGACGCCGTGCGAAAAGCGATGCACCTCCTGCACCACGGCGTTGAGGTAGGACAGATTTTCGAGGCGGGCCAGCGACGGGATGGATGTGGGGTCGGGGATGGCCTGGAAGAGCTCGGCCTTGAGCCGGGCGTGGACGTCTGCATCGGCCAGGATGAAGTAGGAGGCTTGCTGCAGGAAAAAGGACGACGTTTCCTGCCCCGCTGAAATCATGGTCTGGCCTTCGTCGACGAGGCGGGCGAGAGACTTTTCCGAGGCGGGGAGGTTTCCGTTGATCAGCTCGCGGAAGATGTTTGGCTCCTCGTTCTTGGGTGGCGTTCCGCTCATCATGGTGCTTATCTGGTGTGCGAGATCCTGGTGTCGTCAGAACTGATATTCTAAAGTACGCTACGGCATGGCGTACGTACCTTTTGCACGTTTATGAGGTGCATGACGGCAGGGTTGAGCTTGCGTACGATCCACTCGGGTGTTGCTTGCATGGCGGGAAACACCCATTTGAACTGCTTGTTCAGATGACAGGCGCGAGTGCTTTCTACCATGGCTTGAGGCCATTCCCATTTCCAGCTCGGGTCATCGAGACATCCGTATGACGTACCGAAACAATACGCTGTGATGACATCGCTGGTCAGGGCGGCATACGCATGCAGCGTATTGACAGATTCACCAGTTTGTTGGCACCCTTCAAAACGCACGCATAGTTTCTCGATCAAGGTACGAATCAGTGGTTCCATGCGTCCGATAGCTTGCTTTGAGAAGAACGGGTTCAGTGCGTTTCTTCGAAGGCGGTGTAGGTCGTGCGATACGGTGCCGAAGCCAGAGCTACCTAACCTCGCGGGTACAGAGTCAGCCGAGTCACAAAAGGTGGGTTCAAGTACAACTCGTCCATGTCCAAGACATGGCGACCGCGCACCGGGGAGCATCGTACTATTTCCAAACATCTCCGTAGCCCAACCCCATTTGTCGCGTTTCTGGCCCGGACCACTGTAGAGCACATCGTAGAAGTCTAGGTCTTTTACGTGGAGCTCATGTGGATTGATTCGAACGATAGGACCTGTTCGGTCAGCGTCTCTTCCCCCCATCGAAGCGAGAGTGGTCGCCGTTACCATACTGCTCATGCAGCTCTTGTATCTTGAAAACATATTGACCACCCCGTACAACATCGTGGTAGAATTCATACCATAGAGTTAGTGCGGCCAGTCTGGGCCCGGGGAACTTGGCAATCGGACTGAAATGTAGACGGTAGACTGTCAAACCGATAAGATATACAACGAAGGTGACAGCTGCTATCTCAGCAAGATGCAAGGGTGACAGTATACTCGTTCCTGGCATGGCTGGGTGGAAAAGATACCTATGGTATCACAGATCTTTTTGCCGCAGGCAGGAGTGTCAGCAAGCTTAATAGCGTTTATCTCAGGGCGATTTCAGGAATACGTGGTGCTGGTCAGACCTGCTATAGAGAAGTTGTCGAAGAATGCGCAACCGGGAAGTTGGCAAGCGGGGTTGGCTCGGCTATATTCACAGCTCGTAGACAGGCTCTCGTAGGTAGGATCGGGGCTCATGAATTGGTGTTAGTGCACCTTGGCAGGTTTCTGGATGGCCTTGCTAATATGTGTTTTGTCATACGTTTATCTGGAAAACTTTCCACGCGTGATCCTAGGTAGTGTCTATTGTCGTTAAAATAATCTCGACAACGATCCCTTCTTCCCATGCCACCTTTGCTCAGAAGCTTCAACGCAAGTGCTTTTAGCGTTCTGTAAGCGTTCACGAAGAAATAATAAACCCCCATAAAACGCCTAGACCCAATCTCTCGGGAAAGAATGTCACGGTTGATGCAATACTCAGCCTCAGACACTGCTAGTCGGCTCAGGCTCCCACGTCGTGACCCAGGCAGCGCCAAAGATGAGTAGCCACATGGCCAGCCACATGCCGCCTACACCACCGCTGCTTCTCCAGAAGAAGGCGCCGGCGAAGATACCGATGTGGATGATTGCCATGCCGAGGAGGAAGACGTCGAAGTGCCATCGACCCTGCCGAGTGTTAATTAAAGAGGTTTTCTCCAACCACACCGCCCATGGGGATGCAATAATGAAACTTCAAGAAAGGAGCACCCAGGAGTAGGTAGGTACAGCAAAAGATGGAAGGGACTCACCACTCGCGCCCCCAAAACCCTCCGGTACCCCGTCGCCTCCCCGATTCTCGCTAAACACCAAGCAATGAACAAGAATCCGAGCACGCCCAGAATGATACCGACGATCAGCCAGCCAATCTGCAGGTTCATGGCCGACCACACGACGTCCCAGATGCTGATGGCCGTGCGCAATCCCAAGATTGCGATCATGCAGATGCGACGCGCCAGCACCGCATTGTCGGAGGTCGCGAGACTGAAAGACGACAGGCTGAAGGACCAGCAGCCGCGCATTCCGGGGCAATTGCGGTCCTTCCATGTTGTTTCGCGGGGAGGAAGGTCCTGCGGGAACGTCGAGGGCTGCGGCTGGGGACCCATTGCTCAAGTGACTCGGTTCGCCCAACTGTTCAATCGTTAGGTACGGTATACCTAGGTATTGCGCTCAGGATGCGATGCGTAGGAAGGTAGGTAGGTACCTAGGGTGGCGCGTTCAGGAGGCGCGTCTCAATGTTTGTATGCGGGACGGGCTGCAGGCTGCAGACGGCACGTCGTAAATGACAGATCTGAATGCTTGGGATGCGGTGCGACAAACATTTCGAAGAATGCGGCCTATCAGCGCTGGGGCGGTCGCTGGAAGGGGCATAGTGCGGGCCCCATATTCATTTCAGCGAGTCGTGCGAGGATCCTGACTGTGGCTGGGTTCTCCGAAGGCACACTTCGAAATGGTACGGTTTGCTGGCATTGACTGAGTAGCCTGGAAGGGTTGTTCCACGGACTTTGTGTGATGTGATGGTATCGTACGGTAGGTAGGTATCTACCTAAGCGGGGCGAGGCTGACGGATGCTCTACCTACGAAGTAGGGGCTCAAGGTCGTGTCCACAATGCCCAGGTGGGCAGCACCCCAGCTATGCCTCTGTTTGGGGGTGGGGTTTCAATGCGGCCTGATCAGTAGGATGGTCGCTGCATCGTTGCATCAGAAGGCCGGACGCAACACATCAAGCCGTGTTGTGCAGCCGGTACCTCCAAATCAGGCTTGTTGGATGATCGGTCACATTGTCCAACGTGCTTCCCGTATCTTGCCGCGATCTATCGCGACGTGTCTCGAAACAGAGCCGCTTTCCTAGCTGAGCTAAAAGGATGCTTTGAGGTGCGAGATGCGCCCATGGAGCAACCTGGTCCAATGGAGGCCCTTAACAAGGTACGCTCTATTCCGCTCGAGACAGTGTGCTCGCTTTGTTTCGCACAGACTGGCTCACAGCGTAGGATCATGTCCTAGCTCAATAGCTCGCAGATGGAAAGGTGGCGAAGCTTTCATTCATTCTAGTGGAAAACCCCGCAGTGCTAGGCGACCCCGTTGATGGGGTTGTACACGCCCTCGAAGAAGGCGTCACGAGGGCAGCAGTTCGCGACCGCGTCAGCTGCGGTACTTTGATCTTCAAGAAGCACACGCCAAGATATGGTGGAACGCAGAGATACACTCTGGTTTCAGAAAAAGACGTCGTTGAGGTAGGGATTCTTCAACTTTGCTTAGTGGTTGCTTTGCGACGGATCCAAATTGTCGCTTTGTTGCGTTGCTATTGCCGACGAATGGCATCTCAAATCGGGGATACCGACTTCACAAAAGTCGTCACACTTGGTTCCTACACGTGCCTGTTCTCCTTCGACTCCCTCAATGTGCACTGGCCGTCGGTACCAGCCAAGCCCATCCCGGCTGAAGAATGAGGAAAGAAGATTCTCATCTGGGGAGTATCATCCGCAATGATATCGCTTTCCATCTCATACACGAACCAAGCTGGTTACAGAGTTACTAGCACGAGCCCACCACACAATTTCGAGCTGTTGATGTCTCTTGGGGCCGACTATATACTTGATCACAGCGATCCCGCGACCGTGGAGAAGATCCGTGATTTCTTCCCCGTCAATGACTGGTTCGATACTATTTCTTTCAAACCAGGTGTAACCACGATTCTGAAGATTCTGGCCCCGAAAGGCAAGCCGGTTAACAAGGCCTATATCCACATGCTGCTATCACTAGTCATGGGTGGATACCCGACCCTACCAGAAGGCGTCACTACTAGGATGCAATTCTTCAGCACTCAAGCGCCCGAAAACGCAGACTAGGCGAAGTATTTCTTGTCTCATGGAGATTTCATGGAGTAGTAAATCAAAAGTGGGGTAATCATGGGCGTGCTGCCACATTTGCTAGGCGGCCTTGATAACGGGACTGGTTGCATCGAGGAAGTGCATCAGGGCGTGAGCGGGAGGAAGGCAGTCATTGATCCTTTGGGCCTGAGTGACGAGAGCCTCTTTACAAATCGACACTATGGTAGTAAATTTCTGAAACAATTCAATACCACTTGTAAAGTGTCTCATCAACACCCAATGTCGCCCAATGTCGGAGACTAGTCTTCTTGCCCGATACGAGCGGAGCTTTACGTTGATTGGCTGATGCCTGGAAGCCGCCCATTTCGGCTTAGGCGCACGGGAGCATCAGGCTACCACGAGGCAAACCTACATAAACGTCCCCCTATCATAAATTTGTCAACCTGCCATCTCCTACGTCTCGCTCTACAAATGGCAGAACCAGGTCTTACTCTTACCGTGAGACGCCAGACGAAAAATCTCCAGCGCGGATATCTGCCTGATACGTCCTGCGACAACAGCGATGGCGCAAATTTCTGCTCATGCCAACGCGACCTGGTAATTCCAAAGCCTTGCATGTTCTACGGTCGCAACCTGGAACCACTCGCATTCTCGATAGCCAAGGACCGTATCTACTCACAAGCTCAATCCACTCTGCTCACGGGACTGCCAATCGAGATCCGCGAGATGATCTGGGAGTATGCGCTCACAGATACCACTTCTGTGCCCACCTGCGGCACCTTTATGTGGCGCTCGGACAAGATGAACGGGAAACCCAAACTCCCAGTTTCAGACATAGCATTTGGGCTGGTCGAGAGCTGCAAGGCCGTCTATCTCGAGACGTACCGGCTTCCATTGCAGCTGAATTACTACACTTTATATGATTTCCAAGGGCCTTTCCGGCCAGACTTAAGAATTTTGGCTCCCTGGCAAGCGGCCCTCATACAGCGTCTTGATATCAGCCTCCAACAAATAGCCCTGGAGCGGGGCGAGTTACGAAACTGGCTGAAAGAATGGGCTCCCGAGGAACGACACCAAGGCGCATACATAGAACCGCGGTTCTTACGTACACGGGACAGAATATCTGGACGAATTCGTCACAGGGAGCCATTTCCTTTCGGCATCTTGTCAGCTGCTAAGATTGGAAAGAAAAACCTACGGGATGGTGATGAGCTTACGCTGGACATCGCAACGGATCTCCCTGACACTGAACACAGTATCTTCTACGAACGTGGAACTTTCGCGACTAAGTTCAAGGCGCGTGCGATGGTGGCTCGTCCTCTGACGCATTTGACCCTCCGCTTGACCCATCAGGATTGGTGGAATTGGAGTGTCGATACAACTCTACCTTCTTATTCACCAAGTCCGCATAATCAGCTCTATCTTGAACCATTAGTTGGAGAGAAGTCTCCTTCTCTAATTCAACCAAGCTATCCAGGTGAAACGGTGATGGAATTCCGTGCGGCAAAGCAGCGCGCGGGCGAAGACATAGGGAACCGGGGGCATGGTGGCTGGGGCACAATCGTAGAGAGACTTCCGGATCTAAAGCAGCTCAAGCTTGTGCTTGAGACATTCGATGTGAAGAAAGATAGGCTTGAGACTATCGTGGATTGTGCGAAGACCTGGCGCTTCCCTATCGAGAAATCATCGTTTGAGCTGATCTGGGACGGGGAGGTTGGAGACGCAAGCTGGGAAATAAAACCTGGGGATCTTGACCAGAATTATAACAAGGTTTTGAATGTCGAAGACGGAGAAGAAGAAGAAGAGGAGGAGGAGGAGGAGGAGGAGGAGGAGGAGGAGGAGGAGGAGGAGGAGGAGGATGACAGGCTTACTGAGGACGAACAAGACTCCGAGGACTTATACAATTCATCGGAAGACGAAGATCATTTTGAGGATGAAGAAACGTACGATCCTCCGCCACCTCCGCCACCTAGATGGAATAGTCTTGTTACTCGATTTGAGGCAAGGGTTGTGCGATTCGTGCGAAGGAAAAGGGAGCAGGCTGCTTGATGATTGCTTGTTACATTAGAGGTAGGCTTATATTGGAAAGGGACAGTATTTGGTTAACAGCTGATTTTCGTCTGTGTTTCTGATACAATACCCACTTTTCACTCTAAACGGCTAAGTGTCTTTCCTGAAAGGGCTAGCCCAGCATAACAGGCAGCAACTGTGGCACAGTCATAGAGCTTTATCTTACGCCCTTCTGCCCTTCCGCCCTGCATCAATTGCTCTTGACTGTAATGCAGCCATTACAATACCGTATACGGCGCGTTGTCACGTGCTGATATGCTGCCTAAGGGCGCTCATGGAAAAGTTGCAGCCTCAAGATTCTCGTGTACCTATTTAAACGCGACTTTATCGCGGAAAATGGCGAGTCTCATCAAGCATCGAGCTTTCAAAGCATCTCTTTCGACCTCACCATATTTTATATCTATGCATTCGCGTGGAAGAGGTCGAGGTCGAGCCCCAGGTCACCCAACAGGAAGAAATATAACTTCGCGCGGTCTTCACCAATCACCAAGCACAAACATGGCAACTCCCACGCTTTCGACTCTCCATCATGTCACTGAGCGCAAGTTGGGGAAACTTTCAGACCACCGCGAAAAGTTCGAAACTGATAAGAGATCGATTCTTGCAAAGGTTGCATCCGCGCCCGACCATCGCAGCAAAGTGGAAGCTTTGCTGGACGGCTTCGAGCAGCACGGAATAACAGCGAAACATCCCGAGCTCTCTATCACAAACCTGAATCACTTCATTCACCAGGCCAAATACGACCCGTCTGTGTCGACAACGCTCCTATCGGATTGGCAATCGAAGCTCGAACACGAGTTGGACGTGACGGCTGTGAAGTACGAATACGCAACGTTATTTGGAAAACTTGTCATCGAATGGATCAAGCACCCCAATCCCGCAGGTTCGGCATCCGGTGGCAATACGGCAAGCAGCGACTCGGACACAGATGCAAGTGAAGGCTTTGACACTATCGGCCGTAAAGAGATGCACGAGCAGCGCAAAGAGTGGGAAAGCTATGCATTCACAGAGCGCAAGGTGGATCAGGAAAATATCGAGGAGTATCTCAGCAAAATCTTCGGGAGCACACTACAAGCAAAGAAAGTCACCAAAACGCCTCTTCAAAATCTTCGCGATTCCATGAAGCACGTGATGGATTTCAAGTCGGACTTGCAGCCTGTGAAAAAGAAGAACACACTCTATGATAACGATGCATGGGAAACATCCGCGATTTCCAAGCGGTTCGACGTCGACACCCTCAAGTCGTGCATCAAAGGCGTTCTTCGATCGGATCTGCTCGCAGGAACCAAGCGCGAAGCACTTGCGGACCTCAACAACCAGCCAGCCGTCTTGAAGGAGCTAGTCGATGTGCTGAACATGGACCTGGAGGGGCTCGATAATTGGGAATGGGATCCCTCACCTGTCCCTCTGAACATGCGACGCCAACTCAACGGCAAGTACCGCGTCTACATGGACGAGGAAACCCATCAGGCTATCCTGCTTCATTTCATCGGTCAAACTTGGGCAGTCGCTCTCAAGCAGGCATTCACTACCTTCTATCATTCTGGAGCCTGGCTGCAGTCGCCATACCGCTCGATGAGCAAGAAAGCCCGTCAACGCTGGGAGTACTTTGTCCCTGAACGCATCGAAAGTCAAAATGTCCGTAACTGCAGACGTGAGAGCTATCAAGAGGATTACTTTATGACACAGCTGCCGAGTAAAGCATTTGAAAGCCAACGGGATTACAATGCCGAGGACCAGGACGAGAACCAACCTGGGTCAAGCGGGTCGCCACTCGCGACAAAGCAGTCTATGCTGCGTCTTGTGACCGCTGAGCTTCTCCTCAACACGAAGGTGTACGGCGAATTCTTGGTTCTGCAGTCCGACTTCAAGTGGTTCGGTCCATCGCTGCCTCACGACACGATCTTCGCTGTGCTCAAATTTTTCGGGGTTCCTGGCAAGTGGCTTCGGTTCTTCAAGAAGTTCCTCGAATCGCCGGTCGCCTTTGCGCAGGATGGACCCGATGCCGAAGCGCAGGTACGGAATTGCGGCATCCCGATGTCGCACGTTCTGAGTGATGCACTCAGCGAAGCGGTTCTCTTTTGTCTTGACTTTGCAGTCAACAAGCGCACGAAAGGAGCCAATATTTATCGTTTCCACGATGACTTGTGGTTCTGGGGTCAGGAGTCTACCTGCATTCAAGCTTGGAACGCGATGCAAGAATTTTCACGAGTCATGGGTATACAACTCAACGAAGACAAGACTGGTGCGGCTCTCGTTGTCGCGGACAAAGCTTCATCTCGACCTCTGCCAGATGCTTTGCCGAAAGGTCCCATCAAGTGGGGTTTCCTGAACCTGAACGCCTCGGCTGGCAGATGGGTCATTGACCGCGCCCAGGTTGACGAGCACATTGAAGAACTGCGACGCCAGCTGGGAGCTTGCCAGAGCGTCATGGCATGGGTACAGGCCTGGAACAGCTACGTCAGCCGCTTCTTCTCGACTCATTTCGGGCAGCCTGCCAACTGCTTCGGGCGCCAACACAACGACATGATCATCGAAACTTATGAGCATATCCAGCGCAGTCTCTTCAAGGATGCCGGGACAGTGAATGTCACAGACTACCTGCGCGGCATTCTCAAAGAGCGCTTCGGCACCGACGACCTGGTCCCCGACGGTTTCTTTTACTTCCCACACGAGCTAGGTGGTCTGGGTCTCCGCAACCCGCTTGTCAACGCCTTTGCGACATACAGGAGATCGTTCCGCGACTCGACAGAGCGCATCGATCGCGCTTTCGAGCTGGAGAAGGCGGACTACGATGGGTTCAAGGAACGCTGGGACTCCGGGCAGAACCGGCTCAAGCATACAAAGTACTCGCCTCTACCGAAAGATGAAAGTGGAACGGACACGGAGGCCGACGAACCGTTCATGAGCTTTGAAGAGTACACGCGGTTTAGGGAAGAGACGTCTGTGCACTTGCGGAACGCGTACGAGAATTTGCAGCAGTGTCCGCCGGAGGAGCGCTTGGAGACTTTGCCAACGATCGAGAATACGCTGCGCGAGCGGTCACTGGAGCGGTCGGCGTACTGGTTGTGGATATACAATTTGTATGTCGGAGATATGAACAAGCGGTTTGGTGGACTGCAGCTCGGAGAACGAGATCTGCTACCTGTGGGCTTGGTGGACGTCTTGAGAAGCGAGAGGGTGCGCTGGGAAGGTTAGATGAAGATCTAATATGTAAGTTGGTGTTATGTGTAGTACGAAACTCCACTCTGTACATTCCTCTTGTCGCGATATATATCCCCACAATTACGAAGTCTTTCGGTGTTCACCTTTTGCTTGACGCCTCTCAACATGGAACAAGTCTCATGCAGCCTGGACATTGTATTAAAAGTTTGAAGAGAACAATTCCGTCCATTGGCAGTGACAGTATGAGCGTCTCCTAGCAACCTGAATTTTGATGGATGGCTGTCGGTACTGTCTTCAGATTAGCATCGTGCTTCGAGCCTGTAAGAAGGTTCAACAGAAAAAAAAAAGACTGTGTTGTGGGATCGATATCCAGGCATACGCACCGAATCCACCGTGCTTGTGGAGCCATATGTTTACATGAAGCCTGACCGTCTTTGAGTCGTATACGATGGTCCTGTTAATAAACCTGATAACAATGCATCCGAATTGGCGGTGTCTGATTGCCTTTGCCCTGTTTTGGAACATGCAGAATCTCAGCCTCAAAATACCAACTCATGCTTCGTCAGCGGCCAGAGCGTGACCTTGAATTCCAGCAATTCAGCTTTCATGACCGATTTCCCTCCAATATCTACGTGAAATGACTGTTCGCGCAAATCGTATATTCGAAACCTTTCTCTAAGGACATTGCATAGCCGATATATCGATACAAAATCAACGTAGGACCAATACCTATGCACCGATATGCTCGATCGGAGAGTAACGGCTGCAGTATTTCCCTCTCAACGCGTAACAATAACTCCTCTGCACTTATTGGGAGAGTTGACGAGGTGAAGGACGGGTTAGGCGAGCGGCCGGTAAAGTAGATCGTTCGCTCGTAGTCGATACAGACTTCCTAGCTACCTTAGCTGGTTCATCTATAAAATATTTGGCACAGCTCATACAAGATGAGACCATAGTGTTTTCCACATGAGATAGCCCCAGGCTCAAAAGAGCCAGGAGTTTTGGATTTCTGTTTGATCAAAAGTCCAATTCATCATGTCATAGCCATAAGGATCGTGCACATCAGTTGGTATCTGCTGTAGTATATTAACACGGAGAGACTAGCAGAAACGAAATAAGGTACTCACGATTGACTGCCAGTCTGCAAGCATCTCGGGCGTCAAGTCGTCTAGGGAAAGGCCCCCTAGACCCGCCTGATCCTGCTCAGGTATCTTATTTTCCAGCATTCCTTCTAGCAACTCCGTTCCACGCTGCAAAGCGTCGTGTGAAGCTTCCACAAGTGACCTCCCGATTGCTTCTTTGCCTAATCCCTTTGCAAGACCCTGGGTGTAAGCTCTCATAAGACATACAAATGTAAGTCCCTTGACGTTGGTCTCGCCAGCCTCCATGCACCATATCGACCACGACTTGGCCTCTTCGATGATGGTGAATAAATCTCGCCGCAGTGGTGTCGGACTCAGACCGTCGTCTTCCTGCAGTTGCGTTCTCATTTCGACTGCAATCATCAGGATTGATTGCAGCACCGCCGATCTGAGAAATCCGTGACCACAGGTGACTATTCGTTGGAGATCATCTCTTACAGGTGGCGTTGTACCATTCGAAGATGATGAGCCGAAGTCGTTTGAGGCTGGGAATATTGCGTACCACATCTTCAGAGCCGTGTCAAAGACTGCTTTCCGTGAGTATGCGTACGTGGCGTCTTTCAATGCAGGGGCGAAGAAAGGCAAGTGGATAGCGCACAGATAACGGTTCATTACCGTATCTACTACACGGATCTGGAAGTCAGTTGGCAAATTTCCATGGCTAGAATCGAACGCTCGAAGAGCGTCTCTTAACGCCTTGTAGCCTGTTCGCAAATCCGATTCAAGTTGAAGGGTTTCCTCAAAGGTGCCTTTGGATGTAAAATTATTAAGAAATCCAGTGATGGCGAGCCGAGCTGGGAAAGTTCTCCGCAGGATTACGGAGACGGACGACTGCGTCAAGCAGACTTCTGGCCTCGCAACCGCGTCGTCGTTCTCAAGCTGGTCGTCATCAAAGTTTCCGGCCGGCTGAGTATCGTAATCGTCTTGACTTAAGAGAGGTGGGCAACCTGCATAGATACTCGCTTGCAAGCAAAGCTCAATAATTGTGGTCCAGATTCTTCGATGCATTTCGTTGGCGTAAAGTGTCCTTGCTGGTAGATGCGCGGGGTCCCTGTGAAGACCTAAAAACATTGCCGAGCGTATCAAATTCCCTGTCGAAATGAACACCATGTCTTCGCCTACAGCAGCCGTCTGTCGAGCAAGAAGCTGAAGACAATAAATTTGGATGTATTGTATGTTGAGTCGGTGTTTGAGGTGGGGGTTGGTAAGAAATGTCTCAGCTTCATGTACCCATCGCATGGCTGACTGACGCAGTGTAAAGTTGTTGTTGTAGGTCGTTGCACCTATTGCCAACACCAGCTTCAGTTGCACCAAGAAGGTCGAATCGGGTTCATTCTCCGTTACCCATATAGCTTCATAAGTTCTTCTGAAAGAAGGAATATGGAGTATCCTGTATACGCTCTCAAATGTACGAAGGTAACAGTCGACCAGATCATCCGTAATGCTCTTCGGAGGCAGCTCCGGTGTTGGCGGACACGGCCATGGTGGTTCTCTCTGCGATTTGACGAGTCTGGCTATCCGTTTGCATTTGTGCATCCCTGAGAAAACCTTCTCGCTGAACTCTTGCGTGTCGGGATCTCGCGCTTGTCTGTCAATCATCTGGGCAATGTCTTTGACCATGATTACGCTCATGCTCATCCAGTGGCTCTGACCGTACATTATTTTCTTATGCGTGAGACTGCGATGCATGTTAGGAGATTGACCAAGGGCAGGATCTCCATGATGGATATAGAAAGTGCCACCAATACGACTGTTTGACGTTTCGATGCTGGAGATTGGTGTTTCAGCCGTAGAAGGAGCTGGAGGATCAGGCCGTATGGCTCTTCGCAGTACATTTTCAAGTTGGTTTTCAAGAAGTGTGACGCGATTTCTCATGGATTCCATATCCTGAACTGGAGCCGTAGTAGATGTGGTGGTGCTGGATACTTCATCGCGATCACTTTCCCGTGAGCGATGAGGTAGCACCGGCAAAGTCTCATACTCGCATGTAATGTTTCTAGACCTAATACAATTACTGCATGGGGTCTCGCGGTTGCAACGGATCTTGCGCTGCCTACACAAAGTACAAGAGCTGTGTCCGATCCAGATCAGCGCTAGTATCCAGTCGTTCAAGAGTCATGTTAACATACACTGCAGGACGTCTTCTTTTACGATAGGGCTGAGTATCCGACATCTTAAGCATGTCCCTTATTTAATGCCAATTGTTGGTGCAGTAGTTCGCAATATCAGAAAGCTTGAACAGAATGACTTGCAGAGGAACCGGGGAAGGTTCCAGTTTTAACCCCGAATTTGCCGATATCTCCGCCCCGAGGCCGCGGTGCATTCTCTGAAAGGCCGATTCCAGATGCAGTCATAGATGTCACTGGAAAACAGCGATAGGGAGCACAATAGTTCAATTGGTCATTATCAAATCATTGCAATGCATCCAAACGCCAGACTGTGGGCTCGGATCGTCAACTGTGGCATCCATCTCTGATTTTTAAAGGCTAGTGAATCGAAGAGAGAATTTGAATTCACCATCAGATCCTGTAAGCCTCCAGATCTTTTGTCAACCCTTTACTAAAAACCATTCCAACGATAAGTCCACCGTCCGCATAGATGCCTTTGATGTTCCGTACACCCCACTCCTTAAATCCTATCCGCCTAAGCACTGCTTTCGAGCCTTCGTTATCCGGGTCGCAAAAGCCGAAGAATTCGGTTTGGCCCTTCTCCTCCTCAAACCAACGCACCAGCGCCGCCGCCGCCTCAGTCGCATACCCTCTCCCTTGGAATGCAGGAAGCAAGCCATAGCCTACGTCTGGTGCGAGTGGCGCGCCCTCATATTTTCTGAACTTCAGCCCGACGACACCAATCTTGGTATAAGCCTTGACTCTCTCGGAAAATGGGATAACTTCTGCTTCCGAAGTCGCGGAGGTAGTGGGCGTTTTCAGGCTGACGAGGTAACGGCCATAGCCTGTACTGTAAATGAGGTCGTTCGATTCGATGTTCTTGCGTGCGGCTTCACGATCCGGCATGAGCGAATGGACGGGTTTATGATCACGACTCTGCTCCGTGTCGTATAGTGTCACTAAGAAGTCACAATGGGAGTCTTGCAACGAATCGAAATGGGAGATGACGAGACGCGGAGTGTCGATGTGAAATTCGGTAGCGACCATCCTTTCCAGGCGATGGAATGAGGGTTCAGGGGTTGAAAAATTCAGTACGAGTTAAGGTGAATGAATAATGTGGAAAGAGTTTCCAAACTTCGAGGACAAAGAGAGAATTCCATGTTGCCTAAGTTGAAGGGTCGAGGTGCGATGACTCATCAGTTGATCCCAGTTTAGGTACCTATCGGTCCTACAGACTGACTCAAGCAACATATCGCGGCGAAATCCAAAGAGGCGGAGAATATCTTTTTGGAGAAAAAATCTGATTAAAATTAAAAGACGGGTCTGCATTGGCACGTTTAGAATTGAGCGTTCAATACTAATCGTTGTGTAGTCAATACTATGGGCAAAGAAAGGGTCTTACGGCGAGGCCTCAGACCACGAGCAGACAGGATGGACAATCGCTATCTCAGTGACGCATGCCACCGCCAAAACCCATATTGTTGTAAGTTTCGTCTCCCCAGAGGCCTGCGTCGAAAAATCTAACAAAAACATGGATCAGTATATTTCACCTTTACACAGAAATGATGGGATCATACCTGTCCATGTCGAAGTCCGTATCGCGCATAAAGGCGAATGGATCATTATCATTGATGCCACTCGGATTCGGTCCCTGGTCTACTGATACATAAGGGCAGCCCGTAGTGTCCGACTTCGGAGGTGTGGAAGATCCACCTGAACCATCGGTCATCAGTCCATGGGTAAATCCTTGGAATGTGTCCGGCGGCGGTATCCCGTTCGAAGGCGTTGTCTTCGCACTGATCTTCTTCATGAACCAGCTCTTGGTCAGATCCATAATCATCTCCAGCGACCAATAGAAATCGTGATGAAAGGATTGCGTCCGCTTGAAGGTACTTAGGCCTTTCATCCGATAACATAGTGATTCCAGGTAAAGATCTAAACGCCCACGTTCATGGGCCGCTTTCACATCCCATTGCGCTGCGGCATGCGCGTCGCTAGGGATGCAGAGGCGTGCTAGTGTTATCACGACGACAGGAATACGGAACCATTCTGAGAATGCCAAGATGTGATAATTCGACATGGGACAGCTAAGCAGAGTGTCGAGGTAGCGTTTACAAGCTTCGAGGGTTGCAAGCAAAGCTTTCAGTCGCGTCGCATTCGCGATGTAGTCTCGGTGGGAAGGTTTGGGTGCTCGGAGAGCTATACTATGTAGCTGCATATCAGTGAATGCAGATGAAAGATCGAACACTTATAAGACGTTAGCAGCGCAGTCACACGAGCAACGCATGACTTACTGAGCTGGTATTCCTCGCTATAGCGTTCGCGCTTCCATTCTTCCAGCTGACTTTCCAAGAACCGCAAGTTCATTGAGATGCGAGGATCTGCGATATCGATCCCGGCAGTCTCTTCGGTGAAGAAACTCTCTTGTATCTGGTCATCAAGACGTCTTATTGCCAGGAGATGCCCTATCGTTACATCTGAAGGGTATTGGCGATGATCTCTCAAGTCTCTACTACATTGGCCCATGTATTCGGTATATTTGAGCAGGTTAGGCTTTTGCATTCCAGCAGAAACTCTGCCAGTTTTAGTGAGTGTATGAATGAGTCATGGGTTTAGTGGCTCACTGAGAGGACATGTAGTAGCAGCCGAGAAACGTCCGCTGTCGCTCTAGTTGCTCTCTTACTGACAATGGCGAGGGCGATGGTCTTCCTGGAAAGTCTATGACCGGCCGAGTCGACCTCTGATAAAGTCCAAGGTCAAGTGCCAGCCCGTTCGCAGTCGTCTGCATGAAGTAGATTTGTTGAGTCTTATGACTAAAGACAAAGTGGTATCTGGCCGGTCAGCACTTGTAAATATGAGGGATTGAGATATGTGTGTACCTGGACAGATAAACAAGAATGCTTTGCAATAATGAAATTGTTCTCTGTGGGCTAATGAACGTATGATCCGCTAACTCCTTCCGATAGACCCTGTCTAGATGGCGTTGCAATTTATGATCCTCCCAAGCAGCGACTGTAAGAATGGCGAGAAAAAGCATAGGCTTAGTAGCATTCAAGTGTTCGGCCGAGGTCACGTCGTCTATCGGGACAAAAGGGAAAGTTATGCACATAGATCGATAGATGTCGAGTAGATTATCGGCCTTTCTGTTGTTCAGCAGTTCGCTGACTCTCTCATCATTGATAGGCGCTTCCACCTTTCGTTTAGGCTGGGCTGGAACATAGTTTGGGTCACAAGTGTCTTCCTTTTCAGCGAAGCTATGGATGCTGCGCAGTTGCTCGACATATTCTAAGTCTTGAGTGTTCTCTGTTGCATCTGCTTCCGTCTCGGGCTCTGCATCGGGTATCTCGGATGGTTCATGGATCTCGGGCATCGGTGTCTGCTGCTCAAAGGATTCTGGAAATAGTAACCAAGTCCCGGGGGCGATCGGACGGTCTCTTCCAGCAAGTTTGTGGGTTCCAATGGCTGTACGGCGAGGTCTCTCAGGCGGAGAATTCGACGTCTCAGCCGTGTCAGTGGCACTTGTCTTGACGAGACTCGCCACAAGCCCATCTATTTTCTGCTCTACCTGCGATATACGACTTCAAGCGCTTAGAAACCTGCAGTCTTCAAGGAGGACCGCGCTTACGATGGACCACGCACGCGACGAGGCCGGCGTGGGACGTCGGCCCAGACACAGTCGCGTTTAGCAGTAAAGCATCTTGTTACCAGTCAGTTATCGGATAGCGTAGCTAATCAGAAACGAAATAGGCGGATAATACCTCTGACAAGTGCTGGACTGTTCGCTTGGCAGACAACGTGTCTTGAGCATTCGGCAACGTTGGCAAGCCTGGGTCACGCGTGAGTTCGCAGACCTCACGGATACGGAATCCTCATTGTTTTCCATGCCGGTTGTTCAGTAGAAGAGAAGTTGAACGAGGTGCAAGACGGAGCAGCCGCCATGGAGGCAGCGGAACGGATGTAACAATCACACCGATCCGATGATCGACTGACGCTAGCAACTAATGAGGACTGGTTTCCGTTCTCCATCTCCGGCTACGACTCTCCGTCACACCCAAGCACACAATAATAGCACAATCATGGTGAGAGATATTTGTCGCATAGATCTGGTGCTCAGTCTTGTGCATACACTAGATCTCTCCGCGCGTTGTTTTTGTAAACTTTGTAAATTCGCCGATGTTCAAAGTTTAGCTTCGAGGCCAGCCTCCACCCGTACCACAACGTCGCTCCAATCGTACCGATATTCAGATGAACACTCATCGCGTGATTCCACGAGAAGGCTCGATTAACTCCCGGCAGCTCTTTGTTATCATCAATTTGGTCTGCTAGACGCTGCTGTCAGCACACGCTCTCTTTACAAAACTCCATCGGTCAGCATACCCAAGGCTCGTCTCCTCATCATCAACCTGCTTGTGCGCGGCCCATATACCGCTAAGTTCAGGAGTGCCGTAGCTCCGGCGACAAAGAAGGGTACCCAGTCTCCCTTCCTCTTGATTAAAGCGAGCGGGCCATGCGGAAATGTGATCGCAGTAAGAATGAGGAGAGCTGTTTGACGACGGAAGTAGATCGGGAAAACGCGTTTTTGCAAGGAAGTGAACGCTTGGGCTGGCAGTGCTTCGTATGCGATTTTCACCACCACGAAGCTCTGGTAAAGTTGTGCGCCGAGCAGTGTGGCGTACGCGAAGAAATGAGCAGGCGCGAGGATGGCTTGGAGAGCGGGTAGGCGGGTCATGGCGGGAACGTTACGAGCGTACCTGGTCAGTTGGGTGAATATCTCATTACTCTTGACAGATGCGGACTTCAGCGTTTGATTTGACTCTTGTTGCAGCCTAGCGATGAGAGCTCCGGACCGGAGTCGGCCACATCTATGCATCCGTTCCGTCAGACAGCCATGGCCACGCAATACTCCTGAGATGAAAAGAACGCTTTGAGATCAAGCGATACTCATCAAACAACGAAAAGGCTTGTTCATGCTCAATGTACGCCTTACCGCTATGCGTTTCTCCAATCAAAGATAGCTTGTGAGAGCTCTGACTCAATCTATCCGACAAGGATACAGACATCCACTATAGTCAGAGCAAAATAGACTCCACGATGCCAACCTGTATAGGATATGGTTTTTTCGCTCAAGCGCATGATGGGATCAGGTCGACCTTTACAAATTAGGGTTCGAGACATCGGCTCCTCTCCGCGCCCAGACTCCATCGATACCCATATCTAGCAATCTATCTGAAGTTAGTGGGATCAACAACATAATAAGATCAGATAATTGAATCTCACCCGTCATCCTTGTGCATTACTACAGGCCTATCGTCAGAACCCAGCAAGGGGTTACGGAAGATGACACTCTTCTGAATACCTAGTGTGAGATGGATGGCTGCGGGATCTGTAACCTCGTAATTCTCGAGAGGTTCTTCGTTGAGGAGATGAACAACGTTCTTGGTGACGATCTCTGCTTGCTTCATAGCACTGGAACGCGTAAGTGACCCGTCTTCGTCCAATAAAATTCAAGTTGAGATGCTTACGGCCTTGCAGCTTTGTGTGCTGCCGTTGCGGCAATATCTCCAAGCGAGAAAACGTTGGGTGAATCATCGTCTTGTATCTGCAACGTATTCTTAACGGCAATATAGCCTTGCTCATCGATGACATTCGGCGAAAGTGAGCGAATGATCTCCGACTGTGGGGTCATGCCGTTGCAAGTGATCTGAGCTAGTGTTTAGCAAGGCGTCCACCTGATTTGATGGTGCTGTACTCACAGCAAGATCCGCCGGAATGCATGTCCCATCCACTAGCTCTACGTCAAACCTGCCATTGCCCACGGGATAGCCACCTTTTGGCAACCTGACTCTTTTGCCCAGCACCAAGTTTACGCCCAGCTCATCTGCTCTTGCTTTGACGACGCTATGTAGACCGGGATGGAATTTGTTCATAACGTTCTCTCGAGAATGCACTAATGTGATGTTCTTTTCCGGATACAGCTCTTTGGCATCAAGGGCCATCTGTACACCAACAGCGCCTGCACCGATGATGACAATCTGCTCACTGCGCTCGACCTGTTCCGCGTGTTTTCTTAGATATGTCGTTCGAGACAGTTTGCTCTCACCGGGAACATTCGATGGTGGAGCGAGCTTTGTGCCTGTGGCGATGGCCAAGGCAAAGTACGGGATGCTGTCAACATGTTCTCCATCTAGCAGAACCTTGCGGTCGAGCTGTACGGTGGATTTCGTCAAACCGATCGCGGATGCTTGGACAAACGAACCATTCTCTCCAAGCCGGCTTGATTGGTAGGGAATGAATGCCTTGTTTGTGGGGACTTTGGTCGTTACGGCATATCGTGGAAAGGCGAAAAGATGTTGGAAGTGACTGTTCCTTTCGATCAAAAGTACTCGGAAGCGCCCTTGGGCTGCCTTCGCAAGTTGTTCTGCAACATTTGTACCTGGAATTCCGAATCAGTTCTCGACAACTTTGCGGTAGCATTGCTCGTGGTAAGCATACCGACGTAGCTTCCGCCAATCACAACAACATTCCTGGCTGCCATTGTGCTCCGTGAAAGTGCTAAAGGTGTCGTGTTCTGTGTTGGACCCTGCGATTTTAGAAATAATCCAACGATAACAAGTATGCCGATGTATGCAAACAAGCGCGTTCCCATCAGATAACAGGTGAACCCTTTTGTAGTTGAGTGCTAAAGACTTTATCAGATCCTTGTGCATCTGCCGATGTCGGCTCCGTCCGCTAGTCCAATCGGATATGAACCGCGGGATGCGGAGGGCCTAAGTCCGAGAGGGCGCATTTCGGTGTACCTTCGTACAACCGGTACCTTTGAAGTCCCGAGCAATACCATATTCTGCATTTGAGTTTTTGGCAGTTTTCGAGGGCAGGGCCTTGAGTATATTCTGTCAATATGCGGAGTGAGGATGAGCAGCGACTGCTGACTAATCCCCGAACGAATTAGCGCAGGTGTCTTCAACCCAATACTCCCTTCTTTCACCAACGCACAATTTTGGTCGTTGAACACTGAAACGAGGTTTCTACTCACCTGTATTCTCATCCTGAATATAACATGAGGTTCTACCATCACTCTAGAAAACGAGCAGTGTATGACAGCTAAACCTACCATAGGTAGTGAGCTGCGAGGGGCAGGTGTTGAGACAAATATTGTACGAGATGCTGATAGCCCAGGGATGTACTCATACTCGTTCGTGTCCGTCCACCGAGGTCCAAGTGCTGTGAAGATATCGTGGAAGCATGGATTTGTCAACAAGCCATGTTTTCCATCCAGTGAACAATTTCAAGATGTACGACGAGAACGATCATTGAATAGGAAGATGATTGGATCTTTACTCTGCACGCGGGACTATGCTGACTCAGATTGTAGCAAGTAGGAAGTATCAGGGAATTTCTTACATTCGACCCTATACCCAATGGGATAACTTGAGAAGGTATCTCTCAGCCCTGTACGTTGACTGCTGTCAGGCTACGGAACTCTAGAACCACCCACCCCACGTTTTGTATTGTAGACCCAGTAGACGCATGTTTCGTGGACGCTGCCGCTCGTGCACAGTCCACTGTATCTAAGAATACTTGATTCGTTCAGGGTTTGCAATGTCCAGACCCAAGCCACTTCAAGTGTCAAAGCGTTGCAACACTGCGGGATTACTAGACTACGCCTGTCAGTCACGTTAATCGCAAAATATTCTCAATCCAAGCAACGGCATCTTAACAGACTGCAATATACATTCCAGTATTCTTGGTGGTAAAAGTACACTCACCTAGCTAGCCTTGAACTCACGCCAGCAGCTTGCAGCTCTTCGCTTCTTCAGAAGTTCAGACGGAAGAGTTTCGGTCAAAGCCCGAGTCAGAATGCTCCGACCGACCGTGCCGTTTGACCTACTCGAAACATGACAGTGCGCACGCTTCAGGAATGTAGTTCCCTCTCCTATTTCCGAATTTTCTGAAACACTGGGCTTAGGTGCGCGCTAAGCACGCAATTCCATCGTGTGACAGCGCTCTAGATCTATCTGCGGGTGTTATAAAAGATCAATTGAATAGATTAGATATCTCTTGGCTACGACAGGCCTTTTAGTGCTGCGATCCACGGCAACCAGCAAGACTTCCGATTCGGGCAAGGCTGATGAGCAAGGAGGCGTTCTTACAGCCTACTAGTCCGTGGTTGTGGGTTCGCCACCGAAGTACCCAGTCTTCACTACCTCAAAAAGCAGTGCTCCAGCTTTACCATGTCGAAAGGGCGGTCCAGGAGGCAGGGTGATAGCTTAGGGCTGATGAACAACAAGCATGGGCCCCCTAAGCAACCTCCCACTGGCTGCGAATTCGAAACAATCGGGCGAGGCTGCAAGAAGGGTTTCCGCACTCATTTCGAAGACAATTCCTCGGTTTCACAATCTGCGAACCGCTCACGCAAGACGATCTTCAAGCAGATGCTTAAGGATCGACTGTGATCTCCCAGCCCCACCAGCCCACCGCGTCTAGAACATCCCGCTCAGCCCACAACGGCAGCCCAAACCACCCGCGTCCTCAAGTGCTTTTACAAAGGCGACGACGCGCAAGACGAGGCTGGAGGAGGAAGGACTTCCAGACGGAACCGGAAGGTGCGGCGGCCGACACGCGTTCCAGAAGATGACGGGAAGACCCCTACCTTCTACGGCCGACCCGGTACCTAGTTCCACTGCGACCAAAGGTAGGTAGTGCCTCAACTTGAGAGATTGGTTGGGCGCGGCAGGGGAATGGGCAGACGCGCGTTGAGCTGAGGTACGGCGGACAAGGGGAGCGTCGGGCGAGGAACAGCGACTGGGCATCAAGACCCTATTTTGTAAGATATGTCAGGCACAACGGGCACAACGGGCACAACGGGCGTGCAGACTAGAGGGTACCTGGCCCGAGAGTAGGTACCTAGAATGCCAACGCATTCAGGCCGCAACAATGAATAGGGCGAACCAGCCAAGGGACCACGGCGGCAGAAAACGCATTCACGGCGCATCGCGCATGGATGGTGAAGGTTTGCGTGTGCTAGCTGACGGTCGATTATTTCCGGTGCCGTTTCGGCCGGAGTTGTGCGGCCATTCCTTTCCAACGGTCACCATCAGTGAAGTGAGCCATGCAGCGCAACGTAGTCTGAACGACTGGAGCAGCAAGACTAGACCCGATGGTCAACAGTTGGGTTGGGTTCGCGTGAAAGGGTAGGTACCTTCGCTGTGCAGTAAGCACGATTCGACAGAATGTTTCCGCGATCAAGGCTCGCGCCGACATTCTGTCCCCTCGGCACCACCTCCGTCATTTACTGCTTCTTGGTAGGGAGGAAATAGAAGCTGCTGCAGATTCGGCGATGTACTTTGCATCTTGTAGTATTGGATGTGTGTACCTGTGCATGCGTTGGAGGTATTATGGGCGTGGCTGCTGCGGTGCGGTAGGCGCTCAGCCTCCACGGCACGCAATGTTCGCTGCCGTGAATTCAGGTTTTATTATCCAGATATCAGGGTCCGATTGCGCAGGGCATTCGTCGGCACACCGAGGATGCGAAAGGCCAGGGAACCAAGTGAAGCTGGGCGTGGTGCATGCGTACACGAGACCCTGGTGTGTGCTGGTGAGCAAGAATTAGAGCGCGGGCCAAGCCGGGGGCCTTGTGAATGATCCACCCCATCCGGCTGGACCGCTGCTCCACCACTGGGCACTGGGATTTCCGTTCCACCGTCTGGGCTGTCTGGGCTGTCTGGGCTGGGCTCGGCCGCAGCCCGGTCATGACACGCTCTGATAATTCTTTAAAGGAGGGCGTTTTCCAGCAGTTCCCGTCTCGTCAAGTCGGTCCTCAGTCGCATTCAGTACTTCCACCGCCCAAGATCGACAGCCAAACCCGTGTGCTCCCAAGTCGACGCGCCCTATTCTGCTACTCACATCCGATTGGCCGCTCTCTTTACACACATACGTCGACAGGCCAACTGCACTAGGTATTGCCGCCGCCCAACCTTGGACAGACTGCGCGGATTTAACATAACGGGCGAGACCACACCAGCCCAGCGAAACCCTGTATCCCTAGTATCGCAAAATCCAAAACGACATCATCGGGCATCACGTAGTCCCTGCGCATATATCATCCCAGTCTACTCCCTCCAAGCCGGGACGGTTAGCCCATAGCTCTCGCAACGCCTCAGACTACGCTGCACTCCAGCTCAACACCGTTCAATACACACACAAACTACCTCTACCACCACCACTACCAATCACAATGTTCTCCTGCTCCAACTACGAGCGTGGCTGCCGAGGCCGCTGCAACAACCAAGGTGGCCGCTGCGACTCCTGCATCACGCTCAACCTGCATTCCACCCGTACCAACAGCGCGTCCTCTATATCTTCTGTCAACGGCCGGGAATCAGCCGCCTACTCAGCAATGACTTCGTCGTTCGCGTCGCTCGCAGCAGCGTCCAACCGGGGCCGGTAGCCAAAAAGTCAACTTCAACACCAGAAGTGCACTCGGCTACGGCTCAACGACATGACGATTGAAACCTTAGCGACTTTGTCGTCCCTTCAGTGGACGTACACCAGCATGGGACGCACAGCATTTACACGGATTTGGGAAAGGAACTGGGATTAGCGACGCGACTTGATTCGTTTTTGGCCTTTTGGATGTACCATATACCAGGACGCCTTTGCTTTGCGGGAGTTATTACAGGGACGCGTCAGCAACTTGCGAGGCCGCGGCCAGCATCATTTTTTTACTTTGCGTTGCTTTGCTTCCGGGGGGGAGGGGAGGGGAGAGGAGAGGAGAGGAGAGGAGAGGAGAGGAGAGGAGAGGAGAGGAGAGGAGAGGAGAGGAGAGGAGAGGAGAGGAGAGGAGAGGAGAGGAGAGGAGAGGAGAGGAGAGGAGAGGAGAGGAGAGGAGAGGAGAGGAGAGGAGAGGAGAGGAGAGGAGAGGAGAGGAGAGGAGAGGAGAGTTTTTTTGCGCGCCGCTCGCCGCAGCACTCTACTTCGTTTTCATCTTCAGATTACCTCGAATTGAAACATCCGTTCCAAAAACTCTCTTGGCTTTGCTTGTCACCTCTGCAGATTGGTGTGTTGCTCGTACCACAATACCCATACCACATTCCTGTGAGATCATCAACCTGCCGCTGCCTCGTGCCGCATCCCGCAACACGAGGTCACCGCCGCAACCCTGATTACCCTCCAGCACGCAAGCTCCCCAGCACCCTTTGAGATCCTCATCTCCTCGCCCATCATCCTGCTGCCGACGTCGTCCAACACAACACCTTTCCCCTCCCCTCCCCTCCCCTCACCTCTCCAACTGCCCTGCCCTGCCCGTGCAACTCTTCCGGCACATTCCAGGTCTCCACCTCTCATCTCGCCAAACCAAGCACGCCTGCTCCATGCTCACAATTCCCATGCCCAAGCAGACAGCCAAAGTCGCCCGCCCCACCGCGGTCAGGCCTGCCCGCCGATCCCTTCTTCTAGACCCGAAAATCTCGCCCTCGCGACAGCCAGAACGATCGGTCGACACAGCGGAGATCGGGAGTCTGGTGCGTGCGTCCAGGGTGCAACGGTCGCGGCTGCACGGTGACGCATGTGGCGCGGAGGGCTTGGCGAGAGGAGCAAAAGGAGCGAGAGGAGCGAGAGGAGCGAGAGGAGCGAGAGGAGCGAGAGGAGCGAGAGGAGCGAGAGGTGGGGCAGTGGGAGGTCTGGAATTGGCGGCGAGGTGGTGCGCGACGGGGGTGCGCGGCGGAGCGGACTGGTCACTGAACTGACCTGGGCGCTTGCTCTTGCTCGTGTGCCGGGCCGAGCTGCTTCATCATGGGTTGGGCGAGTGGTGCACGAGTGGGTGTGAGAAGTCAGTGGCCTGGCGCTGTAGGGGTTGTACGACACGGCCTGTGAATGTAGTTCGGGCGCCTGAAAATGGCCGGAACGTGGAAGCGAGAAGTGGAATTCCCTCTTGGTGGATGTTTTCGAACGCAGATTGTCCAAGCCTGTCGAAAACGGTGGGTATACACAGTACGCGTATACCGTATAGCTTTACCGGCAAGGGTTGCGACCATAGATCCGCCCGATGCTGCATCTGGTACGATCGCTGGCGTATGCGTCTGTACCTGCAACTTTGCCTCCACAAGCCCATCTCTATGCACAATACAGGCGAAGAATGTGTACATATATCTTCTTTGAGCTTACAGTGGCAAAAGTGTAGGATGCAGGGCGACGCAAAGTGCTACAAGAGCACCGTTTGAGAAAGTTGACGTGTAGAAACAGGAAAACCGGCGTGCTTCTTTCGCCAAGAGTCTTTTGACATCGCCTTATTTATGAATATGCTGTTGCTGTATGAAGCTTGCCGAGATGCAGTATTCGATATTTCAGTAATAATCTCAGAGGCTATGCCGCCGTGCTGCATTCGCGAAGATGCATCAACTGCGAGGGGGTGATGCTTACGATTATCTGTGCAGGTGCGTACCTCGCCTCGACCAAACGATAGGGAGTAATAGCATGAACGCTTCGCACTCTTTGACCGAGGGTTTGTAGTCCCGCTGTGCGCTATTTACGCTATCCAGACTGGTAACCACTCGGGGTCAAACAGGCGCGGACCCCACCTAGGTGCTGTTGTAAACCTGACGACGTCACCGTGCATCATTTATATACCGGCGCAATATTGAGGTGAAGAAATTCGGAGCGTGTTGGATGGACATCATGAACTCGGAAGCCATCGCCAAATGCTGCCTCAGCCGTGTTTCATGAGCGTAATTGTGCCGGATCGACAGAGCCTACTGGCGACCAGGCCATGCTGTTATAGAGCCCGCTCTGTTTTGGAAATGCGTGCTTCGCACACGACCTGCCGCATTGTAGCATCGCGTTCGAGACCGTAGTGATCACAAAACCTTCTCCCATTCGACACATTGCACAGATGCAAAGCTGGGGGATGAAGCACCTGACAGCCTCATAAAACTACCTTCCAAGCCAACTAGCCAGGTAGAGCGTCGCCAACACAGCGCCCAGAACAGCCGCTATCATAGCTTTGCCCTTGTTCGTCAGTACGAGATAGGACATGACACCTACGACAATCTCACACCGCCTCGCAGCATCATTTCTGGCTTTCCACTCAGCATTGATGGGAAAAGGTGGGTTCGAGCGGATGTCCCCAGCATCTGCAGGCAAGGCGTTCTCATCAATGCGTACAGACAGCGCGACAGGACGATGATCGGAGGTCGCTTGGGTTGGCAATACCGTGTAGGATTGCGGGTCGAGCTTCGATGCAGCTGCTGGACTGGGTAGATATAGTATTCTGTCACACCAGGATGGGTATCGATGTCTCGCCCACTGCCACCGATCCTCGGGTTTCGGTGGATTCTCGCTCTTGTCCTTTCGCACCGAGTATTTGTATGTTGGTGGGAAGTTGATGGGGAGTTCTTCCAAGCCATGAAGAGTGCGATTCGCCTTTCTCTCTCGGTTCAGCTGATCGGTCTTGAGAAGGTGCGAGAAATGCTCGGGTAATGCATCGGATGCGGCTGGCTGAGGATACATTTCGTGAGCGTCAGGACTGGGCCCTTCGTCCCTGGTTCTGTAGTTGAGGTCGCCGGCAACGAAAAGGTGACTGCCGGGATGGAACAGACCGGTCCTGCCCACAGGGGCTTCTCCCGACGCCCACAGAGGAGCTTCGTCGCAGTAACTGTACGCAGAATCATTGTCAATTGCGAACACCATGTTACGCACAATATCTTCCCAGTTCTGGTTTCTTGCGGCCACCTCCTTCTCATGAGGAGCCAGATGAGCTGCAAGGAAAATTACATCGAGCGTCTCATCTGTCCCCTGTATTGACACGCCGATGCGCATTGCGACAGCACCTTTGTTGCCCATGTTCCAGACTCCAACGCCGGTACCCGCCGCTTGTATGTATTGTATCCTTCCCATAAATGCCGGCTTCGCAAATATCATGAGGGCTGTCAAGCCCAGGCTTCGGGTAGCCACATGCTCGAGTCGTTCGCTGCCATGGCTGTGGAGGTCCGCAGCAAGGTGTACAGTTGTGGTTATGCGGTCGAAGTAGGGCTTGAGGTAAGAGCCTCCTAAAAAACTATAGGCGATGGGCGCGACTTCTTGGAGGCTGAGTGCAAGCAGATCGGGGACGACGGCAGCTTTTGGAAGCGCATCGAACAACGCGGGCGCAAGGGTCTCAGGGTTCACGAGGTGCCTTGCACAGTTGAACGTCAACAGGTAGGCGTCTATCATCGTCAAGCACAGTTGAACTGCTGACATTCCTGAGTCAGCGGGTTGGGAAATTGTTGAGAGCGATCGTCGCGTCCCGCTTCCGCCACCAAGAGGATTGGCAGTGACAAGACACGGACAAGTGATGATTTCTTACCTCTTCATTCTAGTTCCTCGTGCGTGAATGCTGATAAAACCTGTAGACGGCGCGGCTTGACACAGTTGGCAACGAAGGGTGCGCGTGGTCGAGTGATGGGGCATACGCCCAGCAGTCTTCCCGGGTCTGGATGGCGCAGAAGCTATTGCGGCTTGTCCAGCACTGCAAACCAGCGTGGTGAAACGCGTGCGTCGTAGCTGATGCAGAGCTGTAGCGAAAAAGAAACTTGAGCAGCGAGTTGTGAAGGCAGAGGAGGATTGTTGAGTTTCTTCTGGGAAAGCGCCCAGACGACTCCATACGTCATGGCGTGTGCCACCGCCAGTCGGAGCACCACGCGTGACGAGGCGTGCCCAAGCTCTTAAGGGATTAACAATAATTCCGGGGCATCGTGGCATCGTCGTCTTGCTTTATGCTTCTGCTGGCCTCTTCTGCTTCAATTGAGCGTCTGCACTGCTTTTTCTCTTGTACAACGCATACGCCATTGCGCATTAATCCCAGCCCGCCTGGAGTGAGCTCACGATAATTGGATCCTTTGCCTTGTCTTCGGATCCAACGTTTCATCAAAAACTTCATTTGCACATCCCCTACACTCTACCATCCTCGCTGCAATGTTCAGATCCCAGCCACTCCGCCAATTGGCGCGCTTCACCCACCTACAAGCTCCACGAGGTGTAGCAAAAGCCCCACACAATGCTGCGCGACCGTTCTCCTCCGCACCAGTCCGTCTTAGCAAGGGCACGAGTCCGGAAGACGACATTGAAAATGCGACAACCTCTAGTGAGCCCGGTGCAAGCGGTGATCACGAAGGACAGTATGCACGTACACAAGACGATATTCGCGTCGAGTATCCCGAGGAGAAGGACCTGCCTCGATCGCTACCTGTGCAAGGTCGTGGAGGATCTCACTTCAAGCGAACATTAGCCACGTTCTCGCTGGATGGACGTGTAGGTGTTGTGACTGGCGGTGCAAGAGGCTTGGGACTCGTCATGGCCCAGGCCCTTGTGGCCAGCGGGGCCGACGTGGCTCTCGTGGACATGAACCGAGAGGAAGCCCAGAGGTCTGCTCAGCAACTTGTGGATACATTCAAAGAAGAGAACCCGGAAGCTGACAAGTACGTTGGTTTACCGCTCTGCGTGTTCTAGCTAACACCAAGAATAGGCTGCCAAAGGTTACGGCACACTTCTGCGATGTCTCGAGCCCAACATCTGTGAACCAATCGCTGGCAGAAATCTTGAAGGCACACGGCAAGGTAGACAACCTGGTCACCTCTGCCGGCTTTACGGAGAACTATAATGCCATTGACTATCCCCACGACCGGATGCAGAAGCTTTGGGGTGTGAATGTTGACGGAACATACATGTATGCCGTAGCGGTCGCAAAACACTTGATGGAGAGGAAAGCCCCGGGAAGCATTGTCATGATTGGAAGCATGTCTGGTTCCATCGTGAATGTTCCCCAGCCTCAAGCACCATATAATGCTGCGAAGGCCGCGGTCCGGCATTTAGCATCGAGTTTGGCAGTCGAGTGGGCGCATGCAGGCATCCGCGTGAACTGCATCTCGCCCGGATACATGCTCACGGCGCTGTGAGTATGCAATCGTATTTTTCGAAGAACAGCACTGATGCGCTCGTAGAACCAAGAAGATTCTCGATGACAACCCAGAGCTCCAGAAGCAGTGGACTTCGCTGATCCCAGTGGGCAAGATGGGCCGACCGGAGGATCTCATGGGCGCTGTCACATTCCTTTCAAGCGATGCCAGCAACTACGTAACTGTAGGTATCCCTCCTAGCCTCACCTTGCGCGACATACTAACAGGTTTCCAGGGCGCTGATCTGAGGGTGGATGGAGCTTATACTTGCACGTAAGCATGGTTCGACACAAAGTACGATGAGTCGGCAATTGGTTCAGCGGTCCTTGTTCCCAATAAAGAAGCCTTGGGTTGGTGTGGCAGTTTGGAATCGCTTCTCGAGCATGCGTCGATATAAAATTGCATTCGTAACAATCTAGAAAAGCATT
Organism: Paraphaeosphaeria minitans; assembly: GCA_015832175.1. Classification (NCBI taxonomy): domain Eukaryota; kingdom Fungi; phylum Ascomycota; class Dothideomycetes; order Pleosporales; family Didymosphaeriaceae; genus Paraphaeosphaeria; species Paraphaeosphaeria minitans. The sequence continues at coordinate 632,347 of WJXW01000004.1, read as the reverse complement.
ACACATTCCTTAGCACGGCAGGACGTTGTCGGACAGCTTTACATGCGTGACACAACCTTTTGTCGCCCAATGCGCCTGACGCGCCCGAGTGACCATCTAACAATCATCAAGTGAGAAGGGATCAAATACACGAACCCTGTTATAGAAACAAATGTCAAATGCGATCAGTCTTCTTTAATAAGCAGTTGACGATTAGACTTTTGCGGGCACGGGCCGCCTGACGCTGCAAGGAAGGTGCGACACAACCTCCGGATCAGCCCTACCAAGCCACAGCGACCCTGACTACGACCTCTGAGCGCTGACGCTTCGCAATGAAGCTGAAGCCTAACCGATCAACCATATAGATACACACGACCTTTTCCTTCGCGGCTGTGTCCCGCAATAATGTTCAACATCTCGAATCTGGTGCACAAAGCGCAACAGTTCATCGAGCCCACGCTGAACATAGCCACGGGGCCTACGACCTCCTCCGACCGGCGCCCCTCCAAAGCGAACCTCTTCCGCCACCAATTTCGCCTGCCAGACTCGCAGAACCCGCTGCAGGAGATCACCGCGGAGCTCACCCTCTCGCCCCACCACTCGACGAGAGGCTCTGGCGACGCGACCCCGGAGAAGGAACGCAGCCAGGGCAACCACTATGTCGGCAAGCTGCACCTGAGCGAACAGTACCTCTGCTTCTCCACTCAGGGGTCTAGCTTCCTGAATACGGCCAGCTTGAGCTCTTCGAGCAGTTACACGGGGCAGACACACGGTGCGGGGCCCGCGGGGAATGGCTTTACGCTGCCGCTATGCGCAATTCGTAGGGTGGAGCGACTGCACAGCCAAAGCTATATGTTCGCGCTGGCCATCACGACTTGGAACGGAAGCCCTGACCCGAAAGGGAAGGCCCCCAGCGGACAGAAGCTCACCATACAGCTCGCAGGCAGCCGACAGGCCTGCGAGCGCTTCTGTGATGGCCTCAAAAAGGGTCTCCGAGAGGGCGTCAAGGAAGTCGAGAACTTGCGAACCGTCGTCCGTGACGCTTATTCCGAATACCTTCTCCTGACGGACGGAGACGACAAGAGGACTGCTGGGGAGGATATCAAGGTGGAGCGGGAGCATCCTGACACAGGGCTGGGGCTGATCTTCAGATATCCTGGCAATGCGAGGAAATTGAGGGACGCGACAAAGATTCGGCTTTGGAAAGAGTATCTTCGGGGTACGCTACGTCTTCAAGAACGCAGAGAGTAGGCTAACCGACGTTGCAGAAAACGGAAGGAGCGCTACGCTGATTCGGCAACCCACCTTTCATAAACTTATACGAGTCGGCCTTCCGAACAGGTTACGAGGCGAGATATGGGAACTGGCGTCAGGCTCCTGGTTCCTGCGCCTACAGAACCCACGGCTGTATACCGAGACGCTAGCAAAATATTCAGGGCGGGAATCTCTGGCCATAGATGAGATCGAGAAGGATCTGAACAGAAGTCTGCCAGAATACCCTGGCTTCCAGAGTGAAGAAGGCATCGGCCGACTGCGCCGGGTCCTGACTGCTTACAGCTGGACCAATGAAGAGGTCGGCTATTGTCAGGCGATGAATATTGTCGTAGCAGCGTTGCTGATGTACGTTCACACTTCCATTTTACAATTACAGCTGCTGATTCTAGCAGATACATGTCAGAACGACAAGCTTTCTTCCTTCTTTCTATACTATGTGACCGTCTCTTGCCAGGTTACTATTCTCAGACCATGTATGGCACCTTGCTCGACCAACGTGTCTTCGAGTCGCTCGTTGAGAAAACGATGCCTATCCTGTGGGACCACTTGGTCAAATCCGACGTTCAGCTCTCCGTTGTGTCTTTACCCTGGTTCCTCTCCCTCTACATCAACTCCATGCCGCTTATTTTCGCTTTCCGTGTCCTGGATGTTTTCTTCCTCGAAGGCCCAAAGGTCCTGTTCCAGATTGGTCTCGCCATTCTACGTATAAATGGTGAAGAGCTCTTAGATGCCACAGACGACGGGACCTTTATATCTGTACTTAAGTCATACTTCGCGCGATTGGATGAGTCTGCTCATCCCAAGTCGGAGAACCCGAAGCTGAGGGCTGTTACAAAGTTCCAGGAGCTCATGGTTGTAGCTTTCAAGGAGTTTGCTGGCATCACACAAAACACCATTTCCGAGCAGCGGGGAAAGCATAAGGATGCTGTGCTAGAGAACATTGAGAGCTTTACCAAACGAACGTCGATACGAAACCTTGGCCCTGAGAGCAAGAAGCTGAGCGTCAACGATCTGGGCTTCTTGTACGACAAGTTTTACGCTGTACTTTACGACCGACAGCAACGAGCAGAGATCATGCAGGAAGAGGCCGAGAGAAAGGCCAAGAGCGCGAAGAATAAAGCAACTGAAACAGTAACCGGGTTTGCTTCTTCGAGCATTGAAAAGGGTAGAGTTGCTGTTGGTCCGAGCCCAACACAAATGGACTACGATGCATTCAGAGAATTCCTGGCCGGTACGTATAGACTCTCGCTCTGTTGCCTATATATCCGTATACAAGCTAACGCACATGTAGGGCTCGCAAAATGGGCAATTACAGACTCTCCCAGCTCGTCACCAGAGACGATTGGGACCCCATCATCACATTCATATTTCGGTGGCAGCACACGGACCAAGCCACCAATATCACCATGGGGACCTGGCCCTGAACCAACAGATCATGACTTCATGCGACGACTCTTTAGACGCTGGGATGTGGACATGACAGATTCATTGTCACTTCAGAATGTTGTTGCGGGATTCGCTGCCGTCAAAGGTTCCAAAGACATCATGTCCAATATAAGCTACTTTTTCGAGCTCTACGACGATGATGGAGATGGCAGGGTGGATCGTGAGGGCATCCTCCGGATCTCTGAAGCCCTCTTATTCCTTTCAAGACGAGGCTTTAGTGGGTCCCCCAGCCCATCAACATCCACGAGCGACGTACGCTCCGTTCACAGTCAGGATCGAGGTACTCGTGACGAACAATTCTTGAGCAGCGTGTCAGCCTTCATACGAAGATGTTTCGAATACGCTGACCCGGATCACCCTTCGAACCAAGGCAACAAAGTAGTTGACGAGGCTAGGGACGACCTCGATAGCTTCGCAATCGGTGACGATGACGAGGACGATCTCATCGATTTCGGGACTGAGCCTAACACACCCACCACGGCGAAACCGGCCTGTTCGACATCGCCCCAGCAGGAAAAGCAGCCTTCCTCGCCTACAGCCTCAAATGCAGATGCCAGCGAAGGAGACTCCTTGGAAAAGACTGATAAAGCGACCGCTGCAAACGCTGCTCTCGATCCTAACAAACCTCTTTACATAACTTTACCTACCTTCCGCATGGTGATTCTTGCCGATGAGAATCTCGAGCAATTCTTCGAAATCGGGTTCTCCGCCTCATTCCGCCTTGCTGATGCACCACAAGGCTCTCAGCTTTCAGGTTCAAACCTCACAACCTTCTCCAACGCAGCGCAGCAAGTTGCTGCCATTTCATCCGGCATGGGCGGGGTGGTCGGCGGAGCAGGTGCTGGTGTCGTACCTCCCGGGAAGGGTCTGCGAGGTATGCTTGACAACATTGTCAGCGATGGCATGCGAGTCGCTGCCGAGGTCAGGAGGAGGATGGATGAAGCGTCGCAGGAGATGGACAAAGAGGCCAAGCATGGCCGCGACGATGAAGAGGAAGAGGAAGAGGCCGAGATCGGTCACGGCAAGGATACGGATCTACTGGAAGGCGCAGAAACGGCGGACGTGGATACATCAAAAGGGAAAGCGCCGGATCTACTGATGCCTGATGGTGGCGCTGGAGCAGATTCACTCAAGCCGACAAAGGACCGCAGAGGCAGCGATGCCAGTCGAAAGACCATGTTTGAGCGATAGACTTGCGTTTCCTATTGTACGGCATCGGGCGTTGAATGGTCTTGAAGCTCGATATCATGTGGGATGAGGTTTGTTTAGCATTTATGTCTGTAGCAACTAGGTCTTGGTTACGGACTAGCATTTACGCATCGAATTCCACTCTTCGTATCTCGTCGAGTACATAGTTGCCATGCGATGCAAAGCAACACTGACCTACTTGTTTATGCCGTACCTGCGTTACCCCGCAGACCTGTGCACCCTGGTTAGGTAGTTGCCGCGGGTACATGCGGGGTAGCTCGGCCTACGCAGGTTACCGAGTACTCTGCAACAACATCCGCGACCGGGCCTTGTTCTCTCCCACAACGTGCTTGCGAGTAGATATCTCGACTCGAAAATACTTCGTGCTCATCGCCGTAGATCGTTGCCATCGGAGTCCGAACGTTGGATGGATGGTTCTGTGTAAAGAGGAGGAAGGTTGTTCCGTCTGCGGCTCAGGATCGCTATGATCTTGAGAGCTTCGCGCATATGGCGGCAGGAAGGTGGTATGGTAAACAGAGCTAGGCGGAGGGGATTACTCACGAGGGCGTATGCTGAAGGGCCGAGTGAGGTACCTTCCTTTGAAAGAATGGGAATCTAAGGAGGGGTTGCTGATGAGAGACAGCCTCCGCTTTTGACACAGACGGTGCCGCAACATTTTAGGGAGATTGTGAAGAGCTTTGGGGATCGGAATGCGTGCGTCGGTTCATTTATTTGGTTGATGCGGGATGGATTAAAGTGCTGATAGAAGACAGTGTGATATCGCACCACCAGCGGACTGTTTTGACATACGATCAGCTCGACCGGGATTCGGATGCTCTGGCGAGAGGATTGGCGAAGCAGGGGGTCAAGAAGGGTGACAGGGTCGCTGTGAGCTTGGGGAATAATCTTGAAAATGCGACGGCGACGTATGCGATCTTCAAGTTGGGTGCAATACTAGTAAGACGAATATCCGGTGCGTGAAAGAACGGTCCCTGAGGCTGATGATGTGAATAGGTTCCACTGAATCCGGCATTCAACGCACCCCAGGTTCTCTCAGGGTTGAACCATCTGGCAGCTTCGCACCTGGTCATAGGTGCAGAGACGAACCTCCCGTACAAGGCACCGAGGTCGAATCTTCCCCTTCTCGAGGCCTTAGTACCGGATCTAAAAGCTTCAAGACTGCAGTCTCAGGCTGTGCCTTCTTTACAGTCTATTACACTCGTAGACAATTCTTTGGGACGAATAGACACATCCCCATACAAGAGCACAACATCCTACCAAAATGTCGTAGAAGACGGCCAAAGCGGCCCCATCCCACGAGACACTGACCTCCACCCCGACGAAATAATCAACATCCAATTCACTAGCGGCACAACCAGCATGCCCAAAGCAGCCTGCCTATCCCACCGCTCCATTCTCAACAACGGCAAATCTATCGGCGACCGCATGCTACTTACCGAACGTGATGTAGTCATCTGCCCGCCCCCCTTATTCCACTGCTTCGGTTGCATCCTAGGCTACATGGCAACTGCAACACACGGCTCCGCCATCGTTTTCCCCGCCGAAGCCTTCCACCCGCTGCAAACGCTCGACGCTGTCCAGCAATATGCAGGAACCGCACTCTACGGCGTTCCCACCATGTTCATATCCGAGCTCGAGCTCCTCGCCAACGGCACGGTGCCGTACGAAGGCTTCCAGCACCTACGGACGGGTATAGCAGCGGGCTCGAGCATCCCCGCCGAACTTATGCGCAAGCTGCACAAGACGCTGAATCTCACGGAGCTCACGATCTGCTACGGGATGACGGAGACGAGTCCTGTGAGCGCGATGACGACGACGGACGACCCCATAGATAAGAGGATCGATAGCGTGGGGAGGCTGATGCCACACGTTACTGCCAAGGTCGTTGATGCAGCAGACCGCAAGCGCGTGCTCCCTCTCAACGAGCGCGGCGAACTCGTCGTCAGCGGATACCTCACCATGCACGGGTACTGGGGTGATGCCGGCAAGACTGCGGAAGTTCTTGTCCCCGACGACGAGGGTCGGATGTGGATGCATACCGGAGACGAAGCTAGCATGGATGATGAAGGATACATCAAGATCACAGGGCGGATTAAAGATTTGATTATCCGTGGCGGCGAGAACATACATCCGCTTGAGGTGGAGAATTGTCTATTTTCGAACGACAAGGTCAGGGAGGTTAGTGTTGTAGGGCTGCCAGATGAGAAGCTGGGGGAGTGCGTTGCGGCGTTTGTGGTTCCGCACGAAGGCGCGCTGATAGATGCGGCGGAAGTTCGGACGTGGGTGAGAGAGAGGTTGAGTCATCACCTTGGTGAGTATGACAGATGGTAGAGGGAGTGGAACGGCTAACATTGTGCAGTGCCGAAATACGTGTTTTGGGTGGATGGGTACCCGAAGACGCCGAGCGGGAAAATTAGAAAGGTTGAATTGAAGGAGATGGGGATTGGGTTGGTAAAAGAGGGAAAGGGATTGAACTGAGAAATGGGTGTGAAATGTTCGCACGCAGGCGAAAAATCGCGGACACCGAATATGAAAGGCTTACACGTACACGCGAGACAAACTCAGATCTTATATGAGAAGAATCCCCACCAAGCCTCGACTCTCATCCACATTTTGAACGGGCTCCACTACGAAGATCGTCTGCCTCATTACCTCCACAGAAGCAGCCTGGGAGCTCTAGTGCAAATATTGTGAGCCCTCGCTGAGCACAGTTATTCTGAGGGAAATTCCAAATCCGCACTCGCGATGATGTGGGTCCTGAAATTGTAGGTAGTCGATTATCTGACCCAGCCGTCTCTCCGTTCCGATCCGGCTTATGACCGATACACAGTAACGAACCACCAGCACAATATAAGAATATCTGAAAAGGCAAGTTGCTTTATAGCCAACTAACATCAGAACCAACCTCATTCTCGCTTTTTTATGACTGCCGACAACCCTGATTATCTCGCAAAACGATGTCATCTTCAAGAACAGAGCTCATCAAGCTCCAGTCCAGCGTCATCATCAACGCCATAATCAGCCAGCCAGATAGCCTTGCTGAACATGAGAACAGACCTACTGTCGTATTCCTCCACTTCTGGGGCGGCTCCGTGCGCACCTGGTCGCTCGTCAAACCACACATCTCGGCGAAGTATCAGACCGTCGCTCTTGACTTCAGGGGCTGGGGTAACTCCACCGGACCCGACGACCCCGAAGCTTACTCGATCGCTGCGCAAGCAGAGGATGTCGAAGCAACGATAAGAGCGATAGGGCTCAGGAAAACCGCGCTCGTGGGCTTGTCCATGGGCGCGAAGGTCGCGCAGCTTGTGGCATCACGGATGTGCTCTGGTGCGGAAATCTCGAGTCAAGCAAAGACCTTGGTCGGTTTAGTTCTCATCAGTCCGGCTCCCTTAACTCCATTGTGCTTGCCGCCTGATATGCGCCAACAGCAGCTTCACGCGTACGACAACCGGGAGTCTGCGGCTTTTGTAGCCAAACTTGTATTAACGGCATCGTTCCATGATAGAGACCTGCCAGAATTCGTGGTAGACGATATGATCAGGGGAAGTAAGTGGGCTCGTGGAGCATGGCCTGCATATGCGATGGGGGAGGATGTGTCTGGTGAGGTTGCTGAGATCGCGGTTCCTGTGCTGGTGCTGGCTGCTGCGAAAGATCTTGTGGAGCCGATTAAGAGGGTTAAAGAGGTGTGTGAGCGTGTACCTGGGGCAAGGCTGCGGGTTTTGAATGGGTCGGGACATCTTCGCCCCTGGATGTTCCGGAGGCTGTCGCAGAGCATATTGTCCAGTTCTTGGATGCACTGTAGGATAACGCAGGTGCATTTACCAATAGGTAATTCACCTTACATTATAGGCTCTCTATGCCGTGATATAAATCAGGATTGCTACTCAGGTTCATCAACTTTACGATATCGCGTCGGTCTACATGCTGTGTACGAGTCCCGAGTTCGAATATTTGCAGGAAAATCTAGAACGATAGAATCTAGAATGAAAAGCGCTGCTTCTCCAATGTTCTCTTCTCTTTCAGGACTGCAGCACATAGATATCTTGTTGTCAGAAAGTGGATGTTTCGGGTTAAGGTTGTGGTTCGCCGGCACTTGCTACCTAGACATGAAGAAACTCCCCCTTTCATTATAACACCCAGTGACCACCACAACAGCGGTTATATTGCGAAGAAGTCTTTTCCGAACACGACTAGCAACCAGACCTAGATGGTGAAGAGTACGCACGAGTTCGAACTCCACACTCTCACACTAAATCATCATTGTAGAAGCGAGGTTGGCTGCAATGTCTGCATCACAGAAAACTTCTCCAAACCATGCCCAATGATATTATCGATGCACTATAGCGGGCCTGTTTTCGAGAACCGCCACGCTGTCGGTACACACATGTTCTACTCTGGGCCGAAGCGAGTGTAAGTTGTAGTCAATATCGATTACAGGTCGGCACTCCAGGAGAGGATGAAGGAAATCTATCAGGACGTGGAAGACTGTGCAGGGTGGTGTCGCCAGTTAATATCCACTGAGCTTGGGGATGGGGTTGTGAATCCCATGAAGCTGATTGTCGGTGGAGGCAGCAGTGGTGAGCTGGAAATTTCCCTCACGCCATTTAAGCGCTGTTCCCGAACAAAGCGCAACGTTTGAGGCTGATCCAATTCTTACTTTCTTTTAGAGTACGTCAGGTGGAATGGTATGGGAACTGCAGCGGCGCATTGCAGGTCAAGTCACGTCAAACAATTACATCGGCTCCATTTTAGGTTTTGATCTTCACTTGGGCATGCTTTATAGGCATGCTTGCACCATCATTCCCATCACCACTGCGGTGGTATCTTTAGGATTGATATCTATCCTGTGCGCGGTTGGCGTACAGTGGGTGAATTTTCCGCAAGAAGATATCCCCAAGGGCTTGAAGAGCGACGTTCATGAACGAAATCTGGTAATAATGACGCTTACCTAGCTGATGGTTCTTGAAAGCGAATTCGAACCACGCCACCTATGCTGTGACAGGTCACTCTCATAGTAACATGAGCAATGACCTCACGATGATTTGGCGTATTCACACTTTACTTCTTGTGATTATGTGCAAGTACCGTAGATTTTTACTGCATGGTGATACATGTCTCATGTTGTCGATACGGTCCCATTGCTCCGTTTCTCATGTGCATCCATGTACAGGCCCCCCGATCGCCTTGTGAGGCTGCATTAGCGCTGTTTGCCTTCTTGAGGGCATCTCTTCAGGGCTGTGACATAGCCGAGCTGCGGTCCGGTTGGAAGGAACTTGGGACTCTTCCACGGAATCGGAATGCCTGCATTTCCGACTTGAAGAATCGATGAAAGCGATTCGTGCTCCCTTCACATGGCCAAAGTTTATAATCGGTCAAGACGTAGGGGTAGATCAATACTGCAAGGCTTAGAGCTGAGCAGATGACGAGTGCAAATTGCCTGTTGAGCTGTCAATATCCAAAAACCTGAAACAGTGATCATTTATCGGATGGTGTTCCTGAGCAAGAAGAGCCAAAAGACTGCGTGCTCATAACACTGGAACTGTTCGGAAGACGATACACTTATGTCCCTACAATAAACGCGCACTCTACGCCGTGCACCATACAAATCTCCCAAGTCTTCGGGTTGGATGGCTATAATCGACGATTCTTGCTCACTCATCCGGGAACCTACAGTGCATTTGAGCGCGTGATTCATTAGCTCACATTGATTGGCCAGGCTGATTGGATACGGGGCCATGAACTCCGCATGACGCACGCGTGTAGGTTGCAAGGATCTGACCCAGGGTCGGGGGGCTACGGTAAGCTGGTGAACTCTGTCACCGACGAGGTTTGGCTTTCGAACGGCCCGAGAGAATATCTGGCCCGGGCCGAACTACGAAGCACGAAAGAGCAAGGGAATGTCCCTGTGCGACTTTCTCAGGCATTTCGGCACCTGGCAGTTGCACCAGGGATGAACGCGACAAATCACGCCTCTCCTACCATCAGCTCTGTGATTGCGTCCTATCATAGGAATGTAGCCCCGCATCTAACACGCATGTTCCAGCCACGTCGTATAGTTTTCCGTGGGTCATACCGTGGATACCAAGAAGGTGTTGCTTCTGGTTGCGCGACCTCAGTACAGAAAGCCATTGCTACCATGAATGTGGTACAGAGGCGTGATGTGGAAACCATGCCGCGGGAGCTAGGAATCCAGACCTGCAAGATGCTCGTTTGTGCAGGGAAGTGGGTCACCGTTTCTGATCGACCAGGATGCATGGCGGGGTGCGGGAAGGGGCACGGTGCAAGGAACACATTACTAGAACTGGGGGACGAGGACGAAGACACAGGTCCCCAAACTCTTTGATTCCATGAGAGGATATCATCAAGCACTCCGCGAGAGGTTTGAAACAAAAAGGTTTCGTGATATGGGTGCATCCTGTCGGTAGCCTGTGCATCTGAGCCGAGAGCAGCAACCAACCGAGGTCGAACGGGAAAACGATAATCACACACGCGGCACGGGGCGTCTTACATTGAACCAAACTTGTCGGCTCGGTTTTGGGGTGGTATGACTACCCAGCGCTGAACTCCGATACCTATCATTGCTTGATCATCGCATTTTTATTTTTTATTTTTTTGTATTCGCTTTCGACAAGAGCCGCTTAATCAAAAACAAATCATCTGACTGCACGCGTCAATATCTGACAGGCGGAGAGACAGCAGCTGAGCCGGTTTTTGCATTGTATCGCAAGATAAACCCGTATCGCGGGAAGCTGCACTAGAGATTGCCTGCTTGCCTGATTACCTTCCGCCAATGGAAGGTGTGAGCAGTAGTTGCATGATGCGATGATCCGAAAACACGAGTGCTCTCTTGGTTGGAGTCCTAGTTTGAGCTTCCCGGGCACTGCCAGCCACGCTGACTAGGTATAGCAACAGGGATTAGTCTGAAATAATGACAGTCGACCAAGCTACGGAGCTCTGGTTCAACAAGCAGTAATATTGACCACTAGATAGGAGCAATAGTGGACTCAGTGATGAAAATGATGCCCTCTCTCTGGAGTGCATCGATTCACAAGAGTGAAAGAGACCAGGGTTTCAAACATGGTGATACAAATAAGATCATACTGATGACATTGCTTGCCAAACATGCGGCCAGAAGATTTCGTAAATGCACATGGGAAATCTTTCACCGACTCAGGGTATATCAAAGTACATTGAAGTTCGTCCAAATAGCAGTAGAACACAGTATTCCAAAAGTGATACCTAAAATAAGTGTAGTTTATGTTTCGAATGAGGAAGTTTAGTATCGACATGCCATATCGGATTAGTTCCAAACGGTGAATGGTGGTCCATATTGTGCTTTCAAATTAGATGTACATCAGGGAACGTCCGTAAGACTTTCCGGATAAGAAATGCTTCAGTTAACACATAATTGCCCCTGAATAAGGTGTGGCATATTCACAAAATTTTCTCCACTTTCTGTAGCATCGCGTTGCTCGAATATGGCTGAAGTACTCTTGCGTCGACGGTGATACAATGACTCTGGAGGGCGATTTAATATTCGTAGGTCAGTCGATTGGGTGGATGGCTTTGCTGAAACCGGACAATGAGCTGCCGAATCGCTTTTCGTAGCGAAATGTGCTAATCTTCCTGTGTGTACCTCGTGGCCCTTGAATTGTGAGAGACCTTCTTCCGATGTCAGCGATGGGACACTTCGCTGTGATTGTTGTGTTGCGGGATAGCCTTCAGGCGTTGCACTTCTCTGTGCAGACCCATCCATATCATTACCAGTGGAAGAAGTTGAATTGTGTTGATTGCCCAAAACTTGAGTGGAATGTTGACCATCGTAGGATGAGCAGTCCGTTGTACATGAGAACCAGTACCGATCCGACCATTCGTCTAATGGGTCACCATGTGAAATAGATATCCCTGTATCCTCAAGGGCGTTCATGTACATCTTCCGCTCCATGGAGTTGGTCTTGACGAAGTCCAGCATCCATTCATCAGGCGTTCGCCGGCTCAAATCGGCATCTAGATCGGGAGGTCCCCATTTCTTGACACGTAGCTGTTGGACTTGGACTTCCTTCTCCGCGAGTTTTTCCAGCAAGTTGGTGTAATAGTTGAAGAATTTCTGAGAGTCAACGCGATGCTCCGACAATTTGGCGTGTGATATTCGGTTTCCGAGTTCCAGGTCCAATACTTCAGACTGCTGCGAACGTAATGAGTCGAACTCTTTTCTGAGATTGTCCAGCTCAGTTACTGCCGCTTTATATTGATTCTCCAGCGGTAACTTTGAGTTCTGCTGGATTTGAGTTGTAGATGGCGGTTCAGTCACGTCTTCTGGCTCACGTGAGTTTAATGATCGTATTTCAGGCGGAGGTGGAGGTAGAGGTGGAGGTGGAGGAGCGTTGTGAACAAGGATCGTCTGTTCTCTCAGCAGAACTGGGTCTGGAGGCGGAGGAGGAGGACGCGAGTCTGTTCTAGCATCGTGTTTTGGTAAGGTTGATTCCATATGGGCACGTAAGTCCGGAAAGTGATACTGATACAGCATGTCTTCCTTCTGCATGAACATCCATTCCGATCCCCCAAGAGCTCGTTCAGCTTCAATATAACTATCCTCAATGGAACCCAGTCGGTCCCTTTCTTGAATCACCCTTTCATATGCATTTGCGATAGATGCTGGAAGCGCTTCTGCGTTAGCGTTATAGGACTCACGCAATGCGCTCAAGAGTTGGCCCTCGATGTTCCCAGTCACGATGCGTTGTAATCGAACAGCTTCCCCCGCTGATTTTGTTTTCGAGCGCTCGACGAGCAAGTCCTTCCTTGCTTGGGATACATCCTCCTGTGCAAGCGTAATTTCGTGCAACCTGCTCAAAGGTGATTGAACGATAGTTTGCGCAGGGTCTCTCAAGTGCTCAAAATCGGGACTGCCATATGTATTTTCGAGCACTTCAGTGCTGTCGGTTGAGCCGTAATACGAGTCGGTCGAGGAGCCCAGTGCCTGCATAGCACAGGTCGTGGTGCATATATAAGGAGGCCAGAGAAGTGGTGTTCATTGTTCTCTAGCTGAGAAGTTGACGGGTGATCTTTGATAGCTCCGTGCGGCCGTGGAGATGTTAAGGAGCCTCGGATGTTGGTGGAAGGATCAGTACCCGTTTCGCTGCAAGGGTTTCAACGTTTCGTGTACGTGGATAAATACGGTACAACAGGTGCTGGTGTCAGGCTGCATACGCTTGAACAACAGATCCTTTGGATGGCAGGGGCTGATACACCTAGAGAAGGGGTGAGTGGCTGGTGCGAGAAGGACAAGAGGCAAAGACAAGGCATTAGAGGAATGCGGCATCCCGTAAGTTGGGCTTATCGGTGGCCTGTTTGTGCTCAAAGTCTGTCGGATGATGGCGTGGCCTATTTCCCAAGGGGATGGTTGCGGCACGAAGCGCATCCTGGCCGCCCGCATTTCATTCCATGCAGCCTTTGGCCTAGGTAGGTACCTACCGTAGCGCAAGGGATTCCGCCACACATGCGCGAGCAAGCGAAGTCACGCTCCACAACTTCCTGCATGCTCTCTGCATGCACCATACGCCAAAGTGGAGAAGACGCAGAACCATGTCACCAGTACAATGATCGCCCACACACCCTCGGGCAGCTCCATCAAGATGGCAATAGCGCAGAGCCGCATCGCTTGTCCAGCAAAGCGGCAGAAATAGCTTATAAGCGCCCTTCGCGACGACGTCAAAAAACTACGGCATAGACGACCGCCAACATGTCAAAGTCATCATCTTCGGCGTGGACCTGGGATGCTAACCGCAAAGATCATTATTATGTTACGAAAGATGCGTCCGGTCAGTGTTTGAGGCTTGTGAAGACCTCAAGTGCGAACTCACCATCCTACAGGCAACTATGTCTACCATTTCCAGAAAGAGCAAACACCCGTCGCAGCCGATCCGAGGTCTACATACCCGACTGGAGTTGTCGATCTGTACGATTGCTTGCCTCGAAGAGATTTAGCAACTAATTGTCTTCAGAGGAGCTTCCCATTGTCGAAATGATTCCCTAGCTGCCAGCGCAGATCCAGGTAGGCCATACGTGACTAAACGGAAACGAGCTAACATCTGGCCCGAAAGTGCTGGCCGGGACCATCCAGGGAACAGAGGGATGGTCTGAAAGGCTGGATCCCAGTGTGTAGACATCAAGAAGTGTTTACGATTGGAGATGCTGATCTGTATAGGCTATCGGATGTGGACTGGCTCCGAGGCATACAAATTCTTCAGAATCGGCAAGGTAGAGATCCTTGCAAACTGTGCGACTCGATATTGCTAATACTGGTGCCATCACTGCAGGTGTTTTCTATGCTTCATGTCCAAGCCGCCAGCGAGAGCGAACTCAAACAAGTCAATGACAACATCTCGGTCATCAAATATGGAGAGAGGGCTTTCTCTCAGATACGTAGATTCGTGATTGTCGAGGTTCGGCGTGGGTTCGTCTATGCATGGTGAGCTTCCTCTGACTACTCAAATTCATCTTCGGATTGCTGAGATGGAAAACTAGTCCTATATCCACGTATAGCAAGCGAGGGACCACCAAAGGTGGCTGCATACCATCCGAACATTCTGTAGTGTACATGGCCGGAACGAACCCGTCTGTGTTTCAAGGCGAAATGCTCGTCAAACAGGCCATTCGCGTCACGCCTGCTCCAAGTGATCCTCACGTTCGCATGCACGCAGCATCGCGATTACACTATGCGAAAGCGTACCTCATTGAGATGAACGTGAAGGTCAAAGATATTGGGGATGTCGACCCTGCGCATTTGAGCCTTCTTCTTCAATACTACAGATATGAGAACGGGATCGACCAATCATCTACCTACACATACTCTCAGCCCCAGGGGTCATCACAATACGGGGGACAAGGCTATTCGCAATTCCTCCAAGGTTCTTCCCACGGAAACCCAGGCTATCAGCCTCCTTACTATGGATCTCATTGACCGTTGTTGATACGTTATTGGAATGCGTTCTTTCTTCTCTCATATACGTTGAATACGTTACGTGGATCCCTTTCCCAACTGGTTGCAATTATTTCTCCTCTGCGTCACACTGTGATGGTATATGTAGAGCCGCAAGTGCTCTGGATCCCTGCACAGGCGGTGGAGCCCGATGGGCGTATAGCAGGTTTGACCTTGAAGGCAAAATAAGCTGACAAGCGTACACGTGGTAACTGAAGGATACAAATTGATACGACTCGGAGATGGCATGTGGGCGGATGGAATACCTGGAGCGCTAGTACTGGCTTCACGTGGCGCGCGTCATGACGATAGTTTCTCTTCTCGATCTAGTCAATCCATAACGTTTCGCACATCTTTGGCTCACGATTTCATCTGTCATTATGAGTGTCACGCATGTGGACCATTTCATGAAGAAAGAAAAATTGCACACTGCGGTGAATACCAGTCCACATCAAGTCTTGCGCCAGTGTTTTCAGGATACCTTCGTCCGCAGACTTTGAACTTAAACCAACATCCCGAGCGTTTGAAATATGGGACGCATTTATCCACTCATCCATCTGGATTTCGCGGAAGATAGTCGTAGCGTGTAGGTACCATAGGTACACGACGGAGGCACTGTGGGGAAGTCATTGGCCGAAGCTGCTGCATGCTTGATACGTCATTGGTCTCACTAGTCGCAGCTCAATGTTAACAGCTAACTTTGGCTGAGCAAATGCTAACTCTTCCCCTTACCTAGAGCAGCAATCATCTAGCCTTTGTTACATTCAAGCACAATAACGAAAGATCATTATAAAAGGGGTACTCACTAGCTGTGTTTCACAACGATCTATAAGCTTCCATCATGGCCCTGATGTTGAACTCAACTGTCCCCAGAAACTCCCAAAGAATTGTACCAACCTCTAAAAACCATGGCCCAGAAGCTCAGAGTACGACACAAACGTGTACCAACACGAACACAGATCATTCATCCATCCACAATGTAACTTCCACGCCGGAAGAACAAGAAGCTGAGCGCAAACGCAACACGTACTCTGGACTACCAGCCTTTCTAGATTTCCTCTGGGGCGGCGTATATGCTCCTGGAGCTTCTACTCACGATCCAATCGAGATACTGCTCAACACAGAGGACCCGGACGAGAAAGACAGGCTAACAGAGATTTGGAGAGACAACAGGCTGAACGAGTTGAGTTTTGTCGGCGTCGTAGTACGTTCAATCATGCTCCAGTCGTTCAACAATTGCCAGTCTGCTTTTACGTGACCATCACATATTTGCACAAACGCTGATCCTCGCCTCTAGTCAGAACTTCTCGCTGGCGTGCTGACATCGACCGGGTCATGGCCGGCCATCCTCCCCAGCGGGAAGACATCACCCTGGCCTGTGCGAACGACCTGGTGAGTCCCTCGCAGCCCGGTCTCGTACATCTTGACCGAAACTGTACAGGTACTGCGATATAGTGCTCTCCGTGTTCTCTCTCCTCAGCGCGGCTGATCAGACGGTTCGGCTCCACCGCATGTCCTCGCATCGAGTCGGCCGTACACAAATCCGAGAGCTTCTCTCAAAGTCTAATGGAAAGCACAAAAATGGGCGATTACGGCCAAGCATGGCGCAGTTGTATACGTGGCAGATGCCCGTGATGTTTCTGACTACGGCATCTATTTGTATGATTGTGGGGTTGTTCTTGCATGTGTGGTCTGCGATCAAGGGGATCGATCATGATAACTGGTGGAGTGATGATGCGAAGGTATGTGCAAGACAGACTCGTTTTCATGACGGCTTAGCTTACGTGTACCAGGTTGCTGTGGTCTTTACTGTTGTTGGCGGCGTGGGGATTATTGTTTTTTTGGCTGGCCAAGTCACGCTTTATGTTCCCTCTTGTCGTAAAAAGTGAGCTTGCAAGACAAAAGAATGAATTCATGGGTATATCTTTACTGTTGTGCGATATCATTTCGAAGGACAGATGGATCTATCGAAAACTCATAAGGGTATTCAAAGTGCTCGTGGGAGTTAATTGTCCCCATCTGCACTATGATCCTGCCTCATATCCAAACCCCAGCTCGGCTAAAAGCCTACGGTCGGGTTCTGAGCTCAAAGAAAAAGAGCCTGGAGTATCTAAAACTTCCTCAATCTCATAGTTCAAAGTGAGTGCAAGATGCACTCAAGCACTACCACCGCAAACGCTACTCAAAAGCATTCAAGTTTCACGCGCCCGCTGTGGTATGCAATTCCAGAAGTCATGAAACCAAACCTCTTCTCGAAAAGCAATAGGCGATCCATCGTCTCGGATCCTGGCCTCTTTGCGCAAACCACCATGTCGCCGTGGAGATCTCGTCGTATCCCAACAAGCCGCGTGGACTGTTGGCTCCACCAGCAGCCGTTCTACTTCCTGCGGCCGTGGTAGTTTGGACCCGGATTGACCTTCGTATTGTATAGATTCCTGATTGCCGTTTGGGACCGACCCGGAAAGAAATCTTCGAGTTTCTTGTAGGGTATCGAAGGCGCCGTTTCGCGAATACATCGTAGCGCATCCACGTCTTGAGCAGGCCATTTCGGTCCAGCCTTCTCGGGCAACGGGGATTCGTGCTCCTCCAATGACGTGAATCGCGTCGGCCAACCCGTTTTATCGAGTGCCTTTCTCAGCTCCTTCTTGCCATCCGAGTCTAGATGCTTCGTGTCGATGGACTTGAGGAGTGTGCCGCGGATGGAAGCAATCGTCGAGGTCGTTTTGGCGGACGACTTTGATGAGCTGCTCGACGTGACGGTCTTCCGGGCAGTTTTGGACTTTGGAGGTGTCTCAACAGCCTGGGGAGTTTCATCGTTGTATTTGGAGCCCTCATCTTCATCTGCATCCACCTGTATATTATCGTTCCCCATCTCTACGTCTCCATCATCATCGACGACTTCGACATCGGCGCTCATTCGGCTGACTTTAGCTTGGTTCTTCAGAATGCGGTATCGAGCTTGGATCTGCTTGGGCGTCCTCTCCCTCGACAATCGTGGTGCAATGTCCTCAAGGTCATGCCCCTCATCCACAAGCTTGATGACAAGGTCGTTGTCTTGGTTTGACCGTTTTGTCGGTATTGCTTGCATACCACGCAGCTTTCGCTCTTTTGTCATTCGTGTTTGTATAGCAGACTCTGATCGGAACGGAAGGTGCTTTTCCTGAATTTGGCGTGGCGTCATTCCTAGCTGCACTGCTGCCCAGACAGTATTGCGGTCCGATTGATCCCAGTCTTTGCGACTGTCTGCGTGAGGCGTATCGGAGCGTGCCCTGGTTGTACTTGAAGAGACTTCAATGAGTCGCTTTGTGAACAACGTCGCGACCGATGGTGCGCTAGATGGCAAGGCCCGAACAGCTTTTGTCGACAGGGTCTCGGGCGAAGCAGCCTCGGAAGCCTCGATGTCAGTCCCGGCTCGTCCTGTCTCAACGGAATCCATTGGCACGCTAGCCTTGATGGTCTCGATCTCAACCTGGCACTCATCGACAGTGCGGCCCTCGAAGAACAATTGTGCAATGTCTTCGATCTTCACTCCGTGCGCTGAAAGCACCATAAGCGAATTTCGGTCTTCGGACGCCCAAGGCCCGCCTGCCCCCAGCTGCCAGCTTGCGGTTTCCATCGATTGCAAGTGTAGCGGCCAACCACGTAGGTCGAGAGCGCTTTTCAGACTCCAGTGCTCTTCTTTCGAGAGATATCTAAATGTTCAATAAGCCTTGATCTTGGAGCCAAGAATCAGACATTTCCACATACTGAAGGCGGCCGACCAAAAAGTCGTGGAATCCTTGGGTACTCATTTGCTGCAAGATCTGCGGGGCATCTGGTCCCGTCCCGGTCGTGAAGAGGGCCACAGGTGCGCGTATTGAAGCTGATATTGGTCTTGCCGCCATACTGGGTGGTCGCTGGGCGCCCACGGCGATCGTGTCCATCGTCGTCGCAAGGTCGGTTTATGCGTTGAGTGGTCGCGAGAGAGGCTTCGAGCAGGCCGTTTCGTCTACGCGTTGTTTTTATTGTTGTTGTTGTGGTCGCGAACTTCGGGTGAAGCCTTTGTTTGATGCGTTGTTGCTGGCGAGCGTAAATTGTCTCCCGTGAAGGCCTTTGTTCGGCGTGGTGTTGGCGTGACTGCGGACTGCCCGCCAGTATTGTTTGTATGACGTCGTGGTCATAGTAAAAGACGCGGTGGAATCGAATCGAAGCTAGAGTGAGTGGGCATCATTCACTCGTGAAAGGTTTGGGTTGAAAAAGACAAGGACGGAAGATCGGTTCTAGACAATGGAAGTGGTATCAAGACGATCGACTGAGAGAGTGCAGCGCTACCCAAATGTTCTCTGGAGTATACAGGGACCTTCGTACTTACCTACGGTTCTTGTTCATTCCCAAGACGTTCAGGGCGGCTGTATCCCGGAAATTATACCAACCTGTACAGAAAATTGACTGAAGAGCATTGCAGTGAACATGGTTGCGCAAGTTCCGACCGCCCAACGCTCCGAAATTTGGCCCAGGGAATATTCATCACGAGAATGGTGTAATGTAATGCACGAACAGAATCAGCACGAAACAATTTGCTCACAATGTTTGGTAGACATAGCTGTAAACACGAGCGTTATGCCGACAAGGAGTCAATTATTTGCACAACCTCTAATTTTCTAGGTGGACTCCCTTCCACCCGCAGGCGCCAGGTGCTGAGTCCATCTATCTTTCATAAGCAACATCTGCCGCCACGTTCTCATCCGTGAGATCATCGTACGACATCTACATTTACACGACACAGCCAACGACACCACCAACGAGGCCGAGGACACCACCGACAACACCGAGGACACCGCCGAGGATGGCACCGAGGCCAGCAAGGACTTGGACAAGGATACCAGTAACACCACCGAGGAGACCGAAAACGATCTGGAGGAGATCGACGATGATGACGTTGAGGACGGCGAGCAAGTTGACGATGACAGCGAGCAGGGCAAAGATGATGGGGCCGAGGAGCTCGAAGATGGCTGTGGATTGTTAGCATGGCAGTCACGTATTGGGAGGAATCAAAAAGTAGACATACTGATCTTCAAGGTGGTGATGACGTTGTTGAGGGTGGAGAGGATCTCAACGAGGATCTCAACGACGACACCGATGATGTCGTTCTTAAGGTCACCGGTGATGGTGGTGACATCGGTGAGGAGGGTAGTGATCTCGCCAACGACGGTGCTAAGAAGCTGGATGATGGAAACAACCTCGGACTTAACAGTGGTGATGATCTTGGTCTTCTCGACGGTGCTAACAACGCCTTGAACGCTGGAGACAGTGGAGTTGATGACGCTGGTGTGCTTCTTCACCTCGACGTATGTGTACCGGAGCTTCTCGCAAACGACATTGTTGGTGCGGCGGTTGAGCTCGACAGCATTGACGGGAAGCTTGGCGGTGACGTCCTTGACGACGGAGAGGTCGGTGACCGCTGCAGTAGGCGCGGCGGAAGAGGCCACGAAAAGGGCGGAGAGAGTTACGAGGCCGAAATTGAAACGCATCTTGACGGTTGGATATTAGATTATAAAATTAAAGAGTGTAGTAAGCGGAATGAAAGAGTGACGATTGAGCTGTCTAAAGGACTGACTGGGTGAGTATGCTGATGATGCTGGAAAAAGGGTACTATCCGTCCAGTCTTATATACGTATTCAGTTCTCTACTCCCATTCTCACGATGATAGACGACATTCATCCCCATTAGGACCCTTCATCAAAGTTAGCGTCTATACCAACCAGCCTCACGCTACGCTCGTCGTGCGTGTAGCTATTGGCGACCGTGCACAGGAAAACTTCCAAAAGAGATCTCAATCGGCAGGGGGAGAACCATCTTTCGCCGCGTCTAACACTATTCGAGGTGCGGATGGCTCGGGACTTAACGGCACGCCTTGCGGTTTGGAGGGTGAGATCGGCGCCCCACGGCTGACACGTGCACAAATCCAGCGAAAACTACGACGACAGTTGATCCTTATTTTAATGATCCCACACCGTTGCTCAGGGGTCTAAACATAAACCAACTTAGGGTTCCGTACTTGCGGCACGGTGCGTAAACAATGAATCCGCGGGACATGCGCCGCATGTTGCGCGCGATTTCGATGTGCTTCCTGCGGCTTAGCATCGCGTTGTCAATTTGGTTGCCGCTGCCCCTGGACCGTCCAACTGCTGTGCTTGAGAAAGGAGTAGCTGATCTCTAGCGGTGTATGAGTCCTTCCACGCGTGGAATCTCGATCTCAATCTCTCAGCGGCTATCATGACCGCATGTTTCCAGCACTGATCACTTTTCCTGACGTAGGTATGGGAACAGCGGTGCACGGTCATCATTTTCAATTATCTCATGGTCGAAGATCAAAGACTTTCAGGGCGGAGTTGAAACAATAGCGGATGAAGCGCGGGACCGCCTCAACTGAGGTCATCGGAGGAACATGTCAGGCGAGCAGTCGGTGGTAAGGCATGGGGCAGGCTTGTGCTGCAAGAAGAAGAAGCTGTTGCCCTACACCGCCAGTACTTTGAAAACTCCCCACGCCCGACCTCGACAGTTGAGATACCTCTGGATGACATCGTTGTTTTGGCGAATCGCAGACCATGTGTGTACACACAACTAAATTTCGGGCAGCTAGGTTACTCAAGTTCCTCGCTACTCACTGGTCGTCTTGGTGCAAGTGTAATACTTGTTATGCACTATGAAGATCAACCGCACCAAGACCCCCTGACTGAGGATCCCTATACAGGAACTCCAGCTACAAGGAAGCGTATGCTGAAGCGTCCGCGATATCCGCATCCATGTGTCGACTTTCGCAGTCCTATGCACAGTCTCACCCCAAATAGCTCTGCCATGCACCTATCACAGATCATCCACTTCCGCCCATCTCGCTTGGGAGATCAAGGTGTATGAATTGTATACATAAACTCAAGTCTAAACTCTAGATCGTCGCTTTGTTGGAACATGGTTGAATTTCGCCTGGGTGTGCTGTTTGTTGACTCTTAAACTTTCCCTCCAGCCCTATCATCAAACCCACAATAGGGTCACTGTAGCGCCGTAAATCTGTACCAGAGCGCCGATATCCATTATGGCTTGAGCTATGCCACCATGGAGGATAGCAGATGTAAGATTTACATTTCTGGAGAATAGTGGATGGGCAGAACAGCTGTCAGCAGGTCTGATGTGCATTGTGAAGAGGCAGCGTTACGGGTAAGATTATTGTTGTATATGTACACGTCCCGTTTACCTTGGACCCGTGTCTATCATGGACAGAGCAGCTAGGTCGCTCTGCATGGTGTTGAATGCACAACCGAGTATAAGTTCCTAGTTCTTCGTGCTAGCCTCACTGTCCGTGGCACCGCTCAGTATCAAGTAAACAGCTAATAAATCGCCAATGTTCTCCATCAATGTTCGCGAACATGGAAAGGAGGATCCTTGTCTGACATCAAGAACCAGACGACTGGGAAGTCTTCACCCGGCGATTAAGCCAGGGACAGCCATAGTCTGTTAGATGCAAGAAACTAGATTCACCGAACTCAGGACGGCGCTAGTGAGGCCTTCAGCTCCAGAGCAATATTCAGCAAGTTCGGCTTACCGTTTGCGGACCTGGTCCTGTGGACCACCACGTGAGCATCGGGCCGAAGCGTTCAATCCTCCGCGGGAGCTAGGTATCCAGCAATGAGGGTCATAGCGTACATCGGTAAGACGATTTTCGGCATTTTGTCGTGATGGCAAATTGGGCGTAGCCTAATGGTCTCAAACGCACAATATCTCTAGTGAGCTAGCTTCTGGAAATGGGACTCGGTGAGCGGCCTTGAAGAAGTATTCGTTGGAAAAATTGGAGCCTTGTAGGTACCTAGCTATCGCAAGACCCCAGACTCCGTGCCTACGACCGTGAGCTATGATGGCGAGATTTTTCAGCCTGACAAAGGACATTGTTAGGCAAAGCTTGCAAGAAGCGCATTTGGTTCGCCACTTGGAATCTGGAGTCAACATTACTGGAGACGCTGTACCAAAGCTGTTGTAGAACACTCCCTCGAAGTGTGCGCGGGGCTCGCCGATATTAACACCCAAGGAGTCTGGACCCAGGGGGGACGGTTGAGCACGATCAGCGGAGTGAATGTTTCCGAACCCTAACTCAAAAGTCCCGTCAGCAATTGATAACAATAACTAGACCAGAAGCGCACCAGACCCTGCCCATAGCTAGGAGTCATCATGTGACATGGAGAAGACTGCGGTGTGTTAGGGACGTCTCCCATCCTTTCACTTTCTAAACCGATTGCTCACTCGCTCGCCACACCTCATCGTTTTTCACCACTGCTTCCACGCACCGACAACCTCCCAGCAAACCTGCTCTGACCAACGCTCCCAATTATTCACAAAGCCAGGCGGACGTCCAACTCCTCTTCAACTCGCTCATCGTAATCTTTCTTAGCAAAGGCGCCCTATATATCGCCCGCTGCACTCCACGGCTCGCGGCGAAACACCAGCATCCTACGAAAGCATCACTTATACATCATCAGCGCCCTCCAGAACTCGTGCGCCATGCCCACCGTTGTGCCGTGCTACCCACCCAGCGAAGCAGCCTCCGCTAACTCAGCATCCAGCCTCTGTAACACCACAAACACTGACCACACCGAACCGGCACCACACCATCACCACTCAACACCTCTCGCACCCGCATCCTAGTCTCGCCCAACCACGATCCCACGCCTCCCACTCTCGTAGCTCGCCCGCACCCAGTCTTCCCAGCCCGACCCAACGCCCTCAGGTACAATCCTCGTATCATAAACATACGGCCTGCAGTCTTTCCTATACACCACGTCTCATCCTAGCATTGCTGCCCTGCTCTCCTTCCTAAACTAAGTCTCTCCTCAGCATTTCTCCCAGGCTACCACACATGCACCATTCCGTTCAATCACACAGCGTCCCGTGCTCAAGAACCGGCCAAAGGTGCTTGCCCAAACGCATGCGTAGACTTCGTTAGGCAGCGCGTCCAACGTAGCGTACGTACGTACTGGCATAGTAATACGAATATAGGGCTCCGTACGTGCTTATCTTTTTTTTTCCACAGAGTACGTACAGAAGTACGTAAATACGTGCTAATTTATCAAGTGTTTCATTTATAAGCTTCCTCCTAATTAACTAATAGCTAGCTTAGCACGTACTTGTGTCCTACGACGCGCTGTCGTTGGTTGTTAATCGATGCACTGAATGTTGAAGCAGTGCTCGCCGACTTGCCATACACTGTGGGTCGACTATGGGAAATGCGTTGCAGTGCCAGCATCGTGGATACACGGGATAGATAGATTAACGCAGCGTTTCGGAGCTCAGCGAGATGGCGTCTAGAAGTCGTTCCGGGTCAGGGAGGAGTGAGAGGAAGTTTGGACTGCATGGCGTTATGAGTGAGGGTGCGAAGGGACGCGAGACGGGCGGATTGTGTGTCCAGACTTGGGTCATGTGTGAGCCTGGTTTAAAAAAGCGTGTCAGGTAGGTAAACGGAGGCGGGGCGCGAAGGCCCCACTGAGCACTTCGTCTTCATGGATCGCGTGACTGATTGTGATATGTTCTACTCAGTCTTGCAAGCCATATAGCTTTCATTTGCTTGCATTCTATGTTTGTGTTCAAGTCTGGGAAATAGACGCACGCACTTCGTCCTACACGCTCGTTCGGCTGTGCCGTCGGACAAATCTAGATCGGCGTCCCAGATCCCAGGTATTCAACCAGCTACAACATATCCGCATCGCTCCCACCGACTTCACCAATCATCGCTTTTCTCACTCCGCATCCGCCTTCGCATCCACCCCATCCCCCACCGCCCCCGGATCCCGCACCATACAATACAACATAACCCTCCCCTCTTCCCCCTCCGTCTCCGGATCCTGACACGCCATCTCCCTCACCAGCCTAAATCCAAACCGCTCATAAATCGCCTGATTAGGCACCTTCCTACTACTCTCCAAATAACACTTCCTCCCCTCCCTATCCGCCACTCTCAACACCTCCTCCATCAACGCCCTCCCCACACCCCTCCCCTGCGCCTCGGGCAGCACAGTCACGATATTGCAGAAATAGTAGCCCAGCGGGTCACTCCAGATTTCCTTCTGCGCCTCGGCCTGGCGGTCTTTCCAGATCCAGTAGCGTCGTGTGGAGAGACCGCCGCGGCCGTACCAGAGGTTCATGGCGATCTGGTTGAGCCAGAGGGTCCAGAAGGAGAGGTAGAGGGCCCAGGACTGCGGTTGCGAGGATGGATGCGGGGTGAGCCACATGGCGCAGCCGAGGATTGTGGAGGGGTTGGCGGTGTCGCGGGCAACGTGGAAGAGGCCGTGGGATATGCCCCAGCGGCAGCGGAGGGTGAGGGAGTAGCGGTTGCGGATGAGATCGATCTGGGGCGGGGTGTTGGTGGGGGTGTAGAGAGAGGCAGAGGGAAAGTACCTTTGAGCGGTCGGGGTAGATCCATTGGTTGTAGGGGTCGTCGGCGAAGGCTTGTTGGATTGTATCTATAGCGCCGTCGATGTCAGCTTCGGTCATGCGGGTGACTTGGATTGACATCGTGAGGTTGTTTTGAGAGGTGGTTGTTAGGATTGGAGTTGAGCCTGGCAACGTTGAGAGATACCTTTCTCAGGGAGGTAGAGGAGGGATGATGGAAAAAAGCCAGCGTCTGCAGCACGAGGCGGGACACGGGCGAGCCATGGTTTTGTAAGTGGAATGGCTGCGGTCCGCAATGCAGAAGGACCGACACGTGAATGACTAATCAAATACGGAAGGTCCACGCGGAGAGATGGCAAATGCGTAGCTAGTATTAAACCTAGGTGCACTTTACAAGGTATTGAGAGCTGTCTCCGAAGATGGCTGCTTCAGTACCGAATATTGATGGCTCCGCGGCTTCTACATGGCGGAAATATGGTGTGACTCTTGATACTACACTTGAAACTGAAAGTACATCGCGTCGAACAATGTATGAAGTGTACGCAAATTCCCATTGAGGTATCTAACTTTTGACCTACTCAGACAAACCAGATAGAACCGCTTCCCAAGTACGCGATGCTCATCTGAACACTTCTTCCATATTTTACAATGGCGGTTTTTTTTAGCACCTTAGTGCCAACAACCCGTTCGTTCCCAACCCCAACTCATGCATAAGAAATGTCAACCAATCCACCCTCGTCTTCTTCGGGTCCTGAATTAGATATTAACTAGCCCATGACCATACCCTTGAGGCCAGCCATGTCGCCCTCTTTGGCGGCAATCTCAAAGTATCCGTAAATGATGGTAACAGCCAAGAGAATACCGGTTCCGCTGCCCAGAGCGCCGAGGAGGTCGCTGCCGACGGAAAGGGCACCAATGCAAGCACCACCAAAGGCGGCGGCAGTGGGAATGACGCGCTTGAGCTCCTTGTACATGGACTCCTCACGATGACCAGCCATCACAAGACCCTGTTCCTTGAGCTGCTTGGCGACATCACGGGGAGAAGATCCAGAGACCTCGATCCATGTCTTGGAGAAGACGGCGCAAGCAACGAGCATGTAAACGATGAAGACGGCGGTCTTGAGCGGGTCGGAGAGAGCCTCGGTGATGCTGAGAGGAGGGGACCTGCACACATTAGATAAAATCAATGGCGGTTGTGCGCCAGACTTACATGTAGTAAGCAACACCTGAGGTAGCGAAAAGCTGAGCAGAGCCCTCACGCGGCTCCCATACACCGAGAAGGCGGACAAGGAGGTTGTCGGAGAAGCGAGAGTACAGCATCTGGCTAATCAAGAAGACGTTGGAGGACAGAGCGGACTGCAGCATGATGGGCATGTTGGAAGTGTAGAACAGGCGGACAGGGTACGAGCCACGGACACCACGCTGGCGGGCAGACTTGACGGGGATCTCGACACGGAAGCCCTGGAGATAAATGACGGCTCCGAAGACAATGACGGTAGCAATCAGGTTCATGACGTTGGGCAGGTTCTGGCGGTAGAAGGCCTCGCGGAGAGCGACGGTCTTGTTGGGCCAGGTGAAGAGAAGGTGCACAAGGGCGATGATGGCACCCTCAAACTCGGGGCCACGGCCGGTGTTGATGGTGGTGGGCGAGAAGGCCTTCCACATGATGGACTCGCAGATGTTGGTGGCAATGAAGAGCGAGATACCGCTGCCGAGACCGTAGCCCTTCTGGAGGAGCTCATCGAGGAGGATGACAATGAGACCGGCGATCATGAGCTGCACGACGAGGAGCACACAGATACCGGCGCCGAGGTCCGAGGGCTGTCCGTAGAGGCCAGAGATGACAAAGACGACGGACTGGCCAAAGGAGAGGAGGATAGCCAGGAGCTTCTGGGCGGTCTGGTAGAGCTCGCGGTCCGACTTGAGGTCGAGGTTAACGTCAATCAGGTGGGTTCCGGCGAGGAGCTGGAAGACCATGCCCGACGAGATGATCGGGGTGATACCCAGTTCCATTAGCGTTCCTCTGTTACTGGCCATCATCATACGCAGCCAGTACAGCGGATCCGAGTTGTCGGACGAGACGATTCCATAGAGCGGCATCTGGCTCATGACGAGGAAGACGAGGAGCGTGAGGCCCGTCCATACCAGGCGGTTGTTGAAGGGGACCTTGCTTTCCGGCAGCGAAATTTCGGGGACGAGAGGCACAAAGGGCTTGACAAGATCGAGGAAGCGTACTACATGGCATCGACTATTAGCTGGGACCCTGGATGCTTGTGGAGGGGGCGCGCGGGCGCGCTGCCATTGCGGCGAGGGGACAAAACGTACGGCCGCTCATGATTGCGGTTGGGGAGCCCTGGAAGAGACAAAAGAGACAGCGGTCGAGCCAGAGGAGAAGGGGTGCGGGTTAAATGGGGATTGGGGATGGGGATGGGAGGGGGCCGCGCGACAAGGCCACGGTTGTGGAAATTCGGCCGCCAAGAGCAGCGCTTAGTCACTCCGATTGGAGCTCCTGGAGCGGACCACATGCGACAGCGCGACCGAGGACACGCTGGCCCCGCCGTGCGAACCGTCGACAAGCTTTCCCAGGTGTGTCTAGAGAACAAGTATACAGTTCACGTCCTGCGATTCATACACTCGATCAGTTCTTGTGCTCTTGCCGGGTACAAGCGGATGCCGTGCTCACAGTACGCCCCCCAGTCCAGCTTCTCAACGAACCGTGTGCGTACTCGACGAGCCATGTGCGCATTTGACAAATGCAAACGTACGCTCGAGATGGACTCATTACTCTCTGAGAGAGCAGAATCATGAAGAGCAAACATACACACGATATCTCAGGCCTGCTCTTTCACCTAACCTTACAGGCCTCTTCGCACTCGCAACGCAGCAGACCTCTCTCACGCAGCCCCCATCATCCCAAGATAGACAAGACATCAACATCAATGCCGTTTACCCATCCGCGCGTATATACTCTCTCTTCCCGAGTGCCGTCTCAGACGTCTGCCGCGCACTGATTGGCTGCCCCCGCGAATGCGAACTTAGCGCCGATCCCCAGGGCTGAGAGACTACAAATGCGAAGGGAATGTCATGCAAAATGTACGTACGTAGCGATGCGCAGATTCTGTATCTGTGAACATCTTAGACATGTGTAGGTATTGATGGTATTGGATGGCTAAGCGATTGCGACTTTGGAGGCGCGAATGCGAGGACGACATGACGAGCGTACGGTATGGCTTGGAGGTCATATGTGGAGAAGTGTCCATGTATATATCTAGCTGTTCTTGTGCTCCACGGCGTTTTCACACACACACACCTGAGCATCTCTACCATTGTTCAGTGCACTTGGACATCCACCCATTCCTTGCAAAACCCCCCCCCCCCCCCCCAACACCAGCACGTTTGAAACTCAGTCACCATGGCAAACCCGCCAAAGGCTAAAACTTTCGATTGGGAGATGTACCGCTACATTCCCTCCCTCGCCGGCGCCATCATCAGCATGATCATCTTCCTCATCCTCACACTGCTGCTCTTCTGGCAATGGCTCCGCACAAGAAACCACATTCTCATCTTCGTGATCATCGGCACAATCTGTGAGCCAGAGACCTAGCACTCTTCAGGCAACCCCCTGACATTTCCACAGCAGAAGTGATCGGCTACGGAAACCGCATCGGCTCGCACTACGACAACCAAGCATGGGAGCCTTTCATCGCGCAAGGCACGCTCCTCCTCGTCGGGCCCCTCTTCTTCGCAGCCACCATCTACATGATGCTTGGCCGCACCATCGTGCTTGCGGGCGGCCAAGACCTGTCTCTGATCAAGCCGCGGTGGTACACTCATGTCTTCGTCGGCGCAGACATCTTCACGTTGGTCCTGCAGGGATTGGGTACGTCAAGTCCATCCACGCTCACGCATCAGTGCACTGATCAGCCTCTCCAGGTGCGTCCATCATGGGCACCATGAAACTGAACCTCGCAATTGCGGGCGAGAAGATCGTCATCGCCGGACTCGCACTCCAAGTCGCGACCTTCGTCTTCTTCCTCATCGCCGCCATCAACTTCCAGCTCTGCATGGAGCGCAAAGCCGCCGTCTCCGCTTCGCTCGGCACGCCTGCGAACAACGACTGGAGGAAGCTATTGTGGATCTTGTACAGTGTCAGCTCGCTGGTGCTTCTCCGTTGCATCTTCCGACTGGTAGAGTATGCAATGGGGAACGCCGCGTATTTGATTGCGCATGAGTGGACGCTGTACGTGTTTGATACCACGCCCATGTTTCTAACGGTGCTGCTGCTGTTGGTGCTGCAGCCGACTAATTATGTGACCAAGGTGTACAGGAAAGGTTCGATTGACTCGGAAGATGAGGTGCAGCTTGAGGGTGGGGAGGCCAAGTAGGCGACGGCGCGCATTCATCGCAAGCATTTCCTTATGGATGAGACGAAGGAAGGGGTTTCGGTATGTACGATTGTGTTTATTTGGGCATTGCACAACATTTTGAGCGGTTTCCTTTGTGTTCATACTTCTTGTCCTCGCGAAGTGCAAGTTCAGGTACTACTACCTAGTGTAGAGGTTCGTAGATAGGCGCCGATGTCATCGTCATGAGGGCACAAACTAAGCTATTTAGTATCTAGTCGCTAAGCCCTAACTCCTTGTACCTTATTTCCTACTCCTACGTAGATAGATAGTTGCTACTGTCTGCACGCGGTGCAGAACCACTTCAATGGGTAGATGACCTTGAAACAACGCCATTCCGCGAAGCAGTTCCGTTTTCAACGCGCCTAATACCCAACTATGCCTCGACGTAGTGCTGGCTTCGTAGCAAAGCGTCCCCACAAGAAATCAAGAGGAGGCTGCGGTACCTGCAAGAAGAGGAAGGTCAAGGTGAGACTCACAGCTTCGGCTTGAGACTAGACCGCTCATAGACCTTCGCAGTGCGATGAGGCACAACCCTCCTGCACATACTGTTCCGTGAGAAAATTAGCCTGCGTGTACCCAACAGAGGCACAGAAAGAGCAGGACACGTCGTCTTCAGACACCTCACTGGACCGGGAATATGATCTCCTCGACTTCAACGAACCTGTCGATACGTCCATGTGGCTTACGCCGGCCGCGACCACATCCTCAGGCCAGCTAAATGCCACCGAACTAAAATATCTGCACCACTACACGACAAGCGTGTGGAAATCCATGAGCCTTCAACAGAACGACAACGTGGCGTTCATCAACCGCGACTGGGTGCCCCGGAGCTGCATCGCCTCGGAGCACATGCTGTACTCCATCCTCAGCATCTCCGCCGGCCACCTGCACGCCCGCAGCCTTTCCAAGACATCCTCCGACCAGACCCTCTCCCTCGTCTACCGCCAGCGCGCCTTCTCCTCCTACAACAAGCAGCTCGCCAACATCACCTCGGAAAACTACGAATCCCTCCTCATCACGTCCATGTGGATGATGGTCATGGTGCCGCCGCCGACCCTGCCCTGCTCCGACGAGGCCTGCCTGACCTGGGCCTCGTCCCTCTTCACCATGATGCAGGGCCTGCGCATCCTGGCCTCCCTCCGCTGGGCCTCGGGCATCGAGCGTCTCACCATCTACCCCCTCTTCCGCCGCGAGCTGAAGAAGCTGCCGCCCCCGCCCATGCTGACGCCCCTGCCCGCGTGGTTCTTCTACACAGGCACGCGACAGGCCGCAGAGTGGCGCTTTCCAAACTCACCAAACGACGACTACTCCGATTCCGAAGCCACGCCCCCGCCGCCACGCAGCTCTCCATCTCCATCTCCACCCCCGCCCACGAGTGCAGGCGTGCACATGGACACCTCGCGCCTGCCCACACGCCCCCAGAGTCTGATGACCGCCTCGGAATCCCCCCACGCCCCCGCCTCCTGGAAGGCAAAGCCCGACACCTACTCCGCCTCGGCCCCAGCCTTCCTCCCGCCGGCCCTCCTCGCCCTGCTGCACATCCTTGTCGACCCCTCGCACGCCGGCCCCATCGACCTCCACCGCCCTATCCTCATCCCCGTCCTGCACGCTCTCTCCCCCATCTTCCTCAGCCTGTACTACTACCGCCTGTCCCCCGACCTGCACATCCGGATCTTCGTGCTGCCCACCTTCCTGACGCCAGAATTCCTCGCGCTGGCACGAGCGCGCGAGCCTCGCGCCTTGGTCCTCTTGGGGTGGTGGTTTGCGCTGCTTTCACTCCTACCGAAGCAGAACAAGTGGTTTGCTGAGGATAGCGTGGCGAGGGTTCTCCAGGCGGTCAGTAATGCGATTATGAGGACGGGCGATGGGGTCCTGGTGGATGCGATGGAGGGAGCGTATCGGATTGTCAAGGTGGAAAGGGAGCGGGGGAAGGAGGCGGCTGCGCGGACGATATTCGCGGGGTGGGAGGGTGTGAATTGGGAGGAGGGGCCGGGGCGGGAGGAGGAGTGGCGGCGGCGCGAGAACGAATGCTGGGCTATGGAGGAGGTGGAGTCGGAGTGATTGTTGGAAAGGATGGGGAAATCGTTGTCCACTTGCGCGGGGCTGTTTCTATGGTCGGATAGTGCTGGATTCATCAACGTGATGGGGTGTTTTGCTCCATGGGCGGAACACAACTCTCCTGGCCCAGCGCGCCCGTCCGCTTGAACCCGACCGCCTTCCTCGTGGACGTAGTCCTAAGGAAGACGTTAAGCGCGCCAATTCCCGTATCAGCAGCGACCTGCATACATCAGATTTGCTTGCCTCCGTGGCATCGATACTTCCTACGCGCAGAGACGTCATATCCACCGTAAATACTTCTACTTCCCAAGACCGCCAGGGCAAGCAGATCCGCGCCGGACGACCGCGAGGTGTAGAAGCTGTGCAGGTGGCCGAATGTGCTGTTGAACGCTGATCCTTTGTCTTCACTGCGATTCGTCTCAAACATAATGCATGCGTCAAATCCTTCATGTGCTCATTGGGCCCGGGCCAGACATAGTCAGCCCGGGCTCTTGAAATAAGAGCGGCAATACGAGTTATCTCATCATGGACGAGTGGACGCAACCAAAGAGTTGCTTGTGTTACTATAAAATAAAGAATAGAACGAAGAGCGACGTGAAGGCGACAGTGGGTGGGTAAGGTTGAGAGCATGGTGAAACAACCATGTATTCAACCCATATATCGTCACATTGCCCACAGCGAGGCTTGCCTCTGTAGGAAAAAGAACGGCAAGGCCTGTAGGGCTGTTAGCGGCTGGTAAAATAGGAATCCATAGTGGTAGGCGTTGGTGCGCATAAGGCCCATGGAGCGCCCACCACGGTAGGTGCGAATTGTCGAGAAGTATCAAGTTTCGGCCTTAGCTTGCTGGATAGGGACGCAAGGACAAATGCTTGTCATGTTACCTATTGGTGGGTTGTGTGATATTCTCTAGGATACTAGCCCTTCCTCGACCGCACTTCGCCGCGGACTGTCAATCATGTGGCAGCAGTTATTGACCGAACTTTCCGCACCGTTATATGAGCTGCAGTCCTACTCATGGTCGCTTTACAGCTTGTGTTCATCATACTGCCATCGGTGGTAAGTGTGAGTTGACATCTCTATGCAAACTCCTGTTTCTGTGTTTAGCACACGAATACGAAACTCGTCAAGTGGGGCTGCAACGAAGGCCCGAGATACAAAGGGACGGACCAGAACTGAGTGTACTGCGTACAGGCTACAAGACGAAACAGGGGAAGACGATGCGCTGTCATTGAGTCGTGTTTTTGCCGAAGGTGTTGCATTGCCTCCAGATCTAACGTTGCCAGTCTAATAGCAAACCACAATGGGGACCGAACCGCTCAGGTCGCCCTCGCTATGCACCCAATAAAGCTATTGTACCAGGTATATTTACAAACAGCTCAAGGAAAATGCTCGGTTGATGCGCTATATCTTCGTTTTCATTTCGGGCGACAGGACTCTGTCTTCGAATCTGCGCATGAGCTTGTTCGTCTGCTCCGCAAGTGTGAGGGTCAGGATCTGATCGTGTTAGTGGCAAGGTACGAATCAACCCCTAGCTGAGAAAAACATACGGTGTGGGGAAGAATGCGCGCCAAATGCGCGAAGTAGCCCTTGTAGACGGCGAGAAGACCTTCCGTCTTGACGGTCCGGTACAGACAATCGAATGCAGAGCTGTAGAGGTTGCCAGTCTGGTTGTACATGCGCGACATGACGGTATCCGGAGGGTGCATGACGCAGCAGACGACAAAGCCACTCGCTGTGCTACTGGCAATGTGCAGCGGCATGCCCTCTTCCATGCCAAAATGCTTCACCAGCCGCCTCTTTGCGAAGAAGTATGTAGGTAGCTGGACCGAGCTACCGAAGCCGGTTCTGATCATGGCTGGCACTACACCACGGTAGAGGCCCTTGATGCCCTCGTTGCGGTAGATCTGACTCATGCCGTCGGCAGCACCCTTGTAGTGATGCTGGGTGCCAACGGGCAGGAACGGCGAGTAAGACTGTAGCCGCGTTTTGACGAGGAAGAAGGGCGAGCCGGCGGCGGCACCGAGGATACCTGAAGAGGCACCGGAGAAGAGGTTGATTCCGAAGGACTGCACCGAGTCGTCTTTGTAAATGGCGTTGGTGATGAACTTGCGCGTGGGCTCGTAGAATCCTAAGCGGCAACCATTGAGCGTCATCTGGTAGACATACTGGAGCCGTGTTAGCCATTGCGGCTGGTGAAGAGAGGCAACATGTCATACGGCGCAATTCAGGCCTCGCAGCAGGCCTCGGGGCCCTTCGTTCTTCAGAATGACACCCACGCCGTGGAACACGCCCCTGTAGAGCCGCGGAGCATCCTTCTTCGCTTGCAGTTCTCCCTGCAGTTGTAGTCTGGAGGTGGTGAGCTGCGTGTCGCCAAGATGGTGGCCGGTGTCGCATACCGAATCTTTACCGTCTCGAAGCCGTGTGTAACCGTGACCGCGCCGCACGCAGCGATGCCGCCTGCAATGAAGGATCTTGTAGTGGTAAGCCAGCTTGAAGTGATGTTGATGATGGGCGCATTTGCATACCCCAATGTCGTCGACATGGTGTGTCGTTCCGAGCTCTCGAAGCTACGGCGTATGCGCTCCTTCCCTCGGCACAACAGGAAAGCGCGACCGGCAGCGGTCTTTCACTTTGGAGGAATTCGTCTGGCGCTGCTTGGGCGGTTGCACTGCGCTGCAAGTGTTTGCAATCAGGAGTGTGTTGCTGACGCGAGATGGCTGAACGAGGAGCGAAAGCTAGGTCCAAATAAGCATGCTAGAAATGTGAGATGGAGATGGAGATCCCCAGACTTCTGCGCTGTGGACCGAGGCCGATTCCGGAGCGCTGGCCTGGTTCAAGCTCTGAGCCGCAAGGCCGCCAAGAACAAGGGTCCGGTCCTAATTCCTGGCTCTTGGCTCTACGCTCTGGGCTCCAACTGCAAACCGCGACAAGCAACTGTTCGCAGCTCGCATCCGCCTCAGTAAAGAGCTCTGGGCTCCCACACCTGCAGGCCTCGACACGGAGACATGCCACAGCTCAGCAGGTAGCCTGAACCCACCCACACCATGGCGACAGGCTCGGGCACGCCTGGGCCTCCTCCGCCGCCGCCAGGCCAGGCGACGCAGAAAGTTAGCGACGTCATAACCGCGTTCCGCCCGGCCAAAGTACGCGTCGCGACTCGTCCATGGCTCACCTTGTCGCTGACGG
Organism: Paraphaeosphaeria minitans; assembly: GCA_015832175.1. Taxonomy (NCBI): domain Eukaryota; kingdom Fungi; phylum Ascomycota; class Dothideomycetes; order Pleosporales; family Didymosphaeriaceae; genus Paraphaeosphaeria; species Paraphaeosphaeria minitans. The sequence continues at coordinate 597,394 of WJXW01000004.1, read as the reverse complement.
CTGCAGAAATTCAAGTCCCCCGGTGCGCGCACCTCGGTGACGTCGCTCGACTTCGACGACACGGGCGACCTCTGCGTCGTGGCACGCGACGACGACACCCTGCAGATATACAACACCACCCTCGGGAAGCACGCCAAAGAGTTCAACAGCCAGAAGTATGGCGTCCACCTGGCCCGCTTCTCCCACCACGCGCAGAACATCATCTACGCGAGCACAAAGGTCGACGACACGATCCGCTTTTTCTCCACCCACGACAACTCCTTCACGCGCTACTTCAAGGGCCACACCGACACCGTGACCTCGATTGCCCTCTGTCCCTCGTCCGACACCTTCATATCGTGCGCCAAGGACAACACGGTGCGCCTGTGGGACCTGCAGTCGCAAAACTTCTCGGGCATGCTCAACCTGCACGGCGCATACCTCGCGTGCTACGACCCGTCCGCCACCGTCATCGCCATTGCCTCGCAGCCCGGCGGCGCCGTCCTGCTCTATGATGTCCGCAACTACGATAAGATCCCTTTTGCTACCTTCCATCTGGGCGAGATGGAGCAGCGCCACTTGGGCCCCAGCGGCGGTGAATGGTCCAAGCTTGAGTTCACCAACGACGGCAAGCACCTGGTCGTGAGTACCACAGGCGCTGGCCACTTTGTCCTGGACGCCTTCGACGGCGGCTTGAAGCACTTTGCCCACCGTAAGAGAGGGGGCACGGGACGACTTGGCCCGTGCGCGGGCCTGCCGAAGAACAATGCGACGAATCGAGTCGATGCAGCCCTTGGCCAGGGCGACACGGCCGTGACGCCGGACGGGCAGTACCTAATTGGCGGCAGCGCCGAGGACGGCCTCCTGGTGTGGGACATCTCGCGGGACCCTCCATCCGACAAGTACACGCACGCCGAGCACCTCACCGGCCCCTGCAAAGCGGCCATTGTCGGTTACAACCCCAAGTTCAACATGCTGGCCACAGCAGACAAGGATCTGCTTCTGTGGCAGCCAGATTCGGACATCATCATGTAAGAAGCTGCGTTGTATCAAGAGTATTGGTTGTTGGCTTTTGTCCATGTCGTTGCATTCATCAGAGCTGCAAGGCAACATGCTAACATTGACGTGAAGACCAGATGGAGACCTAGCCAAGGCGCATGGGATGGATCTTGCGCACCGCAACAAGCCTCCGGAGGACTGATGGAGCACAGCAAAACTCCAAGAGACCACGAGAATACACAGCAAGGCGCGAATGGGCTTCGAAGTCCTACGCTTGCGGTTGATGTGGACGACTACGCATCGTGGAGGAGGCAGAGTCGTGATGCGGCTACAGATGAGTGCCCGTGCACATCTGCTGCGCATGCACGCTTCGGCGCGTAGCCGACATTGGATCGGAAAACCAAGTACCATCGTGGGCATATCCTCAATAGAGATAATACGCCCCTGATCAGCGGTTCGTTTAGCTCACATCTCTCCATTGTGACGTGACACATTTCCCACGCATTCACGCCTTTGCTCTTGCTCCTCGCATATTCGATGCTACCCTTTTCCCTCTAGCTCCACCGCAGCCACGTTCCGTGCACACAGTCGGCAAGCCTGCGTTAGGACCGTGCTCGGAGACTTTACTTACTGCCAGCGACGATGGTAATAGTAGGGTTCTGCTACGGTAGCCATATAACGACCAGAGAGTCGCTCCCGTGCAAAGACCGCTGGGGCCATAGGCGTGGGCAAGGTCTCATGTTACGTAAAAGCGGGGATGGGCGAACTCAACGACGACGACTTCGAGTCGTATATCTCGTCGTGAATGAAGAAATACCAATTGTGAAAGAAGCCTCTGTTCGACAAGCACTCGGCCAAGAATGTCCGTAAAAGACAACCTTTAGTGGCGCACCTCGATGATGTCGAGCACCGGACAACATCCAGATTATGGTACATATGAGACCTTCGGTGTCTACCTCTGATCTAATACATTCCCCCTCCCAACTGTAAAGCCACGCCTTTGCGCTTCAAATCCACATTGATCTCTGCTCTTACAATTGCCCTCCGGTACGACTTGTCTGACTTGTCCGAATTGTTCTGCAAGCGAGGAAGCCATGGCATGGAATAGCGGCCAGACGGCAAGTCTCTATAGTAGGAGCAGAGCAATGTGGAGCGGGCGCGTGAAGGGCGGTCAGAGAAATGTGAAGCGGACGCGCAGACAACGGCACGAGGCAAAGTCGGCATAGAAGGGTGACATAACGCGAAGTGAGCATGCTGTTCGTAGATGGCCGTGTGTACGTGGGCGCTTAGGCTGAGAAACTGCAGGTCCGGAGTCCGTTCGCACGTATCCCTGTACGACGTGCATTCTGAGTCCCACTGTTAATTGTAGGATTTAAGAGACGCAGCGTCTCGGCGAGGCAACTTCCATAAGAGGCGTCAAACTTTCAGCGACAAAGCCACCCTCCACGAATGACAAGCATATCCAGAATACGTGGCCGCACTTGGTTGTGCACGTTTCGTGCATGCTGATGGCCGAACCAGGACTTGAATTGGCATGGACTTGTCCTGTGGACGTGACCGATAGTCTGTTCTGTCAGTACTCGGAATGCTTCGTTGGGATAACCGTTGCTCCGCCACTCTACTACCCTTCTTGGCGAAGACGACGAATTAATCCCAAGATGCAACTGACAGTTATGAAGCGAGGCGTTGAGAGGCATGAAGTTTCGAGCTAGTCAATATGCAAAGTATCGCAAGGGTAACGGAAGACTTTAGACGCGTTAACGGCCGAAGCTGGGCGAGCTGTTTTCGAAGAATCCTTGCAAGTCAAGATGAACAGTTGAGTAGAGATCGCCGTGATGCAGGATCCTCGTAAACACGTCAGCCCCGGATGTTGGAGGAAAAGATTCGCGAGCTGCCTGAAATCTGCATTGTCAGCGACCTCAGCCTTGCATCCATCAGGCCAAGACGCGGATAGATACGGCATGCAGGCCTTGAGGTACAAATATTGCTCTTCAACTGCTGACCATGCGCAACAAAGTCTCTTCCCATACGGTTCGGTATGTGTCTGTTTGTAGGCCTGTCGAAGTTTTTTCGGAGCCTCGGGTAATCCATGTGAAAAGTTGAATAAAAACGCCTTGCGATGAGCAAGTCGAGTGACGTACACTGATAGCGTACTGAGGATCGCATATAACCTGTTGCAGAAGGGTGTTGTTTGACAATGGCTCGACTCAGCCTGTCTGACCATGTCCACTTTTGTTGCGTGCGTATGGCCAATGTTAGTCGGTGAGGAATGGTTGCGGTAGTAGCAAAACCTCGAACGCGATTCGGTAACGGGTTGGGCATGGAAGCAAGTCCGTTGACCGGACACCGCCTCGAATCAGACCCATGACCCGAAACGGAAATGCATCGGTTGTATTCGCGGCAGCGACGTGCAGCGACGGCTACTGCTACTTCGAATTGGATGTGCCTGGGCTTGCGTTTGGCGACCATGAGAACCCACAGAAGACCAAACGCGGTCACGATGTGTGATATAGCGCAAGGGTGATGGGTCGGCATGGTGGGGTGGTCTACAGCAAATCAATGTGCGCCGTAAGCCGCTCTTCTGCGACCCCAACTAAGCTCTCGGAGTGAGGATGTGACACATCGCACATAAGGGGTTGCATTGCTGATTGAACTGACTGTGGTCTGATGCTAGACGTTACTCGCATCCGGACTCGTACACGAGAAGACCTGAAGGAAGTCAGCCCTCTAGCCAATCAAACAGCGTTGGGTGTCTTGAAGGTCAGCACGGCGGGCCAGCAAATGAAAACACTGACTAGGTATGTTTCTAGAGGCGGTTCGCTACTCGCGTTGTTCTGTCAGCTGTGGTTGCGGGACCTTGGGATTCCTAGCCCCTTGCGTCGTTTTGGCTCCTTCACTTGTTGGACACGCAGATTGACATCCTGGAACGAGGCGCCTATTCTGGCATCGCTTCGAGTTTGGGAAATGCTACGCTACATGTTTTCGTCGGAGCCCCATGACTGGCGGGTATCGATAGTCTGCAGGCGCCGTGGCCCCAGTTACCGGATCGAGCGCTATTCGCAGAATACGGATGCAGACCTCCTTATTAGTGGATCGCTGACTCAGTCGTCAGTGTATGAGAATCAATGATGCCGAGGGAGTTACCCAGTTGACTATTATAACAAGTCATGGGTTTCAAACCGGCAGTCCGAATCTGCGCATTAGCGTTTAAAAATGCCATGAGTCTAGAACACGCACAGCACCCGGCTGTGATCGTCCACCATTGAAAGTAATGCAAGCCTTCGCTTGGTATGAGTCTACCGACGCAAATCGCTTCTGCCTGGTGCTGCAGGCGGAGGTAGGCGGCTGCGAGCCATCGACTTTGCTTTTTCTACAACGTCAACTGGCCACGACAACCGCGCCTACGGTTTCTCGTGCTTGCAAGACTGGCAATGCAGGCGTTCCAAACTCTATCTGAGGACAAGTACCCACAGTCGTAGGATTGGATCACCGCTGGTAGCTGGTTGCACGGCAGACGTGTTGTTCTTCAGTGCAAGGATGTGTCAGCACATTTGGACCGCTAGGGCTGTGGTGCCGAAGCCGCACATGCCGCAGTACTTTTTCGACATTTCCAACAGATTACAACGAAACGCCACGTCTCGTGGAGCGCCGAGTGTACGTCATCAAAGACTCCTTCCCGTGAAGCAGATTGCCGGGCTGAGGCTGTCAGACGCCGCTCAGCCTGAATGGAGGCAAGGCAGGATATCCTTGGCCTCACATGCGTTTTGATAGGCTGCTGATCTGAAGAGGCCGGAAGGGGCACTGCTGAAACTACGGCTGATTAGCGGCCTTCCTAACTTTGACTTGGTCCCCACTAGCAGGCGGACATGTACAGTTCTTTCACTGTCAGAACCTTATGCTACCTACCTACCTTGGGTAGGTGAGGGCGCCAACGCCGGTCAGCATACACCCATCGTTGCGATCCGAGATGCATACGCGCTATGAAAAGCGCGCCCCTACTCAATGCTCACGATTCCGTCTCGTGATGCGACGAGGCGGGCGCCCCCTTGACGGTGCCGTAGCCACAAAGGAACATCAAGCCGAGCTGGCCATGCTGCACCATGGCATGGTCGACCGAAAGGTGATGCGGATGCGTGGGATGCGCTTGGTAAAGGGTTGGATGGGGATGGCATGCCGCTCGTTTTCGGAGACAGGCATTGCTGCATTGGATCTCACCGTGGGCAAGGTCTTGGTGGTTGGGTTGGGTTGTCTCTCAAAGTGTCCAAGTCATGGCGATGGTGCATACATAGATGGTGCATGCATGTTAGCAAGGGCTTCAGGGATGGGCGGGGTGTTGATTAGGCGCAAGAATTGCATTGCGTCAGCACCAGGCATTCGGCATGGCTGACCTGGCGTTGATGAAAACCCACCGAGGCGGTCTTTTTCTGGCGCACCATCTGGCAAAGGGATCGGGCTCGATGATGGGCGGTTTGGTGTCGATCAGTCGACTGGGGGCATCCCAGGCCAGGGTTCGTGTCGGGGGCTCGGCTGAAAAGCGTCCAAACGGTCTTGCCGGTTCGGGCCTGGACACCGTGGGGAAATGAGCGCTAGGGCTCGGACGGCTCGAGGGTGAACAGCCTCATGTGTGGCTGTCGTTGCTGCTTCATGCAGGCAGCGCTGGCGTTGGCCCGGTGAGCGAGTGTGGACGGGAAGGGGGTCGGAAAAACAGCGGACAGGCAGCCGCCGTGGTCTGATCTGCTGCACGGCAACCGAGGTGTGCAGGGTGTGGAGCACCGGGTGTGGGTGTGGGCCGTGGGTGTGAATGTGTGCACGCTCATCTCGCTGTCTGGCCTGGCGTGGAGGTGGAGCGAGGGCCGGGCAAAGCCAGGGTGGATACACAGTAGGCGTTTCGCAGGATCCGGCTCGGCAGGGTTCCGAAGGAGGTGTTGGGTCGGACGGTCGAGTGTGCTGGAGTGTTGCTGGGGGTGCGGAGTGTGCTGGGTGTTGCTGAGTGAGTGTGGTGCCCCGAGCCGCAGTGGAGTTCGTGCGGTGGCTTGTGGGTCTGCGCACTGTGGAGGCAGGAGCGAGCTGCTGGCCAGGGAAGGCGCTGGGGCGCTGGGACGCTGGGACCGCCCTGGGTCATGGTCCATCCGCCCATCTCGCTCACGCATCTCGCCCGCTCATCTCGCCCATGTCCTGTGCAGGCCGCGCTGCCATCCCTACTGTTAGACGATGATCCACGAAACCGGCACCGCCTGTGCTCGCCCGGTGCCGCCGCTCCTCACCACCTGGTGCATTGGGGCAGTTTCTGGAAGCCGTTCGCTGCGGCCGCCCAATCAATCAGCCTGCGCCTTCCTGCCCCCGGCTGCCGTCTGCATGCGGCCACCGTCCTCTGCAGTCGCACCCCAGGCCCTGGGACGAGCCACCACTACGACCACCATTCACCAGTCACCAGTCACCAGCCAAGTCAATCAGTCAAGTTACCAGCCCAGTCACCAGCGCAGTCACCAGCGCAGTCACCAGCGCAGTCACCAGCGCAGTCACCAGCCCAGTCACCAGCCCAGTCAATCAGTCAAGTTACCAGCCCAGTCACCAACCCACTCACCGGCCCAGTTGCCAGCCCATACCAGCCTAGCTACCGGCTCACCCACCAGCCCACTCGCTAGTCACCACTTCAAAGACGCGTCTCCCCTCAAACGGACCCTGGTCTCGTCGCTGGGCCCACTCCCTCCTCCTTCGCCCCCGGCGCCAACTCTCCCCTCCAGGCGGCTAAAACCACTTGCACACTTGCACACTTGCAGCCTTGCAGCCCTTGACCGCCTCGTCTCCTCGTCTCCTCGTCTCCTCGTCTCCTCTAGGCTCTCACCAACACCACCTCGCCTCCCTCCCTGCTGTCTCCTGGCCCTAGCCCTGGCCCGCCCGCTACGAGTCGCACATTTAGCACTGCCGACCCCCAGTCGCACCACCCACCCTGCCTGTCCGCCATGTGGACGTTCTCCGCCCATGCACGGATGCCCGTCGCTGCAACGCGCCCCATGCTGGCCCACGGCCCTGCCATTCGGCCGCAAATTGCCCTTCTTCCCTTTCGTCGCCTGCCTCCACCGTGGTGACTTGTTGGTCCATCATCACCTCCCGTCCTCACCAGCCGCCTGGCCGTCACAGTAGTGTCGTTCCTTCACATCCCTTGGTCGCCGTATAGCATGCCGCCGCTTCCTTGCCGGCACTGTGTGCCCCTCTCGGTACGCTTGTCCTCTTGCTCACCTAGGCCGTCCTGGCAAGGCAGTTGCATCGTAGCCGTCCCTCTACACTCTCCCACCCATCCTTCCCAAATCGTCTGCCTTGCTTGGCACCCCATATACCTATGCACATGCCCCATGCCTACCAACGACTCTGATCTTTGTGACTCCGGACCACCCGACACACCACGCCCCACGCACCCTCGACATATCTACTGCCCTCTCCCAGCAGGACCAACTCGCTCTCGACACATCTACTGCCCTCTCCCAGCATGACCAACTCGCTCTCGCCATACAACATGGCCGCCAACGTGACCGCATATGCTCCCAATCCGTACCGCACGGCACGAAGCTCCACCAGCCAATCAGCTCACCCATACCGCATCGAGAAGCCGCGGAGCAACCACAACAGCCCGCGGACCGTCGAACGCAGAAAGACCACCACGGGAGCAAAGCTCTACGCAACTCTCGACGACCATTACAACATGATGATGGGTATTACCACCAATGAGGACATCGAGCCATTGGGCGAGCCTGCCACCACTCGCCCAATGAGCTGGCATCCCTCATCCAGCCAGTACTACACTCGGCCTCAGTCCACCATGTTTGATCAGTCGCAAGACTGGTCTCAAAACTATTCGGACCAACCCGATTTCTATTCATTCTCTTCGAGAAATCCCATGGGTGCGGGCAACACTCAGCCATATCACACTTACATGACTGGCTACGAAACCCACCGCGGTTCTCAAGACTCCGACTCCAGCTGGCAGACTCAGCAATCTCAACAATCCTATCTTCACTCGGCATACTCTACGCCTACCACAGAACCCATGCCATGGTACCTGCAGGAGTGGGCTCGCAAACACCAGGAGCAAACTGCGTCACAAAATGAGTCGATGGAATTTCTCCCTATTCAGCACCCTGCCGAGGCCGAAGAGCAACAGGCAGACGCAAGCATGGAAGATTCCGGCAAGGAGCTGATCGGCATGGGTCTCTACGACGTCTCCGACTCTTCCCTTGATTGGAGCTCTCCCCTAGGTGAGGCGACCGGAAAGGGCCTCAAGCTTGAAGAGACGTGGCAGCCGCCGGAGGAGGACGACGACGAAGATGACGAAGACCAAGATGACGATGCCAGCTCTGACGACGGAGAGGAAGAACTGCCACCACCCCCTGCACCCCTGGCCCCGGTCGCTTCTGCCAAGACCCAGCCTGCCGGTACCATGGACGGACAGCTTCTTCTTCGACGAGGACGAGAACATCACCAAGGAGTGGTGGTACCAACACCTCAAGCAGCCTTCCCTGCCGGTGCGGGACGCTGGATATGGATACGGTTGGCTATGAACAGGATTTCCTACCTCTAGCATAGCGTTGGCGTTGGCGTTGGATTTATTGTGTAATGGAGACGGGTGTCGCAAACGGATACAGATGCCCAAGCCTGCAGAGGCGTGAACACGCGGCGTCGGCCGACGTGTTGGATGGATGCATGTCTCAGACAAGACGAGACGAGACGTGGGTAGACGAAACAACAGCATCACCTAGCTTAGCGCAGCCACCATGCGAGCCCACTCGACAAAACTCGTTGTACTCTGCACACTTTCCAAAGCGTCCGTTCCCAGTTTCCAAGTCGACTGCCGTGCCCGGTTGCCTACCTTTTGCCGTGCCCTGCCGTGCCCAGCTTGCCTCCCTCAGTCGCGGACCAACCAACAAAGCTCCACGCACTCTTTTTTTCTTTTTTTTCTCTCTTCAACATCAGCCCACGGCTTCCGCAGGCTAGGTAGGTAGGTTGTCTAGCGACCTGGATCTCGGGAAAGTCGGTTTGGGTTTCGCTAAGAAGGGGACGATGGACTAGGTAGGTACCTAGGTAGACTAGACTAGACTAGACTAGACTAGACTACTGCGTACCTACGTCGCCCGCGCGAGAAATGCCCACTGTTGGAAGAAAGAATATAGGTACCTAGGTAGATGGGCGACGCTAACGGTGAGGCGAGGCGAAAGCGTCGCGTGGGCGGCGGATTGGGCCGGGCGTGTGGCCGAAAAGTAAACTAGGTGCACCAAAAGCACGCCGGAAGCGGAAGCGGAGCGAGTCGAGGACTGCTTGCTTGCTTGCTTGCTCGCCCGCCCGCCCCGTCGTCATCTCGGATTCTCGGTGGTTCTCTGGTAGGGCGTTTGGCGTGCGTGGCGTTTGGCGTTGGCGTTTGGGGTCGTCGTGGGTTCGCGTCGGCGCAAGCTGCATCAAGCACGCGTGGAGCGAGTGAGCGAGCCCAATGTTAATGCTAAAAAAAAGAGTCGTGTGGTGGAAGGTTTGTGAGCACGTTTGTCGGCATGCCGTGGCTTCTCGTGTCGTTGCGGACGTCGCGGGTGCGCCTGGCGTCTGGCGTCTGCCCCCGCCCCGCGTCTGGAGACGTTTGTGTTACTATTTCCGCTGGGGAGAGGGAGCTTTGCGTTGATATTTCCACAGGAAGAGTGGTAGATGTTGGTGTGGGCTGGTGGTAGATAGCGTTCCGGCATCACAGACGCAGCGCTGGCTGCTGTGCCAAGGGAAGCCACCGCACCGTAAACTTACATCCTGCCATGCGCCGCCGCCGCCGCCTTCGTCGTCGTCGTGCCAGCAAAGCAAGGAAGCACAGCGCTGCACCGTAGCCCGCACCCCAGCTTGCTCACTCACTCACGCACTGCAAGTCAATCGAGAGTCAAGACCCAGTCAGCGCGGCTCGCTCCATCCTCCGTCGCGCTGTCGTGCGTGCGTGCGTGCCACTGCTGCTGCTGCTGCTGCCACTGCCATGCGCTCGTCTCGTGCCCGGCGGGTATCCGCCCGCGACGGCACAATCGGCGTCGCGGGCTCCTCGCGTGCAGCAAAGACAATTCCGCTGCGTTGCGCGTCTCACACCTCGGGGCCGGGCTACTGCACGCGCGGGCGGGCGGGAGAAGCGCGCTGGAAGGATCGGGCTCCGGATGAGGTCAGAGGTTTTTCTGGACCGTTGACGAGCTTTTTTCGGATGGCCGCGGGCGCGGTAGCGTTGTTATAGGGGGTATCTAAGGGAGAGGGGAGGTGAGGTGAGGTGGGGTGGGTATGGGGTGGGGCGCCAATAGGTTCGCACGCACGCGCCTATCGATGGACTACCGCAGTCGGGAGCGGGGGCTGCTAAAAAAGAAAAATTGCTGGGTCGTGGTGGTGGTGTTGACGGATGGATGGGACGGCACAAGGCGCCAGGACGCGCGAAGGCACGCATCCACGTGTCGCTGTCGATGCTCCGAGGGCGGGTTGACTGTTGTTGGGGGTTGGCGTTGATCTGATACTGTGGCCCTGTTGTGCTGCCATACATGACACCCAGATGCTTCGTCTCTGGTGCTTCGGTAGTGCACGCCTCCCCAAGTTGGGTAGACTATTTCATCGCGAGGCATACGTCGAGTCTCCGAACTAAGACGAGGAGCTAGACGGTCGTAATGACGGTGCCGAAGCCTTCTTTGTTATCGAGCCACATCTCCCCTCGTGTCACTGCAAAACGTACCTACTGTGACGCCGGCGCTATGGAACTGGCTTCTCTAGCTGCTGGCAAGAGGCACAAAACAGGCTTCTCTAGCTGCTGGTAAGAGGCACAGCAGTCCCAGGCCGGCAATGGATCGATCTGGCCTTCAAATATACTTGTATTTGTCCTCTTTTGATGAACGACTGGCCGATGATCCATCGATCAAGAGACGGAAGCAAGTCCCACCCCATATGAACGGGGATGGTAGAAAGGCTCGTAGACAGACCCGAAGTGAAGTGTAGAAGCTCGAGAAGATGCAGTTGTCAAGGCCGATGGTCGTTAACAAAACTTGTCGTGGTGTTGCAGCGCACGGATTTAAAGTGGGCGTTAAAGCCTAGCGCATGCCGCTTCAAACCTCGAAAATGTTCTGGTAGCGCCGCGGGCCTCGCCATGGCGCCGCAATTCGTCGTTACGCCCTGGCGAGATGCCGATGAGCTGCTTGCCGTACGGCGCGATCTCTTCGCTGCCGACGACGACGTTGCGCGAGAGAGAGCAGTGAGCAAGGTTCGTTGACCGCCGTGTCCACCACATTTTGACGAGTAGCTCGCTGAGACATGGCCCTCAGATCATCGCATGGCGGGCGCGCAAGCTCGAGCTGCCGTTGCTGCTGGAGAGCACGGCGGATATGGTCGAAGCCAAGCTGCGCGATGGTGAAAAGGGCGTGCCATCTCACGCGCTGAGATTCGTGTATGCGACCGCGATATCAAGGTACCTTCACACTGATTTCTCCCGCTCTCCCTCTCCAACACGGCATGTAGATTCGTAACCGGCCTCCTCGACACGCAAACCGACCTCGCGCGCATCAGTCTTCCCTCCCAAACCACGCCCCAGTTCCCCGCCTCCCTCCGCGAAACCCGCCACCGCATCGTCCACCGCCATCTGCCCTCGCTCGCCGAGCTCAAGCGCGCCGCGAACGAGAGCCTCGAGTGGCTGTGGGAACACTACTGGTCGCATCTCGATGCGCTTCTTGCGCCTGCTGGAAGCGTGCAGCCGCTCGACGAGCGTGAGGTCAAGGAAAGGCTGCAGGGCGTGCTGAAAAGCTACGTCAAGGAGCGCAAGACGGAGATCAAGAGCAGGAGTAAAAGCCCGCGGGCTGCGGATAATGCGGTCGGGAGCTGGCTCAGCATTGGGGCGGAAGGGACCGTGAAGAGGAAAATACTAGTGCACTTGTTGGTTGCGGAGAGAAACATCCTCCCTGTAGGCAAGAAGTTGGGGAGCAGCATGGAGGGCGCATATCTCATGTGGACGCCGTTTGTTACCGCGCTCGGCAGCATCGATTCAGGATTCATAAAGACGTTGATGGAGCGAATGATCGAAGCGCTGGCCCTGCCGGGGCGCGGTACGGCAAGCGTGGAAGAGGATCCCGCGATGGAGGGCATGTGTGCGTGGGTGGTCCGCGTACTCGACTCGGCAAATTGGCAGCAGGAGTCGCAAGAGCCCCGGCGAAGAAAATTGCTGGATGACGTGCTGGGTCTCTGTCTCTCGACACCTACGTTCTGGACGCTAAAGCTAGCGGGGAACCTGTTGAAGGATGGCAGTGTGCCCGGAAGGAAGTCATGGCTCGAGATTTTGGAAGTCGCGAAAGAGGATGTAGATGAAGATGATGGCGCCCAAGTGCTTCCGCCGAGGCCTGAAGCTGGCCCGGACGAGATGGAAGTAGATGGCATTGAAACGGGATCACCAGTCTCGGAGCCGTCGAGCGAAACAAGGCAGATACGTGGACCGCAGAAGTATCCTGGGCTGTGGAGACCACGGCCTATAGGCTGGCTACCACCCGGCTGGTCGGAAGACGAGTGATGATTGGAATATATATCCTATATCGTGTTTTCGCTGCAATATACACCATGTGTTTTGCAAATACAGACTTCATTGAGGATTGACATCCTGTGAAGAGGTATTGGATGGTAGAAGGACCGGCGTCTTCGATCGTGTTCGCGCTGCGCAAAGCCTCGTCCGAATTCGAGTACCGATCGGGCTCAGAAGCACTGACGTGATGCGTGCCAAACTGTAGCGACGATCTGCATGACGGAGGGGTAGCGATCACTTCCGAGCGGGTCTGTATCGTGAGCCCAATGAAAATTGGCTAATTTTGATGTCACAGCCTAATAAACTGAGTTTTACATTGCACGAACTGTGCCTTACCGTCAGCCTTGCATGTGCATATTCCTTGGGGCGCGCTTCGCCTTCCCAAGCTGAACTGGAAGTATTCACTCAAGTCGAAGCCTAACGACCAAAACTCCATCACTGCTGTCGTATGCAGCATCCGCAAGGACATCGTAGTGGCCTTCTCTAACGCAATACTGATCTGGTCAGCATCATCACAGACATCGCGGGGCTTCTTAGCCTAGCTATCTAGCAGCAACAATCCCTCACATAATATGTGACCTCAGTGAAGCACGCAGCTGCAGAATCGCGAGACCTCGTCGTGCAGCTCATTGCACTCGCCCTTGGGGTTTTTGGAGCAGCTCGAACGCTTCATCCAACAGCAGGATCATTAACGGAACAGCTTCGAAGACATATCAGGTATTCACGGCACGACTGATCTGTGTCAAACCCAACTACCCGAGGTGGATGCTAATTTGATCTCATTCATCGCCAGCAGCAAGTTCAAGATCAAGAAGGTAATTGGGTAAACCGTAATGTTAAATGGCCACGGCAGCAAGAAGAACATCGTAAGGCAATCGACACGCTCCACGAATGCATCAGATTCTTCCGGTCTTCATTGACCATCGACGAATCGCACGTACCCCACCAACCTACTCCGACGTTCTTTTTTTTCATGCTTACCTTCGCTTGTAGGTAGCCAAGTGGTGGCCGGGACAGCTTAGGAAGCTTCTCCGATCAAAGCTCGCTCAATATTGAACTCTCTGCGAAGATATTCCAGCTATTTCTGGCTGTGAGGAAGGTCGAAGAAATGAAAAAAAACAGACTGGAACCAATTGCACCTTGGAGCTCTCGTAGACGCGTAGTCTGATAAATCGAGGAACCATCTCCTGGATTGGAATCCTTCCCAACTGTAGACCTATCATCAGGTGCAACAATGCTATCAAATCCAAAGTGCCAAACACCGGGCTCTGGTTCTTCTAATCAGGGGAGTTCAAAAGATGGATCCGGACGCTTTCCCTTCATGCGGGCTCACCGGAATACCGAAGTCAAACACTGGTGCGACTGCCTCGAGGCCAGCGCACAGGGGAGATTACCAAGTTGTAAAGTTACCTCAAAAGATTTCAATGATATATCTATTAGCGTTTGGGCACTAGCCGTGTAGCCGTTGCGTGCAGGAAAGATGGTCTAATAGGTATGTTATAGGAAACCGTAGGATGAACCTGGACGACTCGCTGCTAAGCTTGTTAGCGATAGGATTATACCTACCCTGATCCCGCATTATCACGTAGGCTACTTTTGGCACACAGTGGAGCCGATAGAAACTGACGTCCGATAGTACACAGTCCACGCGTCGTTTGTCTGGTTTGCCTTACTTGTTCGGCCAATCTTTTTCGTCCGCCTCAAGAGAACCTATTCCATGACAATTCTGATGAACGAAGCATACGGCCATGGAATAGCCGATCACCCGACAGGAGTCGGAGCAAGCATTACACATTTGCCCGTACCTCGCAAAAACTCCAGGACCAATTGCCCTCCACAGCCTAGCGGTCAGGGTAAACGCCCAACCATAACGTCATCCGGAGCCTGTAGGTACTCCCACCCCGCAGAATGCCACACCGGGGTAGTATCTACCTCACTCAGGCCACCAGGAAAATATACCATAAAGCTTCCAAAGTGCGTCCTTATCCTGGTCGCAACAAAAAAAACCCAACATGGCACCTCCCACGACCCTCTTCTCCTTCTACACATCTCTAATCCGATCCCTCCTCGCCCTCATCTTCGCCCGCCTGTACAAACCACAGGAATTACGGCCCAGAAACCTCTCGGGCCAGACGGCCATAGTAACCGGCGCCAACAGCGGCATCGGTCTCTCCATAGCCGTCGCCCTCGCAAAGCAAGGCGCAAACGTCTGTCTCGCCTGCCGCAACGCAGACCGCGGAGCCGCAGCAGTCGACCGCGTCGTCTCCTCCTGCGGCGACAAGACCCAGGGACACGTGACCTGTCGGATCCTCGACGTCGGCGATTTATCCAGCGTACGGGCGTTCTGCGGGGACTGGGACGGCGAAATCGACATGCTCGTGCACAACGCGGGCATTGCCGAAGCCGGGGTCGGGGCCGCCACCAAGAGCAAGGACGGCCTGGACGTCGTATACGCGACGAATTTCCTAGGGAGCTACCTGACGACGCACCTGCTCGAGGCGAAGCTCGCCCCGACGGCGCGGGTGGTATTCACCAGCTCGTCCGGGGCCTACGCCGGGGCCTCGCACTTCCTGCGAGAAAGCGACGACACCGCCCCATCGAAAGACCACCCACCCGGTATCCTGGCGCGCACGACCGCCGGCATCAAGGACGCTCTGGGGATCCCGGAAAACACGGCTGATGCGTATGCCCTGAGCAAAGCACAACAGGTCCTCTTCGCGTCCCTGCTTCAGGCTCGCTTCTCTGCGTCTCCGTTGCCGGGACGCACGGCTCATGCTTTTATGCCGGGGTTTGCTACGACGGCTATCTTTGGGAAGCTCGACGTGTCTTGGCGGACGTGGATTTCTAATCCGCTTTTTGCGGTGTTGAAGGCGACAGAGAGGTGGATTGCAGTGGATAGCGATGAGGGCGCGAAGACGGGGGTGTGGTTGGCTAGTTGGGGTGATGAGCTGGAGGGAGGGGGTTTTTGGGAGTGGATGGAGCAAAGAACGAGTTTTGTGGGGTTGATGGGTGAGGGGAGGAAGAAGCGGGAGTGGGGTGTGTGGGAGAGGGATGCGGGGATTGTGTGGGAGAAGTAGGTAGGAGAAGGATTAAGTGCCCAGGAGGGGATCTCGGGTACTGAGAATGGGAGTGAAAGCTGGACTGTAAACATATTCATGTCTTGCCAGAGCCAGAGCATAGGCACGCGCCTGCATGTGTGGAAACAACCACCTTACTTTCGCTAACCTTACAACAGCAATAGCATCGATGGATGCTCCACTGCCTCTCGCCTCCCACTAACACACATAGAACCTCTCCTGCAACTGATCATGCACCCTCCCAAAGATCCCCCCAAACCACCCCCGAAACTCGCGCCACTCCTCCTCCGGCATGAGACAGCTGAGCATATTCAACCAACCCCCCACAATCAGATCCGCATAACAAGGTTCCTCCCCCTCAAGCCAGATCCCCCCTCTCCCCCCATTCCCACCCTCCCCCTCTCTACCACCATACAGCTCCGCCAGCCCCCCCATCGCCTCCTTGAACGCGCCCTCAAACAACGGCCTCCTCGCCTCCTCCGGAATAGCCAGATCGTCCCAGCTCTCCAAATGCGCCCGCCTGCACATCAGCGCCTTCGTCCCCTCCGCCGTCTCCGGATGCAACGGCAAAAACTGTCCATACAGCGCCATATTCGCACTAAACGTCGTATCGACGTGCAAATTGAACCGTGCCAGCGCCGGATGCGCGGACTCAGCGTTCGTCGTGACGGGCGCAAAAAACAACGTATCCCTAGCCGGGCTCTCGTACGTCCTCCACCGCCCCTTCAAGCTGTGCGGCGGGGGCAGCAGGGGAGGCCGAAGAGGGAACGTGGAGTCGAGATGGATGGCGATGTCGAAGCTGTCGCCGACCACCCTCCCCGTGTCCGCATCTTGGAGCATCGGCAGGGTGAAGAAGTCGCTCCCGTCGTCGAGTTTGCGTGTCGCCGCGCAGTCCAGGCTCCTACGCACGCGCTCAATGTCTGGTATGTCGACCCATTCTGTGCGGAAGGTGGCTTGCTTGAAACCCAGCGCGAGCCGCGCTTTCGAGGGGTTGGGCGCGTAGGAGCGCGGGATGAGGGGGGAGGAGATGTCGTAGAGGGTGAGGGAGGGCATAGTGGGAGGGGACATTGTTTCTCATTCAAGGAGATATTGTTGTTTGGTGGAGGCTTGGTTCGGGTGGGAAATGTAGTGCGTGGGAAACGAGAACTCGCATGCAGTGGAAGTGTATGCATGCCAAGCCAGGGTCTCGTTCGTGACACCCATCGTTGCAGACTGCATGTGTTGGCATCTTATGAAGAAGCGTTGGTAGCTACACTAGTCGGGCAGACGTCCTGTTCATAAGTGCTGCGGAAGGGGAATGAACTGGCAGTCACTCCGAACCATAGCATCATCCTACAGGGAAAGCTGCAGAGCCAGTGCAGCATTGATTAATATACATACAGTCTAAAATTAAGTGATTCCTTCCTTCGATCCTGGCCCCAAACCGCCAGCCTCAAATGAACAAAGCCGCTGAAGAACGAGATACAAACACTGTCGGCGCTGAAACAGCAAGATCGCCAAGGCCTAACGAAACTCTGATCAACTTCCTTGTCGTGCTTCTCGACTCGCACGAGAACTTTAACCCACGCTATGCAAGCACCACCGAACCAACAAAAGGAAATGCATGCAGCGATGCAGTGAAGACAGTCGTACAGTCGTGTAACAAAAGAAATGAGACGCAGGTCTCGGGTATGAGTTGGTGCAGAACAAGTAAAGATTTAGCAGCCGTCTCTGACTGATGGAGAAGCGGTATGTCAGGGTACTTTTGGCTTAAAGCCCCTGGTTGTAGTCGGTCCAGGCGGTGTGGGCTTCTGAGAGAACTGTGAACTAGTCAGCAACGTTGAACATTCAAAACGTAGGGACTGATTGCTTACTTGCGAGCACTTGCGCCTGCCCAGAGTAGGTCTCGCAAGCTAGTTGTAGAGTTCGTCCGTCGAGGAAATCAAGCACAACACTGTTCGGGAGCTCCTGTTGGTCCAGATCGGGTGCAAAGGGGGCTCGGAATTCCATTAGACTGAAGCGTCTCATGATGCCACCTTTCGATTGCTCCGTGGTTTTTGACTGACTCAAGACAAGGTTGCCTGATGCATCGATCTCAACCCATCTACGTTTCCACAGCAGGGTGTCTGGGAATTGTATGTTGAGATCGCCAATTCGAGTGGCCGATGGGGGCTCACGCAGGGACGGGAGAGGAATAGAGGGGATGTCTTCTAGAATGCTAGGGGCCGAATTCTTCCGCGTAATCGAGGAGATAGAAGACATTCGCTTAAAAAGCTTGCTGGTCCTCGAGTCCTTTTTTTCCTTCTTCGCAGGCTTTTCGTCACTGCTTGGTTCAACCAAGCTATTTGCAGACATGCTGCGCGGCGGGCCGCCGTTCTTGGACTCGCTGTGTCGTCGACCAAAGGATCGCCAGCTGCTCTCTGAAGATGTCCGAGGAAGATTGGGGACAGGCTCGTTCGATTGTGAAGAAGATGGTGGTCTCGGCGAAGCTGGATCTATTCTGGTAGCACTGTGCTTTGAGCTCGATGTTGGTGGTCGGGTGGATTTCTGATGGTCGATGGTGATAGCGCTCCGGTGAAGCTCCAGTGGGCTGGTCTCCGTTGGCATCGAGAGAGTAGGCTTCTGGGGCTGCGCATCACGGACGATGCGAGCAGTTACCTGTACAAATTCGGGCCGTTCTGGCCCTGGCTGCACAGTGTACATTGTTTGAGGCTGCGTGGGGGTGATCGCGCGTGGTGCAAGTGCAGCTGGCTTCGGTTCTGGCGTGGTTGACCTGGACACATTGATGAAGGAGGCGCGCGACATGCGGTTGACGGAGTTTCCAGTTGGAGAATTGCCGTCTGGAGGGGTCGTGAAGAAAGACGATTTGCGTTGAGCAACAGTCGAAGAGGCACCTTCCGGAGTCATCGCAGGACTCAACGATGCAATTGAATCCCGATTGGACTTCTCAGCCAAGGCTTTAATCCTTTGGGATATTCCCGATCCAACGTTGATCTTCTTAGCAACCACCACCGGTTCTGTACTGGCATGGTTCACCCACGGTCCTGATAGCTTTCGCAGACCTGGCTGCTCTGGAGAGTTACCGCCTAGCCGGGCATGTTGTTGCGAGGCCGACCTCTTTGGAATAGAAAACTCGGGACTGGAGGGCTTCCGTGGGAAGAAAGGCATGATAGGGGACTTGGAAACAGACATTGGCATAGCTTCTTCGACCTTTGCACTTTGCAGCTCCTCCATAAAGGAATCGTCGCTCAGATACTCGGCTTCGGAAAATTCGGCACTGAGATGTGACGGATCGACGACAAGGCGACGGTTCTCTTTGCCCTCTGCGGTGGGTTGCTCGTTCGATGTCTTGTTGCGCGTGTCAAAGAGGCTTTCCGCCGACAGTGGTAGCATCATCGATGCTCTTTTAGATTTCCTGCGTGCACGAGCTTCGTCGATTTCGCTAGCCGAAACGAGTACCATGGATTCCCGCTTTTTCTTTCGCTCTCCGAGGTCGTCGAAAACTGTATCCTCCGAGGCACCCGCTGTGGTGTCCATACTTGGTCTGGAAACTTGGAGGCACGGCACGGGTGTTGTGGTCTCTGGAACCACCGTAGGGTTGCTGCTCTCGGCTGACGTCGACTCGTTGTCTGCGAGCACCTCATCGGTTCGTACAGGTAGTCCAGTGAAGAGTGCTTCTTTGATTCCTTCAGCAGGTGGTACATCGTCCTCTGAAATTGACGACGGCCTCGTCGAAGGCGCAACTGACGACCCTTGGGTTTGTGCAGACGTTGGTGAAGAAGCAGAGGCTGCAGAATGTATGTCGTCTGTATCGGCTCGTGTGGGTGGCATTTCAGGCTTCGGTTCCTCTTGATCGAGAGCTCCGGTCACTTCGTCGTTCTCGGAAGCTAGCTGTTTGGCGGTCTCTGGTCCAATATGCGCTTCGCTTGCTGCATCTGCAGGCACAGCGGGATCATCAACCGCCTCTTCGTCAGCAGCTTGCTCCTCTGCACCGGCCGTCGTGTCCTCCGCGGCTGCTTCAGCGTCCTTTTCCTCTCGTGCTTTCCTAGCCTCCATCTGCTTCTTCCTCAGCTGCAAAGCTTTCATAAGCCGCTGCTTCTCTTGACTTGATCCTTGAGACCGGCCGTGCAGACTGCTGTAGGTATTCATGGGCAAAGACCTGATACTGGTAGGGCTTTTAGGATGATACATGGGAGACAGAGGCATTTCAGGCATCATGGGAATGGGCGGCGGTGGAGGAATAGCGATGCTGGGTACTGTGGTGGCATCTCTCGACCTTGGTCGTCTGGGTTCGACATTCTTTCGATTCGAGGAGCGCAGACCTGGTGGCAGAGACGATACTGGTCGCGTAACGCTCTGCGTTCCGGTACCCGAAGTACTTGGTCTTTTCATATCCAAGGATGCTTTCGGTCTGGGGCCTAGCTTCACCTTGGGTTTGTTATATTGTGCGTATATCTCGGCGTATAGATCGGCTAGATCGAGTCGTGCGGTTTGAGACGAGAGACGGGGGTCTGGTCCATTCTCAAAGAGCGCATCGTACTTCTTGAAGCTGTCGCGGTCGGGTGCTGTTTCCGTCTTCACAAGCTCGAGCCCGTCGGTAACGTCGCCGGCAGAAGCGGATGCTTCTTCGGCGGCTGTACCGACTTGCCCATCGACCTTTGCTTGGTCCTCTTCAACCAGTGCAATCTTCTCAAGCTCCTTTTCTGCCATGTTCTCGGGTAGAGGAGTCGGTGTGTTTCCCGTCACAGTATTGGCTGTAGAAGGGCGTGCTGTAGAGGGCGACTCGCTGGCGCCGGCAGTGCTCTGGCCATCCTCGACGTCTTCTGTGATCTCGTCTAGCTTCTGCTTTCGCGAGGACAGGCTCGAGGAGCTGCTCGAAGGCGCAGCGGTGTGCAACGAGCATGCCGATGTGAGGGCAGCGTCGCTGAGCTCGTCGGCGGTGGTGATGGAGAATGTGGTATCGTGGGGGGCGAATTTATCGGTAAGGGCTGTAAAGTGTACGGCGACGCGAGCTGTGGCATGTGTGAGGTGCGGAAAAGTGCGGGAGGGGGGAGGTTAGGCATACCTTGCAGCAAGCGCGACGTGCCGCCGGGGACGTATTTGATCAGGACTTTCCGGCGGCGGTAGAGCAGGAAGCCGTACAGCGGCGACTTGTCTGGGTAGGCGGCGATGGCGGTGCGTGCTTCGTGTGCGCCGCCTGTGCCACGGGTGAGGATCTCGACCGAGTCGCGCGAAGTATATTTGAGCAGAAACCTGCAGCTGGGTCAGCATTTCCCGTTTCCTCTTGGGTACATTGCGGTGGGCCTGTGTCGTACCAACCGCCAGCTTCCCCCAGGGCGCCGGTGTAGGCCTCTGTGACGGCTACATGGTCGAGCCCGTTCAGAGACATTGCGGGCGGGCGACGGGCTTAGGGAGCTCGCAGCGGGCTCCTTGTGTAGGCCTGGGGCCGACTGTCGAGAAAAGGCGGTCCGTCTGCGGAGACAGGTCAAGGCTGAGGGATTTGTCGGCCGTGCACTCTACCCCTGGATGTGGATGGTGGTTTGCGCTACGGTGGGATAGCATTTGCGCAGGCTGCAAGGATGGGATAAGTCAGGCACGAAAATCAGGGGCGGACGTGGTGCAGGAGGGTCAATGTGAGGGCGAGGTGGTTACGGGATGGGCATTGCAGAGTCTACGTGCAGCGCTCAGTGTGGACGTTGGGTGAATGGGCTTGCGACGGTCGACGTGTTTCAGCAGCGCCAAGCGGACGGGGAAGGCGCGAGACGGCACGAACAGAGAGGAAAGAGCAACGCCAAGCGGACGGGGAAGGCGCGAGACGGCACGAACAGAAAGGAAAGAGCAACGCGAACCGCAGAAAAGGGTCGGGAGAGCCGGCGTGCGTCAAGACTCAAGGGCCAGGTGGAGCTGGTCGACTTGGGAAATGTTCCGGAGGGTGGCCTCGCGATGCGATGCTTTGCGCGGAAAGGTGGTGGTAGAGCTGCAGCCTGCCTGCAGGAACGCGGGCCGCCTCACGGAACCAGACGAATGCACTTGATCAGGTACCTACTGGTTGCATCCAGCCAGCGCTCCAATCAGCTCTCACTCTGCGGCCTCCCTGGGCGACCACCAACCCCACTAGGTAGCTTCCCTCGAGGCATCCCACAAAGTGGAGGAAGAGTGAATGGAACGGCATTCTCGGTCCAGCATTGCTCATCTAAAACCACTTTGGGAGACACGCTACTGGCAGCATAGGTACAGCTACGATATCTGGATAGATATCTACCAGAGAGGTCAACCAGCTATCGATACCCCTCCAACCCCCACATCGCTCTTTCCCGCCTAGTAAAACTCCGCTGTCTAGTCGACTTCCCAACGCTGGTACGCCCATGTTCGCTCGCCTTCGTGGTGCTTCCACGTAAACTTGATCGGCCTTCCTGCCACGAACTTGTAACCACCTGCATCTGGCCTGCTCTCCTGCCACGAACCTATAACCACCTGCATCTGGCCTGCCCTCGTCGAGCTCATCCTCCAAATTCAGAATGACATCACTTCCTCCCGTCGCCACACTGTCGCACCTTCCCGAGGATGAGCTTGCTCAGGTGCTCGACCTCCTTTTCGAACCTTCTCCACCTTTACACTCGCTTTCGCTCCCCGTCCTCAAATCCACCGTTTTCCCTACCTATGACGTCCTCATCGTCGCCGTGAACGCCCAGCTGTCAGCCCTCGCAAAATCCGACCGCCCGGAAGACATCGAAAGGCTATCAAACATTCTGTGCTCGCACCCTCGCCTGGGCGAGAAGAAAGTTGAGAGCGAGCAGAGCCGTGCTGAGCAGGCGCAGCTGCAAAAGGGAGCCGAGGAAGAGCAAGAGCAGCTAGCCGCCCTGAACGAGGAATATGAAACAAAGTTTCCAGGACTACGATACGTGTACTGCTCACCTCTTTTCAATACCATGTCGATGTCGATGTCGGTGTCGATGTCGATGTCGGTGTCGATGACATGACTGACGAAAGCAGAGTATTCGTCAACGGCCGCGCGAGACCGGCCATCATGATGAACATGCGGACACGCATCGTCCGAGGTGACATCAAAGAGGAGCGCCAAGAGGCCATACAGGTGCGTTTCTCATCCCCAAAACCTGTCACAACTTGACGTTTTCCCACAGGCCATGTGTGACATCGCTGCCGATCGAGCTTCGAAATTGGAAAAGTAGCCAACAATCTCATATTAGGGTAGGTACATGAGAGCATTCATTTTCGCGTCACCAGCTCACTGCGCACCGTATCGATCATGCTCATCTCATATCTATTTCAACACGCAAAGGGTCCGGACCAACGGCTATATACAAGTAGCGACAGGAAGAGAGCCCCAAAGCCATCAGAACACCAAGGCTACCAGTCATTCCCAAACTCCCGTGAACCTTTCAACGGCCTCAAAATCGAGAACCCAGCCCAGTCGGACCAGCCCACCCATGGATGCAGATGCAGATGCAGATGCAGATGATTTTTATGCTTGGAAGCTACAGCGCCTGAAATGCAACAGCCGCTTGGAACAAATACATCAAGACCTTTCACGGCCCAAAACTCATGCACATGAGTGCTTTTTGCCTCTCTCGTTCTTTTTCTATATCAATTGCATGCTTCGCCTGGAACTTGTGCCCCCTGCATCCCGAGTCACACCCGAATCAGCAAAGTTCGGCGAAGACGAGGTAGGGCTGAGCGAAGAGCTAGCGTTGTGTGACCGAGCGACCGCAATCTGGGCCGTATTGGTCGCCGTGAAGTTGGGCGAAGAGGATGAAGGTGGCTCTGCGTCTGTGATTCGGCTATGCGTCTGGCGGACCGCAGGCCAGATGGCATCGGCGCCTTCTTCGACCTGGTCGTAGTCGCCTATGACTCGCTCTTCTGAACCCAGAACGTTGACGTCGACATGCCTTGGCTGAAACGGAAATGGCGGTTCGAGAGGATACCATATGTCAGCCTCGCACTCTTCTTGTTCTGCTGCCTCGTACTCTTCGTCGAGGTGGGCGTAGGGATCGGGAATCTCGTCTTCCAAATCGAGAGCATCATAATTCGACAGTCCAAGCGGTGAAGGAGGCAAGGGTAAGTGTGCTGGTCGTGGCGGTTTCGAAGAGATGCTCGAGTATGCATACGCATCATTGGGCGACCGATACTCGCTCGCGCTGTCGACGTCGCATGTGTCCAGTGGAGGCGACGATGACCCCGTCGAACTTGCTGGGGACGATCCACCCGACCTGACCTGTTCACCAGTTCTCGTTTCAATTACCTCTGGCAGGCCAACATCCTCCTTACGTATGGGTTGCGTTGCAGAGTCACGACTACCGTACAGCAATGCAAGCCTCGCTAGTTGCAGCTGCTCCTGCTCTTTTTTTTGCTCTACAAAGACTCGGCCCCGACCTCCAGCCATCTCCAGCGCGCAGATACTTTTCCACCGGATTCGGTTCAGTATCGCAGCCTTGCGCAGTATATTGCGGCCCAACGCCCTTTGCTTCGCCCACACAGCGATTTTGGAGCTCCCGCGGTCCACGATGTTGGTGGCAGGATGGGAGAACTGCGGAGAGAGCCGTGAAGTGATTAAAAAGAGACGCAGCCGTCTCTTCTTTTTGTGCAAGCACGAATGCTCGCCGTCGACATCCGCCGTGGCTCGACGACGCTTGCATGGTGGGGATGGAGGTGATCCAGGCGGGAAAGAAAGAGGTGCCTCAGGCCGAGGCAGGATCCTGAAAGTGAATTCCGTGTTCGAAGTATTGCCCAGTGTCGGGAAGGTGAAGGTCGGCCGTGACGGTGTTGAAGATGGGGAGGAGAGAGGCGGCATTACCCCCGGTCGAGTGGTCGATTGGGGACAATAGACTTAAGGCCCTGATTCGACATGACAGCTCCGCTTCTTGTTTGAATGGTGCGAGTCTTCCGGCGTCAGAGGAGGAGACAGTACACCGAGCGAGTTTTGCGACGGCGAGGACACGTGCGACACTTTGCTTCTCGGTGGATAGGATGGGAAATAGTAGTGATGCGGACCTGTGCTGGAACGTGAATCACAGCCTTGAAGTTGCCGACAGCGCATCTAAAGGCTACGCTACCATCACGCGACGAGGTTCGGAGACCTCCGCCACACACTGGCCCCGTCAGATGTGGAAAGGATCGATACCTCGGATACGCCCGAACGGTCAGGAATCGTGGGTCTGGCGGATGGAACACCGTCCGCACGAAGGCGTGAACAGAGACGGTGGGATATCAATGCAAGAATGAATGTGTGGAGGCGTCAGTCTAGACTAATAATACAATATTGGGCGATGGGTCGGATGACCCGACAGAGAGGACAATGCGGAGAAGACCCTGGGAGCCCTGCTTACAGGCCTGAGTGCTGTACGCCCTGTGCTTGTGCCTCCCCCTTCTGGGCCCTTGGATTGGCGGGCATCGTCCCTTCACATTCCCTGCGGTGCGTGGATGGAACATTGAGACACGCTCTGCCTGCAACTCGATGATTCCGACATGTTTTTGCCCCCTGGATGTGAGGCTCCGCTGCTGGCGCTCCTTCGCATTTCAAAACCAATACACCCCTCCTAGCAGTCAGCTACCGCTGACGTCGGGCTGAAACGTGCACTCGTACCTACTCGATAGAAACCGAGAAAAACCGCGCATGGAAAAGCACGCGCGGGGCGGCGCGGAGAACATTTCCTCATGGAACTCGTGGAATGAGGCTGGGAAGACCTGCATTTCACGCCTGACGACATACCTACCCTCTGGGCAGTCGGGCAGCGATCTCTCGAGCAAACGCGCAGCACCACAGCCAACGAGAGGCTCCAGCCCTACCTAGGAGACGCCAGATACGCAGCGGCGATCTTTGCTCACGTATCTATGGGGGTCCATGGGCGTCGCCAACGTTGCTTTTTGGCGTGACAGATGCTGAAGCCAACAACGTCGCTGCGGAGAGGCCAAGGCACAATCCCCCACTCCCCGGAAAATCCAAACTGGGCCGCTGCGATCTGCGATGCGCGTCCCGCGTCTGGCAGCTCGTTGCACGCGAGCCAGGGCCTGCGTAGCCTCACCTTTTGACCACACCTCACCTCTCCTTACCTCACCTCTCCTCACCTCTCCTCACCTCTCCTCACCTCTCCTCACCTCTCCTCACCTCTCCTCACCTCTCCTCACCTCTCCTCACCTCTCCTCACCTCTCCTCACCTCTCCTCACCTCTCCTCACCTCTCCTGCTGCCCTGGATCCTCGTCGGAAGAAGATCGACGTGGAGGACTTTTCCGCTCGAGGGGACATCGCAGCTTCACTCCGGCAGCTTCACTTGGCAGCGTCCTCGTACGCGTGGACCGTGGCGCGGTGAGACGAGCTTTTCTCGGACGGATAAGTAGGCAATCTCTCCGGTCGCAGCGCGGCGCGGCACCGCAGGTAGGTAGGTAATCCCCGGCCCGGCAGGATCGGTGCACGTGGTGTGTCCTTCACTCTGCAGGGAGAGGCTTAGGTGGGTGGTTCTACCTACCTACTCGTACACAGCAGCGGGGATCGAGACCGCGCTGTGTAGGTAGCGTAGACGTGCTGGGTAGGTAGACTAGAGAGTGCTGACTAGGTACGGCTTAGTCTAGGTACCTAGGTAGGTAGGTAGGCTTTGGCCAACCAAACTCCAACACTTGCACCGCCCTGCCCTGCCCTGCCCTGCACAAAGGTGGCATCAAATCCGCAAAGCTGTGGGGGTTTTTTTTTTTCTTTCAAAACGACGACGCAGACGCATACGCATGCAGTCCACCTACCTACCTGTGCAGCGTGCATGCGATGGAGGGCGTGCGCTGGCACGCAATGCATCTCGCCAATACCTAGGTATAATCGCCTCGGCGCCCCCGTGCACGCGCGTGTTGCACGGCATGGATGGAAGGGCTCGTCCACCACGCTTCCTCACGCCCGCTCTGCTCTGCTCTGCTCTGCTCCTCGGACCGGACCGGACCGGATTGGGCCGGCGTCACGGCGTCACGGAGCCTGTGGAGCGGTGTAGGGTGTAGGGTGTAGGGGGTGTTGATTTACGTGATGTCACGGGCTGCTGCAAAAGGGTCACGAGACCGGTTCATTGGGTGGGGAGGTTGCCGATGGGGGTTCGGCACGTTACGTTGGGGTGTGAGTACGCCACCCGAGTATACCGCGGGCTGCCGGGTTCGGCTCGGAATGCGGAAGAGCGAGTAGGTGAGTTTGAACGGGAGGCGGAAAGGAGTTTCTTCCGAGCTGGGTGCGTGCTACTTTAGGTAGATAGTTGACGTTCGAGCATTGATCGAGGCTGGGGCGTGCGAATTCGTTTTGGAGGGCTGAGGAGTTTGGCAGCTTGTATATCATGCTACCTATGTTTGACACGCCAGAGCTACCGGGAGCGAAAGTTTTGTGGTCGTTTCGGCACCCCTTCTTTCATGGCACTTGTGAAGGTTCTTGAACGTCTGGCGTGGCGAAAGGAGGGATCCGGTGCGAGGCCGTCCGACCCACGAAGTCGCTCAGTATCATGTCAATTGCCCACGAGCATGTCGCTGCGTGTCCGCGCCTATACTCCAGTAAATGCTAGCACCGGTACGCCGTCTAATGCATGTCCTCCTCCATCTACCGCACTGCGTCGCGTGGTCTCCTTCTCCCTCGCCCTTACTACCCACCCCCTCTCGCCAACATCTCCTCCCGCTCCAGCACCTCCTTCTTGAACTTGATCAGAAACACAGTCTTCCCAGGCCACATCGCCTTCCCCTCCTTGCCCTCCTCCTGCACCCCCACGCTGTGCGCCGTGACCCCCTCGGTCGCGAACCCCGCCCCATCGCACACGCCCTCGATGATGCCCGCCACAAACGCCGCGCAGTTGAGATTGCTCATCTCGCGCGGCAGAGATATGTATGTGTTCACCATGGGCTCGTTGTCGAACAGCATGTACTGGGAGGGGTCGTCGCCGGAGCGCTCGAGCGCATCGGCGGGCCGCCCAAAGAGGTGCCGGTATAGCGTCTGCGCGATGAATTGGAGCAAGGGGAGGATGCGCGTGGGGCGGATGGAGGCGAGCGGGTTGGCGGAGCGGGTGAGCAGGAGGTCGAGGAGGCGGACGCCGATGGGGTAGCCCTGGCTGTTTAACCTGCGTTGCACCCACGATTAGCTCGTTCCACTCGCTTCTTCCGGCGCACAGAAGAGACGGCGTACCGTTTTTCCAGGTCGCCGACGTCTTTTGCGTTCTTTTGTGCGAGGTTGATCATCTCGATGAAGAGGTAGGCGAAGGCGGCGCGGGAGAGCTCGGCGTTCTTGCTGCGGTTCAGGTTGCGGTCGTAGATGGTTTTCTTGTTGGACGGGTAGCGGAGGCCGGAGCCGCCGGGCTGGGAGCTGCTCATGGCTGCCGAGGTTTGTGGGAGCGCGGGGGGATATGATTTGGGAAGATGCCGTGATGGTCATCGTGTGCTTCGACCTCGCGGATTAAGGTGTGGTGCGTGCGCGGGCTCGACGGTTCGGGCATGGCGGGGGTGGGGACGCCACGAAACGCCAGTGTTCAAGCCAGCAGTATGTATCGCGTTTCGTGGGCAGCCGCAATGAAAAGCTTTCCAGTGAACCTCGCTCAACAATAAGTGTGTACTGTATTATCAATTTCATTGTTTCTACAATAAACTCGCTGATTTCAGGGCACCTTCGCTTGGCAAACCGCTCTACAAGGAGCTTGATCGCCACAGGCAAGATAGAAAGAGAAAGGAAACATGAATTTGTGAGGGGACGTTGAGAACTTATGATCACGGGTGGCCACTCAGCTCAATAGCCACTACAAGCGTACGATGGTTCACCAGGGCGGCTCTTGGTGCAGTGACTCGTCACCATGCACAGATTGCGGTTCGCGAACTGCTGCTTGTCACTAGGTAGGTAACACGTATGTTTCGTCGGGAAAACATAGAATCGAAGGGATAGGCAGGTAAAGTCCAGGGGCTTCAATGTCCATCAAATCAACCATCAAGGACAATGCTGCCATAGTCATCATCATCGAAGGGCCCCGGTGAACAAACCAACCGTTAGGTCTGGTAGTTTCACCGGCCCTTCGTGATATCTGGAACTTCATTTGCGCTGTCCCAACAGCAGCCGAAGCAGCAGAAGCAGCAGCAGCAGCAGTGAATCGTGGCTGCACCAAATGGCATCACAGGTTCAGAGCAGTATTCGCATTTGCGTTCAGGCCTGCTCAGAATGTATCTGTGTCATCGCACAGGTCATGGTATGGGCTAGTAAGCTTTAATTCTAGCGCCATATTCGCACTGTGTGTTTACTTTCATTGTTGTTTTATCGTGGGTCGAGCTTGGTGCTCTTTCTTGAAGCGTCACTCCAGAAACGGCCTTTCCACATGGATACAAATTCTTACCGCCGCGACGACTATCCCGACGTTAACACTCGCACTCATCGTCCCTGTCGCGCCTGTTATCAATCAGCACCTGCAATCTGTCGCACTTGCGTTCGAACTGATTCTGCAGCCGCAACTGGATTCACGTCGTAACCTGCAGTCGTCACGTATGCAATACCTCCATCCAGCCAACGTATTTCCGCTGACGAAATCCTAAGGGTAGATCAACTATGGAATCGAACAAAGACCCGGTCGCAAAGCTCGACGCTCTGCTTGCAAAACACGGGTACCTTTCCAAAGACCACCATCCACCCAGCGCAACATCTATCAAGGCGCTTTTGCTTTGTCCTGATTTGAAACTCACGGGGCAAGCATTCAGCATGTACCAGTGCATACTTCAAAGTATTGTACCTAATATGGTCAACCTACAAGCGCTCGGGAACCAAGCGATGCGCGCCTCAGCGGACCAGCTTTGGAAACATTGGGGCGTTGTAACGGACGCTGGTATTTACCATCTCCAGGGCATCGCACACACGTTTGAGCGAAGAATCGTCCTTGCCCGAATGTTAGCTGCGGCTAAAATGTTCGCCCAAGCCCTCGAGATGATTCTAAAGACTAGAATGCCGTTCGGCACAGCCGAGACACCTGCATACATACGTGAAAGCGCGGCTTTGCAGGCGAGAGATATAGCGAAGAACGAAATGACCGCTGCGATGGATAAGAAACTTTCCTCGTATGACAAGGTCTTCAATCCTTTCTACGGCTTGCATCGGGCCGCGGTGTTGATGCTCATGGTCTTCGAAGACTCCTCTCCTTTTCCCAGCAAGTTTCTAGGAACGCTCATCATGACAAATGGTCTACCGCAGATGCTGAGTACCCATGAAAATGTTACCGTAAATACGCTCGTTCGAGTAAGAGACTGCTGGGCCGCATGGGGCTTGGGGGTTGAAGACTTCACTTGGACCAGGTTGCTCCGGGTTGAAAAGGACGCAGGGCTTTCTACCTCATGCTCTTCTAAGTGGAAATTCAAGGCTCTAACCGAAGAGAGCAATATCGAACTGTATCGTTTGATCGAGTCGACGAAGAAGCTCAGTGAGTATCTGGGGAAAATCTCGCAGTCCAAAATGTCTCTTCCAGACCGGACGGCAATGTTGGACGGATTTCGCTACAACGTCCTGATCTGGAAGTATCGCCGCGTCTTCGAAAGAGATGTTTCTACGAATCAATCCGATGTTGGGGAGTTCTTAATGGTTGCAAATGGGATTAGTTGTTTCGCTTTCGAAGAGCGTATCTTCAACCAGGTTCTCCCTCTCATGGCACGTCTGCAAGAACATCAAGATCCAGAGATTCATAAGTGGGCTGACTTCATTTGGAGCCTTTGGGCTGCAAACATGAGGAAAGCAGTTGTCAGATATTCTTCGAACGAAGTTGATGACTCGTCGGAGGATACCATTGTGGGAAACATCATGCTGGGGTTGACCGAAGTCTTCGGCGAGCTCCTTGAAGAATGCGTCGAGCGGGATATGTCTTTCGAGGAATCACTGAAAAAATGCTTTGTGGGAGCTGAGAAAGTTGGTGAAAATTTCAATCCCCAGGGAGAAGCACGCCCGACCTTGGATGAGCTGCTTTCCAAAAACTTCCACTCAATGAGATCGCGCCAACCAGCCATTACGTACGAGATGAGACAGCGCAATTTCATCCACGACCACTCTGGTCACCTCGATGGAGCAGAAGCACTTGGCAAAAACCGTGAAGACCAAAAGGTAAGTCGATTTTCATTTTCTAGTCTTGGCTTGACTAGCTCAGAATGAGCTGCTAATTTGTTTCGACTAATCCAGAAGACGGGCGTCCACCGAATGGGAGGCGATTTGATGGATATATTGCAACCTTACAACGATGTATTGCAGCCCTACAGCGATCTATTTTCAGGAAGTGAACAAGACTCAGAACTCAGCAATATCATTGCGGCATTCATGCGCGCTGCACGAGATGACAAGGACTGTGAAATCGAGGATGTTATTTCCTCGCATTTGCTTCCTGCCGCACAACAACTGAAAAACCACGACAACTCTGTGGTTAGGATGTTATTCGAAACCGCCTGGACACCCTGGTACCGAACCGGGGCGGCACTCATTCTTATGTCGATGAAAGCACCACGGCTTGGCCACAGCTTACCTGCAGCAATGAAGGTAGAAGAAGCCATGGCAAATATGTTGCAAGACTTTTGTCTCTTAACGCGAAGGTTAAGCGGGAGTTTTTCGGAAGATTCTGGATCCCGCTATGACTCCTGAAAAACGAGTGAATTACTGCCAGGAGATGACATCCAGTAAGTGGTCCCTAGAATGTAATTAAAATGGTTGTGCTCATATGTTATAAGTATACGTAGAGCCCCTTCCATAGGATTGGTTTGAGCGGCTCGAACTATCGGCACCGCTCAAGTCGATGGAGACAAAAAGAACGAATAAAGTATCATCATCAGAAACACGGTAGTCACCCGAGGTATTTCGAGAGGGTATTGTAGCATTCCCAAGTCTCTTGGATGCTAAGTTCCAAATCCACGAACTGAAGAAGGAGAAGTCTAGAATCATGGATTTGTTCCAGGAGACATCAAGAGAGCATGAAACACTCAAGCGGCGACACGAAAAACTCGACTGAGCGCTTCCCTCCACTCTCGGCCCTAGGACCTGCGCCACCTGTTGAGAATCTTCCTTATCGTATGCTTGAGAAGAAGCAGAGAAAAGGAAAGGGAAAGAATAATTAGGGGGTTTGGGGATCTTGTCTGGGTAGCAAGTATGGTCTAAGATGGGCGGCGGTGCAAGTGTTGGAGTTTTTCGGATTTGCCGATCCCTTCTCTGTATCTTTGTTTTGAATCTGGATAGGGTAAGGGTGGCTGGCCAGGAGCAAATGCCATGCACCTGTGACACGCATGCGCATTGTCGCTCTGCGATGACATTGGAAGGAGTGTAGGATGTTTCTTGATAGAAAAATCACATAAGGAGCATGAACCCAATTCAATTTAAACATTAAAAACATGCAGGAATATGACTATATTGACAAAAACGCTAAATAACCATAAGCCGCTCCATTGCCTTACAAAACACCCCTCTTGACAAACTGAATCGGAACATCCACCGTCTTCGCGCGCAAATACTCACAGCAATTCTTCCCCAGTGTATCATACGTCGAGCACGCATCATAGCCTCGATCTAGATGATCTAATGTGTGGGGTACAAAATCAGTGAAATGGTCAACATTCAGAGTGATAGGATAGAGGTGGTCATACCATGCAGGAGGAAATGGACCGCGCGAACCATCGGCATTTCAAAACGATCAATCGGCTTCCCCTTGTACTCCTCGGGCCCCAGCAGCTCCTTCACTTTCTCAACAGTCATCAGGCTACGCAGCCACTCCCATTCGTCGTCATGGCGCACGAAAAAGCCGACATTGCAGTCGGAGCACTTGTCGCCAGAGCGCCCGAGGACAATGGAGCCGAGCGGCAGCCGTACGATAGGCCCGAAGGCGTCAAGGGGCACGGGATTGGTGGTCTCGTAGGAGGGCTGTCGGCGGTCGTACTCGCGGAACTCGGGGGCGAGCGGCACGTCGATGACCCTTTTGCCGTCTTTGAAGCCCGCCGCTTCGTCCCCGTCCCACAGGCAGTGGACGCGCTGCTGCAGGGCCGACTGCGGGAGCAGCGAGGGGTGGTATTCGTAGTAGGGTTTGCCTTCTGCCTGCCGCATGTCGTTCCCGAGGGACGCGCCCGGGCACGACTGCAGGAAGGTGACCATGGAGATGCGGAAGAAGCCGTTGGGGTTGCGCATGCTGAGGAGCTCGCGGTCTTTGGACTGCGCGAAGACGCGGAAATCCACGGTCGCTACGTCTTGATTGCGGGCGTCGATGGGGGATGCGCCGTTCTGCATGAACTTGAGCGTGGTGAATTTCTTGAGGTTCTCCTCGCCGAGCTCGTAGCGGATCTGCTCTTCGGTCCACTTGCACTTTTCTTCGATGTGCAGGCCGCAGAGGTAGATATGGTATTCGGCTTGCCAGCCTGCGAACCCCGTGAGGCCGACTTTGGTGGTGGGCGGAGGAGGGAGGCCTTTGACGCCGGAGATTTTGACGCGGTCTTCACCAACTTGCTCCATCTTTACGTTTTCGATCTGTGCGGTCACGTCGCAGTTGTAGTACTGGGGGCCCTGGATTTCGTAGAGCAGCTGCGAGGTGCAGGAGGCAACCGTCATCTCACCACCAGTGTTCTTCTCTTTGTACATAATTCCTTCCCCTTTGTGGTCGATTGCACAGATGGGGAAACCCAGGTTGAAGTGCTTCTTTTGCGCAAGGAGGGAGCGAAAGTCCGAACAGTAGCCACCTGAAACATAGGCGGCGCATTCAAGAAGGTGGCCGATGATGAGGGATCCGGCAAGCTCGTCGAACATGTCGTTGGTCCATTCGTGCCACCAACTGTCAACGTCAGCGGTGACATAAAAGTCAAAAGACGGCAACACTTACGCTGCAGCACCGATGATAGGAGAAGCGTCGGACACACGACCAGCAATGACAATGTCTGCGCCCTCGGTCAGGGCCTTTGCAATACCCATACCTCCGAGGTAGCACTGAGCACACACGGGCTCCAGTCCCCATTCCTCAACGGATCGGCCGTGCATGAGACTGCGGAAACCCTCACCCTTGTTCAACATGCCCTTCACCGTGCCGGTCACGTCGTCACCCTCAATCCAGGCAATCTTCAGGTTGAATCCCTGCTCCTTTACTTTCTTATCCACAAGCTGAGCCAGAAGCTCAGTATCGGAGGCACCGGCGTTAACAGCAGTCTTGACGCCCTTCTCCGCCACATCCTTGATAGCAGGCATGAAACAGTCGAGGAAGTTTTCCGCAAACATGGCATAGTTGAGCTTCTCCTCAAAATTCCGCGCCTGCATCATCTGTTCGGTATTCTTTATCTTCCCAGTACCGTGAATGGTCATGGTGAGCTCAGAGAGCCAGTCTCCGACAATGACATCTACATCCTCATTCTTCGCTAGAGAGGCAATTGCACGAACTCTGTCCGAGAAGCCTCCAGAGGCGCCGGCAACCCGGACAGGACGACGGGCAGAAGGTGACATGGTCA
This sequence comes from Paraphaeosphaeria minitans, assembly GCA_015832175.1. Classification (NCBI taxonomy): domain Eukaryota; kingdom Fungi; phylum Ascomycota; class Dothideomycetes; order Pleosporales; family Didymosphaeriaceae; genus Paraphaeosphaeria; species Paraphaeosphaeria minitans. The sequence goes on along the minus strand of WJXW01000004.1, from coordinate 563,373 downwards.
AACCGGATAGGTAACTCAGAACACGAAAAACAAAAGGAAGTATCAAGGCAAGTATGTAGTACTAGCTCGCTCGATCAAAGACCCTCAGCAGCTGGCGGCTGGCCTAAGATATACATTTCCATGCCAGCACTGTTCCCGACCCTCCAGATTAGGGGGCGTATGGGAGAGCTGGCGGTTGTCGATTTCCGCACTTCATCGGAGCCAAGACCGGGCCGAGGTGTAGTGACCATTGCATTCCACAGCGGGAGCATCATACGCTAGCTTTAGAGAGATGGTGTGGAGAGAATATTGGGTGACCTGTTTAGGATTGCCGAGCAGTCCCGGCCAGCGGGAGGGGACCAGTCACGTGATGGTTATGGTGCAGGTGCATGCTCTGGGTCGCGGACGGCAGCTCGGAAGTGATTGAGACGGCTCTTTAAATCCGCGATGCCCTAGGTTTCTCAAGCATGCCTGGAGCGGAGATTAAATGACGTGCCATTGTCATCGGGTAAGATAGCTGCAATGACTCTGCCAGGCCCAGAGGTGAGAAGATCTCCAAACGTCGTAGCGCACGTGACCTTGCGATGATTGCGGGCGCTAGGTAAGAATGCGGGCTAAGCGCACGCGTTGCGACTTCCCCGCGCCTGACTTCAGACACTCACTCACTGTTGCTGTCGACTGCCATGCGCGGCCATCATGAGCTCCAGCCTGGGCAGCAGAGCGCACCCAATTTCTATTCCGAGTGAGGACGCGCCTCTGCCGCCGTACATCGCGCGCCACTTCAACTTCGGCTTCGACTCCGACGATGTTTCCGCCTTGATCACCTCCATCGATGCGAGCCAGGACCACACGTCCACTCCCAGCCTGCCGACCCTCCCAGCCGAGGTCCTCTTCTATATCGTCGATTATGTGCCGATCGACTACATCCTCGAATGGCGGCTGGTGTGTCGCGGCTTTCGCGACTGCATTGATGGCCCTGTCATGTATCAGTACATCGAAAGAGCTGAGATTATTGGGCTCGTGGCTACTCCCGCAACATTTGACTGGGCCGGGGTACCCCCACGGCTCTATGAGGAGCTCGCTTACATGCGCTGTAGCTTCGAGCGCCTGGAAGACTCCGTCGAAGCAGCGGGCCCTAAGCTGACAAACGCGAAGTGGGTTGCTCGCCATGCTGTGTTCCGTGTTGATGATGGTTGGCATGACAAGTTTCTTCTGGCTGAAACACTTTCTGCCGATAGAAACAAAGCCCACAATTTTCAATCCCTAGTGGAAAGGCTGCATCTTGAGGGCTCTGCAGACGGTTTTGGGAAGATGAGATGGTGCATGCGGTTAGACAGCGCTGTTCTGGATCTCGAATTTCCCGTTCAAGCATTAAGGGAAAGGCTCACCCTCGACTTGCCTAGTAAAAGGGTGGTGATCGAGTGGAAGAGACTCCTCTTCCAATTCCTTCAAGGCGAAACCCAACTAAGGACCATTATGGAACAGGTGCGTCAACTCCTAGGAAGATTACTGCAATCTTAACATCGCTGCTCATGATCGTATCATAGATCTTTGTAATCATACTAACTTGCATGACTTAGAAACGTGACTCTGAATTCTCGTTCAGCCCCAAAGAAGACTGCCTAAGGGAAACGCGTCGGCGAAGACTTCGTGCTAGCTTGGACAAGAACAACTCTGATCACTCCCTCACACGGTGGGCACTCAGTACGCTACCAGGTCTTTTCGGAAAGCGAGTAGATCTTGTGCCAGCTGAAGAATTTGACGTCTTAAGACGTTCCGAAGACAGTGCGCTTGCTTTCCTGATGCCCGCACGTAAGGAAGCCGGAATGAGCACGATTGAGCGCGACCAACTCTGGCAGCTTGCTAAAGACTACAGCGGCATGATTGATGCGCTGAAAAAGATCAGAAAGCTTCACACCGAATGGCAAAATACTTTACTAGTGACACCATATTCCGTACCGAACATGTTTGAACCTACATCGGCGGAAAATCCCTTCAGATGGAGCGATGACGAGAAACAAAGAAAGGAGGCACAAGTTTTGAAATGGAGAGCACAGCAGGCGAACATACAACAGGTGGCCCACCTCTTCGAAGAGTCCATCGAGGCAGTTTCTGTGCCGGAGAATGCGTTTGACGATTCTGGAAGTGAGATTTGATCAGCTTTTTCCTTTCCTATGATACCCATTGTTTGAGATATCTTCTTCTGATACTTTGATTATCACGATTCGAAGTCGACCTGTTCGATTCGCAGATCGTCGCAAATGACCACTACGTCACATTCTATCGTGCTGCCACCCAGAATACGAGGCGAAGTCACGAACACAACCGCATCGGGCAGCACGTTCCTCCCCCCTAAGATTTGTTTTCCTCACCAGACGTGCCGCGCGGATGTCCTTTGTCCTGCTATTAGTACCTACCGAACCTCTGGTAGGCGCGCCGTAATTCACCACCAATCGCACCACTTCCTTTGTTGACGCCGCACACTACCACACGCGAGCTCGACCTTTCGCACATCCCGTTGCCGCGACCCTGGCCACTTGCACTTACACTTGCATAAAACTCCAGAGCTCCACTGCACATAGACGTAGAAATGCATCGCAAGCTGCACGCCGCAGCGCATTCGCGCGTCCCCCATAACCATGAACTCCAGCGTAGACTTGACCGCTTCGAACCACGCAGACCCTCCAAGTCTCCTTGCAGAAGTCATCGCAGCAACAATAACAATACAAGGCATAACACTTGTCTTCATCCTCCTACGCATATACGAGAACATTTCCTCTCGCCAACTCCGCCTAGAAGATTACTGCTCCTACCTCTCCTACCTCGCCTTCATAGCCTACGCAACACTTACATGCGTCAACGCCTCGCACGGCCTCGCACGGCACACCTGGGACATCCCACTTCCCTCGGCGATTGAAGGCGCGCGCCGCAGGAGCTACGTCTTCATCTGCTACACGGTGTCCGGTGGTTTCGCCAAAGCAACCGTCCTCATGCAGTTGAAGCGCATCTTCACGTCCCCCGGAATTAACGACGCCGTGTATTGGGCCATCACAGCATCTCTGCTCACATGTGCTCTGTCCTACACGACGTTTCTTTTTTTGTACCTCTTTGCCTGCCACCCGCGGGAAAAGATGTGGAACCCGAGTCTGCCGGGGCACTGCATGGACAGCAATCGGCTGAACTTGGGGATGGGGGGACTCAATAGTCTGAGTGATGTAGAGGCTTTCCTGGTGCCGGTGTGGGCGGTGTGGAAGATGAGAATAGAGGCGAGGAAGAAGGTGTCCATCATGGCGGTGTTTGCAGTGGGTGCGGTGTAAGTGTCCTACATGCTTTGCAGACGTGGAACGAATGGGGAACGGGACTAACATGTGAACAGCGCGGTCGCGGTCGGGTGTTTGGGCCTCTATTTCCGCGTTTTGGTTCTGCAGCGCGCGGATAAGACGTGGTTACTCACACAGATGGGCATCATATGCATGGCGGAGCTGGGGGTTGTTATCATCGTGGGATGCTGTCCGTACATCCCGAGGATAATGAGGAAGTACAGGACGTTGCGGCCGCCGCATTTCATCTTTGGACAGAATGAAGAGAAGAGAAGGTCCGATCAGAGCGAACTAGGGAAGTTGTCGCTAAGGTGGGATTGGTCCATAACATGGACAGCCGGGGATGAGGATGGGCAGATGTGGTGGCCAGAACAGTTTGAGCGAGATGGGGTTCCTATAAAGAGGGCGGTCGTCGTTGATGAGCCTATGAGTTAGCATTTCAATGTTCTGATTTCGTGGTTTCGTGTCTTCCGGCAGAGTAAATGTTAACGAAAATTGGAAATCATGTATTTGCGAATCTTCAGGGTACACTATTAGGGCACAGTTTGTATGACCGCAATGTAGAGCGAGTTCCTCGAAAGCGGCCTACCGAACAAATCGATGTAAGCATCAACTCTTGTCGCTGGCGTGTCCTTTCTCAAATTTTCAGAACATTGATCATCAGCAGCCCGGAAGGCAGTCTGGCCGGCTCGTAACGGGTTGGCGTCTACCCGAATATAGCGCTTTCCATTATGTTTGCTCCAGAATTGCTGTTCTATCTCGTTACACGAGAGGATTGGACCGTGGCCCTGAGCTGATCCGCCAGGCCGTTGGACCAACACTCTGTACTCAGCATCAAGAACGTCCTCGAAGAAATGTTCCAGACTGAAGGTATTCGGATGTTCTATGCGATGGACAAGCTTCATCGCCTCTGCAAGCTCTAAAAATAGTTTTGGGAGACAAGAGGAACTCCAAATGTTGCACTTGCGGTCGTTTCGCAAAAGGGAGCGAGAGCTGTGTCGCCAAGCTGAACCCAGTTGATCCATGTCGCATCACACAAGAGGCGTACATCTAGAGCCAGCAACACCTCTTGCACAACCCAGATTTGCGAAAAGTGCGGTTTCAGCAGTAGCGGCGATAGATCCTTGCAAAGCAGTAGTTCCTCATGGCGCGGCATTCAAAAGCCTAGATTGGACAGCATATACATTTACGCTACGTATATACTTGGTGTTTTCCCGCTTGTAGCTTCTGCCTCATCCGCGAGCGCTTGCCTTCCTGCGACCTCGCACTCCCCCATGGGTATCCTTTGAATGGACGTTGCATCTTTTGTAGAAGCCCACCTCGAGCGTATCATCTATGTTTTGCACTGGTCTTCTAGATCCGAATTATTTCCCTCCAACCACTCACTGTGGTACTGTCCACAAAGAGTTAATCTGCTTTCTCCGAACCTGAGTTTGTTAGTCAGTGCACACGCACAAGCAGTGATAAGTGTTACATACCAGCGGTGCCACGAACAACACTCCGACGAACAGCGCCGCAACCGTTAGCAGCATCTGCTTTTTGTTGAAACCATTGCCCAGAACGTCGAAAGTGAAGGACGGCGCGACTCTCGTTCCAAAGATGTCTTTTCCATAAGCGAAAACTAAACTGGTACTCTCCAGGCCGCTTTCGCTGGTAATGACGTTTTTTATGCCGGCAACCTCGTATTCGTGGTTCAAGTGCCACTTGGGATCGAACAGGATCATGGGCGCGTACTTGACGAGACCTTCTGACTGCTCTTGAGCAGTAGCGTCGCGGCCAACGGGACGTCTGGGATCGATCACTCCGCGAGGAATACCTACGATCGAGTTCGAAGAAGGTAGGGTTACGATCAATTCGCGGCTAGTGATGCCTTGCCGCGTCTGTGTGACAGTCATATGAGAAATTTCCTCTGGAATCTGGAAACTCTGTGAGATGACATGGGGCTTGGCAGCCTCACCCGTTGGCAAGACTGTGGAGGAGTTGGCAGAGTCTCCGAGTGGCCCCCTGTCGTCGGGCAGAGGAGACTCGAAGAGCTCAGAAACAACAAGCTGATGGCCACGCGATGCCTTGGAAGCAGAGTCCAAAGTAAGGGAATAGCTGAACCAGTTCTCGGAGAAGGTCGAAGGAATGGATCGAGAGACGTCCACACCATAGTGCGAAGCCGCATGAAGCAACTGTCCAGAGGCGGAATCTACGAGGTAAACCGAAGCGCGACGTCCGGCCTCGGCAACAGCCGTAACAAGGACCAGGTTCGGGTTCAAGTACTTGTAGAGAACTCTGCGGTCTCCCAAGACTTTACCGATAGATGCTACGGGGTCTTTTGCTGGACGGGCAGTGTAACGAACAATCTTCTCTCCAGGAGGGGGCGTGAAAATCCACACAGGTTGCGTAGTAGGTTCGGTGCCTAGAAAACCTTGAAGCTCGCCTTCTGAAAGCTTGTAAGTGACAAGTGTCTCCTGGTCTAAGCTCGGAAGCCACTGGTTGTGCGCTTGTTCTGAAAATACTTGACTACCGGTAGTCGAGTTGATAAACAATGGGCTGGTCAAGCTGGGATCTTTGACTTCAACAAAGCCACGGAACGCTTTTAGTGATGGGCGTGTAATGGCAGCACCTGGTGCGAATTGATGGAGGTCGATACTCCACACGATCTTGCCTTGAGATCCCACATCGAGCGCAGATAAGCGGCCCTTCTCGGTGGCGGAAATGACCAGCTTGTGGAAGCCGAAAGTATCGTGCTGAATTTCTTCGATCGTGCTGCTGTCCGATTGGCCGGTGACGCTGCCCAGGATCCTGTTTGGCAGGTTCTGCAACCAGGCTGGGAAATGTTCGAGATCACGCAGATGCCTCTGCACACGATGGATATATGCGCTGAAGACGTCCTGGTGATGCTCTTCTTCGAGCTGCTGAGCAAGAGACTCTTCTTCCGGAAGCTGCGCCCAGACAGCCGAGATGGTGCCGGATAGAAACTCGGGCCTGTTCCACGCGATTTCGCTGTTTCGAATGAGCGCCCACTGACCGTTGGAAAAGAGTGCCGCAGATCGTATAGCGGATGCAGAGTTGCCTTTGACAACAACTTCAGCTACGCCGTGCACAGGGTAAGCGCCTGTGAGAGATGGAGAACCATTGACTGCCCATTTTCCAAGAACTCCATCAGTCACCGATGCAACGACTGAGACCTCGTCGGAGGTAATCCTCGTGAAGTACACGTTGGCATCTGTTGTGCTAGTCGCAAAGGTGCCCCTGCCTTTGAGCGGCGGGAGTTTGTAGGCCTGAGAAACAGCATTTGTCTTCAAGTCAACGTGGTAGACTTCGGCCGAGTGTCCGGTGGCTGTCTGGTACTCTGCAAGGAAGTGTGGTAGAGAGTTGACCTTTCGCGGGGCATGGAGAATAATCGATTCAATGCTCTCGCTCGTAGGCGTATTGAAGATCGAAACACCTTTGGTCCCTATGATGTTGACCTTCAAGACTTTGTGCGCCTTATCCGTCCAAGCCAGAATAGGTGCCGCAGTGTTCGCTCCAGCAAACAGAATATTCTCCTTGGTATACACCTCGCCTTCGGAGCTCAGCGTGTACGAGTCGAGCTTCTTGCCGGTGATTGGGCTCAGTGATGTAACCCTGATCTTTGAACCCCCTCCGAGAAGGGGCGAGTGCAAAGAGATGTAGTAGATGGTCGTGGGCGAGGATGAGGTCTGGAACGGAATGTCTCCGCTATGAATGTCAGTGCCTGATTCTCTGGTTCGATTCTGCATATCCTACCTCGTGTCGTCGAATGTCCACTTGACACGGCCGGTCTTGCCGTCCAGACGCTTCACGCCGCTGCTGCCGTGGGCGACAAGTACGATGGCATCCTTTGCGTCACTATTCGATATGCCGTCCTCCTGTTCTAAGATCTCCAGGTCCTCCGCAATTGCGCCATCGATGCTGTGTTCCCAGACAATCCTTCCGTCCGAAGCACTCCATGCAGCTATGCGGTTGCCCACTGCGCTGATGACCATGTCTTGATCTTCGCCGGCCCGGAGGTGGCCGTTCCCACTTATACCCCGATCTGAGCGCCACACCAATGCACCGTCCTTTGGGTTTATTGCGCCGATGGTTCCATTCTCGGAGACGGTGTACAGAAGGGACGCTTTGCTGGCAGCGTAAGGTTTGTGGAAGAAGGTGGCCTCAGATTTCGGGTAGCCCAGGAGGGCATAATGGAAGTCTATATGGTATGCATCGTCCTGGAAAATGGCAGCGGCCGGGGCTAGACACACTGCAAAGGCGAGCGCGGCATTAACACGCATCGTGGTGGGCTGCTGTTGATGATGCCGGCCGGGTGCTCCTACCATACAGGCGCCTGCGGACGCGGGGTCGGTCTTACCTTAATCCGCACGTTTTTGCCTGATTGGTACGGTCTGCCCTCGCGCAAACGTTAACGCCGCCGATGCACGCTTCTTTCAACTCACAGCTGTGATCCTCGTTATTCTATACCTCCATGAGAAGCATATCGCATTCCCTCCCAAAACTTCACCAGCTTGCAAGCCTGGAGCCGACCTTGGTCATCGCCAGAGAAGCGTCGACTGTCCGGGTCATGGACCCGCACGTGATCAGCCTGCATGGATTGCTGCGTTGCTGACATCATCTCTTCATGCCCTTCGGAAGATATGCACGACAATGCCATGTTCATCGCCTGACGGCCGTAGTGCCCACATCAGCGAAAGACCCACTGAGTCACGGAGCGACACATGCGGCCCATCGCCACGGGGAATGTCTGCCGCTTCCGCCCAGCTATCCTAACCGTCTACAACTGCAAGCGTGGTCCGATCTAGTCGTCTACGCATTGGCGCGACGCGCAGAGTTACTTCTGACGTGTAGCTCATCGCGGTGAGAGGCTCTCATGCTGCTCCACAACGCAGAGGGTGGCCAAATTGACGCTGCGCTCGTTGCTCAGGTTTGACGATCTTGGTTCGGGTTAGCAAGCTGCATTGGATTCCCAGATCAGCCCGACCGCTAGAGTCGGCGCTATCATGGCGGCCGGGCGGAGATGAGAGACCTCATCGCCTGCTACTCCGCGACGGTATCATAACAGAGCCAGTCAACTGCCGACAGCGTGCGCGGGACTGACCTTGCCGGCGAATCTCACCGCTGTGCGACGTCACAGCTTTCCTGACCCGGAGGCAACTGTTCGTTTGCGCTTTGGTGCAGGCTGCGTCTGTGCAGCTCGGAGCAAGCTCCATAACCAAGTGGCCGAACGGGATCCTCGCGCCCTTCATTTGCGTAGCAACAGCAAACGTCGGCCGCATGGGCGCGCACACCCAATCTGTAACGGCAATATCAACGACGGCTCTGACAACAGCGAGATAAAGCCACAGACGGCTCGAAGAGGCATGGGGTCTCCCGACGCGCCGGTTAGGGAACCCTACGACACAGAGCCGGGCCCAAAGACGTGGACGGGGGTAGCGCCGTCTTGCAAGGCGGGCGTGGCCTGCCAAAATCACAAGGCAAGCCCTCCGCCAATGCGTCGACTCGTTGATCCAGCATGCCCATTCGTCAGGTGTCGCGCGCGAAATCCAGCAGCGCGCATTGTAGCCCTGCGCAGTGTGGTACACGGACACCGGGGTGGACTGGACGTGTCAAGCGTTCGATTCGCGCCCGATTTGACGCGATGCCTTCGCCTGTGCCCAAGCACCAGCCCGTACTGACTTATGTCAGGCCAGCGACTAACATTTAACCAAGTCCTCCGCCCTAACTTTGCCCGTGAAGCCTTGACGCACTCCTTCCCAGACATCCAGACATCCCGCACCGTTGCCGACAGAAACCCAGATTCTCCTGCTTGTCCTTGGCCATCCTAATCGATAAGCCTTACAGAAAAAAGTCTTTCCACCCGGTCGCGAGGAACAAGTTTGGCGTTTGCCAGCAACACCACTCTACTGCAGGCCCAGGATCTTCATTGCCGATTTGTTCGCTGTCCAAACCTCTGGCCGTACTAGTTCCGTCACTCGTTGCAGCCTGAGGTCGCGATTTCTCGACCAAGCCACATCCTATAGATACAGCATAGTACCAAAGTTTTGGGTCATTCGATTGTGACTTTCGCATTGTGAGCGCACTCTCTTTCGCTCGGTCGAGAAACGGTGGTTTTCGGGACGGTCTGCGACGCTTGCTGCACGGAAGCTAAATTGATACCAACGGGGTGGCATCGACACTATCAGCATGAGCCAGCGGGAATACCACATAGTAGTTTTGGGGGCAAGTTTATCCAAACATTGGCCGAGAATTATTACTGACGAACGCAGTCCGGCGGTGTGGGCAAAAGTTGTCTGACTGGTATGCGTCTAGCCATGATTTTCCGACTTCCCTACTAACGTTGCAAAGCACAATTCGTACAGAATGTTTGGATTGAAAGCTATGATCCTACCATCGAGGACTCGTATCGGAAAGCGATCGAAGTCGATGTTTGTTGCACAGCCCTGAATTCGATTCATTTGTCTAACCTATCTTTCAGGGTCGCCATGTCATTTTAGAAATCCTGGACACTGCTGGAACAGAACAATTCACTGCGATGAGAGAGCTGTACATGAAAACCGGACAGGGATTTCTCCTGGTATTTTCTATTACCAGCATGTCTTCGCTATACGAGCTTCAAGAGCTACGTGAGCAGATCCGGCGCATCAAAGAAGATGACAATGTCCCTATGGTCTTGGTGGGCAACAAATCTGATCTCGAAGACGATCGGGCGGTCCCAAGAGCAAGGGCTTTCAAGCTTTCACAAGAATGGGGTGGAGTGCCTTACTACGAAGCCAGCGCTCGCCGACGCGCGAACGTGGACGAGGTGTTCGTAGATCTTTGTCGACAAATCATACACAAGGATCGCGACCAGAGGGAGAGGGAACGGGAAACGCGAAGGCCCCAACGACAGCGCCCAGGCGACCGAAGAAACAGACGAAATCACAGACCGAGATGCACGATCCTTTGACGACCACGAGACGAACGCATTGTTTTCTTAGTAAGATTCCCCGGGCATTGGACCTACCTTTAGAAGAAGTTTTAGATTTCGGTTCGCCGCACAAATGTATTTGGAACCTTGTTCAACCGCCGCCCGTTTTACCCTGTTGATGCAAAACTCAAGTCGGTCGGCTGCAGGTATGGCGTTTTCTTTTTGCAAGAAGCCGTGCGCTGTCATATGCCACGCTGCCGTAAACGGGAGATATCCCGCAAGTGTTTGTGCAAGCAGCCGTTGTTCAAGCAGGGTTCAGGACCAATGGTACAACAGCGCGTCGAATTGGAGATGACACTCGTCCTCGATGCAGTCCACCGTCACATCTGCGAGTGCCATTCGACAAGTCAGATGATGCATCCGAGGTCTGCAAAGCGATGGCCAGTCAACATGCTGCGTCGACAATTGGAGGAGAAATCCAATCCCTTCTATCGATGCATCTACCTGCATATTTTTGGCGAAACGTTCGCTGCCGCCGCGAGTGCAAATTCGCAATCAAGTCCACGTCGGTTCGGTCATAGATAGCCGTTTATGCTGTAAACGGAACGATGTGAAACACTTCACCGCTGAAGCTCGTCTGGCTTCGTGCTATCACTATCACATCCGACCCACGTAGGAAGCTGGGCAAGGTGCGATTCGCGGCCTGTGCTGTGGACTGGGCCGCTTCGTCATGGAGAAACAGCTACCAGTATCTCTGAGGGTCAAACAGCTTGCATCGTGTCTGCGATATAGCGCACAAGTACGTCCTGCCCGTCTTGCATCTCGCGAGTCCGGGCTGGGACACGGTGTAGATGATGCAACTTCATTGGTTAGCGTCATCCGCACGCAAACGTCGCCAGAGCAACGCATGGTTGATGCCGCCCTGGATTGCTCAAGAGAGTTGCGTGGCTCATGTACCCGACTAGCCTCTCTGTCACATCCCAAAAAAGGTGTCGCAGCTGCACGAGTGGGCTCATGTGTGCAGAGGACAACGTACGCTAGCCGTGCCGTCACCGACTAGGTAGGGGAGACATGTGGCGCGTCTCCGTTCGAGAAGTCTACTCTGAGAAGAGCGAGACACTTTGCAAAGTATGCAATGCGACGTCCGCAATCGTTCCCAATCGAAAGTGAGAGGGCGGATCGGACTCCCGAATGTTTCGGTCCCTGGTCCGCCGGTCGTGTCAGCCAGGTCTAGCGATCTGAATCGCCGACCACCGTGCACATGGGTAGGTAGGTATATGTATCACTGGCGTTGCGATACCAGCCTTGCTCTGAAGTCACAAGATTGACCGACCTGGTATCCGGATCTCTTGTTCGCATAGGTAGACCAACCATGTGCGTCCCAGCACGGCGAATCGAAATCCGCCAAATAGATAGGTAGAAATGACAGACAGAGTGCGGCATGGCCGCGCGGGACGAGCCGACCGTGTGGGAGCGTAAGGCATGTCAGCGCCGTAGCGTCCGCCATCAGACTTCAAAATAGGTACTCGGTGTAGTCTACAGGTATCTAGGTATCCGTGGACTACGCATTCAGGGAAGCTTTCCGCACGGGAGTGCATGCGGAAAAAAAAAGACCCCACAGGCTGCATTCGCTTTCACAATGCCCATTGTCCGTAGGTACAGGTCTTCTAGGTAGACGCCGAGAGAGAGTTATATGTCTCGTTTTCGTGTGTTCTGTGACCATGATTTCGCTGCGGTTCGGAATGTAGGGAGAATGGAGCTGGGGATGATGGTCAAGATGAGAATGAAAAACTTGGTGCACAAGCACTGGCAAGGTGGATGTCATTGCTGAATGGAGCCGGGGAAGATGGTCAAGATGAGAATGAAACTTGGTGCACGATGTGGACTATCTTTGGCGTCCTTGTGTGAGGCAGTCTTCATATGACTCGTCTGGACCTGCCAGTAATCTGCGGTGTAAGAACAAGGGAAGCACTGGCAACGTGGATGTCATTGCTCAGTTTGTGCGGCTGAGCACCTACCTGTAGGGCTGAGCATGAAGCCCAACACCGGACCCGCTGCTGAATGCTTCCCAGTGCGCAGTGTCAAGAGCACAGAGCTTGAACTGGCTCCCACGGCACCTGATGATGACCCATGTACATGTGGAAGAAGCATCGCGATCCGCCAAGGTACCAAGGGGTACCAAGGTACCTAGACTACCTACTCAGCCTCGTGTGCATCACCGGTTTCGAGCGTCGGGCGTGGCAGCAAACGCAGGCGCAGGCCACGGTGCATGGGAGCCATTGACGCAGGGCAGGAGCCAGCGCGATAAGGCAGGAGCACAGGAGAGCGGGGAAGGAAAGGGTGGCGCAGACGCGCCTGGGTGTCATTGTTCAGCTTTGCAGCTTGCTCACCACCACCGCAGGCTAATTTCTCTCTGCTACAAGATCCCCCATCCGCCGGCACCTTCTACCTGCAACAAAAACAACGCTACCAGCGCTTGCTACAGCTTCACACTCTCGATCCCAGCAGCCAGGAGCCAGGAGCCTCAGTCATGGGTGTAAGTGGGCGCGCAACGGCGATAGCTACCCCTCCCTTGCCCCTCTTCGCACCCGTCAACGTCATCTGCCTCTGGTGCTAACATACATTGCGCAACAGCTCGCCAGCAAACTCGCCGCAGCAAACCAAGGAGGCGCTCCCGCTCCCGGTGGTGGATACCCGCCTCCAGGCCAAGGACAAGGTGCACCCGGAGCCTATGTGAGTCCTGCTGTCTGTTTGCACGAGAGCCGTGTTAACCGTTAGTCGTCTCAGCCTGGGCAGCAACAGTACCAAGCCTACCCCGGTCCCCCACCACAGGTAAGCGCTTTTTCTTTGCGTCGCATGCCTCCTCAACACCATCAGCATCGTCATCAATCATCCTCCGCCACCTTTGCACCACCTGGTTCTGCATCACCTCCTTTGCAACGTGGTCGCTTGCCGCCCTTGCCCGTCGTTTGGACCCCCGTCGGATCCTGCCAACTGCGACCCTCTTCACCAGCCACACAACCTCAACTGCTTTGCACCCGCCATGGCATACTACGGCGGGCAGCAGCCGCACAATTACCCCAACAATAACCGACATCAGTCTCCAGCCCAGCCAGGACAGCCGTCCATTCCGCCGCCCTATCCTTCAGCTTCCGCCCAACCGCAGCCGTCCTACTCTCCTGCATCGGCCCAACCACCCTACGCTTCGTCCTCGCCCTATCAAACACAGTCTGGATACAACCGACCGCCGCCGCCGCCTCCTCCGGGTCAGCCGCAGCCGCCGTACCCAGGCCAGCAGAACCAACAGTATCCACAACAGCCTTACGGACAGCAGGACCGGCAACAACCACAACCATATGGTCAGCAACAACAACAACCCTACGGCCAACAACAACCCTACGGCCAACAACAACCCTACGGTCAACAGCAACCCTACGGCCAACAACAACCTACTTACGGTCAACAGCATCAACAATCGCAACCCTACGGACAAAATCGATATGGCCAGCAACCACCTTCCGGAAATCCTCATGTCCGTAACCTCCCACACGTCTTGTATCTTCGACAGCATCTGCACAACTGTCCGGTGGGGTGTTGATGCTTGATACAGGGCTTGTGTTTTATATCAGTTGTCATGAGATTACGCTGACGATTTTTGGTAGGGCCAACCCGGTCAAGGTCCCCCGAGCCAGTACGGAGCTCCACCTCCAGGCGGTCAGTACGGAGCTCCACCTCCAGGCGGTCAGTACGGAGCTCCACCTCCAGGCGGCCAGTACGGAGCTCCACCTCCAGGCGGCCAGTACGGCGGCCCCCCACAGCAGCAGGTGAGCGTCTTGCGTTAAGACACGGTGTCGTTTGGCTAACATGGCCATTACAGGGACCGCCTGGCGACCCCGCTGCATACAGACAGCTGCTGCAGGCATGCATCCAGGAGAAGAACCTAGGATCCTTCTACCCGCCAGGCTCGCAAATTATTGAGCAGATCGCGCAGAAAGCGCCCCAACTCATTAGCCAGGTCATCTCACGATGGAAGCTTCCGAAGGAGATCGCCAATGATGTGGTCAAGCTTGCTCTATACGACATCTGGCTGTACATCGGTACGAGGACACCAACTCGAGTGCGCAGAGAAATGCTTACTCAAATGCTTACTCTGCCCTAGACGACTCCGGCTCCATGCAGTTCGAAGAGGGTGGCGAGCGGATCAAGGATTTGCGCCTTATTCTGGAGCGGGTCGCTTTCGCCGCGACGCTCTTCGATGCCGATGGTATCAACGTCCGATTCATGAACACCAACCTGCCCGACAACCTCGCAAACAACATAGCCCAGGAAGCCCAAATCGAAACCCTTATGCACGGTGTCCAGTTCAAGGGTCTTACTCCCATGGGAACCAGCTTGAAGAGGAAAGTCATCGATCCGCTCATCCAGCAGGCCCGTTCGGGCCAACTCAAGAAACCTGTGCTGGTCATTACTGTCACCGATGGACAGCCCGCCGGCGAGCCGCAGAATACCGTCTTGGACACCATCAATGAGGCTGTTCGATCGTTGCCTCCTGGTGGTATTGCCTTTCAGTTTGCTCAGGTCGGAAACGATCAAGCTGCCCGCGCGTTCCTCGGAAAGTTGGATGAGGACCCGCAGCTTGACAGGTTCATTGACTGCACGTCGAGTAAGTATTCTGCAGTCGTGTTGCACATTAGAGTGCTTACATCATGCAGACTTTGAGAACGAGCAAGAGGAAATGGCGCGCGCTAACCCTCCTGTTGATCTGACACCCGATCAGTGGATCTTGAAGTTGATGCTCGGCGCCATCGATTCCAGCTATGACACGCAAGACCAGAAGAGCAACCAACCTCCTGGTGGTGGTTACGGAGGTCCTCAGCAAGGCTATGGCGGTCCCCCTCAACAGGGTTATGGTCAGCCTCCTCAACAAGGTTATGGACAGCCGCCCCAGCAAGGTGGTTACCCACCGCAGGGCCAGCAATACGGAGGCCCACCTCAGCAAGGTTATGGACAGCCGCCGCAGGGCTATCCTCCTCAAGGGCAGGGCCATTACGGCGCACCCCCGCCAGGAGGGCATCCGCCACAAAGTGGTCCTGGTGGCTACTCTGGCCAGCAGCCTCAGTACGGTGCACCTCCCCCAGGTGGCCGGTACTAGAGAGTAAATTCTTAATAAAGTAATGACATGGTGCATTGGTTCTTGGATTCTGGGTTTCATGGAGCGACCGGACGTGCTTTGGGCCACTTCTTGTGCGAATCATCAGGAGTTTCACCAATTAATGTCTACATAGCTACACGTAGTGGTTGCAATCACAATGCATCATGATCAATCGATTGCATTTTTGTTATCTTGTGAATCAGACGCTCAGTGCAGGCATGTTGCTTTGTCCCCTCCCAAATGGCGAATCGGTCTCCAACAATGCTCCGTCTGCTCCCTCTTGTTGAAGTGGCAAAGTCTCGCACAGTTTCGTGCATAGGAAGGCTTGAGAAATCGTAAGAAGTGTGAAGTCAGATGTAAGCGCGATCCACTTCGGAGGTTAGTCCCTTTTTGGACGTTAAAAAAGAGTGCTTTCCCGGTTTTGGCTAAGCGCAAAGAGCTTGGGGGTCACACCTCTGACCTTGCACTACGACTCTTCATCTCGAATACTCGCACCCAAGAGGAACTCACATGGGCTTCATACTAACTTGCAATGGGCCATACGCTTCGCCGGTCATGCGCCGCATGTGCCAAGTCGAAGCTCGGCTGCGATCTACGGTTGCCACGGTGTTCGCGATGCGAAAAGCGCAATGCCAGATGCGTGTACGCAAATGAGCCCTTGACAGGGCTGAAGCCCGTCTCAAAGTGGCACCATGATACGACGGCGCCTTCGCCTGAACGCTCCATATCAACGTTGACTCAATACCGACCTGGATCGTTAGATATGGACCCATTTGATTCATATCCGCAGACCCGACTACCTCGAGAACACGTTCAACGACTCATCCATGGGTGTACGTGAATTACCAATCACGGGACATCCCAAAACTTGGCTAACAATTTAGTCCTACACAAAATCGCTTTTCAGTACTACCCCCTAGATCTTAGCGCAACTTCGAACCCTTTTTTAGTATCATGGTGGTGAGTTGACCGAACTTGTACAATGGTCATTGGGCCACGCTTCACCATTTGCTTACTAGATAGGCCACTTGCGCTAGGGGATCCCGCATTATTCCACGTCTCCCTCCAGACAGCATGTCTTGATGAGGAATTGTGGGCCCAGAAGGGCTTCCAGACATCGGAATTATTGATGGCTGATTCGGTTGCGCTGCTTCGGCGGAAAGTCGAAGACACGTCGCTGGCCATACAAGATGGTACTATGAACTCCGTGATAACCCTCGCCGCAATAGAAGTGAGACAAGCGTCTTGAATCCTGAGCAGATTAACATGTATGCTGATTCAATGCGTTAGTTTGGCAAGGGTAATCTTAGAATCGGGGAGATGCACGTTGACGGTGTCAAGAGACTCGTCAATCTTAGGGGCGGCATCAACGCTGTGAGGCAAACAAGCCCACTCACAGCGAGGATGGTGAGCTGGTAAGGAGCCCTCACGGACTGTCGATTTCTGACTGATCTCGAACAGGGTCTCAATGCTTATCACGCGGCAGCCGCAGTTTGAGACACAAGATGACTTCGGCACAGGAAGCGGCATTCCACCAATTCCAGAGTGGCAGTTGGATCCTGCAGCCCAAACTGGAGATGCATGGTACATCGGCGAAGATTATTGTGATAAAGTCACGAAAAAGGTCTTCATGCAGCTGAACCAAGTCTTTCGACAAGCAAACCGCACATCACTGCAGCCTACTCGTCTACACGACTTGGCTAGCTTCGTTATCCATCGACTTCTCGCAGCCACTACAGATGCACTAGGGCCTCCACCAGCGCCGTATTCCGAGTGCATTCGCTATGCGCTAGTATCGTACATGTTCATTCTTCAAGGGCCAACATACTACTCTCACGCCGTTATACTGCGAGATGTAGTCACTCGATATATCGCTGGTCTCGAGCAAGTCGAGTCAGAATTCCGTGTCTACGATGAGATAGACTTGTGGTTGCACGCAGTTGGGCTCGTTGCCTCATCAGGAACCGCCGAATACTCATGGTTTGCCAGGCGAACTGCACTAATAGCCACGTCCATGGCGTTAATCGGGTGGGAAGATGTAATTGCGCGGCTTAGGAATGTACTCTGGCTGAACATCCCGAATGGCGAAGCTATGTTCCGGCCTCATTGGGATGAGGCCTTTAGGATGACGGAGTGGACTGAGATGGATATGGCGGAATAATACACGCAGTAAAGGTCGTATGTCAGTTCTCAAGTCGGTCTCTTTTGAAACGCATTACTAATTTATCGAAGCTCAAAACGCGATCGGTCAAGAATCCACACAACCCCTCAATACCAATGACGACCGGACCGCATTCCTCGACATCGATCATCTTGGTTCGGTGACATTCATCTTGTCCCCCCCTAAATCTGTGGAACAGACAGCTGCCGGGCGCTCATTGCAAACATGCCACGCATTTTTCTACGGCCACTTTTAGTCACGAGACGAGGGCCCATAGGCAACAAGTCAATTGTGATCTATGCTCTTCGGCTCAAATTATGGCTCCAGAAGCTCAGCATGGCCTGCTCGTCGATCGTTTCTCACGGTCGGTGCCAGCTGTACGGTCAAATACAATGTGATGAAAAGGGCTTTATCAACATCCAAAACCTTGGTCGACTTTGCACTTCAAGACAACCTGGTGCTGATCACAATGATGTGTTGATATTCTGCATGAGATTTCTCCTTGCAGAAAGCACAGAACGCACGACCACAAGATGGACACATACATGACAAGAAGTGCCATTGAACTTGAGGACGGCTAGATCGACTGCAAGTCTTTCGAGCCATGCCTGTAAAGCGGTTTAGCTTACTGGCTACGGCCACCCTTGCCCGAGCGGCACCCCACGCTCCGGACGCGATTACCACTTGCCGGTATGCCGACGGTGTGAAATACGGCAACCGCTTCTGCTGATATAGCTGCAGCCGCCGCTACAGCATTGACGGAGTCTCCGACATCCGACGTAGGGGGCAAGGCTTTTGATCGCATCCTGCAGATTTACTATGAGACGACTTCCTACGAAAACGCGGCTGTCGATCGTATGTGTCCCATCAGTTCTACTGTTCAAAGTTTTGACGATATATCCTAGCCAATTGCCGTGCACTGATCAATCAGGGCATACTTCTGTCCAAAAAAGAGTATGGTGTCGGAACTCCAACCCAACCCAATTACATTGCCCCTGCTAGTGGTGATACTTTCGGCTTGAACAGCGACAGCTCCATTCTCGTCGATCAGAATGTTTCTACCATTATCGATCTTCTTGAAGATAAAGATATCAGCTAGAGCAACTACAATGAGGGTCTTCCTTATTTCGGGTTCCAGGGTTTCCGTTATGAGAACCCCATCGAGGGCAACTACGAGCGCAAACACAATCTTCTTGCTCGCTTCGAATCCATCAGGCTTGACCCCCATCGCGCCTCACGCGTCAAGAACTTGACATTGTACGTTGTACACAATCCTTCCTTTTGACCTTTTGCTTGACGCGTATTGATTCCAGGTTCTACGAGGATCTTAAGAGCAAAGTTTTTCCCCAATGGGACTTTCTGAAGCCCAATCTCAGCAATGACGGTCACGACATTGACATCTCTGTCTCGTGCGCCTGGGCACGTGGCTTTATTGAACCTCTGTTAAGAGATCCTTACTTCAACAATAATGCCCTCATCTACCTTACTTGGCAAGCCAACGGTCAGGATCCATCCGCTCGCAACCACGTGGCCGGAATTTTACTTGGCGATGCTGTTCCTCCCGAGTATGTTGGCACTGTTGACGACAGCTACTACAACCACTATTCCGAGCTCTCTACGGGTGGAAGCTAACTGGGACCTGCACCATCTCGGTCGATGGGATGTCGGCGCCAACGTTTGAAAGGTTGTTGGGGAGCAAACAGGCGACAAGAACAGGTATTGGAATGAACGAATCGCTCGCGGCAGCTTCGAAAGTTATTACTGGAACCAATCGTACGGGGGTGTCTTCAGCAGCGCGCCCGACACTATGCATATTTATGTTGCCCCGAACATCAACTTGGTGCGCAATGAACGGACGATCTTGCCGAAGATCAAGCAGCTGTGGGGCCGCAGCCCACCCGAGTGGGATTGGGGCATTCATCTGCATGACGATCGATGGCCTGAAAACGACGGTAGGCCACCAGCCGTCGGTCATGGTTGGAGGTGCGGTCTTCCTTGGGATCACACGGGGTGGGATGATAAAGGTTCGGATGACAGGGACTGGGACGGCGATGACTCCGAGCACGGCAGCTGGGACGATGGCGATTGGGGTGACGACAATTGGGATGATCGCCGTCATCACCACTGGCATCACCGTCATCGCGGAGGGCGTCTTCCGGACTATTACAGGGATATTATAGAACTACCAGACGACTTTCACCCACCGCCAGGCTTCCAGGTGCCTGTACCGTTTTCTCCCGCGATGCCCATCACTACGCCTATCACCGCCTATCCGTTGGCTGCAACGCCCACTCATGAGATTAACATCTCTTGAATGAGGGGCAACGAAAAATGAGGTACGAAGGCGTGATAGCAGGATCAGGCTCAGCTTCTCTTAGATGAAGTAATCAGTTCATCATATTTCATTGATTTTGATCTACTATTTTGATCTACTATTTTGATCTACTATTTTGATCTACTATTTTGATCTACTATTTTGATCTACTATTTTGATCTACTATTTTGATCTACTATTTTGATCTACTATTTTATTTTGATCTACTATCATAATCTACTGCCTCTTGAGCCATATCAGCTTGCTTTGATAATCCGCCCTGTCCCACTGTATATTGATGCCACCATTCATGTACGTCGCACCGGTGTACGTGCCATTATCAAGATCGTTAGCATACCTCGCCTTAGGCTCCAAACCCTGCAGCTTGACGGCCGGCGCAGCAGGCTTCACAGCGTACTTCTGCTGGAAAGCAAACACCACGCTCTCGCTGCCGTCTTCGGAGACGAACTGCGTCGCTGGCCAGGGACTGTTGTCGGGCAACGCGAGACGGTAGAAATCGCCGGAGATGACGATCGGATTGACCTTCTTCGCTTCGGCCATGATCGACGGTATCGCGGCGGCTTCGTGCTCGGTGAGCTCTTCTGGGTTGAGCTCGAGGCCGAACGAGCCGCACTGCATCGCTACGTGGCCGCGGAACTCGATGGAGATGTTGCGCTGGTTGAAGCCGTTGGGTGCCTTTGAGATGTGGCAGCCCATCGCGGAAGGGGGGTAGACCAGGGATGTGCCGAGCTGGATCGTGAGTCTGTCGGAGGCGTCTGTGTCTATGATCTCGTTAGCAGTAGGCCTGGTTTTGAGAAGATTGGAAATAGAGGAGGGTACGGGACTGCTTACTGTCTGAGGTCCAGTGCTGTGGCCAGTAATGGAGAAGCCCGGCATCGAAACGTCCGCCTCCAGAGGCGCAACCTTCCCAGAGGACATCCGGGTAGCGCGTGGTCAGGTTGTCGATGACGCGGTAGAGACCGAGAATGTAGTTGTATGAGTCGGAAGGATGGGACAGTTCGTGCATGGCGCGGTTGTTGTCCCACTTCACGTACTGGATGTTGGCTGAATCTAGGATGCCCGAGACAGTGTTGATGATGAAGTCTTGCACCTCAGGGAGACCCACGTTGAGGACCATTTGGTTTCTCGTGAGCGTTCTCGCATGTTTGCCTGCGTGCAGAACCCAGTCGGGGTGCTCGTTGTAGAGCGTCGAGTTCAGGTTGACCATCTCTGGCTCGACCCAGATACCAAACTGCAGGGGCTGCGAAGAGTTCATAACAGTGAGGTTGTTGACTTGTGCCACGTAAGGGCCCAGACCGTCGGGGAAGTACTGAGGATTCGGCGTCCAGTCTCCCAGACCAAGTGAGTCGTTTTGGCGTGGGTATTCGACACCGAACCAACCATCATCGTTGACGAAGAGTTCGACACCAAGCTTCTCTGCTTCGCCTGCCAGTCTGACTAGGGATGTCTCGTTGATATTGAAGCCAAGACCTTCCCAAGAGTTCAACAGGATAGGCCGTGTCTTAGGAGTTTGCTTCCCACGCGAAAGGTGGTTCCTGTACAGGTCGTGGAAAGACCGGGACATTCCATTCACACCCTCCATAGAATATACAGATACCGCCTCGGGAGACTGGAGGGACTCTCCAGGCTTGACTTGGATACTTGTATGGAGAGAGTTGAGCCCAAAGAGAACGCGAACGAAGCCATTGGAGAACCTCTCGGCTGTCGCCTCGAAGCTGCCTGTCCAAACCAAATTAAAGCCCCAAGCCTCACCAGAAGTTTCGGTGGTGCTAGGCGATACAAGCGCGAAGAAGGGGTTGTGGAGATGAGAGCCAAATCCCTCAGTGCTTCGGAAAGTAGTCTCCCCGTAATCGATCTTCCTCTTAACCCTGTTGAATTCGTGCGACCAGTCACCCTGCACTTCGATCATGTCCAGGTCGAGATTGGGGAAGTCGGTGCTGAAACTTGCTGCTCTTTCGATTGAGATGTTCCCAGTTCCATTGTTGGTGACGCTGAAGCTCCTCGCGATGGCATTGTACTTGGGGAATATGGAGTAAGAGAGCACAGCCGAGACATCTGACACGTTGTCATACAGATGCACCTGAAGTGTCGAAACATCGCTGTCGTTTCCGTAAGTGGCAGGCAACCCTGGTAGTTCAGGTTTACCCTGGACAAGCTGATGGGACTTGTAAAGCAAAGCAGTCACAGTGTCTCCATCAGGGTGCTCAATGTGGATTGCAGGCAGTCGTGGATCACTCCGACCGACATCAGGGAATTCTCTCCGTAGCGTGGCCAAATTGTCGTGCCAGCCCCACGGTAGCACAAAAGCTGGTGGGGTGAAGTCGTCGACCGGCGCCCCATAGTGATCCGAGATGAGTTCGCCTGATTCAGTGTCGACGTGGAAAAGGTACGACACGTTGTCACCAGCTATATCATGTCAATTCAAAGCGCAAGTACACGAGTGGTGCAATCACCTAAAGTGAAATTGGTGCCATCAACGGATATAGCTGGATTTCGTTAGTGGTGAGGGCCAGTATACAAGCGGTACCCAGCCTACCATCTTGACCAACGGAGACCGTGGCAAGCAGAGCCGACAGTACAATTGCACGAAAGACACCCATGAGCGCAATGACCGAGGAACAATGCTTCGTGACCAACGACCCCATGCCGTACCTTTATATCGTGGAAAATTTCTCTTCGGGCTGTCTCCCCTGAAAAGACCGATCGTGAGGGGTACAAAACTCAAACTCCTATCTGTGGGGTAATGTGCACAACGTTGGACAGCAAAGGCCGCGCTCGTTGACGATGTTCAACGGGAGAATTGTCGCCGAAAATTCCTCCTTCCTCATATGGTTAGAGTACTTCTACATCGAGAACCGACAGCTGCAGCGAATGACGCACAACTTTCGACTAGGTAGAGTAAGGATCAGAGGTGCGAGCGGCTATGGGATGCGGTTCCGAACTTTTACCAAAATAAATAGAACCCCCATTACAGGACCTGATACGGGTTCCTGGATACCTTTTTCTTTATCAATTAGCTCATATTCATCAAGTTGTCCCAATTTTCTTTTGGAAATATAGATATAACTGAGTTCTACAGAAAAAGGGTTGTTCTTGAAGGAGTTTCTTTGAACCAGGTAGAAGATTTCTTTATTTATCGTTACGCTGTAAAAATCTTAATCAACCTAGATACATATACAACGGTCAACACGAGACAGGAAAGAAAGAGGAAGAAAATCTCATCAAGCAACCTCGATTGTTTGCAATGCGTGCTGGTGTCGCAGCGGTAATTGCCGGGCCGGAACAGGAACAGGAACCTCATTCAAACCCGCAGGTTCAACTTAGTCTTTATAACCGTTGACTCTCAGCCTTAGCTTCCTGCTCTCAGCATACACTACTCTCCTCATGCGGTTCGTACTGCCTAGTGGTTGATGCACCTTCAGTCCGTGCCAGCTGTTCACCGTGATCCGGTCATCCCACCAGACTCGGAACTCGGGCAACCAGCTATCCTGCGCCGGAAATTCCAAGGTCGCAACCTGCTCGAAGGGATACTTTTTTGGCGTCCCACTCGATGCCAATGTCGTCGACTGGCTGCTCGCGTGGATCTTGGAGAAGTTGGGCGCAAAACGAATAGGTGACTTTGTCCTCCATGTGGAAGCTTCGTAGCTCTTGCGAAATGATGTTGATGGGATCGCACTCTTTAATTTCAGTGTCTTCGAGCTTCTTCTGCTCCTCACCGAGGGGGAAAACACCGAACTTGGCTACGTAATCGCCGAAGCGGTACGCGGATTGACTATACTCTGGCATTGCGACCACTATCCGGGTTAGCGACCAACCGAGAACATCAAGAAAGAATCATCCACTCACTGTGTTGCTTTGGAAGCTGACTCCCGAGCGTCGCTACGTCAGCATCCACACGTTTCGACTGCTCGTCTGCAAAAGTACCCAAGTCGTTCCAGTTCCGCTCCAGCGAGTCGGCGATATCGTACGTGGTTTCTGGGTCACGAAGCTCCAAGACTGGATAGTTGTTGAACGTCCAGTCCTGCGTCTTCTTATCCTCTCCCCATAACTTCTAGCCCTCCACACCGAAGATCTTCATCCCAATGCCTCTCGGAGCAGGTATATTGTCGGGTACAAGCTTCGGCGTAAGGGAGGAATACCGCATGATCACGTCGTAGGCGCCAGGCTTACTGAACATGCCCTGAGCAAGATGAGGAGGCAAGTTGTCGTGTACGATGACTGTGAACGAAACGAATGTCAGCGACTGAAATAGTTATCTCCCATTGATCTCGGATCCTCACTACCTGCAGTTAGTACATTTTCCACGAACGTGCAGTACCAAGCTGAAAAAACCATTTGCCCATCACGCAACCTTGGGTCTTCAGATGGGTGCCTCTTAAGCAATGCATATGCTCATTGAAGTTCATCATCTGGAAACGATTGAATTGATTAGAAACGGCCTGGATCTTCTCCTGTTCCCCTGGCTGTATCTTCTCGACGCCATCTGCATTCCAACGGATGTATCTTCCCGGCGCAGGTTTATCCTGGCCTCCAGCTTTTACAGTACCGCTCGCCACTTTCCCATTGTGGATGTTCTCGATCCGATGGTGGCTTGCCGGACAAGTTAGGACTTTTGTTCCGTTCATTGTGGATGTTGACTGCGGGTGGTTGAAGATGAACCTGCTATCAGGAAAGTTGAGAAAGTGCATGCTGCTCCCTTCCACGCTCGCACTTGTATATAAGTACTCGCTGTAGGAAACCCGCAGAAGCTAGCTTCCGTCTCACCGAAGGTTTGCTCTCTGCCATACGGATGTTGCCTCCGTCGAGTAACCATGCGGGGTAGATTGTACACAAATTTCAGTTTCTAGACATGGACCCTGAAGCTAGAGTAGCTCCCGCGGCTTCACCAACACAATCGGATCATATCATTGGTAGTCTCTAATCGGTGCGCATCGATTGGTCTGGCGCTTCGGGTATGATACTTGGCCTCCCTGGACTTCTAAAAACTCTGAAGGTGACACCTGGATTTTCCATTCAACATCTTGCCTTCCTCGAAATAAATTCTGTCAAGTTATGTAAGTATGTCCATCATATTCTCCGATGCGCCTCTTATTAACTCGTTCACATTCCCGTAAATATAGTTACTGGGAGTTCCGTTCATAGATCCACATCCATGATACCGCCAACGGCTACAACCCCATTCTACGCTTAAGCATGAAAATCCCAGCGTTTCTGAGTCTTCAGAGAACAATGCCTTCCCAGAAATCAATTGAAAGTCGATGAACAAGGCATGTTTGTGGATTGGGGCACGTGCGCAATGGCACTTATTCACTATGCGGGAGGATGCGTTGTTCTTTCTCATGCTGCTAGCCTGAAAAAAGGTTCGACTGTCGGCATCACTTTGAGCAAACCGCGATTGATGCGCTCGGTTTTAAAGCACGTGACTCGTCGATAAGTACCTATAGGTATAAGCCTAAAACTAAATGATGTTCATGAGCCTACACCGCCTGCATGCACCACAGCCCATCAGCGCCCTACCTACCACTGCGCCCCGCATTGATTTCTTATCCATAAAAAAAAGGGATTCAAATTTCAATTGCTGAGGCGAATTCGGACCCGTCTTTCACAATAGCCTCAATGGATCATGTCTTTGTTATCGGAGTACGTGGCAGCTTGAGTCAGCACATCGTGAAAAACCTCGTCTCGGCCGGGGCTTCCGTTGTTACAGTCTTCGATGTCACCTTGAGAAAAACAGATTGTCTGGTGTTAATATGTGAAAGAATCGATGCAAAGCCCCCAAGACATCCATGACGTCCTCAAAACGACAAAACCTCCGACGGGGTTCCACGACTGCATCGCCTTCAATGCTAGGCCAACGCAACACGCCACAAGTCTTCGAAAACGTCAACATAAATGGAACCTGTAACCTTCTAGAAGGTATCCTGGACTCGGGGGTAATGGAAGCCCTCGTCTTTACTCCTTCATTTCCCGTCATACACAATAACATGACCGATGTTGTCTTCGCAGTGGAGGATATTTCAGACACAAGTCGGCAGTGCGAAGTAAGGGCGTGCCCGGCTGCAATTTGGTGATTTTTCACTGAACCTACATCTTATCTGCTAGCTGCTAAGATTCTGCTAAAATTCGACCTAAAAGTGCCTCTAAGGCCCGAAAACGAAGATAAGCGTGTGGATGGAGAGGCTTTTGTTATAACTAACGACGAAGTACGGGCCTTTAGGGCGTTTATCCGAATTTCTAGACCTACTTCTGCATTTCCTGCCTTTAAAGAGTGTATTTCGGCAATCGACGAGTGACTCTTTTACTGTATGGCTGTGTCGGAATGGTGTGTGGGCGACGAGTCTTGGTCGAAAGGAACCCCACATGAATAGACAATAGCTAAGCATATGACGATAAACCGGACATTTGATATCATGGAAGCTAAAGAGCGGTTAGGATATCGGCCAGAAGTCGGTGTGGATGAGGTGATTCGGAGGGCGGTGAGACCCGGGCGAGAGCCTAGATGGCTGAGCAGGCTGAGCATGGGACGACCATGCGAGTCTCACAGACTATTTCTGAAATCGGTTCAGCTGAAATGTGTCACCATGCCACCGAGCTCTCTGGGAGGTCATTGCGAGGGCGCGTTGGGAGGGGCCGGTCTGTATCGTCTGGGCCCTGGTCCCCGCGAAGGCTGGCTACTAGCCAAGTACGGTAAGGACAGGACCTGTCGAGTGCAATCCTTCGGCGTGCCGATCTGGTGCGTGATTCCTCCGCGCTTCACTTGCAAGATACTTCCCATATAGGCAGGGTCTAGAAAGAGATTGAATTGTGCCCAGCATGTGCAACAGTCTGTAATACGGCCGTACTTGATTTTGGACCGTACGTACTGTACTAATATTTGATCAGTGCAGTAATCGTACTATTAGCACTAGAGATTTGAGCCGTAGCACGGCTGTTCAGTTCCTAATCAGGAAGGAGGTACATTAGGCGTTAAATTCAGAGATAGCAGATAGAATGGAGCTAGGCTTCTTTAGACATATACTAGTCCTAAATGGAAACATGCACACTATCAAAACGGTACTAGCTCTATATAGGCGCTAATCTAGTACTTGCGGGTCGTGAACAGTACCGTACAGACATCTCTGCCGTACTAAACGTACCGTACCTACTTTCAACCGTACCGTAACCGTACTAGGGTCGACTTGTACGTACTACTTACTGTTGTGCACGCCGATTGTGACCATAGGACGCTGGCGTTATAGCAAGCCAATAGGCAACGTGTGTATAGGGCCAGAACACACTCCCCGTCGGTTGCCTGTGCAAGACGCATGCTTTGCGGAGGCACTATAATCATTCGGTAGAGGCCCCCTCGTTGGGGATGGTTAGGCGGGCTTGACGAGGAAGTTGAGATAGCATCGTCAAGACTATACTGGCCAATGTTGCGAATTATTTCTTCTTTCGGTACTCCTTGTTTATCACCATTACGCAGAAGGACGGCCTAACAAACATTGAGCCCAGCGAGGTTTGCGGGAGAAAGTCTCCGATCACTCTGACGTTAACGGTAGTCGGTCATGTGAGCTTGAGTACCCGCAGCTAGCGCAGATACCATGATGGCATCCTTCCTGGCTGTGTCCTAGTCCA
Source organism: Paraphaeosphaeria minitans (assembly GCA_015832175.1). NCBI lineage: Eukaryota > Fungi > Ascomycota > Dothideomycetes > Pleosporales > Didymosphaeriaceae > Paraphaeosphaeria > Paraphaeosphaeria minitans. The sequence goes on along the minus strand of WJXW01000004.1, from coordinate 535,896 downwards.
GTGGTAGTGGCTGAAGTGCCTCTATCGACACTGCACTATCCGAAAACCGGAGTACAGTTGCTGTACAGTATCGATAGCAACGTGCCGCTCTCCTCGTTAATGAACCGCGCCGCACGGGTGCTCATACGCCAACCGAGTGCCACTTGATATCTTCTAGCTGCGCTGAGATCTGCATATGATCGATGCGCTTCTTGCGTCGAAGGATGCTGGTCCACGCAAGGCTGTGCCAGTCGCCTTGCCTTGATGCATCACGTGTTGATGGCCTGCAGACGACTGGATCTCCGATCGGTGTATATAGACTGGCGAGTCATGTTTTCGAGTCGTGTGTGAGAGAGCTTGTACTGATAGGGTAGCTGCAAGCCGCACATTCGCGGTTGGAAATCGGTTCTCGGCTCCTCATAGTCGAAGATGTCCTCCTGACGAGAAGGAAAATTGAACACTTGAGACCAAGTATTCGGTATCAGAGGACGTGAGTGTTGAAGCTGTGCGCGGATTGCTACAAGGTGCTCTGGAAAAATCTTGTATGGGACAAGTCTACTAGCGGAAGCAGACGGGTAAGAGAATCGGGAGTTAACGTTCCCACTGGGATTGTTGTTGGACCTCGTTATCATTGGTCCCGCTTAGCGCGTGTCGTGGCGACAGGAGGATCCGTCTGATCTCCTTCGATCCTTCCACGCATAGGGCTCTTTCTTTCACAAGCTCCATCCTTCCCGTGTGAGCGACGCTGCATCTAGACTCTGCACACTATGAGGCTGCTTAGGATTGCCACGCAGTTTCTCAACCTTCGCTCCTAGTCAGGGGCATCCGGATTGACAGTAACGGAAGCATGGTTCCGCACGATATTGTTCATTGAACGATGAAGCGACCGACGAACAACCTGATATGCGGATAAATGGCATCTCGGAATAAGCTGCCGCGCCTCTATGCACCTGCAAGAGTGTCAATGGATGCCCGACTTGGCCATGGATCCTTCAAATTCAAGTCGACCACATCTGTTTGTTGCCCCCCACATATGGCTCGAAATTAGTCGCAATTCTACCGGTTCCTCTTGCCTCTTGCAATGTGTCTTGCACCTCCCTGTTCAGCTTCTCACCGCCGGCTCTGTACCAGGAACCTACACTCAAACTGTCTTCGCCGTGCTCTCTCGTGAAGTCCGTCTGCATAGCACCACTTTTCATGAAGTCCACCAGACGAGCTGCTTTCTTGACTTCAGTCATGACTACACTGCGCACTAAAATTGCCTCGTCTTCTTCCTCTAGGTCGAATGAGCCAATCTGGATAGTGTTCGAGCGCGCTCTCCCTCTCGGAATTTCGTTGCTTTGTTTCGACATGTTGGTGGTGGCTGTAGTGTTCGTGTTGGGTCCTGGAGACATAGAGAATGGTCCATTATGTGATTTCGGTGACAAAGGCTCATGTTGGTTTCCGCGGAGTGGAGTGGATGGTTTGAAAGACAAGTTGATCGCGAGCCGATACCAGAAAAGGGTTTTTGAGATAGTGGCCATGTACAAAAGCGCAAGATGCGGCTGTTGGGCACAGTGGCATTGCAGTAAATCTCCCAATGTGCTAACGGCCATCCGGTTGGTGTGCAAGATCTTGTCGAGCGGAGGAATCTGTTGCGAAGAGAGAGTTCCGGACGTTGGGTGCTCCGTGGACTTCATACGCAAAGAATGGAGCATAGAAAGAGCCTTAGCTTCGCAGTCATGTACCGGGGGTTGGAAAGCCGGCTCAAGCAGTGGTGACATACTTGATTCTGACATTGTTAGCGTGGAAGTACTTGCCGGGCTCGAAGAATGTGCTGGCGCAACGTTGGAAGGCATTCCCGACCACGGATCCTGGAACTGGAAACTGTTGGCGACATTGAAAGGGTGATCAGCCGATGCACCGTCAGCTGGACTGTTTCCGAACGGGATGTTGTTCATTGGACTTGTTGGTAAACCAGGTGATATCACTGATGGCATTGTAAACGTGCCCCCTCCCGGGTTGGATTGGAAAGCTAGGAAAGAGCCCATGGATGGTGCTTGGGAAGGGTGGACATGCATTGTCGACTGTAATCGTTGGTGTTGATTCGGGACTCTGTTTGCCCATGGCTGCTTCCCGTGACGTCTCGAAGGACTGTAAAAGCAATTGATGGCATTGTCTCGGCAACGTTCACAAGGACCCTGGCTATCGCATTTCACTTTCGCGACTGAGCAGGCTGAACAAAGTAAGCAAGTTGGTGACAGGCTACGCATTGAGAGATAGTATACCGTCGCAAGAGGATCTCAACTTGACACGCCCCTCTCCCGGTATGCAGACAGTCCGCTGCATGGGCGAATCTTGATGAGGACTCGCCATACTGATGTGAGACATGTTTCACGGAATGCAAAGATTCAAGCTCTCAGGTCCGCTTTCAAAGGTAGCTACACTTTGTCAATACAGATTATAGGCGCGGAAGGGTGTTAACCTACGTATAGATAGATAGTTGTACTTCTCGCCGCTAGCCGCACATGTTGGAATAAATGTACAGTGGCGCTGAAGCATGAATATGTATGGAAGCACGGGGCTGGACGCGGAGATGCCCTACAAGGTCAGGGCAAGCGATGACCCTCATGTTCCGTGCTTAGCGTATCGTATGCATGCGATGCAATGATTCATCTGCATGCACGATCTGCTTTTGGCCCCTTCAACAGGCCGGTTCAAATAACGGCCCTCCTCCCTGTGTCAATCCAGGGATCACATCCTTCCACGTGGTGGTCCGAATCATAACGGCTATCCCGAGCTTGGCAGCACACCGATCAATTGCCTACTGCACAGCTCCATGCGAACGACCACTGCGGTAACAGCCGCCGTCGATCTAGCCAATGAACGCGTTCCACGGGTGCCTGTCCTACGATATCGGGTTATCAATCACAGCAACCCCATGCCCCATCGAAACTACAGATAGTAGGCATAACTACTCAGGTCGCCTTGCAGAGCTTGCAAGTTGCAAGCACTATTATCACCTTCCACTCTGGCAGCGCATGACCCTTTGCGTCATTAGGTATGGCATCGGTCGTGAACTATCGCCGACTATCAGTTGAACTCCGAACGCTAATGCAACGGCCACAGCGTCCGCCCAGGATCCTGACTCTCGGTTTATGATACCTTCCGTACGGTCCAGCGCATCTGGATGCGTCCGGTGCGCCGGTGGGGTGCATGTCGCGACTATCTTCCATGGAAAGAAAAGGCAATTAGTCGGTACAACGGGGAACACCGCTGCCCCTGTTAACAACGGAGGCCGTGAAGAAAAGCAACGTGGGTAGAGGCTTTGATGTGCGAGCACTCTGCGATTTTACTGCTTCGTCTCCGAAATTCCCATCGAGTCGCCTTCCCCCTCGAATGCGTGTGGCGTACAGCGTGCTTGTGAATCGGCACGATGTCCGGATCAGATAGATAGCCAGCCGATCAATCTGCTCTAGCAAATGGCACTACAGCACATAGCTGCCAGAAGCGAATGGAGCAAATCTCATCGCCCTCGCGCCAACATCAATGTTCCTCGGCGCTATCGTCAGTACCCTCGGCATGAGGACGCTTCAAGACTGAGAGCCTTGGACGCGGATGTACGGTGATATTGGCCCCCAGAGCACCGTTCCAAGAGGCGGGATATCGAGGGTTGTGGCGCAGCGATGTGGATATTAACATTACGTAGTCCCAGCGTTAGCTGTACTGCACAGACCTTTCAGTCACAAACCTTACCATTGGCAGTTGTGATGCTGATCGTGAAAGTGGGGCGTTTAGCTTGCCGGAGGCCGCGATGGAGCTTTGTACGTCGTCCAGCAAGGTACCAGAAGATAGGTACAGCGCTCTAACATGCATGCTGCAGCTGTGTCCGGTTCCCCGTCATTTCCTCCTCGCACTCTTGCTGGCTAGAAGGATCCGATTTCGTCAAACAGATTTTGATTTTACCTAGAGACCGGATATAAGCACTTCGCATCGTAGCGATGTACTTTGTCGTATAATCCTCTCGCGTCCATTGGCATTGTTGTTTTCTGTATTGTACGACCTGGGTGATAGCGCAAATTGTTAGGATGATGATCATGGTCGGGAAAATCTGTACTTGGGCGCTGATAATGTCGGAGCTCAAATCGCAATTAGAAAGGTTGTCTCCATAATCCGAGTCTTGCGTTTGCGAAAGAGGTATGTCCAATGTTCTGACCAGGCTGATACCACGTGTCCAAGGACCCCACGCGTCCACAGGGACGGGTCCAGGACGGGTCCAGCACGTGAAGTCTGATATGTTCGCCAAGGCTTTAGCGCAGCCTTGGTACACGTGACATACGGCGGCCCGGGGCCTTGGAACGCTTTCACAACTTCCCTCTCAACCATCACCATACTATGATATCGCCACCCGGACTCACAACTATACAATACTTTCTGCGGAAAGGAGTCCCTGCGATGAACAAGCTCAGAATGGACATACACCAGCTGCCAGCTCTCCCATCCTCCCATCCTGTCGATGGGATATCAATGTATGACAGTATCTCGACTTCTACCCTATCACGAGCAGTATCAGGCTGTTCCCTTGCCCCGCTGCACGCGGTTCTTTCGGAAGCTGCACGAAACGGCCGTAGCTTTCTTCGTCTGCTTCATGTCACACCCGGAGAGAATCACAACGTCACTAATCGGCCTCCCGGGATGATCCAAGAGATCTAAGCCTCAGAAACGGAATGGGTGGTCCTTCTGGCAAGCACTGGCCCATCAGAAATGCTAGTCCATCTAACAAGTTGGTCTCATCTTAATAAAGCTGTATCGACCGCAACAGGACAGGGCAGCTTCAACATATCCTCCCAGAATAATGCGGTCTATATCTTGACCAGCGATTACACATCTATTTCATCGGGAACTTCGCCTCTATCATTATGGTGAAGCCGTACCTAAATGACCAATGCTCACCTCGCCGCATACCACACGATGGCTATCGGTAATGATGTCACCAGGCCTTTGCGAGTTGGCATTGCAAACAAAACTTATTGCATGCGTAGTGATCTGGAGTCGACGTTTAACATGTACTAAGAACCAATGCAAAGTTATGCAAACTTGCGCATGAATCTACTTCTCTACAACAGGCAGCAGGATGCAACCCAGCATGAAGCCTCTGCCCGGGGCACACGTATGAACACTATTTGCGCATTTTCTTACCAGATACACCACCAGAATGGTACTTCTGCATGAATGATACATATTATCAACGCAACAGATACCACGCCAGTGGCCGGCCCGTACCAAAGGCCAGTGTTTGGTATATCAAGCGTAAGAACAGCTGAAGTCGACTAATAATCAGCCTGAGCCATTTGCTTCCAGGTCATGCCAGGAGCCGCCTCACCATTCAATGCTTCCGAACGCCAGTTGTGCCTACGGAACAGTCAATAAAAACGTATGAGCCAGTGGAACCAGTATCGCACGCTGCGTTCTTCGGAGGGGCGCACCATATAGCTGACGCGAAGTTCGCAGTAATTTTTTCGGACAGTCTGGCCAAACCCCACGATCCTGAAAGCACCCTCTAACACTACGGACTGGTCGCCACACAGCAGACATGCAGTTTAAATTTCTCATAAAGATGTACCTGCAGCATTCCCTCAGCATACCTTAGCTAGCTGCCAGTCTCTGGTTGACGGACCGGCCTTCTTGACTCGCCCCCTCTTGACAACTCACTATAGTAAACCTATCGCTAATTAGAAACTTCCTCCACTGCGCACAGATCTGGATGTGTGATGATAATCTTATTGCTAGTTTACCTCACACTCCACGGCTTTGACGGCGGGTGCTCGCTTTCTGCACCAGAAGAAGAACATCCGCGTTGATACAAATGGACCAAGCTGAACCAAAGTCCAGAGAGAACATATGAAGAGGTGCAAGAATAGTCCCCATCTGCGAGCATCGAGCCCACAAGTACGCAATCAGCGAGCGAGAGAGGTATTCCTTCCAGGTGTAGTCGAGCAGGGGCAGACACGAGTTGGATCCTGCGGCGATCGACTGGCATGATTCACGGCGCTTGGATTATATCAGGTCGATAGATACACCCCATAATTTCGACGTATTCGAGTAGGTCAAACAACTGACCGCCGATCCGAATGGTGCTGAGATGGTATCGATAATTCTGCGGGCATCGTACCCCTGATGTACGTTAGTGCTTAACGCCACCGTAGATATAGATGTAGAAGCACACACCCTCGAAGAAATACATTAGTTGGTTGAGACCACTGTCTTGCATTCGAGGTACCAAAGTGAGGAACATGACCGTAAATGCCACGCGATCTTGGGCGGTGGGACCGGTGCCATGACGAAGCAGCATGTACGCAAGCTCAAAAGCGGCATATATGTGTTCAGGGGTCAGACTGCGCTTTAACCCGACTCTAAAAGGCCGCCGGCAACTTTCTAATGAGCTGAGTATTTCTAGAGGCTGCCTTGGGTCTAGTTCCGATAGCTGGGGAAGAAGCATCCGCAAGCGCTCATCGGCAAATTTTATCCCCGCGAATCTGATAGGCATCTCGCCAAGTATTGCCTGTGCTGGGAGTTCATTGTCGACCAGGTACTCGTGACAGAGATTGCGACGAGCTCGCTCAGTATTTGCCGGCAATTGCAAATAGGAAAGTAGAAGGTGGGCGGGCCAGACTCGGGACGGGATCTTGAAAGTGTCAATGACATAGAGGTGAATGTCGTGATGGCCGTCTCTGTTCTTGTTGTATGCAAAATCCAGGGCCCACATCAGGGACGCGCTCAATGAAATAAAAGCGGAACCATTGGACCTATTGCCTAGAAGATGCGACGACACTGCCATTTTCGCTTCCTGTCGATCCGCGATTTCAGCGACTGAAGGCTTTGTGCGCGTGTTCTGGGCGGTCGCGTTGGAGGCTACCGTCGGACGCGAATGTCTAACACGCCACACGTAGCGTTGGATATAATGTGCTCGGCATGCTGGGGCTTCTTGGGTTAGTGGGATTGTGGTAGCCGGGTGGCTTGACACGTATCTCTTGAGCAGAGCACTTACAGAATACAGGGCCGGGCCTGAAGGGATATTCAAGCGTGTAAGTCAATCCACTGGTGCACAAGATGCAACCTCGTTCACATCGGGGACGCATATCGTTGCGCCGTTGGATATGTGTTTGCAAAAGGACGAGGAGTGGTGGGGGATGGAGAGACGAGAAGACGTTAACACAAAAGTTCACAGATTGAAGACTCAAACTCCGTACGGCGGAAAGGAAAGTAGAAGCTGGTTTCCCTTGGAGAGACAGTAGGGAGTGCTTCGTGACTGCCGTGTTCGACCACTCCTTCCAACACTTGAGTCCCTTGACCTCATTGCCACGTCTCTTTTTAGCAAGCACGTAGGAATTCATCGCTCAAAGAAAAACCTTGACCCACCATGTCAGGTACGTAGCAATTCCTTGAGTAAAGAAAGAGCCTCCGTCCACAGTCGCAGACACGTAGCACTCCCTCGCTCAAAGAAGAGCCTTAGCCCATCAAGCTAGGTACGTAGCAATTCCTCGCCCAAAGAAGAGCCTCAGCCCACCATGTCAGGCACTTTTTTTGATTCTCCGTAGGTACTCTAGGTGCAGAGCGAGGTGAGGTCAATGAAGAGGCTGTTCATATCTTCAGGAGCTGGCACATCCGGCGATGAGTTGTGTCAGGCCATCGTGCACTTTTTGGACGCTCCGTAGGTACTCTAGGTGCAGAGCGAGGTGAGGTCAATGAAGCGGCTGTTCTTATCTTCAGGAATTGAACCATCCGGTGATGAGTTGTGTCTGGCTATGCCAACACATGTAACGCACTAAAAGAAAGGAAAATCTTCTACCTGCAAAATCTCATCAGCAGAAGCTGGCTCTCCGTCGACTTTCTCATCCGAAGGCAGGATATATGGCAGAAGGGATACAATGCGTGCTCATATCTGACTCTGCAAAATCTACAAGCATTTTACGCGGCACCCAGAATCGAGTGTTAAGCAAAGCTCCAGGCCAGAATCGAGTGGCAAAACAAAGCTCCAGGCCAGAATCGAATGTCATCAGCGAATTGCCCGACTGTGCAATTCCATCATCCATGTTCGCCTCAGAAACCCCATGGGGTCCGTGCGTCACCCCGGGGATAGCGTGTTTATTTGCATGGCGTCACTTCCCAGCCTCCCCAACCACCGCGAGACGCGACCAGCCACATCGCCAGCAAAGACAAGTTCCAGGGGCGCTCCAACTCCACACACTCTCCAATCCACCTCCCATCACTACTGACCATTGCACCTGACTATTTCTGCTAGTTGTCTCTCGCTGCACCCTTGCGACGCACACCATCAGCAAGACGCCGCCTGTGTTGCAACCACCGCACCGAGCAGCGGCCCACGATGGCGCCCTCACCGCTCTCCCCACTCACAATCCTCTCTAACCTGGATGGCTTCTCGCCCGTCGCCGTCCATGACGTCCACCTGGCGAAGCGAGCGGACGGCGGCGTCAACCCGGCCGATGGATCCAAGGACCCGCGAGCTTACAACAACGTATGGTTCCAGCTCCTCATTGCCTTCTTCGGCATCGGCATGACGATGACGGCACTGTGGTTCTTCTTCCGTGCCAAGAACGGCGGCTTCAAATGGCAGGACACCGACTGGGAGGACTACAAGTCAACCGTGCTGCGCCGCAAGGGCCCAGACGGAAAAACGCTCAGTAACGCAACAAAGAGTACCAGGCTTGGCGGAGGCAGTGTCGTCCATGGCGGCACCTATGGCGCCCCTACGACCGTGGGCTATACCGACGAGACGGGCACGACTGTCAGCGAGATGCGTGAGGTCGAAGAGGGCAAGAGCCGCCGCCACTTCGGCATTCGCGGCGGTGACGCTGAAAAGAAGAAGAAGAAGCGCCATGAGCACGACAACGACTACAAAGACCCTGACCTTCGTGAATACCGCGACGAGCGCCCTGCCAAGGTTGGCGGCCTCAACCGACAAGCTGACGGCATGTATACCGACTACTCTGCTACTGGCACCGAGCCCTCTGAACTAGGTTCCAATGTCTCCGGCCGCCCCCTCATCAAGGACAAGGCGAAGAAATCCGAAAAGGACCAGAAGAAGGAAGATAAAGCCAAGAAGCAGCGCGCAATCGAACGCATGCGCAAGGCCAAACTCGCCGAAAAGGAAGCCGCCAAGACCGCAAGGGAAGCCGAGAAGCAAGCCGCAAAGGAAAAGAAGGCCGAGCAGAAGAAGACAAAGAAGGCCAGGTCGGAAGTCGCGCCCTCTGAGATCGGTGGCCCTGCTATGACAGAGTACACCGCCCTCGAAAGCGAATACACCTACGACGCTCCCAAGACGGAATACACTGCTCCCTCTGAAGCTCCCGCTCCGGCTCGTGGTTCCTCCCGCCGTGCTCCTCCCTCCGCTGCCTACTCCTTCGTCACCGGCGACGACCGCACCGAGTACACCGGTGCCTACACCGACGTCTCGCACAGCAACAACACTAAGTCGCGTGCCGCCCCTGCCCACACTTCCGCCCCCTCAGAAGCCCAGGAGTCCTCTTACTACTCCGACTACCGCCCCAACGCCGAGCGCACCCGCGCGTCGCGCTCCCAGTCGCGTCCGCGCCAACACGAGTCCCGCTCCCGCCCCTCCTCTCAGTCCCCCCGCAAGCACCACCGCGCCTCGACCTCCCGCCCTGGCCCCTCCAACGCCTCAGACATCTTCACCACCGCCAATGGCGGCGTGCGCGGCACCATCGCCTACCCGTGCCATATCCCTGGTCTCAGCACCGCGGGCAGTGTCGCGCCGAACGACAGCGTGAGCCAGATGGGTGCGCCGCGCGGCCCGAGGCGCGAGGAACGTGGTAGCAGGGACGTCATGGCGGGTTACCGACGTGGAGGCGTGAAGACGGTGAGGAGGGATTCATTGAGCGATAGCGATGCTTAGGCGAGAACTTTTGGCCTTTCGGCGACCTGACGGAGGCATACATGGCGTTTGGGATTCTTTTACAAGCGCGCGTGAGCGAGCGAGCGAGCGACCATGTCAAGACTGGTTTGTGCATATTGACTGTGCAGTGTAATGATACCATGGCGACGGGACGACGGGTTTGGAATACGGACGGATGCAAGGACGGAATGGACTGTATGTATGTATGTAGACACCGCGCCGAACATGGCAATGGAAATGAATCAACGACCGAAGTAGGCTTTGGCTTGACCCCTTGATACTGCTCCTCTACGTACTGCTTCGCGCTGGGTCTCATCGCACATCCTACTCACGGCTTCCACTGCCAGAACGGCCGTACCTTGCTCCATCAGCCATGGCTCCGGCGAGGCAACTAGGTAAGCTTTGCACTGGAACTCGTCTGCGGGTGCTGATGTACGCACCGTAGCAGCGGTGTTGTGGGATGCGGATTCGCCGCCGAGAAAGGTAGGTTAAATGCCTACGGTAGGTACCGGGCCGCATGCACTCACCGTGCCATGGCCAAGCTTCTGGATCGCTCGTGTAAATATCTGCGTCTGCGTCTGCGTCCGAGAACACTACAATGGGGATTCTTCTGGTCTTCATCACCAGTCACTCGTCACCCGTCACTCATCACCCGTCACCCGTCACCCATCACCCGTCACCCGTCACTCATCACCCGTCACCCGTCACCCATCCCCCCTCCTCCCCCCCTACGAACTCCCAATCCCCGCCCCAACAGGACACTCCGGCACATTCGCCTGCCACGCCACCTTTGCGTACGCGGGGAGATAGCTATTCGTGGTGAAATCCTTGTCGATGTAGTACTCCGCATCCGCGACGCGGTAGCTCCCGCCGACGTCGGGCCCGTTGAGCGCGTCGACGATGTTGGGCGCGATGAAATCCAAGAACACGAGGTCGACAGCGGCCGGGCGCGAGCCGTCGGCCGGGAAGGACGCGTTGGCCTGCAGGTCATTGGGCTGGGCGTAGTGCGGGATGCGGGCGTGGATTGTGTCGTCGCCGTCGGTGCCGAAGTCGTCGGTTGTGGTGTAGCCGGGGGATGGGTCGGCGGCTTGTCTGCGGATCACGCGGGCGGGGGAGCGCTTCGCCATGCCCGAGGCGTGCGTGAGCGGGGGATCGACACAGATGTCGCGGTCGGCCAGCACGGGTGCGAAGTCGAAGTCGGCGGTGGACAGGTCGCGCTTCTTCTGGTAGGGGCCGGCGTTGAGGATGTCGAGGACCTTGGAGGCCTGGGCGTATGGCACGTCGGGGAAGAATTGGAAGGCGTCTTTGAAGGGGGACACGATGAAGGAGTCGTCGTAGGTAAAGGGGCCCTTGGCGAGGTCGAAGCGCACGCTGCCCGTGTTGATGATGATGAGGCGGGGGGTGTCTTTGCGGGTCTCGTTGACGACGACGGTGGAGAGGGCCGTCTGGAGGAGCGCGAAGAGATTGCCTTCCGCGAGGAAGGGCTGGCAGGTCTGGCAGTAGGACCGCGGGGCGCAGCCGTACAGGCTGGTGAGGTTGAGTTTCTCGCGGTCCGCGGTGATCTCAGATGTAATGTTCTTGCCTTTGGCGGTGTCAAAGGTAGCATGCTTTTGACTACCTTTAGCATGGTATGCGAACGTCAGACGGTTCCAGTCAAGGTATCGTCGGGCCACGAAGATCTCGGAAGTGCTGGTTGGGCTGGGGACGCTGTAACCGGTACTCGTAGTGTTGCTGGGAGGAGGGACGGGCTTGCGTGTAGGGTTTGGAACGCCCCTAGGAGACTTGGATTCGCAGTTGTCCGACTCGACACCAGACAGCGCAAGCCATCCTAGCGTCTCGCAGTAGCGACCAGACTCCAGTCCAGTGGCCTTGGTATCGTAGACTGCAAAATCTCGGATGTGCGAGTGTCCACCAAACACTTGGATGGGTGTTTCCGGACGCACCTTGCGAATGGCATCGACCACTTTTCCCATGGTGCTGCCGGTATCGTTCCTCCTGACGGGGTTGTGTCCTGTCATCAAATCAGTGAGGCACTCACAACATGGAATTTAAACCTACCTGTAACAACAAACAGATCAACAGGTTCTGTGTAGTTCACGGCATCGTGGAACCATTGTTCCTGAACGAGCTCAGCAGCCTACGAACACTCACGATTAGCAAATCCAAGTCTGACTTGAGACCTGAAAGCTGCTTACCTTGATGACCTTGGAAACATTCGAATTGCCGGTGAAATCGAACAGCACGCCGAAAGCCATGATCCGCAGGCCCTGCTCCGTCGTAAAATACCGGTACTTGCTTCCAATGTACTCGAACTTGCCAGTCGCAGGGTTGATGATTTGCACGTTGCTCGTGAGATACCTATCCCCATAGACCTTCGAAAAGTTGGTGAACGTCTCGTAGGCGATTTCCGTGACGTAGAGTTCATGATTCCCGATGGTGAGAAGCTATTCCGCAGATCAGTTGGGGTGGGTTTGCCGCGGGATTCGTACGCTACGTACGTCGTAATCGACGTTCTCGAAGATGACATTCGAGATGTTGCCATTGGGAACGGTAGCATCGGACAAGCCAGCACCATCGTGCAGGTCCTGCAGATATCAGCATGCAGGAGGGTACAATACGGCACGCAGCACGCATGGTAGGAGAGCATACACCCGTGTCAATCAGCAGCAAATCTACACCCAGTTCCCGAGCGTTTTTCTTCATGCCCTTTGTGAAGCTCACAAAGTCGCCCCAATCTGCGCCATAGTTCTGCTCCTTGATGTGTCCTGCAATGACATTGTCAGTCCTCGTATAGGTAGGTACTACTACCCAGAGTACAACCAATCCCGTCTCCCCTTCCACATCAACTGTCCCTTTGACGTACCTTCAAGCCACCCGTGGGTATCCGTCGTATGCAAGAAATTAATCTGTCCCCATTCGAGCGGGCCCCGCGGACCAGACGTCGCGTTCTGGGCGTCGGGCTGCATGCGGCGGACGTGCCTCGTGAGGACGACATCGTGCGTGGGTTCGCCATAGCAACTTTCGCAAGCCAGGGCAGAGGCCGCGATGGCCGCCGCAGCCGCAATTCTAGCAAACATGTTGAACGCGATCGGGTCGGTGAGTAGGCAAGGACGCGAGCGTGCTTCACATGCAGGGCCAGCAGCTCAGTGCGGGCTCCCATTTATAGGTACCTACCAAGGTACCTACCAAGGTACCTACCAACCCACCTACCAGCGACCTGCGCCCGGGCTGCTGGGGCGAAAGCATACCTACGATGCAGGAACAACTGATATGCATGGGCTTTCCCTTCGCGGCGATAAGCTCGCGCAAGCACTGGGAAAGCTTGTTAGGCCGGTGCGCGTTCTACGCAATGGACGGCATAGAGGGGAGAAGGACCTGCTTGATCGGTGCTAGCGCGCCCACGTGCCGGCGTATCTTGATGGCAGCAGAGCGGACGGCGCCGCGAGTTATTTCCGATGAGGATTTGCCATGATTGTTTGTGCGCGCTCGCTGGAGGCATTGGGTGTGTAGGTAAGTAGGTGGCCACTGTGGAGAGGGACACCGACAGTGGGGACGAGTACAACGCCTTCAGCGGTACCTAGGTACAGCGGGGACGAGTACAACACAACACCTTCAGCGGTATCTACAGCGGGGACAAGTACACCACATTCAGCGGTACCTACAGCGTCTGTGCGACGCTAGACCACCTACCGTGCGGGGTATACAGTATCGTCTTGGAGCTATTCACACCGACGGGTTCCACAGCGATACCTACGCACCGTACTTCGAACCACAAGTACAAAAGCACACGGAAGCGAGACACCATGCTTCACACAAAAAATGCCTGAACCAGCTCGACCTACCCATCCAGAACGCCACCGACCAAACTACGGTAGGTAGGCAACCCAAACACCGCCCAATGCCACCCAACAATGCCGCGAGGGCTCACAAACAAAACGCACAATCACGCCCCCGCGACATCCCCAACCCTCAGCCACCGCTCCTCCATCGCCAGCACGGCAAGCTCCTTCATGCTCCCCAGACTGTCCTTGTTCGCCAGCGCGCTCGGCTCGAGCAGCGCCGCAACTCGCTCCAGCACCTTGTGCAGCTTCATCGCTTTGCGCGCCACCTTGCTCTTGTCCTTGGCGCCGGCCTCGACGTTGCGCATCATCTGCGTGCTTGAAAGGTTCGACGGCTCGTTGCCTTCCAAATGCTCGAGGAGCTTGTGGAGGATGAAATGCGCCCAGACGAGATTCGTTTTGGGGTGGAAGGAGCGCCACGAGTCCGAGGGCGGGCCGTGGTATGTGTTTGAGGGAGTGTCTTGCCGTGCTGATGGTTCTGCATCGTCGAAGCGGATGTGTTGCGCTGTCTTTCGGGGCGAACGGCGGAGGGGGTCGGCTTCGCCTTCCCGTGGGGCCTCGGACTGCAGAGGGTCGTTGTAGAAGACGGTGCCGCGCATGTAGCGGTAGATCTCGTACTGGTACTCTTCGGTAGCGTCGCCTTCAAACAGGCTCATGTCTTTGTTGAGGTCCAGGAAGGCGACTTCTAGAGGTGTGTTTGGTGTGCAAGGAGATGGCTGTGAGAACGAAGAAGCGTCCGTCATTAACGATGAGCGCCGGGAGGCGGACGAGGAGACGTCGGCTCGCGAAAGAGTGTAGTCGATGACTGTCGTTTCGAGCCCTGTGAAGCCAAGTTTTCGACACAAGGGATCTTTGATGATAGGGTTGACAAGGTCTTCTTCGGATTCGGTCCGCGATGATCGTATGCAAATGTTTTCCAAATGTAGATCGCGATGTTCGAAGCGACACGCCTCTTCAGCTTTCGCTACGCTAAGACACACGCCCCAGAAGACATCCCATATCTCCCATACGGTACTCAGTCCGCCCTTATCCATGACCTTCTCAACATCTGAACCAGCGTCCTGCATCTCAATGACAGCCCAGAGTTGAGTGTCGTCATAGCTGGCCTTCTTGCTCGGGTCCGGAAACTGGCTCTTCTTACCCCGCGGCCTTCCCTTGTTCCACGATTTCCACGCGTCGATGAACCCTCTTGAAGGCCGGCCCTGAAGCACTGTAAGCTCGCGGAAGTTTGTGAAACCGGGTATGTAGTTGAGGTTCTGGAGCAGCTTGACCTCCGACTTTACATCCTCAACTTGCGACTTCCACGAATCTTGCTCTTCTCTTGCTTCTTTGTCCATCTGGGCTTGAACGTCTGGATTTCGGACTGAGCATGGTAGGCTTCGAAATGGTGCATTTGGAGCGCTTTTCAAAGGTACAAGCTTCAGAACAGATTCCTTCATCGACCTGCATGTGGTATTCAGAGCTGAAAGGCGATAAACTTCCGAGAAAGACGCTTCGGCGATTTTGCTAACTGTGAAATGCGGCTCAAGCGAGGTTGACCATTTCTTGAATGTCATGAGAGATCTCCCATAGCTCTGCAGCGACAGTAGCGGTGCCACGTGCGATATGTATGGGTCTTCGGGGGTCGTTGTCGGAGTATGATTTGTAGTGAGACGCTTCGGCATTGGGTTTGGTGCAGGTATAACCACGGCTTTCAGCCTCTGGGCACGTTTCGGTGTTTCTGGCGCAGATTGTTGCTTCGCTTGTTGCTTAGGCTTTGCGGCTTGCTCTTGTTCCGGGGTATCCTCAATGCTTGAGCTTGGCTTGACAGGAGTTTTCCTGGATTTCCTCGGGCTTTGCCTTCGCTCCTGGGGCACCTTAATACATACTTCATCCTGCTTGCTGATGTCCAAGGCTTGGAGTTGATCCGCGAGAGCGATAGGTTCAGCATCCTCTTTCGGCTGCGTCGCTTCAGTGGCATCACCGGTTGTTGGTTTATTCTGCCTCGCGGTCTTAACAGCCGTCTTTTGTTTTGCGCCTCCTGCAGCTTTCCCGGTAGTCTTCCCGCTTCGGATCGGCTTCTCAGGGTCCATTTCAGCCAGCGCACCAGTTTCGATTCTCAGCCCGTCCAGATCCCCCACCAAGTCACCAATATCCACCTCTTCTCTAGCATTCCGATCGATAGCTTCATTCTTCACCACCCTTCTCGCTCTTCTCTTTGGAACCTCGTCATCTCTTTTGCTCATTGCGGCGGCCTCTTTGCTTGGGCTGATGAACTTAGCATAGCTCGTCGAAGGCTTGGCCACCGGGCGCTTTCCGTAGACCTGCTTGGCCGGCATGTTGGATCTGAGCGAGCGACGGCGCAATCGTTGACGACGGCGGTGAAGTGAGGCTCATCGCATCATTTGTGCGGGCTTAGCGGGGCGCTGGAAGGGGCTTAGCGGGGGCCGTTGACGGGGCAACCACAACGGATTGGCAACCCACGTCATCGTCTGCAACAACGTAGAGCTATCAAGAGGATGCATACGATCACGAACGAAGAATAGCAGAGTGGCGTATACAACGATTAAGATTACTCCGGCGAGTATACCGACATCTCGAACCACACCCATCGCATGAAAACGGACAGAGACGCCTAACCCCGATCCCGACTGGGGCTGCCTTGCCCATTCCATCCCAGATATAAATGAAAGATCGCTAAAGAACAGTAACACTAGCAAGGAATTGCAAACACCATAGGCATTTGGTCAGTATGAGAAAAACCCGAACCATGCAACCGGTAAATGCGTGTGCGGATGTGGATGCCAATTTACAACCCAAGGAAATTTTTGGTGACAGGTCATGGTGGTAACATATATGGACAATGGAAAAAGGCGCGGGGAACCTAGTTATCTCCACTGTCAACGTCCGGCGTCGAAGCTGCGCTGTCCACCTCGGGGAGTGCGGGTGGTATAACGCCCATGCTTCTTCGTTTCGACTTCTTGTCCGTGTCGTCTTTCGATTTGGTAGCCGTGCCATTAGCACTTGATGGCCCGGCTCCATTGGGAGCGCTCAATGTCGGACTGGCCGCTGCTTTGCCTCTCCGCGGAGCAACGCTGGAGTAGCTCGTGGAGAGATTTGAAGTGCTGTTTGTGGTGTCGGAGGCATTGGTAAAGTCTTTCCAGCGACGCCAACCGTCAAAGTCGATGAGGGCTTGCATGCAACCCCATTCTTTGACTTTGCGTTCCAGCCAGACGAAGTTGACAGGCTGAGAGATGGTCAGTGAACAAGCCGAATCCAAGGTCGTGATATTCTTACCTTGGTCAAGAAGTCATTGCAGCCGGCTGCCAAGGCTTCGTGTCTGTCGCTCTGCAGGGAGCTGGCCGTGAGTGCCACTATGATGACAGGGCTCTTGAACAGGTTCTTTTCGCCCAGCTTGTCATCGTCCTTGAGATCTCGGTCGATCCCTTTGTCTGCAAGCCTGTTGTTGGGCGCTTCGCTGCTGCCGCTGCTAAAGACACCGATGCTATTGACGCGCTCAAGCCGCCTGATCTCCCTGGTCGCCTCCAGACCGTCCATGATGGGCAGCTGAATGTCCATGAGCACCAAGTGGAATCCGCCAACCCTCCACTTTTCAACGGCTTCCTTGCCGTTCATTGCTCGCTGCCACCGCACCTTTAGACGCTGCATGAAAGCACCCAAGACTCGCAGGTTGATGATGTTGTCTTCTACGATCAACACATTGATGGGAGGTACGGAGTTGTCCAACAAGCCCGGAGGCAAGCTCGGCGTGTCGATCGGTTTCTGCTTCCTTGGGCGCTTTTGTGGCTTCGGAGACGATACGCGGGGAGTCGGAGGCGTCGAGTTCTGTCGCATGGCTGGATCCGCCAGGGCCGGAGGGGTGGGTATGGTCGGGTTTCCCGAGGCAGAGTGCTTATCGGATGCGGAGGAATCGTTTCGGATTCGCGAGGGTCGGCTGCTCGGGGCGGATTGCGGCACGCCGCCGGTCAACGTCGTGGGCGAGGCGGTGTTGTGGCGGGGGTACTTGGGACGGTTGGCATTGGGCCTCCTCAGGCCTCCAGGCGACGGCAGCGGGGGGAGCGTGCCACTCTGGAGGACGGAAATGGAATGCGGCGCATGGGCGAGGGAGGCTCGCGTCTCGTGAGAGGCGGCGGTCTGCAGGGCGGGAGAGGGGTTGGCTATGGGCATGAGTGGGAAGTACTCGGTCTGAGCGTGATTCTGCGAATCGTCGTGGTGTGCGTAGTACTGCGGGACCCGCGGCGAGGGCTTGGGGGTGCGCGCCCTGATAGGAATGTCGATGATGAGAGCCTCGTGGACACTCTGGCCGCCCGGGAAGTGTGCGTCGAGCGTCCTGCACATGTCCTCCTCTGGGCCCAGGGTGCGCTCCTTGCCCTTGGCGCTGTTGTCGCGCGGCAGTATGCGCAGGGTGAGGTCGGGCGCGTCGAAGCTCCGGCCCAGCGAATTGCCGTACTTTTTGAGGATCATCTCGCGCACGTCGTCGACGACGTCATCTTCGCGAATCTGCACCAGCGTCGCCGAGGCATTTTGGCGTTTGACCCAAATCTTGCGGTGCAGCATGCCGGCGTTGAAGTTGGAAGGGCCGGCGAAGTAATCGGTGGCAGTGGGTGGACCGGTTACCGCAGGATTCGCAGCGGCGTCTGATGCGAGCAGCGTCTTGATGGCGCGTGCATTCGAAGGCGCAACGAGGGACTGGCGACGGGCGGGCGCGGGTCGCGAGGCTGAGGGGAGCGAGGGAAGCGAGGGGAGCGTGGGGAGCTCGGATGGACCGTCTTCTGGGCCGTCTTTGAAGCCAGCAGAGCCTGCGGCGTCTGCAGCGAGGGCGGGGAGCACCGGAGGCGGCAGTGCGGGCGGATGCACGGGCGTGGGCTCCTCGAGGGTGACGGTGACGGCGGGAGGGGCGGTGGGCACGTCGTTGTCGTCGTCGTTGGGGTTGGGGTTGGGGAGCGAGGGCGTGGAAGCGTGGATCGGCGTGGAATTGTCGATCAGCGTGGAGTTGTGGTTGCTGGTCGGTCCCTCGAGCGGATGCCGATCGCTCACCATGGAGCTCTCCAGCGCTTCGGGCCTACTGTCGCCGCCGCCGCCTTCGCCGCCCGTCGACGACACCACCAGCTCCGACTGCACCATGCGCGTGTCGTCGCCTTCCGCGGGCACGTCGGACGCGGACATGGCGGGCAGCTTGGACAGCGACATGCTTTTGCGTACGCTGGTCGCGGTGCGGACGCGTTCGCTGCCATTCGACGAACACTGCGACGCCGCCGACGACGAGACGTGGCTCTGGCGACGCAGGAGTTTGGCCCGGGCGTGGCTGATGCGCGACCTGATGGTGCTCATGATGGCAGCGAGCAGCCGACGTCTGCCAGACTGGGGCTGGGGCGCTCGATGCCGTACGCGCGGATGGGTGAGGCCGAGATGGCTACGGGAACTGTTGTGTGGCGTGCAGCTCAGCTTCACGTGGCTGGCGGATTGCCCACAGGTGCAGATGCAGCCAAGAAGCGTCGACGAAAGAACAAACAAGAAAAACGGGTAGAGTTGGCTATCGAGAGAGTTGGGTAGTGAGTGTATCAGGGTCAGGCCAGTGTAAAGGGCAAGAGAGGGTCGGGTCAGGTCCGGCTTCAAGCACACGGCTGCGTTTGAAGGATGTCGAATCTCGATGATGGGGAATTTGCGCGTTGCAATTTCGATTCTGCCCATCTCCCGAGTCCCATGTCAGATGGCAGGCCGTGTCTGCAAAGCTAGCACGAGTCGCGGAGCCTGGGGGGTGGCGCTGACGTTGCGGATGAATGAATGAATGCTGCCCGCACCCATGCTGCCCGTTATCTATCAACGACACACTGGCTGCACGCGTAAGCCTGGCGCCCACCATCGCTCCAAGCCCACCGCAGTCCTGTCTCGCGCGTGCTGTCGTGTCTCTCGCGACTGGTTGCAGAGCATGCCACTCGACAGACATGTCCTGCATGACCGCCACCGCCTCCATCGCAACCCGGTCCCCGCTTCTGCATGCCAGCCTCCATCGCCATGGCCATCGCCCTCTTGACACCTCTCCAGCTGCACTTCTGCTCAATTGTCTACTGGCCCCCTGTACAGCTTAGGTTTGTTGCCATGTGCGCTGCCGCCCCCCGTTCGTCGCCACCGTCCCTCTCCTGCAGAAACCTGGAACCCCTAACGTACGGTACCAGTTGTCCACTCTATCGGCCCTACTGTTTCTCCTGCTCACCGATAACCCCCCCAGATACATGCGTCTTTACCAGAACCCGCCTTCGTAGCGCGATTGAATTCGACCCGTAAACAGCGTATGCCACGACGCTCCGAGGCCCGAACCTTTTGCATGTCCGTCACCGCCAACGATCCTGAGAAACATCGCCCTGTCTTTCCGCTTCGCCGTGTCTCACGTCAATCAACTGCCTAAGCCGGCATTTCCACGACTGCAACCACGATCAAACACCAGACCCAATGTACCAAGATACCGCGCCGTGTGCCCGGTCGATGCCATCAGACTCTTGTAGACAAGCGGACATGTCCGCAGCTCCAACTGAGACGATGGCAACATGACGGGCGTGACAAGGAAAGGACGGCCCACGCGAGCAACCATGTTACGCCATTGCTATGATCTATGATCTTGCTGGCCCGATAGAGCAGTCTTCAGACATGGCGCGCTATGATCGTGCTGGTCAGATAGATCACTCTCCAGAGTTGACGTGCTATGATCTTACTGGCCAAGTAGAGCAGTATTTAAGTATCGCGTGCTATCATATTGCTGGCCTAATAGAGCAGTCTCTAGGCATCGCGTGCTATAATCTTACTAGATTAATAGAGCAATCTTCAGGAATAGAGCAGTCTTCAGGCATCGTGTGCTATAATCTTAGCGGCCTAGTAAGCACTCTTCAGACTTCGCATGCTACCATCTTGCTGGCCCGACAGAGCAGTCTTTACCATCTCCTCGCTATGCAGATTCAGCCGCCATGTCAATGCCTCCGACCCGTGGACTGGCGCAGTCCATTCCAAGAGACTATCGAGCTGTCAGTGACGGAGGGCTACAATACTCTATCAAAGGTGCAGGTACTGCATTCCTCCTCCGGGGTAACACAAGGTGTTCAAGCTTTTGACGAGGCATCGTACACGCTATGCCACAGTCGACGTCACAGCCCATGACAAACTCTCAACCATGTGCTGCGCACACGCAGAAACGCAACTTTCTTTTGCAAATGTCAAACCTGAACAGGCGATGCTCGAAAGTTGATTTCTCTCAACAGTGAAGTACACCTTCGCCGACTGCGCACCCTTCTCCCGCCGACGTTTCATCGAATTCACCGCTCATCTTCACAATAGCATCCCCATCACCGTGGCCACTCCTCACTCTCTTCACTACCTTCAGCGCCGCCCCAGCCACCGGGATGGCGTCAAGTTTCCCGTCAACCGCACACCGCGTTCAAGACACTCCACTACCGCTCTTTGTCGCCCAATCTCTACGTTTACAACCCAATCGGCCACAATCCAGCCTCTCCACATGGACCAAGATCCGTCATTCCCACCGCTGTCCTTCTCGCTACTCAACGGGGGCCCTTCGCCTACGAGAGCTGCCGAAATGCAACCCGATCGGGTTTCAACCCCAGCGAACGAGCCCTGCATGGGCAAGCAGGTGGCAGTGAACACCAAACCACTACATTCGACCATGCTCCGCTCCCGCTCAGATAGTGACGTCCGCGAACCCGCGCCCTCGTCGCCTTCAACCTCACCACACTCCCTCCCACCCACGTCGACCTCGCGCCGCAAGTCGGAAGACCTACAGCCACCACCCCTCCGAATCTCCAAGGCCCGACCCAGCATTGCAATCGATCTTCTCTCAGACATGCCACCGACGCCCGAAGTCATGCTGCACCCGCCCTTGAACCCATTCGCCCTCCTCTGCCCGGGATGCCACACCCCGCGGCCCCAAATCTCTGAAGACCAGTCTACCGCCGCGTGCCGGACATGTCTTACGGCCTTCAAGAGCACAGACAGGATGCGCAAGTCGCCGCAGAGGCGAGGAAGCGTCCTCACCAGCTTCCCACCGTTGGTTGCTGCTCAGAGTAGCGAGAGTGAAGAAGAAGACACAAACGCCGAGGCGGGAGCAGCATCCCGGAAGCTCAGTATCGTCGAGGGGATCACTCGAGTCTTTGCTCTGTTGAGGGGGGGAGCGGCGAAGAGTCGGAGGGGGAGTGAAAGTAGCGTGGAGAGCTGGCGGGATGGTGGAAGTGGTGCGAGTGGAAGCCGGTGTGCGTCACGGTCGTCGTTCACGTACTCGAATTCTTCTCGAGATTGATAAAGAGGAAGAGATCTGTCTTTGGGTATGGAGCAGTTGGTGCGGTTCAAAATGGCAATAGCACCGTGTTTCGTTTTCGTATCGTTCTACGAGTAGGTAGGACATGGGTCAGTCCAGTGCTTCTGCAAGCAGTCAGAGTCCTCCAAAGAAAAAGCCAATCCCGATTCTACGATTTTCATCCCATCTTTCCGAATTTCAGTATCTGGGTAGTACTTGCCTCGACTATCATGCAGGGAGGTGTGGCCCCCACCATTGGGGTAGTCACTCACTTGGCGCTACCGCTACAGTACACTCAACCATCACTCCTACGCTACAACCTACGGAGACCTCCAACAGCTCTAGGTACTCAATCTCGGTTCTTTACACTTATCAGTGAGAAATCAGATTGCACGGAGATGGCATGGACGAGCGTGAGGTTCATTTGGACTCAATGGCGGGGTGGTGTACGTACCGAATATGCGGCATGTATTGCGTGCTTGACCAGCAACAGCACGAAGGTCCCACACCTTTCCACCTCAGGCTCAAAATCGCAGCTCAGACGACTCGGACGCGCGCTTTTCACGTTAGCAGCATGATAAGATGCAGCGGCAAATACTACGGACCTCCCGACGGGCGTTTTCGGTCCTTTCACATTCGAGAAGCATGTCGCAACCCGGAGGCGTAATGAGGACAGCTGCTATCATTCCTCTTGAGGGATTATATAGGCCGGCTATCGGCCGTTCGTCAGGCTTTGCATGCTCGACTGAGGTGTTTGGTGAACACCATGGGCAACACTCAAACTGATGTCTATTCCGCTGCGGCGGACACCGAGTCGTCTAGTGCAAGCAACTCGCAGGAAGCCATTGTTAAGCCTATCAAGAGCTGGAAAGGGTATATCTGGGACACGTGGGACTTGCCGCAGGATCAACGCCGGTTACTCTTCAAGGTCGACGCCTTTGTCTTGACTTTTGCTTCGGTCAGTTTCGATGCGCAAGATATGCGTCGTTTTCTAATCGCCATGCTTAGATCGGATACTTTCTCAAGAACTTGGATCAGAACAATGTCAACAATGCTTATCTTAGTGGTATGGAGGAGGAGCTGAGCATGTACGGAAACCAGCTCGTTACCAGCACTTCTATCTGGACAGTAGGCTACGTGATTGGGCAGATTCCTTCCAACCTCTTGCTGACGAGAGTGAGCCCACGATGGGTCATCCCTTCGGTAAGCCGTGATTTGATCAACGAAGCATCAACGAAGCTGCTTCCAATACTGATTTACTCTACAGCTCGAGCTCGGCTGGGGTATTGCTACCTTCTGCACTGCTGCTGTCAAATCCTACAAAGAGCTGTATGCATTACGGTTCCTGGTTGGGTTCTTTGAGTAAGTGGAATGGCCGGCAGTCAACGAGTAAACTACTAATTACTCCGCAGATCTGGCTTCTATCCTGGTATCCACTACCTCCTAGGCTCCTGGTACACGCCGCAAGAGCTCGGAAAGCGCGCCATGATCTTTTGGCTCGCTGGGACTGTAGGCAGCATGTTCTCCGGCTTCCTCCAAGCCGCTGCATATACGAACCTCAGCGGCGTCCACGGACTTTCGGGCTGGCGCTGGCTGTTCCTGGTAGACGGCATCATCACATTGCCTCTCGCCCTGCTCGGCTTCCTCTTCTTCCCCAACATCCCCCAAGGCGGCAAGAAGACGTGGTGGACCACCGACGCCGAACACGAACTCTCAGTCTCCCGCATGAAAGCCGTCGGCCGCGCGGGCAAACAACCCTGGACCCGCGCCAAAGCCAAACGCGTCCTCCTCAGCTGGCACACCTACTTCCTCCCCCTCCTCTACGTCATCTGGAACAACGGCTTCCCCCAAGCCGCCATGGGCTTCTGGCTCAAGTCCTTCAACAAGAAACCCTCCCCCGTCCCCGGGACGCACTTCTCCATCCCGCAAATCAACAACCTGCCCCTCGTCACCAACGGCCTCTTCATCGGCATGGCGCTGCTCTGGGGCTGGCTCTCGGACGGCCCCTGCCGCGGCGCCCGCTGGCCCTTCATCTACGCCGGCGCCGTCCTCACCCTCGCCTTCTCCGCCGCCATGTGGCGCATGCCGTTGTACACGGATATCGAGGGCCGCAAAGTGCTGTACTGGCTCAGCGGCCTGGGCAACGGCGCCGGGCCCCTCATCCTCTCCTGGATCAACGAAATCTGCTCCGACGACACGGAGAAGCGCGCGCTGCTCGTTGCCGCCGGCAACGACCTCGCGTACGTGGTGCAGGCCGTCGCGCCCAACTTTGTGTGGAAGACGACCGACTTTCCCGCTGCGCGCAAGGGGTATACCTGGAGCGTGGTGCTGCAGGTGCTGCTGATTGTGTGGACGGCGGCGATCCAGGTGCTGCTTTGGAGGGATAAGAGGGCGAGGTTGAGGGGCGGGGTCGAAGGGGCGGTCGAGGAGCGGGTGGAGGGGGAAGGGGACGCCAACGCGGACGCCGAGGGAGAGGCAGTGCGCGTGAGAAAGTTGTAGGAATTCCAAATGGGTGGGTTGATTGCTGGAGGGGACGAACGTGTGTCGTTGCGGTGGCGTGTCATGGTATCTGCCTAAGCTGGAGAACATATGACATCGCACCGTGGTGAGGCATGGCTAGGGAAAACAGATGTTGGCATGGAAATATTAATGAATGAACGAATAGGACGAATGAACGAATGAATTTAAGATATACCTCTCCATGCACACTCGATCCGCAGTGCTCACCCATCCGTTACGCCTAGTCGTTAGTCTATCCTGCGGTAGTCTAGGTAGGTACCTGTCGCATGCTCGTCATTGCACCATCACGATCCTCACGATCCGCGTGTCCGAAAAAAGTGCCAACCTGGATAATCGCAAAAGCAAAAAAAGGGGTATATTTCACTTTCCGTCCTGCCTACGGATAGATGCGCTAGACTAGAGCAATAAAAAAAGTTTCCCCCTTCCTGCGCGCAAAGAAAAAAAAATAATAGGAAAAGAACAGTTAAATCATACACAGCATAACATTCGTTCGTTTATGGCACAGCCCAGCCCTGCTGCAGCTAGAGCCGTGGGGAATACCGCGAGAGCAAGCATGAGAACCGGCGAAAAGGAGGGCTAAGGGGTTGGCAAGCGGGTGAGTGAGTGAATAAGTGTGGTGGCGTCGCGCATTGGAGGGCCACGAGGGCGGGTCGGTCGATTGGTGACTGATTATCGTGTGGTGCGAAGATCGAGACTCGTACTCGGTCGAATGGTCAATTTGTGTGGTGCAGAGAGAGAGTAGCGATGCCCGGGGGCGATCTCGTCCAAGTGACAGAGACCTGCTTGGTAATACACGTCGTCTCAACGATGCAGTGAGTCTACAACTCATCCTTGACGCGCTTCGTCGCGTCCGCTGCGGCGCTGCTGGCGCTGCTAGCTACGGCCTCCGCGTTTGTGACTGCCGCAGCGTAGAGCTCGCTGATGCGGGAGTTGGCTGCCTCGACGGCAGCAGCGAGACGGGCGCTGGCACTCTCCACGGCGCCATGCTCCGGTCCGTAGATGGCTTCGCTGGCTGCCGCTGCGGCGTTGGCGGCCTTCTCACTTGCGACGGATGCGACAGAGCTGTA
Organism: Paraphaeosphaeria minitans; assembly: GCA_015832175.1. NCBI lineage: Eukaryota > Fungi > Ascomycota > Dothideomycetes > Pleosporales > Didymosphaeriaceae > Paraphaeosphaeria > Paraphaeosphaeria minitans. The sequence goes on along the minus strand of WJXW01000004.1, from coordinate 510,282 downwards.
CACGCTTGCTGCTGCGGCCGCGCCGTTGGCGGCAGAGGCTGAGATTCCTGTAGCTGTAGGGGTGCCAAAGATGGCCTGACTGATAGCTGCCTGCGCGCTGGACGCTACAGCTGCGAAGTCGTGGGATGCCTGGGCGGTGCCGTAGATGGCTTCGCTAGCCTTCGACTGAACGGAAGCGTAGGCGTTGACGACAGACTCGCTGGCCTGCTCGACAGTACCTTTCTGGGTGCCGTAGACAGCTGCGGACGCACTTTCGACAGCGGCATTGAGCTGCTCGTTGACGTTGCTAATGATGGTCTCAATGGCCGGCGGAGGCACGAAGACAGACTCAACGACCGAAGAAGCGGACGCATAGGCCTCGGCGGCGAACTCAGAAGCCGCTTCAAAGCTCTCGCCAGCATAAGAGGTGGCAGCTGCGATGTTCTCGGACGCGATCGAGTTGACGGAGGAGACAGCTGCCGGAAGACCCGTGTAGTATGCAGCAGAGAAGCGAGCCATGACGCTCTCTGTGAAGTCAGGCTCCTTGCCGATGACGAGCTCGGAAATTAGCGCCTGAACAGCGGCGGCTTGTTCGGCAGCCTGGGCAGTCGCTTGCGCAGCGTACTCGCCAGCTTGGGAGTAGACGGACGCAGCCCAGGGCGTTGGCGCACCGTACACTTGATTGCTGGCCTTTGTGATCAGCGCCTCCCAGTTTTGGCTCGCTTGAGAAGCTGCAGACTCAGTCCAGGCAGTTTCAGATCCAATGATACCTGAGCTGACTTGTGAGGCGAGCGACGCGGCTGCCTCCTGGGCCTTTGCTGCAGCGGATTGTGCAGAATCGGATACGTCCGATGCGTACGACTGCGCGGAGACAGCAACGGAAGCTGCTGAATCGGAAGCTACCGAGGCGAGGGACTCCAATGTGCCTTGTTCCGAGCCGTAGACAGCCGTAGATGCAGCACCCAGGAACTCCGAGTACCGTGCATGGGCCAGGCCAATAGCCTCGTAATACTGTCGACGAGCACCATCAAGAACAGGCGATCCAGTCGGTTGGGAAGAGAACTGAACAGAAGCTTGGCTCAATCCTTCCGATAGCCTTGATGACGCGATGGAAGATACGGACTCGAAGTAGCCTTGAGTCGGACCGGCAGCATAGCTCTTCACTGATTCTGTGTATTGAAGAGCAGCGTCCAGACGTTCACTTGCAGCTGCCAGAGAGTCTGAGTACGCCTTTTCGACCATAGCAAGCATGGTTTGATGGGCAGGCTGTGTGGTTCCAGACACCAATACAGAGAACTGAGATTTGGCGTTCTGGAACTGTTCGTTGGCGATGCTGACGGCCTCGTTGTAGCGTGAGCTGGCGTGCGTGCGAACTGTCTGGATGACTGCAGTAGGTGTGGGTGTACCGTAGATGGCGTACGAGGCCCTAGTATGTCGTTAGTGATGTTCTCAATTTGGAGGGGGCATGTACTTACGCAGTAACAGCTGAGGCAAATTTGTCCGATGCAATGCTGGTGGCGCTGTCGAGAGTGGCCTGTTGGGTGCCGTACAGGACGCTCGAAGCGGCAGCAAGAGCCTTCACATACTGCTCGCTTGCAAAGGAAGTAACAGACTCGGCCGTGCCTTGAGTCTTCGTAGCCCCGAGGAGAGCCTGGCTCACGGCGCGGCTGAGGTCCGATGCTCTGTCTCCAGCATCCGCGACCATGCTCTGAACCTTCTCGGAGTAGGTTCCCTCATCATCTTCGATTACATCGTCAAACACGGGTTCCCTCGCTTCCACAAGAACTTGGGCATTGACTCCACCCCAGACGTTCTTGGTGGCTTCCGAAGCCGTTGAAGCCGACGCTTCTGCACTCTTTTTAACGGCCTCGGTCGCACTTTCAATGTTGTCTGCTGCGTTGGAGACGTGGGACTTGACGGCTGACGCGATACTTTCAGCGGCGGGTGTTTCGGAGCCAATTGCAGCCTCAGAAACCTTGGACGCAGCATCGGAAGCTGATTGTTTGACAGCGGATGCTATGCTCTCGGCGACGAGAGCCTCCGAGCCCACAATTTTCTCCGAAAGTTGTGACGAAACGCTCGAGGCAGACGCCTTGGCTATAGACGCAATGCTTTCAGCTGAAAAAGGCTCTGAGCCAACAATATTTTCAGAAAGCTGGGATGAGACGCTGGAGGCGGACGACTTGACTGCAGATGCAGCACTTTCAACGGCGGGGGTCTCTGAGCCAACGATCGCTTCCGAAACCTGCGATGAAGCCTCTTGGGCGTTGCTGATAACCTGCTGGGCAGCGTTGTAGGCCCTGACCGGTACTTTCTTGTCCGAGAAGTCATCAGTCTGGTCGCCCGCCCAAATCTTCCACTTGGAAACATCCTTGAGACGAACCAGCTCGTTGACCATGGTTGATGCTATCGTCATAGCGTCATCTCCGAGCTTCGCCGCCTCTTCGTGGGCAGCCTTTAGTCCATCGTGTTTTGCGCCAACGGCCTCGACTTCTTCCTGCCATTCATTGAGAGTATCCCTGAGCTTGTGGTAGTTCTGCCAGTCCTTGTACTCGACCCCGTCGAGCCATGCCCAGCGCATGCCAACCTCCTGGAGACCCAAGCCGTGTATCTTCTCGAGCACTTCAACTGTGCTCCCCACAGCGGCGCGGACAAGGTTGTCGGTTTCTTGGTCGAATGTCACTTTCCAGTTTCGGACAGCTTGCGACTTTTCTTTGACAGCCAGGCCGAGCTCGCGCATTTTAGTGATGCATTTCTCGTGGGCTTTCTCCAGCTGCTCTTCTGTCGCATCGTCTGGTAGAGATTTGATGGTCTGCTTGATGAACTTCTTCAAGGAGGAAATTGTCGACTCGGCAGTCTCTTCCAGCTGAACAATCATGGCGGCGCCATGCCCATGGACACCATTCTCAATCTGCCGCTTGGTGATCTCAGCGACACGTACATCCAAGTCATCGGCACCCTTGTCGGCAGCAGTTGCAAACTTAGTCTGCCACTCGCGAAGGTCCTGGTTTAGCTTCTCCCTGAGCTCTGCGCCAGTGAGTTGAGGCTGCTTTGGCTGAGTAGGCGTCTTGGTCTCGACTTCAGAGGGGGTTGCACTTGACTCGGCACCGAATAAGTCATCGAACACGCCCCAGCCAGACTTTGTGGATTCGGTGGCGGAGCTGACGACTGAGGAAACGGAGGAAGCAATAGTAGCGGTGGATGTGATGGCATCCGTCTTTGGCAGCGCGGTCCTAAGAGGGACTAGATCAGTACGACATTCAAAGGTCAGGAGAGTTGCACTCACGACGATGACTCAACGGCCTCCAGGACCGACTCGACCTTCTGCTGGTCCTTGTATCTTCCCAGCCTTTCACGTATGCGAACCAACTGAGGCTCAACATTGTCGCCGTAGAGGACTCGCACGTATGGCCAGAGCGTACGGGAGACGAATTTCCAGGTTGCATCACGTCCTGTACGGACAGCAGGAAAGATGTAGTGTACTGTGGCACCATGACCTTGAGCATAGGCCTGACGACCATACGGTAGCAGTGCGTCGTAGGTTGGGAGGATGTTCAGATGGTACATCTCTGTCAGACTTGCTTTGGTCTGCTCAACATATGGGCCCAAGGCGCCAGACGCCGTCTTCACGTGAGGGCCCAAGTGGTGTTCGTACTGAGCATAAGCCTTGTTCTGAAGCTGTTGGATCTGGGGGCGCGCGGTCCTTGCCCACTCGGCTTCGGCGTACTTCTGGGCCCGCTCGACACGATGGGCGCCGTAAGTGGCATATTGGTTCTTCGCAAACGTAGAAACAGGAGTATAAACGCGCTGGTCAAACGTGACCACGTACGGCTGAACCTTTTCGACCTGAGGTGCAAGGTAGGCCTGGTAGTATGGATCTACGTAGGGTGCGGCGTAAGAGCGTGCGTGGAGATAGGGCCTACAGACTTGCGGGGACGAGTCGGATAGTTGCGTCAAGGACGAGGGACATCTAAATGCGAGTGTGATGATGAGGTACCACGACACCAACCTGCGGGCAGTCAGCACATGCTGTACTGCGACATCCAGCGGCGGTCTCTGCCGTGGAAAAAAAATGCATCCACAAGCAAAAACAGCGCGAACATGGTTTCGTGGAGCGACGTACCTTGGTACGAGACTGGCGAAGCTGCCCGTCCAGCTTGTTCTCGGCTTCCTGCGAGCATTGGCTTGTTTGGCAGGTGCTGCCCTGGACTTGGCGGCGTGACCATTCAGATGGCCATTCGCGGTGCCGTTTGGGGCGGCTTTGCTGGGCTTCTTCGCGCGGCCATTACTTGAGCCAGCCATGGCGGTGTGGGAGAGGTGCGCGGGGATCCGCTGCAGACGGGCTTCGCGTGTTGGGTGGGCGGTGAGCGGTGAGCGATGAAAAGTGACAGGCGGGGTCGACAAGCCCTGAGAAAGAAGTAAGCATACTGGCGATGCACAACAGCTCTCGGGCGGCAGAACGTACGGATATTTGGCAGTCTTTTGGGGGAGTGGGTGGAGGGAATCAACAAGATGTGAGAGAAGGTGGGCAGGCGGACCAGGATGCAAGCTCCAGGCGTAGACACACGGGCGCAAACAGGGATGATGTCAGAGCAGCGGAAAGCACGTGCGGATGGCGTACAGATGGGTAGAGATGGGGGCGCGATTACACGGGGCAGCCTTTGATGGACAAGTTCAATGCTGGAAAAGGGCATGTTGTGGCAGACAAGCAGGCAGGCAGGCAGGCAGGCAGGAGGTAGGAGGCAGGGCGAGAGACTGTGGCGGCACAGACATGGGCCTTGTATCAGATGCAGAGTCCAGACGGGTGAAATCAAACCCACGGCACCGCACCGAACCGCACATGGCCGACAAGTTTTTGCTGGGGCCTTTGTCCGTGACGCCGTGATTGCTGCAAACTGGCAAGCTCGCATGCTGCAACGGGTGCAATAGACTAGTGGAAGCCGTCGGCATGTGCGCACATGCAGTAGGCAGATAGATGTCTAGATACCTAGTCTACTTCGTTCCTTCGTACTGTCCAAAGAACCCCAGAACTAGAGCAAGCGAGAGCCCCAAGAAGCTCCAGCGGCGACGTGCCTCACTTCCGCGCGCTGTCGACGTGGGTGGAGTCGATTCACCAAAAAGTCGGCCGACCTTCTTCCGCCGCCCACCCGCCTGGTGCCATTCACGACTGCACACCTACTGTACCGTACGCCCTCTGCTCACCCTCAACAAAGTTCCTACCGCAACACTTTTTATTTCTAGCCCTTCTCCGCGACCCCAACCCGTCGCTACCACGCTCTCCGATGTGCTCATAGCCCCCCCGCTGCGGCACCACGCCTGTGCATACCTGCTCACCCACCCTCTCACCCACCCAAGTCCACCTCCTCCGCCCCGCAGCCTCGCTGTCTCCGCTGAGACATGGCTTCCGCAGGCGATGCCCGTCTCAAACACGCCCCAGAAGCCTCGCCCGCGACCGACCTGCCGCCAGCCAGCCAGCCGACAGACAAAGACGATGCCGACACTTGTCGCATCTGTCGCGGCGAGAGCACGCCCCAAGAGCCGCTGTTCTACCCGTGCAAGTGCAGCGGCAGCATCAAATACGTGCATCAGGAGTGTCTCATGGAGTGGCTGTCCCACTCGCAGAAGAAATACTGCGAGCTGTGCAAGACGTCGTTCCGCTTCACCAAGCTGTACCACCCCGCCATGCCCAACACCATACCCACCTCCGTCTTCCTGCGCCGCGCCGCCGTCCACATATTCGAGCTGTTCATGACATGGTGTCGCGCCGTGCTGGTGGCCTCGGTCTGGCTGATGCTGCTGCCCTGGTGCATGCGCGTCGTCTGGCGGAGTCTCTTCTGGGTCGGCGACGGTGGATGGAATCGTGACGACTACATGGAGCTGCGCAGCCTGCCCAACGGGAGCGCAGCCCCTTCCGTCTACGACTTGGACGCGCTCTACAAAGCACACACGGCCGCCAATGCTGCCAACACAACCGCCGGGATCCCCATTCCGAGCCTGCTGTTGCCATTGTCGCAGACCCGCAACGTGGGTGCTGTCGAACCTACCGTCTGGACCTTCGCCAAACGCTTCCTATGGGCCTTCGTGACTCCGCTGCACACGCTGGCACCTCCACCTGCCCTGAACAGGACCGACCTGAACACCACAGCAGACCACCTGGGTCCGCGGAACCCATCGCTTCTCTCCGACGTGTCCTTCTTCAATTTCTTCCCTTCACAAGCCGCAAATGGATTCCTGGTCGATGTGCTCGAAGGCCAGATCATTACGCTCGCAGTTGTAGTTGCATTCATACTAATATTTCTCATTCGCGAATGGGTTGTCCAGCAGCAGCCTGTCATTAACATGGTCATGTTGAACGGCAATGCAGCCGCCGCCGCCGACCAAGCGCAGCAGAATCAAGAGGAAGAGGACGATGAGGAAGAGGACGACGAGGAAGAGGAAGAGGAAGAGGACGAAGTTGCTGCAGGAGAGGAACATGACCACGAGCGCGAGGCTGATCATCTAGAGGATGGTACGGACGCAGAAGAAGACGAGGAGCCGGCCTCACCCGTGCAATCAACAATCAGGGGACCGAGTTTCGAGTGCAGGGAGAAGCTAGAGAGTGAACTTCCCGAGGGTCGAGCTATCCTGGAAACTTGGCATGAAACGGGCAAACCTCCAGAAGACATGATCATACAAGCTTTCAAAGATGGATCCTTCGACCTGACTGAAGACTGGGCTTACTTCCTCGATGAGCTGCCTGGCAGAATCCGGAATGAGCTTGATGAAGAGGGACTACGCCGGCGGGAAGATTCGCTTGTTACCCGGGGTCGAGCTCTTCCTGAGCGCTCGAGTAGTCTTGCGTACAGCACGCACGAGACGCCTTCGTCGGCACGCACGTCATCCGCATCGCCGTCAAAGAGACCACCTCTGCCAGCTAGAGGCCGCTCCTCTCTTGCTACCGACGTCAAACGGCGCTTGGAAGAAGATGGTTCCTGGTCGTTTGCGAACTTACAACAACCGGAAGATGAAAATGCGCAGGAGCCTGCTCCTGAAATCCCAAACTCATGGGATGATGAAGTGCCAGACTCCCTACCGCCTGACCAAGAACAAGGCAGCGACCATAGTAGCGAAAGCTGGCAACAAGTCCCGGATATTGCGGTGGAAAACAGTGACCAGGCGTCATCACAGGATAAAGGCAAAGGCACAGCTGTCGACCGCGACCCTAGCTCTCCCACTATTGCAGTGGCGGGGCCCTCAACCTCTACGCAAGGACAGAAGGGACTAGAGAAGCGAGAGGAGACCACGACAAGGATCTGGGCATATACACAAGACGACGCAGCTGGGTCTTCCGGACTTGGCGACGAGGCATCGATCTTGTCGACGTGCGGTTCAGACTCCTACAGAGACACAGTGGACACCGACGCCGAAGACTTTGCTGCTGAAGTAGCCCCCGAATTGACGCAGGAAGACCACAACGAGACGGATGTTGAGCAAGAGCGTGAACCAGAACCAGCTGCTGTTTTCGACGTACAGCCACCACGACGGCTGTTGGACCGCGTCCTGGATTGGATGTTCGAAGGCGTCGCACCCGGCGTGCACGCAGCAGAGGATGGTGGTGACGATGCGCACATTGTACGCAACGTAGCTGACGAGGCGCCGTTTGTGCCTTTCGCTGGAAATGAGCCGCGTGAAGCAGCCGACCAGCCGATCCAGGATCTTGAAGTTGTAGCGGCAGCTGCGCAAGCTGGTGTTGATGTCAACGACCAAGACGCCATTGATGACGCCGAAGACCTGGAGGGTATCCTAGAACTTATTGGCATGCAAGGCCCCCTTACCGGTCTGTTTCAGAATGCCATGTTCAGCGCTGTTCTGATCTCTGCGACTCTTGCCTGCGCCGTCTGGCTACCCTACTTGTGGGGGAAGGTGGTCATTTTGTTCATGGGCAGTCCTGTTGCACTCTTCGTCAAACTACCGTTGCAGATCGTAGCGACCTTGGCAGACCTCCTTGTTGACAGCTTCGTTTTCCTGGCAGCCAGTTTCGTATCCGGAATGTTGGAAATATTCTTCTTATGTGTTCGTCAGGCGAGTGGGGGTACCATGGAACGTCCCTTTGAACTCGCTTTCAATCAGTCAAAGACGATATCAAATAGCGCAGCAAGTCGTCTCTGGAACTTAGTCGAGAGCTCCCCTCTGCTCCCTCCACCGACCTATTTCCGTTTGTCGATACACTCGCATGAGGCTCTGCGAACGATCCAAAACACCACGTCCTTCACAATGAACCGGACCAATAACATGGTGACCGCATTTTTAGAAGATGCCACAGGCTCCTCGTCGTCCTCATTTATCGTGGCCACCGTTCAATTGCTCGTCGAAGCTATTCAAGTGGCATCCGCGACGATGTACGGTAAGGGTGCCTCACTCGCATCATGGCTCTTGGCTACGAAGTCGTACAAGGTCACATTCGACCTCGATTTCGGCAGCGACATCAACCCAGCTTCTGTAGCCGATGCGCACTGGACGGCAACGGATCGCTTGATCGCAGTCCTCGCTGGCTATGCCTTCTTCGCATTGGCTGGCGCCATCTATCTGAAAAAGACGGGTTTCTTCAGTACTTCGAGCCAGGGCATCAAGATCGAGCGGATCATCACTGAAGTTCTCCTCCAGGCCGGTGGTGTGCTGAAAGTCATCTTGATCATATCTATCGAGATGCTGGTCTTTCCTCTGTACTGCGGCCTTCTCCTCGACATGGCACTCCTACCCCTTTTCAAGGATGCGAACCTCTACACGCGCTGGCAATGGACACGCGAGAGTCCTTGGACGTCAGGCTTCGTACATTGGTTCATCGGCACGTGCTACATGTTCCATTTCGCCCTGTTTGTCTCCATGTGTCGCAAAATCATGCGCCGAGGCGTGCTCTACTTCATCCGTGATCCTGATGATCCGCAATTCCACCCCGTGCGCGATGTGCTCGAGCGCAGCGTCACCACTCAGCTTCGAAAGATCGCTTTCAGCGCTTTGGTGTACGGAGCACTGGTCATCGTCTGCCTCGGTGGCGTGGTATGGAGTCTCAATCAACTCACATCCGGTGTTCTCCCTATTCACTGGGTTTCCCATGCGCCATCGCTGGAGCTTCCCCTTGACCTCCTTTTCTACAACTTCCTCACTCCCGTCATCATCAAGCTGTATAAGCCAAGTGATGCCCTCCAAACGATATCAGGCTGGTGGTTCAGGCTCTGTGCGCGCTTCCTCCGCCTCTCCAACTTCCTCTTCAGCGAGAAAGCCAACAATCAAGAGGGCCGCACGGTCAAGGGCGAATTCGTCTTCGAAGGCCGCTACGTCCGTGCTCCTGCCTCGGATCAGGCCCGCATTCCCAAAGGCGACCCCGTCTTCGTCGAAGTCGACGAGCAAAACGTACGCAAAGACGGCCTCCAGGACGCGGGCGGCGTCCACAATTCCACGCTCGTCGCCAAAGTCTACATCCCACCGTGGTTCCGCGTCCGCATCGCCATCTTCGTCTTCACAATCTGGATCTTCGCCGCCATCGCCGGCGTCAGCGCAACCATCATCCCCCTCCTCTTCGGCCGCTACCTCTTCTCTCTGCTTCTCCCCACCTCCGTCGAAATGAACGACATTCACTCCTTCTCCCTCGGCCTCTACTCCCTCGGCTCCCTCGCCTACACCGCATACCACCTCCACGCCTTCTTCACCGCCATCGACCGGCCCGCCGCCGCCGCCCTCGCCACCCTCGCGGCCTCGACATCCCGCGCTGCCGTCCGCGCCGCCCGGTTCACCTACGTCTGGGCGTCCCTCGTCCTCCTCATCCCCTTACTTTTCGCCGTGCTCATCGAGTTCTACGGGCTCATACCACTGCACGCGTACCTGGGCCCCGCGGACCCGCACGTCGTGCATCTCATCCAGGACTGGACGCTGGGTTTCCTATACGCGCGGCTGGTCTCGCGGCTGGCGTTTGCGGACCGCAGTAGCAGGCCTGCACGCGCATTTGCGGCGGTGATTCGCGACGGGTATCTCGAGCCGGATGCGCGCATCGCGACGCGCGTATTTGTGCTGCCTGCGCTCGCGCTGTTCGCGGTGAGCATTGTTGTCCCGAGTGCGGTGGCGCTCTCGCTGAACCATACGGTGCTGCTGGCGGCGGAACAGCAGACGAGGAAGATGGTGTGGCGGTTCGTTTTTCCGTGTCTGGGGCTTGCGGTCGGGTTTGTGTGGGCGGGCAAAGAGGGGCTGGGTGTGGTGAGGAGGTGGAGGGGTGTGGTCCGCGACGAGGTGTATCTTGTAGGAGAACGGCTGCATAACTTTGGGGAGAGACGGAGGGCGATGCATGTACCGCTTGAGGGGCAGCAGTTGCTCGGTGGTAATAACTAGAAATTTGAGGCGATGGGTGGGGAGTTCGAGTTTGAGTAGAAAGCGTGATGCTATCAGGCATGGACTGGTGGTTGGGGTTGGGTTGCGGTTCGTGCTTTTAGATTTTTGACAGGGCTGAGCTGGATGAAAGCTGGTCACAACATCATCACGACTGGGCCGTTCCTGGGTAGCTGCATGAAGACTGTCTGTCTTTCTGTATGTATGTCTGTATGTCTGTTCTTTGGGGTATATCGTCGTCGCTACGTCTCCATCGCCGCCCAGAGGTATCTCATGCCTATCGCGCCGCCACTGCATCCACGTGCTATGTATCGCTTGGGATGCGCATGTTCCCAATGCGCGGGTGGCGGTGGCCAGCGTCTTGCGCTTTCTTGCATTCTCCAAAGCCTCGTCGCAAGCGCCCAAGATGGATTCCATCTCGCCCACTCCCGCAATGTCTTCTCCCTTGCAGGTCCTTCTCCAAACACGCCTCCCCTCGTCCCTCGTCCCTCGTATTCATCAAATCATACCTCCCTTTACTCCCCCCTCTCACAGATACTTCTTCGCCGCCGCCGCCACCCGCGCCCGAAACACAGGGCTCTTGACCACATGCCCGTTCCCCGCGTGGAAAAACGGATTCATCACCGTCTTGACCCAGCTCTCGTACACATCGACGAAGAAGTTCTTCACGGCCTCCTCCGTCGCGGGCGCATCGGGTCTATACACTCCGCTCCCACCTCCAACGCCCAGCCTCCCGCCCGCAAGGCTGCCCCGCTGTCCGCCCAGCCCCCCTCCGCTGCCCAACACCTCGTCCCGCGGCCGCGTCAGCAGCAGGAACCGCACGTTGGCCCCCGTGATCCAGCAGCTCACGTAGTTGTTCGCGTACTTGTCGATGTGCTTGAGGTACATGGGGGCGGAGCCGGCGGTGGAGGAGGGGCCCCACTGGACTTCTTCGAGGATGTCGAGGGCCGAGTGCAGGATAAAGGGGGCGAGGTGGCGGTCGGCGGGGGAGAAGTGGGCAATGCCGTCGCCCGAGGAGCGCGAGGTGCCGAATTCGTGCGTGAAGAGCGGGGTGTCGGTTGGGCTGAAGATGGTGAAGTAGTAGGACATTTTGCGGCGGGTTCGGCGCAGGGCGATGGCGATGAAAGAGGGTGGTTTGGCGGGGAGCCAGGATTGTGGCGGGTTTCTTCGTACAATAGCAAATGGCAGGCGCGGGCGGGCGTGTTATCTCTCGCGGATTGGATGGTGGTAGGCGGTGAATTGGTGGTGGGACTGGCCCTGGAAGTCTGTGCAAAACTCGGATTCTAGGAGAGGGATGCGCAGTAAGCCGTGTATTTCAGCCTTGAAATTGCCAGTGGCAGCCGTGCAATGTGCCTTGTGCAGATTGTCGTGAGGACTGTGGTGCCCGGAGGTGATGCGGAGACCTGCCGCTAGCAGGGGTTCTTTGCCAAGCCATGGGAACCGCGACTTTTCCGCATGCTCATCGCGGGAGCCACCACCGCTGCATACCACGCGCCCACCATGTTCGGTCCCTTCCGTCTCACAAACCCGCTGTCGGGCGGTCTTTTATGGTACGCCGCTCGCCAATTCTCCCTCATGCCCTCGCGATCGCTGCCACTTCGATGACCCGCTGCTATACCAATCTCCCTACATTTGCCAGCTATAGTACACCCCAAGGCTGACCTATGACCCTGTAGGAAAGTCCCATGGCGCCTCTCGCGACAACAGAAATACCGCCACCGCGAGCGTCTCCGGGGCGTCGATAACATCGTGTCCACCGTCGACTCGGCGCTCGCACGCTTGGGCCAGAGCCTTAAGAAGGTCGAGGCGTGGAAGAAGGAGATGCCGACCGAGCAGGAGATGCTGCCCAAGGACAAATACACCGTTTTCGATCGGAAAGTCAAGAGGTATAGAAAGGGCATTCACAGTAAGTGCACCTCTACGCAAAAGGGAATGATAGCAGAATCAGAGGGGCTGTAGAGAAGGGGCAGGGCTGGTGAGAGTGAATGCTGATTTGTGAACAGAGGTGCCCAAGTGGACGAGGGTCAGCCAGAGATTGAACCCGCCGGGTTTCTAAGAGCGGCTGGACGGGGAACTCAGGTGTACATTATGTGGTATTATATGGGTTGCATTGAGCGGCGCTCTTTGGGAATTGACATCCTTCATCATCTATTTCGCTCTGCAAAAGTAGTTTCCAGTGTGCTGCGGGTCTGCTACCCCGCTTTCGTGGGAGCACTTTCCTAATATGCTGCTGTCCCTCAATCTTGCAAGTCTCTCTCACTTGGATTTCGCTGTCACATTCACATCAGCAAGCTGATTCACGTTCACCTGCCCTTTTGCGTCCCTTGGACAACACTTAAATTAGGCAATGCCCCGCTCTCCTCCACAGTTTCCCATCCTCTTCTTACCCTCCCCAGCGCGCCTTATGGCCGAACGTACAACAAATATGACAAAACGCGAGCGGCCTGGGCACCCGCCAACCAGTCCAGTGGCACCAGCTCGGATGGATGAGTGGATCAAACTCAAGCAAGATCAAGACAACACCAGATCCGAATTCGAGCGGCGAGTAGCAGATGCCCGGCGGCAGTTGCTCGAGCGACATGGACGCGAGCAGCAGGCTTTTTGGACCAGGCAGCCCCCCGCGAACGCAAACTTGGTAGGGAGTGCTCCAATTGGCAAAGTGTCAGTCCACCTAATCAGCAAGTGCCGCAGAGACCGGTCGACCAAACTCCTCTCTCAGGCCCAAGGAATCCAACCCAAGCTCATGGAGTTGCTGTGCAAGGCCAGCCGAGAGATCAGGCAAACGTGCAGAAGAGGGGTGCTGCGGAAGCATTGCCACCTGCAGCTGTCCTGACTCGGACTCCGGCGGTGGCTCAGCGTCCGGTACATAACACCTAAGAACACTCTCACGGAGGATTGGATAAGCTGACCAGGACCAGAGCAAGCCTACCGCGAAGTCGCAGCCGCCGAAGCCTCGGACCAAACCTGCCTCTAAGAAGGGGATCGAGATCGTTGACCTGTGCTCGGATGATGATGTTGCGCCGTCTCGACCCACGACGACAGCGTCGGGTCAGCGGGTTGAGTTCCATCCTCCACATCCCAGCAGTGGGGTAATCTCATTCTTCGGGGATAACGACAAGGTAGGTAGCACTGAGAACATGATCATCGACAACTTTGTTGACCATCGTAGGCGTTTCAACGAAGCATTAAAGATGACGAGGACTTTGGCAACCGCCAGTCCCCTGGGGTCTCCAATGCACCAGTACCCATGAACGTCCCGGGGGGCTTCACGCACGTCCCTACTAATGGCCTAAAATTGGATACCATGTCCATCCAAAATGGGCTTGAAAACCGTGGTACGAGACCTGAGGGTGCGATGCCCAGTCCTGCGCAGATGGAAAGCCATATGATCCAAAGCCGACAAAACGAAATCCAATCCGAGGATCGGATTGACCTAAACAATTCCTCAGATCGTCCTGGAGAGAAGCATTTTCAAACTATCAATCCGGTTTCGCATCCATTTAAGCAGCCGGCGCAGCAGCAAAAATTCCTTTCCGCACACCATACCTTACCCCATGATGGAGGTCAAGAACGGGCGCCAGTACTCGGGAAGACTTCCGAGCGACAAGAGCAAGACGTCGACATGGAGGACGCGCCCCCCGAGATGAGCCGGATTGGAAATGGCCCGAACTTGCCTTATTGCTCCCACGACCATGGCGGGAAACTGCGCGATCGACAGCACGACAACACCGACTCAGAACAGGTGGATAGGGATGCTCGTGGTGAGTATGAGAGACAGAGGCAGCGTTTCATAGCGATCATGCAGGCCAACGATAGACTTTCCGCCGTTGAACAAGACCAATGGATAGGGATCAACGAGGCCGAAATCAAGAGAAGGGGAGATCTACAGCGCACTCTACAGAACGCGAGGGCTTTAGAGAAGCACAATGCGACCGACAGCGATGGGCGTAACAGCCGCGTGGAAGACAGGATCAGTACACCTGCATGTATTCAGGGCCCAGTGGGATGCTCTAAGGTTCAACTCAACACAGCTACAGAGTACCAACGTCCCCAACAGGCATCCGTTGAGAGGCCTGTGGAAGGAAAACAGAGCGAGGAAACTCATCAGGGCGACGCGTTGGCTAAGAGTGTGGGTTTCTCTCCAAATCAACCTTCCCATCAGGCGCCCGAGCTTCCGCACCAATTGGAACACTTCAAGGTTCCTCAAGTCCCGAGTCGCGCCGCCCCTATCAGCGAAAGTACGCGACGAGAAGACACTGTCACCTCGCAGGCGTCTAGCCAGACGTTGCCAGGGCACCCAGTTGTAGCAGCAAAGAAGGACCGCCCCAATCAGTTGGCATTGCTAACACCACCGTATTCGGTAGCCTCATCGACTCACAAGCGAAAGGTTCAGCACCAGGTCAGCGATGATAGCGATGACGAACCCGAGTTCGAGCCGCCATCATCAGACGATGAGCCTGTGATGAACAGGACACGGAAACCAGTGGTCAAGATGGCAAAGGGTGTCGACGGCTCAAGGATTGTTAGGCCAGTTTCCACGAAAGCGAAGTTCGGTTTCAAACCAGTGAAGCTGTAAGACGCCTCAATGCTGGGAACTCTAACATCGATCTAACTCTCACTCACAGTACCAAACCTAATCGTCCCCTCACTCCAACCCGGCCCGCCAGCACAATCTCGGCTCCAACCACACCGAAGAACTCTCGGAGCGCGCTCGATTCCGAGTCGCCCTCCGTCCAAGCAGCCCAGCGCTCTTTCGCCGCGCGAAACAGAAAGCCCTTGCCGCACTCGACGAGCTCTTTCAGAGGGACTTCGCGTTCTACAACGAAGAGAAAATCCGCGAAGCCGACGAGCGCGAGCAGCGTCTTAAGAACACCATGCCCACGGGCACTGAAGCGAGCCTCAGAAGGACGCTGCAGCGCATAAGCCTCACCCCTGTGCCGCCTTCAACTTGTCCGGATTCAGCTCGTATGGGGGCTGACGGCGCACACGATGCTGACGGTGAAGCCTATGATAGTGCTCAGAAGAGTCGAAAGGACAGCGCGTACGGTTTGTCTCACTGGACGACAGATAAAATGCGTGGCGATAGAAATCCCCTCAAGAGTCAATCTGTGTCATCGCGGGGACGAGAAGACGAGGGGAGCGAGGGCGAGTTGGACATCTCTTCATACCAGTGGGTGAATGGGAGGATCTTGAAGCAGGCCAAAAAGAGGGATATTGAAGAGATGGACATGACGGATGACCCTCGCTGAAGAGAGATGGGTCGAAGGGTGCTGACGAGCCGGCCGGCAGGGTTGTAGCTTGAGTTCGCGTCGTGAAGCCAGCGTTGCGCAAAGCACTACATGCTTCTTGGACGGAGGGCTCGGTTCAAGCATTCTTCCACTGGATTGTAAGTACCCAGAGGAGGTTGTCGGTAATTGCGGTCGTGAGCGTCGCTTCTCACTTTGCACGCTTTCTTCGTTTGATCGTTGGCGGCGTCACAGTGACTCTGGCAACGAACGCTATTTGCAGCATTGCACAACGGTACCTGGACCATCCTTAGATGGGTTCGCACACTTTATCGTAAGAATGGGCAACGGATAGCAAGCAAGCACATCAGATCACTTTTCTCGTACGAAGCAGCTTCTGCAAGCTGGGACGCGTCTACGAGCACGAGTCTGTGCAATAATACTTTAAAGTTAATACTTTGACTCCAATACCGCGTCCTCACTGGAAGTATCCAAAGGATGTGTAGAGTTTCCCCGTCAACCTGTGGGGATGTCTGCCATGTCTTGCGTGTGGTCAGCTTCACGAGTCAGGTGCCATTGCGCTGCGCAGGCGGGACGCTGTTTCCCCTTCCGCGTCCGCGTCCGCGTCTGCACATCAACGCTTTGGTACTTACTTCCCCATACCTCTAGGTACCGTACCCTTCCGCCTTCAACTGTCTCCCCGACGTGTATCTAAATCAACTTGCCCATCGCGCATACATTCCCGCAGTGTCATTTGTCGGCTTCGTGTCATCCTGCAAGTCGCAATTTCTCCCTTCTGCATACTCGTGACTTTCTCTCTCTCTCTCTCTCTCTCTCTCTCTCTCTCTCTCTCTCTCTCTCTCTCTCTCTCTCTCTCTCTCTCTCTCTCTCTCTCTCTCTCTCTCTCTCTCTCTCTTTTTCTCTTTCGATTCGGCGACGTCCTCAGCTACGGGTAAATCGGCCTAGCTGCCGCTCGTCGCCTGCAATGGCGTTTCCGCTGCCGCGACGCGAAAGTTTATTCGGCTGGGAAATGATCCCAGGCAATGGGGTGGGTTGCCAGTGCTGGGGAAGAGATCCTTTGAGCATGGGTATGCTGGAACGTCAAGGGAACATCGAGTAGCTAATTTGGACATATCCCAGGTGGTGGGTTGCGAAGCTGAGAAACATCAGGAGAGCAGAGGCTAAATTCAGAGGAACGGGAGATCCCAGCTCTGGAGTCGACGGGTAGGTACGTGGCGTCATGGCTACCCCGGTTGTGAGTGTGGGGATGGTTCGAACGCTCTTTACTTCATGCTCTAACGACTGAGTCTTTGCACTTCGGTCTCTTGTTGTAGGCGCTTCTGTGGGGTGTTTGCGGGGAATTGCTTTGGACATTCGACAACATTTCTTGCATCTGCTTTACGCTCGTCCATGATTACGAGTGGACTTGGAGAACGATGAGTGCCTCAGACGGACGACCACCATCCGCAGACACGAACTATGCGCCGACCTTCCTCGTCGTCACCGGCGTCTTCACGCTCCTCGCAACCGGCCTTTGCAGCGCCCGGATCTGCACGCGGCTACGGCCAAAGCCCAATCTGCGAATCGACGACTACCTCATCTCAATAGCCACCGTACGTCTCCCTACACCACTCTCCACACATATTCTGACCAAACAAAGATACTATGCATCGTGGACTTCTTCCTCTCGTTGACCGCCTCCCTCCACGGCTGGGGCCACCATTCCGCCTACGTAACCCCGCCAGACGTGACCATGGTCATGAAAGTCAACTTCGTGCAGCAAGTCGTCTGGATCGCCGCCATCGCGCTGACCCGGCTCTCCATCGCGCTGTCTCTTCTTCGCCTCAGCCACGACCGCTACTGGCGCCTGACTCTCTGGAGCATCATCGCCGTCCAGATGGTCACCTACGCCGGCCACATGCTATTCCAGTTCGCGAACTGCACGCCGCTCCGCGCGAGCTGGGAGCCCGTGTACGATGTACGATGCTGGCCGCGGAAGTATGTGTTGGTGTTTGGCTGGGTGGCGAATAGTACGACTCCCTCCCCCCCACCTCAAAAGCACGGTAGGACTGACATGAGCACGAAGGCCTCCTCGTCCTCAACGACGCCATCCTTGCCCTCCTCCCCATCCACCTCATCCGCACCCTGCACCGCTCTCCCCGCGAAAAAGTCCTCATCTGCATCCTCATGGGCACAGGCCTCCTCGCTGCCGCCATCGCCGCGTACCGCATGGGCCTTTCCAACGCCACCTTCGCGGGGGACCTGCTCTCCAGCACCGTCATGATGAGCATGTGGTGCATGCTCGAGGTCTTGCTGGGCATCATCGCGGCGTGTCTGGCGCCGTTGAAGGCGCCGGTGGAGAGGGCACTGAACAGGGCGGGGTTGCTGGTGAGAAGGGGGCAGGCGACGAGGCCGAGTTTCGTAGTTAGTCTGGGTGAGCGGGATCTGGAAGGCGGAAGGGAAGAGGTTCCGCCGAGTAGGAGTACGGACGGGGAGGGGTGTAAGGACTCGGTGCACGAGGGGGTCGGGAAGAGGGAGAGGGAGAGGGCGGGTGTGGCGACCGTGGAGGTTAGGAGGGGAGATGGGGATGCGGTTTGAAGGTCGGGTTTACGTGCTTTTTGCATAACGAGGTGTGCGGCCCTGGGAGTTGGATGATTGCATGTCCTATAATGATGCCAGGAATTACCTTGCAATGGTTCACCGTCTCCTCTCTGAAAGCGCTGCTCGATGCTCCGTCGGCACGCTCCCGCAGATGTGGTTTCCAGAGTGATTGCTTTTGGCCAGAGCGCAGTCTCGAGTCAACATTTTCCTGGGGTCAAGGTGATGGGATCCAAGGGAAGCTACGGTACCGGTAGGTACAATCTGTCGCAGAGTCCCCAACAGTAACGTCACTACTGGCTGTGTAGGTACTGCACTAGGTAGGTAGGGTAGGTACAAACACCCCAGCATTTCTTTGCCTGTTGAGCTCGCGACTCCACCGCAGTACGGTACCGCAGTAGTCTACCACAGCACTTTTTTCTGACGCTAATTTGGCAGCTTCGTCATGGAGGGGAGCAATCCGCGTGGGGCTCGCTTTGCAGAGTGCAGTGCAGAGGTGCTGCGAGAGAGAGAGAGCCTGTCGATGACCCATCAGATGGATTGTGCAAGGAGCGGGAACTTCGTGTCAGTAACGAATGTTGGTGTAATGTGTACGAGCGGTCTTCGGGTTGGTTGGAATTTTGGAGAGTTCCCTCCCCGTGCGAATATTCTTTATCTCCGGAATTCCGAGCGCTTCCCGATCTACCACAGCTTCCTCACAACGCTAGATGCATGCACGCTCTGCTTCGCAACTCACATGATGACGCCTTGAGATACCTGGGGTTACGCGCAAAGCACAGCTAGCTACGGTATACACCCGGCCTCTTCGCACCAGCGGTGCGCAACCTCGCACGCGAGACCGACGGCGCGACTGCAGTTAAATACCGTAGAAGCCTAGCAGATACCTAGGTAGAGCCTGCACCTATACCTACCTACCACAAGAGAAGTGCCATGAGCCAGAAATCCAGCAACTGGAAGCGCGAACGGCGGAAGCAGGTCCAGTCCGACGATGGCTGGACTGTTGTCTCGGGCGGGCGAGCCAACGACGGCGCGCAGACCTCGCAGTTGCAATCTGCGCGGCCCACGAGGGTCGCAAACGGACTGACGGAGGAGAAGCTGCTGGACGAACTGCAGGCGATGCAGCGAAAATGGGAGAAGACGTCTTGCGCGAAAAACCTCGCCCGCATGCTCGGGCTGCGGGACTGGACTGTCCAAGGGGCGGTCTGCATCGGCGTTGGAAGCTTCAGCCTCGATTGGGACCATCGGTATCGGTCTTTGTGGCAGCTGGTGCTTTTCAGAGCGGTGGTAGAGACAGGTGAGGTGAGCTCTGTGGGGGTTTTTGAGCGGTGTTCTGATGCGTGAACAGTGCAGCAAGAGGGCGCATCGCTCGCTCTGTATGCGCAAGAACCGGCCTTCACGCCTCTTGACATCTCGTTTCTTTCTCGCCTTGGTATCAAAGTGATGTCTTCCGAGATCGAGTCTCATATCACGTCGACGTCGTTTGTCTATGCGCCTTTCGTCGACTGGTACATATTGCTGCCGATGTTCTTGAAGGGGAGAGATCCGGAGCTGTACATTGGCAATGAGATCTTGGGCGGCTATGGGACGTATGCGAATACACAAGAGAAGAAGGATGTGCTCAAAGACTGTAACGAGCTAGGGAAGATCTTTGCTCGGGGGAAGGAGAGACGAAAGGTGCCAGAGTTTGAAGAGCATGGGAATGCGCTGGAGGGACTGATGATCTATTGGAAGGAGGATGAAGACGACTGAGACGTAAAAAATGATAGCCCTATTTGGCTGATGCACAGCAGCAGTGCAGTAGACTATCTAGATGAGGCATTGGCCAAAGGACGGGCACATCCCTCCTTGTAACTCGCCCCTTCCTGAAACATGCATCTGTCCGCCGGCGCCTTCTCTCTCACTATCGAAACGCTTCACCGTGGCCTCTCCAATGATGCCGAGCAGTCTTCACCTACCCTTGTAATCATGACGCCAACGGCCGCCCAAGATGTCTGGCCCGTCACTATCATTCCCAGCATCCAGAGACAAACCAGCTCGCTGTCCGTCCACCTAAAGATCGAATTGCTCTGCGGCTTCACAACACACCTTCCCCCACAGGGGATCCCGCAACACACCCAATCCTACCAAGATAGCGTGCCCATGTCTTTTGTCGGACATAGCTCTGCACCAGTCGTGAAGTCGGGGGATTCCGGAAGCATCGTCTTGCACACGCCTTCCGGAGACTGGCTGGGTTTACTTTTCGGTTCAACTGGCACCGGTGCTGCACTGTTCGCACCGATAGATGTCATCCTGAGAGACATCGAGATTGTAACAGGATGCAAGGTTCTTGAACCAACTTCCACCCCCAATTAGCAAATGATAGGGGTTTCTGAACAAAGATGAGTATGAAAAAGGAGCACGCGACGGAGATTTTCGGGGAAAAATCCCAACTGGGATGGTACCATTGATGTGAGCTGTTGGGGGGTTCTTTTTTTATTTTTTTTTTCCAAACTGGATAGTGTTAAAACGCTCCTGTCGCAAACTGCAGACTTTCCACACCTCATGCTCCACATGTATGGCCTGGTTCGCACTTTTGACAGCTTCGTGAGAAAATGTTTAACCAAAAAAATTGCACGTCCAAAGTGGCGTCGACTACTTGGATTTGATTCCATCATGTCTCGCGCGGCGTAGTTATAGCAGCGGCATTTGGTATGCGGTCGAATCCGCGTGCTTTGATGTGCTGGTGGGTGAGTGAGTGGGGCCTTTATTTATTTATTTCCTTTATTTATTTCCTTTATTTAATTCCTTTGTTTATTTCCTTTATTTATTTCCTTTATTTATTTCCTTTATTTATTTATCTATTCATTTAATTTATGTAGCTGACTGCGGTTCGAGGTAATTATGGTCATGTCCAAGTGGGTGGTGCCTATTATATATCCTACTCGATACCGTCGCTAGCACAAGTATCTCAAAAGCTTACCTAGGAAGACTACCTGGCACGGTTGTGAGGCGGGATTCTTTTACGTGCTGGAAGAGAGGAAGAAACAGGGTGGGGTGGTCAGGTCATGGTGTTTTGTGTGGGTGGTGACGGTGCCATGCACCCCAGCTTACCATGCACACCAGCAGCAGCTCGGGAGACTTTATTTGTTCGTTTGTTTGTTCGTTCATGTGGCGAGGCGCTCTGGCATCTCTCTACCAGCATCTCTCTACGGTACCCCCCTCACCCTCCACCTCCCCTACCCACCCTCATCCCCCCCAGCAACCCCATCCCAGAAAGCCCCTCTTACCACCAACCCAAAGCCCAACGTTACGCCTCCTCGCCCAGCCAATCATCCAACCGGAACTGCCGTCGCCACAAAAAAAAGAAAAGAAAAAAAGAAAGAAAAAAAGAAAAAGAAAAACAAAGGGAAAGAAGGAGAAAACAAGGCCACTTTAGACCCCTCACGCGCCGCCAACTCACTCGGTCATGCCCCAAACAACGGCGCCACATCGAACGATGGGTGCGTACGAGCTAGGTAGTCTACCTACCTACCTAGAACGACGGATTTTGTGGTTTGGCAGGTTCGCTTGGCTGGTTCGGGTGGCTGTTTATACTTGGTGGAGCGTTTGGGGAGGCGGGGTGAGGCGGATGGGAGGGGAGGGGAATCGTGGACGGGGTGGTAGGTAGGGAGAGGGGGGATTTGTGTATAGCTGGGGTACTGGTGCTGGCGGATCTGGAGTGGGCGTGTGATGGCGATGGCGATGACTCCGATGGTTTCTCATCGCGTCGCGGCGACGAGAAGAGATTTGCACGCGTGCTTTGCTTTGCTTTGCTTTGCTGGGTTGTGGTGTCCTGTCCTGTGCTGGAGCGATGTTCCCCGAGGCCCCCTTCCCTGCGCCCATCCCATCCCATCCCATCTCATCCCATCTCTTCTCTCGCCACGAGTCGGACGACGCCAGAGATCGATCGAACGAACAGCCCTACCACAGACCACCGCTCGACGTTCGACCAATGCGACTCGAGTCGCGTCGCAGTCGCAGTCGCCCTGGCCTGCCCTGGACTGCCCTGCCCTGCGACACGTCCAACAGCCCTCCGTCCCCCGTCTCACCAGCCCAGGACCTACCTACCGGTCGTCCATCCACAACGACTCGGCTGCTCCACTCCAACAGGTGCCGTGAAGGGTGCTACCTAGCCCCTGGTCTGCACACGCATGCAAGAGCCCGGGCGCGCACGTCGCACCATGGGCGGCGTCTACTATGTACGCAGCAAGTCCACCCTGGCTTTGGCATTGGCATTGGCTTTGGCTTTGGCTTTGGCTTTGGTCGCCTGGGCAGCGCAGCGCGGGCGGAGGTGGGCTCGTCAGTCATGCGCGGGCGTCCGAAACGGGGACGAGGGCGCTACCTACCTACCTACCTACCTACCGGTAGCGTTCGGTTGGACGGGTTTGGGTGAAACAAACGGCGGGGGCTTGGATACCCACCTACCCACCCACCTACCTAGGTAGATACCTCTTTCCACTGTTACCTGCAACGCCGTGCTTGGCGCGCAACGGAATGGAAACCGGTCGTTTGTCGGCTAGGTAGACTACGTGTCATGTTTCCTTGTGCGAGAGAGGTGTTGCTATTCCGGGCCGTTGCCGGCGTTCGGACATGGGTAGGTAGGTACCTAGGTAGTCTTCGAGGCAAAACCACGGAATCTCGGCGCAACGGTCCAGCTCGGCACCACCAGTGGTTCGTGGTTCGTGGTTCGTGGTTCGTGGTTCGTGGTTCGTGGTTCGCGCCTCATGGGACTCGACTCTCCGATGCCAGGCAAGATGTATGCGCTGGCCTCTCCGAGTCATCGTTGGGTTGGGCGGTGAATGGGGTGGTGAGCGCCAACCAGGACGGTCGGTTACGGTCATTCCAGAAAGCTCTTGAAACCATGGGCGCTGCAAGCATCCGCTGACCGGCCGGTGTAGGTGGGTACTCGGTCTACCTAGTCTACCTACCTACCAGACGTACGTGCGTAGGTAGGTAGGTACAACACGGCCGCCGCCGACCTTTAGTGCCGTCTGTCTACCTACGTACGTACGTACCTACGTACGTACGTACCTACCTACGTACCTACGTACCTACGTACGTACCTACCTACCTACCTACCTACCTACCTACCTACCTACCTACCTATATACCCACCTTCCAAAACGCATTTGCGACAGCCGCCATGCACCGCATCAACAGCAGTGCTACGAATAGAACGCATATCTACCTAGGCACAAACCCTCCTCTCACCTACCTAGTACCCAGGGGAGGGGGCGAACCAAACATCGAGTCAACGGTGAAACAAACTACCTAATACCTGCACACGTGTTGTATCTAAGTACTCGGAATAGAAGCCCTGCGTTTGTGTGTGTGTGTGTGTGTGTGTGAGTGAGAGAGAGAGAGACAGAGAGAGAGAGGTACACAGTAGGTAGCCACTAGTAGCGAGATGAGCAAGGGCATGGGCGAGTAGGGTGCAGGCATCAGGTTGGTAGGGCTGGGCTGGGCTGGCCGCTGGGCTATTGCGTGGGCGGCTACGCGATTCCGCTGGTGGCACAAGCTTTGTCGTGCAGCCTCGTGCTCGGCGTCTTATTAGTGTTCATGCAAAGGAGTAAGGATGACGAAGCACGATATTTTGGGTGGGTGATGTAGAGTATCTGGTGACTTCTAGTAGAGACATCTATAATCTGCGGTGTATGGCTTTTCTTATTGATGGTGTAATTTAGGACACACCATCACATAATATCCCTAATGCTAATTTATTTCTACAGTAATTAACGTCGTAAAGGTAGTACTTGGGATGATAGTTACGCACTTGTATCATATCTGCAACAACACTAAAAGTTTAGAGAGTCCCCTGCAAGAATCCAGGGGAATATAATGTGATTAATTTTTTCAGCCTAAATCAGCCACCGCGGACCCGTGCCTTCACAATCCGCCAAAAACCTTTCCACCATCACGCCTTCACATTCTGCAGATGCAAAACTCGCAACTCGGCAAGCAGCCATCCCCAGTCCAACGACGACAACAGCGGGCGCGATTTTAGATCGCACACGATGGCGCAACTGGCGCGACTGGCCATTGCGTTGTCGTCGTCGCAGCACCAAGGCCCCCGTGCGGAAACGCGCTCTCTTTCTTGTTCGCGTGGCCAAGCAAGACGCGTACCTACCTACCTACCTTGTTTTCCAAAAATACGCGTGCGTCCTGGCCCCATCCGCTAGGTAGGCACCGTACGCGGTCGGCCGTGACACCCCATCCCAAACGATGGATGCTGCTGTTGATCCGTACGGCGCCCCGCGGCGTCACAGGTTTCCTCCCTAGGTACTCCCTATCTTTGCATCCGTCGTGCCCCGGATGGCAACACAGGCCCCCGACGCACGTCCGTCTGCCTCAACGGGAAGGCCGCGGGTACATCGAAAGAGATTGCTCGGTGCGAGCCAATGGCTGCTCGAGATGGGACAGGACATCTGTCGGGCAAGGCTGTCGGTGACAACCGGCCGGTGTGCTCGACCTCGGAGCTGTCCCGAAAGGTAGGTAGAGTGATTCATGCACAGTTTTGGAAAGTCGGTCGGATGTTGTTCGGTCCTCGAGAGAGAGAGAGAGGGCAAGTGTTTGCGTGAGCATCAATGGGTCCCTTCCTAGCAGATCTGTCCGTTCCTTTCGTGCTAGATAAGGCTCAAACGACTCGGTAGTCTGGCACGAGCACTTCGGTCCGAACGAGTCATGAAGGTTTTTTTCTTTCATGTGCTGTCCATGGCAGCCATCATGCGACTTGTGGTTTTTTCTTTTGGAATCCTGCAAGTCCACAAACAACCTGGTTTGCGGACGCGAAGGCCTTGCCCTCGGACTTCTGCTAGGACAATAGAACATCCGCTGTTCAAGGCTGAGCTAGAGAGGTTACCATGACATCGCGTACGCGCTATATACGAGGTCACGAGCACGATCCTGGCATGCGGGTAACCGCGTAGAAGAACCTTCGATCTCTACCCGCCACTAGCCAGACGAGTTTGCCGTCGCCCTTTCCGATGCATCGTTCCTTGCCCGTGCCACCTCAGCGTGGGCTGGGAGTGAATCAATTTGTAGCCATGAATGGGGGTACTCCGATCTCCAAGCGTGTTCAGCTGTCATGCACCCAGACGCGTGACGGTTCTGACCTCATGTGGAGTCTGGAGATGATTGGCAGACCGCAGATACTTGATACTGCCTCAGCAAGCGCGTTATAGGAGAAAAGGCGGATCTCATGCATAGCAGGCCATTCTGTCACAACGCAAACGTGAGCATCGACTTGTCACGCGTGCCATGTTTTGATGGAGCGCGAAAGTCTAGACGTAGACAACGGAGGACGACACGGCAGAGAACCCGACGGTGTGGCGCGGACACAAAACATGTCCTGAAATGCTCTGTCGGCCAATCACGAACATCTTGGGGGCGGGGAAGGCAGTTGCATCGGCTTGATGAGTGCGCCGCGAGCCGTGTTCGTATTGGGTCAAGAGGCCGAGCAGCTCGAATCAGGCTGCTGCCCTTGACATCATGATGGCTGACGATTGAGAGTAGGTCGCGGAAGCTGCAGACGTCAGCCCATGTCAGAACCCTTTGCCAAAGTGTCGGCGCGAATCAATGGCATCAGCGGGCCACCCCATCAACCAGGAAGGCGCGGGAAGCTGGGTCATCCTTGCCCAGTTCCTTTGATATTGCTGGGATGGCACGGTGTATGACCGCGCCAAAAGCCGGCAGACAGAAACGCACCTCTGCGTCCAATGATGGCAACCTTTCAATGTGCCAGATTGACGCTTATGCAGAGGCGTTGACTTGAGAGCTCGGTTAGAGAGCGTGCGATTTCAAAGCAAGACTGTGGCCGGCCGTCTGAAGATGGCAAGACTACCGTCGAGCTGATATCCTCTCTCGCGTTCGGGTCTACCTCTGGTGCCGCTTTTGCAGGGTGCGAGGTGGGCCCCGGCGGTGGCCAGGTCGCCTTGTGGGAACTCTCGTGTGAGGATGCTGGCGCTTGCGTGCTCCCTCGTCGCCACGGCAGCAACCCTCAAGGGCTGGCGGGAAGCATGGTCGAGGGGCCCTGAAGGCGATCTTGAAGCCTGTCAGCGAGATGGGTCGCGTACAGCTTGTTCCAACGTCGCATGTTCGCGAACCAGCGTCCACGACGGCGAGAAGAGGAGCAGAAGCCGTTTGTGCACTGCTAGCGTAGCCTTCTCGGTCAGAGCGGAGCAAAGGCCAGCCGGAAATTCGCCATTGTACAGAAAACGGTCGCTCAGCTCGAACTGGCATGTCGATCGCTACCCGTACGATTCAGCCGGGGCCCTAGTCCGTTTCCAAGAAGCAGCATAAACTCCGGCAATACCGAGATGCATTCTCACTGACCAGATGGGCTGGCATAGGGCCATCGGGGGGTGGGGGGAGCAGGGCGAAAACCCAGCTTCAGGTCCAATCAGGGAATTTCAATCGGTGATTTGGCTATTTGCAGACGATTCGTAGGCGTCGACGAGGGGATATCCGGGTCTGAGGGCCCGTCAGTACACTTTGGCGGGGGCTGGGCTGGGGGTGGTGAGGATGACGGGACGAGTCGGGAGCACGGCAGCCACCCAGGCCAGGCCTGCTGCGATCGCTGACCGTTGCTGGCGCAAGAAGCATCCCTGCTTGCCGCGACTGAAGGGCAACCGTCAACGTCTTGTCAATCACGTCGAAAGGCTGCGGGCGATTGGCGGTAAGCAGACGAGAGGCGCATGAGTAACGACTCAGCGAGTTCCATGCGTCGTGGCACTCGAGATGCGATGGAGCGGCGTCTCAGCGAGTTCCATGTGTCGTGGCACACGAGATGCGACGGAGCGGCGTCTCTGAGTGGACCCAGAGGGTGGCTCTGCGCGAGGTTCGGGATGCCGTTATCGTTGGCACAGGCCCGAAGGCTGCGTTTCTGTTCTGCTCTGTCTTGTTCTGTCCTGTGCTCGGCAGTCGAGGCCAGCCGCCAGCCGCCAGCCGCGGGCCACCAGGAAGGCGATGCGGCTGCCATGTGCTCGCCTGTGGTTGCAGGGACAATGGGATTGTCGCGAGCAGGTGTCGACGCGGAGGCGTCGGTTTAGAGTTGCTGGCTGCTCGGTACCTGGCTTGTCTCCCTTGTCGCTGGACAGGCCAACGCGACCGTCAGGGGCTCTCCGCATTCGAGCGGCGTCGGAACATTACTTAATCATGTACCATGTCTCGATCGGCCAGGGCGGCGAACCCACGACGTCTCGCGCGCAAAAGGCTTCTGTCGCAGGAGATTCTGGAAAGCTGTCAACCGAGCGCATGAATGGGCGTCGGAACGCGCGGCCTGTTTCACGAGGCGGACGCTGGACTCGAGCAACAAGTGTGCACGGCGAGGGCTTGACACAGGTGGACTCGACACAGGGGGGCTTGACACAGGGCTTGACGCAGGTGGGCTTGACAAAGGTGGGTTTGACAGAGGTGGGTTTGACAGAGGTGGGTTTGACAGAGGTGGGCTTGACAGAGGTGGGCTTGACAGAGGTGATGGGCGAGTGTTGAGCCTGGCAGCCTGGTAGGCATGCTGAGGGGCGCCGTCGTGATTCGACGCGTGGGCGTCTGTCCTGATGGGTAATGGGGTGCTCGCGACGAGGGAATGTTCATGGACCGACAACGCGTCCTGACGGCTAATGTGGGTGCTCGCGACCGAGAGCTTGCTCATCATAGGTGCCGTTCAGGGATGCATTATTAGGTAGGTAGATGCGGTAAACATGGCCAGCTGCCGAGTCCGCAAAACTAAGTCACCCTGGACGCACGGCCACTGACCTCATGGCTTCGATCCGCATCGCATCGCATCGAGTGGGAGGAGCTGCAGGAGCTGGAGGAGCTGGAGGATGCTCTCCAGACAGACGTCGGCGTCCGTACACACGTGCCGTCGCGTCGCCGTGTAGGTTGGCCGGGCCAGCGCTCAGCAGGCGATGAAGATGGATTTCCGTGGCGGGTGGGCTAGTCTGCGATGAGATGGATTTCCGTGGCGGGTGGGCTAGTCTGCGATGAGATGGATTTCCGTGGGCGGGTGGGCTAGTCTTGGATGCGATGGGCTAGTCTGCGATGAGATGCATGGGCCCGTTGCGGTTAGCGGGGCCACGGTGAGGACCTGTTCGGCGCCGTGCTAGAGCGCCACGCAATACAGCGATAGGCAGGCTGGTGGGCCGCCGGTGCAACAGCAAACGGTCGACTAGGGCGCCGCAGAGGACTCGAGGCCGCCAGCGACGAGGACGGGGAGGACGAGTGCATCTGCGCGAGTGCTGGAGAGGCGAGCGCTGAAGAGGTGGCTGATGGAGAGGCGAGCGCTGAAGAGGTGGCTGATGGAGAGGCGAGCGCTGAAGAGGTGACTGATGGAGAGTGCAGGGGTGGGGGCGTGGGCGTGGGCGAGGGCGTGGGCGGGTTGGGAGCATGAGGGAGCACGGCGTGGGCGAGTTGCGAGCATGATGGATCGCGGCTGCAGGGGCAACGGAAGCAGAAGGTGCGTTTAGAGCGGCGCGAGCATCGCATTCAGCCGAGCATGATGTTTTCCGGCGGGCGGTGCTGCTGGTGCTGCTGGTGCTGCTGGTGAAGCTGTAGGGCGGGTTTGGAGTCTCTCTTCCTGCCTACCTCCCTACCTACCTCCCTACCTACCTACTCATGGCATGCACTCGGGACACGGTCGACCACAACAATGGTCCGAGGCGAGGTGCCTACTACGTAGACTACCTGCCAACCTACCATCTATCTACCTACCGTGTACGATGCTCTCAGCTGCGGCCATGGCTGATCCCGGCGGCCCAATCTGGGAGCTCGTCCGTGGGTGCAGCACCAGCAAGCAGGGAGAGAGCAGGGAGAGAGCAGGGAGGTGGCTGGCTCCGGGAGGCGTTGGCTGTTTGACGTTTATTTCACGCCAGCTCCACCTTGGGCGGGCACAGGCACCGCAGCCGTCTTGATTTGATGGGCAGCCGACTCTTGTTCGCCTCCAGCCTCTCTACCTAGCCTCTGCTCTCTGCCCTGCCCTCTTGTCCTTCCGCCCACTGCCCTGCCCTGCCCTGCCCTGCCCTGCACTCTCTGCACTCTCTGCCCTGTCCTGCCCTGCCCTGCCCTGTCCTGCCGGGTGCCCTCTGTCTAGTGCCAGTGCGGTGAAATTGCGCAGGCTGCGCTACTGCATCCCCGACGGCACCCTCGTCCAAAACGCGCGGGCCTCGCCAGCCGGTTCCTCGACACCACACTGGTAATTATAACAACAATGTCGCAGTCGCATGCGCCCGACGTCAAGCGGAGGTATAAGGAAGAGCCGGCTCCAGGCGCCGCGCATAGAATGGTGAGTAGTAGCCTCTCCTTCAGTCACCCTCCCAACCCTGTCGCCTCCCTTCCCTCGAGCCGCACCGCTCCCCGCGCTGCGCTGCCCATCGCATCGCATCCCGTCCGTGGTCCCTCGTCGCCTTCAAGCCCAGCACCGCCAGTCACTTCGACCGGGCCCAGCGTCTCTCCTCGCGCGCAGCGTTGCATACTGCAGCCTCTGCAAGCCGCACCCTCGCACCCTCGCACCCTCGCACCCTCGCTCGCTCGCCCGCCGCGCGACATGGTATGGCCCTCCACTGCTCCCCGCCAAGCAGCCCTGCTCTCGCTCCCCCCTCCCCCCCCAAACGCCGCCCCTGCACACGGTCGCACCCACGCCGCCGCGCGCTGCGATGCTTGCCCGCCTCTTGTCGCAACCCACGCAGGCCGCATCCTTGCACCGCCATGAGCTCCGCAAGCCCACCGCTGCCCGCCTGCTGTGTTGTCAAGTCGCCCAAGCTCGCCCGCTCGACGCCGGAACACCCAGGTGCACCTGATTTATACCCTCCCCTCCCGTCGCCTCCCAGACCCTGCCCTCGCATAGCAAGCAAGCACCACAGAGAGAAAGAGCCCGTTTCGTCGCTGCAGCAGGAGCGCCCCAACCCTCCAGCCTAGCTTCTGCCACACCACCAGCCCGCGCTACCTGACCGCTGCTTGCACCCCGCATCCCATCGCATCCCATCCCGTCGCATCCCATCGCATCCCGCCCACCAACACCGCCCCTGCCTCTTGCCCTTTCTTCTCCGCGTCTTCTTTTGCACACCTCTGCTGGCCACAGCGCATGCTGACCGCATCCTCGACAGCATCACCCCCACCCCCAGCAACAAGGCTTGCCACCGCCGCACCACCAACCCCACCCCCAGCATCCTCACCATCACCCGAGGCCTGCCGTGGTTCAGCACCAGCACCAGCACCAGCACCAGCATCACCAGCATCCCGACTCTCCCCACCAGACGCAGCCCACCCAGTCGCCCGCCACCGCCCACTACCCTTCGCCGCACCCCTCCACCCAGCAGGTCCCACCGCCGCATCAATCGCCCTACGTGCAGCAGATCCAAGGACCGCCAGGACCGCCGCAGCAGGAGAACCCTTATTACCCTGCCCACCCCAGCCCCTACAGCACCAACAGTGCGCCCAGCAACTACTCATCCTCAGGTACGTATTTGTTGTGTGGCGCAGGCGACCGTGGGACGCGTCTTGGAACGCGCCGTCCGTGTTCCCGACGCGACGCGGATCTGATGTCGCTTGGCTCTCAACCCCCCAACCACGTCCGAACAGCACCGCTGACTTGACCTCAGAAACCCCGGAGCTCATGGCCGCAGCCACCATGAACCGGTCGGGATTCCCGCCCATATCCTACCACACGCCACAGTCCAACTCGCCCGCTTCCGTGCAATCACCACAGCACGACCAGCATGGACGGCCCATCTACGGCCAGCCGCCCAGCCAGATGCCTCCGTCCATGTACTACACGCCCTACGCGTCGTCGGCAGTTCCACAGCAGTCGCCGTATCCCCAGCACCCTTCGACACAGCAGCAGCAACAGCAGCCAATGCCCACCAACTCCCTCTTAATGTCCCACCAGCAAGGCCAGCAGATGCACCACCCGCATCAACCCCACCCTCAGACGCCTGGTATGACGGGAAGCCCCAAGTCGCGCATGTCGCAAACCCCTCTACAGCGACCTCCTTCGGGACTGGGCCCGCCTCAAGCTCCCCCGCAAGCTCCCTCGGTCGGCACCCCCGGCATGCACAATGGACCTCCTTCAGCAGCAAACGTGAACCCCAACGCTGCGCCTGGTCCAATCCCTGCAACCACACCGCTCGTGGTCCGTCAGGACCAGAACGGTGTGCAGTGGATCGCTTTCGAGTACAGTCGCGACAGGGTGAAGATGGAGTACACCATTCGCTGTGATGTCGAGTCGATCAACGTCGATGAGCTGCCCCAAGACTTCAAGACGGAGAACTGTGTCTACCCCCGCGCGTGCTGCAACAAGGAGCAGTACAAGGGTAACCGATTGCACTACGAGACCGAGTGCAACACCGTCGGCTGGGCGCTAGCGCAGCTGAACCCCTGCCTGCGAGGCAAGCGTGGGTTGATCCAGCGAGCCGTCGACAGCTGGCGCAACAGCAACCAAGACCCTCGCCTTAGGAGTCGACGAGTGAGGAGGATGGCCAAGATGAACAACCGAAAGGCAGTTCAAGCACCGCATGGCAACCACATGGCAGGGCCAAATGGGCCAGCTGCACCTGGCGTGTCCAACTCGGCCGCTATGGCGGCTCCGCCCCAGCAGCCGAGCATGACTATGGGCGGACAGATGCATCACCATCACGAACACTCCGGAGGACCTCAAGGAGGAAGTAATGACGTTAGCGGTATGTTTCACCAGATGTGATGCGCGCTTTGAGCACTTGCTTGGTTTTGGACGTTGAATGATACCATCTGTCGTTTCTGCACTGCCTGTACAATTACGCTCCTTGCATGTAATTCCCCTTTTGAGATACCACACCCCATGCACATACGAAGCGCACACACGCACACACATATTGCTGCTGTATATGCCTGTCTGCTTTTGGACGGCGCGGGAGGAGTACCCATGCATTGAATCGTGCGAGACAATTTCTCATGTTCATAGCTAATCATGGCCCAGAAGCAAACACGCACCATCACCAAGCGCCAAACGGGCAGCAGTCACCCGAGGTCCGCGAGGCTCACAACTTTTACCCAACCTACCCACCGAACGATTCGGTAGCCAGCTCCGGTGGCCTTCCGCCGATGCACGACTCCACAGGAAATCACCCCTCACGATCATCGCATGGTTCGTCGGTCCCTGCGTCTAAGCAGGAACAGGACGAAGAAGAGCGCAAACTAGCCATGTTTGGCGATCTGCCGGAAGCGAAACGCCGCAAATTCATCCTGGTCGACGATGCGCAGCGGGGAACGCGTGTGCGTGTGCGCGTAACCCTGGACAGCGTCAAGATGGAGGAGATGCCAGACTCTTATCGCAAGATCAACTCTGTATTCCCCCGTAGTTATTTCGCTATGCAGATGACGTCGCCGCCTGCTAGCCCTCGTGGCAGCAAGGTCTTCAGCGACGAGCCTGACAACGAGAGCGACCCCAGCTTTCCGTTGGGCGGAAGGACCACGGTGCCAGTCCCGACACTGGACGGTGAGACGACGGTGCCCAAGCCTCGATTGACGCGGGCGAAGCGATCGAAAGAGATTACGCTCAATGACCTTGGCTACCGCATGAGTTGGAGCCAGAGCCGCGTGTTCGCGGGCCGTACGCTCTTCCTGCAGAAATCTCGTAAGTACATTCCATGCTCAGCCCAGCAACAGCGATACTGACTGCTCGTAGTGGACGCCTATCGCAACAAGATGCGAAGCAGCATGATGGGACACGGGCAAGATGTCACCACCGTAGCGCCGCACTTTGAAACGCGTGTGGGCAAGCGGCGGTGGAACGAGAGGATCGAGAAGAACAAGAAGAGAGGGCGTGAGTCGTCGCCTTAAGAGCGCGGGCGGGCGGTCGACGGTGCCCTGGTCGCCCTCTGCAACCCTTACCCGCTTTTCCCGGGGAGCTTGCAAGGACCCCTTACAAGCCGGCCGGGGCATTGCCCCTTTCGGCCACGGCAGCGGCCATCCTGATCGTTCTCTCGAGCACGCGTTTCACACGCCGACTGTCGTGCCGTGACCGTGGGTCCTTGCTCCCGTTGGCTACTGCTGTCGCAACCGATGCTCGGTCGTCGGCAAACCATCAAGCACACTCTCACCACCACGCATCCACATGGACGCAACCCAAAAAACAAAACCACGGGCACTCTTCGGCATATGATACCCTGTCTGTCCTGCAAGTAATTTCCCCTTGCAGAGCGACATTTCCAGCCAGCATTGTCCGCGCCTGAACATAACATAGATATCTACATATTCGTCTTCTGTTCTATATCCCCTGTATGCAGTTTCTTGATTGGCGGTTCATGAAAGCAACTTTAGCGCTGCTTCGGAGGAGACGAGGGGTACGGGTCGCCTTGTGTGAGTGTGTGTGTGTGTGCATGTGCATGTGCGGAATGCAAGTCGGATGAGAGGATATGGAAAATGGTGTTTTGGGCTGGGTGGATTTCGGTTCGGTACTGCTTCACTGGCGGCCATGAAGGATAAATGCATTTCGGTATCCATTCCAACTTGGAATCTTTCCTCGACTTGTAACGTTTCCAGTCGCGCCCATGCTGGCCGAGTGACCTCAAAGGCGATGCGATGCGATGCGATGCGAGGTCGTCTGCCTGCCAGCCCGGCTCGTGCGCGGCCGTTGTCTGACAGCTCTTGGCAGGGGAGGCGGCGACGGCGGCGTGCCAGCCTGTGCGTGCCGGTGGTGGTGGGGGGGAGGTTGGGGGGGGGGGAAAGGGGGTGTGTGCATGGGAAACGTGCGTTGGGACGTCGGGGTGAACTACGGGTGCCGCGCAAGTCTTGGGAACTTGCGCACGCACGTTTTTACTTGCTCGTCGATTGGGTTCCGAGTGCCGCGCTCTCCGCTCGCGTGGGTACCGACGTCGTCAGGACGGTGTGTTCGGCTGAATGGGAATGGGAATGGGAATGGGAATGGGAATGGTTCTTACCTAGTCTAATTCTAGTCTAGTCCCAGTCTAGTTCAGCAGCAACCGGACGGAACCTAGGTACGTACCGTTACGTAGGTACGCAATGGGCGCTCGGCCCTGCGATGCGATGGCAACGCACCCCCCCCCCCCCCCCCCCCCGCGCGCGATGGACTTGCAGATGGGATACAAAATAAAATAAAAAGTAAAATTAAAAAGATAAGTACATATACGTGGCACGGCGAGAGGTTGTCACCGCAGAGTTCCACATCCTAGACACCGTCGCACGAAACTTGGATGATTGAGATTTCTCTTTACTTAGGCTGATGAATGGTTTTGGGGGGGGGGGGTAGGGGGTTCTGGTTTTGTATTGGTGGATGGATGAGACGGGATCCCTGCTATAAGTCTATGCAGCGAGGGGAGGCGGGTTGGGTAGGGAGGGGAGAAGCTGGATCTGATTTCTCCGGCTTCCCATACCTCCACGTGATACCCACGTGACAGTACCCACTTGTAGGTAGATCGGTCCGCTAATCACTGTGCAGGAGTGGACTTTCTATTCGTTAGCCTAGGTGTCAGGGGGAAATTAACTATTTGAGATTATGCGGTAGGGTAGGCCGTGCGTGCGTGCGTGCGTGCATGTGTGTGTGTGTGTGCTTGATACCGTAGAGTTTTTTTAACGCCGGTTGAGCTATGCTGGTGCGACCTGAACGGGGGGGACATGGTATGGCTGGCTACGAGGGACGGCAACGACCCTTGGTATTTCACATTTTCCGGTGCAGCGTGGAAAGAGAAAGCAAGCTTCGACGTGGTGGCGGTGATGCAGTAAAAGTGTCCGGTGTTTGTTCTAGCTCCTCACAATCCCACCTCGTTGACCACGGTGCACCCTCCCGAGTTTCATCCCCGGGCCTGGCCTACTCTCCTCTGACCAGCGTCGCCGTGTTCAGCCCACGCCTCCTCGTCGTCGCGCAGAGAAGGTATCATCTTCGCTGTGCTCGGGAGCACGCTTGCGCTGCGGTGGCGAACCGGTGCGGACAATGCGACCGTAGCAGGACAAGGCGCGCTTTCGCTGACCGGCATGCCTGGTGTACGTTGTACATGGGTGGTGGGGTGGATGGCATCATACTGCCTGGGTTTCCCCCGCGCGGGCGAAAATGCAGCCCGAGGCAACGACCTGGTGATGAGAGCTGGAATCCCAGCGTCGTGAGGGGGGCAGGTATTCGGATGTGTTTCACCATGTGAAGGTCATTGGGTACTGTTTCTAAGAACCCCACTGCCGGCGAAGTTGAACCGTACGGACAGCTGGGCGGTAGCGACGTAGACAGGCATGAGACGATTGGCCGTGAGATGGTGCCTCGTCATGACCGTCTCTGCCATCTTGGTAGGTATAATCAGTCTATCGAGGGAAACGTGCACTCCGTGTGGCCTTGGCCGGAGTTGCTTTGGCCGGAAGTGCTGCGGTGGGAGCCTTGGTGGCACGTTTCTTCGGTGAAGCAGTTGGAGACTCTGCGGGGCTGTGAGCCTTGCGCTTGCGAGACGTCTGCTTGATCTCCAAGGCGCGGGGCTTTTGCTTGACTTCCAGACTGTCGTCGGCCGTTGCTTCATCCGCCGTGTCTGTGTTTCGGTCGGCGTGCGAGGAATGAGACTGGTGTGTGTTTTGATTGGCGCCGTCGGTCTCTGATGAAGTTGAAGTTGCAGCGGCTT
This sequence comes from Paraphaeosphaeria minitans, assembly GCA_015832175.1. Taxonomy (NCBI): domain Eukaryota; kingdom Fungi; phylum Ascomycota; class Dothideomycetes; order Pleosporales; family Didymosphaeriaceae; genus Paraphaeosphaeria; species Paraphaeosphaeria minitans. Next base: position 474,521 of record WJXW01000004.1, on the reverse strand, counting down.
CCGCGGCGTCTCCTCTGGATACGTCGGTCTTGTTACCATCGCGTTGTTGAGATACCCATGACACCAAGTTTGCCTCTGCTTCCTCGTCACCTTCGTCTTCCCTTCCCTGGTTCAGCATCTCATCTGCCAAATCACCTGCAATGTCGTCACCCGCGTCCTGGTCGTTAGCCATGCGCAGTGCGAACTGCAGCAGCTGTTGCGGATCCATTCCACTGAGCGGACCACCGGTGGATCCAAGGCGTGATTGTAGTGCAGCCATCAAGACAGCCGGATCAATGCCTTCAATGCCTGGTTCTTCTCCACCATCGATTCCCTCGTCCGCCAAGTGCTCATCTTCCCACTCCTCATCCTCCTCATCCAAATGAGCCTTGGGTGGCAGCGACGCAAGCTCCCTTTGTGCAGGCTTCTCGGGCCGCTTCGGCGCCCTGTCCAGCTTCCGCCAGTCCTTGAGTATCGCATACGGCTCTGCATCTTCTGGCAACGGTCTGGCTTTCAAGCCTCTGTCCGCTTGGGCGCGCCATATGATGGGCGAATTGGACAGCCACACGACGTCCTGATCAAGCTTTTCATCGGCATCGGTACTGGAAAGCCTCTGCTTCTTGCTGCCTCGGCCAGCTACGGCACCGCGCTTTCTCTTCTGTCCAATCTTGGGCTGCCCCGTCGCGCGGTTGTGGGTGACAAAGTTGGCGTCGTCGTAGCCTTCGAAGTCGTACTCGAGGTCGTTGAAGTAGTCGAAACGGTCCCACTCGTCGAGCCTGTCCTCGTCGTACGCGACCGGGGGCGGTGATGCTACCGCGTGTTCGGCTAGGTCGTCGGCCTGCATGTACTCGTCCTCAACATAGAGCCAATCGTCGCCATAGTCGTCCTCGAAGTCGTCGCCGTAGTCGCTCATGTTTGCGTGGAGCTGCGGAGACTCATGCGCTGCGCTGAAAACACAGGCGGTGTTTGTTGCTGGCGCTGCTCGACAGGGCAGAGTGATCGGGCGTTGAAGTTTGTACGTGGATGGACAGGAGAGCGGCAGGTGTGAGGCTGCAAGGGCTTGCACGGAACGTAAGCACTGGCTGCCTGCGCTGGGCTGCGGGTGCTGGCGCGCCGAAAGTATTGCGCAACGACGTCGGGGCACAGCGAGAAGACGCAGGTAGCAGTGAGCTCAATGACGGCTGAAGTTGAGTAGGTATCCAGACTACTTTGTGCGCCGCGACGCGTTTCCCCCGCGTTTGCCTCTCCGCAACCCAGCGGCCATCAACGCGACGCTACTTACCTACGTACGCCAAGAGCTCGCGGCTGGAGGCGGCTTTGGCTAAGCCGAGGCACCTTCCCTTTGTACTCCGCACACTCCAGCGGGCAACCATACTTCATGTAGTCTGAATGTACTCCTCTACTTCTGCTTTGCCATTCTATGTGACCATGCGCGCTGTTAGAAAATCCACTCACCTCTCTCGCCAGCTCCTGGCTGCCAACGCGCTCCGCCACAGCTCCACCAATGCTGTTTCCATCAAGCCGCTTACATCGGTCCTCATAGCGAACCGTGGAGAAATTGCCCTGTGAGAACCTTCGTCTTGGTGCTTTCCCGTGTAGAAACTAAGATAAAATCAAGGCGAGTCGGAAGGACAGCCTCGGAATACGGCATCAAGACCACGACACTCTACACCGACCCGGATGCGCGATCGCAGCATGCTCTGAGCTCGCCCTACGCCGTGAACCTGGGAGATGCATCGGCCTACCTAGACGGCGATCGAATCATCGAAATCGCACAAGAGCAAGGCTGCCAGGGCATACATCCGGGCTATGGCTTCGTATGGACCCAGAGCCCAAACCGTTCACTCCCGCGCTGACGTGTTGCAGCTGAGCGAGAATCCAACGTTCGCGCGGAAATGCACAGAGGCAGGAATCACATTCATTGGCCCGCCATGGCAGGCCATTGAGGCCATGGGAAGCAAGAGGTGCGTACAATCAAAGTCAGCACCGGACTCGGCTAACAGGTCCATGCAGTGAGTCGAAAAACATCATGATTGCCGCTGGCGTGCCATGCATACCTGGATACCATGGATCGAATCAAGATCCAGAGTACCTCAAGAAGGAAGCCGCCAACATAGGATATCCTGTTCTGCTCAAAGCCGTGAAGGGTGGAGGTGGCAAGGGCATGAGGATCGTAAACAAGCCCGAAGAATTCTTCGGCCAGCTTGACTCAGCCAAGTCGGAGGCTAGAAACTCCTTTGGAGACGAGGTCATGCTGGTGGAAAAGTACATCACAACGCCGAGGCACATCGAAGTCCAGGTTTTCGCGGATAAGCACGGCAACTGCGTCGCGCTTGGTGAGCGTGACTGCAGTATCCAGAGGAGACACCAGAAGATCTTGGAAGAATCGCCAGCACCACATCTGGAGGAAGAGATCCGACAAGATATCTGGGAGAAGGCAAGAGCTGCTGCTTCGGCAGTCAAGTACGAAGGAGCTGGCACTGTTGAATTCATTTTCGACAATGACACAGGCGAATTTTTCTTCATGGAGATGAACACGAGGTTACAGGTCGAACACCCCGTCACAGAGATGGTAACGGGAGAGGACCTCGTGCGGTGGCAGCTCATTGTAGCGGAAGGCGGAAAGTTGCCATTGACCCAGCGAGAGATCGAGCAGAGGATAAAGGAAAGAGGAGCAGCTATCGAAGCGCGTATCTACGCCGAAAACCCCGACATGAACTTCATGCCAGACTCAGGCTTGTTGCTCCACCTCAAAACACCAAAGCCAACACCAACGGTCCGGATAGATGCAGGCTTTGTTGCTGGCGACGAAGTCTCCTCACACTACGACCCTATGATTGCGAAGCTCATTGTACAGGGCCCAACAAGGGAAGCCGCAATTGCAAAGTTGCGCGCCGCGCTGGAGGAGTACGAAGTCGCAGGCCCCATCACGAACATCGAGTTCCTCAAGAAGATGTGCGTCAGTCCAGACTTCGTCGCAGGCGACGTAGAAACCGGCTACATCCAGAAACACCACGAAGAGCTTTTTACCCCCGAGCCTCCCGCACCCGAAGTCTATGCGCAAGCCGCGCTCGGCCTCGCCCTCGAGGAGATCTCACGAGCACACACAGACCTCTTCGCCGGCCCAGCAGTCACATCCATCGGTTACGGCAACCACTTCCAGCGCCGCCAGATCGATCTCGTCGAGACGCCCGCCAACGGAAAAGGCGACGCCACCTCCACACCCATAACCCTCATCCAGACCGCACCCACGAAGTTCGACATCACCGTCGGCTCCCACACCTACAGCAACGTCGTTTCCACCTTCGCGCCCTCGACCAATACGCTCACGACGTTCTTCCCGCACACGCGCCTCTCAACGACTTTCATCCGCGACGGCGACCGCCTCACGCTCTTCCAGCAGGGCAAGCAGCACCGCCTTCAGCTCGCGCTGCCGAAGTGGGCGAGCAAAGCGCTCGGCGTGAAGGACCTCACCAACAGCGTGCTGGCGCCGATGCCGTGCAAGGTGCTGCGGGTGGACGTGAAGGAGGGCGAGGCCGTCACGCGGGACCAACCGCTCGTCGTGATCGAGAGCATGAAGATGGAGACTGTGATTCGGGCGCCGCACGACGGGATTATCGCGCGGGTTGTGCATGGCGCGGGGGATCTGTGCAAGGCGGGGACGGCGCTGGTCGAGTTTTCCGAGGAGGAGAAGCAATGAGAGTAGAAGTGCGAGCGAGATAGTGCCATCTATGCAGTTCGATATCCTTGTCTTGCAAGTCTTTGAACCGCCGTGTTTCCCACGCTATCGGCACATCCACACTCAACTCCACTTCCATCCCTTACCTTGACCCCCTCCTGCCCAACCAACCCCGCGCCGTGCCCCATACCCCCCTCGCCCCCTTCGCGATCTCGCTCCGCCCGTCATACACCGGATACACGACCACAGCCGCAAATGCAAGAAACTGCCACGCAATCGCTACGCCGACCCACCCGACGAAAAAACTCCGCGTGAAGATGTAGTCCCGGTACAGCGGCATCGGCCACGCGATGAATGTTACTAGCACGATGACTCCGAACCACGCCCACGCGACGCGGTGCCACCAGTGCAGCTTGCGCAGGGTGGCGGGAGGGAAGGGATGTGTCGGGCGCGCGAGGGAGAGGGAGGACGAAGAGGAAGACGAAGAAGCAAAGATGACTGTGTCGTTCTTCTGAACGATTGCGCAGTGCTCTGCAGTGGGTGCGAGGACCGAGACATCCGGCTCTGCAGGACCCTTCGCAGCGTGCGTTTTCTCGCCCTCGCCCTCGTCGTCCTTCTCCGCCGTGCGCGTGGCTCCGCTGGCCGGGGCCAGCAGCGCACCGCTGCTCCGCGCCAGCTGCTTCTCCTCCGTGAGCTCGATGCGCAGGAACACGGCCCAGTCGAAGACGGACGGCTTGTACAAGCTGAGCAGCACAGAGTACAGCGCGGGCGAGAAGAAGGATGCCGTCGCGCCGTACAGCGCGGGCAGGCCCATGCCCGTGCTCACCATGCTAATCTCGCCGTACAAGGCTTTCGATGTGCCGAGCCATATCGCGAGCCCCGTGAAGAAGCCCAGGATGGGGGAGGCGATGGCCGCGAGGCGCGTTTGGCGGTCCCAGAGAAGCGTGAGAGCCAGGGGGATGATGCCCGGGCAGGAGAGGATGGGGCGGAAGTAGCCGATCCAGGTCATGTTTGCGCCGCCGTAGTTGAGCGCGAGGGCGACGCCCGTGATGAAGACTCCGTGGAAGACGACGGTGAGGTGGCTCACGTGCACGAGGGTCTTGTCCGACGCCCGCGGGTTGAGATAGGTCTTGTAGACGTCGAAGGAGAGGATGCTGCTGACGGCGATCATGGAGGAGGAGACGGTGCTGGTGAGGGCCATGAAGAGGAGGACGAAGAAGGCGGCGATGCCGGGGGCACCGATGAGCGCTTTGACGGTGTACGGCATCACGAGGCCGGCGTTGATTTGGGCTTGGGTGAGCGGGCTGGGGTACGTGGGCCAGATGGGGGTGTTGTGGAGGGCCCGCGCGGTCAGCCCGAAGACGGTGCCTAGGCCCCAGGGTACACCGAATATGGCGAGCGCGGCGAGGTTGTAGCCGGGGACTGTTGCGTTGACTTCGGTTGCGAATGACTTCTGCCAGAAGGCGGTGTCCTGGGTGCGAGTCAGTCAGGTATAGGGCAGATGGGTGGGCGAGACTTACCATGACGACGAGCGCGAGATTACCGAACTTGAGGATCAGGGCCCAGATGATGGCTTGTTTGGACTTGAACGTGAGCACAGATCCTTCGAAATTGCCTTCGATGAAGTTCGCGGATGCATTTGCCATGACTTTATCGTAGAGACCTCCGAGCCCACCTACTGCTTCGTTGGTCAGGACTTCCAAGGTGAAATAGATGATCAGCAGCAGAGCAATTGCCGTGTGAAGATAGTCGGTTAGGAATGTGGCTTTGAGTCCACCCACTGCTGTATATAGCACAACTGACAAAATATGGTAAGTATCTTGTGTAGTCCACACTATTCAAAGGCTAACGTACCTCCTAGCGGAATCAGCACGGTGGCGGCGGCGAAGTGAATTCCGGAGATGCCATAAACAAGCTGTGATCCAGTCAAGATCATGGAAGCGCATCCAAAGACGTTGTTCGTTATGTTGAGGATGATAAACACAACGTGACCAATCTTCCCGTATCTCATCCGGATGATCTCCAAGGACGTATGCGCGTAAGGCACTCGGATTTTGGCTAGCACGCCCAATGCAGCCATGAGGGCGATCTGGAAGCATAACCCGGTAGCCCACCACTAAACATATACGCGTCAATACCAGATTCTCTCTCACGAGTACAGTGTGAAAAGACGTACCAAAGGCACCGCAATGCCGAAGCGGTAACACATAGCTGCTGCAAACACTGTCTCGTTGATCCACATCCACGACGAAAACACCGCTGACGCCGTCAAACCTGTCCCTACGCTTCGATTCGCCACCATGAACATCTCTGATGTACCTGCATCTTCAGAGAGGTAGGCTTTTTGAATCTGAAGGGCCACGAGAATAACGCCGCAGAAAACGACTCCGAGGCCGATGAGCAAGGCATATCCGGTGGTTTGCGGGACGAGTTGTATGCCACTGACGCCCAGCTCGAGTGTCGACATTATTCCACTGATACAGAGATCAGATACTAAAGTGGTTGCCGTTGATGGCTGTGCTCGCAATGGTTGTCGATGGCTACCGCGCTGTGCGGAGGACTTCACGATGTACCGACTCCAATGGTATAGCGGATGCGCTTTTCTACTTCATACCGCTAGGGAATGAAGACCTGACTCGCGGCATAACCTCAAGTGAACCGCGAATGATGCGCTCGGTCGTTGCAATTGCGCCATTGCACACTGAAGTCGAAAATTTCACGCGTAGCATGGATCCTGCATGTAGATCAATGCCTCATTCATCTTGATATAGAACTACTATAATTTCACATGACGCCACCATGCTAGAACTCGTTGGATCGTGATAAGCATGAGCCTTTGCGTGCGAAGCGTTGGGCCAACCGGAGCTTGGAAATGCTTGAATGGCTGTGACAAGACCGACCTGCGCTGAGGTGGGGAATGTCAACATGTTAACGAGCACGAATACGGGGCGAACAATAGTTCGAAAGCGCCGTCGTCGGTGGGAGGTGCAACCTGGCTTTGGCGTGCGACATGCATAGGATTGCGAAAAGTGAAGCTAATCCTATTTCGGTTCAGCAGGAGAACGTCGAATTTGAAGGTGGATACGTACCAAGATGATTGAATAACACGTAGTCAGGAGCTGTTCGACCGCAATTCTGCCAGATTCTCGCAATTGCTGCTCGTCTTCTGATTAAAGCGAGAGGCATAACGGACTTACTCTCGGGCGCCATGGCAACCGACGTGGGACTCCAGGCCAATGTAAGTCGTTGTGCAATCGGGAGATCGGTACTTACCATAAATAGGGCACAGGGAAGAAGCAGATGATTCTGAATGCCTTCGTTATGAACACTCCTAGCCATTTAGCAGCCGGCCTCTGGCGTCATCCTAGGAGTAAGACTGACAACTACAAGAAACTGTCCTTCTGGACAGACCTGGCTAAGCTTCTGGATGAGGCCGGGTTCCACGCCATGTTCATTGCTGATACACTGGGTCCATACGATGTTTACAAGGGTCCTGCCAATGTCATTCCGGCGTTGGGAGCTGGGGCTCAATTTCCAGTCAATGATCCATTATACCTGGTCCCGGCCATGGCAGCGGCGACCAAAAACTTGATATTCGGCGTGACAGCCAGTGCGACCTATGAGAAGCCGTATGCGCTCGCGCGAAGGTTTACGACTGTCGATCATTTGGCAGAGGGCCGAATTGCATGGAACATTGTTACATCGTATCTTGACAGCGCCGCACGCAATCATGGTTTGAAAGAACAAATACCCCACGAGGAGCGCTACGCCATTGCCCACGAATATATGGACGTGGTCTATAAGCTGTGGGAGGGTAGCTTCAGAGACGACGCCGTGCTGGCAGACCGCGAAACGGGCACGTATATTGCTGCTGATGGAGTGCGCCAGATCCTACACAAGGGCAAGTATTTCGAGGTTCCCGGGCCGCACTTTTGCGAGCCGTCACCGCAGCGTACGCCGTTCTTGTTCCAGGCTGGCGTGTCGGAGGCGGGGAATGGGTTTGGCGGCAAACACGGAGAAGCTATTTTTGTTGGTGGTCAAACGCCGGAAATCGTGAAGAAGACCGTGGACAACATTCGTGCAGTTGCTCAACGGGAAGGAAGAGATCCGGGGCATATCAAGATTATAGTAGGTGTTGGTGTGATTGTGGGTGCCAATGATGAGGAAGCCGAGGAGCAACGGAAGGAGTTCATTAGATACTCTGATTCCGAAGGTACGTTGAATCCCGCATCCAACATCCTCCGTTTCGTGAGTTAGGCTTAGGTTGATCATGGCTTATTAGGTGCGTTGGCGCTGTTTGGTGGTTGGACTGGAGTCGACCTATCCAAACATGCCGACGATGAAGACTTCCGCTTAAGCGATTCTCCGCGACTACAGTCTCTGGTAGCACGTTGGTCAGCCACAGTTCCTGGAACGGAGAACGAGCCCTGGACGAAGCGAAGAATCGTAGAATATCTCAGTCTCGGGGGCATGCAAGCCAAAATTATTGGGGGACCTGAGAAGGTAGCCGACGAGCTTGAGCGATGGTTTGACATATCAGGCGTGGATGGGTTCAATCTGGCACACGTCGTAAATCCGGGCACCTTTGAGGATATATCTAGATACCTGATCCCGGAACTGCAACGACGCGGTAGATTCAGGACGTCAGTCGACAAGGAGGGCGCGACTGCGAGGGAGGTATTCCTTGGGTCGAAGAGACTGCTGAATGACCATCCCGGATCTAGGTTCAAGTGGGCAGCTGGAGAGGACGTTCCGCAGTATCAGCGATGAAGTAGCGCTACTTGCTATAAGCCTGTCTCGTAGTCTTCTCGAGCAAGAGCTATCAGTCTAGCAGTCATAGTCGCAAGCTTTTTGATAGGCAAAAGCGTATGAACATCTGTGGTGTTCGATCGAGGGAATGCACTCTGACTCGACCGGTAGGTATGTCGCTGATACCTAGGTGCGGACTGGTTGGCAGTGTTTGCCATCCTGTCGTGGGCATTGGGTTGTGACGTTGGTGGCGTGGAATGCTTATGGGAGAGTCGGATTAAATATGTACTCGTAAGGCAGGTGCAGACGAGCCGCGCACGAGCCACCAGTCCGGCAAAACTTTTCGAAGCTTCAACCAGGTCACACGTGCGCGACCAACAAGCCAAGTTTTGCAGCCTCATGTCAATAAGAACAGGTCGTAGGGATCTTCTCCGCTTGATCAAAACATCGTCTGGTATTTGTGGTGGATTTCGCAGATTGCCGAAGCCTGTGTGCCAATTCGTGAAACAGCGCGCTATGGACCTATCGACAGCGGCTGCTGTTGAAGTCCGTAGGTCATCACCAACCCCAGGCGAGTCGTACTAACATACATCAGAAGAAGGGCTCCGTGCACCATGACACCCATGCACAGCCTCCGGAGTTCATCCAAAGACAACACTGGAAATACCAAAGCATGCGAAGAGCGGACCTGGAGAATGATACTAACATCCAGGACCTGAGTAACTGGGAAACTTTTGCTACAGAACAGAAGGATATATGGAGATTAGCGGGCGCAATCCCTGGACAGCAAGTGAAAGCCGCATGTGAAGCATATGCTGGAGGAAAGCCACTTGATACCTTTGTGGAAGATGTTCCTTTTTTCGAACATCGAGACTTTTCGGGCCTGCAAGTTGTTCCACGTCTTCTGCCGCCCGAAACACAGGTCCTATTTACATCTTGTTTGATGCATCGAGATCTCGCGGACCCTGGCCATAAAATGAATCTTCAGGCGGATTACGACGTTCCCTATCCACCGAAATCGTCCTCACCAGTCTCTCAGCGCTTTGATGTCTCCTTTTTCCTGCGCGAACGAGCGGCTGAAGAAGACATACTTGTACCGAAGATACCGGATAAGCACAAGCAGCTAAATACCGAGCAAGCACTATACGCCAAACTACGTTGGCTTACGCTCGGCGAACAATACGACTGGCCCACGCGTAGTTATGCAAAGCACGCCACACCCTTCCCCGCGGACCTATCGACCCTAGTCACTGGACTGTTCCCACATATTCGACCTGAATCAGGCGTTGTCTTGATGTACGGAGCGAAAGACTTCATGCCTGTACATCGCGATGTCAGTGAGCAGTGCCAGCGCGCCCTTGCCAGTTTTAGCGTGGGTTGTGATGGCATCTTCATCATGGCCCGAGGAGATGACGGAGGAGAGGGAGATAATGCTCCGAGGACCGTTGCTATTAGAGTCCGAAGTGGAGATGTCGTGCATCTAACGGGACAAGCAAGGTGGGCCTGGCATGCAATGGCTCGAACAATTCCAAGTACCTGTCCTTCTCACCTATCAGACTGGCCTGTTGGTACGCCGGACGCAACACCAGAAGAGAAGAAGATGTACAAGAAGTGGAAGGGCTATATGGGGACGAAACGGATTAATGTCAGTTGTCGCCAGGTTTGGGACTAATTCACGTTTGAGGCTCGACACTGGACGTACAGGGGGTGTTTTGCATCTCAGGGCGTCCACCGCAGCAACGACCGGATTTATGTGAGTACACAGGCTACGGAAGATCATTCGAAAAATTTAAATTCGTGTCTGCCTAGCAACCGGATTGGCAGAGTTGCATTGCACGCGTGTGTGAGAATTGCGCGTGGGTTTTCCTTGTCTCAGAAAAGATGACATCAGGCTCCAGGCTAATGGACAAGCATATGTTCCGCAGTAACATGACCACCACTACACCCCATGCATGTCGCCCTCACCTTGCAATCTGGATATGGAATTTTGGCAATGCAAATCGCAAATACTCATCGCCGAGCTCTCGGCAACAGGCCGAGTCCCACGAAAACCAGTCTCCCACTTGCGAACTGGCGTGAACTAGCCGAGTCATAGCGGTCCCCGAGCGCTGCGCTTGCAAGTGCCCTGCGCAAGACTCAACAATGGTTCACCAATTGTGGGCTTCTGTACTTTATTCATTTCTTACGCCTTCCCAGGATCGTACAGGATTCTCGTTTGAAAGATACGGCTTCCGGGTTCTTGCCTGCGAATCCTGGCCACCTGTCTTGAACCATGTTCTCGTCTCCTCTATACTTCTCCACACTCCACACTTACAAGGTCCTGCGATCGTTTGTCCTCGCTCTGCGTTGCTTTTGCTTTCTTCTGTCCTTTCGAATGCGGTCACAATGGTGTTGAAACTCTTCGGACGCGAGATCCGCTACCACAGCCCGTGGGTACAGAACATCTTCAGCGGAATCGGCGTTGGAGCATCAGCCGGCATTTATGTTGCGCTCAACCTACTGGGAGCTGGTGGCGGCAGGCCGAATTCAGCTCACGTCGTCCAGATTGTTAATGCGACGCTGTGCTCCGTCTGGTTCTTCTCTTCGTCTTTTGGCGGTTCCATCTTAAACAAGCTCGGTCCAGGAATCACCATGTGTCTCGGCGTACAGACGTACGCTGTTTACGTTGGTTCGCTCTGGTACTACGACGAGATAGGTAAAACGGGATACCCGTATGCCGCCGGCCCGATCGTTGGCATTGGAGCTGGTATGGTCTTCATCACGGCGGGCTACATCGCGACTGCATACCCCGAAGAAAAAGATAAGGGCGCGTATGCGACTATGTTGATGAACATGCAAGGCCTTGGTTCGGTCATCGGCGGCATCATTCCGGTTATCATCAACAGGAACAAGGACACTGCATCTGGCGTGCCTCGGCCGGTCTATATCTCGTTCATCATCATTATGATTGTCGGTGGCCTCATTACTTTGCTTCTAAAACGTCCACAGAAGCTTCGAAGAGATGACGGATCAACAGTGGCTGTACATCCGGCTCGTGGGGTCTGGGAAGAGCTGAGGTCGAACTTGTTGATTTTTAGCGACCCGATTCTCCTCATGATGTTGCCAGCATTCTTCCCAGCTGAATGCTTCTTGGTATACAGCGGATCTGTCAATGGTAAGAGTATACCTTAAAGCTGTGATAAAAATGTTCTAACTTTTGTAGCCTACCTGAACGGCCTGCGTGCTCGGTCGTTGTTGTCTTTCGTCGCCGTTTGCTTACAGATCCCTGCTGGGTGGGCATTACAGTGGATCCTCGACCGTCCGTATTGGGGAAGACGCAAACGCGGTCTTATCGGCTTGACAGTCGTTGCTGTTCCATTAGTCGCCGCTTGGGTGTGGGAAATGGTTGGTTTTTTTTTATCATGTAGATTGGCGCTGATGATATCGCAGATCCGTGTGCGCAATTACGACCGTAATGTCACCGTCACGGACCCGACCGACTGGGATGAACCCAGGTTTAGCTGGATATTCGTGCTTTTCATGTTGAACTGGGTCTTTTCAGTGAGTGTACCGACATTTGCAGCGCGTGTTCTTCAAGAATCTTAACCTCTTAATAGCAATTGTGGCATAACATTGTTTACTACTGGATCGGTGCCATCACGAACTCTCCACAAAAGCTAACGCACTACGTCGGTGTGTTCCGTGGAGTTCTCGGCGCAGGTGAAGCCGTGTGTTTCGGTCTTGATTCCATTAAGATTCCCTTCATTGCTCAGGCTGGCGGAGTTCTCCTCTTCTACGTCCTCGGCATATGCAGTTTTTACTACCTGGGCATCTATCATATCAAAGACACGAACTACGATCATCGAGAGGAGGGCGCTGTTATTCCAAACCATATCTTGGAAGGCAAAGGCATGACGGAAGGTCAAGATGTTGCACAGATACGGAGGAACTCGGTTTCAGAGAACAGCTCGGAGAAAGAAAAGATCAGTGTCGGTGGAGACACGACCTAAGAAAAATAGTATTTATTCATCATCCATATTATGGGGATATCTGATATTGAAGCTTGGTTTTGCATAAGCGCAGAAATATAGCAAATCGACTGCGTCGGCATTTCATGACAGACTGATGGCTCACATCAACAGCACCAAAACTAACATCAGATCAACGACTGTACCCGTCGAGTGCAGTCGCATTTCCACCGCATCCCCCAGTCGCGAAGTTGTCGCAGCTGGAGTACCCGATCCATCATTCGAACTAGATGACCCAGTCTCAGTTGTAGTTCCATCTGCCGTTGCAGTGTCGTCAGATGCAGACGGGTCTGATGTCGCCGTTGGCGACGACATATCATCCGAAGCATTCGACCTACACTCTGCTTCGGGGAAGGGAAGGCACGCCGAAACCGCTAACCCGCAAACCGATCCAGGTGGACACAACCAGTCGTCGTCCGCTGAAACACACTGCTTCGAGGGTTTCGGAGCGCTCTGCAATCTATCATCAGCTCGATCTTCTGCAACATGACCGAGAGAAATGAGAACTCACGAAAGATGCGACGCTAGCACCGCAGTACGTGGAGTCGCTTACGGGACAACATCCTTCGTCTGGAGAGCCTTGGTTTACGCATCAGGCGGTGATGGGACAACAACCGCCGGCGCAACAGGCTGCACCGCCTGCACAGCAGCCAGGTTGGCTGGGGCAGGTTGCGTAGCCAAAGCTGATGCCTGAAGAGCAGTCCAAGACGGGATGTGCGTCAACGAAGGCAGCAAAAATGAAGGCGGGCAGGGACAGAGTAAGACAATGAACGCGTAGAAAAGGGCGTGCATCGCTGCGATCAAGAATGAGTGTGCGTCTGGACAACAACTCAACTCCAGTCTCTATATGCTCGAGCTAACAAACTTATCAGTTCATAGCTCATATATCTCAGGCCTAAGATCTGCCGGTTTCATCCACCAGCTTCAGCTCCTCTACGTATTCGCTATAGCCTGCTCCTGCGCTAAGCGATGATCCATTCACCAACCTTACCACCAGCCTCATGGCGCTTCCTATCGACGAAACTTGAGTGAAAATGAAATCTTAGCACCTTACAACTCTCCGGTTTGTTTCCGCCTCCATGAGGGTGAGTTAAATTAATCACATGGACTAAACTGTGGCGCATCGTCTGGACCACTCCGCACTAATTGCTATACTACCTAGGTATGTGGCTGACTTCCGGTGGAAAAAGCTTTCATCGAGATATATAAGATTATTTCAGGGTTGCTGAGAATGATCCGGGCTTTCTCGGCACTTCTCATCAAGCTTTTGAGGTTGCTCTCGCGTTGCTCGAAGACCGGATGTTCGCTGCCGAGGCGATTATTTCCTCCAATTGGCATCTTCACAGCGCCTACGCCGAAGGACGAATCAATGGAATGGCACGAAGAAGACAATAATGTCCTTCATAGATCCCTCTTTGGGTTCCATGTCATTGGACAACGTACCTGTTCCACTTATCTGTTGCCAATGCCATGGGAATCCCCAAATCCCATGATCAAACACCAAATCCTCTGCTCGCAGATTTCATTTTCTACTCCATACCGCGCGAATATAGACGCGACGGTACAGCGGTACGGCCTGTGACGAAAGTCAATTCATTCCTGCTACATGCGTGTGAATTCCACAATCTCACTGACGTAAACATCAGCTGATTAAGGGCGCAAAGGAGCTACCATAATCGCGCGGCAAAGTACTTTGGAGGACATAGCACTCTCCCCCTCTGCTACCATGGGTATTCGCCAATTGTCTTCTAGAGCCATGTCCGTTTTACACCGTTTACTCTTGTCTCTAACATGGATAACTCTCGGAGCTCTTGTAGGACAGGTCGAGGCAGCCCAAATATGCGGTGATGTCGGAACACACAGCGCTAAAGGGACGACCTTCTACATGGGAAACTTCTTCTTCAAAGCACCGTCAACGTTCCCTCTATGTGCGGACTTTTGCAAGAAGGACTATCCGCGATGCAAGAGCTTCCGATATAGCTACTACTCGGATGCAGGTGCCCAATACTGCGAGTTCTTCCCAGAATTCCTGTACGTTTGCTGTCTTTTCCAAACTCGTCTCGGAATAAGCATGACTAATGGACAGCAGTGAAACCTTCTTTATCAGCGACAACACACAGCCGTACTACTACTATGATGTGGATTGCGCATTTCCTTCCTACGCTGTTGCTGAGACACTGACTCAGCTTACCACCGCTACTATCGCTCTGTCTACTACGACGTCCGTATCCGTAAATACAACAACGACGACACTCCTATCTACGAGCACTGCCACGAGTACTTCTACGAGAATTTCTACGAGCACCACGACCATAACGACTACCAACACGGCGCTAGCGACAGCCACTCGATTCGCCACATCCATATCCACCTCAACGCTCCTCATTCCCACGACTCAGCGCTTCACTGCATTATCAACATCAACGGTACTTGTTCCGACAATCCAGCGCGTCACACTAACCTCGACACTTCTAATTTCGACAACCCAGCGCCTCACATCAGTCTCGACCCTCGTAGTCCCGTCGATCCAGCGAATCACGATAATCTCGACCATCATCCGCCCGACAACGCAAACGCTCGTACAAACCATTCGATCGACGGTCACCGCCGGACCCAACCTACGAAATATACCCGCGTCAACGGTATATGTGACCGTTTACAGAACCTCGACCATTATAACAACCTTTATCAGCGTAAGCGCAAAGGTAGCGACGTACACATCCCGGACGACTACCACGGTAGTCCAACCGACATACGTCACACAGACGATAACAACAACCGTTACAACCTAGTTAAGTTCTTTCCCAGTCTCGTGCCCTCGAACGTTGCATCTTTGTCTTGATTGGGGCCTCGTACACATGATTTGTTCCACACTTTGGCGTTGGAATTTACGTATTGGTTTAGAAAATTTAGTGCACTATAGGTCCAGGCAGGTGAATTGGAAACGGCTACTCTGATGGATCGAAGATTGAAGTTTTGGTATTGTCTCGTGCACTCTATCCACATTACGCACTATGCCGAGCCCGTGAGAACCTGCTCCTTCTCACCTTCCGCCTTGCGTGCAGGCAAGGTAGCCTTCGCTCCAGCCTCCTCGGCCAGCGCTTCGCTTCGTGATTTACTGTTGGGATCTAAGAACGGTCTGGCACCCGATTAGCACGACACATCAACCCCTTGAAGAAGGGCAAACTGACCTTTCCCCAATCCCCACAGCACGGTTCCCGAACCGCTCGCCCAAGTTATCATAGTCGAACGTAGCAGTGTGGAACACACTCCTATTATCCCAGATTGCTAAATCATTCTCATTCTTCCACTTCAATCGCACCTGCAAGTCGTGGCTGTTCGGAATGGCACCGAGCAGCCTTTTGAGCAGCTCGTCCGACTCGTCGGAGTGCAGCTCGTTGATCTGCTTGGGGAAGGGGCCCAGCGCGAAGACGCTCTTCCAGCCTGTGACGGGGTTGGTGCGCACGACGGGGTGCACGGCGGACAGCGCTTTGCCCACATTGGACGGGGAGCCGCGTGGCCCTTCGTGGATCTTGACCTTGTCGGGGTTCGCGGCTGCAGCGCGCGTAAAGCCCTCGCCCGAGAAGGTGGCGGTGAGGCCCTCGAGGAACTTGCGGTAGGGGGCGCTGAATCGGTCGTAGATCTCACTAGAAGCAAGGATACGGGATTAGTGGATGTCAGAATAATGTGTGTGGGTATAAAGTATTGAAGTCTACGAATGTCGACTTGGTACTCGGGGTGTTACGTACTATCCGCTTGCCCAAAGGGTATCGCCACCTGTCGGTACACCTCGCTCGTCGCGTGGGAGTTGAACCAGCCGCAGGGAAGTGTAGTCGGCTGGCACAGGCTCGAACTGTATGTCAGAGTGCCATTGCGCGGCATCGTAGCGGCGCCTGTCTGCCTGGCGGTCGTGCTTGAAGATCTGCTTGCGAGCCTGAGAGCTGATGGTACTGATTTCAGCGTCATTAACGCCGAATTCGGAAGTGTTGTTAAGTACGGGGTGAATGTGCAAGGTAGAGCCTGATGGTTTCTGTGTGAGCTTGCCGAGGCGGTCTACGAGCTGCTTCTGTAGATCATTGGTGAGGTTGTCTTGGGAGCGGAAGAAGACAACACCGCGACGAGAAACTTTACGACTGTTAGTTATGGGTATGGAGTAGGTCTTGGAAGACATGCTGGTGATAGCGAGTTCCCTTAGAAGTTCATCTGAATTCTCGGCATTCATAAGATCGTCGATGATGTTGAGTGTGAGAAACTCGCGACCGATGATCGGGGTAACCTCCTCGTAGTGAAACTTCTCTAGGACGCCAGTAGGCTTGAGAGGTTCAGATGCGTGGGCGTTATCTATGGGAGCTTGGCTGGAAGAGTTATCTTCCAAGATGCCAGGCGCCATGATGGAGTTTTGATCTTTGATTTGGAAGATTTTGAGCAATTAGAGAGAGTCTCATAAGATCTTACAGTCTCTGAAGATGCTTGTGATGCGCGTCTATTTTATATGTTGGGGTCTCGCGGGGGTAATGTCATGCCGAGCAGTAGGCCGAAGTCGTGATGTTCTGTTTCTATCGAAGTAACGCAATCGTCGGCTGCATCACGCAATGCATCCCCAGCCCTTTCAATGTATGCACCCCGCACTACAAGCATGCGAACGTATAAAAACATCGATGCCTGTACGAAACGACCGGAATGGACTATCAATATGTTCGCATGATGGAGGGTTGGCGCTGTCGCAATAGGCGCTAAGTTTGCATGTCCTTGGTGACGAAGCGAGTGAGCTAATGAGATAGTACGGGAAGCATGGCGAACTGACAAGAGGTTGTAGTGTGTTCAACAAGGGGTATAAAATTCATCTGATTTTGGCCGGGGCCTGCGCCAACCAGGGCGGCCATAGTCCGAGTACCGCCCCAGAACACCTTGCTTATGCAATAACGCATCATTAATCGTCGAGAAGTTGTAATCACCTCTTGCCCTTCTTCATTACCAGACCCTTCCAGCCCTTCACATCGCGGATCCTTTTCAGAGCTTTCGCGGCGGCAGCATCCTTCATCATATCTTTCGTGCATGCTTTCTTAGCTGCCTCATCCTCATGCTCGTGCCATTCGCACCAATCCTTCTCTGTCTTCGGTCTCTCACCTTGAGCAAGAGTCGTCGCAAGCTCGAACAGGAAGGCTTGCGGGAGCTGCGATCGCAGAGACACCATCCGCTCGTTGTCTTTCTTCGGGTCCCAGTAGACACAGTACATGTCGAGGAAGTACTTGCACAGCGGGGAGTCAGTTGGAAGACCTTCGTATGCGTCCATGACGTTACTGTGGTCAGGCATCGACTGCAGGATCTCGTCGTTCTTTTGCCAAGCCAGGATGACGGCGTGGCGAAGTTTCGGAATCTCGTACTTGTGGGCAAAGATATAGAGGGCAATGAAGCGGCGCTCAAGAAAGCCCTCCAGACCTCGCCATTTGTAGGGCCTGGAGCAGCAGGGACACAGGGTTTCTTTAGGGATCTCCGGCTTCTCTGCTGCGGTCAAGCGGATTGGAGGTGCTGGAGCGCCCTTCTCGCTTTCGGCATCACCAGCGACCTTTTCAGCACCATTATCGGACGTAGGCGGAAGGTCCCCGTCCTGCGGTCCTTCTGCTGGCGGGGCATTGGCATCGTCGTTGTCCAGCGAGATGCCCCATGATACTGTGTCAACATCGTCAGCTCCGTCCTTTGCATCGGTTTCGGATGTGCCGTTCGTGTTGCCATTCATGCTCGAGCCTAGATCGATAGAAGGTGAGGGCGCATGCACCTCCTTCCCGCCTTCGATAAGATGATGTGGAATATAACCAGTATACAGCCACATCATGAACGCATCGAAGACATCCGGGTTTGTATCGTATAGCTCGAGTCCAGCCTCACCGTCCTTGTACGGGGAAGTGCTCGGCTGCTCTAGGACACGATCGAAGTATGCTGAGCATCTTCGCAGAAGCTCGCGGTGGCAGCTGAATGACTCCGGACACTCGCCCTTTCCAACCTTTACGGTCAGAATGGTCTGATCGAAGTTTCTATATGCCGTTAGAGCTGCTGAGAAAGTCTCGTAGGAATGCGTACCGAAAAGTGTGGCCGAGCGTCGACATGCCTTTCGGGTTCATGAACGGCATCTTTAGCAAAAAGTCGGGGAAAGGGAATTCCTGAATCTCCATCCGCGGATTTATACTTGGGAGAGCTGTCCATTTTGCTCTCCACTGTAGCAAATGCGGGGCAGCATAGATGAGTTTCAAGAGCGGTGACGGGTTCTACTTGGCGTGTCAAGGTGCTTGAAACCCGTTGCAGAGGACCAAAACTCCGCAGCGGGACGTGGTCATGGCGGACAATTTTCAGCCCCGGGGTTTGGGTTTCAACAAAGCAACGGGGAGGTGTTTCATCACATGGCCAAGCACTTGGCAGGTGTTGATTGCCTCAGGAAGACGCGTATGGAACCCGCGTCTTCCTTTGCTGAGCATAGCGGAAGCCTTGTATGCTTTTGCATTGTTTCGCTACGTGTTTCCTAGAGATAGTCGTACTCCGTATACGTGATGGTGCAGATATGGTTGGTCGAAGAAAGAGCGTGTCGTGTCCTGAATGAATGTCCGTGCGCGACTAGGTAGGTAGGTAGGTACGGTAGGTAGGTACCTACGGTACCTACCTACTTACGATAGTCACGACCTCCACTCTTCCCGCTCAAAATGCACCGACGAACCAACACAAGCATAGCATCAGCGTCGACCAATGCTATTTATCATCTCACCTCGTTGCGAAGCTTCATGCATCGCTCTTGGAGTGGAGCAGTTGCCTAGCAGTCCCCCACGGCCAAGCACCATCGACAATCGCTCGGCAGAAACATTTGGAAGATTTCGTACCATCAACCGGTGCTCATATTCAGACACAGTGCATACAAAACCAGGTAGGAAGACTACAAGTAAAGACGTTTATCCTTGTCTATGCTGCACAGCTCTATTTCCACCTCAAGACCCCACCCTGCCAAACACTAGGACGCACAAACAAGAGAACTGGCGGATGCCACTATCTTCACATATGCTTTAACCTGCGCACTCCGTTGGTAATTGGGTCGACGTGCTCGGGCATAAGCTCAGGTTCAGCATCCAGACCCTCTTTGAGACAATCCACAACCACCTCCCAGATATCATCCTTGATGGCATCGTTGACAACTCCGATCCAGTGACCAATTGTACACTTCATACTTGCGTCCTCGAGCTTCTCGAACACATTATTCGGGTCACCCGAGGCCTGGTACATCGGATGATCGACAACTCCTCTGTGCATTGGCACCTTCAATTCTTCCCTGACGAATCGATACAACCTCTTCGAAGCCCCTCCAAGCAGATCACTTGCGTCGCCTGCTCGGATGTATTCCTGCCTCGTCTCATTGAACAGCGCGAAACTTGTGCTGATGTTCTTTGCGGTCCACGTGCTCAGGTGTTGCAGGAGCCCGGAAGATGTCGCGTTCGCTTCTTCAAGCACTGACACTAGGGGTGCTTTTGCGCCTTTCATGATGTTTTCAAAACGAGGTCTTGAGTCCAACGTGGTTGTTTTGATCAGCTGGTCAGAGACGTATCCCCAGACACCGACTTGGGCTTTTGCCTGCCACTCTCCGCCGACACCTATGTCAGCGAGTACAGTCCGTACGCTGTCTTCAATTTCCGTCTTCAGCTTCGACTCGAAGATGATGTTCATAGCGCGAAGATCCAACGCTTGACATGTGCCATAAAGCGAGGCAGCACACATGAGGCAGAGAATATCCATTGCCGTGTCGGTATACCGTGCGCTGATCAGAGCCAATGAATTCAACGCTTGGTTTCCCATCTCGGCACTGACAACGTGATTATGCACCGGGTTGCCAAGGAACGACAGTTCCGACATGTATCCTGCCATATTAACGTCGACCCCCTTGAAAGTGAAGCTCGTGCTCGGCTCATCAACACACAAGTTTGGCGGCAATCCGCGATTTTTGGCCGGGTCTATCATCTCTGTGAACTGGTAGAAGAGCATTCGGCCAATGGCTTGTGCAGCCAATCTACATTTCTCCATTGCGGAAGTGACTGATACAGCCTGGAAATTACCGCCGTGGTAGATGTCCCCGGTACTGGCGTCAAGGAGAGGATTATCCGTCGTGCTGTTGAGTTCCACCCGGAGCTGTTCGTTGGCGAGATGTATATCTTCCAGGAAAGGGCCAAGCCACTGAGGAACTGTGCGCAAGGAGTACCTGTCTTGAAAGAGAGTGTGGTTATGGTTTTCCAAAAGACCCGTGGCAAGCTTCGAGCCAGCAAGAGCGCCACGGATAGCAGACGCGACTTCGGCTTGACCAGGATGTGGGCGGATATCCGAAATAAATGGAGCAAAAGATGTGGCTGTGCCAAGCATGGCTTCCACGTTCATGGCAGTCAGAAGCTGACTGAGGGCCATAAGATTGTTCATGGAAGCCAGAGTAATGCTTGCGGCAGCTGTAGATATGGCAGTCCCGTTGACGAGACCTAACGCTTCTTTAGGTTCGAAGACCGTTGGTTTGACATTTGCAGCTGCAAGAGCCACAGAGGCAGGGACAATTTTCCGATCGTTCAGTGGGCCGACCCAGCAATAGATGTTTGCATTACCTTCCAGCATACCAGCAACGTAGGAAAGTGGTGATAGGTCTCCAGACGCCGATATGCTTCCACGAGTGGGAATCAGAGGAAGAATGTCATGACTCAGCAGCTCGAGAAGGGCCTCGATGGTGGACTTGCGTACTGCAGAGTGGCCTCTTGCAATTGTGTTTGCCCGGATAAGTATCGCGGTTCTTACCCACTCTTGTTTCAATGTCGGCGAGTGAGCGACCTGATCACTGCTAGGCACAGATGGAATGGGTGCATATCCTGAGTTCAAACATTGAATGAGCGCTTGCTGTAGCTTGTGCATCTCGCCATGGCTGCAACGAACATCTGCACTTCCACCGTATCCTGTATTGACCCCTGCGTTTCGTTTAGCACTTCTGATGAGCAGTTATGGAAATGTCAGTACTCACCATAAACAGTTTGGCCTTGCTGTAACATTTGATTCAGCATCGCAACACACGCATCTATCCTATCGAGGACTTTGCGATCTTGCGTTAGTCTGGCGGCTCCTCCATATTTTCCCAGTGTGACTGTTTGCGCAAGAGTCAAGGATTCGCCGTCGATAATCACCGGTGAAGTACGCTGCTTTGTGGCCTCCCACTGTGAGGCCACACGTCGAGCGTGTGCGGTACTCATTTTTTTGGGAGTGATGGTCTGTCGTTGGGGATGAAGAGCGTACCTAAAAAATGAATCTGACACGAGAAATCCGTAAGTACAGCTTCTAGAGGCTGACGACATAATCAGCACCTGCATGCTTATGCAGCTGTGGTTGGTTACACAAGCTTACCTTAAGGCAATCTGTGTCTCGCGTTCCAATATATCCGACCGGAGGCCACTGCCAGGTGAAGTGTTAAGGCCAGCAAGGGTACCGGTAGGTACACAATGAGGTACGGTAAATAACCGAAGCGGAGCGGACCGCACCTTAAAATCAGAAACGTCAAACTTCAGAGAGGAAGGAACAGTTTGGCGATGAGATTTTGCGTTCCTGGATAGGTTTGCTTTTTACGAGGAATCCTCCGAACTTCACGTGCTGTAAATAGGTAGCCTGTGCGTTTGCATTGGGCGGTGAGGATGCATGGTTTGTAGCCCCCGTTTGGCTCCATAGATAAGCGCTCCACTGCATGGTTGGCAAATCGTTCGACGTCCAGGGACCCTGTAATACCAGCATATTGTAATTTCGTTAAGCAAAATGTGTAAAAGAAGGTTAACACGCTGCTGTTCGGAGCAGAATAGGCAGGTAATGATTCCTTACCGTAGTGCGCAAATGCAACAGGTACTCTAGGATTCCAGACCCTTAAAGCGCGGTACCTAATACCGTACCCAGTAGGTGCTGGACCGCGAAAGACCTATTTGCAATTAGGTAGGTAGGTAATTGAGTGCGCGGCTTGCGCGAGAAAAATCACGGTTCGCGTTCCACGACAATGTCATACCTACCGTGTAGTCATTGAACACCACTTTCACACAGATTCATAGTCCGAGACAGATACCGAGTGCATTGATGTCCATCGTGGCTCCTCAGTTGTGGTTTGAGATAAAGATAGGTAGGTACCTAGGTAGGTAGGTAGGTAGCGCGGTTCCTTAGCCGCCGGCCCGCACCGCGTCCAACCCCACCATGCCGTGGCACGCCATCGACCGCGCACGCACGACCACAACCTACCCTACTGCTCCCTATCATCCCGCAGACGTGTCTTTGACCATGTCCGAACTTGTCTCCGGTATCTCGAGGCTCAATCCTTTCTCCAGGCGATCGAATGTCGATGATGAGGACAAGGGCGAGGCAATTGACGAACAGACGGTGGCTGGTGGTGGTCATGCCTCTCGCCAGTCTGCCATCACCAAGAACCGACTCAGAGTAAGCCACGCCTTGAAGTCGTTCTTAGCAAAAGAAGGTGTACTGTCCGAAGACGAACTTGGTGTAGATCAAGATGAGCCTACCTCAGCTTTGAGAGATTTCCTCGATCGCCCGCACATTCGTGTCCCGGCGGAGGTCCTTGATCGAAGGCACCCGTTACCGGACTACTTCATAAGCTCAAGCCACAACACCTACTTGATGGCCCATCAGCTTTTTGGTGAGAGCCACGCATCTGCGTACGAGACTGCACTATACACCGGCTCTCGCTGTGTCGAAATCGATGCCTGGGATCACGATGACAACAAGGACGAGCCCAAAGTCACTCATGGGTACACACTTGTGTCCAATATCCCTTTTCGCCAAGTTTGCGAAGTTCTTCGTGACGTTGTCGACAAAGAAGCCCGGGAAGAGCGTAATGCCGCTCCCATCATCATATCTCTCGAGAACCACTGCGGCGCCCATGGCCAGCTTCGGATGGTGCAGATCATGAGAGAAGTATTTGGCGAACGTATCCTGAGCAAAGCGGTTCGTGACAGGGGCACTTGCGAACAGGAAGGCGGTGATCATGTCACTCTTGCCGAACTTGGCAATAAAATCGTTCTGATTGTGCGTTGCGCATCCCTCTGAGTTCATGACTTATGCTGATACAATGTCGTCCAAAGGTCGAGTACCACCTCCCGGACGAGAAGGACAGCGACGACACCAGTGATTCATCTGAAGACGAAGAGCAGCGAAAGGCCCATGAACAGTATCGCGAGAAGAAGAAGGCAGTCAATGCTGGAGGGATAATTCCAGAGCTAGCCGAACTGGGGGTCTATGCTCAATCAGTTAAACCAGTGAACAACTCCTGGTACGAAAACGTACTGGAGAATGCGCCCCACCATCATTTGATCAACGTATCGGAAACCAGCCTCGAGTCGCACATGCCAGCGGACAGCCCCAGAATCGCAATGCATAATTCTCAGCATCTGATGCGTGTCTTCCCCAAGGGAACCCGCATTTCATCTAGGAACCTCGCGCCCGTCCCATTTTGGGTAAGTTTCGACCTTTGATTATCACGGCGAGCTTGATTTAAGTCATGATAGGGAGTTGGCGCTCAGATCTGTGCCTTGAATTGGCAAACCTTTGGGGCCGCTTCCCAACTCAACGAAGCCCTGTTCTCAGGCTCTGGTGGCTATGTCTTGAAGCCTGCCCCTTTGCGTCTAGGTGGCAATGGCGTACTCAACACCGGCATAAGGAAGAGGCTAAGGTTGCATGTTGCTGGTGCAACAGATGTCCCCCTGCCTCATGATCGTGACGAGATCAAGCCATACTTGACCTGCACGCTTGTTCATCCGAATGATCTAAATAACCTGCCACAGAAGCGCAAGACGCAGCCTTACAAGCCACATAAGCTTACCGGGTTCCTCCACAAAGAAAATCCGGCACCAACGGATCCACTCTGGAAGGAGGTTCTCGAATGGGAGTACCATGACAACGAGCTGGTCTTTCTACGTCTTCTCATTAAGAGCGACGACTCCTTTGCCCGCAATCCGTTATTTGCTGTGGCAGCGGTCCGCCTGATGTATGCCGCGCCAGGCTGGAACTTTATACGCATGGTAAGTACCGATTTTGAGACTAAATCTAGATACTATATTTGCTCCGTTCGTGACACGCGCTAATACTTCGTCGCTCTTAGTTGGATCTGAAAGGCCATGAGACAACATGCACGCTCCTTGTTAAGCTCGAGTTACATGATCTCTAGCGCAGGCCTGCGGCGGATGCGTTAAATCACACTTAACCTGGCGTTTGAATACTCGACCTACAGCCCTACTCCTAGTATAGCTATTATACTAGTGTATACATTTTATAGCCTTTACTATACATCTGCTACTTAGCTTTAATTAACTAATATGAGATTTTATATACTAACCATTGTGTTATAGGCTAGCCTTAGAGAATGAACAGAACTGTAAGTGCCAAATATAAAGGATAAATTCTAGGTATTAAGTCTCTATAGGGGGGTGTGCCACTTATAAGAAGAGTTTTTCTTAGTAAGTCTACTTCTTTAGGGTAGTTCCTTTCTTTAAGATTCTTCTAAAGGCTAGGGCATAGCCCTAGCCTATTACATACCCTAGACCTTACTTAGTTTAAAACGTCTTATAGTTATAAAGTAAGCTTTAGAGATCTTAGAAGTATTATACTATAGTAAGGTAGTAGTGTTATAGGCGTTATTCTTCTATTAGGAACTTATTATTATTTTAGTAAAAGTTCCTTTATAGTGTAGAGGCGGCCCTACGGCGGTCTTAGAGTAAAGGCCTTTATTAGGCAGTTTGTTTATGTAAAGAGGAGGTAGAGACTAGAGGATAAAGGGTAACCTTCTAGACCTTCTAGTACCTTCTCTTCCCTAGTACTAGTTACCTAGAATAGTAGAGACTAGGGTAATAGAGGGCAGATCGAACGTAGTTAAATAGAGCAATAAAACCTTAGGTATAGGCTTAGAATTGCTATCTAGGATAGAGAGTACACGTAGAAGGTAACTCTTCTTATATACATACAGTAGAGATTCTAGAGTATTCTACTTAGTAATTCTCTACTATCTATAACGTTACCTATAACGTTACCTATGACGTCACCTTATGACGTCACCTATAACGTTACCTAGTATCCATAGGGCTATGACGTCATTATGACGTTATTATAGAAAGTTCTAGAATATAGAAAAGGTAACTCTAGGAACCTTTAAAGGTTACCTATTCCTTATAGTTTATTTATCTTATTATTATAAGGCGATAGGACAGCACTCCTACCCTTTCTAATGTAATTATTATATATTTATTGCCTTAGTAGTGCGTTGCTATTATAGTCTCCTTATATCTATATTACTCTACCTTCTTTCTTCCCTTCTCTACTTTCTTTTTCTTATACTAACCCTAACCTGCGCCTATTTTAACTTTCTTAACTATCTATAACTACCTCTATCTTTACCTCTTTCTAGCCCTAATCTAGTCCCCCTCTTATTCCTACACTATACGCCCTTATGCTCTTATTAGCCTTTTAGCCTTTTTTTTAGTGTTCTGTTTGTGGCTGTAGCTAATATTAATATTATTAATAATAGCCTCTTAGGTGTTAAATCTAAGAGGGTAGCTAGTCCTAAAGGGTTAAGGTTAGTTCTTAGGCAGGAGTATTTACAAAAGGTAGAAGGTCTTATTAATATAATAGTATCTTACGAAGTGTAACGAGTTAACAATTTAGTCTACTAGAATCTAAACAATAGATTAATAAACAGATTAAACATAAGTATAAAGAGCCTATTCTTGCGTTTCTATATACTTTAAGCAATTAGTCTACTAATCGCTCTAATTAAACTAATTAAGTACTAATTAGTTACTTAGTATATTAAGTGCTTAGTCTAATTAGTTATCTTAGCACTCTAATTACACTAATTAGGTTACGTGACTTCTTATACTATACCGCTTAAATAACAAATATAGATATATATAAAAATCCTAGGAGACCTAGCCTTTAGATCTTAATATTATCTCCCTTTTTAGTAAGATTTATTCTTAAATTATATAACTATATCTTACGCCTAGTTATAACTAGAGCTTACCTTACGTTATAAGTAGCGTTAGCTTACTTATATTATACCTAAATAACCTTCTAAGTCTAGCACTACTTATTACTATTATCTAACTAATTTTATTAACTCCTTTAGCAAAGTTATAGTTAAGAAATACTTAACATATATAAAATATAACTATGTTTATAAAGTTCACGTTTAGTCTAGAAAATATAGAGAATATATTTATTAAGGTTAACATTATAATATACGCGTTTTAGAGTCTAAGTTTAAGCGTTTATTAGTAGAGAAAAAGAAATTGCGTATATAAATAAAAGAGTTAAGAGAAATATAGGAGGCTACGTTTAAGGCCTATAAAAAGGTGTTAAAGAAATTATAGGTTATATACGCATGTAAAGATTAGTTACGTTAGTAAATAGACTTACTAGATAAGTGTGCTAAGGATATAATAGTAGTTAAGAAAAAGAATATTAAAGAGGCTAAATCTTATAAGGCTATTAATTTAGTAGTTAATAAGACTCCTTTAGGTCCCTTCTTGTCCCCTATAATATAGAGCGCTTTTAAGGATTTCCTATTAGAATTCTAGGATAATCTAGTGCCTTTACTATCTTAGGTACAAATATTATTATACTATATAGGTTATTAGTAGAATTTTTTAATCTTTTATTAATAGTTTCTTAGGTAGTTCTTTAGTTCCTAAGTGTTTTTGCTGTATAGGTAACTTTTCCACTTAATAAGGTACATGTTGCTATACTAATTATATTCTAGAATCTTTTTAACCTTAAATTCATTTTCTTCTTTAGTTCTGTAGTAGAAGGCGGTTCTAACTAGTGTTTAGGGTCTGCTAGTTCTAGTAGTAATACGTAGAATACTAGGTATATCTTTGCATCTAGCAGTAGTTCCAACTTATAGTTTACTAGTAATATTTACTTAGAAATATAAAATAGTCTAACCTTAATATAATCTAGTTTCTTGTGTTTCTTCTTTTATATTTAAAGGTTCTTTATAAGTAGATATACTTTATCCCCCTTCTTTAGCTAAAGTGTTATTTTACGTTTTTAATTTTAGTAAGAAATTAATTGCTGCTAAGTTTTCTTAAGGTTCTCTTAGAGTTGTTAGTGTATTTTCTTTATATATTTTACTATATCTATAGCTTCTTTTACTTTAATTGTCGTAGGAAATTATTAATTCAAGAGATATAGGTGTCTTTTGTAGTTTATATAGAATAGTGTATATTCTAATGCTACTAATACTTTATTATTATATACTAAATATACTATAAGTAGTAATAAAACCTAGTTATTCTTCTAACTATTGCAGTAGATGCGTAGATACGTTTTTATAGTTTAGTTTGTACGTTCTATCTGTCTATTTATTTGTAGATAGTAAGCTATTAATAGCTTTTATTTTATTCTAAGTAGGGCTATAAGCGTTGTCTAATAATTTAACGTAAAGAGCTTGTCTCTATCGCTAATAATTATTTTTAGGATTTTATGGTATCTAATTAGTTAGTCTAGGATAAGAAAAGCAAGTTTCTTTACTATTATTCTTTTAAAGTATAGAATAAGCTTAATATACTTAGTTAGTTAGTAGACTATTACTAGTATACTATTATATTTAATTCCTATTGTTAGATCCTTAGAGTTTAGAATTCCTGTAATAAAATCTATAGTAATATCTTTCTATAGTGCTGTTAGTATTCTAATTGCTTATATCTCTCTATATTTAAGATGTGTGCTGTATTTATTTCTCTAGTATTTTATACATTTATAGATGTAAGTTATTACAGCTTCCTTAATTCCTTTAAAAGTGTAATTCCTTTAGATAAGTTCTATTATTTTTGTAATGCCTAGGTGTCTATACATAGGGTTATTGTGATATTATTAGATAATCTTAGTCTGTAGATATTCTAGAACTTCTTAGTTAATTACTAAAAGTTAATTTAGTTCTACTGTTAGTTCTAGAGATCTATTTTTAGCTTTGCGAAAGATTATAGAGAAGGTTTTTACTTTTTCTTTTACTAGATTACTTTATTAGCTAAGAGCGTCTGCTCTGCCATTTTCTTTTCTAGCTATATAGATAATTTTAAACTTATACTACCTAGTAGTTTATAACTATCTTTATTATTATAGCGTAAGTTCTTTTGTTATTAGAAACTTTAGAAAGTTTTTATAATCTATGTAGATTTCTAGCGTTAAGTAACTAAGCGTGTAGATCTTTTAGTGCTTTAAGGCTTTAATAATAGCGTAGAGTTTCTTATTATATATATTATATTATGTTTTAGCGTTATTAAATTTGCATAAGTAATAGGTAATTAGGTGCTATTTACTATTACGTTCTTATTTAGCGTAGGCGCCTAGCGTAAAATCACTAGCGTCTGTTTTAACTTATAGTAGTTCATCGCTTCTAAAATAAATAAGGATAGGTTCTATAATATATACTGTCTTAAGGAGTTAGAATAATATTCTACACTTATTTATCTATTTAAAGGGTACGTCCTTCTTTATAAGATTTATTAAAGGTATTATAACCTTTACGTAATCTTAGATGAATTGTTAGTTAAATCTATAGAATTCTAAGGATTCTTACATATTCTTAGCTGTCTTTAGTATTGGCTAGTTCTTAATATATTTAATTTTACTTAGTGCTATCTTAATTCCTTCTATAGTATTGGTTTGGCTCAATCTATAATTAAGTATTTAAGGGTTAATAGTATACTATCGTGCAAAGAGTAAGAAGTAGGTTTAATTAATTATGTCTAGTCTATTGTACAAAGGGGCACTAAGGACCTTATAAAGTCTCTGCCTCTTGGCGCTGACCTAAGTAGTGGGTCCTTATGCGGGTCCTTATAGGTAGGTAGGCCCCTATTTTACTTAGTGCTATTTATATAATAAACTATATAGACACTAGCAACTTTTCTTTTATATAATAGCTTATATCTATTGTACACTTTCCCTTTTGTATCCTTTTCTATCTATATAGTTGGCCTTCCCCTATTAGAATAGGTTATGAGGTAGGTGTAGTGTTACTATGTAGTAGAGGTCCTATTTACACCTACTCTTATGCAAATAGGTAGTAATAGCTAACTTACTTAGTTTTTACCCTACCCCTTTATATAGTAGCAGAGCCGCATTATATAATAAGGCTCTTTTTAGGCATGTGCCTTATGCGTAAACAGAAGGTAGGGTGTTAAGTAATATAATGCTTAGCGCTAGGTTTTAGTAAGTAGGTATAAAAAGATATTTCCTAGCTCCCCTAAACCCTCTCTTCTTTATCCCACTTTAATATATATGTACCTTCCTCCCTTCTTGCCTTATTTTTTTTAGTGTCCTAGTGTCTAGTAGCTAGTGCTCTGTTACTAGTAAATATATATAGCTTTTTTGTATAATACTAATTTTTAACAAGACATATATACACATATACACACACACTTACTATTATATAATAGCTAATAACACTATTAGTCTATTAGGCGCTAGTGTTCTTGCTGCTAGTGTCTTTATACTAGTTATTATAGGCTAGACTAGATTACGTATTTAGGTTAACCTCCCCACTAGTTTGCCTAGTATAAGGGCCTTTATATAGAGTCTAGCGGTAGACGTATAACAAATTCTCTAGAGTATCTTTATTTTTATTATATAATGCTAACAGGTGTAGGATAAAGAGGCTAGGGTAGCCTAGATGCCCTTTTAGGACATTATTATGTAAATCCTAGTTAGTATAAACTTCTAGTAGTAGGCTACTTACGTTGTATAATATAAAGGATATTAGTAAGTAGTGCTTATCTAGTTATATAGCTAAGTTTAAAATAAGTCTTATACTTACTTATATAGCACTACTAATACTAGTAATTAGGTGTTCCTAAATTATTATGCAATCCTAGGTTATAAGTCTAGATTATGTAGTACCTACGTGTAGAAGTTATATAGTGCTTGTTATAAGCGTTGTGTATAAGGGGGGGGGGTAAATGTCTTTGTCGCACGAAGGAGTGAGTAGGCCTAGTCTTAAGATATCTAAATTATTAATATAGAAAATATGTTCTTTAATATCTTTATACGATCTCCTATAATGTGTTCCCTTTTTTATAATAAAACTATAATGTTAAATTAGTAGTAGGGCTTATATAGCCTAAAAATAAATATGTCTGTACGAAGTTGTAGCAAGTTAGATAGAAAAAGAAATTTTTTTTTTTTTTTTTTTAAAATAGTAAGTGAAATAATAAAAGAAATATTATATAGTAGAGTAGTTACTCTATTGTATAGTCCTTATTAATTCTGTCTACTAAAGCCTTAATAGTAATGTATAGTTTATTTATTAAGATTAGTGTTTAGAGTGCCTAGTTAGGTGCTTTCTTTATATAAGTATTAGTAGGATTGTCTTTGGTATTAATTTACCTAATTTCTATAATTTCTTATTTTTTGTATAACTCCCTAATTAACATAATGTTAATTATAAGGCGTTTTTCGTTTATAGTGCCTAGTCGTATAAGGCATTTATATAGGGATTTCGAGTTAGTATAAACTATAATAGGAATTAGGGGGATTTAAAGTGTTTATATAATCTATTAAAGTGTTATGCTTAATGTAATTATATTATTAAAACTATTTACTAGACTATATAATTTGCTTACTAGAACACTTCTAGTTACTCTTTTACACTTTACTAAGTTCTAGTAGATAATATTACTATAGATTTTAAAGTCCTAAGTTATTATGTGATATTCCTCTGCTAGTATAATAATAAAGCCAAGCTGTGAGCTTAGGTCTCTATTATTAGTAAAAGAGCTATTTATAAAGATAAATAGCTTTATACGACCTAGATTAAGTAGAATAAATTTTAGTCCTCTTTATGCATTCTAAATTTACTAGTTTAAATATATATTTAGTGCCTTAATATCTTCTTCTGTTAGTACTATTATTTGCGTAGTAATAGACAGGTTAAATGTTGCTTCTAGTTAGTAAACTAAAGAGATATATACACGTCTTGCTTATTATATAATATATTAGTGTATAGCGTCTTTGTTCTAGGGATTAATTATGCGAAGGCTTTTAGCCTATCCCTTCTATTCTAGGGTAATAACACTTTAGATAAGTTAGATTTTGCCTTTATTAAACTTAATTACTCTATTTTATATTAAGACGCTTTTATCCTTTATATAAAACTTTATAGTATAGAGCTACTCTTCTTCTTATTATATAAAGCTTTTTATAACTATACTAAGGGTGTTATTAGTCTAGAGTCTAGTAATACTAAATATCTTAGGTCCTTTATCTATAATAAGTAGGTATAGGTTGTACGTTAACACATATATCCTTAGTTTCTCTTTATAGTAGTTATAGTATGTCTTAAACTAGTAGAGACCTAATTCTGCTACGCTATATAGAAGTCGTACAACTTATAGAATTATATTTAGTGGGAAGAAATCGCGTATTTCTACTAGTAGTTAGGCGTATAATGTGCGAAGGAGTTTATTAGTAGACTGTATATAGGCCTAAGTAATATCCTTAAGCTTAATGTGTATATTATATAACTAAATTAGTGTTATAGAAAGAGCTAACAGTAACCTCTAGCTTATACGCTAGATAGTAGGGAATTATATAAAGATCTCCTCTTTTTCTTTATTTAAATGGCTAGTAAAGACAAGTCTTAATTTCTTATATAGTTAGGTTGTCTTGCCTTTAATCTCTTGTATAAGACGTAGGTTAAAGATATAGCTAGATTATTTATTAGGGTTGTTATTAGGAGTTGGGTATAAGCAATGTAGCTTTAGCTTTAAATGTGAAACAATAGTGGATTGTATAGTAGGATGTAGGATAGAGGATAGACGAATCGCTGCGAGATTACTTTGTTAGCGATAGAACTATATAGCCTTAGATTAGGTAATCTCCACCTATATCTAGCTGGCCCTTACTATCCTAGCGCCTAGCTAGGTATCTAGGGTTCTAATATTATCGCCCTTTAAGGGATCTCTTATTCTAAAAGTAAAGCATTTAGTAAGTCCCTTTACTATTTATTACTATTAGTTCTTTATTAGCACTAACTAGCTCTACTAGCACCTAGTAGTTAGCGTAGGTCTTTAACTATCTCTACTTCTTAAACTTAGTAGTAAGCCTAATATTAGAGGATCTAAAAGGTTCTACTATTTCTAAGATAGCTTAATTGTAGACAATAAGGAGGATTATATTTTAGTTTATTCCTATTTATACTATTTTGTTCTAGATAGTGCCTAAACTATTATAATAGATTTATGCGGCACTTAGGCGCCCCTTATGTTAGATTATAACTATTTTTACCTAGGTAAGGCAAGATATTACTATCTGCGCTAGTGTGGCACGTAACTACGCTAGCAACTAGCGTCTTAGTAGTAGGGTAGTTATCCTATTGCCTAGGGCTCTTAGACCTGTTTTTTACTTATATTTTCTTATAGTAAGTGATATTATGCGGCCCTTAGATTAGCGCATTCTAGCGCAACTTAGCACTAACTATACTAAAGAGTCGCACGTTGTACCTTTTTAGTATATATTTAACACTTTTTATATATCTTTAATAATTATTAACACTAATTAGCACTAATAGGCAACAATTAGTATTAGTTAGCACTAATTAGTATAAATTAGTACTAATTATTGTAAATTATAATAGCTTTACCTAAGAAGCGCTCTCTTCGCGACTATTATATTAATGTAATTAAGACTAATAGACTTTATACTAAAATACTATATATTAGATATATTAGAATTATAGTAGAGCGTAGTGTCGTAGAATTAGACACTATATGCGTAATAGACCTAAATAATAATAAATAGGAATTATTATAATTTAAAGGTTACTACTATAAAAAGTGTAATAATTATTTAGATAAAGGTACCTTATGCTTTATAGTAAGTTACTTTCTAGCGTTATTTAGCGCTATTTAGCACTATTAGGTTCTAATAGGCGTATATAGCCCCTATTTAAGGTACTTAGGCTCCTTAAGACCCTTAAAGTCTGTCTTAGGTCTATCCTAGGAATAGATATCTAAGCCTTAGTCGCAGTATCTAAGGAAGCTAATACTACAGCCTAAGTATCTTATAAAGCTGCTAAAGAGGAGTATAAGATCTAGTGTAAGGACCTAAAGTATATTGCGGCTCTAGCTAATCTTACTAAAGGCTAATTATAACTTATAGCTAAACCTATCGCCCTTTTATTATAGAATAAGGAGAACGCGCTCCTTAAAGTGTAGAAGCTAAAGATAGAAGCTAATAAGAGAGTAATAGCTATAGCTATATGTATTATAGTAGAGCTAAATAAGTATAAGTACTATTTAGTGCAATTTAGCACAAATTAGCGCTAATTAGTATATAGGGACTTACGTAGGTACGCTAAGAAGTTCTAGGCCTATAATAGGGCCTTTATACTTAAAGACAAGTGCGCTAATTCTAGTATACTTTTATATAGTTGTTCTCGCTCTAGAAAGGCGCTTAAGGCTAAGGCTTGTTGTATTAAGTGTAAAATAGAGTTAGAAGATAAAGCGATCTTTCTATATAAGGCTAAGGCTCTAGTATAAATATACTATAGTACTATTTAGAGTAAGTTAGCACTAACTAGCGCAATAAGTCCCTAGCTATCCCTACGCAACTGTCCTAACTAGCCTTAATATCTCTTTAGTAGAAACTACTGTAGCTAATACTAAAGCCTAACTAGAAGCTACTTATAGGAACGCTAAAGTTATATCTACGCTAGCTACTCCTACTTTAGTGCGTTATAGCGTAAGAAGGTATAACCTAAACTTATCTGCTATTTCTAAGCCCCTAGCGGACTTCCTACCCGTTAATAGTACTAATATAGAGAAGTTGGCGTACTTTAATTACTATTTTATAACTTCTTTCTATACTAAGGGCCTAGCGACTTAAATCAGCTCTAATAAGAGTTATTAGAATTAATTATTTAAATAAGGACGTAATACAGCACTACACAGCCTAAATAGGCACAATACGGCACAGTATAGTATAAATTAGTGTGAATAGGAATATAATAGTAGAATTTAGTAATAATAGTAATAATCTAGCGTTAGTTAATTTTAAATAGCACATTTGCCTAGCTTTTTAGGCTATTACCTATAAATAGGCGACATTTTAACGTAGGTTCCTATTTTAGTTAGTTATTAACCCCGTTTTAGGCAATAAGAGGCTTTCTACTTTATAATAATATAATTTAATCTAGATTATACTAAATTGTACTAATATGTACTAAATTGTGCTAGAATTGCGATGTTACTAATATTATCCTTGTCCTTTACTAATTTTAAAGGGTGTCGCATATACTAATTAGTATTCCTATACCTATTAAAACACCCTGCCTAACTAGCTAACTATCTACCAAACTCCCTGTAGGAGACACGTGGGGTTTTTAAAAGGATAAAAGGGTCTATAGTATCTAATTGTAAGTTAATGTTTGCATATTATACTAAATTAGGATATTTTGTGCTAGGTAGGTCTAACTTAAACTAACCTTTTTATATAAGTTCTTAGCGTTCGCTAATTTTCCCCTTTAAAGGAGGTCGCCTACAACCTTTTTTTTTAACTCTAGAAGTGTAGTTGTTAACCTTCTTAGGGATATCTTAAGCTTTTTCTAGAACTCTTTAAGCGCATTTCCGCTAATTAATATAGTAGGTTCCTAAGGGTTTTCTTCTAGATTATATCTACTCTATTTAATAAGGTATTCCTATTATTCTAACTTATTTTATTATCTATTAACAATATAGTCCACTTTGTACACATTATCGCTATATTGGCGTAATATGTCTTTAATTAGTAGTTATTAGTGGGGTAGTTTCCTACGTAATTTGTATAGTTCTAGTAGGGAAGGATAGAACACTAGATAAACCTTATCTAATTTAGGTAGGTTTACTTAGTAGGCTGTGGGTAGAGAGCTAATACACTTATCTACTATTTTAGGGCCTAGGAATTTCTAGTCTATCTTCTTGTTTAGTTGTGTAGACTTTAGATTCCTACTTAAAACCTATACCTTATTACCTTTATTAAGTTGCAAAGGGGTTCTCTTCTTATTAGAGATAGATTTTTAGTACTTCTATACTACCTATAGCTTTTTTCTTACATTTGCGTGTATTTCTATTAATCTTAACACTATTTAGTAGCCCTTTAGGCTTTCCCTGCTACCTAGTGGCATATTAGGCTAGGTTAGGTTAGAGGGATTATATCTAAAGTACACTTAGTACAGTGTGTACCCTATTACTAAATGTTTACTGTTATTATACATATATTCTACTAGAGAGATCTATATTGCCTAATTATCTTACTCTAGGAAGCAGAAGATTTGTAAGTATTATTCTAGTGTTTAGTTCTAGCGTTCTGTTTGCCTGTTAGTCTAAGGGTGAAAAGCTAAGGTTAAAACCCTCCTTAAGTTTAGGTAATAATAGAAAGTATCCTAGTGTTTTACTTTTATTACTAGTCCTCTGTCTAAGAGAATACTTTCTAAATTACTATAAAGTCTAATAACCTTACAAATCTAAGCCTAAGCTAGGTTAGTGCTATCCTAATCTATCTAGGCTAGTATATAATAAGCCATCTTAGAAAATCAATTAATAATTACTAAGATAGCGTTATATATTAGTCCTAAAAAGCGACTTAGGGGTAGATTAGTAATAAAGTCTATTATTACGTGCTACTATAAATAATCTGGGATAGAAAGCTGCTATAAAAGACTATAAGGCTTATGTCTTTTATAGGTTACCTGTTAGCACTACTTATAGTTATAAACATAGTTAGTAACCTCCTTATTTATACTAGTCTAGTAAAACTTCTGTTAAACGCGCTTAAGCGTCTAAGTTACACTAAAATATCCTAAGAGAGGGCTATTATAGTAGCTCTTAATAGCTTTCGTGCGCTTTAAGGGAGACTTAAGCTATACTAGGCTAGTTAGTCCTAAGCTGCGGCCACTTAGACTAGATTATACTAACTTATTAACCTTATTATCTAATAAGTTTAAATTTTTAGATTTAATAGCCTCTTAGTCCTCTAGGGAGAGGTAATTACTAAGACTGCCCTTATCTAACCTCTTAAAGTAATAGGTATCTCTATAGGGCCTATTGGCCTGTCTTATCCAACTTCTAGAGGGGTTAGTCTCTTAATAGGGCTTATTGCCCTATCCTATCTAGTTCCTAGAATAGGTAGAGATAGTAGAGACTAGAGCGTATCTGCCTTACCTTTCTAATAATAGATTAGCTAAAGGCTTAATAAAGGCTTTATTATTCTTCTGCTTAGTATCCTAGGTGCTAAGCATGTAGTCTGGGCGCCTTAATAGGCTGTTTACTAGATTTATTAATCCTACCCTATAAGTTATAATAAAGTTATACTTACTTAGGGTGAGGTATAACTAGATATAATATAATATAAGCGTCTTAGTCTCTATAAACTATTAAAGGTTATAATAATCTATTAAGACCTTAAAGTGTTAACCTTAAAGGTATTAACGCTAGTGTTTAACTAACTTAATAATAGCGAGGAGTTCCTTATTATAAGTATTATAGTGGTACTGCGTAGTGCTTAATTTCCTTAAAAAGAAGTTAATTAGTCGCTATAAGCCTAGCTTGTTGCCTTTAGGCATAAGTTAGCTATAAATAGCACTAATTACTCTATCTAAGGTGTTAGTCTTAAGACGTGTCTATCGTTTATACTTAAAGTGCACTAGTATAGGCACTTTAAGAAATATATCTTTTAGCGTTTAGAAGGCTTTAGTGCCTTCTAGCCTAATATCTAAGGCTACGCTCTCCACTCTTTGCATCGCTAGCCTCTACCTAGCGCTATTTAGCGCTTTCTTAGTTAAACTAGTAAGAGGTAGCGCTATTTAGGAGAAATTAGTAATAAACTGTCTATAATAGTTTATAAAGCTAATAAAGACGCGTATATTACGTATATAGGTTAGTTTTAGCTATAATTATATTACATTAACCTAATTTAGGTTAATTGTAAGCCTTTCTAGAGAAATAATAAACCTAAGGTACTCTATAGTAGTAGTGTGCTATTTACACTTCTTTAGGTTAATAAAGAGCTTTGCTTGGCGCAGCCTTTCTAGAATTTCTCTTATATAGGCCTTATGTTCCTTTAGTGTATTAGAGAAGATTAATATGTTATCTAGGTATATAACATAGGTAATATTAATTAGGCTAGTTAGTATCTAGGTAATTAGGCCCTAGAACTAGGCTGGTGCGTTAGTAAGGCTAAAGGGCATTACTATATATTTAAAATGGCTATATTTTATGTAGAAAGCAGTTTTCCACTTATCTCCTTTTATAATATAAACTTAATAGTACGCTTCTTTTAAGTTAAGCTTTATAAATATCTTAGCTTGTTTTAGTTAGTCTAGAGATTTAGTAATTAGTAGGAGAGCTCTGTAATTTTTAATTATAATCTTATTAAGACCTTAATAATCTACACATAGGCGTAAGGTGCTATCTTTCTTCTTTGTAAAGAGCATAGGGGCACTAGCTAGGGATTTTAAATAGCAAATCCACCCTCTAGCTAAATACTCCTTAACGTACTTCCTTAATGTCTCTAACTTAACCATAAAGAGGTTATATATAGGGTAATGTAAAGGTACGCTACCTTCTACTAAATTAATTTGCAAATTGTGGTTAGTATAAGCAGCAAGGTCCTTATAGTACTTATTTAAGGCTATATTAGTAAGATTAGAGTAATAGGATAGTATTTCTGCTATTCTATTCCTATCTGCGCTAAATAGTGCTAGTATATCTATATTAGATACTATACACGCGTACATAGAGACATAAGGGTCTTATATAGTATAATTAAACTACTTAGTGTCTTCTACTATAATTTTTTAGTAAACTAGTACTTCTCTAGTGTCGCGTCTCTAAAATAGCACACGTTAGGTTATAATATTTACCTTTAGGTTTACTTAATTAAACTAAGGTAAACCTAGGAGGATATTATAACCTATAAGGTTAGTAACTATATAGGGTACTTTCTATTATTACTTTCGCCTATATAAGTTTTTAAGTTCTATAGATAGCACTATTATGCTATAAACCTTAATATTAGACCTATTTGCTATCTAGGCGGGCAACCCTATTAATAGTTTAACGTTAACCCCCTACTCTTTCGCCTTTTATAGTAAAAGGAGGTTTAATACTAAAGCAGAATTTACTAAGGCGTTAATAGTATTCTTTTTAACTCTAGCTAAGAGAATAAGTATTCCCCTTAGCTAGGCATAAAGCTAGTTAAAAGGAGATCCTAACTATTTTACCTTTAGGACTTTGTTAAGGTGCCTTATAACTATTAATATATAGGCGGTAAGAGTAGCTACTACTCCTTTTATCCCCTACCTTTTCCTACACTCTATTCCCTATTATATATAGACTAGGTATTTTAGGTTCTAGGTGCAGCTAGCTTATCTAGAATAGGGTAATTAGGTCTTAAGTAGCCTAGCCTTTTATAATGCTAGTAAGAAGTATTAGTTACTAGTAGTCTAGTGCTAGATAGTGCTAACTTAAGACTTTTAGTGCTATTACCCTACTTTTTTAGTCTCTTAACTGCCTTTTAGGGTTTTTCGTCCCCTCTAGAATCTAGTTACTCTAGGCGTTAATGTTCCACACCCTTTAAGTGTAGGTTAGGAGCTAAGAATCTTTAATTTAGCTTATCTATTTAATAAATAATTAAAGCCTAAAGTTTAATATCTATAACTATAACTTAGAGCCCTAAGGGGATTACTTATAGCTACTATTAAATAGAAGGTAGGAGTAATCCTACGTATTCTAGCTTTTATTATTTAAGGTCTATTGTTCCTAGCTTCTTCTAGTAACTTTATAAATAATCTAATAGCTCTAATAGGCTCTAATTTAGTCTCTATTAGCATCTCTTAAGCTAATTATACGCTAACTAGCGCCTTTCTTTAAAAGATCCTAAAGCTTCTAGTATCTTATCCTTTAGGTTAGCCTAAGTAGGTAACTAGTTAGGGTCTGTTAATAACTAGGCTTAAACTTTAGTTTTCTATACTATACAGTAGACATCTAATATATACTAGAGGGCGTAAGTGACTTTAAGGTCCTTATCTACAAAGTAGTCCTTTAAGGACTAGAAATAGAGCTTATAGTTATCTCTTTAATAATTAAACTCCTATTAGTCTTTTTAGGTATATTTATGCAGCTACTTTTATAAAGGTTATAATAAAGATATCTTAAGGGGATTCTACGTTTTAGTAAGATCTCTTATAGGCTTATATAGGGCTTAAGTATCTCTTACCTCCTATTATTATCTTATCTAGTTAATTCTATTAAGTTTAGCTATATTCCTTCTTTCTTTAAGCTATTGTTTAGCTTTCTTAAGCTATTTAAAGATAGTGCTAGAAGAATTATCTTTAATATCTAAAGGTGTCCTAACTTAGCCCTCTCTAGCGCGTCTAGGCGTAGACTAACTTTAATATATAGGAAGAGGAGCACGCTAGTCCTCTAGCTTACTTAGTATAGGAGATAGGCTTAAATATAAAGATTCCCCTCTTATAGGCTCCTAAGCGTCCTAGTATTAGATACGAGAGCATATAAGCTATAAAGTGTCTACTATTATAGCCTAGTTATTACAAGTAGAAGCTTTTTAAAACTAAACTACTCGTATATATAGTAAGTGATTTAAATGTTAGGAGTTAGGCACGAGCAATATAGCTTTAGCTTTAGATGTGAAATAATAGTGGATTGTATAGTAGGATGTAGGATAGAGGATAGACAAATCGCTACTAGATTACTCTATTAGTAATAGAACTATATAGCCTTAGATTAGGTGATCTCCACCTGTATCCAGCTGGCCCTTACTATCCTAGCGCCCAGCCAGGTACCCAGGGTTCTAATAGTTATACGATAAGATTTTAAAAGTACTATTAGTAATAAAGGTATTTATTTCTGCCATATCTAATTCTTTAAAGGGCTAGCTAGGTGTAGTAATAACACTATTTATATAAAGCTTTAGTGTAAGCTTAAAGTTATCTTTTTCTTTTTAAGTAATAAACTAGGTGTTTAGTCTTCCTAATCTTTGTTAAGCTTTACCTAATTATATAACTATAGTAGTTTAGTTCTTCCTAAGTCTTCCACTTAGCCTTAGCTTTAGAGCTTTAATTCGTGCAGCTATAGGAGCATCTATATTCTATAGTTCCTATATACTCTCTTTAGTTACGCGATAGTATAGTTTAACCTATATATAACACAGTTTTAGAGGTCTATTTTTAAGCTCTAGAATAATGTCTCTTCCTTTAATACTCTTAATCTTATATAGTCCTTACTATCTCTTCTTTTCCCTCTAAGCTATAACTTTAGAGCCTAGTAGAAGTATAAAGGTTTTATGTAATAATAGGCTATTCCTAGTGTTAATTATATAAGTAACTTTAACTTTAGCTTTATCCTTTTTAAGTATTTTTATTACTTTCTAAACTGCATTAG
Organism: Paraphaeosphaeria minitans; assembly: GCA_015832175.1. Lineage (NCBI taxonomy): Eukaryota > Fungi > Ascomycota > Dothideomycetes > Pleosporales > Didymosphaeriaceae > Paraphaeosphaeria > Paraphaeosphaeria minitans. Next base: position 433,635 of record WJXW01000004.1, on the reverse strand, counting down.
CTTAAGTAATTAGTTCTAGTAAGGGTAGAGAGTTCTTATTAATCTTTAGGTAGGCACTAAAGACTAGGAGGGTAGGTACTATACTATTAGGCCTAGCTGTGTTATTTAGTGCCTTTACTACTATCTATAGCACTGTCTTATTATCTATATAACTGTAAATCTTAGCTCTTAGAATATTATACACTTGGCGTAGTAGTGTATATACTCTTTTAATCTTGCCTATAGCCTAGTGTGCCTCTACTAGTATTTACCTACATTCTACCCTAACTATCTTTATATAATTCTAAAACTTATTAAAAGCGAAGTTAGTTTCTAGGTTATAGATAATATAATCTAGTAAGCCTTAGTATATATTAATCTAGCATCTTATTAAGGCATTCTAAGTATCTTATATAGTTATTAATCTTAGGAATTAGGCTACTTAAAAGGATATGTCTATATTAATAATATATTAGATATCCTTTTTACTAATTTGTACAATATTAATAATAATCTTATAGTTAAAGTATAAGTTATTTTAGATAGAAAACTTAAAGCGTCTTAGCGCTTAGTTATATAACTAGTAGTAGTAATAGAACTTCCTTACTTTTTCTAGTATAGAGCTCTCTACTTTATACCCTACCTAAGTAAGAAGCTTATATAGTTTTTCTATCTAAGGGTGTCTAAAATAGTAGTATAGGCGTTAGAGTTCTATCTCTGTAAAGAAGAGAGCTAATTCCTTATTACTAAAGTTAAAGAAGAGGTAACCCTACTTTTATATAACTAGGACTGTTGTACTATTCCTTTGTACAATAATATTTAGGATATTATTAAAGTATACCCTAAGTCTATTAGTATCTGCTAGTAATAGTAGGAATAGTGTTAGGGAGTTAAGGATATAGTAAGTTACTATTCCTATAGGGTTAGTAATTTATATAGTGTTTAGAGATGTCTAGGAACCCTATCCTCTAAAGCTAATATTAGTAGATCCTAGTAACTAGTCTACTTTAGTAGTTAGGTTTTTATGTAAGTAGGTAGTAAGCTAGTCCTTTCCTACTATAGACACTTATATAGTACCTATATCCTAGAGTTCTCCTTAGTACTTTGTATAATACTAACTAGCTAGAGTAAATAGTTGTGTAGGTTTCTCTATATTCTTATTATTCTTACTATGTTAGATGTCTTTGCTAGTTATACGATAAAGGTAGGTAGTAAAAATAAGGTATAAGGTAGCCTTTTATACTTCTTTTTTATTACTTTATTAGTTTTATTTATCTTTCTTCTCTTTTATATAATAGTTTTCTTCCTCTAGCTCTTTTTTAAAGTTAAAGATATATACTTATATATCTATAGTAGAGGGTTTATATGTATAGAAGTTAGTGTATAATAATATATATTACCTTCTAGCTCGCTAGGTATCTCTTAGTAGATAGTTAGTAGACTAGTACCCTTCTTTATAGTATATAAAGTATTTCTACTTTATACAAGAGCTTAAACTTCTAAAGTTACCCCTTTCTTTTAGTCTAAAGGTTAATCTACCTCTAGAGGGGCTAGATTCTCTTATGTGATTAGAATTATTATATTATTAATTAGTTTACTACACCTCTTTACTATTTTAGAAGAACTATAACTTCTTCCTATCTTTAGTAACTTAGAGTAACGTATAAAGGTTGCTAAGTAGGCCTTCTACTATATTTTTAGGGTTAAATATAGCTTATTTAAGGTTAGGATAGCTATAGTATACTTATATAATAGTAGTCTATAGTTATAGTTTACTACTAAAGTCTTGTCTAAGAGCCCTTTAGGCTAAAATAAGCTTATTAATTATTACTTCTAAGGCCTTATACAATATAGTAGCTAGATTATCCCTTTTATAGCGTTTAAAGGTAAGAGTAGTCTAGTCTATTTAGTACTAATTATAATTAACACTAGTGTTAAAGTGCCTGTTTAGTCTATTATATAATTTATTCTATAGAAGTCCTAGTCTAATATTATGTAGGTAGTAGGTACTCGCACGATTAGAAAGGATTCCTAGGAAGATGTTTATATACTAGTCCTATAGTATGCCTAGCCTATAGTATAGTTCTCTAAAGACTTTTGTCTTGTCTGCTAGGATGTTATATAGCCTACTAGTGTAGTTATTTGTTAAATCCAAGAGAGTAGCTAGTCCTAAAGGGTTAAGGTTAGTTCTTAGACAGGAGTACTTATAGAAGGTAAAAGGTCTTGTTAATATAATAGTATCTTGCGAAGTGTAATAAGTTAATAATTTAGTCTACTAGAATCTAAATAATAAATTAATAAATAGATTAAATATAAGTATAGAGAGTCTATTCTTACGTTCTTATATACTAAGTAAAGTCTACTCTATAGGGAGCGCTCTGTAAAGAGTGCTCTGTAGAGAGTAGTTATGTATGTTATACTTTAGTATATAGTAATTAAGCGCTCTATAGAGAGTAGTTACGTAATTTCTTTATTTAAGGCGTAGCTAGTATTAAATCCCTACTTAATCCTTACCACACGCCTACTAGGTATAAAACTAGCTTCCTACTATTATGTGGATTTTAGATCCTAATATTATCCCCTCTCTTTTATAGATTTGTCCTGAATTCCATATTTAGATCTTAGCTATTATTACGTAAGCTATTCTACTAACCCTACTTACTATAAGTACATCTATTAGTATTATGCCTAGCCACTTTACTATTTAAAAACATTAATTGTATCGCAAGATCTAAGAAGCTAACATTATTATAGAGAACTCTTATATTAACTATAGTTTTAAAGGTTCTATTTACTATATTATGCTAGATTTAGGTTTAAAGTGTTCTAAATGTGTTTACTTAGGTTATCTGTGTATAAACATAAGCTAGTTATTGCTAGATAAAACTTATAAGGAGTATAAGAAGAAAGTTAAGAAGGATAAGAAGGCGTTATCTTTTCTAATAGTGTAGTTGTTACAAAATAAGAAAATACTAACTTAGGCTAAAGAGTGTACTTATAAGAAGATATTATATCTAGCTATAGAAATAACTACAGATAGTAAGAATATAAATGCGGATACTGTTAATTGTCCTACTACTATAGTAACTATTAGTTACTCTATAGTAATATAGTTAACGCTTAATATAGTGGATACTATAGCGTTAGTACTGTAATCCTCCTAGGTATGTTTATGTTTCTAATAGAATTTCTTAATCTTTTGCTAATAGTTTCCTAGATTGTTTTGTAGTTCCTAGGTGTTTTTGCTATATAGGTAACTTTTTTACTTAATAAGGTACGTGTTATTATACTAATTATATTCTAGAATTCTTTTAACCTTAAATTTATTTTCTTTTTTAGTCTAGTGGTAGAAGGTGGTTTTAACTAGTGTATTAGGGTCTGCTAGTTCTAGTAGTAATACGTGGAATACTAGGTATATCTTTGTATCTGGCGGTAGTTCCAACTTATAGTTTACTAGTAATATTTGCTTAGAAATATAAAATAGTCTAACTTTAACATAATCTAGTTTCTTGTGTTTTTTCTTCTACGTTTAAAGGTTTTTTGTAAGTAGATATACTTTATCCCCCTTCTTTAGCTAAGGTGCTATTTTTTATTTTCTATTTTAATATAAAATTAATTACTACTAAGCTTTTTTAAGGTTCTCTTAGAGTTATTAGTATATTTTCTTTATATTTTTTGCCATATCTATAGCCTTTTTTACTTTAATTGTTGTAGGAAATTATTAATTAAAGAGATGTAGGTGTCTTTTGTAGTTTACATAGAATAGTGTATACTCTAATGCTGCTAATACTTTATTATTATAGGCTAACTGTGCTATAAGTAGTAATATAATCTAGTTATTTTTCTAACTATTATAGTAGATGCGTAGGTACGTTTCTATAGTTTAGTTTATACGTTCTATCTATCTATTTATTTATAGATAGTAAGCTGTTAATAGCTTTCTTTTTGTTCTAAGTAGGGCTATAAGCGTTATTTAGTAATTTAACGTAAAGAGCTTATCTCTATTGCCAATAATTGTTTTTAGGATTCTGTAATATCTAATTAGTTAGTCTAGAATAAGAAAAGCGAGTTTTTTTACTATTATTCTTTTAAGGCATAGAATGAGCTTAACATACTTAGTTAGTTAGTAGACTACTACTAGTATACTGTTGTATTTAATTCCTATTGTTAGATCTTTAGAGTTTAGAATTCCTATAACAAAATCTATAGCAATATCTTCTTATAGTGCTATTAGTATTCTAATTGCTTACATCTCTCTATATTTAAGATATATGCTGTATTTGTTTCTTTAGCATTTTATATATTTGTAGATATAAGTTATTATAGCTTCCTTAATTCCTTCAAAGGTGTAATTCCTTTAGATAAGTTCTATTGTCTTTGTGATGCCTAGGTGTCTATATATAGGATTATTATAGTATTATTAGATGATCTTAGTCTGTAGATGTTCTGGAACTTTTTAGTTAATTACTAAAAGTTAATTTAGTTCTACTATTAGTTCTAGAGATCTATCTTTGGCTTTACAAAGAATTGCGGAGAAGGTTTTTGCTTTTTCTTTTACTAGATTACTTTATTAGCTAAGAGCGTCTACTCTACCATTTTCTTTTCTAGCTACATGGATAATTTTAAACTTATACTACCTAGTAGTTTATAACTATTTTTGTTATTATAGCGTAAGTTCTTTTATTATTATAAACTTTAGAAAGTTCTTATAATCTATGTAAATTTCTAGTGTTAAGTAACTAAGCGCGTAGATTTTTTAGTGCTTTAAGGCTTTAATAATAGCGTAGAGTTCTTTATTATATATATTATTGTCTGTACAGTTTATTGTATAAGTAGCACTAGGTAAAGTGGGGGCCTGCCTACCTATAGGGACCTGCACAAGGACCCACTACTTAGGTTAGCGCTAAGAGGCAGAGACTTTATAAAGCCCTTAGTGCCCCTTTGTACAATAGACTAGACATAATTAATTAAACCTACTTCTCACCCTTTGCATAATAGTATACTATTAACCCTTAAATGCTTAATTACAGATTAAGCCAAACTAATACTAATTAGTAGTTAATTTTAATTAACTGTAAACTAGTAAGGTCTAAAGACAAAGTGCCCTACAAGCTAAATACATAGGCTCTATATTATTACCTTTACTAGAGATTAAATTTTAGATTATATAATAAGTAGAAATAAAGCGCGTATATCTATAAAGAGTTGTACAATCTAGTCTAAGCTATTCTATAGAAAAGAAAGGAGATAATACCTTTACTAAAGATTAAATTTTAAATTATATAATAAGCAGAAATAAAGCGCGCATATCTATAAAGAGTCGCATAATCTAGTCTAAACTATTCTATAGAAAAGAAAGGAGATAGTAAGCACATCTATAACCCTAAAAAACACGTCGCACAATTAAACTAGCAATAACTAAACGTAAACACGTTGTATAATTAAACTAGCAACAACTAAATATAGACACGTCGCACAACTAAGAAAGATAACAATAATATAGCCTTAAGACTAGGAGACTTCCTAGAGGAACTATAACCTAAGGATGTTGTGTAACAATTAATACTGCCTCCTTAGTAGAAAGATAAAGCTGAAGTAATATAGCTTTAATAAGTAAAAGAAGTAATAAATATTAGAGCTATTACTTTAGAAGGAGAGATTACATAAAAGTACTAGATAGATAGAGTAGATTTATATAGCCACCTACCCCCTTCTTTAAAACAGCTAAACACTTATATAGTATACATAATTACGTAATATTGCGTAAGCAGCCTTAAAGGTAAAGAGGTAATCTCTTTTTTTACTAAAGATTTTAATAACTAGAAAAAGAAAACCTTTAATAAGATTAGTTATATAGTAAGAAGAGAGCTTATTACTTTTCTTATAAAAGAAGGCTTTATTACTACTAATTCTATAATAAAGGACACCTATACAAAGAAACTTTTTAAACTATTATAGCTTAACTATAAGCTATAGACCCTTTATACAACAACACTATAACTATAACCTAAACTACTTTACACAATCCTAATAATATAACCTACACTATCTATAGGTAATATATATACATATAGAGCACAGCTAGGGCCTATCCCTATACATACGAGGTTAGAGACACTATATATAGAGCCACACTAGTAGTAATAGCCTAAAACCTAGACTACTTTTGCCTAACAAACTATATTATATAAAGAGGCTAGACACTCCTAGTCTTCTTAACAACTAGGAGATTATGCTTATATTTAGCTAGATAAGATTATCCTCTTTTAGAAGGCTTAGAGTAAAGAGAATAACTACACTAGTAGGCTGTATAATATTCTAGCAGATAAGGCAAAAGACTTTAGAGAACTATACTATAGGCTAGGCATACTATAGGACTAGTATATAAACATCTTCCTAGGAAGCCTTTCTAATCGTGCGAGCACCTACTGGTAAATCCAAGAGGGTAGCTAGTCCTAAAGGGTTAAGGTTGGTTCTTAGGCAGGAGTACTTACGGAAGGTGGAAGGTCTTGTTAATATAATAGTATCTTGCGAAGTATAACAAGTTAATAATTTAGTCTACTAGAATCTAAACAATAGATTAATAAACAGATTAAACACAAGTATAAGAAGCTTATTCTTGCGTTCTTATATACTAAGTAATCCCACACATCCTAGAATCCTATACGTCCTAGAATCCTATGCGTCCTAGAATCCCATACGTTCTAGAATCCCGTGCGGGCGAGTCCCACGCGTCCTAGAGTTCCTGTATAGGCAAGGCCCGTGCGGTCCTTAAGACCCTTAGGACCTAAAACCTATTACCTAACTACTTAGTTAGCTAACTCTAGTAGACTAGTAGTTTAATAAGCTTACGCCCTACTGCTTACGCGCAGCTAGATTCTAATATTATCCTCCCCTTCTAAGCTTAATATCCTTATAAGTTAACTACCTACAAAGTTATTATCTTATTCTGTTTAATATTACTATAGTTAAGCTAATTGTCTTAAGAAAGACTGCGTTTTTATAATAGTTACCTATTTATACTACACTAAGAAGAAATATACTTATTATCTTTCTTCTTTACACTCTTAGTGTACTAACTATATTAGATAGGGAAACTAGAAGTGTGAGCCTAAGGAGATCTCTTTACTAGATTATTTAAAAATAGATGCTAAAATAGAGAGGTTAGAAAAGTTAGAGGCTAAAGAGGAGGCAAAGCTCTGTATTAAAAAAGAGCTAGCTAAAGTAGCTCTCCTTTACGCCTATTAGGCGCAAGAGAAGATAGCGCGCTTATACAATTAGTAAAAGAAATTACATTAGAAAGAACAAGAATTATTTAATTATAGCATAAGTACTATAGATAAGTTAGAGGCGCTTAAGGCGCAGGAGGAGTTAGCGTAGGCTGCTGTGTTAATAAATCCTAACGCGCTGTTAGGTGCTAAAGTAATTAACTAGTCTATTTTGTAGGCTAGCCCTTATGCTGGTGGCGATTCCTAGGTGCGTTCTAGTTGTTTCTAGTAGAACTCCTTAATCTTTTGCTAACAGTTTCCTAGATTGTTTTCTAGTTCCTAGGTGTTTTTGCTATGTGGGTAACCTTTCTACTTAATAAAGTACATATTATTATACTAATTATATTCCAGAATTCTTTTAACCTTAAATTTATTTTCTTCCTTAGTCTAGTGGTAGAAGGTGGTTTCAACTAGTGTATTAGGGTCTACTAGTTCCAGTAGTGACACGTGGAATACTAGGTGTATCTTTGCATCTGGCAGTAGTTCCAACTTATAGTTTACTAGTAATATTTGCTTAGAAATATAAAATAGTCTAACTTTAATGTAATCTAGTTTCTTGTGTTTTTTCTTCTAAGTTTAAAGGTTCTTTATAAGCAGATATACTTTATCCCCCTTCTTTAGCTAAAGTGCCATTTTTTATTTTTAGTTTTAGTATAAAATTAATTACTACTAAGTTTTCTTAAGATTCCCTTAGAGTTGTTAGTGTATTTTCTTTATATTTTCTGCTATATCTATAGCTTCTTTTGCTTTAATTATTGTAGGAAATTGTTAGTTAAAGAGATATAGGTGTCTTCTATAGTTTACATAAAATAGTGTATGTCCTAATGCTGCTAATACTTTATGATTATAGGCCAACTATACTATAAGTAGTAATAAAACCTAGTTATTCTTCTAACTGTTGTAGTAGATGCGTAGGTACGTTTCTATAGTTTAGTTTGTACATTCTATCTGTCTGTTTGTTTATAGATAGTAAGCTGTTAATAATTTTCGTTTTGTTCTAAGCAGTACTATAAGCGTTATCTAATAATTTAACGTGAAGAGCTTATCTCTATCGCTAATAATTATTTTTAGGATTCTGTAGTGTCTAATTAGTTAGTCCAGGATAAGAAAAGCAAGTTCCTTTACTATCATTCTTTTAAGACATAGAATGAGCTTAATATACTTAGTTAGTTAGTAGACTATTACTAGTATACTATCGTATTTAATTCCTGTTATTAGATCCTTAGAGTTTAGAATTCCTATAATAAAATCTATAGCAATGTCTTCCTATAGTGCTATTAGTATTCTAATTGCTTACATCTCTCTATATTTAAAATATATACTATGTTTATTTCTCTAGTATTCTATATATTTACAGATGTAAGCTATTACAGCTTCCTTAATTCCTTTAAAGATATAATTCCTTTAGATAAGTTCTATTATCTTTGTAATGCCTAGGTGTCTGTATATAGGGTTATCGTGGTATTGTTAGATAATCTTAGTCTGTAGATGTTCTAGAACTTCTTAGTTAATTACCAAAAGTTAATTTAGTTCTGCTGTTAGCTCTAGAGATCTATCTTTAGCTTTGCGAAGGATTGCAGAGAAGGTTTTTACTTTTTCTCCTACTAGATTACTTTGTTAGCTAAGAACGTCTGCTCTGCTATTTTCTTTCCTAGCTACATAGATAATTTTAAACTTATACTGCCCTGTGGTTTATAACTATCTTTATTGTTATAGCGTAAGTTCTTTTGTTGTCGTAAACCTTAAAAGGTTCTTATAATCTATATAGATTTCTAGCGTTAAGTAACTAACCGCGTAAATCCTCTAGTGCTTTAAAGCTTTAATAATAGCGTAAAGTTCTTTATTATATACATTATATCGTGTTTTGGCGTTATTAAATTTGCATAAGTAGTAGGCAATTAGGTGCCATTTACTATTACGTTCTTATTTAGCGTAGGCGCCTAGCGTAAGATCGCTAGTGTCTGTTTTAAAGCGTAGTAGTTTATCGCTTCTAAAATAAATAAGGATAGGTTCTATAATACATACTATCTTAAGGAGTTGGAATAACATTCTACACTTATCTATCTATTTAAAGGGTACGTCCTTCTTTATAAGATTTATTAAGGGTATTATAACCTTTGCGTAATCTTAGATAAATTATTAATTAAATCTACAGAATCCTAAAAATTCTTAGATGTTCTTGGCTGTCTTTAGTATTAGCCAGTTCTTAATACACTTAACTTTACTTAGTACTATCTTAATTCCTTCTATAGTAATAATGTGTTCTAGGAATTTAAGTCATTTAACGTTAAACTTACATTTCTTAAGTTTAATACAAAGGCATGCTTTGTCTAGTACTTCTAGTACTATCTATACATGCTTAGTGTGGTCTAATTCGTTTTTAGAAAAGACAAGGATATTATCTATATATACAATAACAAATATATCTAGATGTTTACAGAGTATATTATTAATAAGTGCTATAAAAGCTGCTAGTGCGTTTGTAAGTCTAAAAGGCATAACTTTGTATTTAAATAGTCTATAGCGTAATCAAAACGCTGTTTTCTATTCTTCACCTTTTTTAATTTATATAAGGTGGTAACTGTCTCTTAGATCTATTATTATAAATATCTTAGCTTAAGATAGTTAATCTTGTAACTCTGTAATATTTAGTAGTAGATATTAGTTTTTTATTATTATATTATTAAGTTATTAGTAGTTAACGTATAGTCTGTCTAATCCATCCTTTTTCTTAATAAATATAAAAGGGCTTACTGCTAGTAACTTTAATAGTTATATATATCCTTTCTTAAGGTTTGTCTTAATAAAATTACGTTCTTTAAGGAGTTCTTCTCCTGTCTTACTATATAGTAGTCTAAAGGGTGGCGTCTTCCCTTCTTCTAGGTCTATCGTAAGATCCTAGGGTTAATATTTAGGTAGGCTTGCTTTTCCTTCCTTTTCTATAAACATGTGTATCTATTTCCTGTACTCTCTTAGTAAGGTAAGGGGTATACTATTGTCCTCCTTCTCGCGCTTCTTAACCTAGTAGTTCCTACTAGCGTCTACTAAGGTATACTTCTGTTTTTTAACTATCTATCGCGGTATTATATTGTTAATAACTCCTTTATCTACTATTATTTTTGGTTAATGCGTAGGCTTTGCTTATAATATATAATTATAGCGTTTAAACAATATTTTCTTTATACCCTAGTTAATCTACGGGTTGTGTATTGTTAACTAAGGTAATCTTAAGACTAACTCATGCTTAGATCCTAGTAAGATATCTAAGGTAAGTTCCTTACTATGTCCTTGGACTGTTATTATAGTAGTAACCTCCTAGTATATTTAAGGTGTCTTAGGCATTAGGGATCTATTCGCGACATAGATAATATAGGGTACTTCTTTCTCTAATATTATAAGTCCTGCTTGTCTTGCTGTCTAATAAGATATAAAGTTCTTTCCTACTCCTAAGTCTATAAAAGCTTAAGCCTATATTCCTTTAAGCTATACTAGTAGCTTAACTAATACTGTGCTTACTATGGCATTTAATTTAATAAAGGTGTTTTCTTATCTAAGTTTAGGCCTAAAAAAGACATCTATTCGTGTAGGTCGTAGTTAAGTTCTAGTGCCTAGTATGTGTTTCTAAGCATCTGCTTCTGTTGTTACTCTTAAGTACGTAACTTGTATAGATTGTCTTCTTTTTCTTCTTCCTGTAAGGATATTCTTCTGTTTTTTCTTCTATAGTCTTTACTGTTTCTATATACTAGTTAAATTAGTAGCTCTGTTGTTGCTTCTTATATAGGGTAGTTTATAAAGCTGTCCAAGTGTTTGGCTATATAGTAGTATTCGCAGTCTTAGTTTAGACATGTGTACTAGTACAGTTACATATAGTCTTTGTTAATAAGCATGTTATAGCATTTGTTACCTTTTAGCGTGAGGTAAAGAAAGTATTTTACTTATTATTTATTCTAGAGGTGTTTGTTGCAAGCTGCAATAGGGTAGTCTATCTATATTTATCTATAGCGTAGTTTTCTTCTAGGTTATTTCTTATTCTTCTCTTTCTCTGCCTTGTGTTGTGCATATGTTGGTTCTTCGCAATGCGTCCACATACAGAATTAGTGTGTAGGATTTTAGTGGTCTAGGTAGTACTTTAGTACGTAGTCTAATTCCTTATTTTTATAAGGTCGTATCCCTTTTAGTGCCTAGTGGGGTTCTATATAGTCCTAAATATTTAGTTTATACTTAGGTGTTATAGGGTTGTCTTCTTCCCGCCTACTTTATAGGTAAGGAGTAGGAGATCTTAGTATCTCTTCTACGTCTTCTACGTTATAGTATACGTTAGAGTTGTTTTCTAGATCTTTATATAGTTATAAGTTAGGTAAATCTAATTGCTTACTTTACTCTAGTGTAACGCGTTAGTAACTAAATAGCGTTATAACAACTTCCTATTCCTTATTAGGTTCTTAGTCCTTAATAGTTAGTACATTTAACTTAGTTTAATAGACTTTGTTCTTTAATCTACAGTTCCTGGCTATATAGCCTGGTTTGCTATATGTAAAGCATTTACAGGTCTTAGTTATTAATTATTAACTTCTATCTAAGACACGTTTGTTAGGCTACTTAGGGCCTATCCTTCCTCTTTTTCCTTTGCCTATATAGTTAAACTAGATATCTTTTATTAGTTTATATCTCTAGTAGTTCCTTAGCTGTTGCTTTTAGACAATTCTAACAGGATTTCTATAAACTATTTTTGCTAGTTATCTAAAGCTTATTACCCTAGGGTTTTAGTAGAGCTCCTATTGTAGTAAAAACTACTCTCTATTAATTCTAATAGTTTCTTTGTATAGTTCCTTAAAGTTAGCGATTTGTGCACTACTACATAAGAGTTCCTTACGTAGTTTCTATTTAAGTCCTTATTTATACATATCCTAAAGAGATTTATTATCCCAGTTAAGTTGCACAGTGTACCTACAAAACTTAGTTATATACTTAGCTGCTAATTATTTCTAAGTTATAGTCTAAATCTTTGCTTTTATAATAGAGTCCTTATTAGCAATCCTAAAGAGTTGTTTAAGGTATTTTTTAAAGTTATTATAATCCTTCATAATATTAACTGCATTAGCGTGCTTATTTGTGTAATTGTTGTTATTATTATTGTAGTCTATTCCTAGGTACTTTTTAAAGTAAGGATGGATTTATAATCCTATATCTCCTTACATATATATTGCTGTAAAGATAACTTTCTTTTTATCTTTAAGGGGTTTGTCTAAGTTAAAGAAGTAGAGGTCTAACTAGAGAATCTAGACGTTAGTTTAAGATTGTTTGCTAAAGTAGAAATTAGGTTTATGCGCCTTACTACTATCCTTTATAGGAGTAATCTTAGCGGCACCTAAAGCTGTGGAAGAGGTAGGAGTTTGTAAAGTACTTATATTAAGGGTGTTTAAGATATTAAATCTAAGAGGGTAGCTAGTTCTAAAGGGTTAAGGTTAGTTCTTAGGCAGGAGTACTTATAGAAGATAGAAAGTCTTATTAATATAATAGTATCTTACAAAGTGTAATAAGTTAATAATTTAGTCTACTAGAATCTAAACAATAGATTAATAAACAGATTAAACACAAGTATAAGAAGCTCATTCTCGCGTTCCTATATACTAAGTAATTCCACACATCCTAGAATCCTGTACGTCCCAGAATCCTATGCGTCCCAGAATCCTATACGTCCTAGAATCCTGTGCGGGCAAGTCCCACGCGTCCTAGAGTTCCTGTATAGGCAAGGCCTGTGCGGTCCTTAGGACCCTTAGGACCTAAGACCTGTTACCTGACTGCTTAGTCAGCTGACTCTAGCGGACTAGTGGTCTAATAAGCTCGCGCCCCGCTGCTCGCGCGCGGCCGGATCCTAACACCTACTACCTATATAATATTAGACTAGGACTTCTATAGAATAAATTATACAATAGACTAAATAGGCACTTTAATACTAGTGTTAATTACAATTAGTACTAGATAGACTAGACTACTCTTACCTTTAAACGCTATAAAAGGGATAATCTAGCTACTATATTATATAAGGCCCTAGAAGTAATAATTAACAAGCTTACTTTAGCCTAAAGGGCTCTTAGACAAGGCTTTAGTAGTAAATTATAACTACACACTACTATTATATAAGTATACTATAGCTATTCTAACCTTAAATAAGCTATGTTTAACCCTAAAAATATAGTAGAAAGCTTACTTAGTAACTTTTATACATTACTCTAAGTTACTAAAAATAGGAAGAAGTTATAGTTTCTCTAAAATAGTAAAGAGGTATACTACACTAATTAATAATAAAATAATTTTAATTACATAAGAGGATCTAGCCCCTCTAGAGGTAGATTAACCTTTAGACTAAAAAGAAGAGGTAACTTTAGAAGTTTAAGCTCTTATATAAAGTAGAAATGTTTTATATACTATAAAGAAGGATACTAGTCTACTAACTATCTACTAAGGAATACCTAGTAAGCTAGAAAGTAATACATATTATTATATACTAACTTCTATAAACATAAACCCTTTACTATAGATATATAAGTATATATCCTTAACTTTAAAGGAGAGCTAGAGGAAGAAGACTATTACATAAAAGAGGAGGAAGATAAATAAGACTAATAGAGTAATAAAGAAAAAGTATAGAAGGCTATTTTATACCTTACTTCTACTACCTACCTTTATTACACAACTAGCGAAGACATCTAATATAGTAAGGATAATAAGAATATAAAGGAACCTATATAACTATTTACTCTAGTTAGTTAGTATTGTATAAAGTACTAAGGAGAGCTCTAGGATATAGGCGCTATATAAGTGTCTTGTTAAATCCAAGAGGGTAGCTAGTCCTAAAGGGTTAAGGTTGGTTCTTAGGCAGGAGTACTTATAGAAGGTAGAAAGTTTTATTAATATAATAGTATCTTGCAAAGTGTAATAAGTTAACAATTTAGTCTACTAGAATCTAAACAATAAATTAATAAATAGATTAAATATAAGTATAAGAAGCTTATTCTTGCGTTCCTATATACTAAGTAGTCCCACACATCCTAGAATCCTATATATCCCAGAATCCTATACGTCCCAGAATCCCATACGTCCTAGAATCCTGTGCGGGCGAGTCCCACGCGTCTTAGAGTTCCTATATAGGTGAGGCCTGTGCAGTCCTTAGGACCTTTAGGACCTATAACTTATTATCTAACTACTTAGTTAGCTAACTCTAGCAGACTAGTAGTCTAATAAGCTTACGCCCTACTACTTACATATAGCTAAATCCTAATATTATTCTCCCCCTCTAAGCTTAATATCCTTATAAGTTAACTACCTATAAAGTTATTATCTTATTCTGTTTAACATTGCTATAGTTAAGCTAATTATCTTAAGAAAGACTACGTTTTTATAATAGTTACTTATTTATACTGCACTAAGAAGAAATATACTTATTATTTTTCTTCTTTACACTTTTAGTATACTAACTGCGTTAGATAGGGAAACTAGAAATATAAGCCTAAAGAGATCCCTTTACTAGATTATTTAAAAATAGATACTAAAATAGAGAGGTTAGAAAAGTTAGAGGCTAAAGAGAAGGTAAAGCTCTATATTAAGGAAGAGCTAGCTAAAGTAGCTCTCCTTCGCGCCTATTAGGTGTAAAAGAAGATAGCGCGCTTATATAATTAGTAAAAGAAATTATATTAGAAAGAATAAGAATTATTTAATTATAGCATAAGTACTATAGACAAGTTAGAAGCGCTTAAGGCGTAAGAGGAGTTAGTATAGGCTACTGCGTTAATAAATCCTAACGCGCTGTTAGGCGCTAAGGTAATTAACTAGTCTATTTTGTAGGCTAGGCCTTATACTAGTGGCGATTCCTAGATGCGTTCTAGTTATTTCTAGTAGAACTCTTTAATCTTTTACTAATAGTTTTTTAGATTGTTTTTTAGTTCCTAGGTGTTTTCGCTATATAGGTAATCTTTCTACTTAACAAGGTACATGTTATTATACTAATTATATTCTAGAATTCTTTTAACCTTAAATTTATTTTCTTCCTTAGTCTAGTAGTAGAAGGTAGTTTTAACTAGTGTATCTAGGTCTGCTAGTTCTAGTAGTAATACGTAGAATACTAGGTGTATCTTTGTATCTAGCAGTAGTTCTAACCTATAGTTTACTAGTAATATTTGCTTAGAAATGTAAAATAGTCTAACCTTAATATAATCTAGTTTCTTATATTTCTTCTTCTAAGTTTAAAAGTTCTTTATAAGCAGATATGCTTTATCCCCCTTCTTTAGCTAAGGTGCCATTTTTCGTTTTTAGTTTTAGTATAAAATTAATTACTGCTAAGCTTTCTTAAGATTTTCTTAGAGTTATTAGTGTATTTTCTTTATATTTTTTACTATATCTATAGCTTCTTTTGCTTTAATTGTTGTAGGAAATTATTAATTAAAGAGATGTAGGTGTCTTCTATAGTTTACATAGAACAGTGTATGTCCTAATACTACTAATACTTTATTATTATAGGCTAACTATGCTATAGGTAGTAATAAAACCTAGTTATTCTTTTAACTATTATAGTAGATGCGTAGGTACGTTTTTATAGTTTAGTTTATACGTTCTATCTGTCCGTCTGTTTGTAGATAGTAAGCTATTAATAGTTTTTATTTTGTTCTAAGCAGTGCTATAAGTGTTATTTAATAATTTAATATAAAGAGCTTATTTCTGTTGCTAATAATTATTTTTAGAATTCTGTAGTGTCTAACTAGTTAGTCTAGGATAAGAAAAGCGAGTTCCTTTGCTATTATTCTTTTAAGACATAGAATAAGCTTAATATATTTAGTTAGTTAGTAGACTACTACTAGTATACTATTATATTTAATTCCTGTTATTAGGTCCTTAGAGTTTAGAATTCCTATAATAAAATCTATAGCAATGTCTTCCTATAGTGCTATTAGTATTCTAATTGCTTACATCTCTCTATATTTAAGATATATGCTGTGTTTATTTCTCTAGCATTCTATACATTTATAGATATAAGTTATTACAGCTTCCTTAATTCCTTTAAAGGTGTAATTTCTTTAGATAAGTTCTATTATTTTTGTAATGCCCAGGTGTCTGTACATAGGGTTATTGTGGTATTGTTAGATAATCTTAGTCTATAGATATTCTAGAACTTCTTAGTTAATTACTAAAAGTTAATTTAGTTCTACTATTAGCTCTAGAGATCTATCTTTAGCTTTACAAAGGATTGCGGAGAAGATTTTTGCTTTTTCTCCTATTAGATTACTTTATTAGTTAAGAGCATCTACTTTGCTATTTTCTTTCCTAGCTATATAGATAATTTTAAACTTATACTACCCTGTAGTTTATAACTATCTTTATTATTATAGCGTAAGTTCTTTTGTTGTTATAAACCTTAGAAGGTTCTTATAATCTATATAGATTTTTAGCGTTAAGTAACTAAATGTATAAATCCTCTAGTACTTTAAGGCTTTAATAATAGCGTAGAGTTCTTTATTATATACGTTATATTGTATTTTAGCGTTATTAAATTTGCATAAGTATCAGGCAATTAGGTGCTATTTACTATTACATTCTTATTTAGCGTAGGCGCCTAGCGTAAGATCGCTAGCGTCTGTTTTAAAGCGTAGTGGTTTATCACTTCTAAAATAAATAAGGACAGGTTCTATAATATATACTATCTTAAAGAGTTAGAATAATATTTCACATTTATTTATCTATTTAAAGGGTACGTTCTTCTTTATAAGATTTATTAAAGGTATTATAACCTTTGCATAATCTTAGATAAATTATTAATTAAATCCACAGAATCCTAAGAATTCTTAGATATTCTTAGCTGTCTTTAGTATTAGCTAGTTCTTAATGTATTTAACTTTACTTAGTGCTATTTTAATTCCTTCTATAGTAATAATATGTCCTAAGAACTTAAGTTATTTAACGTTAAACTTATATTTCTTAAGTTTAATACAAAGGCATACTTTATCTAGTGCTTCTAGTACTGTCTATACATGCTTAGTGTGGTCTAATTTGTTTTTAGAAAAAACAAGGATATCATCTATATACGTAATAACAAATATGTCTAGATATTCGCGGAGTATATTATTAATAAGTGCTATAAAAGCTGCTAGTGCGTTTGTAAGTCTAAATAGCATAACCTTATACTTAAATAGTCTATAGCGTAATTAAAATGCTATTTTCTATTCCTTACCTTTCTTAATTTATATAAGGTGGTAACTGTCTCTTAGATCTATTATTATAAATATCTTAGCTTAAGATAGTTAATCTTGTAACTCTACAATGTTTAGTAGTAAGTATTAGTTCTTTATTATTATGTTGTTAAGTTATTAGTAGTTAATATATAGTCTGTCTAATCTATCCTTTTTCTTAATAAACATAAAAGGGCTTACTGCTAGTAACTTTAATAGTTATATATATCCTTTCTTAAGGTTTATCTTAATAAAATTACGTTCTTTAAGGAGTTCTTCTCCTGTTTTACTATATAGTGGTCTAAAGGGTAGCGTCTTCCCTTCTTCTAGGTCTATTATAAGATCCTAGGGTTAATATTCTAGTAGGTTTACTTTTCTTTCCTTTTCTGTAAATATATGTGTCTATTTCCTATACTCTCTTAGTAAGGTAAAAGGTGTGCTGTTATCCTCCTTCTCGCGCTTTTTAGCCTAGTAGTTCCTACTAGCGTCTGCTAAGATGTATTTCTATTTTTTAACTATCTATTACAGTATTATGTTGTTAATAACTCCCTTATTTACTATTATTTTTAGTTAATACATAAGCTTTACTTATAATACATAATTATAGTGTTTAAATAATATTTTCTTTGTATCCTAGTTAATCTGTAGGTTATGTATTGTTAACTAAGGTAATCCTAAGACTAACTTATGCTTAGATCCTAGTAAGATATCTAAGGTAAGTTCCTGTCTATGTCCTTAGACTGTTATTGTGGTAGTAACCTCCTAGTATATTTAAGGTGTTTTAGGCATTAGGGATCTATTTGTAATATAGATAATATAGGGTACTTCTTTCTTTAATATTATAAGTCTTGCTCGTCTTGCTATCTAATAAGATATAAAGTTCTTTTCTACTCCTAAGTCTATAAAAGCTTAAGCCTATATTCCTTTAAGCTATACTAGTAGCTTAACTAATACTATGCTTACTATAGCATTTAATTTAATAAAGGCGTTTTCTTGTCTAAGTTTAGGCCTAAAAAAGACATCTATTTATATAGGTTATAGTTAAGTTCTAGTGCCTAGTATACGTTTCTAAGCATCTGCTTCTATTATTATTCTTAAGTATATAGCTTATGTAGATTGTCTTTTTCTTCTTCTTCCTATAAGGATATTCTTCTGTTTTTTCTCCTGTAGTCTTTACTATTCCTATATACTAGTTAAATTAGTAGCTCTATTATTACTTCTTATATAAGGCAGTTTACAAAGCTATCTAAATGTTTAGCTATATAGTAGTATTTATAGTCTTAGTTTAGACACGTGTACTAGTATAGTTATATATAGTCTCTATTAATAAGCATATTACAGTATTTATTACCCTTTAGCGTGAGGTGAAGAAAGTATTTTACTTATTATTTATCTTAAAGGTGTTTATTATAAGCTGCGATAGAGTAGTCTGTCTACATTTATCTACAGTATAGTTTCTTTCTAGGTTATTTCTTATTCTCCTCTTTCTCTGCCTTATATTATATATATATTAGTTCTTCGCAATGCGTCTATATACAGAATTAGTGTGTAGGATTTTAGTAGTCTAGGTAGTACTTTAGTACGTAGTCTAACTTCTTATTTTTGTAGAGTTGTATTCCTTTTAGTATCTAGTAGGGTTCTATATAGTCCTAAACATTTAGTTTATACTTAGGTAACATAGGGTTATCTTCTTCCCGCCTATTTTATAGGTAAGGAGTAGGAGATCTTAGTATCTCTTCTATGTCTTCTACGTTGTAGTATACATTAGAGTTATCTTCTAGATCTTTATATAGTTGTAAGTTAGGTAAATCTAATTACTTACTTTACTCTAGTATAACGTATTAGTAACTAAATAGTATTATAATAACTTCCTATTCCTTATTAGGTTCTTAGTCCTTAATAGTTAGTACATTTAACTTAGTTTAATAGACTTTATTCTTTAATCTATAGTTCCTGGCTATATAGCCTAGTTTGCCATATATAAAGTATTTATAGGTCTTAGTTATTAATTATTAACTTTTATTAGAGACGCGTTTGTTAGGCTGCTTAGGGCCTATTCTTCCTTTTTTTTCTTTATCTATATAGTTAAACTAGACATCTTTTATTAGTTTGTATCTCTAGTAGTTCCTTAGCTGTTGCTTTTAGATAATTCTAATAGGGTTCTTATAAACTATTTTTACTAGTTATCTAAAGCTTATTACCCTAGGGTTTTAGTAAAGCTCTTATTGTAGTAAAAACTATTCTCTATTAATTCTAATAGTTTCTTTATATAGTTCTTTAAGGTTAGCAATTTGTGTACTACTATGTAAGAGTTCCTTATATAGTTTCTATTTAAGTTCTTATTTGTATATATCCTAAAGAGATTTATGATCCTAGTTAAGTTACACAGCGTATCTATAGAACTTAGCTATATACTTAGCTACTAATTATTTCTAAGTTATAGTCTAAATCTTTGCTTTTATAATAGAGTCCTTATTAGCAATCTTAAAGAGTTGCTTAAGGTATTTCTTAAAGTTATTATAATTCTTAATAATGTTAACTACATTAGCGTGCTTGTTCGCGTAATTATTATTATTATTATTATGGTCTATTCCTAGGTACTTTTTAAGGTAGAAATAGATCTATAATCCTATATTTCCTCGCATATATATTACTGCGAAAATGACCTTCTTTTTGTTTTTAAGAAATTTATTTAAGTTAAAGAAGTAGAGGTCTAACTAGAGAATCTAGATATTAGTTTAAGATTGTTTACTAAAGTAGAGATTAGGTTTATACGCCTTACTACTATCTTTTATAGAAGTAATTTTGGCAGCACCTAAAGCTGTAGAAGAGGTAGGAGTTTATAAAGTACTTATATTAAGGGTGTTTAAGATATTAAATCTAAAAGAGTAGCTAGTCCTAAAGGGTTAAGGTTAGTTCTTAGGCAGGAGTACTTATAGAAAGTAGAAGGTTTTATTAATATAATAGTATTTTATAAAGTGTAATAAGTTAATAATTTAGTCTACTAGAATCTAAATAATAGATTAATAAATAGATTAAACACAAGTATAAGAAGCTTATTCTCGCGTTCCTATATACTAAGTAGTCCTACACATCCTAGAATCCCATATGTCCTAGAATCCTATATGTCCTAGAATCCTATACGTTCTAGAATCCTGTGCGGGCGAGTCCCACGCGTCCCAGAGTTCCTATATAGGCGAGGCCTATGCAGTCCTTAGGACCTTTAGGACCTATAACCTGTTATCTAACTGCTTAGTTAGCTAACTCCAGCGGACTAGTAGTCTAATAAGCTTGCGCCCCGCTGCTCGCGCGCGGCTGGATCCTAACATGTCTATAGTAGAAAAGGACCAGCTCACTACCTACTTACACAAAAACCTAACTACTAAAGTAGACTAGTTACTAGGATCTACTAATATTAGCTTTAGAGGACAGGGTTCCTAGACATCTCTAGGCACTATATAAATTACTAACCCTATAGGAATAGTAACCTACTATATCCTTAACTCCCTAATACTATTCCTGCTATCGCTAGCAGATACTAATAGACTTAGGGCATACTTTAATAACATCCTAGATATTATTGTATAAAGAGACAGTACAATAGTCCTAGTTATATAAAAGTAGGGTTACCCCTTCTTTAACCTTAGTAATAAGAAATTAGCTCTCTTCTTTACAGAGACAGAACTCTAACGCCTATACTACTGTTTTAGATACCTCTAGATAGAAAGACTATATAAGCTTCTTACTTAGGCAGGGTATAAAGTAGAGAGCTCTATACTAGAAGAAGTAAGGAAGTTCTATTACTACTACTAGTTATATAACTAAGCGCTAAGACGCTTTAAGTTCTCTATCTAAAATAACTTATACTTTAACTATAAGATTATTATTAATATTATATAAATTAGTAAAAGGGATATCCTGCACGTTATTAATATAAACACATTCTTTTAGGTAGCCTAATTCCTAAGATTAATAACTGCACAAGATATCTAGAATACCTTAATAAGATGCTAGATTAATATATACTAAGGCCTACTAAATTATATTATCTATAACCTAGGAACTAACTTCGCTTCTAATAAGTTTTAGAATTATGCGAAGATAGTTAGGGCAGAATATAGGTAAATGCTAGTAGAGGCACACTAGGCTATAGGCAAGATTAAAAGAGTATATACACTACTATACTAAGTATATAATATTCTAAGAGCTAAGATTAATAGTTATATAAATAATAAGACAGTGCTATAGATAGTAGTAAAGGCACTAAATAACACAGCTAGGCCTAATAGTATAGTACCTACCCTTCTAGTCTTTAGTGCCTACCTAAGGATTAATAAGGACTCTCTACCCTTACTAGAACTAATCGCCTAAGCTAATATAGTTTAGAAAGCAATAAAAATACTTCAAAAGGATAAAGCTAAAGTTAAAGTTACTTATATAATTAATACTAAGAATAGCTTATTATTACACAGAACCTTTACACTCCTACTAGGCTCTAAAGTTATAGCCTAGAGAGAAAAGAAGGGATAGTAAGGACTATATAAAATTAAGAGTATTAAAGGAAGAGATATTATTTTAGAGCTTAAAAATAGACCTCTAAAACTACGCTATATATAGGTTAAACTATACTATTACGTAACTAAAGACAGCACACAGGAACTACAGGATATAGATACTTTTATAGCTACACGAATTAAAGCTCTAAAGCTAAGGCTAAGGAGAAGACCTAAGAAGGACTAAACTACTATAGTTGCATAATTAGGTGAAGCTTAACAAAGATTAGGAAGACTAAACACCTAGTTTATTACCTATGTTACGTACCAGATAACAATGTGGGACTTAGGCGCTTATAAAGGTGTAATGGAATAGCGACAAGGTTATAAATGTAACAAAGAAACGCCAAGTAACTTAGATTAGGTCACGTGATGTGCTTAGTTACTTAGTAACACTAAGTAGTAGAGTAGGCTACGTAATGTGCTTAGTTACTTAGTAACACTAAGCAATAGAGTAGCCCTATTATATAGGAACGCGAGAATAAGCTTTTTATACTTATATTTAATCTGTTTATTAATCTATTATTTAGATTCTAGTAGACTAAATTGTTAACTTATTACACTTCGCAAGATACTATTATATTAATAAGATCTTCTACCTTCTATAAGTACTCCTGCCTAAGAACTAACTTTAACCCTTTAGGACTAGCTACTCTCTTAGATTTAATATCTTAAACACCTTTAATATAAGTACTTTATAAACTTCTACCTCTTTTACAGCTTTAGGTGCTACTAAGATTACTTCTACAAAAGATAGTAGTAAGGCGTACAAACCTAATCTCTACTTTAGCGAACAATCTTAAACTAACGTCTAGATTCTCTAGTTAGACCTCTACTTCTTTAACTTAGATAAACCCCTTAAAGATAAGAAAAGGGTTATCTTCGCAGCAATATATATATAAGGAGATGTAGGATTATAGATCTATCTCTACCTTAAAAAGTACCTAGGAATAGACCACAATAATAATAACGATAATTACGTAAATAAGCACGCTAATATAGTTAATATTATTAAGAATTATAATAACTTTAAGAAATGCCTTAAATAACTCTTTAGGATTACTAATAAGGACTCTATTGTAAAAGTAAAGATTTAGACTATAACTTAGAAATAATTAGTAGCTAAGTATATAGCTAAGTTTTATAGATACGCTATATAACTTAACTAGGATAATAAATCTCTCTAGGACATATATAAATAAGGACTTAAACAGAAACTATATAAGGAACTCCTACGTAGTAGTGCGCAAATTACTAACCTTAAAGAACTATATAAAGAAACTATTAGGATTAATAGAGAATAGTTTTTATTATAATAAGAGCTCTACTTAAACCTTAGGGCTATAAGCTTTAGATAACTAGCAAAAATAGTTTATAAGAGCCCTATTAGAATTATCTAAAAGTAACAGCTAAAGAACTACTAGAGATACAAACTAATAAAAGATGTCTAGTTTAACTACTTAAGTAAAGGAAAAGGAGGAAAAATAGGCCTTAAGTAGCCTAACAAACGCGTCTCTAATAGAAGTTAATAACTAATAACTAAAACCTGTAAATACTTTATATATAGCAAACTAGGCTATATAGCTAGGAACTGTAAATTAAAGAATAAAGTCTATTAAACTAAGTTAAATATACTAACTATTAAGTACTAAGAACCTAATAAGGAATAAGAAGTTATTACAACGCTATTTAGTTACTAACGCGTTACACTAGAATAAAGTAAGCGATTAGATTTACCTAACTTATAATTATATAAAGATCTAGAAGACGACTCTAATATATACTACAACGTAGAAGACGTAGAAGAGATACTAAAATCTCCTACTTCTTACCTATAAAGTAGGTAAGAAAAAGACAACCCTATGTCACCTAAGTATAAACTAAATATTTAGAACTATATAGAACCCTACTAGGCACTAAAAGGAATGCAACCCTATAAAAATAAGAAGTTAGACTACATACTAAAGTACTACTTAGACCACTAAAATCCTACACACTAATTCTATATATAGACGTATTGCAAAGAACTAATATACGTATAATATAAGATAGAGAAAGAGGAGAGTAAGAAATAACCTAGAAGGAAACTGCGCTGTAGATAGATATAAATAGACTACCCTATTACAGCTTACAACGAACACCTCTAGGATAAATAATAAGTAAAATACTTTCCTTACTTTACACTAAAGGGTAATAAATACTGCAACATGCTTATTAATAGAGACTATATATAACTATATTAGTATACGTGTCTAAACTAAGACTATAAATACTACTATATAGCTAAACATTTAGATAGTTTTGTAAACTGCCCTACGTAAAAAGTAATAATAGAGCTACTAATTTAACTAGTATATAGGAATAGTAAAGACTATAGGAGGAAAAATAGAAGAACATCCTTATAGGAAGAAGAAAAAGATAATCTATATAAGCTACGTACTTAAGAGTAATAACAGAAGTAGATGCTTAGAAACGTATACTAGGCACCAGAACTTAACTATAACCTATACAAATAGATATCTTTTTTAGGCCTAAACTTAGATAAGAAAACACCTTTATTAAATTAAATGCTATAGTAAGTATAGTATTAGTTAAGCTACTAGTATAGCTTAAAGGAATATAGGCTTAAGCTCTTATAAACTTAGGTGTAGAAAAGAACTTTATATTTTATTAGATAGTAAGATAAGTAGGACTTATAATATTAGAGAAAAAAGTACCTTATACTATCTATATTGTAAATAGATCCCTAATGCCTAAGATACCTTAAATATACTAAGAGGTCACTACCATAATAATAGTTTAAGAATATAGAGAGGAACTTACTTTAGATATCTTATTAGAATCTAAGTATAAGTTAGTCTTAGAATTACCTTAGTTAATAATACACAACTTATAAATTAACTAGGGTATAAAGAAAATATTATTTAAACGCTGTAATTATATATTATAAGTAAAGCCTACGTATTAACTAAAAATAATAGTAGATAAGGAAGTTATTAATAACATAATACTATAATAGATAGTTAAAAAATAAAGATACACCTTAGTAGATGCTAGTAGGAACTACTAGGTTTAAAAGCGTAAGAAAGAGGATAATAGCACACCCCTTACTTTACTAAGAGAGTATAGGAAATAGACATATATATTTACAGAAAAAGAAGAAAAAGCAAACCTACTAGAATATTAACTCTAGGATCTTATAATAGACCTGGAAGAAGGGAAAATGCCACCCTTTAGACTACTATATAGTAAAATAGGAGAAGAACTCCTTAAAGAACGTAATTTTATTAAAATAAACCTTAAGAAAGATATATATAACTATTAAAGTCACTAGTAGTAAGCCCTTTTATATTTGTTAAGAAAAAGGATAGATTAGATAAACTATACGTTAACTACTAATAACTTAATAACATAATAATAAAAAACTAATATCTACTACTAAATATTACAGAGTTACAAGATTAACTATCTTAAGCTAAGATATTTATGATAATAGATCTAAGAGACAGTTACCACCTTATATAAATTAAAAAAGGTGAAGAATAGAAAATAGCGTTTTAATTACACTATAGACTATTTAAGTATAAGATTATACTATTTAGACTTACAAATGCACTAGCAGCTTTTATAGCACTTATTAATAATGTACTCCGCGAATATCTAGACATATTTGTTATTACGTATATAGATAATATCCTTGTTTTTTCTAAAAACAAATTAGACTACACTAAGCATGTATAGACAGTACTAGAAGCACTAGATAAAGTATGCTTTTATATTAAACTTAAGAAATGTAAGTTTAACGTTAAATAACTTAAATTCCTAGGATATATTATTACTATAGAAGGAATTAAGATAGCACTAAGTAAAGTTAAATGCATTAGGAACTAGCTAATACTAAAGATAGCTAAGAATATCTAAGAATTCTTAGGATTCTGTGGATTTAATTAACAATTTATCTAAAATTATATAAAGGTTACGATACCTTTAATAAATTTTATAAAGAAGGACGTACCTTTTAAATAGACAAATAAGTGTAGAATGTTATTCTAACTCCTTAAGGTAGTATGTATTATAGAACCTATCCTTGTTTATTTTAGAAGTGATAAACTACTACGCTTTAAAACAGATGTTAGCGATCTTACGCTAGGCGCCTACGCTAAATAAAAATGTAATAGTAAATAGCACCTAATTGCCTATTATTTATGCAAATTTAATAACGCCAAAACATAATACAACGTATATAATAAAAAACTCTACGCTATTGTTAAAGCTTTAAAGCACTAGAGGATTTACACGCTTAGTTACTTAACGCTAGAAATCTATATAAATTATAAAAACCTTTTAAGGTTTATAATAATAAAAGAACTTACGCTATAATAACAAAGATAGTTGTAAACTACTAGGTAGTATAAGTTTAAAATTATCTATGTAGCTAGAAAAGAAAATAGTAGAGCAGACGCTCTTAGCTAATAAAGTAATCTAGTAGGAGAAAAAGTAAAAACTTTCTCTGTAATTTTTTGTAAAGCTAAAAATAGATTTCTAGAGCTAACAGCGAAACTAAACTAACTTTTAGTAATTAACTAAGAAGTTCTAGAACATCTACAGACTAAGATTATCTAATAATACTATAATAACCCTATATATAGACACCTAGGCATTATAAAGACAATAGAACTTACCTAAAAGGATTACACCTTTAAAGGAATTAAGGAAGCTATAATAATTTATATCTATAAATGTGCAAAATGTTAAAGAAACAAATATAGTATATATCTTAAATATAGAGAGATGTAAGTAATTAGAATACTAATAGTACTATAGAAAGATATTACTATAGATTTTGTTATAGGAATTCTAAACTCTAAAGATCTAATAACAGAAATTAAATACGATAGTATACTAGTAATAGTCTACTAACTAACTAAGTATATTGAGCTTATTCTATGCCTTAAGAGAATAACGATAAAGGAACTCGCCTTTCTTATCCTAGACTAACTAATTAGATACTATAGAATTCTAAAAATAATTATTAGCGACAGAGACAAGCTCTTTACGTTAAATTATTAGACAACGCTTATAGCACTACTTAGAATAAAATAAAAGCTATTAACAGCTTACTATCTATAAATAGACGGATAGACAGAACGTATAAACTAAACTATAGAAACGTACCTACGCATCTACTGTAATAGTTAAAAGAATAACTAGGTTTTATTACTACCTATAGCACAGTTAGCCTATAATAACAAAGTATTAGCAGTATTAGGACATACACTATTCTATATAAACTATAGAAGACACCTATATCTCTTTAACTAATAATTTTCTACAACAATAAAAGTAAAAGAAGCTATAAATATAGTAGAAAATATAAAGAAAATACACTAACAACTCTAAGAAAATCTAAAGAAAGCTTAGCAGAAATTAATTTTATATTAAAATAGAAAATAAAAAATAGCACCTTAGCTAAAGAAAGAGGATAAAGCATATCTGCTTACAAAGAACCTTTAAACTTAAAAGAAAAAACATAAGAAACTAAATTATATTAAGGTTAGACTATTTTATATTTTTAAGCAAATATTACTAGTAAACTATAAGTTAGAACTACTGCTAGATGTAAAGATACACCTAGTATTCCACGTATTACTACTAGAACTAGCAGACCCTAATACACTAGTTAAAACCACCTTCTACTACTAGACTAAGGAAGAAAATAAATTTAAGGTTAAAAGAATTCTAAAATATAATTAGTATAATAACGCGTACCTTATTAAGTGGAAAGGTTACCTACACAGTAAAAACACTTAGGAACTAGAGAACTACTTAGGAAACTATTAACAAAAAATTAAGGAATTCTATTAATAGACTTACCTAAGATAGTAATACTAAAGAATTATTCTAGAACTTAGGAGGCAGGTTGTTTATTACTAACTATATAGACGTGCTAAGCTTAGCTAGACTAGTGGGCTAAGTAGAATAAGCTAGATCTTCCTCTAACTCTAGCTCTGCTAGAGCAGCACTCTTTACTATAATAATCTTACTAGTACGCTTTTTATTCTACGCTAACTATTTTACTAACTAATTCTTTTTCGCGCGCGCTACGCATAGGGCCTTAAACACTATATTTTATTCTTTTTACGCCTCTAATATTTACGCCTCTAACTTCTTTTTCTTAGTAATTAACTATAAGAACTTATTTCTAGTAATAGCTATATTACACTTTAAGCCTTATTTCTAACACTTACTATACTTCCCTAAGCTAACGTAGACTTTATAAATGTAAGAGTGCGACTTATAGAAGGAGCACTTTAATACTATAACTACTTTATAGTTTTTAATAGTAAAGATAAGGTCGTAATAACGCTTTATAGAGTTATAGTTAGCAGGTATAATTCTTTAGGACAAAGAATAGAAAGGGAGGGGATAATATTACGTACTAGATAATAATATAGGACTTAGGCGCTTATAAAGGTATAATAGAACAGTAATAGGGTTATAAATATAATAAAGAGACGCTAAGTAACTTAGATTAGGTTATGTAATATGCTTAGTCGCTTAGTGGCACTAAGTAGTAGAGTAGGCTACGTAATGTGCTTAGTTACTTAGTAACACTAAGTAATAAAGCAGCCCTATTATATAGAAACGCGAGAATAAGCTTCTTATACTTATATTTAATCTATTTATTAATCTATTATTTAGATTCTAGCAGACCAAATTATTAACTTATTACACTTTATAAGATACTATTGTATTAACAAGACCTTCCACCTTCTATAAGTACTCCTGCCCAAGAACCAACCTTAACCCTTTAGGACTAGCTACCCTCTTGGATTTAACAACCTAAAAAGAAAAAGATAACTTTAAGCTTACACTAAAGCTTTGTGTAGACAGCGTTATTACTACACCTAGCTAGCCTTTTAAAGAATTAGATGTGGCAGAAATAAATACCCTTATTACTAATAGCACTTTTAAAATCTTATTATACAACCCTAATAAACAACATAGCTGTATCTTTAACCTACGTCTTGTACGAGAGATTAAAGGTAAAATAACCTAACTATATAAGAAATTAAGACTTGTCTTTACTAGCTATTTAAATAAAGAAAAAGAGGAGATCTTTATATAATCCCCTACTATCTAGCGTATAAGCTAGAGGTTACTATTAGCTCTTTCTATAATACTAATTTAGTTATACAATATGCATATTAAGCTTAGGGATATTACTTAGGCCTATATATAGTCTACTAATAAACTCCTTTATATATTATACACCTAACTACTAGCAGAAATACGCGATTTCTTTCTACTAAACACAATTCTATAAGTTGTACAACCTCTATATAGCGTAGCAGAATTAGGTCTCTACTAGTTTAAGACATACTATAACTACTATAAGGAGAAACTAAGGATATATGTGTTAACGTATAACCTATGCCTACTTATTATAAATAAGGGACCTAAGATGTTTAGCATTACTAGACTCTAGACTAATAACACCCTTAGAGTAGTTACAGAAAGCTTTATATAATAAGAAAAGGAGCAGCTCTATACTATAAAGTTTTATATAAAAGACAAAAGCGTCTTAATATAAAATAAAGTAACTAAGTTTAATAGAGGTAAAATCTAACTTATTTAGGGTGTTATTACCCTAGAATAGAAAGGATAGGCTAAAAGCCTTCGCATAATTAATCTTTAGGACAAAGATGCTGTACACTAATATATTATATAATAAGTAAGAGGTGTATATATTTCTTTAGTTTACTAACTAGAAGCAATATTTAACTTGTCTATTACTACGCAAACAATAGTACTAACAGAAGAAGATATTAAGGCACTAAACATACATTTAAACTAGTAAATTTAGAATGTATAAAGAGGAAAAAAATCTATTCCACTTAACCTAGGTCGCACAAAGCTATTTATCCTTATAGATAGCTCTTTTGCTAATAATAGAGACCTAAGCTCATAGCTTAGCTTTATTATTATACTAGCAGAGAAACATCGCACAACAACCTAGGACTTTAAAATCTGTGGCAACATTATCTACTAGAACTTAGTAAAGTATAAAAGAGTAACTAGAAGTGTTCTAGTAAGTAAATTATACAATCTAGTAGGTAGTTTTAATAATACAATTGTATTAAGTATAACACTTTAATAGATTATATAAACACTTTAGATCCCCCTAATTCCTATTATAGTCTATACTAACTTAAAATCCCTGTATAAATGCCTTATATAACTAGGCACTACAAACAAAAAACGCCTTATAATTAACATTATGTTAATTAGGGAGTTGTACAAAAATCAGGAAATTATAGAAATTAGGTAAATTAATAGTAAAGATAATCCTACTAATACTTATATAAAGAAAGCACCTAACTAGGCACTCTAAACACTAATTTTAATAAATAAACTACATATTACTGTTAAGGCTTTAGTAGACAGAATTAATAAGAACTATATAATAAAGTAACTACTCTACTACACAACATTCCTTTTGTTATTTTACTTACTATTTTAAAAAAAAAAAAATTTTTTTCTTCTATCTAACTTACTACAACTTCGCACAGACATATTTATTTTTAGACTATATAAGCCCTACTACTAATTTAACATTATAGTTTTATTACAAGAGAAGGAATATATCATAAGAGATTATATAAAGATATTAAAGAATATATTTTCTATATTAATAATTTAGATATCTTAAGACTAGGCCTACCTACCCCTTTGTGTAACAAAGACATTTAACCCCCCCTATATATAACGCTTATAATAAGCACTATGCAACATCTACACGTAGGCGCTATATAATCTAGACTTATAACCTAGGATTATATAATAATCTAGGAACACCTAATTACTAGTATTAGTAGTGCTATATAAGTAAGTATAAGACTTATTTTAAACTTAGCTATATAACTAGATAAGCACTACTTACTAATATTCCTTATATTATATAACGTAAGCAGCCTACTGCTAGAAGTTTATACTAACTAGGATTTGCACAATAATGTCCTAAGAGGGCATTTAGGCTACCCTAGCCTCTTTATCCTACACCTATTAGCATTGTACAATAAAAACAAAGATGCTCTAGAGGATTTATTATACATCTACTACTAGGCTCTGCATAAAGGCCCTTATACTAGGCAAACTAGTAGGGAGGTTAACCTAGATGCGCGATCCAGTCTAGCCTATAATAACTAGTATAAACACACTAGCAGTAAGGGCACTAGCGCCTAATAGACTAATAGTATTATTAGCTATTATACGATAGTAAATATGTGTATATATATATATTTTATTAAAAATTAGCATTGTATAAAAAAGCTATACACATTTACTAGTAATAGAGCACTAGCTACTAGACACTAGGATACTAAAAAGAATAAGGCAAGAAGGGAGGAAGGTATATATATATTAAAGTGGGATAAAGGAGAGAAGGTTTAGGAGAGCTAGAAAACATTCTTTTATACCTACTTACTAAGACCTAGCGCTAAGTATTACATCGCTTAATACCCTATTTTCTGTTTACGCATAAGGTATATGCCTAGAAAGAGCCTTATTATATAATACAGCTCTACTACTATATAAGGGGGTAAGGTAAAAACTAAGCAGGTTAGCTATTACTACCTATTTGTACAAGAGTAGGTATAAATAGAATCTCTACTACACAGTAACACTGCACCTACCCCATAACCTATTCTAATAGGGGAAGGCCAACTGTATAGATAGAGAAGGATAGGAAAGGGAAGTATATAATAGATATAGGCTATTACATAAAAGAAAAGTTACTAGTGTCTATATAGTTTATCGTACAAGTAGCACTAGGTAAAGTGGGGGCCTACCTACCTATAAGGACCCACACAAGGACCCACTACTTAGGTTAGCGCTAAGAGGCAGAGACTTCATAAAGCCCTTAGTGCCCCTTTATATAATAGACTAGACGTAATTAATTAAACCTACTTCTTACCCTTTGTATAATAGTATACTATTAACCCTTAAATACTTAATTGCAGATTAAGCCAAATCAACAATTATATTATATTTTAGTATTATTAAATTTATATAAGTAGTAGGTAATTAGGTGCTATTTACTATTACGTTCTTATTTAGCGTAGGCGCCTAGCGTAAGATTACTAGCGTCTGTTTTAAAGCGTAGTAGTTTATTACTTCTAAAATAAATAAAAATAGGTTCTATAATATATACTATCTTAAGGAGTTAGAATAACATTCTACACTTATTTATCTATTTAAAGGGTACGTCTTTCTTTATAAGATTTATTAAGGGTATTGTGACCTTTGCGTAATCTTAGATAAATTGTTAGTTAAATCTATAGAATCTTAAGAATTCTTAGATGTTTTTGGCTATCTTTAGTATTAGCTAATTCTTAATATATTTAATTTTACTTAGTGCTATCTTAATTCTTTCTATAGTAATAATGTGTTCTAGGAATTTAAGTTATTTAACGTTAAACTTATATTTCTTAAGTTTAATGCGAAGGTATACTTTGTCTAGTGCTTTTAGTACTATTTATACGTACTTAGTGTAGTCTAATTTATTTTTAGAGAAAACAAGAATATTGTCTATATACACAATAATAAATATGTCTAGATATTTATAAAGTATGTTGTTAATAAGTGCTATAAAAGCTGCTAGTGCGTTTATAAGTCTAAAAGGCATAACCTTATATTTAAATAGTCTATAGCGTAATTAAAACGCTGTTTTCTCTTCTTTACTTTTCTTAATTTATATAAAGTGGTAACTGTCCCTTAGATCTATTATTATAAATATCTTAGCTTAAGATAGTTAATCTTGTAACTCTATAATATTTAGTAGTAGATATTAGTTCTTTATTATTATGTTATTAAGTTATTAGTAGTTAATACATAGTCTGTCTAATTTATCCTTTTTCTTAACAAATATAAAAGGCCTTACTACTAGTGACTTTAATACTTATATATATCCTTTCTTAAAGTTTATCTTAATAAAATTACGTTCTTTAAGGAGTTCTTCTCCTATCTTACTATATAGTAGTCTAAAGGGTGGCGTCTTCCCTTCTTCTAGGTCTATTATAAGATCCTAGGGTTAATATTCTAGGTAGGTTTACTTTTCCTTCCTTTTCTATAAATATATATGTCTATTTCCTATACTCTCTTAGTAAGGTAAGGGGTGTGCTATTATCCTCCTTCTTACACTTCTTAACCTAGTAGTTCCTACTAGCGTCTACTAAGGTGTACTTCTATTTTTTAACTATCTATTGTAGTATTATGTTATTAATAACTCCCTTATCTACTATTATTTTTAGTTAATGCATAGGCTTTACTTATAATATATAATTATAGCGTTTAAACAATATTTTCTTTATACCCTAGTTAATCTATAGGTTGTATATTATTAACTAAGGTAATCCTAAGACTAACTTATACTTAGATCCTAGTAAGATATTATTAAATCCAAGAGGGTAGCTAGTCCTAAAGGGTTAAGGTTAGTTCTTAGGCAGGAGTACTTATAGAAGGTAGAAAGTCTTATTAATACAATAGTATCTTGCAAAGTGTAATAAGTTAATAATTTAGTCTACTAGAATCTAAACAATAGATTAATAAACAGATTAAATATAAGTATAGGGAGCCTATTCTCGCGTTCCTATATACTGAGTAGTCCCACACATCCCAGAATCCTATATGTCCTAGAGTCCTATATGTCCCAGAGTCCTATATGTCCTAGAGTCCTGTGCGGGCGAGTCCCACGCGTTCTAGAGTTCTTATATAGGCGAGGCCTATGCGGTCCTTAGGACTTTTAGGACCTATAACCTATTACCTAACTACTTAGTTAGCTAACTCTAGTAGACTAGTAGTCTAATAAACTTGTGCCCTACTACTTATACGCGGCTAGATCCTAATATTATCCTTCCCCTCTAAGCTTAATATCTTTATAAGTTAACCACCTATAAAGTTATTATCTTGTTCTATTTAATATTACTACAGTTAAGCTAATTATCTTAAAAAAAACTACGTTTTTATAATAGTTGCCTATTTATACTGCGCTAAGAAGAAATATACTTATTATCTTTCTTCTTTACACTTTTAGTATACTAACTACGTTAGATAGGAAAACTAGAAGTGTAAGCCTAAAAAGATCCCTTTACTAGATTATTTAAAAATAGATACTAAAATAGAAAGGTTAGAAAAGTTAGAGGCTAAAGAGGAGGCAAAGCTCTATATTAAGAAAGAGCTAGCTAAAGCAGCTCTCCTTCGCGCCTATTAGGCGTGAGAAAAAATAGTGCGCTTATATAATTAGTAAAAAAAATTACGTTAGAAGGAATAAGAATTGTTTAATTACAGTATAAGTACTATAGATAAGTTAAAAGCACTTAAGGCGTAGGAGAAGTTAGCATAAGCTGCTATGTTAATAAATTCTAACGCGCTGTTAGGCGCTAAGGTAATTAACTAGTCTATTCTATAGACTAGCCCCTATGCTAGTAGTAATTCCTAGGTGCATTCTAGTTATTTCTAGTAGAATTCCTTAATCTTTTACTAACAGTTTCCTAGATTGTTTTTTAGTTCCTAGGTGTTTTTGCTATATAGGTAACCTTTCTACTTAACGAGGTACGTATTGTTATACTAATTGTATTCTAGAATTCTTTTAACCTCAAATTTATTTTCTTTCTTAGTCTAGTAGTAGAAGGTAGTTTTAACTAGTGTATTAGGGTCTGCTAGTTCTAGTAGTAATACGTGGAATACTAGGTGTATCTTTACATCTAGTGGTAGTTCTAACTTATAGTTTACTAGTAATATTTACTTAGAAATGTAAAATAGTCTAATCTTAATATAATCTAGTTTCTTATATTTTTTCTTCTAAGTTTAAAGGTTCTTTGTAAGTAGATATACTTTATCCCCCTTCTTTAGCTAAGGTGCTATTTTTTGTTTTTAGTTTTAGTATAAAATTAATTGCTACTAAGCTTTCTTAAGATTCTTTTAGAGTTATTAGTGTATTTTCTTTATATTTTCTACTATATCTATAGCTTCTTTTGCTTTAATTGTCGTAGGAAATTGTTAGTTAAAGAGATGTAGGTGTCTTCTATAGTTTACATAGAATAGTGTATGTCCTAATACTGCTAATACTTTGTTATTATAGGCTAACTGTGCTATAGGTAGTAATAAAATCTAGTTATTCTTCTAACTATTATAGTAGATGCGTAGGTACGTTTCTATAGTTTGGTTCGTGCGTTCTATCTGTCTGTTTGTTTATAAATAGTAAGCTATTAATAGTTTTTATTTTATTCTAAGCAGTGCTATAAGCGTTATCTAATAATTTAACGTAAAGAGCTTGTCTCTATCACTAATAATTATTTTTAGGATTCTGTGGTGTCTAACTAGTTAGTCTAGAATAAAAAAAGCAAGTTCTTTTGCTATTATTTTTTTAAGGCATAGAATAAGCTTAATATACTTAGTTAGTTAGCAGACTATTACTAGTATACTATTATATTTAATTCCTATTATTAGATCCTTAGAGTTTAGAATTCCTGTAACAAAATCTATAGCAATGTCTTCCTATAGTGCTGTTAGTATTCTAATTGCTTACATCTCTCTATATTTAAAATATATACTGTGTTTGTTTTTTTAGCATTCTGCACATTTGTAGATATAAGTTATTATAGCTTCTTTAATTCCTTTAAAGGTGTAATTCCTTTAGATAAGTTCTATTATCTTTGTAATGCCTAGGTGTCTGTATATAGGGTTATTATGGTATTATTAGATAATCTTAGTCTATAGATGTTCTAGAACTTCTTAGTTAATTACTAAAAGTTAATTTAGTTCTACTGTTAGCTCTAGAGATCTATTTTTGGCTTTGCGAAGGATTGCAGAGAAGGTTTTTACCTTTTCTTCTACTAGATTACTTTGTTAGCTAAGAGCGTCTACTCTGCTATTTTCTTTCCTAGCTATATAGATGATTTTAAACTTATACTACCCTATAGTTTATAACTATCTTTATTATTATAGCGTAAGTTCTTTTGTTATTGTGAACCTTAAAAGGTTCTTATAATCTATATAGATTTCTAGCGTTAAGTAACTAAGTGTATAAATCCTCTAGTGCTTTAAGGCTTTAATAATAGCGTAGAGTTCTTTATTATATACGTTGTATTATGTTTCGGCGTTATTAAATTTATATAAGTAATAGGCAATTAGGTGCTATTTGCTGTTACATTTTTATTTAGCGTAGGCGCCTAGCGTAAGATCGCTAGTGTCTGTTTTAAAGTGCAGTAGTTTATCGCTTCTAAAATAAACAAGGACAGGTTCTATAATACATGCTGTCTTAAGGAGTTAGAATAATATTCTATACTTATTTATCTATTTAAAGGGTACGTCCTTCTTTATAAGATTTGTTAAAGGTATTGTAACCTTTACGTAATTTTAGATAAATTGTTAATTAAATCTACAAAATCCTAAGAATTCTTAGATATTCTTAGCTGTCTTTAGTATTAGCTAGTTCTTAATATATTCAACTTTACTTAGTGCCATCTTAATTCCTTCTATAGTAATAATGTGTCCTAGGAATTCGAGTTATTTAACGTTAAACTTGTATTTCTTAAGTTTAATACGAAGGCATGCTTTGTCTAGTGCTTCTAGTACTATCTATACATGCTTAGTGTGGTCTAATTTGTTTTTAGAAAAGACAAGGATATTGTCTATATATATAATAACAAATATGTCTAGATGTTTGCAGAGTATATTGTTAATAAGTGCTATAAAAGCTGCTAGTGCGTTTGTGAGTTTAAATAGCATAATCTTGTACTTAAATAGTCTATAGCGTGATCGAAACGCTGTTTTCTATTCTTTACCTTTCTTAATTTATATAAGGTGGTAACTGTCTTTTAGATCTATTATTATAAATATCTTAGCTTAAGACAGTTAATCTCGTAACTCTATAATGTTTAGTAGTAGATATTAGTTCTTTATTATTATGTTGTTAAGTTATTAGTAGTTAACGTATAGTCTATCTAATCTATCCTTTTTCTTAACAAACATAAAAGGGCTTACTACTAGTAACTTTAATAGTTATATATATCCTTTCTTAAAGTTTGTCTTAATAAAATTACGTTCTTTAAGGAGTTCTTCTCCTATCTTACTATATAGTAGTCTAAAGGGTAGCATCTTCCCTTCTTCTAGGTCTATCGTAAGATCCTAGGGTTAATGTTTAGGTAGGTTTACTTTTCCCTCCTTTTCTGTAAATATATATATCTATTTCCTATACTCTCTTAGTAAGGTAAGGGGTGTGCTATTGTCCTCCTTCTCGCGCTTCTTAACCTAGTAGTTCCTGCTAGCGTCTACTAAGGTGTGTTTCTATTTTTTAACTATCTATCGCAGTATTATATTATTAATAACTCTTTTATCTACTATTATTTTTAGTTAATACGTAGGCTTTACTTATAATATATAATTATAGCGTTTAAACAATATTTTCTTTGTACCCTAGTTAATTTGTGGGTTATGTATTATTAACTAAGGTAATCCTAAGACTAACTTATACTTAGATTCTAGTAAGATATCTAAAGTAAGTTCCTCTCTATATCCTTAGACTGTTATCGTGGTAGTGACCTCCTAATATATTTAAAGTGTCTTAGGCATTAGGGATCTATTCGCGACATAAATAATATAGGGTACTTCTTTCTCTAATATTATAAGTCCTACTTATCTTGCTATCTAATAAGATATAAAGTTCCTT
The DNA here is from genome assembly GCA_015832175.1 of Paraphaeosphaeria minitans. NCBI lineage: Eukaryota > Fungi > Ascomycota > Dothideomycetes > Pleosporales > Didymosphaeriaceae > Paraphaeosphaeria > Paraphaeosphaeria minitans. The sequence goes on along the minus strand of WJXW01000004.1, from coordinate 395,885 downwards.
CCTACTCCTAAGTCTATAAGAGCTTAAGCCTATATTCCTTTAAGCTGTACTAGTAGCTTAACTAATACTATGCTTACTATAGCATTTAATTTAATAAAGGCGTTTTCTTATCTAAGTTTAGGCCTAAAAAAGATATCTGTTCTTATAGGTTGTAATTAAGTTCTAGTGCCTAGTATACGTTTCTAAGCATCCGCTTCTATTATTATTCTTAAGTACGTGTTTTATGTAGATTGTCTTCTTTTTTTTCCTATAAGGATGTTCTTCTATTTTTCCTCTTATAGTCTTTACTATTCCTGTGTACTAGTTAAATTAGTAGTTCTATTATTACTTCTTATATAAGGTAGTTTATAAAGCCGTCTAAATGTTTAGCTATGTAGTAGTATTCGTAGTCTTAGTTTAGACACGTATACTAGTATAGTTGTATATAGTCTCTATTAATAAGCATATTACAGCATTTGTTACCCTTCAGCGTAAGATAAGGAAAGTATTTTACTTATTATTTATTCTAGAGGTGCTTATCACAAGCTGCGATAGGGCAGTCTATCTATATCTATCTATAGCGCAGTTTCCTTCTAGGTTATTTCTTATTCTCCTCTTTCTCTATCTTATGTTATACATATATTAGTTCTTCGCAATGCGTTCATATATAGAATTAGTATGTAGGATTTTAGTAGTCTAAGTAGTACTTTAGTACGTAGTCTAACTTCTTATTTTTATAGGGTTGCATTCCTTTTAGTGCCTAGTAGGGTTCTATGTAGTCCTAAATATTTAGTTTGTACTTAGGTAATATAGGGTTATCTTCTTCCCGCCTACTTTATAGGTAAGGAGTAGGAGATCTTAGTATCTCTTCTACATCTTCTATGTTATAGTATACGTTAGAGTCGTTTTCTAGATCTTTATATAGTTATAAGTTAAGTAAATCTAATTGCTCACTTTGCTCTAGTATAACGCGTTAGTAACTAAATAGCGTTGTAACAACTTCCTATTCCTTATTAGGTTCTTAGTCCTTAATAGTTAGTATATTTAACTTAGTTTAATAGACTTTGTTCTTCAATCTACAGTTCCTAGCTATATGGCCTAGTTTGCTATATGTAAAGCATTTATAGGTCTTAGTTATTAATTATTAACTTCTATTAGAGACGCGTTTGTTAGGCTACTTAGGGCCTATCTTTCCTCTTTTTCCTTTGCCTAAGTAGTTAAACTAGACATCTTCTATTAGTTCGTATCTCTAGTAGTTCCTTAGCTGTTACTTTTAGATAATTCTAATAGGGTTCTTATAAACTATTTTTACTAGTTATATAAAGCTTATTACTCTAGAGTTTTAGTGGAGCTCCTATTACAGTAAAAACTATTCTCTATTAATTCTAATAGTTTCTTTGTACAGTTCTTTAAGGTTAGCAATTTATACACTACTATGTAGGAGTTCTTTGCGTAGTTTCTATTTAAGTCCTTATTTGTACATGTCCTAAAGAGATTTATTATCCTAGTTAAGTTACACAGCGTATCTATAGAACTTAGCTATATACTTAGCTACTAATTATTTCTAAGTTATAGTCTAAATCTTTACTTTTATAATAGAGTCTTTATTAGTAATCTTAAAGAGTTGTTTAAGGCATTTCTTAAAGTTATTATAATTCTTAATAATATTAACTGCATTAGCGTATTTATTTACATAATTATTATTATTATTATTGTAGTCTATTCCTAGGTACTTTTTAAGGTAGAGATAAATCTATAATCCTATATCTCTTTGCATATATATTGCTACAAAGATAACCTTCTTTTTGTCTTTAAGAAGTTTATCTAAGTTAAAGAAGTAGAGGTCTAACTAGAGAATCTAGACATTAGTTTAAGATTGTTCACTAAAGTAGAGATTAGGTTTATACGCCTTACTACTATCTTTTATAGAAGTAATCTTAGCGGCACCTAAAGCTATAAAAGAGGTAGAAGTTTATAAAGTACTTATATTAAAAGTGTTTAAGATATTAAATCTAAGAGAGTAGCTAGTTCTAAAGGGTTAAAATTAGTTCTTAGGCAGGAGTACTTATAGAAGGTAGAAAGTCTTATTAATATAATAGTATCTTATAAAGTGTAACAAGTTAATAATTTAGTCTGCTAGAATCTAAATAATAGATTAATAAACAGATTAAATATAAGTATAAAGAGCCTATTCTCGCGTTCCTATATACTAAGTAGTCCTAAACATCCTAGAATCCTATATATCCTAGAGTCCTATATGTCCTAGAGTCCCATATGTCCTAGAGTCCTATACAGGCGAGTCCCACGCGTCCTAGAGTTCCTGTACAGGCAAGGCCTATACGGTCCTTAGGACCCTTAGGACCTATAACCTATTACCTAACTGCTTAGTCAGCTAACTCCAGCAGACTAGTAGTCTAATAAACTTGTGCCCCGCTGCTCGCGCGCGGCCGGATCCTAATAGATATCTAAGGTAAGTTCCTCTCTATATCCTTAGACTATTATTGTGGTAGTAACCTCTTAGTATATTTAAGGTGTCTTAGGTATTAGGGATCTATTCGCGATATAGATAGTGTAGGGTACTTTTTTCTCTAATATTATAAGTCCTACTTATCTTACTATCTAATAAAATATAAAGTTCTTTCCTACTCCTAAGTCTATAAGAGCTTAAGCCTATATTCTTTTAAGCTATACTAGTAGCTTAACTAATACTATACTTACTATAGCATTTAATTTAATAAAGGCGTTTTCTTATCTAAATTTAGGCCTAAAAAAGACATCTATTTGTGTAGGTTATAGTTAAGTTCTAGTGCCTAGTATGCGTTTCTAAGTATCTGCTTCTATTATTACTCTTAAATACGTGGCTTATGTAGATTGTCTTCTTCTTCTTCTTCTTCCTGTAAGAATGTTCTTCTGTTTTTCCTCCTATAGTCTTTACTATTCCTATGTACTAGTTAAATTAGTAGCTCTATTATTACTTCTTACGTAGGGTAGTTTGCAAAGCTGTTTAAATGTTTAGCTATATAGTGGTATTTACAGTTTTAGTTTAGTCACGTGTACTAATACAGTTATATATAGTCTCTATTAATAAGTATATTATAGTATTTATTACCCTTTAGTGTAAGGTAAAGAAAGTATTTTACTTATTATTTATCCTAAAGGTGTTTATCGCAAGCTGTAATACAGTAGTCTATCTATATCTATCTATAGCGTAGTTTCTTTCTAGGTTATTTCTTATTCTCCTTCTTCTTTATCTTGTGTTGTGCGTATATTGGTTCTTCGCAATACGTCTATATACAGAATTAGTGTGTAGGATTTTAGTAGTCTAGATAGTACTTTAGTACATAGTCTAACTTCTTGTTTTTATAGGGTTGCATTCCTTTTAGTGCCTAGTAGGGTTCTATATAGTCCTAAATATTTAGTTTATACTTAGGTAATATAGGGTTGTCTTCTTCCCGCCTACTTTGTAAGTAAGAAGTAGAAGATCTTAGTATTTCTTCTATATCTTTTATATTATAGTATATATTAGAGTTGTCTTCTAGATCTTTATATAATTATAAGTTAGGTAAATCTAAATACTTACTTTATTCTAGTGTAATATGTTAGTGACTAAATAGCGTTATAATAACTTTCTATTCCTTATTAGGTTCTTAGTCTTTAATAGTTAGTATATTTAACTTAGTTTAATAGACTTTGTTCTTTAATCTACAGTTCCTAGCTATATAGCCTAGTTTACTATATATAAAGCATTTATAGGTCTTAGTTATTAGTTATTAACTTCTATTAGAGACGCGTTTATTAGGCTGCTTAGGGCCTATCCTTTCTCCTTTTCCTTTGCTTAAGTAGTTAAACTAAACATTTTCTATTAGTTTATATCTCTAGTAGTTTCTTAGCTGTTACTTCTAGACAATTCTAATAGGGTTCTTATAAACTATTTTTGCTAGTTATCTAAAGCTTATAGCCTTAGGGTTTTAGTAGAGCTCTTATTATAATAAAAACTATTCTTTATTAATTCTAATAGTTTCTTTATATAGTTCTTTAAAGTTAGTAATTTGTGCACTACTACACAGGAGTTCCTTACGTAGTTTCTATTTAAGTCCTTATTTATACATGTCCTAGAGAGATTTATTGTTCTAGTTAAGTTGCACAGCGTATCTACGAAACTTAGCTATATACTTAGCTACTAATTATTTCTAAGTTATAGTCTAAATCTTTGCTTTTATAATAGAGTCCTTATTAGTAATCTTAAAGAGTTATTTAAGGCATTTCTTAAAGTTATTATAATTTTTAATAATATTAACTATATTAGCGTGCTTATTTACGTAATTGTTGTTATTATTATTATAGTCTATTCCTAGGTACTTTTTAAGGTAGGGATAAATCTATAATCCTATATCTCCTTGTATATATATTACTACAAAGATAACCTTTTTCTTATTTTTAAGGGGTTTATCTAAGTTAAAGAAGTAGAGGTCTAACTAGAGAATCTAGATATTAGTTTAAAATTATTTACTAAAGTAGAGATTAGGTTTATACGCTTTATTACTATCCTTTATAAGAGTAATCTTAGTGGCACCTAAAGCTATAAAAAAGGTAGAAGTTTGTAAAGTACTTATATTAAAGATATTTAAGATATTAAATCTAAGAGGGTAGCTAGTCCTAAAGGGTTAAGGTTAGTTCTTAGGCAGGAGTACTTACAAAAGGTAAAAGGTCTTATTAATATAATAGTATCTTACAAAGTATAATAAGTTAATAATTTAGTCTACTAGAATCTAAACAATAGATTAATAAACAGATTAAATATAAGTATAAGAAGCTTATTCTCGCGTTCCTATATAATAGGGTTACTCTATTACTTAGTGTTACTAAGTAACTAAGTATATTACGTAGCCTACTTTACTACTTAGTGCTACTAAGTAACTAAGCACATTACGTGACCTAATCTAAGTTACTTAGCGTCTCTTTGTTACGTTCGTAACCCTATCGCTGTTCCATCACACCTTTATAAGCGCCTAAGTCCCACATTGTTATCTAGTACGTAACAGATACCTAGATAGTAAATTTATAGTTAAGTATATACTATTAATTAACAATCTAGCAGATCTGTGTACTAAGGCGCTCCCATTACCTACCCTAACAAGGCTAATAGATATAGTCTAATAATTCTAAAAAGGACCTCACAATTATGATATTTAGATATTAAATTATAGTATTTATAATACATGCACCTCCGCCTAGGAGAACTATTAAAGGAACTTCTAGTGCAGCCAGAAGGTGCCTAGCGCCTATAGAAGGAGCTAGTCCTCTATTAATATATACGTCACCCACTAGCTAGATTAATCCATCACTCATACTCTCCACTTTACCTTTCAACAATTAGCACATATGCTGGCGTTCCAGACTTGCCACGTGCTGTCGTAAGATCCAAGCAGGATTTTTCAAATGTACTGACTTCGGAGGGCAGCGACAGCAACTACGCTGTAACCAATTGTGAAATCGAGAAGAGGGCAGCTTTGCGCCGGATAATAATGCGCAAATTCTAATACAGAAAGTTGAGAGGATGGCCGCGATAAGGTCTGGTACATCCGACCCGTCGAGCGGGAAAGACCCTGCACGCGCTGGACGCCGTGGGAACTATCATTGTGCAGTTCAGCGCCGATGCAAGTGGATCTGGAGCATATTGCTGCGAGTAGTCGCTCAGAACGACCGTGTGGAGGCGCTGTTCAATGAGAAGAGTTCGCAGTACTCCGGACGGGAGGTGTTGCTCCGGATGGGTCTGCATGCTCCGGATCAAATCGCGAAGCCACGGGAAGGTACCGTACATTGCGGACACGACTACTACCAACCCTAGATTTCCTTTCAGATCCCGCATCCCTGATGAAAGCTTATGTGTCAATTTGATAGTCTTTTCCGATGGGATATTACAGTGACCAGAAGCCCTTACTAGGCACCGTAAATCCCCTCTCCCTCCCTTTCATCTTCTCAAACCCCTCCAACAGCCCCGCGCCTTTAGTCTCAAACCTCTCTGCCCCCAACACCTTCCGCCTGCTCTCCGCCTCCTCGTCTGTCGCCTTCTTCTTCCTCTCCGCCTCTTCCTCCACCTCCCTTTTCTTGTCCTGCGCCTCGGAAACCAGCGTCCCACACTTCCTTATCAATTCCTCTGCAGCCTTCTCAAACCCCACCATACTACCCGCCCTAACCCATGGCTTCGTCACCCGTCTACCCCGCTCCTTGCGATCCATAAACACCGTGATCTTGTACATTTGCAAGATGCTGTCCGCGCTGTGGCAGCTGCAGTATTGCGAGCCGCAGACGGATGGCTCTGAGACGGCAATGAGGACCTTCGACGGTGTGAGATCGGGGCGCACGGTTTTGAAGAGGTGGGAGAGGGATGCTGGGGGTGATTAGCTTGGTAGGTGATGTATGTAGCGCAGGGAATGGGGGATGTACCGATGAGCCTGTCGAGCTGGTGGCCTGGTATGTGACCGCTGAGCGCGAGGCGGAGGCGCTCGTTTAGAAAAGCGTGCCTCGTTTCTGACATTTTGTGTGTCGATTACAAGGCTTCGCAGATAAATCAATATTGCAGTCATGCGATGTCAGAAGGTCTGAGTTCGTAGTCGCGAAAGCATGCTTAGGGGGGGGGGGGAGGGCGAAAGGACATCGCGAGGTATAGTACCATTCAATCCGCATGTGAGTTCTCTGTCGTGAATGTAAATGGACGGTCGTCTCGTTTGTAGTTATGACGTCTAGGGACGAAGGGACAAACCACTGCGACTCATCTTTCTAGGGCGCAGCAGCTGTGACACCTTCCACAGAAACGTCACATGCCATCAGACTTGGTGGACATAGTGTTTAACGTTGTGACTTGCAATATTCAGAGCATGTTCGTCGTGTTGCTCACGTGGGAACTTGGCATCGTGATGTCTCATCGAGATCCTTGTTTGGTACTGAATTACGCTTGATGTGTGTAACAACAGTGAGACTCATGCAAAATAGGTAATTTAATCGACGCTGTGCTACTTCAAACGCAAGTGCATTTGGCGATCGGGATAGCATACCTAGGTGGTGGTGATGGTGATGGAGTGGGAAGGCGAGGAAAGCAGAAGCAGATGCAAACGCGGTTTAGCTAAAACGGTCAGAGCGACAAGGTGAAGAGAGAACAGAAGTTTGCGAAGCAGCCTGGATAACAGGACGTGCAAGAGTACATTTGAGTGCGTGACGATTGACCTAGTGGCTGGTATCTGGACGTCTGGAAGTTGGATAGACATGCGTCGACCATGCATTCTCCATTCTGCATTATTGAGTGCGTCAACCATGCATTCTCAATTACATTATCGAGTCTGTCGACAAATGTTTGGTGCCCTGAGTGGTGCCAGCGTGAGCTTTGCAGCGCCCGACTTTTCATCCGCTCCGAATGGGAGGAGGCTGGGCGAATTCTGGGTGGCTGCGCTTTGCAGAGCATGTGCCAGGTCAGAACGGAAAAGAAAAGAGCCGTCAGAGCAGCTGGAGTATTTACTAGTTGTATCTGCCCACAGATACTGGCCATAGATGTTGCCTTTGACCCACGAGGACGAAAATGCCTACTGGTAGAAAAGCGGAGCCTTGTACGCGGGGCCGCACGGGCCGCACGGTAGGTAGGTGGCCGCTCCTGAAACACCATCTGATGTCTCCTTGACAACCACCGCGAGCCTCGTCGACCCACCCCCCCGCCGTCGCTTCCCAGCCTTCGAGCGTGCATACTTATTCTGTCACTCGTTACCCGCGCGCCCGCGCCCGCTTCACTCGCTCTTCGGCCTCCCACCGCCACTCCACGCTACCATTTTATTGTTTGTCATCGCGAGTTACATTGCGCCTCCTGTTGATCTGCCTTGGACCGGCCACGACCGCCCGACCCGGACGCCGCCCACCTCGCCCGCACACAATGGGCTTCGGCGACTTCACGACGTTATGCAAGAAGGCTTCGATACCGCTGTGCGCCCTGGTCGGGCATCAGAGCATCAGCGGTAACCGCGGCATCCAGGCCGAGTGCTACTCGCGCTCGCTGATGCTGGCCAACACGCTCATCTTCCAGGCTGCCAACGACTTCATGCACATCCTCGCCCTCGTCATGACCGTCGTCATGATCATTCACGTGCGGTCCAAGTTTACTGCTGTGGGTATGTATTTCGTGCAAAACACGCCGGGCATTCAGCTACACAGGCGCTAACGCCACACAGGCCGCAAGGAGATCACGTCCTTCTTCTACATCTACATGGCCCTGACCGTCATCTCCTTGGTCCTCGATGCCGGCGTCACCCCGCCCGGCTCTGCCTCTTATCCATACTTTGCCGCAGCTCAGAACGGACTGGTCTCGGCTCTCTGCACCTGCCTGTTGATCAACGGCTTCGTCGGCTTCCAGCTGTACGAGGATGGGACGACGCTCTCAGTCTGGCTGCTGCGCTTCAGCTCGCTCGCCATGTTCATCGTTTCCGGCGCCGTGTCTCTGCTCACCTTCAAGGACTGGGCTGGCCTGAGCCACGAGAACCCTGTTGGCGTCTTCGTCGTCACCTACATCATCAACGCCATTATGCTGTTCGTCTACCTCTGCAGCCAGATCCTCCTCGTCGTGGGAACACTCGAGGACCGCTGGCCGCTGGGCGACATCATCTTTGGCGTCTTCTTCTTGGTAATCGGACAGGTGATCCTGTACGTCTTCAGCGACACCATCTGTGAAGGTGTCCAGCACTACCTAGACGGCCTGTTTTTCGCCACCATTTGCAACTTGCTCGCCGTAATGATGGTCTACAAGTACTGGGACTCCATCACCCGTGAAGATCTCGAGTTCTCCGTTGGCGTCAAGGCACACAATTGGGAGGTCAAGGAGCTTCTGCCCGACGAGGACAAGCGGGGCACCATTTACAACGAGTCCGAGTACACCCCATCGGTCTACCAGCAACCGTACACACGTGCGTCTCACTACTCGGCTGTGGGCCACTGATTGTCGATTTGTCCATATTGCTTTTCTTCTATTCGATCATTCGGAAACACTTCTTCTGTTGTAACGTTTGCATGGCACGGAGTTCCTGGCGTTGAGCGGCCTTCGATTTTCGCATCGTCATGAGTGTGTGTGTGTGCTGGAAGCTGGTGGTTTTGCTGTGTAGAAAGCGGTAGAGCTGGTTTCAGTTCTTGGATTACGGGACTGCCACGGGTATTTAGTATGGCCCAACGATACTGATAGCATGTATATAGTAATAGTAGATAACTCTTAATCCAGACACAGTCGAATCTCTTCATCATCTGGGGCTGTCGAGGGCTTTGAGCATAGATCAACCACAACGTAGAAGGTTTTACCATGGTCAGCCTGATTGAATTCAAAGCTGCCCATGCCTCGAGACGAGCTCATGTATCCTCTCGTGATGCTCTGGCTTTTACACAAGGGTTCGCGTCTTGGGCTGCAGCATATATAGCGGATACTGAGGGTACCTGGACACCTCGTGACGAGTCCACACAGCTGGGTATGGACAGCTGTGCGTCGGCACGAGCCCGAGCTACGAGCGCTCCACATACCAGCCCCAGCCGCGACCCCACCGGGATGCCCCAAAGCGGCAAAGCCGGCGCAACACCATGACTTTCTCACGACGCGACAGAGCTAAACACGCGCCCGACATACTGAATGCAGGAAAGCCAACGGCATTCGCCACCTACGTATGGCGGCGAAAGCGCCGACGTTCTGGTGACAGAAGGGCTGCACGGGAAATGAGCCGCGAGCGCTGCTTGTACCTATGGGCGGGGTGGGGGAGCAAGGCGGGGCGCCGCGGGGAGCTTTATATGTGGCAAAGAGCCGCTGCGGTGGCTCGCTGGCTATTTACCCTTGCTTTTTGCATTCCCTCTCCCTTCTCACCGGCTCAAGAACTCTTCGACGAGAGAATTGCGTTGGATATAGTCGTCTTGTGGTAGGGTATGCATGCCATCCTCGCTTCCACAGTGCAACCGCCAAAGCAGTGTATTGATCGTCTGCAGCGACACCAAGCCCAGACCCTATAACCGGTGGCTCTCGCAATAGCAGAATAAAAAGCTGCAATAGTGGTTTCCTCTGGGCCTTGCAGTGCTGCTAGAGTCAAACTCACACCTACACAATTCAATTGCCCACCATGTCGCGCAAGCACTTCTTCTCCAACCCGGAGGGTGTCGTCGTCCATGCCCTCACCTCCCTCGTCTCCCGCAACAAGCACATGGGCCTCGACGCAAAGGAACGCGTCGTCTACAATGCCGCACACAAGCCCAGCCAGGTCACCATTATATCGGGGGGAGGGTCGGGCCACGAGCCCGCGTGGTCGGGGTACGTGGGTGACGGCATGCTGTCGGCGGCCATCTGTGGAGACATCTTTGCGAGCCCGAGTACGAAGCAGATTATGAGCGGCATACGGAATGTGCCCAGTGACGAGGGGATCATTCTGTGCATCACGAATTATACCGGGGATATGCTGCATTTTGGGCTTGCGAGGGAGAAGGGGCAGGCGCTGGGTTATAAGGTGGATGTTGTGTGCATGGCGGAGGATGCGGCGCTTGGGCGGGCGAAGAGCGGGAAGGTTGGAAGGAGGGGGCTCGCGGGGAATCTACTTGGTGAGTGCATGCATGCTCCGAGAGGAAGTGTCCGTGGGAGCGTACTCACACATGCCAGTCATCAAACTCATCGGTGCGGCGTCACAGAAGGGCTGGGCGTTCGAGAAGTGCAGACAGATGGGGCAGCTGGGCAACGACAACCTCGTCACCATTGGAACCAGTCTGGATCATTGCCACGTCCCCGGGCGCGAGGCCTTCGAGCAGGTACCGGACAATACGTGCGTGATTGGCATGGGCATCCACAACGAGCCTGTAGGTCTTCCGCACTTCAGCACGTCAACGTCACCGCTAATGCAACCCAGGGCCTCAAAAATATATCTCCCATGCCCTCGGCCACAGACATCATCAAGCAGATGCTGACATACCTCCTCGATCCCTCCGACACCGACCGTGCCTTTGTCCCCTTCGCCCCCAGCGACAACGTCGTCATGCTTGTCAACAACTTCGGCGGCCTGTCCGGGCTAGAGCTCGAAGCTCTAACCAGTCTCGCGCTTCAGGTCCTCAAATCGGATTGGAACATCGTCCCGCAGCGCATCTACGCCGGCATCCTGGAGACCTCGCTCAACGGGCAGGGCTTCAGCATCACGCTTGGCAACATGAGCGGCATGGCGAAAGCCATGTCCGTCTCGGACGAGGAGATTTTCGCGCTGCTCGACGCCCCCACGAACGCCCCTGCCTGGCCGAAGAACAACTACGTCCCCGTCCAAGTGTCCAAAGAGATGGAGTCGCGGCGGCAGGCTGCCCATGCAGCGCACAACGAAGGCGGGGACAGCGACAAGGGCCCCGCGACGCCGGCGTCCCTCGTCGCCGCGCTGACGTCCGCGTGCAACGCCGGCCTCGAAGCCGAGCCCACAATCACGCAGTACGACCTCCAGATGGGCGACGGCGACTGCGGCGAGGCCGTGGCAGGCGTGTGCAAAGCCATCTTATCCAACCTGTCGGACTCGCCACCGCCGCTGCTCACGCTGCTGGAGCACATTGGCGAGAAAGTCGAGGACGTAGGCGGCTCGCTCGGCGCCATCCTGTCCATCCTCCTGACGGCCTTCATCAACGCGCTTTCCGCCGCCACGCTCAAGAATAGCGCCGAGCTGAGCGTGGACACGTGCAGCGCGGCCGCCGCGCAGGCCCTCGCGAACCTGAAGAACTACACCAGCGCACGGGAGGGCGACCGCACGGTCATGGACGTGCTGATCCCGTTTGTCGATGCGCTGGCCGAGACAAAGGATCTCGGCAAGGCGGTTGAGGTGGCGCGGGACAGCGCGGCCGCGACGGCGAACATGAAGGCCAAGTTTGGGCGCGCGACGTACATCAGCGACGATGGGAGCGAGCGGTCCAAGATCCCGGATCCGGGGGCGTACGCGGCGGGGGTTTGGTTGAAGGGGTTGTTGGAGGGGTTCGACTGAAAGTCCTTGGAGGGGTTCGACTAAAAGTCCACGTAGGGTTGCTTTTTTTTGCAGCGAGGGTTTGGCGCATCGTTGAGTGTGTATGTGATATGATATAGGACCATTTCTGCGGGACCTTCGGAGCGGTGTGAAAGCGTGGCTTGTTGAGCATGACTTGTCCAGAGGTTCTTCTTAAGCATGACTTTGTCAAGAGTTACTTCTCAAGCATGATTTGTTCAGAATTAGTTACTTTTCAAGCATGACTTGCTCAGAGTGACTTCATAAGCATGACTTCTTAAACATGACCTCGTAAGCATGACTTCTTTGGAGTTAGTGCTCAAGAGTTACTCGGAGAATTCTGCTGGCCACACTCGGGGTCTTGGGGTTCGCGCGGGAACGTGGTAGAAGCGATGGAAATCATGACTCACCTACTCTCGCGACTGTATGATGCTGACGGTTTGTTCTCGAAAGTGCGTACCTAGGTACCCACCGTGGAGATGCATGCGTCTCGAATGTCTGCGGCAGTTGGGTGCCATCAATCGGGTTCGTCATGCATCTACGTCCCTCACCCATCTATCCTCCCGTCTGCGAGTGCTGTTGTCGCGCCAGCGCACAGACAGTCGGTGCCCCGCTAAGAGCTTCACGTGATGCGCTAGCTCTAGCGCGCCCACAGGGTATAAAACCGCGCGCTCCCCGGTTCCCTCTTCTCCTCTTTAGCTCTCTTTGCCTTTTGGCTTAGATCAAGTGTAGTATCTGTTCTTTCTAGTTTAACCGCTAGAACGCCTCTAAGGAGGCTTCAAGGTTATTCCTATTTTTGCATTTGGGTCTCCTCTCACTGGGCTTGCTCAAAGTTGAGACCATAGTGTTGCCAGTGTACGATGCTCTTCTATCCTATTCTCTTTGCTTTGCTAATGCACTCTTAGACCGCACTACCTCTGGCTGACGCGAACTCTTTTTTCATTGAGTTCTACAGCGTTGCTGTTTACTCGAGGAAGAATCAACATCTTTGTCCACTGCCACCTGATGTGTATCTTGCATGGAAGTACCCATGGCCGAAAACTTACGGAAACATACGCGTCATGATTGTATACAACGCTAGAAAGTTTGATCGCTAATGCCACGCGTTCGAGGGTGTTTCGCTACAGCCTGACACGACGGCGGTACTTGGCAATACTCGGCTACGCCTTTGTCTCAAATGTCCAGCCAATTGTCGACTGCTGCGTGTCGAAACTTACCGACGCCGCATCGCCCCTTTCATTTTTGCCAGGATTCTAACACCTGCGGACCGTCCTTCGCCGTCACCGACTCCGTTCATTTACAGCTTGGAAGTTCGGGCACACTATCTGTCGGCTCTCGCGGTGGAGCGCCATAAACAGGCAGTGAGCAACACGCCTAATCTCAGATAGTGAAAATTTACACTGTACCGCTTGTCAAAGTCTAGCTCTTCACTGCGACTTCGGTGCGTCCTTGGCATCTCACTGAGTCTGTCCCAAATGTTAAGAATTATTCAAGCTGTAAGTTCCTCGTGGGACTTGATATTTGAATGCTCCCCATTGGTGACACGGTCAGGCTGAATAATTGCGTAGCGTAATTGGGTTTGAGGGGTCATGTACAGCATCAGCGATATCCTATAGAATGAGACTATTCTCTACTGCTTTGAGATCTTTGATGCATTCATTGACTTGGTCGTACACAAGTGACCAGCATTGAGAAATGATGTTGCCACCCACTACACTGTCTACTGAGGGGAAGCGTTTATCCTGGTAACGTTACTCGATCTCACACTCATCATCAAGTTCATTTAGTTCTGGGAACGGCTCATGTCCAACCATGATCTCGTAAATGGCTGAACCAAGTGCAAAAAGGTCAAAAGATTCATCTGAGTGGTCGGAGGGACGAGGAAGATAGGCCTTTACGTTTTCCAAAGCTTGACCGTTCCAGATTGCTCCATCAGGGTCAGTGTATATGCCTTGGAAGTCGGAGAGCTTGACGTCCAGATCTTCGTCCAGTAGAAAGTTCCGAGTACTTATATCGCAATGGATAACTTTCTTTGTGTGGATATACGCAACCGCTTCAGCGGCTTGATGGCATAATCTGATCCGGTCACGAGTCGTGAGACGGTGGGCACGAGAGGGATCAAGGAGTATATCTCTCAGTCCCCATTTTTGGCATGTTCTAATTGGAGGCCTCGCTCGTCGAACCCATAGAATGCAAGAATCCTGGCATGAGATCCAAGCGCTTCGTAAAGCCGTGCTTCGATATTAAACCTGTACCACTGCTCTTCTTTAATGCGCGGGTATTTTAATACAATATTATTATTGAGAAGACCGATGAAGCTCGAAGACCCAAAGCCAATAACTTTGCTGACCCCTGGAGGGTAATATAGAGGGACAGTTCGCTCAGACATGTTAACGTTGGCATGAGCTATATGGGATACACGAGGGCAACGGCAAGAGTGGAGATGCGGCGGAGGATTGTTGGTGTAGGTGCTCGGAAGATAGCTCGTGAGTTAGCGAAGACAGTAAACGTGGTAGGAATTGTATAGCTCGGAATGTTGATGTGCTTTTCCACGTTCCATTCACTACCTGCTGCAACTTATTAAAATGTTATTTCACGTAAACAGCAGACTTACAACATTCTGGGGTGAGTGAGGCCTATCGAACGAGCTCTTTAGATGGCAGTCCGTAGCTTGCCGCTCCCCTAATTCACTTGGCAGCTGGAATGCACTCGCCACAATTAGTCCATGAACGGGTTAGCGTGGATTACGGGTTTCTAAGCACACGTAAGCCCGTTTGGTGCGAAGCGAGCCCGTATGCTGTGCTTTATCTTAGCTAGCTCAAATGGCAAGGGAGCAACTAGGCCTATCTAACACTAGTGCTAGTGCCTCTTTTTCCCTAACTACAAGTATTAGCAGATAGACGCAGTTACTCCTGCTATCTAAGGGACTTTCTTGTTTACTTTATGTATAGTATGCAGCTAAAGTTATTAATTAAAGCTATAGAATCTAATGTAATCTAATTTAATAGATAAAGGTATATAGATACATATATAAATTATTTTCTATAAATTAGAAATGTATTTTATTAAAATTAAGTATTCAAACTAGCTATTAATAATATAGTACAGTTGCTACAAAGTAAATATTATTATATACTAACGCTGTAACGGGTAGATTATAATATTACTATAGTATTGTGGCATCTAGTACGGACCTGTCTTCTCAACCCTAATGGGTCTTCTTCGTTGCTTGATACGGGCAAGTCCATGCCACTTGATATATCCCTAGCTTCATGGACCAGTTTGACATGAAGGCTGTCCGGCTCCGTGGTCTCTCCGCTATAAGGAGTAGGCGCTTATGTTGTCGCACAGCTTGAATGATCGTCGCTGTCTTTCTAGGTAGACTTGTTGGAAAATTATGGTAATTGACGCAGCATGTGGCTTCCAACAAGCCAAGAATCCGAATCGATTTGTTTCGGTTTGATCGATATGATGCTTGCCATAGGTAGGTACTTGGGCTCTACGGCCATCTCAAACGTTCTCTCTTCTGTACTGGCACGGAACCACTCGCGGTGGTTGGTTTGAATCGCGGTGGAGGGTCTGAAATAACGTTATCTACCGTAACTTGGCAGTCGGTGCGCACTGTCAGTAAAACGCGCATCGGTGGGCGGTTGTTAGGTTGGGAGTGTGGTGCCGTCAGGGCCCAGGGTTGGCGTATGCCGGATCGAGCCTGAATGGATCGCCATGGTGACGATGGTGGTGCAAGAAGTTTAGATGCACGCTGAAAGAGAGGTCCAATACAAGTCGCGCTTGCGGGAGGTCAAGCCGTGAGGTCTTGGGGCGTTGTTTCGAGGATTGAAGGGTCCCACTGAAGCACAACAGTGCCGTACGTACCGGTAGATGGCTAGTCTAGGTAGGTAGTGGTCGGCAACGAAAGTCATCTCCCACTTGATCCGCAGCTCGTGCCCAGTGTCCCCGTACCTACCTACCGGTCGAGCGCCGACACGTTCGCAGCACGCTCGAGCAGACGGCGAGCCAGGCTTGGTGGTTCCTAATCTCACTCCCTATCGCTTCAGTCCACTGGTCGGCGGCGGCGGCATACGGTACACAGCACGCAGTACACCCCGCGACGGCCGCCACAGCGCAGCACAGCACGACAGCCCATCTGCCACCCAGTCCAGCACTCGACACCACGCCGGAGAGTCCTGCATTCTGCACCGCGATCGCCCGCACACCCACGGCACGCCAGGCTACACGCGACCGCCGCGCGCCTCGCTCCTCGGCGCACTGCTCTCGTTGCTTCGTACGGACCCCTCTTGGCTTGGGAAATTGCGCCCACCAAGCCCAGCTCTACGGACCCGGCCATGCTGCCCAGCAGCGATCGCGACGCAGCCTCGTGAACGCATCCCACGACGACGACGACGACGACGACGACGACGACGACCACCGCCGCCATCGCGACCGTCTCGCCGACACACAGATCCACCTGTCGCCCAGCATGTCCTACTATCAGGACGGCGCCTCCAACTACTACAACCCGAGCATCCCACCCTCGAGCTCGGGCCAGTATCATAACTCCTACGACCAGCGGCACCAGACCGCCGACGCCGGCGACGCCGACGGCACCAATGGCGGCGCCCAGGGCTACGGCTACCCTCCGCGGCGCAACAGCTACAGCCAGCACCAAAACGACGAGTTGTTCATGGGCGGCGATGCGAACCAGCAGCCCGCCTCGCCCTCGTACCAGTACCAGTCGCAGGCGCAGGCTCAGGCTCAGCAGCAGTACAACCCGCAAAGCTACGGCTCATCCGTGACGCAGCTGCCGAATCCACAGCACTACGGCGGCGTCAACAGGACATTTGCGCCGCTGCACCAGCCCTACAACCCAGCGCTCTACGCAGACAACAGTCTGGGCAGGACCAACACCCTCAGCCATCCTTACGGCTTCTCGCCAACCTCGCCCACGACCGCGTCATACCCCTCGCCGACAAACTACCAGCAGTCGCAGTTTGGCAGGACAGCTTCCGTCCAGCAACATTCCGGACGCTCAGCTAACTCTCATCCCCAAGCCCCACCAGTGCCCGCGCCCTCGGGGGGTGTGCAAATGCCTGCAGACGATTGGGGCAGCTATCCGACCCGCCAGTCCTCCTCGGCCTTGCATGCCTACCATCGAACCTCCGACCCACACGCACCGCTCCCTTCACCATCTACGTATGCGAACCAAGACCAGCTCAATCGCTATCCATCGACCTCGAGCCACCTTTCCAACCCCCTCCCTCCTACCCCCGAAGTGCCACCGCACCAATCTTTGCAAAGACAAGACACGCTAGGCCGACGGCCGCTACCCCCACCTCCTCCGCCCAACGAGTCCGATGGTGAGGAATACTTCCAGACCCATAATGGAGGATACAATCAAGATGAGCTATTCTCCCAGCTCGAGAATATGACGGTCGGCGCTGCGAGTTTGAACATCAATGTCGAGCACGCCAATGGGAATTATTACTACGATCAAACTGGTCGCAATGGCACTCGCGTGAATGGCAATCACCTACCACCGCACACCAACAACCAGGCTGTGGATGCGAGCGATAGCGATGTAGAAGCGGCTGCTGGCCTGGCTGCTCTGCGCATGGCTGAGGAACAGGATCAGGCAGACGAAGCGCGCAGAAGAAGCGGCGGTGCCGGCCTGTTCAGCACTTACGCATCCTTACAATCACCGCCTTTGCCGAGCGCTACGAGCCCACCAGGACAACAGGGAGTAGAGAGTGCAAGTGACAACGATTATGTGCCCATGGATGTGGGTATGTATGGGGGAAACTTCGCGCCCCACTTCACTTACGGGGGTGCTCCAGACCAGCTCGTCACACCCAACACACACCCAGTTTCATCTTCCGGTTCGCAACGACGATCGGAAGCAGCGAGCGAAGACTACGACCCCGTACATCCTTTCCCGCCTTTCTCTACGAACGCACGAGTCGACACCTTTGGCACTGGAGGTCTGGAGGAGCCCAGTGCACGAAGACGAAGCTACGATGAGGGCGACGAATCCACACTCATGGACACCTCAACCGCCATGTCCGGGGAGGTCCCTGACATGTTTTTCCATCCGGGAATGTCTACAAACCGTCCATTGCCGCCTCCGCCAGCAAGTGGCAACCGGCGAGGTAACCACGCTAGCACGAGCTCTTCCGGTTCGTACGAGTATTGGCGCAACTCACAGTCCTCTCGTGGTTCATACCCCGCAAACCCGAACACGGTGCACATGGTGTCGCCGACCGGCACCCTCGTACCTCGGTCCACATCTCTCCTCCAACACAGCAACACACCGCAGGCCGTGCCTCTTCCCAGATCAAAGACAGACGCCGAGCAAGGGTACAAGCCCCGACAGCAGGCAAACCGTCAAACGTTCTACGGTGGGCCGATTGACAGCGACAACAACACACTGACCCCAGGCAGTGCCGACGCAGTGGCCATTGACCTGCCAACACTGCCCGCCGGAAAGCGCTTCAACCCAGCCAAGCTTTCAACCAGCGACTTCAAAAAGTGCACTGAGCCGTGGGCACTGAGCTCCATCATTGCGTGGCTCAAGCACATGACAGAGGGAGAGAATGACTTAAAGGAGGGGCCGATCCGAGAGGGGCTGATTGCACTTTTCACGCACAAGGTGCCCACGATGAATATTGCCGATGCCGAAACACTCGCAAGCCGCGTTGTAGCTGAAATGTACAAGGCCGGTACGCTAGTGCACGAGGAAGAGTGGCTGAAATTCTCGTCGGAGACGATGACTGGTGTGATCTATCAGCTGACAAACGCTGGCTGCTATGCACCGAAGTTGCATCAGGAAACTATGCCTGGGCGCTGCTATTCACACCATTGCCAGCGTACAATCAAGAAGCTTGATCTGACGTCTCCGTCAATATCCAAGCAATCTGCCGACTGGGCGACTTTCTACAGTCTGACAAAAGATTCCATTGCAACCGCAGATAGGAAGGAGATCGAACGACAGAACATTCTGCACGAGATCGTGCAAGGTGAAGACGCTTATATGCAGCGATTAGATGTCCTTCGCATGCTTTACCGAGACCGTTTGATATCTGCGCAACCGCCGGTCGTACCCCCGAAGAAGCTCAACAAATTCATCAAGGATGTGTTCAGCAAGGTGGACGCAGTAAAGAAGGCCAACGAGGAGCACCTCCTGCCTCAGATGAAGTACCGACAGCAGGAGCAAGGTCCGTGGGTCGTGGGTTTTAGCGACATCTTCAGAGAGTGGATCAGGAAAGCGAAACAGGCCTACATCGAGTACTCTTCGTCGTTTCCATATGCGAACTTTCTGGTTCGCCAGGAAGCCGACAAGAACATGCTGTTCAGGACGTTTCTCGATGAAGCCCGCAACAACAAGGCAGCAAACAAGCTGGACTGGAACACGTTCTTGAAGGGCCCGATTACTCGATTACAGCATTACGGTCTCCTTATTGACTCTGTGCTTAAGAAGTCAAAGATAGAAAATGAGGAGAAGAGGAATCTGGAAATGGCACGCGACGAGATTAAGGCGGTGACAATGGAGTGCGATACCCGCGTCGCCGAAATGACAAGAAAGGTGGACTTGAGTGACCTTCAAGCGAAACTTATCTTGCGACCCGGCATGCAGCGTGTGGAACTAAACCTTGACCATCTTGGACGAGAACTCATCTTCAAGGGTGATCTGTTGAGAATGGGAGGCAACAGGTTCACGTGGCTCGAGACTCATGCTCTTCTGTTCGATCACTACCTTGTCCTTGCGAAGACCGTGACGTATCGGGAGCAAGATGGGGTGACCAAGTCCGAGAAGTATGACGTTTCCAGGCTACCTATACCCATGGATCTGCTAGTCTTGGAAAGCGAAGACGATGACCCCGTTATTCGATCCGCAGTGAAGGGTATCGCTGCTGTAACGCCGATAGCAAAGAACACATCGGAAGTTCGTCTGGCGCGCGTTGCCGGTGTAAATGGACCCGTACCGGGCATGTTGGTACACACCAATACGTCGAACTCGCTATCGTCAACCAATACTGGTGGATCGGGTAAAACGATAGGCCAACCGGTCAACCTAGAGAATGGAAGAGACGAAAAGATCATGTACCCGTTCCGCATCAAACATCTGGGCAAGGAAACCTACACCCTGTTCGCTCCTACTGCGCAAAACCGGGCAGAATGGTGCGACAAGCTCATCATCGCCAAGACAAACCACGCAGCAGCTCTTTTCTCGCAGAATGCCGAACCATTCAGATTAAGAGTCATGGCAGATGCTGCCTTCGCCTACGAGAGCGCTATGCCATCTCAGAAGAGCATCGCGATCAAGGGCACACCGCTCGATCGATCGATAGACGAAGTCGAGAAGCTCTTCTCCAATTCCGGTCGACCTGTTCCTATCTGTCGTGCTCGGGTGAACTGCGCCACCGCCTTCAACCAACCATACGGCAAGCATATGGTTGCTGTCGGTACGGATATCGGTGTATACATTTCTGAGTACGACAACCCGCGGGGCTGGACTAAGGTGAGATCTTCTTTCACAAGGGCCTAGTTTCAATTAACAAAGCGTAGGCAATCCAAATACCCAAGGTCACACAGATTGCGGTACTTGAGCAATTCAGCTTAATGCTGCTCATATCCGACAAGTCGCTGGTCGCTTATCACCTCGACGCTGTCTGCCCGGTGAGCGGTGTACCGCCCAGTAATGACTCCACCCGACGAGCACCCCAGAAGCTCTCGGGTGCGCGAGATATCGGCTTCTTCGCCACCGGTGTCATGAAAGACCGGACCCTGGTCTTCTACAAGAAGCGAGAGAGCCTCTCATCAACCTTCAAGGTCCTGGAACCCGTGTATCAAAAGTCAACGGAGAAGAAATCTCGGATATGGAAATCCGGCCGCACAGAGTTCTTCCGCGAGTACGACGAGTTCTACATCCCCACCGACTGTTTCGGCATCGATCTCTTCCACTCTTCCCTCGCCATCTCCACAGCCAAAGGCTTCGAAGTCCTCACCCTGGACAAGAAACAGCCATGGTCCGTTCCAGACCTCCGCCAACCCCACGTCGCGACCATCGCGTCGCGCCTTCAGGACCTAAAACCGTTGGGCATGTTCCGCCTCTCGGACCAGGAGTTCTTGCTCTGCTACGAAGAGTGCGCGGTCTACGTCAACAAGCTGGGCGACATTTCGCGCTCCGTCATCATGGAGTTTGTGGGCAAGGCCAAGAGCGCGGCCATGTATGGGCCGTACGTGCTGCTGTTCGACCCCGACTTTGTCGAGATCCGAAATGCGCAGAATGGCCGGCTCAGACAGGTTATCTCGGGGAAAGATGTCAAGTGTCTCGACGACGGACTTAGTGGGGGTAGCTCGCATACGCGGACTATTAAGCTGAGCTTGCAGCATCCGCAGCAGGAGCGGTGCCAGGTCGTGGTCGAGCTGGTGCTTAATGAGGGACAGAAGGAGTAAGTGTGTAATGTGGACGGGAGGGGATGCGCAGTTTGCATATATGGTTGGGTTGGGTGGCGGATGGGATTTACAATGTAGGGAACGGTGCTGAACTGTGCAGGCTTGGATTGCACATATTTGCGACATATGGAGTTTGCGCGTGCGTAGGTTGCCCAACCCGTGATGATATGCGGGATGGGCTGGCCTGGCCTTTATGGAAGGAGGGTTTGTCTGGTGGTTTGTTTGTAGTTTAATCATAACGATACCTTTCTGCTGTTAGTTCGATGCATTGTCTCTGTGCGGCAGGCCTCTCTGGACGCAGTGATGGAACATGGTGAGGTGGCAATGCCTGCAGACACAAAGTCCAGATAAAAAACATTGGAAGTAGTCGGCACTCGACCCTGCAGGAGGCGTCTGTCAATGACATGAAAAAATGGTAGCCTACTGGACCCTTGCATCTCGCGTAAAACATGGACAGCAATGATACATGTCGCCGTAGTGGCCGCGTGTGTAGAAGCTGCGAAGTGGAGCAATGGGCCTTCTATGGGTCTCCGACTTGGCGTGATAACGATTCCTCATTCCGTTTGCAGATGCTTTTTGATGTACCTTGCAGCGTTGCACGACAGGAGTGGAATGGTCGGACGAAGCACTTTGAGTTGGTGAGCTCGACGTCGTGGTGTGGTTGTTGGACGTAGACAACCTAGGTAGGTAGTCGAATGTTATCCGGGCGTGAACGACAGGGAAGGCAGTTTCCCCTCGTACCTAGACAATGCCTAGGCCTAGCGATGCAAGACGGGGGCCTTCATAGACTACAGCGTAGCCCTCTTGTCTTGGACTTCATCATCGGGGGTAGGTTGAGAGGACAGATCACATGGCCGGGTTAGCATGGAGGCTATTGATCCTGGCAAAGACTCCTAATACTTCGGCCACTTCGGCCAGACAAACTTCGTCTCCAGGCGCGCGAGGTCTACAGAGCCTAGACTTTGTTGGCGTGCATCCTGTCACGACGCGACTGGGTTGAGCAAGCATGGGGATATTCTGCGGCTCTTCCCTTGGTCGTGAGGAGGCGCATCCGCGTAGCGCAGTGTACCGGCACCCCGAAAGGAGGACGCTAGAAGGCATCGTGGCTGCCGCGCAGCTAAGGACTCAAAAACACATCAAGCGATGCAGCTCTTGGAAGCTTCTGAAGATAAATGTCGGGGGTCGCGAGCCGCAAACTTCCTCTTCCACGGTGGTGGGTGGCTGACGGTGATAGCGAAATTCATCCTGCACTCGCCCGCGCTAGCCCTGTTGGGTTCTAGGCCCGGGGTCAGCAACGTGCTGGCGGCTGGGCATCCGCACGCTTCCCCACCTTGATCCGCCACGCCCATCTTCCTCTAACCTTGTCTCAAATTCAATCACCACTTGTCCTCTGTCCGCCGAGTCGATGCTACCACCAGAGCCTTGTTCGCTCCCGAGACGGTGCTCCAGGTCAGGCACACGCGCCCCGGAGACATGAGCCTTTCCACCATAGCACCCGAGTCCAATCTGTGCGATTTGTTCTGCGCCGCATTCCAGAAGCCTTATCAACTCGCAATGGCTTGGCCCAACGCCAATACGCCTGCCAAGTGCACACAGACGGGGTTGACGAACGCACCGTTCCTAGACAGGAAGCTCACTGGGCCGCTCACTCTTGTGGGGTGCACACGACCTGGCCATTGGAGCTGTACGTAAAACCGATATAGGCCGACTGCGCGCTGCGTTGAAGCGCCAACCTGTGTGGGATTCTCTTTCGATCCCTCTTCCATCGCCTCTTCTTGGCTTCTCTGAGATTACGTCGCGCGTGCCGTGGCGCCAGCAGCGTAAGCCTAGCTGATAATCGCTTGTCATCCAGCCGCTGTGCTTAGTGCTCGATTTTGCCTTGGTCGTATATATACCGGTGAAGGCCGCAGCACCAGGTGTCCCGAGGCTTTTTTTCGCTGTTTGCGTCGGTCGCCTACGTTCTTACAGGAGCACCCACTCCTGCAAAGGATTGTCATTTCGCACAATCTTTGTTCGCTGCGACCAGGAGCCCCTCCCGCGCCGCATACATATCCACTCAAGCTCGTCGTCTCTCAGCTTGAGATCCAGAAAAAAATGGCCATCATTAATAGACACTCGAACTCGTCCTCGGACGGTGCGAACGCGGAATATGGCAAGACAGAATATGAGGCGGGTGTCACCGCGGCCCCAGTGGCCGCCGATGGAGTCGTCGAGTACCAGGACCACCAGCACTTGCATCGTGGTCTCAAGTCGCGTCATATTACCATGATCGCGATCGGCGGTGCTATCGGAACTGGCTTGATCATTGGTACAGGAAAGGCGCTGGCACAATCTGGGTATGCCATGGTGGTTTTGTTTTCAGTGTCCATATGCTAATGCCTATCGTAGACCCGCCTCAATTCTTATTTCTTACACCTTCGTCGGTTTCCTCGTCTGGATCGTCATGAGTGGTCTTGGTGAGATGGCAGCATGGCTCCCACACGCATCTGGTTTCTCCGGCTACGCGACCCGTTTCGTTGACCCCGCTCTTGGATTTGCTCTTGGATGGACCTACTGGTGCAAATACATCATCACTACGCCAAACCAGCTGACTGCAACTGCTTTAATCATCCAATACTGGTGTCCGCCCGACAAGGTGAATCCGGGAGTGTTCATCGCCGTGTTTCTGGTCGTCATCATAGCCATCAACTACTTCGGTATTCGCTTCTTTGGGGAGCTTGAGTTTTGGCTCAGTTCCATCAAAGTTGTGGTTATCATTGGCGTAATCTTCCTGTCCTTCCTCCTTGCTGTTGGAGCTGGCCCAGGTCCCGCAACCGGATTCAAATACTGGAAGAACCCCGGAGCATTTGCGCCGTACATCCAGAAGGGCGATGCATCGGCAGGCAAATTCTACGGCTTCTGGAGCTCTTTCGTCAACGCAGTGTTTGCCTATCTCGGCACGGAGCTGATTGGTGTGACCGTCGGAGAGGCCCAGAACCCCCGCAAGACCATTCCCCGGGCCATCAAGCTGACGTTCTACCGGATCCTGTTCTTCTACGTCTTGAGCGTCTTCTTCCTGGGCATGCTTATTGCGTACGACGATCCCGCTCTTGTCAAGGCCAATTCGGCGACCACCAGCGCAAAGGCGTCCCCATTCGTCATTGCCATTGCAAACGCGAATATTCCGCATCTCGCTGGTATCGTGAACGGT
Source organism: Paraphaeosphaeria minitans (assembly GCA_015832175.1). NCBI lineage: Eukaryota > Fungi > Ascomycota > Dothideomycetes > Pleosporales > Didymosphaeriaceae > Paraphaeosphaeria > Paraphaeosphaeria minitans. Next base: position 371,267 of record WJXW01000004.1, on the reverse strand, counting down.
TGCATCTTACTGTTCACCTTCAGCGCTTCGAACTCGGACTTGTACATTGCATCCCGCACCATCTTCGGTCTTGCAGAGCGTGGCCACGCACCAAAGATTTTCAGGTGGACTGACAAACGCGGAGTGCCCGTTCCTGCCCTCGCAATTTCAGCGCTTTTCTGCTGCAGCGCGTTCATGAACGCCGCGAAGGACTCCACCGAAGTGTTCAGCTACTTCGTCAACTTGGTGTCCATCTTCGGTCTGTGCGCCTGGATCTCGCTCCTGGTCACGCATATCTTCTTCGTCAAGGCGCGTAGGGCTCAAGGCATTACGGACGCACAGATGCCTTTTGTTGCACCTTTGGGTATCTGGGGCTCTTACTTCGCCCTCTTCTTCTGTGTCCTGATCGCCTTGACCAAGAACTTCAATGTCTTCACTCGCTCCCCGAAATATGGGGACTTCGACTACAAGAACTTCATCACTGGATACCTCGCCATCCCGGTGTATCTCATTTGCATTTTCGGCTATAAGTTCACCATGAAATCTCGACGCGTCCGACCGCTCGAGGGTAAGTCAAACTCGTCGTGTTCCAGATTGATGCACATGCTAACCAGGTTTCAGCGGATTTCTACACGGGCAAGGACGAGATCGATCGCGAGGAAGAGGCTTTCTTGGCCGCAAAAGCGGCGCGACCCGCCGGAAAGCAGAATTGGTTCTATCGCACGTTTGTCTCGTGGTTGTTCTAGAGTGCATGATCTATCTTCGAGTCATTCAGACTCTCGCTCGCTAGATCGGTTTCTTCGGAAAGCTCACCGTTTTCGTCTCTTCATTGGAAAACTTGGACCTGAAACCGTCCTATGGCTATCATTGCCACTGTGAAAGTCTTGGGATGGCTCCACATACAAGCCCCTCCTCTCCTGACGAGAGGGATGCTTGAGAATTTGTTGAGATACCAGATAACAATATTATACCCTCACGTTTACCGTTACACCAAGGTGCCGCTTGTCCATTTTTTCTACTAGTCTTTTGTCTTTCTTTTGGGTGTCCATCAACACGCGAATATTGTTTGCTGATTAATCGCCAAGGTCCGACCGGTGCCCGCTCCGCAATGAATAAGCCTTTCCGCCCCTACGTACTCCGTGCATCTCCACCCACACGATCAAGGACTTGCGATTAAGCGATGGGAGTAACGTCAGTGACATAAACATGATATGCGGTGTCACGTACTGATAGCCTCCATTGATTTGCAGAAAACAGGTGTCGCGATGGCCATTTCCGTACCTGTGGTAGTTGAACACTCACCTAGATGTCATCAACAACGGAGCAAAGAGTGCCAAACCACAAGACTGGACATACAAGATCTAAGCAACTTAACCTTTTGTCTCGCTAAGTTTGTCTCAGACCACGGGTAACTCGGCTGATCCACCTCTGAATACGAAATTTGCCGCTAAGAATGCTCGCCAACGCCAAGCCTCTGCTCCGCTACCTAGGTATCGGGGTTCACACAAGAGGACTCGTCGAGAGTGCACCATATGCTTTCGACCTACCAAAAATACCATCAGCTCGATCAACAAAGTCCATGGAATCTCCAGCCAAGCACCGCAACTCCGGTGCTTGCATGTAGTATATAATGCTGTACGGGTCCTCCAATGTGGCATTATTCCGCACGGCAATCCGCTTCTCAAATTCCCTACGTTCTTTACTAGTCATTCGGGTTTACTCCAGTCGTAACTCAACACCTACTACATTCACTCGTTACATCCCAACCATCCCAGTCCCTCACAACCACCTCCCTCTCCATGTTCTTCCCTCCCTCTTCGCTCCTCTATGGAGCTGTACTCGCCCTCACCACCTTCCTCTCCTCTGCCAGCGCAGCAGACTGCTCCAACGGCCCCTTCGCCTTCATCTGGCAGATCGGCGAAACCAACCCATCCGAAGACAAGAACATGGTCCCCTTCTGCTCCTCCCTCTGGGACGTCGGGATCCCCGTGACAGGTCTCGACGTCTGGTACGACGAGCGCGAGGGCATTAACGCGCTGCAGATCCAGTATGCCAACGGCGACCGACACGGCATCTTCGGCGTCCCTGGGTCGTCGCCGCAGCACCAGAGCATCGACTGGGAGTACAGCAAGACGTTTGTGGACAGTTTCAGTCTGTGGGGGAATGGCGGGGGGAATGGCGGGGGGAAGAAGTTGGGGAACATCAGGATGGTGCTGACGGATGGGCGGGAGTTTGACGTGGGGAATAGGCACGATTCAAGGAGTAAGAAGACCGAGTTCCCGGTCGATGTCGGCGCGGGCGTAATGCTCGGGTTTGGTGGATGGGGTGGAGACGATATCAAGCAGGGCTACGCGCTGTTTCTGCGCAGCCAGATCGACCACATAACCATGACGGACCCGGTGTTCGACGACTCGCCGGAGAATCTGAATGCGCAGCGAAAGTACGGCCATATCTACCTCCCTCTCTTTGTTCCGTTCCGTCTCGTTCGATACGAGGTGAGGCTTGCTAACGTACCCCAGGGGCATCGAACTCCAAATCGTCGACTCGTACGACCACGCCAACGACCTCAACGCCACCATAAACTGGTCCTTCGAAACCACAGCCTCGGTCCACACCTCGACCTCCACGACGACCTCGGTGACCAAAACCTTCGGCACCTCCGTCTCCGCGCACTGGGAGGCCTCCCTCCTCGCCTTCACCGTTGGCGGCGGCCTAGAGCTCTCCTACGGGTACAGCCAGACCAACGAGAAAGTGGAGACCAAGGAGACGGACGTCTCTCGCACCATCACGTACGAGGCGCCCATCGGGCCCGGCGAGCATGTCTGGTGCCAGGCGACGGCGACGAGTGGGAAGGCGGATCTGGGGTACACGGCTACGATCAATCTGTGGTTGAAGGATGGGACGAGTTGGAGTTGGAAGGAGCATGGGGTTTATAGTCAGCAGGCTTGGGGGGATACGAGCTCGCAGTGTCGGAAGAAGCCGTTTACGAACGCGAGGAGGTCGATTGAGTGGCATGCGTAGGGGCGTGGCCGGCTGGCTGGGCGATGGGGTTGTGAGTGGAAGGTGGAGTAGTAGCTTGGTGTGCGGAGAGGTCGCTGTCATCTAAGATATGAGACGTAGGTAGTCGTACATCTGACATCTCTTCAGTGGGAAAAGGCGTGCTGCGCAGCCTAGCTCTGTACGAGTTCTTTGTGCTCAAGTTCGCCATGGGATTCATCGTTGCATTTCGCCCTGACGCACCCAGACCTTGCACTAGCTTGCGTTATCGACCACTCAGGTACCGTGATTCCTGGATTCCCGAGGCCTCCAGGATCAACTACGGTGCTGGAAACAGTATTCCAAGATTATACATGCGTCGGGCCAAACGTCGCAAGGCCAAACCTTGGCCTGTGGTGTAGAAGCCCATGGCCTGGCCGAATCGCTTCGCGCGCTGCGGATCCTAGGTAGGCAAGTACAGCACAGCACCAGCGTGCGCAACAGTACTTAGCACGTACTGGCCGACCCTAGTAGGGTTACGGTCGATCAAAGAAAGCGTTCAAACAGTGAGTCATCCCATGCCCATACAATGAACATCGTAACTGCCGTAAGAATCGCATTGAGCAGAATATTGATCTGACTCCATGGCGGGCGAGAAGGTGAATTATCAATGTTAGACTCTACTCTGTATACTTTGTCGAGGATCAGCTTTACCTCATCGTGATATTTTCCATCTATGTATTCCCATGTATGGGGCACGTGCCACTGGAAGGCTGCTCTAAATAAAGGGAACATTTTCTGTGTCGGCCGTTTTGAGTTTGGAAAGATGTCAAATCTTCACTCTTTAAGCTATGATGAGTTACCCTCCCGTTTAACGATGGCTTGAATTGGTCTATGTTGGAGTTCCTGGCTTATAATTGGATCAGCTACTTGGTCAAGGACTAGTCAATATCTGGCTTATTATGCCCCGCGAGAGGACGGGCTGTGGCGTGAGTGTATTACGCGTGCATCGTTTTATCCTTTACTTGACGCTGATATGCTGGAACTGGGGGCCCTGCAATCGCTGTAGGCTCGGCTTGTTCGTCATTATAGACATGCTCTTAATTTCACATCGCGCTCCAGATCACTCTTGATTTCATATTTTTGTTTCTTCCGACAATTTGGTATCTTGTGTTTCTATATCAACTGTTTTCGTTTGTTCCGCCGGGCCAATGCACTCCAGTGAGACCAATCACGGACCCCACTGGGGGTACCAAAACACATGGCACACGCCCGACAACGCTAGGCATTTCAAGGCGCCGCATACTTCTTCAACAAATCCAGATCCACAGTCTTCAACACACTCTCATGCATACACTCCAGCTTAACCGGCGGCACCTCCACCCCCGCCTCCTTCTCATGCTGCAACGTCTGCTGCCACCTACTCGCCTCAACACACCACCTCTGCCCCGACCTAACACCCATCTGCTTGAGATTTATGCCTCCACTCTTCGACGCGAAGTCAAGGAACGATTGCGTGAGCTCTGCTGCGATGGGTGTTTGCGAGTCGCAGAAGCCGGGCTTGAACACGTCGGGCGGTATCGATTTGCTGGCCATTGGGTACATGGCGCGCGAGGAGTGCTGGAGGAGAGGCTGCTGAAGGACTATGGTGCGCACTCAGCAACGTTCAGTGGTTTATGCATGGGCATCTTGTGCAAGCTGCTCGTTTCCACGCTTACCGTTGTTCTCGCTGTCACTCACTCCACCGTGGCTCCGTGGAACCTGCGTCGAGAAGTTGATTTCGTATCCCATGTACTTTCCCATGTTGCCATGTATTTTTAAGAGATCTTGTGACGTGCGTTTGTATCGTGAAGGATAGTTTGTACCAGGAGTTTTTAGTCTACACCCAGCCTCCACACAGGCCACTCCACCCTTTACCTATTTCTGCCATTGTAGTCATGGATCCAACGATTTGAGCTTGGGCAGTCTTTCAATAGAATAGCTGCTGATTCATTTCCATGCAGATTTGAGGCGGAGTGCACTCCGAACAACGATCCAGTCCACGGGTGTACCTACCTTATGACATCACCGTCGTGGTCTGCCCATCGCGAAAAAAGGTCCGTTTGACAAACCCCCCTGTTTGAAGATCTCAACAACTGGTGCAGCTGTGTATCCTACTTCGATAGTTACTGCGCCAAACGCAATGCGCGCACGCATCTTTTGCTCCTTTACGCGTGCTGCTACATATTGTTGCCTGTCGTCCGAGCAGATGTGTAAAGATGTGTGAAAACACGTTACTACTACCTACCTAGATCGATTTGTAGGACTTCGCCCTCGCATGTGTAAGGTCTGCAAACTATTCTTCCAAGGTGCACTGGGTTAGCAATGCGATTCGTTGCATGCGCACTCCATTGATGCGTCGCGAATAATGCTTCTAGGTAGTGGAGCACTGGTGGCTTGGGGTAAATCATCTTTTGTATACGCCTTGATCGAAACGATAGATGCTCCTCGTATTCATTGGAATACGCTAACCCCACATCTAGTATTACCTAGTCAGATGCTGGAGCAGATGCTTGCCTGGAGCTTTTGGCTGAAGAGACATCTACCATATGGGTTTGACCGCAACCATGATAACTTGCACTCCTCTGAACAGCACTGCACCCGGCTCTACTTCTAGACTTGAACTTGCCAGCTAGAGCGTACTCACGCACAAGATCTAGGTGATGTTTATACATGCTTAATCCTACGAAACAGGTGATCTTTACGCACTCCCATTAGGAGTGTGCGCGCCGACGGTAAATGCTTCCGTTCGCGTTAATTATGCTTCTAGTCACTCTTATTTTCAGAGCCCCTACGATATGCGACTTGAGACCTGTTTTATTTAAGCGTAGTTAGTGATTTTCTATTCGGACTTCGTCATTTTTAGATGCTCTTTATTCGTTAGTCTTTTTATTATATTTGAAGCTAATTTTAGGCTATTACTAGTGTTGATTGATTATTATGCTCAGACTGAACAGGCACTAGGCAAGGCATACGTATGAACTGAAGGATTTAACACGCTTACATTCGAGTCATCCCGTCTAACTTGAACTGTATTGGTCAATGTCCGCCTCACATCCACCGCCACATTTTAGCAGCAACCATTTATAGAATGTGCTTCGCAAATGTACCTCTCACATTTAATTGTCATACGTCTTTTGAAAAACCATCCTATTCCCCACATTACTCCAAATCTACCAAAATCCTATACCTCCCCAGGATTCTCTCCCGCAACCACCAAAGATGACCTCCCCCACCACCGCAGACGACGCTACCTCACCAAGCAACCCCACCCCAGTTAACACAAGCAACATCATGCACTGGTCCATCTACGGCCGCTCCGGCACGCCCTCCACCACTCGCGCAACCGCATCCTCCTGGGAACACGAACCCTTCTTCAAACCCGTCACCCAGCCCTGGTCCCACGTGATTCCCTACACCGAGCTCTCCAAGCTCCTCGACGGTTTCGTACCCGACCAGATGGAGGACAAGTGGTTCGTCTACGCCGATGGTCCAGACGCGCAGGGTAACGCGACGGTGCGTTTTTTTAGGAGCTGGACGGGGCATGCTATGGTGAGTGCGAAGTTGGTGATAGGGCTAGATGGAGACGGGAGGGTGAAGGAGGAGGATGCAAGGTTTACGCAGCTTACGTGGGAGACGGATAAGGAGAGGTATAATGGGGTTATGGATGCGCCGGGGACTGTGTTGGGGGTTGCGCGGTGGTGCATGAGGTGTCAGTTGGAGCCGGAAGAGAGTGAGGGGTCTAAGGATGGGGAAAATGACGAAGAGGACGCATCGACTAGCACTTCTTAATGTTATCTGGTGGACACGAACTGTTTTATGAAAAGTAAAAGTGGCACGAAATACTCGATGTGTTCGGACGCTGTTGGGTATCCGGGAACGCCTTCGTTTCAATGCATCTAGTAAACAGCTTTCATTGATCAATACCGTAGATGATACTGTAGGACACACATTTTTCATATACGACCGAATGTCAGAAGTCCTATCCACCGAACATCTGTGCGAGTACCTCTCTCGATCTGAACATCTCCCCGCACAGCCTCGATTCCATATGCCCGAGAGGCCACAAGTGCCTGGCAGAACACATCCAGTATGGGAGCCTCCCATTCATGTTTGTGTGAACCTGTGCAGCAAACTGGAATCGTTTGCCTGAACACGTTGCGGGCCGAACAACGTCTTGCTTTCAGCGCGCGAGTACTCGAGTTGAATCTGAACGCACAAAGAGTCTCAGCTATCACTGCGGCAACAGCTGCCCAGGAGACCCGCCCTGAACTTGATTTAAACGACGCTCCAGAGCCAGCCATTCCACTCCGATCAATCTCCACCACCGAGCGCTCCCGTTCCTCACATCACCTTCTACCACTCCCAAGAGATGGCCTCCGACATGTCGACGAAAAGCCCGCAGTCGCAGTACGCCATGCGCGAGCGCAAACTAAACCGCCGCAAGGAGGTCTACCGCCGCGAGAAAGACGAGCCTAAGATCACGTAAATATCTCCTGTATTCAGCGTCTCGAATGCGTGTATGCTAAACACGCTGCAGCCATAGCGCCCGCGAAGAGCGTCGTGAGTCGTCTCCACTGTCAAACGTCCGGAGCGACGTGGATAACAACATGCGCAACGACTCTGAAGAGATCGATGCTCATGAGATTCCATCTGGTGCCCGAATGTCTGCTGCTCGCGACGACCGCTCTGCTGGCGTGAGCAAGAAGAACTACGAAACTGGTCGCCGCGATCAGGAACGAAGAAGGACATTCGAAGCCATGGGTCCAAATGATGTTGAGAAGCCTGGTTATGCGTCGGAGAGCCATCGCGAGGGTAGCTCTAGTAGGCCGAGGAGGACTTTTCCTGCCCTCCACGGTATGAGAACTGACGCAGACTCCAGCTCACCACTATTCGCAACGCCCACGCTCGTCACCTCCTATCCAGACAGATGAGACCTACTGTAATCCAGTCCCTCCATGGCGGGAACCCAACCACTAACGACATCGATAGACCGCTCGCGCAGCCCCCTCCGCGCAGTTCCCAACCCCTTCCCACGCACATCACGCGAGATCGAATACGAGAAAGCCCGGATAGACCAAGAAGCCGCCGACTTCGAAGCAGAATACCAACAGCTGCTCCTCGAACAAAGCATCCAAAAGCGGGACTACTTCAAAGCCAAGGTCGAGGAGCAAAGGCGCAGGATGGTAGGCTACGCCGACGAGACGCAACCTTCGTCGGTGACTGCAAGCCCGCATGAAGCACGCGAGCCACTGGCAGTTGTGGACAACGAGAGGTCGATACACCCAGGTCGTCGTGCGCGCATGGAGCGACCGCCGCCGTTCAGCCCGGCACGTTCTGCCATAGGGGACGAGATGAAAGACTTCAAGCCACCAATGGCACCTCGCAACTTCTCCCACGCTCACGCCGCCTCCCTCATCGAACACGAAGTGCCCTCCCCGCCCTCACCCAAATTCACAATCCGCGGCACCGCTGCCGTAGACCCCGCCCCTACCCCTACCCCGTCTCCGGAACCACCTCTCCCCTCCGCCCACGGCCTCAACGCCCTCCAACGCCGCATCTTCGCCGCCCTCTCCAAAGGCTACGCCCCACGCACCAATAGCGTCCCGTGCCCGCCTCGCGCTCTGCGCTACTCCAAAGCCCGGACCCTCGGCTTCCACCGCCTCTTCGTCGAGAATTACGGCGGCGCGCCATCAGAGGATCTTGCGCTGTGCAAGTACGTGTTCGACACGCCGCACGAGTGTCCTGACGGGAAGGACTGCGCGTGCCGACACGAGCCACTGGATGAGGAGGAGCTGGAGTGGATCCGCACGAATCCTGTGCCCCCGAAGAAGAATATTGAGTGGCATCCTGGGAAGTGGTTGGAGCGGTTGTTGCAAAACTATTCGAATCCGAGAATGCCCAAGGTGTCGCAGTTTGATAGGGGGGGAGAGGGCGAGGTTGAATGGGCTTGGAGGGCGCGGTGAGTAGCTGGTTGGATGGTTTGAGGTGAATTGTTTGAGGTAGACGTGCTGGTGCCGCCAGAGAGATGACACCAGCCACGCCGTTGTTTCCAATTCTGAGAAGAGTAACGTTAAGTAGCGGAATCGGAAGCCAGAACGCTGGGGGCTTATAGTTCTTTTGGATGCTTCGAAAATATTCCCGGTGTCCTTTGGTCTGCATCGCCGTGCTATCTTCGCCTCGGTGTGGGGATTCACTCCTGGAAAGGCGGCCAAAAGTCGAGTGATATGACCGCAAACCTTAGTCTCCAAGTACCGGGCATCGACAGGCACCCATGCGAATAGGCTCTGACCGTCCGAATTTTCCATGAGCTCTTGCAACCTCACGAACGTTTTTGCGCCCTCCGCATCTAAAAGCGCCATGTTGACGTTAGATATCCCAACCAGGCAGTAAGCAATGTCTTCATTTCTTTTTTTTTTCCTTTACATACCCAGCTCATTCTTCTTGCCACGGTCACTGATTCTAGATCGTTTGCCGACTGCGTGAAATTAGTGAAAGTGTATACAAACCCGATACGATGACACGACTTCCTCGTCAAGCTCCAGAAGTTGCGACTCTGAAGTCGTCCATACTTTGACTTTTGAAACAACATTCTAATGCTTTCTGAGGCAGCATGCTTGGATGGTGACTCGAGTGTTCGACTTACCAAATCGCACACTGTCGAGATGGCAGCAGGGATATGAATTCGAGACAGATCACCGCCGATTGGAGTGTATAGTGGAACATGTCGGGCGTAGACACGAGGCTGTGTTGGCGGGGGTGGGGCAGATGCAGTCCAGTGCAGCTCGAAATAAAAATAGCTGGAAAATGTAGGACTGGGTAACACTAGGAAGAATGATCCCTTATCTCCCCTTTTTCTTCGTATGCTTTTCCGGCAATGTCTATGCAAGTGGTCTGCTTTGACACGATGAAGAATGGGCAAAAGCGTTCATAGTATGACAGAGTAATGCCGCTTGACAAAGCAGGAGTGGCGACCGTCGCTGCCTTAATAGACAAGAAACGGTTCCATCGCCGCGCACAAGGTAGCCCAACGGTCGCAAGGTTGAAAGTAGATGGGAGGACACTGTGCATAACCAGACGACTATGTGGAGAGGAGAGCTCCAGGATGCAGACGAGACTGAATCGACAAGGGCAGGGACAGCGCAATCACATCCAACAAGGCAGGTGCGACTGGACACACAAGGATTGCATTGCATTGACGCCGACAAGCACAGTAGCTACGATCGATACAAATGAGATTCGTGAGAAAGCAAATCTAAAAAAAAGGAACCGTAATGCGCCTGCGACTACATACTCGCTTTGTTGCCAGGGAGCGATCGGATAACGCATCCTACCATCTCGCAGCTGGGCCGTATCTTACACCTGCGATTTCCTGTATTTGCAAATCTACTCCTTGTCCTCGACGACCTCCTTCTCCGCGGCCTCCTCATAGACTGGAGGAGCGTCGTACTGAGGGAGTTCGGCCTCGATGTAGACCTCCTTCTCGCTGCGATCTTCCACATGCTCGGAGTTATCCTCCTGGGCGACGCTCTCGTAGATTGATTGACCGCGGACCTTGGCAATCACGACGGCAATGAGGCAGCCGAGGGCCATGCCGATGAGGTAGGTAAGCGTACCCGCGAAGATGCCGATCAGGATGGGGATGAAGACAGTGAGGAAGACGCGACGGAGCATCATGTGCATGCGATGACTGCGGTGGTGGCGATGGCCGTGGCCGCCAGTCAGGTGGTGCGGGCGGTGGTGCGGGCGGCCGGGGCGGAAGCGGTGCGGCGGCTTCCCCTCGTAGAGCTCGCCGGCCATCGGGTTGCTCTTGTTCTTGTGGCAGCCTGGGCGGCCCATGTGCGACTTGATACCGTTGACCTTGCCGGCCATGATGGCCTTCCACTTGCAGTACAGCGGCCATTCCTTGCACTCCTTCTCTTCGTCAATGGGGCTCTTCTCGTCCGGCTTGGCGGTCTGGAAGGAGGCGATCATGAGCTTGCCGTTAGGGTCCTTGAGTAGGTTGATGGTGAGCGTGGGAGGAGCGACGGGCTTTCCTTCGATAGAGTTAATCTGGAAGGTCATGGGGATGAGTTCGATGCCCGCCTCGGATACGGTTTCGGCGGAGTTGTAGTGGAAGGTGTAGCCGGTAACGCGGAGGGGCAGATTCTCGCCATCGGGGGTGACCTGAGCTACACGGAAGGGCTGGGTAAAGTAGCCGAAGGTCGGAGGGTACAGCTGGATCCCGTCGATGGTGAGGGAGTCCTCGTGAGGGCCTATTTCAAAGTCGAGCAGCTGTCCACATGTTAGTAGCTGTCAGCCGGGTGCGCCGGGCGGGTAACTTGCGAACGAGTTGCCATTGCGCTGCGTCCAGACAAGGTCGTCGGCCTCCTTGATAGCGAACTCGCAAGTCGCGCAGTCGAGGGAAACGCTGCGGGGATACGACGTGGCCACGATTTCCATGGCCATGTCGTCCCCGAGATCCAGCTCAGCCGATGAGACGCTCGGGGGGATAAGGATGCCACTCGCCGCGCCTGCGGCGACCAGCGCCAAGGTAAAAGTACGCGAAATCATCTTTCGAACTACTATAGGAAAGGAGTTGGTAGGTTGAAAGAAGATGGTAGAAGGGAAGACTACAAGAGAGGCACTCCGAGATTAAGCAGGGCCGCTGGTGTTCCACTGTCTCCGCCTTAACGCGCGTCATTCGTCGGCAACCCGCTAAGCCACAATTGGCCTTAAGCGTACATCACCATCGACACCGCAAACAGTCGTTTGTTTCACGTACTACTTGAATTTTCTATGTGTACATTTGTACATTTCACAGCCACTGGTGTCGACAGTGCTTTCATTCACTATCAGTCCAAGTATTCATCCTTTACGATGACAATAGCATGCTGCTGTCGTAATGTTCCCAGACCAGGACAATGATCGGCATACTCCACTTCAAGAAGATATGCGTTACATCAGTAGTTCAGGAAATTCAATAAACATGTGTCGTAACCAATTCGCGTTCCGGGTTCCCAGTGGCCGAGAAAACATCACGCGAATCGGACACTCAAATCCGATTCTTTGTCCAACAGCTGCAATCTTCAAAAAGGAAAGAGAACCATCACATGAACTTTCCATAGCTTAACTATTCCCGCAACTGCATTCAATGCCCTTTTTGTTTTACCTCTTCATGTTCTTTTGCTTCTCCGCATCCTTAACCAACACCTCCCTAACCACCATCCCCTTCCTCCGCCTCACTTGCTCCATATACTTCTTCGCCACATTCTCCTTATCTGCCAGCTCGCCCAGATCCTCGAGCTCGTCCTCCGTAAACGGCACCCAGAACGGGTCTTCATCCAGCATCTCGAATCCCGCGAAGCGTAACTGCGGTGACGCACTTCCAGAGCTGCGCTTCCGGATCTCGTCGCTGAAGCCAAATGACTCCGCGACAGGAAGCAGCGCCGTGATGGTGAAGGTCTGGTTTCCCGTCGTTGATGCGGACGAGGTCGACATCGTCTCCGAGAGAATCTGTCCGCGGCGGCGGGTCAGGACGGCGTAGACGCGGCCCAGGACGTCTGTTGAGGCTTGAATCTCGCATGTGTACATGGCGAGCAGCATGCGAGGGGACCAGTCGAGAAAGCCTGCATGGATGGAAGACCGCACTGTTTTGATGACTTCGCCCGTGAGGCGGCCCATGCGCTCAGAGCTGTTTTCGGATTCTTCGGGGAGGGAGAGTATCACTTCTTCGACGAAGACGGCGATGCCTTGAACGGGCTCTGCGCAGAGAGGTCCTTGCGCGGTGGCCAGCTGGAAGGCGTAGGTGATTTTGTCGGTGAGGGCGTGCGCGGTAATGGCGGATGTGGAGTGGGATGAGTGTTTGGGTTCGAGGGTGGAAGATTCGCGGAGCCTATGTTATGTTAGTGATGACTGGGAGAGATAGGAATGGCGGGCGTACGGTTTGGCGCAGACGCCCTCCTTGGTCGCATCGATGAGAATATTGGGCCCGATTCTCCTAGGTCCGAAGCCCGCGATCGTGTCGATGACGTTTGTCCATATTTCTCGCTGGGATTTATTGTCCTTGTCGTTGAACGCATCTTGCAGCTGCTTCTTGAACTCTTCGAGTGTGAGGGTATGGCCAGTTTCTAGCAGCTCGGCTTCCTCCATACCATCGCCTTCCGCGGTCGTCTCGTCAGCGGCTTGCTGCCTTTCCTTCTCCTCCTCCTCCTCCTCCTCCTCCTCCTCCTCCTCCTCCTCCCTCTGATCGCTAAAGAGCCTCTTGATAGCATCGGCGTTCTTGCTGAGGAACTCTGTCACGTTGGCTGGGAGTGGACGGACACGCAGACGAACGGAGATCTGTTTGCTCACGGTGATGCCAATGACAGTTCCACGGGGTAGGTTTGGATCTTTTGGTGGATTCATCTCTGCGGCTACGATGATAGATTCGCGGTAGGGCACGATAGGAGCACCAGCCTGTATCTCGCATTTTGCGAAGCGCTCCTTGAGATCCTTCAGACAGCGTTCGAAATGTAACTCACCAGCAGTCAGGATGACATGCTCACCGCTTGGGAGCACTTCGTATTCAGCACATGGGTCGCTCTGGACAAGCAACTTCAAGCCACTGATCATCTTGTCCAGATCGTACGGGTTCTCTGGCTCCAGTGCAACCCGAACAATTGGGTGGGTACCCATGTTGATACCAGCGAGGTTTACTGAGCCCGGAAGCTGCGAGCACAGGGTTCCTGACTTGAGGACGTGCCCGGCAAGACCACCGATGCCGAATACAACACCAGCAGGAACTGTAGTTAGGGACTCCAAACCGCGCCCCATCATCAAATAGAGGCCGGTGACCTTGACTTTCTGGGGCTCGGGTACAGTGTTTGGTCTTGCTGGTGTGAACTTGGGTCCTAGAACGTATACCTCGTCGCCAACGCTCAGCGTGCCTGAGTAAATGCGCGCGAAACCAATGAGATGTTCCGCCTCCTCTGGAGTCTCCTCACTCTCCTCGGGTGTTTCCGACTCGCCGATGGCAGCTGAGCTGAGTGCTTCGGTCACGCTTTCAACATTGTTGGCACCTTCACTCGTTAATGCTTGTTGTCGGGCAATCTCAGCACGCTTCTTGCGACCAAGCTCTCGAGCCTCTTCGGCACTCAATGCTCCTCCTCTTCGCTTGTTTTCCGGCAGCTCGCTTTCCGGTATTGAGACCATCTTACTTACGTAGGCAACCACGGGCGTATCCTTGGAGGTTTTGAACTCGATCATGGCGTCTCTGACTTCGGGTGCAACATAGTCTGCTCCCGGGGAATTGTCCACGATTGCAGGTATGCGTTCTGCCTGCGCTTTGGGCGGTGACGGCAGATGCTCGGTCACAGAGACGAGCAATGCTGTTGAGAGAGGAAGCCAGGCCGCGAAAAGTGTAGTCAGAAGCGCGCGTGGGTCGCGAGATCGCAAAACGTGCGGTGGAATGGTCAAGTTGAGTGACTTGGTGATCTTCTCTATCATCGCGGGATCTCTGTTGATGAATGTATGAGTATATTGAATAGGGTATGTACAGCGCAAAACAAGAGGAAAGGAAATCCACGCACCCCTTCCCATTGTTACCTCCCGTAGTCGCTTCATACACAGCCCATATGGTGTCGAGCACTAGCTGGACAAACATGGGCTTGAGATGTCGGCCCTTGAGATGCTTGTAGCCCAGTACACGTTTCGTCTTGGGATCTAGGTAGTAGTCGCCCCACAGCACCTTTTCTAGAACGGAGCGCTTAATGCCAAGCTTTCGCTCGTAGAGGCTTGCAAATTGTCTGACAGTGAATGCCCATCCATCGATGGCACTGCTGAAAATGACGTTGTTGTTCTCAGGAGCGAAATAGATATCTTCGTCGTCCTTTTCCTCGTACTCGGCAGGTGTGTTGGTTGTGTCTATGCTGTCTCCGTTATCGAGGACTGAAGAGCTTGAAATCTCCTTCTCGGCGGCGGCAGCGCTGAGTCGCTCTTCCATCTTCTCTCGCCATCGGAGGTCATCCTCCATGCGCTCACCTTGGTAGAAGCTGCCCATGACGGCATTTACCTGCTCCAAAAGCTTACTTAAATGTGTGTATGCCTCTCCCGGGCTCATCTTCAACTCTGTGATTAGTCTGTCCATTTTGTTAATGACGAGCAAGGGTTTTAGTTTCTCGATCCACGCCTGTCTGAGCACAGTGACAGTCTGGCTACACACGCCTTCCACTGCATCTACAAGCACAACAGCGCCGTCGCACAGGCGCGAGGCGGTGGAGACCTCGTAGCTGAAGTCAATGTGGCCAGGCGAGTCTATGAGGTTTATCAAGAACTCCTTCTGTTCAGGCTGCGCGTCGGGCGCAGATCGCCGCAGCAGGGAAAAGTACAACGAGATGGCAGACGACTCCATGGTAATGCCGCGCAGCTGTTCATCTGGTCTCGAGTCTAGGTAGCGTATCTTGCCGGCGAGCTTGGGCGATATGATGCCGTTTGTGGCGATGAGGGCATCGGTGAGCGACGTCTTGCCATGGTCCTGCCGACTTTAGCTCAAGCATTGAGAGGGAAGGTGTGAACGGCGTACGACGTGGGCGAGGATACATATCTGCGCCTGTTAGTCTGCAGCACAGGGTGAGGGTCGGCGGGTCTGAGGTACGTTTCTGATGCCTTCAGCCGCCTGCTGCAGCGACACCAGCTTCTCGGGCGCGACGACGGGCATGTTTGCGGAACGGGTGGTCTAGAATAATCTTGCCGCGCAGTGTGGGCGGGGTGTACCTATCGGGCGGCAGTGGGTTCTCGCGTGGGAAGAGTGTTTCAGCGCAAGCGATGGAACTGTCGCGCGGGCGTCAAACAAAAACAAGATCACCAGGGACGATGTGCGGGACCTGGTGATCGACTGCTGTTGAACGCGGTTTGCGGGTGGCTTTGTACCGTGGGAAATGGAATTTTGTAACGTCGACCCCACTACTCATAATGACTATGCGCCGGTTGTGCGGTGCAGGCCTACGTCAGCGCCGATCGAACGCGGGAGCTAGTGGGTGGCAGGTAACCTGACCATGACCGCGCCGAAAGGTTAACTATAACTAGATAGCATCAAATCTTTAGGTCCTCACTTAGAAAAACGAATTTCTTTTGCTTAATTACTTTATACTTTATCTTAACAAATTTATAGTAGTAAATTCTAAAACTATAGTAATTCTAATTCTATATTGAACTTATTTTTAATTTGAAATTACGAAAACGAAAAACAGAATTTGAAGCAAGTAAGAGCTCGGAAACGTAACTAAGTAATGCTAAGACTATCTAGAGTCTTATTCTAGGTGAATTTCCCCTGCTGGCTACTTTTCGGGTAGGCGATGCCACCTCTTGGCATGCCCATGATCACATGGATTGCTGCCACCGGGAGCTAGGCTGTGCCTTTGCATCGACGCGTCAACGGTTCTCCTCGAGCACCCGCTGGAACAGGTGTTGCTTTTCTGCGGCACCTGTGCATTTCCGCATGCTGCTGCTGTCCATGCTCTCGCCTGATGGCCAACCAAGCTTCATCCTCGCATGGCCCCTGCCGCTCGCCTAGCTTGTGATTGCTGTCGATCTCCCTGCTATAGCACTAACCCAGAATCATAGCGGACATCCCCAAACATACCGCCGTTCGCAGGCCAAACCCCCCTTCACGCCTCGCCCACGCCACTGACACCACTGACCGCCCGTGGATGCAGTGCATCCGAACATGGCAGTCATAATGACCGAGACCAATCTCAAAACACCCACCAAGTCTATCAACATCCCTCAGCCGTCGATGAAGCTCGAAACTACCGCGCACCAGCCGCGTTGCGAGGCCCTGCGAGCAAATAACGCCGGCGTCATGTCTCCAGTAAACCAGAACGGAAGCTTCGAATTTGACCGCGTCGTCAAGTCGGGCACCATCATGAAGCGCACCCGCAAGACCAAGGTATGCGCCCCGTCGGCCTCCTGTTCGCACCCGTGTTGACACTCATCCTAGCATTGGAAACCCGTCTACATTGTCCTCCGCCCGAACCTGCTCTCCATCTACCGCGACAAGGACGAGACCAAGCTGCGCCACCAAATCACCCTCTCCGAAATCACGGCCGTCGCACGCCAGAAAGACTCGAAGAAAAAGATCCAGCATGTTTTCGGCGTCTTCTCGCCCGCGCGCAACTACCACTTCGGCGCTACCACGGAAAAGGAGGCACAGGAATGGGTTGACCTGATCCGGGCGGAGGCGCGCATAGACCAGGACGAGGAGGAGATGGTCGTCATGAGCCCGAGTGGCAAGAAGACATTCAGCGGCTTCGACAGGTCCAAGCGAGAGATCATTGGATCAAGCTCATCCGAGATGGAGCGGCCCACGAGCTCGGTGGCACCTGAGAATATGCACAGCGCACGGCGGCCCTCGCATACCCTTCAATACTCGGGCAACGAATACGGGTCCATGTCCGACTTCTCAGACACGGGCGGACCTGTGCATGTCAAATTCCACGATTCTACCAATTCACTCCCGCGGCCAAAGGAGCAGCAACTCCACAACACCAGTCAACAGAGCAACATTGGCACGCTGCCCGACAACGAACGAGTCATCTATCACGGCTGGCTGTACGTGCTCAAATCAAAGGGCGGCGTGCGCCAGTGGAAGAAGGTATGGGTGGTGCTTCGCCCAAAGGCGCTGGGGCTCTACAAGAATGAAGAAGAGTATTCTGCCAACCTCATCATCCCGTTCTCGAGCATTATAGACGCCGTCGACATCGATCCGCCGTCCAGCAGCAAGCAGCACTGCTTCCAGGTCATCTCCGAGGAAAAGAACTTCCGCTTCAGCGCGCCCGACGAGAATGCCCTGTCGAAATGGCTGGGCGCGTTCAAGAGCTTGCTGATCAAGAGGAAGGAGGCGGAACAACAGCGCATGCTGCAAGCGACAGCGAACACCCAACCTCCCAGGACGTCGACCAGCGCACAACAACCTGCCCAGAAAAACAAAACTCCCGCAACACCATTAAACCTGATGATAAGATAGCCACGTCGCCCGCCGATACCCACCCGCCCCACACTGCTTCCCTGTTGATACTTTTCACCGCTTCACTCACACACTCGCCACTCCGCATCCCTGTCCCCTGTACATACCCCTTTTCTATGTCTACACCACCACTTACCCGCCACATCAGCCACTGCGACAGGCATCTCCTAGTTTCCGATTCGGCTTCCTTTGTTATCAACTTTCGAGTCCGTTTCCAGCGCTTCAGCGATCGCTCGCCTTCGAGCGGGCATTCATGAATTTCTACGACTTACGACTCGAGCATTGTGGCTCGTGGGCCTTGCACTGACGGCCCTGGCGGCTTGTTGCGTTGAGTGAGAGGGGCTTGTGGTCATTTTTTTTTTTCGTGTAGTAGTGAAGTGCGCAGTCGAGTTGAAACTAGATTTGTAATACCTGGTGATGAATTATCGTTTAGCTTTATACAAGTCTGCATTGTATCAATGGTCAGGTGCCGTGTTTCTGTGCAGCTGTACGAGTGATGTGGAGAGCGTTGCGTGCAGGGAAGGATTTCGCTACCCATCGTTGGAAGGATGAAGGGGCTTGCAAAGCCATCCGCACGCAAGATGCATGTAGACAATATTGTAGAGCTTCTAGAATTGCCATTGCAATGTACTTGCAGCTGCGACAGTGTAGCGCTGGTTCGTTAGATTTCGCGGCGGTGATGAGTTGGGCGGGTCGGCCGCTTTTTCCACGGTTCCACTCGCCGCATCGCCAGCAGAATTTTTTTTCTTCCCTCCATCAGCGCCCAGGTCTGCTCTGCATTGGGCTCTACTTTTCTACTTATCTGCTTTTCCTTTTTTTCCCCAATTTTCTGTTGCATTGTCTCTCTATATTGCGCAAAATTCACAATATCTTCATCAATCAACCAATCATCAACGGTCGCTTAGCTCAGTTGGTTAGAGCGTGGTGCTAATATCTCCTATGAGTTAACGCCAAGGTCGTGGGTTCGACCCCCATAGTGACCACCAAACCACACTATTCACATCCGATATGGTCTAGTGGCTAGGATACATCGCTCTCATCTCTCCAAGCAATTGGAACATGTGCCGATGTGGCCCGGGTTCGATTCCCGGTGTCGGAACATCATTGTGTGTGTTTTTTTTTTCAGATTCCAGAGCGTTGGGCTGGCGCGTGAGAGGGATATAGAGCAGGCTGTCTTTTTTAGGACATGCAAGGAGCTTTATTGGTATGACTACGCTATTACGAGAGAGTCTGCTGAGGTAGATTCTTATCTCACGTTAGGTAATGGGTTGGGCAGCCCTGCAGAATCTGTGTATCCAAAATCTTATTCCTAAATTACAATGTGCACTTTCCCAAGCTTGCCAAAAGGCATTTTCAGAGCAGGTTTACGGAAAGATTTGCTGGGCATTTTCACCTCGCAGCAAAAACACAAACATACGCAAAAACTAAAACATACAACAGCGGGGATTCGCTGCTGGTCACCCACGCAACTACTGATCCGCCGGTACACTGCTTATATATGGCTGAGCGGACGGGAAGCCTAGTTTTCAGTGTCCTATGGTCGTATGTGATAGACTCTGCTTAAATTGTTGCAAATATAGAATGCAATTGTCCGCCTTCACATAAACGATTTCTGTCATCATATGGACCTATGCCAAGGGAAGCCGACACTTATATACACAAGAGTAGATTTACAGACTCCCTTATCTCGTGCGCACGTTGTCCAGTTCTGCATCTTCACTGGTTCTGTTCTTTTAGTCTTGCCCTCCTATGCAGTCCATAACAACATGTTCGTAGTGCTAAAATGCAAGTACGCGTGTATTCATCTTTCTGCTTCTTTCATTCAGTAATCATGGGGTGGGCGCTCGTATGTGTTATTGAGGTACCTTGGGTATGAGGCAGATGTCCCGCTAGGCTGTGTATACCTACGCGTTATCGCTCCCATAGAAAATCCATCACTCTTACACTCAACTCACTACTTTCAACAATATGATCATAAAGTTGCGAGAAATGCTTGTAGCGTTGATGAAAGATCGGGCGTTGGTTCACCCATGTAAGTGGGCAAGTGTAGCAAAAGTCTCCCAAGACAGTTTTCTTATGGTATTAGCTTGTATTTGCATCTAGGCTGGTCCTCCATCGCAATCCCCTATGCACATTACTCCATTACCAAACTCGCATACCCTGCATCCCAGCACACTCCTCACATCTCATCGTCATCATGTTTCCACACCCTCCTAGGCCTCCGCCTCTATTCTTTCTTGCTCGTCCACACATACTCACTCCCGACTCTCGCACCTCCATACCCCCCAATCGCCCTTGCATCACTCTTTCTCCACCCCTCTATCACATCCTTGCTCTGCTCAAATAGCTTATCCGTCTCCCACTGCTGCAGGTTCCGCCGTATGATAATGTACTCCGGGTCCATATCATCGTAAGCCCACGGCAAATGCGCGGCGTTCAGCACGGAGGGAACGATATGCTTTTTGTGGATGCGGATAAAGGTGAGTTGCTCGCGCGGTGGCGGTGGCGGCGGCGGTGGTGATGGTGGCGGTGATGACGGTGGTGGTGGTGGTGGTGGTGGTGTGCGGTCGTGGCGTGAATAAGAGTTTTGTAACACCAACTTCTGGGACATTGGGGTGCGGGTGAATATTTTGAGTGGTGGTACAGAGTGTTCGAAGGGAGACTCGGTGTAGGATATAGGCTCTGCATATGGTACGGCTTCGGGAAATGCCCTTCTTTCCAATGCAGTTATGCGGGAGGACCGGGCGAGGCGGGTCTGGGGTAGGAAGTCGAATTCTTCGCGATATTGTGCGTTATTGATAATGACATGGGTTTGCATGGTCTTCCTGGTTCGGTCCCATGCGTTGTTATGCATGGCCTCGTAGTCTGGTCGTACCTGCGGCGCAAGGTACTCCGCGTCATCAGCCATAATTAGGGGAGTTGCCGAGTCCGCTGACCCCTTCGCTGCGCGCTTTCTCTGCAGTACGCTGATCCTGCGCGCAGACAATCGGCGGCCTTGCCTCCCGGTCACAGCGCGGTACAGGGAATCCGCATAGTCGCGAATCTCATCACCATTATACGCTATTGCCAGCATAATCGCCATGATGCCGGCTGTGAGTGGAAGCGCAATCTCCCAAAACAGCGACTGCTTGTTTTCCATGTCTCTGATGTCGCTGGTGTTCATACCGAGGTAAGACGTCACAAAGGAGAGCGGGAGGAAGATGACTGTCATTACGGTGAAGACCAGGATAAATTTACCGTGGTCTTCGTTAATTTCGGCGCTTTGCTTGGTGTTATTGGAGAGGGGCCCGCAGCGGCGAATTTGATCGTCGTTTTCTTCGCGGTTGAGGGCGAGGTTATCGAGGCAGGAGTTTAGGAGGAGGCGTTCGTAAGGATAGAGATGACGGCGGGAGGGAAGGTCGGCTGGGTAGGTGGCATCGTCGAGGACGGTTAAGTAGATGGTTACGAGTTGGGTTTTTGAGATAGAATCGGCACCCCACGACAATCTCTCCATGGTATCGTTCGGCGTGGTCGAGCGTACCATGTCGCACAGCTCTTCTCGTGCTTGGAGCACAAACGACTTTGCACTCTCGCGGAAGCCGTTCAGAATCTCGAGGCCTGCATCAGTGTACGGATAGTCTTGATATCCTCCTTTTTTGGTCTCATTGAAAACACTCTTCTGTAAAGTGTAGGCTCCGCTCAACGGCAAAGTAGAATACAATAAGGCGATGAAGTGCTTCGAGCAGCTTGCGCGGGAACGAGTAGAGATCGGACAGATCGCCTTTCTCGTTGCGCACGCCATCGGCAAGCTCTTTGAGCTCCTCGTATATCTTCCGCGCTTCCTCAATGGCGCGGTCCAAGATTGCGCCGGCGCCGGCGCCGGCCATGGTGGATTCGAGCAAAGCTTAGTCGTCATTTCGGATCCAGTCTTTCAATTTAATGAAAGAGTTAGAAGCGGGTCCTCCTGATATACTGGCTTCGGCTTCAGCATGCTTTTGTAGATGTTCTAGAGCTGCATCGGGCTCATGGAAGGGTTTCTCGCAGGCGCATCGCCTGCATCTTTTCAGCGTAGCCCCGAAGTCTTTATCGTCCTCTGGAAGTGGTAGATGTAATTTTGCAGTATGTCAATTTGCATATGTGTAAGTTGAATCCGGCGTACGAATTCTCCAGGCGCGTGTCTTAGTCTTTGGTGTTTTCCAGCCAGGATCGGTATATTCTTTGGAATCTGGATCATACCCTTGATGAATTGAAAGATTCTCCACAACTGCCGCAATGTTGGCAACCGCTCCCCAGACTTCCCGCATCAGGACAGCCTCGTTGACGTCTTTGACGAATAAGCCCAGAGTATGATGCATAACTTGGGCAAGAACGTGAGCTTTGCTGGGGAGCTTCGGCGACTGACCGCGAACGAGAATCTGGTGGTGCGTGCGTTGAGCTTGAGTAGAACCTGAGTCCGTTTTGTGTACTTGTGCAAATATTAAACTCTCTACGTTTTCGAAGGTATTTTCGTGCAACGATTCGTAGTACTTCGTCGAAGTGAAGGTTTGCTGAACCGGGCCATCCGCATACCCGGCTAAAGTTATATTCAGCATTGCATGTTCCATTTTCTCGAGACATTTGGTCGCGTATTTTTCGTCCATGGCCCTAACGCCCACACTCATCTCGTCCTTGCTTAGCGCCGTAGGCTACGTCGAGAAAAAGAGCCTGCCGTTGGCGAATCATAGCTGGCCAATTTGCCGGTGTAGCTTTAATCTGTATTTCCCCCTGTTGCAGAAGCAATTGGGAATCTTTCGTGGGCCACGAGTCGCGACTGAAACACCGCAGCTCCTTTATCCTTTGTTCTACCTGGAAGAAGGTTCCAAATTCTCTAGAGGAGTATAATAATATACGCCCATCTCGAACAGTGATTCGAACAGAAGTTATCGGGTTGCGCTGACCACCGTCAAGCTGCCTGAGATCTTCTTGGACGACTTTGATGGATTTGTTGAAATCATTTGAAAAGGTCCGTAGCCGTAAGTGACTACTGCTTGGTTTCCGACGTTAAGCATCCACAGTGCAGTAACGTGTATCAAATCACTTTCTCGCGCATTTCCAATGCTTCTGTATGCTTGTTCGTCGTCTCGGTCCCTTACTGGCTCGTAAGGATAGTAAGATTGGATCAGAGTCCGTGAAGGGTGTAGGCGGTTCGTATCCGGACCGTTGTAATGCGATTTCTGAATTTTGAAGTACGGTGCACAAGAGAAGATGACAGACAGGGGGTCCGGCTGAGTGCATTCGTCTCCGCGCACGACCGTCCCGGGATCAACGTATAAGCCACCGAGGAAGGCTTTGATGGACTCCTTCTCGACTTTGTGCAAGGTCTTCAGAATTAGGAATCGCGCACGCTCAGAGAGATCGGGAATCGACATGCAAGTAGTCTGTGTCCAGGTCAGTCAAGTATAGTGAAAGAGATGTATATCTTACTTTAAATTGGCTCCAGTCCAGGGCTTCTCCATGCAAATGGTACCACCGAACCCCAACACTGCCAGAGAGCGCGCTATTCTCTGGCCCGGGAAGAGTATGTACTTCCAAAGTTGTACGATTATCTGTAGCAGTAGTTACGGCTCTGGTAATCTTAAGCGTCTCGGTCGCCATCTCGCGAGCGTTGCGAAGCGTCTTCGTCAAATACTCTTTACTGCCGTCTTCGGCCCTGCAGGAAGATAGAAACTTTGCGGTCCATCTTGTATCCACAGCGAAAGAGAGCGGATCTCCTCCTTCACCTACGGGATGGACAACAGTGCGGATCTGTCTTTGATGATAGATACACTACAGTCACAATTAGAAGCACTTACTGGCTTGGCAGAAGGTGCGTCAGAGCTTGGATCCTCATTTTCTGATGCAGACCGTGCTTCCAAGTTTTGATCATCGCTATATGACACAGAGTCACCATCTCCTGAGTCTTCCCCGTCGCTGAGAATAAGGTCTCGTTGTCGGAAGAATTAGTCCCAGATGAAGATTCATCCTCGCTCATCTTGTCACTCTTTTCGCCAACATCGACATTTACATTCACAGCTTCGATCTCAGGACGACCATACAAACGAGGCTCTTCTTGTGTCTGTGAGAAACCAGTCTTCTTTACAGGCGCCTTGGCTTCGTCAAAGGAAAATATAATGAGAACAGTCATCGCAGGGCGGACGAAATCGATCCATAAGCTGGGCAGAACAACGCGGACTTCGTCGGTCGTCTGAATTGCTACAAGGAACTCGTCCTTCCGAATCTTTTATATCCAGGATTTGTCCTCCATTCGCGCATGCAGCTCCTCGACGTAGAATTTGAACCGCTGTGTAGCTCGTGTTAGCGGTTGCGTTAGGGACCATATCTACACGGTCCTGGTGCGATTAATACCGAAAAATCTTTAGCTTGCTCCCAAAAGAGGGGAACTTTGTTGCCGGTGTCATCTCGAACATATAGAAACGGTGGCGTATGGATGGTCACAAACCCTTTCCCTGGCTGCCGACCCTCTCGGCTGATCTACGATTGGCGAGGCTCTCGGCTGATCTACGATTGGCGAGGCTCTCGGCCATCACGACGCATCGAATATGAGCCTACGCGCGTCGCACAATTTCGGATAGAATGGGAGAGGAAACATGGCGGATGTGTTAAGGTCCGCTGGGCGTCCGTTGATGTCGTGCCGGGGTCAGCCTCTGATCAGCTGCAGATCGCTAGGTACCTAGGTAAACCTTTTCAATTGGTGGCGCCTTAGGTACCTACCTACCTACCTACCTAGTCGCGTGCATCCTAATTTAGGGTCCATAACGATGCATCTTCCAACTCATCGTTGCAAATAGTCCCACCGAGAGACCGCTGTTCCCGAGCCAGTTTGGGGCGGGGATATGAAAGAGATGGTCGTGAAGAAGAGACGACAAAAGAGGACAAGCGCGATTGGGCAAGGACAGGTACACACACTTTTGCCGGAGGCATGAGACATCGTTCCTATGGACATATCAAAGAATCCTCAAGTCATACCTAGGTACGCTCTCTGCCAACGATGAATGACTGGCCCTACTAAAAATGTCTTGCCAAGGCGATGCCATCCAACGGCGCTGCTGGTGTGGCATTCAAAGATTCTTTACCTGAGAACTACTTGTTCTACGACGCATGCATGGCGCATACCCAACCCAATATGAAAGATCTAGAAGTCAGGATCATTTCAAATAGCGACTCCAGCCGAAACGTCGGCCAATTACTCATGTTCCGCGTCGGGTACGACCTTGTTTAGAGTGAGACGGACGCCAGCCGCGGCAGCTTTCGTTCCTAGGTTCGGGAACATTTCTCCTTCTCGCAAGAGCTTCAGGGAATTGTTGGTGAAGGATGCCGCGAAGCACAAATCTATCGTTCTAAGCTCAGTTGACGTTTCTCCAGCCATTTTTTTCTGTAATAGACCCATTACGCATGGGACGGTGTCAAAAATTGAATCATGGAGCACGAGATGTTGAAGCGACTCCGGGAGAGTCGCGAAAGTGTCCAAGTCTTTATTGACGATGGCGCAGAATGGCGCGGTCAGTCTGCCGAGGTTAACAAACCCCTTCATGGTGGCTGTCAACATCCTTGAGCCAGCGAGCTTGCGTGGCAGTTTCAGAGACAACAATTGGAAGGGATTGCTGAAGTGCTGTAGAATATGTGCAGCTGACATGTTTTCGTATTCACGGTCATTGTCCCTGGGTCCGTCGGAGAGATCTAGGTGCTTTAGACTCTCGAAAGTGGAAAGCAGCGGCCCGAAATACTCTTCCGGGGTGGTATTGCTTGCAAAGAATGACATGGGTACAAGCTGAACGTCTAATTGAGAAATATGTCAGCATTGTGAGCATACAGGTAGTGGGTGATGACCTACCAAGTCGAAGCTTGGTCACATTGCGGAAGTTGGACACGTTCGGGATGGAATTGAGCCAGCCTGGTTTGAGACCTGCACGACGAATGGGTCGAAACTCCAGCCTCAGATGCAAGTCTCGAATACCGGGAAAGTGCTCTAGTCCAGCCATAGCAGCCGGTGAAGGTCCACGAACTGTCAAAGATTCTACAGAGCTCAAGACACCGATCCGTTGGAGATGGCCGAGGTTACGAGCACTGGCTGGCCGGATCCCAAAGCAGGTACAGAGCAACTCGACGCCGTCGTCTGGGGTAACCTCCGTATCTAGCACAAGAGTCACGTTCTTGACGTTTGACACCAGACTCAGGATAACGCCAATCAGTGAGTAAGGGTATTTCTTCCACAGCTTCTTCGCCCAGCTGATAGAAAGCTTCTTGGGGACCGGGAGGCTTTCAATATAAGTCGCCGCTTGTTTCAGTACCGTTGTCTGTTGCATGTTAGCACTGACATCTATAGTCTCCGCTACCAGCTGCACCACACATACCACAGTTCCTTCTTCCTCTTCAGCGTCCCAGCTCATTATACCAGCGCGCGTCCGACCAGGGACGAAGATAGTGAGTTGTCGAACTTTAGCGCCAAGATCTCGTCGTTCGAGCAATGTGCGGGCAAAGAGGGCCAAACGGTGTGTGTGCTGCATAGACCACCATAGCGAATGGCTTGGGTATAGAACAGAGGAGTGAAAGAGTAGGTCCTGTCCCCACGGACCGACAGCTCTATTCACCAGCGAAGCGCTTCGGTGGTTACGCGAGACCAAGGCAAACCGATCTTGAAAGTCCGACTCATTGATCTCGGAAAGATCATCGTAGAGCAGGTCTGTATTCTCTTTCAGACATGATAGTATGTTCCTGGTGATCTCGGCCGGGAGGCTGTCGAGACGAGCACGATCTAATAGTGTAAGCATGCAGCGAGATACACCAGACAGGGACAAACATCAGGACTCACTCTTGATCCCCGTATGAGACATCGCGTCGTAGAGAAACGCACCTACGAGTTTTGGCGTCGCTCGTATAAAGTGTAGCAGTGAAGATAGAGAGAGAGAGACGGAGAGGGAGAAGTTAAGAAAAGGCTGCTGACTAACAACAGCAAACGGCGCGAGCTGCCTAATATCAACTTCACCGCTGCCACCCCGATCGCGTTACTAGGCCTTCTCACCTTCACCGAACGGAAACACTCGGCTTGGACGATGGGTTGACACCGTCAGATGTGATTAAGTACCTACCGCACTGTCCCAAAAGCAGTTACCCACAACAAGAAAATAACTTAAGACTACCCAGCCCTATTTATGGAGACGAAACGTAATTAGAACAACCAGGCCATATCAGGTCTGGCAATACTTTAAAGATATAGTTAGTAGCTTGGGGGAAGTTCGTCACTCAACTCATATATGGCTTGGCTGAGGAAGATTGAATGGATGTGGAGGTTAGCTGAACAAATCCGTGTACAGCGACCTTATAACTTATCAGGATCTCCACGTCTCATAAACAGCCTGTATTAAATTTAGCAATTGCAGTGCAACTATTTGAGCCGGATACTAGTTGGAATAGAGATAGCAAAAGCAGTCAGTGGCAATTAAGTATATCGAACTGGAAAATGCGGATCAACACAGATAAAGTGGTGAGTAAGCATTCAACCAGCCGAATAAAACCAATACCAACAATCACTATAAAGTCTTCACGCACCTATATTATATTCGGAAGAAGACTTCGCATGTTGCTAGAACATAATTCTCTAATCGAATTCATTGGCTACTAGGAGAGCAAGAGACAAGTCTGTGTCATACGCAAATGTAGACCAAAAAATGGTTCGGCGTTACATTGAGCACCAGGGTTGGCCAAGATGTTCTTGGTAAATTCCAAGCCCTGCATGCTGCATGAATAACAAGCAAAATTGTCGAATAACTCATTGATTTGCGTTTCTACAGAATCGGTGTCTGTTTCTGTGGAAACAAGGGTCCATGGTATATAGATCATCTATCGCGTACGTGTGAAAGAGTTCTCTTTTGCACATGCGCCTGCACGCCACAGTTTCCAAATTGCAGTGTGCTTGTCGATGGATGGGTGGCATGTGCGATATAGCCAACTCTCCATTTCAGCAATCATGTACGTCGTGCAAATGAGGCACGAAGCTCAATGCGCTAAAAAATGGCGAACTGTAATCAAGATACAGGATTCCGTGAAAGCATCGAAACATAGACAACTTAGAACAAAAGGGTTCTAAACCCAGTTTTTGGGGTGCATCGAGTCAAATTGGAGCACATTGTGTTCCGGTAGGCCGGACTACCGAAAAGAAAAGTGAAGTCCGCAGATCTCACGCCTGGTAAATCGGTGATGGAATGGGAAGTCCAAGGTAGGTCTGCTCAGTCCCTTTGGTAAGTGGAAGGTCGACCCATGTCCGTGCGGTGGTGGGCTACTCCGTGGAGTTTCGTCGAGGAATTTTCTTCGCGTTTGCATTCACACGAGATGAGCGGAGTGTCAGCTGATATGCTTGGTCCCGAAGTATCCTGCGATACTGAGAGGGCGAGGTTCTGCTTGAGTGAGGGCTCAGCTGCTCAGATGGTCTTCGAATTATTGAGTTCTCGCGCTCCGTACTGTGCGCATGCGGTAGGAAATTTACCGTAGCTTTATGCTAGGTCTTTCCATGATTACTTGATATTTTGGCCGGCAAAAGATTGTTGAAAGAACATTGAAGGAAAGGACGTAGGGGATCGTCCGCTATTTGCGCTATACCTGTTTCGGTTAGCATAATCGGCTCCTTTTACTTTCCGACCGTCACTGTTCCTCTGCGATCACTCCTGTCCGCGCTTCCATAACGTGGCAATGCAGCATGTAATTCGGAGCGGCACCCTCCGTTGACAGGATCCATGGACGATTTCGGTGGCCGCATCACGGACAAGGTGCAGGCTCTGAGCGATATCGAGCTTGCCGCGCTGCTCTGTCTGATCACGGACCAGCATTGCATTGTTGAAGGAGAGAAACAATCGCTGGATGAATTGGATCAGGAGATTAGGCTGGTATGAAAATTGATGGCATTGGTGGATGCATGCTGAAATTGGCAGGTCGCAAGAAACGTGTTTGGGCTCACATGGGCGGTGCTTGAATGCTCGGAGAGCAGCACCGTGGATGAATTCGGCGCGGGCATACTCGTTGACGAGACTTCCGGAGACTATTTTAGTCTAGCTAACAGAAGTACGAGGGAAGAAGTAGGATGCTTGGCCTAATCGCGTGTGCCAATTGCTAACGTTTGGCAGGACCTGAGGTACGCAGCACAGGCTGGGTCGCCAAAGAAATTCACTGGAAGGTCCTCATCCCGCCCATTTACGCCCTTGGAAAGTCGGAAGATTGCGAATGTTGTCATAGCAAAGAACTTAAACATCGCAAGCAATCAGGTCCAGGTTCAAGCTCTCGAGGTACCCATGAACCAGCTGCGCCTATGGAACATATCTTAACTGGTTTGCAGCTCATCCGTGGCAAGCGCAATTTCACAAGGACCGCAGTGCATGCGGCACCGAAGCCATTTCTCTTCGTTGCATTGAACGCGATAGGAACGGCGAATCTGTCTCGCCATTTGGTGAGTTGCCCCAAGTTTGGAAATTCACTCATAGCATGCTAAAGAACCGTAGAATGACCAGCTCTTCATTTCTCATAAACATCAAATAGAGGATGGCTTTCCCAATCTCGAAGAACTACATGAGAAAGAGCCCCTCTACGAAGACGACGCATCGACATCTTCGGTTGTATGGTTGCCTCTAAAGCAAGAAGACTCCGTGATGTTCACAGAAGCCGTGCGTGCCCTACTACGTCTTCTCAGACCACCATGCTGACCTGTCGCAGGACCTGAAGGAGCTTACCAATCTCACAGCGAAGGTGTCGATCAGTACAGAAGTGAGGGCCTACTTGCATAACATAGTAACCTTCATGAGGCAGCATCGAGCGGTAGGAGGAGGCATATCGGCGATGGCGACGCGGCATTTTGACATGTTGTCCCAGTAAGCTTTCGACGTCTTGCCAATGTTGTTGCTAACATGCATAGCGCTCTTGCACCTCTACACGGGCTATCCTACATCACACCCGCTCTCGTTGCGCTTGCCGCTCGAAAGGTATATCCGCATCGAATTAAAATAACAAAGCCGGAGAACGAGCGCAGCTTGCAGTGGGGCAGCTCGCTCGATGCCGTCAGGGCGGTTCTCGAGGGCGTAACACCCGACGATGTGGTCGAAGAAGTGCTGCAGTCTGTCGAGGTACCTCTATAATCAATCAAGACTTTCCCAACATGCTACATGTGCATTGTGCAAGCATTCATCGCGGATGAGTAACGATGCGAAAGGCTGATGTCATGCCCTGATTGGGCAAGGAGGGGCAAATGATTGGCCTTGGGCCCCGCACTCGCGCCGTCGCGTTCAGTCGCTCTCTGGGTTGCCTTTGTACCCGGCATCAATTCGCGCATGATTTAAAAGCAGCTCTTCGCTCGCTACACCCCCACTGTAGTTTGCATTCTTTGTTAGCCATGGCTGAAGGCAAGGATTATGTTGCTGGGCAGGTTGCTGCCCTGCAAGACATTGGCGAGGTAAGGCCGTCATGCAATGTTCTCTACATGCAAAGAAAGCTAACATCCACTCTGAGGGCGATGCTGGCGACCAAGACAGCAACAGCGTGCACAGCGACCAAGACGGGCAATTAGAGGTGCCGTAACTCGTGCCCACGATGCCAGCTGGGTTGATTGTCCTAGGTCGTCTTCGCAACCAACGACATTCGCCGTCGTAAATCGTCGCTCGTGCCCTCGACCGCACAACGCCCCGCGCATCGCCGCCAACAGACGCAATGCTTTGTACACACGCTCCTAGAGAAGCACGATGGGATATCAGAGAAGGACCGCAACATGTCGTACGAAGGTCTTGCACAGGAGCGCATGTTGGACAAAGACCCGCTCGGCCATGCCGACGAGTCCCAACATTCACGTCTCTTGACGAAGAAGCAGATATCCGACATGGCATTTGGTATAAGAGAGCTGTCAAAGAAGCTGGCGCAGATACGGCTGAAACTGCATGTGCGCAACATATTCATTCTCGCCAAGGCGCATGACGAGACATTGATCAAGCACACGCGCGAGACCGTCGAATGGCTTTTGACAAAAGACCCCGGCTACAGGGTGTATGTTGAAGAGACACTGGAGCACAACACGCTCTTCGAAGCAAAGAGCCTGCTGCAAAAGGACTCGTTCCAAGGCCGCTTAAAGTTTTGGACAAACAAGCTATGCCACGACAAACCTCAGACCTTCGACATTGCGCTGGCGGTGAGCTCTCTGTATCCAGTTTGCAGCCCAAGATTCTAATTTGTCTCAGCTCGGCGGCGACGGCACCGTCCTCTACGCCTCGTGGCTCTTCCAGCGTATCGTCCCACCCGTCCTCGCCTTCTCTCTCGGCTCCCTCGGCTTCCTCACCAAGTTCGACTACGAGCAGTACCCGCTCACCCTCTCCCGCGCCTTTGACGAAGGCATCACAGTCAGCCTGCGCCTCCGCTTCGAAGCCACCATCATGCGTTCCCAGGCCCGCGACAATGCCCACCGCGACCTCGTCGAGGAGCTCATCGGCGAGGAGTCAGAAGACCACCACACGCACCGCCCGGATGGCACGCACAACATCCTCAACGAGGTCGTCGTGGACCGCGGGCCGAACCCGACCATGTCTAGCATCGAGCTCTTTGGTGATGACGAGCACTTCACTACCGTCCAGGCCGACGGCGTCTGCGTGTCTACCCCAACCGGCAGCACAGCGTACAACCTCGCCGCTGGCGGCTCGCTGTGCCACCCGGACAACCCTGTGATCCTCGTGACCGCCATCTGCGCACACACGTTATCCTTCCGGCCTATCATCCTGCCGGACACCATCGTCCTACGTGCGGGGGTTCCCTACGATGCGCGGACGAGCTCGTGGGCGAGCTTCGACGGAAGAGAACGCGTAGAGCTGACGCCGGGTGATTATGTCACGATTAGTGCGAGTCGGTTCCCGTTTCCGAGCGTGCTGCCGCTGGATCGGAAGAGTAAGGATTGGATTGATAGTATTAGCCGGACGTTTCAGTGGAATAGTCGGCAGAGGCAAAAGAGCTTCAAGGAGTGGTCTTAGGGTGGGAGTTTGGGTTTCTTGTTCTTTAGATATAGCGGGTAGACAATATAGGGCGCAAGCGAAGTGATACACGGAGCTTTAAGATGTGTATGTCTTTTACATGGGCTCGATCCTCCGTTGCAGTAATTGTACTGCTTTGCTCTGAACTTCGTTCTACATACCAGGCCTACGCTCCCGCCGCAGCCGCGCGGTCCGCCTCCTGCTTCTTCGCCGCCCACAACTTCTCCTTGTTGATGCCCTCCAGGATCCTATCCGCCCCCTTCTCCAGCAAAATCCTCGCCACATCCCTCCCCAGATCCTCCGCCTCCTCCGCCGACCGAACCCGCCGCGCGGTCTCATACTCGACGCACTCCTTCCCATCCACGCTCACCACCAGCGTCTTCAGCACAAGCTCCTGCTCATCGAGCTCGGGCTCGGGCTCCTCAACCGGCACACCGTGCTTGTCGAAGTCCTTAGGCGGCTGGATCCCCACCGCGAGTCCCTTCCCGCCACGCCACGAGGTTTCAACGCCGATGGGTACGCTGCAGCCGCCCTCGAGCGCACGGAGCAGCGCACGTTCAGCAGAGCAGGCGCGCGTCGTCCGCTCGCACCGGATCTTGGACACGAGCTCCTGCATCTTCGCGTCGTCCCTGCGGATCTCGAGCGCCAGCGCGCCCTGTCCCACCGCATGCAGCATGCCGCCATTACCGCTCGTCAGGTACTGCGTGATCCTGTTCTCCCAGCCCATGCGCTTTATGCCCGCCGCCGCGAGGATTATTGCTGCGTATGGCGAGTCCTCAGCGTCGAGCTTAGCGAGGCGCGTCCCAATGTTGCCTCGTAGGTCCGCGAACTTAAGGCCAGGGTATATGCGGCGCAACTGCGCGGCGCGGCGGACGGAAGACGTGCCTATTGTGGAGCCGGCGGGAAGTGTAGCGAGGGAGGTGTCTTGGGGGAGGTGCGGGGAGACGATGAGGACGTCGCGGGGGTCTTCGCGCTCGAGGATGACGCCGAGTTTGAGGTCGTCGGGGAGTTGGGTAGGCATGTCTAGGTGGCGGTCAGTGTGAATGTTCTTCCTCGCTACTTGTGTTGCTCGGGGTCCTACCTTTCAGGCAGTGCTGTATCAAGTCCAGCTCCCCCGTCGCCAGCATAGCTTCCAGCTCGCCGGTCCACAAGCTCTTCGCGTTCTCGCCCTGGCTCAATATCTGCAGCGGCGTGACCTTGTCCTTGTCACCCTGCGCGAGAACAGGACAGATCTCATATGCCCTGTCTGGCTGCACCTTCTTAAGCTTCTCTTCTACCCATCGCGCCTGCACCTGTGCGAGGGCGGAGCGGCGCGTGCCGATTTTTATGGTGGGGAATTGCGTG
Source organism: Paraphaeosphaeria minitans (assembly GCA_015832175.1). NCBI lineage: Eukaryota > Fungi > Ascomycota > Dothideomycetes > Pleosporales > Didymosphaeriaceae > Paraphaeosphaeria > Paraphaeosphaeria minitans. The sequence continues at coordinate 337,943 of WJXW01000004.1, read as the reverse complement.
CTCGCTGATGTGGTGGAGGTTTCTACAGCGGGCTGCGACGGCACTGGGAGGCTCGTGTCTGTTGCTGAAGCCATGGAGAGGACCGTGGAAGTGGTAATGAGGTGGGGAGGCCGTGAGTAGAGCTGGGCTGATGCTCGGGCGGGGCAGTTGTGCAAAGGAGCCTTGAGGAGGCACACGCTGTTATCGATAACAGCTGGGATGCAGGGTCCATCTTCACTCTTGTGTCATAACTGTGAAGTACTACACCATTCTTCATTTCGCTTCATTTCGAATTTGAGTCGACTGGTCTTTAGCTACTAATGATTTAGCTACTACCTAATGGCATCAGTACTCCTCTCGTCACTTCTCTCAGCCACAAGTTTCTTCTAACTAGGTTCCTGCGATACCTAGTTGCTTTCAATCACCTTTCCGTACGGACTCTGCTGAGCGAAATACTCCATAATCAGATCCACCTTCTCCGGCTCCGAAGCTCTAGTACCCTAAACCCACCCCTAATGCGCATGACCACCTGCTCCGTCCCATCAATCGGTTTCCACCTCGTCAAGTCCCCACCAGTACGGTACAGGACCCCCCATCATTCGGATCCAACGTCTTGAGCAGATAAAATTGCGATTCAAAGAACCATCTACGGCACTGATCAGACGCATACCATTCTACCACCATGCGAGGCCACTGATCCGGGCCGCTCGAGACTCTTTGAGACTGCCAAAGTATGAAACGCAAGTTTACCAAGTATAATCCATTGCGTAATAGCTCTGCGAGCACTTTATACTACTGTAGATGGTTGAATACCGTATCAACATTTGCAGACACTGGTAAAAGTGTTGTGATCAGAACCACTGATCTATGGTCTAAGAAAGCGGATATGTGCTTCAAGCATGCAATCTAAAGATGCCGGAGAGCATTCTTGTGCTCAAATGGTCTGCCCAAACGACTTAAATGGTATATCCGTTGCACATCTTCACTCTCTCGAGTGAGGAAGGGTCATGCGCGGTTTATATAGACGGCAGGCAGATGTCGAGGCGACAGAATCACGTGATACGGTAACCCTCGCCATTACTGGTAGGTAGCTCTTGGTTGTATGCTGCAGAACTGGATGATGGGAAGTGACGTGATAGCAGGATGATTCGTGACCGGTGAGAGCTCCGGGTGGTCTTTGGTCAATTTGGTCTCGAAACATGATGGAGATCCTGGGAGTAAACGCAGCTGGTAGTTGAGCCTGCGGTCTCATTACGAAGGATCTCGATGTTAGACAACAAGGCACAGCGTGGCGCAGACAGACAGTAGATTGGCAGCTTGGTATTCCTTCCGCGCATTGCACCGAGTACAAGTCAATAGATTCGGTCTACCAATAAAAGGCAAAAGGCATCAGCTCATTCAGCCGTCCAGCCATGAACATTCACTTACCACAGAGCCGCTTCCAGCCAATACGGTACAGGTAACTACCATTTCGTTCTGATGTTTCACCTCAAAGGTCGTGATCCTAACCCCAAAGACGATCACGAGCAAATCGACATCGGGACGTTGGACCTTCCCATGGACGCTATCGATAAGCGCTCCATCGCGTTCGCATGCCGATTGCTTGCGCGTCTGCTGCGCCTCCCAACCCAGCATCGCCCAGGGGCTTGAGAAACGAAAATATGCAGCCGAGACTAGCAGTAGCTACGGCAGGGTGAGACGCGAGCTCGTATCGTATTCGTGTACCATGTGTGCATCCGAGGGTCTCGTTGACGCCACGACCAGAAGCTCTTGCCTCTTCCTTTCGACACCAAAGGGTCGTCGCAATACATCGCATTCTACTGACCTCGTACACTCGCTTTGTCACGTTTTGAATCCATTTTCCTAGCATCAGCCCACCTTGTCTTCATTCCACACCAATACCTACAACCGCAGCATGTACTGGAAGACGATTTTGGGCGCAGCGGCGCTGGGCGCCGGTATGGCGAATGCAGACTTCATGGTCTACACCGAGCCGCCCATACCCACGAGCGAGGTTCCGGCCACCGCTGTACGCTCTCCTGGACGCATTTATCTCTCTAAAAGATCTAACAACTGAACAGGGCGGTGAATGGACAACCTCCGTCTTCCTCAACGCCAACCTAGCTTGGATAGCCTACACCAACGCCCGCGGAAGCACCTACGAGTCCTCAGTATCCTCCGCCCTATCCGAGGTCCGTTCCTTTGCCTCCGCACACTCCAACTACAGTATTCCGGCCGATGTCACCAACGACGATGCAGCGACGACGTTCTATAGCAAGCCGGACTGGTACGATGCTTTGCCAACAGGCGTCAAGCAGTTCAAGGAAGAACAGGTGTCGGATCAATTCAGCATCATACGGAGTGTGATAGGTGATGGCACCACCAGCGCAGCTGGCGGCGGGACAGGTACGGGTAGCGCTGGTGGGGCGTTGCCCACGCCGCGGGCCGGGCTGGGTGCTGCGGGAATGGGCGCGATGGCTGCAGTCGCAGCGGGAGTGTTCCTATAAACTGTACGAGAAGAGAGATGCAAGTCGCGGATATAATGGACCGCCAGAGGGCGATAGGAACTTCCGCTCCACAGTGGCTGACAGTAAAATTGTACTTTTAGTCGTTATGAGATTTTGGGATAGACTATCATATGACAGTTGCAAGACTGTATAAGACACTGAGTTCCTACAGGATGAGGTGTGCTCTACAAGTCCAAATTCCGTGTCAGCCGCTGTGGATGATCGCTTGAGATCATGGCCCACAGGTGCGCTTGAACTCACACATGGCGGACCAGGTGGCGGCCATTGCAGCGCTTGTCTGCGTCTATAATTGGAGGATGGATACCTATAGGAGGTACACACCCTCGTGTCGCGCGGACGACCAGCGACCAGCCACAGTACGACGTATAGACAGTAGAGCTGTGCACAACTCACCACCGATACGTACTCGCCGCCATTCTTCTCCTATATGAAGCACCACTCCTGCGCTCATTCATACCCCAAGTACTCCCACACGCACTACCCAAAACACTTCAAAATATTCCGCCTACACCCACAATGCCGCAGAACATCTGAACTTTCCCGAACTGACCCAAGTCAGACCATTTTTAAATTACTTAGCGTGTTTTTAATGTGAATTTCTCCACCTTCCTGTCCCGCTCTCTTACTCAGACCCACACCGTAAATGGCATCGCATGATTGGCAATAACACCACGGGACAATATCACTACCAAGGCCCGTACGACATTGACAACAAGAACAATAAGGTATTGAGCGGGCCTTTTTGTGTAAAAATTCATGGAACGTATCGCGTTAATAGGTGCCAGCAGCAGTATAGTATTGGGGGCTGCCTTGCGTGTGAGGACAACCAGGAAGGGGCGAAGAGGATGTATGGAGTGCTTTGAACGGGAGCGAGCTGGGAGGTGTGTATTTTATTTGCACTATGGGGGATGCTAAATATTTTACCTGTGTTGGCTTATTGCGGGTCTGGATGTAGTTGGTTTTCTAGACGCTGTCTTAAACAGGACAACTACGGCGCATTTGATAAATGTAATTGAAACCGAAGTTTCTACCAAATTGCAGCCATGCTTGCAAGTATATCAGCACGCCAGCTTGTCACTATAGTTATGAGTACGTGAGACTTGCATCTTATACCGAACCAAACCGTCGGGCCCAGGGGCTTGGTAGTTGTTGTACGGTAGGTCTCGCACGAGTCGCGGCGATAATTTGCCAGCAAATTCCTCGCCAACTTACATATAACGTGCCAATGGTCTGCATTGGACCTTACACTTGCCCCGAGGCACAGCAAACGTTCCACCACCATGACAGGTCGAAGTTGCCACCGATTGAAGTTACTTGGCACCCATGACATGATTGCATCAAGTACTTATGATTATACAATTTGCAATGTACAGCTACTCCGCACGTTGTCAGAGCCTTGTATTTTAGGCGAGGCTTCCAAGTTTACGCAACTGCTCGCAATACAGCCAAGATGTCGGCGCTTAAAGGTCTTGAGAATGTTACGCTGTTAACCCTAGACGTCACCAACTCGGAGCAGGTTAGGGAGGTGGTCAATGCTGTGGGGAAAGTTCGTGGTAGGTAGTGGGCCGCTTAGATATCTTGTTAATAATGCTGGGCAAACCCGCTTCACGCCCTTTGTCGACGAGGATATTGAGGAGACTAAGGACCTGTTCAAACTAATGTTTGGGGTCCACTGCCAGTTAACCGGGCATTCTCGCCGCTGATCATCAAAGCTGCTGATCATCAAAGCTGCTGATCATCAAAGCTAAAGGCAACCTCGACTTCATCGCGTCTATAGCGGGCTATAGCAATACTTTTTGGATGAGTGAGTCTTCATGAATATTTGAAGAGGCAGTTCCGTACAAGTAAACAAAAAGCACCAGTATCGGCTCTGAAATGTCTGAGGAACCGACTCAGCATTGAATGAATTAATCGAGATGATTACCAACGCTATAAGCCATGAAATATAACCTTTCGGAGTAAGCGTCAAGATGTTAGTGACCGGCGCGGTAAGTATCAGGGGTCAAGTGTACTTTGGCGATTTTGCGCTGCCAGATGACTCCCTATGCAAGTGCATCGAAGGCATCATGCTGCTTGAGCGAGAGGGGAAGATGGGGCGAGTAGATAACCCATTGCCGAGTATGCGACGGCTGTGGTGGACGAGATTGCGAAACGGACGAGTGGGAAGTTTGGTTATAGTGATCATGCGAAGAACCTCGAATTTTCGTGAACACCACAGGAACCGCAGGAAATGCTGGCAAGTTTGCATAGTGGATTTGAAGTAAGATTAGTAATGTTGACTTGTCCAACATGCTGGATCCATCCAAGGAAACGGCCTGGATGACTTGACTTCAATGGCTAGAGACGACGGAAAAACCTGGGGATAGAAAGAATATGAGCAGCGAATGGTAGACTCTCAACCACATGAGTGTGCCCGTGTGTGGGATCAGCAGGTTTGGAAGAAATGTTGATGAAGGTAGTCCTCGACTATCTCCAAATGCATCTGTGGCGTGGAACCATTCTACAAAACAAAAAAAAATAGCGTTAGATGCAATGCAAGCAAAAATTTACTGCGAACAATTGCTTATCAACACATGATTAGCCCTTGCTTCGCTTTGTGACCCACCGTATCCATGCTCTGTGTACCCTGCGCAAGCGTAACGTTCTACGTTTCCGCAAAGGGCCAATGCACGACCGCATGCAAGCTACTGAGATAAAAGAATATCTAATGGTACAGCTCTCTAGCTTTGAGGCAACGGTCTGATTGCTCAGCAGGAAGGAGAAAATGCGTTCACAAGTGTATTCACTATTTGACTGTCAAATTCCAGGCATGTTGAATCTTCATAATCAATATCTACGGAAATCCGCAAATCCTGCATCTCACTGGACAAGACATAGCCATACACTGCGCAGAAGTGACTATAGTCTTCCCCAATATATTTTTCGCTCGGGATATTCGAAACCTTTGCAGAAGGGTATGGAGATTTCAAGCTTTTCACAACCGCCGTGCAAGTCTGCTAGGCTGCCAAAAATGTGTATTGAGACGATTCCAAGATGAACAGACCATCGAAGCTAATACTGCCACAAGATTGCCTACCACTCGTGGAAAATATCTGCTTCCTAGGCTAATCCACTTTTTCACTACAACATTTTCGTAACTGAAAGTTGTTGGAGGGAATTCTTCGGCAGGGTCCTTCAGGGCCTGGCCCAGAACCACGGTTTTAGAGCGCGTGGGTGAGCCGGCCCGCAACCACACTGTTGCCTGACCACGCGACGTGCTAAAGTCTTGACCCTTGCTGAACAGATTCTTTCACGCGAAATGTGATCGCATGCTCTGGTTCTGCTTTGAATCCATTCATGCAAGCCAGGAACACTTACCTTATTCGCCCACCTCCCCGGTTGTCCTTCCATCGGGCACCGCCCCGCAATTGTGCAATTTTTTTTTGACACCGGCGCATAGTAGTTTGCGACACCTGACTTTTTCCAAGAAGGATGCTCGCGCAAACGCGCGCATAGTGTTCACAATCTTTGCATCGTCTCAGCCAACGTCGGGTGTTTCGAAGAAGAGTCTGGCTCTTGCTCTAAACCTCCCATCGCAAACGTCTTTGTGTGATCTGTTGCAACGATTCCTGCACGTCCCTGTCGATCTCCCGTGGAAATGCAGACCGTTGACGCTTATGGCTCGCTTATTGGTAGAAAGGCGGCCGTTGTCGATGTTCGGCGCTCCATCGGTTCATGCACCGTCGAACTCTTACATCAAGTCAGCCACTGCGATTCGCCAGCAAAGGCAGAATTCGAATCTGACATCACATGGCTGGCCAAGGCTCGATGGCCACCAATGCCTGTCTGCCTACTCTCTTCTTTAGGTGAAGCACATTCTTTGTGTCTGTCGTTTCGAGATTTTTGCGGACAAAGACCGCTGGGTGGATCGAGATGACGCGGCGCAGCATCATCACTCCGCGCGGAAGACGCAGAGCATACGTACTCGGTGCCTGGCGAATGTTCGAGGTGTCACGCTCGCGATGACTATCCCATGGAGAAGCAATGAATTTCCTCAAGTTCACTGCTACATTGGTAGCCCAAAGGCACGATTCAAGACACACTGGCACGTAGTGTACCAGTATATCAATGGGAAATGATAGCGATAAGGCTCTAACCGGGACTATGCCGTCCTTTCCCGGTAGTTCTGCCTCAATGCACCCGCAAAATTCCCCACGCCCTTCTAGTGGTGCTCGGACTCCCCTAGAGTATCCGACCCGTCATACTAGCCGTCATCCAAGTTTTCTTTTACACTACTGCAGATCGTAATTTCCACATTGAAACACCGTTTTTCTAGTATGTGTTTTCTTATGGGGACGTGTCTTTGAGTCCCTCCTGTGTGGCACGCGAGCGCGGAGGACCGCTTTTCGAAAGCGACTAAGGTGTTCGAGAACGCAAATCACTGACGGGCCGTTGCCCCAACCTACGTTGAGGTCTTCTGCCACAGGGAAGCAACTGATGTATAAGTAGACGCGCAACTACCTCTATGGGTGGGCATCCGTCGATCATCATTCTTTACACAGTCCCTATCTTTTCGAACTCCGGTTCAGTCCTTCCTTTGCGTCGTCAGGCACACGCTTCTTGGCCTACAGTCCAATCACAGCTTCGACAGCTTTCTACAGTCACCTTGTAGATTTACATCACTTGATCTTCCGATCCAATCCAATCCAATCCTTCAAAATGGTTCAGACAAGCTTCATTACTCTCCTTCTGCCCGCTCTTGCGCTTGCCGCTCCCTGGGGCGGACACTGGGCCCCGGCCTCCTCTGCTGCAGCTACTACTGAAACTGCTGCTTCTTCCTCTGAAGCGCCCGCTGTCACCGTTACCAGCGCGCCCGCTTCCTCGGCCGCCTACTCCACCGCAGTGGCCGAGCCCACTAGCACCAGCCCTCCCTCCACCGGCGGTACCGGTAGCAAGGTGACGCTCAAGAACAACTGCGATTACGATGTTACCTACGATCAGCTGTGCCCCTGCGGCTCCTCTGACGGCAGTGGCACCATCTCTGCCGGCTCCACCTGGAGCGACTCCATCTCAGACTGCACTGGCGGCAACACCGCGCTCAAGCTCTTCAAAGACGGCGGGTCCAAGCCCATGCAGTTTGAATATGGTCTCCAAAGCGGCAACGTCTGGTACGACATGTCCTTCATCGACTGCGTGTCCGGCTCCGACGACTTCAGCCAGTGCGCTGGCTCTGCCTGGTCCATGAGCGCTGTTGGCAGCTGCCCGAGCTACTCCTGCAGCGGAGGTTCCGAGTGCTGCATCCAGGGCTACTGCGACCCAACTGCTAGCGCTGCCTCTGAGCAGCCTGTCGGTGCATGCGGCGTTAACCAGGGTTTGTCCGCTAGCAGTGTCGATATTAGCATCGAGCTCTGCGGTGCTTAGATGTTGGACATCCACGACAGGGCAGGCGTTCTAGGGTTATGATAGATATGATAGAAGACCCATGAATCACGAATTTTTACATTGCAAAAACTACACTTCTTCACGTTAACGTCCATGAATCTATTTCTTTGGTTTGTGAACAAAAAATGTTTCCCAAATTGTGTTGAAGCCACGCCCACGCTAAGAAAGCTTGAACAAAGCAGAGGCTCTCTTCTAGAAAGTCTGGTGTGTCTACGACTGTTAGGGTTGTACTTGCTCCGAATTTTCCGGTCCTAAATACTTCGCCGCGTGGACCAAACTTGTTCCAATCCCGTCTTAAGGTGAGCCGATACGCGGTAAGAGCCAACCCGTTCCTACTGACACTGTTTGCCAGGTCAGTAAAGTTACAGCTCCAACCAATAAGGTTTCTGCTATCTTAGTGTTGCCACGATCCGGAGAAAAACACTGCTACGTGGAGTAGCGCCAGTTCGCGGTCAGTAAATCTAGGTAGATTGCCCAGTGCTGTCAGACAGTGCCACACAATGTGGAAACTGGTGTTACTTATACAGATATCACACATAAAACCTTATGCGACAAAATTATTCTTAACCTTACTAGGAGGGATATAGCGTTCCGGTCGGTCTATTTGTGTTCGGCCAGCATAGCCTCTGTGTAGAACTCGTTCGTAGGAGGCCTGTCGTTACGTTTAGTGCGAATCATTGGTTCCATATGATAAAAACGTGCGAGGCTAAAAATTATGTTGTTTAAAAATAATGGTTCCAGGGTCGTTCTGTGCAGGTTGTAGAGCGCAAAGGCCCACAGAGGGGAATCTGTTCTTGGTGTAGCAGGTGCAGGCTTGTGGGGAACGAGGACGGGTAAGTGTCACACTGAAGGGACGTGTACATGCCTGTGGTATTCGTTGATCACGGAGCCATGTCGACTTGCCCCGGTGCTCACAATCTCTAAAAACACCCACGTCCTACTTTTTCAACATTTTCCAATATAATTAATTATATGCATTCGGAGCTGCTGCAAAATTAAAGACGGACGCGTCCTTTAAATAGCATAACCTCACATGACAACGTACTCCTTTTCTCGAAGCCTCTTCAACGCCGCTCGATCAGTCCAATGTCCAATCGAAAACACGCCAATCCTTCGAAACCTTCCGTGATCGAATTCCTCTAGCAGCAGCCCGATCAGCCGCCTCTCTTGATCCGCTTCCTCGATCCACTCCTCGCATTCCCATATCGGCGCACACCATATGTCTTTGCTCATATTTGCATCGTCAAAGTCATCGAACACGACGTCGTTCCATGCGTCATCCTGCAGACGAATCATACCGTCGATGCGCCCAATGCTGTACGATATCCCTTGAACTCGCTCGACGCCCCGGCCAATCGCCTCTACCCAGGGCTTCTTCACCTGTATCTCTGCCCTCACCAGCGGCCCGTTCAGGCGTAGCGAAAGAGGGCAGTACAAGAGAAGTGATGCAGAAAAATTCGGACCTTTTTCCTCCTCGACGTCCCAGCGCGATACAAGCGATACCTCTGAGGCGCCTGAAGCACCCCAATCGGTCCAGACAGGGTAATCCAGCGAGGCCCAGGACCAAGAAGGAGCTCGGGGGGTGTCGGGACGGGCGGAAGACCACTTGCTCGGATCTATGGCAGCTCTTCTCCAGGTAAGACAGTACGGAAGATCAGCGTCCCACAGACCAGCCCAGTAGCGACCCCGAGCGAGACCTTTAGCCTCGAGGGCTGAAACGAGACCCGACAGTGCCACTAGCTTGTCCTTGCCAAATGTGAGTTCGCATCTGCTGTAGTCGCCCACGAGATCTGACCACGCGCCGTCGTCCTCGATGAACTCCTCGCGCCAGAAGCGATTCCGTCTGTCGTGGAAAGGCCACAGCGCATCTGGTACGCAGATGGGGTATGTTTCAGTCGCGGCGGTGGTCCTACACTCCCAGACGACCTGCGACCTTGTGAAGTGGACCACACGCGTTGCGAGTAATCTTTCTTGCATGACCCATGCCCGTTGAAGTAAGGGCTGGTTCATGAAGCTCTTGGTCCACTCGATTGTATTCTCCACGACTACGTATTTAGCGTTGGATCCTTTCCAGGATACCAGCCCCGCAGAGGGGGCTTCGTCGGCGCTGCTGAAGAGTCTGTCGTTGCATCCGGTTGATCCTGTCGCGCTGATGTTGATTAGAGCTCTGGAGTAGATTAAACCCATACGCTGCGATTCTCGCGACCAGTCTTCTACTGAATCCTGTAGAATGCACAGAGAGTCGATCCATAGGTATTGTATTCTTAGATGCCAGCATACCTCGATGGCTTCGGTGAAAACGCGTGGAATGCTTTCGCGAGCGATTCCTTCTTGAAATTGGGAAAGGTTTGAGCTGAGCAGTCGTAGCGGCTGGGAGGTACCCCAGCAGTGACTTAGAGTAGCATACACGGGACTAAAGATCTGCGCGTCCTCAGTAGAGAAGGTGACAAGACGGACGGGCTCAAAGTATGATTTCCCGATATCGAGAAGCCTAGTGGGTTGATAAGTGGCATCAGAGATGGTTTGACATTTTGGATGGTTATTCAAACAGTTTTGATACCAATCAAGTAGTCTCGTTCCAGAATCCACCGAGCTTGCGGGCTCGGGGACATTTTGGTGGATCAAATCAGCTATGTTGTCAGTGTCACAGCTAAACGTTGTGCATCGGGTGGAATTACATGGTAGCCAATCATACTCTGTGTTTTCTCGAACTTGGTCGTCTTGAATGGCTGTGTTTGAAGAAGACGATTTCAAGTTCCAGGGGGAACGAAGGTGGATCTGGTAATTAGCTGTCTTAATAGAAGGCAGTCCCGCCTCTGCAGTCCAAGGCTTCTCGGTGGCAGGAGCATAGTGTTCGGCCTCATTGTCTACCACAATCAGCACTACACCATCACGTCAGTACAAAAGTTCGTACACGGTAGTAGATCAAAACTCATGTCTCTCCGTATCTCATCATTCCCCATTACCCTCTCGACTTCAATTATCAATTTCATCTTGCCGCCAGACTGGATGGCATCATCAACGCTACGACAGTAGGTGCTGTCGTGCACGACTCTCCACTTCGTACTGACTCCCGCGTCCGACCAGTCTTCTTTGCCAAAGCCAGTCACGCATTCGAGCCATATTGCCTTGCAGATACGACAGCTTTTGGCTACGGATCGCAAGCTGCCGATGTGGGGATGATGAGGGCCGTGAAAGGAACGGGCGCGGCAACGATTGTTTAATTGCGTCGAGAAGATTGATAAGCATGGTGAGCAAAACATCACTGCGTAGCGTAAGTGAGCGATGGGACTTGAGGCAGTAACATTTGAACTGGCGGGGAATGTACGGATTGGCTGCCTGGAATAGGGCCCCGCTTTTTTCTCACAGCTTGGGAAAGTTGGTAGCGATACTTTTCATTCATATCATTTCAACCACCAGAGACAATACACACGTGCTCGAATACTGTCAATACAGCAGGTATAAAATGACTAAATAAGATAGATACCCCACCTTAAAGAGAACATAAGATGCTGAATGATCCGAGGTACCTTCCAAAGGCGGTTAGTCTCCGAGGTCGTCGATGAGATGAAGTAAATTCACCTTTCCAATTCAACAATAGTAATCATGCGAATAGGTGGCCCATCTCTTAAATTGTGAGATAAATTTGTGCGACCGGCAAAGGCGACAGTTGTCAATCTAGGTTTCAGTGTGTGGCAATGATGCACGATAGCTTCATGACGGCGACCGCAAGTCGCTGACTAAGACAATCGTGCAGTGTGGTTGAAGAGGGTCCGCAAAAGAATGCGAAGCGTGGTGCGGTTTGGAGCCGCGGGGTAGGTAGTTTATACTTCGACACCATACAGTCATATTTTCGCATTCGGACAATACCAGCACCACAATGGCGCAATCTATGAAAGGCCCTGGCATCCTCTACGTGAAAGCATGTATCAACCCATCGCCCAGCAACCCTCTGGAGGAACCGCAGTACATGCACTGGTACGATGACGATCACATTGCGGAAATAGTCGAGACATCTGGCATGCCCAGCGCCTTTCGGTACTTCCACGTCAACAAAACTCCTGGACGAGGAACGCCTACACCAGAGTGCCCACGGCCTTATTTAGCTTTCTACCCGATGCCCGACATAGCATTTACGCAAGGCCCAGAGTTCAAAAAAATTAGGGTTCACAGCGACATGCTGCCTGGAACGGGACTCTGTTATGATATGACGGATAATGATGTTAGATATTATGCGTTGGTCGGCCAGAAGGGGAACGTTCAGAGAGGTAGGTTATGCGAGAAGGGCCAGTTGAAGGTGGTCGTTGAGAAGTCGACAGGCTCAGGAAAATACCTTGCGACTTCAGAGATTGAGCCTGCGAGCGATGTCACGGACGAGGAAGTGAAGGCGTTCTTGGATCAGGTGAGGCTCTCGTGACTTATGCGAGAGTTGAGACTGACCAGCCCGCAGCAAGTGGGAACCGTATCCAAGCTGGACCACTACCAGCGCTCGCTACGCTTCAAGCTGCTTCTGGCCCGGACCAACGCGCAGTCACGCATCATGAAGGGACTTGCGGCAGCGACAGACGATCCAGCTCCTGAGCCTCCGACCTGGTTGCAGATCCACGAATTCTCTGCAGAGCCGCAGTCCGATGTGCGGGCGACCATTGAGGGCGATGGGCACGAAGTGCTCAAGAAAGCGAGACAAAAGGAGGCGCACGGCTACAGGCTTGAGAGAGCACATGGACAGAAAAAATTCTTTGAAGACGAATATGGCACAGCGTAACCGGTGAAGGCAACATGCGTGGGATAACGCAGCAGTGTATACCACATACATAATAATATGGCATGACAAGGATTTGCCCAGCACCCATTCTCAACTGCGAAACAGAAGTTATGCGTCGTGCTTCTTGGGATAGGTATCTAGCACATGAGAAAAGCACAAAGCGACACCTTGAATCCTCACCACGTCACGATCTGCGTGTTCTTTAGCTCGCTCTGAGCTTCCGGTGTGCAATGTGCTCCACCCCCCAACTCCACACTTTCCCAATCCAGGCACTCTCTCGCCACTCCCATGCACCAGGGCATTCTTTTTCCCGAAGTGATGAAGTCCAATGCTGTTCGACATTACGGTGCGCGGGCGCAGTTCTCATGGGTTGTGATCTGGTAGTAGGAACCTCCCTAGCTTTCAATTGCACCGGAACGACAACACCCGAGGTCCAGCGGAAAGCCCATCTCAAAACACACGATAGATATGGCACCAGAAAGCACGCATCTTGCTTGCGATGGCATCTGAAACGAAAACAACTCGGCCGTTCGGTAAACCTCCGGCTGGCCTGACGGAGCGGGCGCGGATGGTGTGTGGGGTCGACCAATGCTCGTAGCTCACCTGATCGGCGCATGCACCATAAACCACTCAAGCGCCACGATCGCCCTTCCATGCGACCGCTAGCCCAGTCCAATCCAGTCACACTTCAGTCCAGTCATAGTCTACCTACCGAGCGACATTGCCTATCTACATATATTTGCATGGTGCCCACTCGTGTGCCCAAGACTCATCCGCACTCTACTCGCGCATTCCCACCACTAACCCCTCCTCCCATCGCCAGCACCCGCAGAGTATATGGAACCGCGACACTGCTACGCCATCCCCTCTCTGATCGACCGCAATAAGTTTCTGAGATAAACCGTCGCCATCATGCCTCCAATTAGCCAATTTCCGCCCGCCCGCGTCTTCCTGAAGATGCCGTCGGCCATCAAGACGCAAAGCGCCAGCCCCGTGAGCATGGGCTCGTTGACGACGAGGCCGACGGGGAGAGCTGCCTTCACCCAGACCACCACTTCGACTACGCTGCCGCCGAGGGTTGCTTCGACCACAAAGTTCTCGACTATACTTCCATTGGGAGAGAGGCGCGTGAGTCGTTGCTCCGGATGCGAACCGTTCTGTTGGGCAGGGCTGACAGGTGCTTAGCAACAGTGCTGTAATATCGCCGATATTGCCTGACGGTTGGCATGCTCAAGGTGTCGCGGGCTTCAGTACCATTTCCGATTGTGCCGTCAGATGTCCACAGACCGGTCGCTCGGACCAGCCACCAACCATGCACGAGTCAGGCGGGATGTCCTCCCGAAACCTTGGACAACGAGTGGAGTGAAGATTATATGGATGAGAGTGCGAAGGAGGATAGTCTCGAGGATGCGCAAGTGTCCTTAGACATGCTCCACGTTGTTGTGGCACCAGTCACTATGATGCTCGTCGCGCGCTCCGAACTGAATACAAGCATTTAGCATGCCGCTTTTTTGCCTCAAAAACTCACTATTGATCAGTGATGTAACTAGCCCTCGTGCTCACTTGGGGAGCTATTAATGGACCTTAGTATGGTGGTAGCGAAACCCGCAGTCCGGCTCAACGCCTCAACAACGCCCACGGCACAATAAAGAGGCGCCGCGCCGCACCGCACCCCGCCGATGATGACCACCACCACCTTGACTGCTCCCCATGTCTATATAGCCTCCCCTCTCTCCCGCTTACCCGTCTTTCCACATTTCCTTCCGTCACCCTACAAGCCCTTCGCGATCGATGTCATGGCCTCACGAAAAACCATGTCCACCGACAAGGATTATGCTCTGGGTCCGGGCCACCAAAATCTTATCGCTACAGTCTTCAAGTCTTGGTGGCCCGAATTGAAACATCATCCTACCCAGTGTCATGGACCAGACCGAAGATGCCATACAACCAGACCATGATGTCGAGTGGGCGTGCAAAACACCCATTTGCGCACCACCATGGCAGAAAGCCCTTACTGGAGAGGAAAGTGGGACCGAAACATAACTCTGCTCAATGCACGTGCTGGCCGACTCCGGCCGTGCGATAAAAAAAACCTACGGAGGACGCCATGAATGATCAAGCGCGTCGCGATACGACTGTCCTGGGATTCTGAAAGACCTTCAGAACGAGCTATGGTCGGAACCACCTGCTGGACGGGGTATGCCACTTCCACACCCTGCTATCCAGGTATTTGGCCGACGCCCTGTATGTCTGGGGGAACGCATGCCGCCTGGAGATCAGGAGCACATGTGCTTTCCTTGCGATTTTCCAAACCACCGAGCCTCCGAGACCATGTTTGGAGCGTTTCCCCTACCTACCTATAGGGGTCATGGAACCAAAATAGCGCATCTACAAATCTATGTCTTGGGTACCTGGGTACCCGTTCACTTAACACCCAGCCATTCAAAACTCGACAGAGACAAGCTCGATGTCTTCTGGAGCTGTCGCCGTTGCGAGGTCTATCATCAACCCAATCACCTTGCGATTCTCTACACTGGATTTAAGCCGTGGTATGGGCCTCAACTTTCCCGTGGGCGGGAATTCCAGGATCAAGGTTCAAGCGCGCTGCTTTGGTAACTCTGCATCCTGCTATTCAAATTATTGGACGGTCTGGTAATGCCCTTTGGAGGATTTCTGTCGTCGCTACAAGGGCTACCACCATAAGCCATCATCTACGATGCTCGATAAACGACGTGGCTGGAGTGGTCCTGCTATGCGAATCGAAGAGTTTGACTGAGAGCATCATGGCCTGGATGACACTTTGCCCTATCATCCGGATTCTGGCACGGATATTGCGTGTCTTTTTCTTTTTCTTTCTCTTTCTCTTTTTTTCTTTCTCTTTTTTTCTTTCTCTCTTTTTTTTTTTTTTTTTTTTTTGGGATGGCGGATCGCAGCCTTGCGGACCCAATACACTATTTGCTCCACAAGGGCGGAAGCGTGGCCATTACAGGGATCAACTTCACAATCCACGGCAACTATGATGGTTTTCTTTACACGTCGCAGCATTCCGCCACCAAAAGGATTTTCTGCGGTCTTCGATGTGCCCTAGAGAGGTTGCGCCGTTGAATCATGTGAGCTCCTACATCTACCGATCAAATCCTACTGTCATGAATGACGCGACGAGATCTTCCATGCCGAAAGACATGTCTTGAGTTGGTCTGGGATCCATCGACCCAAAGCCAAACTTGAATTGTTAATGTAAGAAGAGGGATTGCGCTGTTGTAGTTTTTAAAGTCGCGTTCGCTCGAGATTCTGTTGACAGAAAAGCAGGCCCAGGACGTGCTGCGGTGAAAATGAGAACTCAAACTAGGGATGCGAAAACAGTCATGTCATGTCTTGTGTGCAACGCGGCTTGCATGTCCGTTGGACAATTCTTGCTGCGGACCATATGGGCTAAACGCAACATAGCTATTGGAGAAAACACTTCTTTCCCCATCCACGCCCGCAATGCCAGAAGAAAAAAGAGAATAAAAGAAAAAGACAAAAGACAAAAACGAATGCGAAGTGCATGCTAAGAGGACGATCCAAAAAGCGCTTTGTCTGCACGCTCGTCCCAGGCGACACGGCAACCCGCGATCCAAAGTTGCTTGTGGACCCTATGCAGGTCGGGTGGAAGGCTTGCTCTGCAACGGGATTCTCACCTGCACAAACAATATTAATAATAATAAAAAATCCACCTTCGCGCAAGCCAGCAACGCTCAAAGTCTGATTCTGAAGTCCATACGGGTGGGGGACGCGAACAAAAACCAATCTCATAGAAGACATGATCGGGGCGGCACGACCTTCTTGGACCCAAAGGTTCATGGTTGTTATTAATGTTCTGGTGGACGGCTCGCCCTTTCGAGGGCCGGCCACCTAGCTCTCACGGTATATTTTCCTTCTCTCTTCCCGTGCCTGCACGCTCAGTTACAGCCAAGTGGCAAATTTCATGTTGGGAGGGAACAGTACTAGAAAATATCGATGTAAAGGGCGATTCTTAGCTGCTTTGGCAGTCCTCGATCCTAAAAGCATAAGAGACGAGTGATGCTTGGTGGGGATTTATGTTATCCGAGGAAGATGATGATAGAATTTCGCTTTTATCTTCGTCGGCATTGAAATAGTCTGATTATGAGTTCATGTTTAGAGCAATACATACTAAAAAGTCGTCCCAAGAAATGTATGTTCTGGCTTTTGACGCCCTGCAGCCCAAAGTACACACAACGAGCTGGGATGTCTGGAGAGATCCTGCGGTAGCACAGCGACACCAAATCCACCTTAGGTCTTCTCTGTCTCCACATAAAAATTGCCAGATGATCCGCACTATCGATTAATGTTTCCTGCTGGAAGGAGATGTTTTAAGAGGACATGCCTCCTACATCATGCCCTAGGTACCTTTGCATTCTGCTTTGCGAAGACCACCACCGGTTTGTGCAACGGCTACCGAAGCTCCAATCCAGATGGCGGTAACAAGATATATGTTTGGAGGACAAAACCTGAATCGGGTTAACGTGGGTATAGCAATACACTCCACCACTAAAACGTACTCTTCTGCGCTCAGGCTAATGAGACCGGACCAGAACAACCATTGAGCAACCCAGAGAAGAAAGCTGCTCGTTGCTATGATAACTGTCAGCCTCGCTGTTTTCTTTCGAGTCCTACGAATGCGGGGGTCATTGACGGAGAGCGTGCCGTAAGTATGTGTGTCGCTGTGTGCCAATGGTTCCCTCTCCGGATCCCAGCTTCTGTCTACATAATGATGCGCTACCAGTTCTTCGAACCAAGTCCAATGTTCATTGACTTGATCCATCGCTTTATTCACAATGGGTGCCGAAGCACGGCCTCTTCTCTGCACCTCAGGCGGAGCAGTGGCTTCACGTGCAATGGAGCAGGAGGGCCAAGCTCACGACGATGATGATTAGCCACATTACTGCCCCAGCGTACATGTACTGCGCTGCTGGCTCGCCCTCGAGCAGCCCCATGCCGTGGCGATAGGAATCGTGTTCTATCCCGTAATCAATCGTTTGAATCATGGGGAATGCAGTGAGGGCCTGTAGGATTGTTTCGGAAACCAAAAAAGATGCGACCATGTGTAGTGTAGTCGTTCGGGTGGGGACGAAAGATTTAAAAAAGATCATCGACCACGAGAGCCGGGGCATGGAGCACCAGAGGAGCACCAGTTGAACGATAGAAACGCTTTCGTGTCCTCTAGTTACCTGGACCAGGACAGAGACACTCCAGTTCGCGAGGAGATAGATTGCAGCTGTTGCAATCCCGGATAAGATCCACGACCGCTGATTCGTCCAAGCAAGTGGACCGGTACTCGACAGAGCAGGTCGGGGATACAAACCGGCGAGAAGGGACGCCAGATTGATCAGAATGACGGATCCAAGCTTCCATTCGGTTGAGATGCATGGTGAGGAATCTTTCCAGTGGCGGTTTCCCGAATCAGGCTCTCTGGAAGGTTTGACTCTCCACCGCCACGGAATCATATCGACGGATGTAGGAGCTGCCAACTGGCGCCAATGCTTTGGCAGGCCATGCCATTCCTCCACTTTGCCGCATAGACCATGGAGCCAATTCAGAAAGTCTATCCGAGCTTCGAAATCGCGACACAGCCCTTCGCAATCATCATAGCTGACGTTTTTACAGACACAGGCTCGATCCACTGCGTGTTCCACGTTGCAGTAGCCATTGAAATCGATATCACAAGCATCCGTCGTACAATGGTCAACAGGCTGGGTCGTTTTTTTAGGCCTGGAATTCTTATGCTGAGGCCAGAGCCAGTCTTGTGTAGCTATATAAGCAAACGTGGTAGTTTGGAGTTCTTCTGTCCTGTTGGCCGGCAAAGATTCCGATCCACATGTTGCATTCAGCCATAGACGCTCCTTCGTTGAGGCCAAGCTTGGCCCTGGACAGAGTTGTGCCTCCTCGTTTGTACTAAACGTATCGCAGAAACACCGTTTGTCGAAGTAATCGCCCCGTGCTATTCTGCGGCCTGTAAGTTCGTAGCCGGCGGTCTCGGAATCTAAGGCAACCATTGACCCTAGCGCTTCCCTATATTCCCATGGACGATCAGCATTTCCAGTGTGTCGAGTATCCGAAGTGAATCCACAAGAAGCTATGACATGCTCAAATGATTCCATGGAAATATCAACGACTGATTCCGTAAGGCATGTTGGTGCTTTTCCAGTGACCTCAGATGCCGCGTATCCCCTGGTCAAGGAGAGCGGAGACAAACTCTGCAATCCGTTGGCATCGCCGACAGTGACCAGCCACATTCGACCAGTAATGTTATAAATCCAATTGAAAAGTTGCGCTTTGGCTAGCACCGATCGACTGCATACCGTGAGGTAGGGCCTGAGCATTTCAGGGGAGAACTCGGTGCTGAGAAAGCTGAGCTGGGTCAGCCTTTGGTGATGAGTGCAGATCACTCCAAAGTGTCTAGTGCACTGTTTGCTAGTACATCTGGCCATAGTACTCAGCCAACCGGCTTGGTCTTGCTGAGCAATGCACTGTGGCATAGGGATCAAATCCTCCGGATTGACCCAGCCGTTGCGGTTGACAAAGGGGGAAAGATCGTTAGTTTCTCTCGTTTAGGCTGGTCTGAACGGTACGAAGGGCTCCTACAGTAGTTAGCGTGAAGGTAGAAGAGGCCTCTCCAAGACAAGATACCATGCGCGGCGCCGACCGTCAAAAGCACGAAGTATGTGTTGATCACCTTCATCTTCCTGGGTTCTCAAGGTGCACGACATCAAAACTGTGAGGGTGAGGTATTGTGGTTGCCTGCTCTCAGGTGCGGGGTCCTGAGACCACCACTCAGGATATTATCTAGGTACCTATAGATACCTACCTACGTACCTATTTTAGCACGCCAAGAAACCCTGTATCACCTCACTAAGCGCCTTATGTATTCCGGACTATGGCAACTACTTTTCGCTCTCATACTCACAAAATTGATCATTGAAATTTCAATAGACGCCTTCACCTTGACCAAGGTCCCGTCCGTCGTCTGGTGGGTTGAGCCGCAAGTCTCCGGCCAGTAATGTTCAGCCCATCCAACGGTAATAATGCTCGTCTGAACTATCTCAAAGCTGAAGACATAAGCACCTCCTTGGCCCCATGCGAAGTCTATGATTCCTTCGATGTGGCAGTTGGAAAAATAAAACGCTCCTTTGTCCAGGAGCAGGCTTCACTGAGACGATTTGATGATGCAAGAATAGAACGACGGTCTCTTGGCCTTGATTGATATAGCAAACTCTTGGTGACTCGTCTTTAGCGGGTATGTGTTCTCAAAGCTGATGTTGTAGAAGGTGAGTTGGTTTGTGTAGTACTAGGTAGACTGGAAGACCCCAGTGCTTACGGTGCCATCCGCCCTTAACAGAACGGCAACATTCGTTCGAATAGTGACATAATTTCCCGAGCGAGGTAAAGAGTTCGCAGCTTCTCCGCGAAAAGTTGTTGCCCCTGTTCCTGGCGATTGGAAACAGTACCTGCTCATTGTATGCAGCGGCTAAAAATGTACATAGTCTCAGTATTAGAGATAGACAAGTTTGCAACGGCAGAGGAGATACATGTTGAAGTTGATTCTCTTCTAAATAATGCTATTAGTAACAGTCTTGTAGGCCACCAGCGCTGCGCTGTTAGAGATAGTGACCAAGTTTAACAAGTAAGAAGTAGCATCGATTATTCCCCCAATAACACAGCCCTATAATCCTCGATGTTCCCAAGGATAAGTATGAATTCTGACCACGATAGCAAGTAAGAACGTTGTCAGGTTCCCCACTAGAGAGTAGATCAGCCACAAGAGTAACGGCGCTCATGAAATATGCAATGGAAAAGCTAAAAGGTATTCAGAGAAATACAAGTGACCCAAAGATGTACAAGGCTGAGCTCGCAGTTCCCGCACGTGCAGATGCGGCATTACGTGAAAAGCATCCCTTCCGATCACGACAGCAGTCACATCTTACCTATATACCGACACTAAATGCCCACCCCGAAAAATGTTGGAAAGCCATCATATACACGACTGTTTGTGCAGGTCCACATACAGCTCAGGCGGTACACGGGTAGTCTCAATTCGCTGTTACAGTGCCAGACGGTAGATGGATTGGGAGTCCTGAACACATGGTGAGAAAAAGTGTTACCCTCTTGGACTGCGCTGATGTGAAAAACAGGTAGAGTCGTGAAACACGCACGATTGGGGGTCGAACAGCCAGAGCCAACGAGCCCAGGCTTGATCGAGGCAGCGGAGACAACGGCACACAATCACAATCAAGGCCCTCGCTGACGTACGTCCATCTACTCATCATGACACAACACAGAAGCACGCGCCAGTACCAGCGGCTCGTTTTGCCTTCGTTGGGCCATGCTCCACAAGCTCCACTTCGGATACCAGTCAACGGGAGATGTGAGGAAGGTAAAGGTATTGCGGGTTGCGCATTCTCGCCAACTGGTAAGCACTCGGCTGGGATCACCTATGCGGATTCTCGTCCTTCCGGTTCATTTCGAAGTAGATTGTCGGAGCAGCGGGCACTCGGTGCCCGTGCAAAACGCCCTGTCGCTTCCTCATGGCCAACAGTATTCATCGCAAAGCCTTCAATCCACGACTCAGTATCAGGCTTCTTCTGAACAATACAGCACTCCTTCAAACCCATACGGCGCCCCCTCAAATCCATATGGCGCTCTCTCACCTGGCCAACATTGAGCTTCCACGCCAGGACATTATCGATGGACGCCCACTGGACAGTCTCAACATTCTCATCTTTCGTATCAAGATGAGCTATCAGCTTCCCCAACGTGAAAATGAACGGCGGTGGTACGAGTGATGGCGTTCGGTTCGTTTCGATAGGGTCTCTTATAAGTCAACGACACGCCGAATCCTGCTGGACCCATGTCAGAGCCCGGCCATTTTCCCATCAAAATCTGTCCCAACGGTACGATCCAGCGCATGTAGCAGCATGGAGATGCAAAGATCGGAGGTCGAGGAACGCTGACTGTGGAGCAGCTGCACGTGAGTGAGGGCAGTGTTTGACAGGACCACAATATGTGTGTGCCGGCGTGAAGGGTTCGATTTGATTATGCAGGCTGCACTCATCCGCGTTACGAAACCCTTTCCATTGGTTGAGACAGCCAATCACTTCCCAGCTGAAAACAACATGATCGAAGAGAAACGCCGACCTAAAGCTCGATCCTGCAGCTCGAGAGCACGAAGTGGAGGGTATGTAACGCCGACCATTGAACGATACCTGTGATCCTTGCCAGGATACCTGTGAACGCCAATAAAAAGAAGTCTAGTGAGGAAAGCGCCTATGCTTATGTGATCGTGATATGGCAACGCGAGGTACGCTGCGGTATTCCGTCTTACGCCATTGTGCGGAATACCAATAAACATAAAAATGCCAAATGTACTAACGCGATCGAAACAGTACTTTTGCCGAAGCCATTCATTTGTCGTTGGGCTCAATGATCATGTGTTGCCAATGTGTGAGATCGCGGCTGAGGTGGTCCATCATTTGAAGCGTACTGAGCGTTGTGAAATTGTCCAAGTCCTCTTCGACGCCGTTCCCGTTCGTTTCATCCTGATGTTGAACGCCGTTCGTGACTGCAACCGGCTCCTGCACGGGTGGCGCTGGCTTCTCTCCTGCCAATTCGACCTGGCGCTGAGAGATATAATTCTGCATTGCGCCCGCTGGCCGTCGAATGTCGTGCCAAGACAGCTTCTGCAGCCGCCAGTTCTTTGCCTTGCCTGTTTTCCCACTTGCGATACCGTCGCTACTATCGTGCCCGTTCACTTGCGGTGAGTTGGGTACATCGTCCGCTGCGGGCGACGCGCCATTCGTTGCGGGTGTGGGCACATCCCTTGTATATTGGTTGCGACCGAGCCGACGTTTCTGTGGAGGCCGTCCGCCTTTTCTTGGTGCGGGAGTGGGTTTGGGTTCGACGGCAGGCGCTTCTGCGGGAACTGGTTCTTCCGCGGGTGTTGGCATAGCCGATTCCTCGACGGGTAGTGCTTCTGGTGGTTCTGATTCTGCTTCGATGTCAGCGCACGTCTTCATACCGAGGCGAATGTCCCTACCGTCACCCTTTCTTCTTTCCGCGCGACCTTTCCGTCGGTTAGCCGCTTCGGTCCGCTCGCGTTCGCGCTCTTTATCCCGTTGTTCCTTCTCCCGTTGACTTCGTGCAGCTGCTCCGCGGGGTTTCTGCTTCGGTGCTGCGTTCTTGGGGCTTTCATCGTCGGACTCAAGTACGGGAGAGCCGCTGGGGGATCTGGAACCGGTCCGCTGTCGTTTGGTTTCGGATTCCACCCTAGCAAAGCTTGTTAATGACCGTTTTCATCTTTGTTTGTGCATCGAGGTCGACTCACTCTTCGCTATCATCCCGACTGCGCTTCTTGCGATTGCCATTCTCCGACGGCAGCAATGCGCCTTCGTGTTTGCTTTCCTCCAGAACTTTTCGGAGAACTTCATCTTCGTCGTAAGCCGCTCTGCTGTTCATTGTGGAGCGACGTTTGCTGAAAGACTCCACGCTTGCTCTGCTCAAGCGATCCTTATCTTTCGCCGGTTTGTCGGATTCTTTCGAAAGAGAGCCCTTACGAACATTCTTACCGTGCTGCGCGTCCCACACGGGTAGGTATCGGGAGTACTTTTGTCTGTCGTGTTGAGGTCAGTTTTACTTCTTGCGCTTCGAGATACTCGCGGGGCTATGAAAGTACACGGGAATTTATACGTACCCCTTAGGACTTGTCAGGACTTTGTGGAGATCTTTTCGGCAATCTTCGCAAAAGTACTCGTCAGGGCTGGCAGCTTCTTCCATGATGCCGACGCACCCGCCGTGCTGCCAGACTTTGCAGATATCGCATTGGATGAACAGACCGCCTGCATCATCGCCTTGAAGGTCAGAATCTGTCACAGAGGACAATTGGCCGTCTCTGAACTTGCCGGCATCCGAGGGTGGACCCGGATACTCCTGCTGGCCACACACGCAACGAGTGACCTCATCCTCCTCGGCAATCTCGTCGTCCAGCTCATCGTCGAGCTTCGCAGACTCGTCGCCTTCGTTATCATGTTCGCGCGTTCGGCGCCGTGTAAGAGGCGGCTCTGCCTGCAAGTCGCGAGGCGGCTCGGATTCGTCGGGCTCCTCTGACGAGAGGGAGTGTGGGGTCAACGACTTTTGTGGGGATGACTGCTTGTGATTAGTTCTCGTCGCTCTGTCAGCTCGAGACGACGAAGTCGAGGCGGATGAGGTGCTGTGCGCTGCAGTGACGCCAGGCGGGGGCTGCGTGGTACGAGCCCGCGATGATCGCCGCGGTGACATTGGCATGATAACTGCGCGTTAAGTGTGCCAGCAAGGACGGGAGGTGAAGAGGAGTGGGGTGCGCTGTGCAGGCCCGACCGCGTCGCTGGCGCTGCCGCGATACGAGCTGGTCGGTCGTTGCGGGCGGTGGGAGGAACGGCTGGGTGAAGGTAGCGACGAGTAGAGTGACGGTCGTCGGGCGTTCGTATCAATGCCAGCGGCGGATCCCTGGCGCGGTGTATGCTTTCCAGGGATTGGAGGGCGTGGGTGTCGGTCAAGGACGAAGCGCTCCAAGTGCGGAGAAGGCAGGATGAGCAGCTTCAGAGCACGACGAGATGAAGTGGAAAGTGGACGAGAGCACCGGAGGCTTGACGGGTCATGTTACGGCGGCGGCGATGTGCTCGGCGAGCTGGGCGAGAACAATGATTTGCGTGGGTGAGGATCTGGAGGGTTGGAAGCGCAAAATCACCTCGAGGACGCTCCGACGCGTGAGGGTGCCACTCCCACCCAGCATTCTCCCTCTAATGGGCGGCTCGCCCCAATCGGGCCTAGCGCGGCTAAGGTCGGCATTTCGAAAACCGACCGAAAAAGATGCGGGGAGTTCCAGAGAAGACAAAGGCTGGCCGCAGGTACCGAATTGCAGGACTGGGTCCAGTCGTTGCGTGTCTTGGAGCGTTTGCAAGTCGACCGACGTGAAGTTGGGAGGCAGAGAACGAGGTGGGCCAGGGAGGTCGCGAGAGCCGTGGCAGCGGCAGCAGCGATGATGCGTGCCTTGGCGCACGACGTAAGCGGTTGGCGCTGCTCGCCGTGAGGGGCTCAGTGCTCCGCGAATCATGGCCGCAGTGACAGGGCGACGCGCCATCGACTTCTCCACCACGACATGCTGCTGCCGGGTGCGGAAGACACCGATGTTGTGATGGATCTGACTTGGCGGTGTTGCCAGGCGGTTGGTGCCGAGTCACGATACTCTGTGAGACTCGAAGCACTCGAATTGTCGCTCGAATCACTGAGTAGGTAGGGTACAGCTGGTGTCAACTCCGAGGCAGCATCGTCGTTATTGGGCAGTGGGCACTCACAAGAGCTAGTGAAGAGATATACTGAAGGGAAATAGTGAAGGGAAATAGTGAAGGGATGGAGTGAAGGGACATAGTGAATGGATCCTAGAGGAGCTGCGGTGGCTCTAAAAGACACGGCGAGGGATCCAGCGAGCGTGCCCATCAACGAGCTCACCGCCGATTGTGGGTAACATGGCATGGGAGGAAACCTGCCATACTTGCCCAAAGATGCATTCCACGGATTGATATATCAGTCACAGTCGTTTCGTTTGGAAGGCAAACCCAGGCGTAAAGGACAGTGGTGAGCTTCTGGCTGTGCTGCCGAGCCGACGTACTACCTAGGTATTCCAACAATGCGCTGCATCTCATTCGCCGTACAAAGAAGTTGATAACGAGTCTTGATGACCTGTGGCGCATATGGCAAACACTCCGTCCTCGTACTTCAATGCCCGAACAAAAGGTTGCGTCGACCCCGAACCTGACGACTTGTATTTGAAATCCAACCGGCGAGTTGTCGCTTGCATTGTTATATCCTGGACCGCCTCCCAATCCTTCGTCACCAACCTAAATTTGCATCTGCATTACCACAATCACGTGCCATGCTCTGATCCATGGATGAGAGTATCTCTCGGGACCTAATAGCTCAGTGTGCATCACATCGCCTGGGTTTTCATTACGGAGAACCCTCCATCTGCTACACTTGGTGAGTACCTCTTCGATGGGTTTTGCGGTCTTGGTTTGTGTAAAGGGAGGTGCGGTGCGTTCCAAGGTCGATCCTTCCCACTCGGACGTCACAACACACTATGAATTCCCACGATACAGCAATCCACTCTCCCATAAACATACTCCCAGCGAGTCTGGTAGATATACCTTTGGGAGATAGCTCGCCTGTCCTGCACAGCTAACCGCGTTCTCGCCATGCGTCCCTCAGCCCGGCTGAACTCGCGGGACTTTCACGTTCACCATTCACTCCATGCGTCGCTCACGCGTCAAGGCCCCTGGAAGCTTCTGTAGAGGTAAGACGCGTTTCAGCCGCGTCGAGACGTGAGTGGCTATTTGAAGCTGCCATTGCGCCTTCAGCCCTCTCTGCCAACACCCACGCTCCCCCGTCGTATCTCTGTTTTGGCCTTCTGCGTTTAGCGAGACACTATCTAACAGACGTTTTGCAGGCACGAACATCTTCAAGTGCTAATAGGATACCATGACTCCCGACGAGTTCACCGCCATCCTGGATCCGCTCCTTGTTGGGCTGGACGAGGGCATGAAGTTGAGGAACGAGGCCCGGACGAGGCCTCAAGTCAACCCAAGCCACGAGTTCCCGCAGAACAGGGCCCAAGCAGTCCAGCGCGCCAGGAAGTGGGTTGCGTTATCCCAAGATCCAAATATCCACGCTGACGCACACAGTGTGGTCAAGAGCCTCGGTGCTCAGGATGTCGCGCTCATCTATGACAACGGACAGTCGGTCGAGATGATGAACAAGGAGTTCCTCTGTGGCACATCACGATACTTTGACAATGCCCTCAACGGCGAATTCCAGGTATGTCCCACGCCGACCTGAATTGCTCTTGACTCGACCCCGAGAACGGTCACGCTCACAAAGCCATTTACCCTCAGGAAGCCAGCACGCGCATCATCCGTCTCCGCCATGACTTCCCGTGGGCTGTCTACGCCATGCTCGACTTCCTCAAGAACGGCTGCTACTACATGTACCCGCTCCTATGCAAGCAGTACCCGCGCATCACCATTCTCGACCTCCACGTGCACGGCTACATCGTCGCGGACAAGTACGAACTGCCTACCCTCGCCGACTACTCCGCGAAACACTATCTCAGGATCGCAGCCGATACTCTCGCGCTCAACTGGCAATTCGACGACCCCGACAACTACGACAACGCGCTGAGTAGGTAGCAAATCCTCCAAGAAGACACGGCTAACATTGAAAGGTGTGCCCTGCGTCGAGTACCTTCCTTGGGACTTCTGCGCTGCCGCTGAGGTGGGCCGGTTCCTCGATTCGGTCGTGCTGCTGTGGCGGAACACGTTTAGCCGTCGCGATGCGTTGCGCAGGGAAGTGTTGGAGATGATCAAGGCGTGCTTCGTCAAACTCATGCGGCTGAAGTCTTTCCAGTTCCTGCTGAACAACTTGAGCAACTTTCTTCACGACCTGTACGAGAGCTTCGGGGAGGACGGCGTGCACATGTCCATGTTGGCGAGGAAGCACAAGGGATACCGCGTCTCCTTTGCAGCGTGAGATGCGTGTTCGGGGATCCTGATTGGCGTTGGCTATTGAAAGAGGGACGGTCCAACAAGAACAGAAAGGTTGCATGCTAGCTACCTACAGGGGACGGAAGACAAAAGTTTGCCCTTTTTGTTTTTCTTTTTTTTTTTGGTGGAATTTTGCAGAGTCGATCCCGAAGGTTGCAAGCATGGCGGTGTTGTCTATCTCGTAGCATTTCACCAACCGCAGTCGGTGTCGATCGGAATAGGTAGGTATAGCACTCAACGACCAGCATTGACATGAGCTCCGTCCAAACTTCAACACATACACACACACAACAGTTCACGCACGTTTGTTTTTGTTCTGGGGCCTTTAACCGGGTCTCCAGCCGCTCTTTAAGGTAATCATTGTGGCTTGTTGCATTCCCCCCCCCCCTCCCCGCCTCCCCAGGCCAATGCTATTCTACACGGTAGCGCTCGGTAGGGATGCAGAGTGTGCCTTGGCGGCACCTTCAAGACGAAGCCCTGACGGTTTCTTGAAACCGCTTTGCTGCGATGTCGAGGATGGGTGAAGTGTTTGTGCGAGGGGAAGTTGTATCCGTGTTTGGGGAGTGGAAGGAGGGAAAGGCGGAGGGGAGGATGGGGATGGGGATGGGGATGAGCACTGCGAAGATCGGGCGGTGGCATTCGCTCTTTAGCCCCCGCGTACCCAAGGATACGTCTTTGTAGATTGTAGCAACGGACGCACGACCAAAAGTGTAGGATGGGCATACGTAGCACGACCTCAACAACCACATCACATGATCGTACGTGTCGAGCTCTGTCTGTAGCTACGAGCCCACTCCAGCGACGCGTCCGAAAAACCCTTGGACCGCAAAAGGAAAAAAAAAGATATTAGTAGTAGTAGAAAATAGTAAAAATAGAGGAAGAAAGGAAAAGAAAAAAAAAAGTATCCTACACTTCCCCCCTTGGACACATCACTCCTCCTTACCGACCTTAACCTCCAGCACATCCTTGGCATCCCCCTTGCCCAGCACCTCCAAAATCGCGGCGAAATTGGCCTCGGTGACAATGGTGTATTCAGGCCAGACCGTGCGGTCCCTCCCCGCAGAGCTCCAGTGCACCTTGAGCTCGAGGATCTGCTCCTTGGGCGCGTCGGCGGGCTTGTGCTTGGCCATGTCTGTTGAAACTCAGCATCAGGAGAGAGAGAGAGAAAGAGAAACAAAACGCTCGATGATGGAAACGATTGTGTTGGGGATGCGAGGTGAGGTGAGGTGAGGTGAGGTGAGGTGAGGTGAGGTGCGGAGGGATTGGATGGGACCGGACGCGGGACACGGAAGGGGGCGCAACGTACACTCTTCGCAGTTGGGGCTGCTCGCGATGGTGGCTGTGACCTGCTTGTTGAGGGCTTTGAGGCTGGGTTTCTCGATGTCGAGGAGGATGAGCTCGTGGCGGTTGGATGGTGGGAGTGTGAACATGACGGGGATTTGGGAGGTCATGATTGCGGTGGGCGGACGGTTGCCTGCTGTGATTTCGGCGCGTGTGGTGTTGAATGGCTGGTAACTGGTTAGAATCGTGGACGTAAGATGGGACGGTGCGAAGCTGATGGACTATCGGAAGAGGGTGGGTGTTGGTGGAGCTTTTGTGGTTTCTTCTTCACGTGCGTTACCCGTGGGGATTCCGGCAGAAGCGGAGCTTTGGAGGTAGAACTTACAGGGCGGTCGGCGTGATTATGTAAAGCTCGATGTGAGTCAGCAACAGGTTGTTTGGCAGCTCGAGGACGGTGGTGCGAAGGACTTTATAACAGTTACGAAAGAACTCTGCGCGTGATTCCAAGGTTGGGTTGACCGCGAGCGGGACATAGGTACGTCACCATACATGGTTGTGTACCCTGGCGTCGGGACTGCTGGAGCTAGTCTAAGCTGGGAATAGCCGTGAGATGCCCCAGGCGTCAACACCCGGAACGTGGGTAGCGCGTGTACTGCAAAAACTACTGATGATGGCCGCTTGACTATGCCGAGGCATCTATGCGAAGTCTACGAAGAAGCAAGGAAAGAAAGGAGCTCCCGTCATCACATATAAGAAACCCTTCCAGCCTTCTCACTTCCTCTCCTCCAACGCGCGTTTGATGGCTAGAAGTTGTTAGCTTGGTTTAGCGACAAACCCGGAGAGAGTGTTTACCATTGCAGCTGTTATTCGCGTCTCCGAACAGCATCTTTGTGTTCTCCATGTAGAACATCGGGTTTGGCACGTCCGCATAACCACTCGCCATGCCGCGCTTCATGATCACAACCTGCTTGCTCTTCCATGCGTGCAGAACGGGCATACCGGCAATCGAAGAGCCGGGCTCGAGAGCAATTGGGTTTACAGTATCGTTGGCACCAATGACAAGCGTGACATCCGTCTCGCCAAAGTCGTCATTGATCTCGTCCATCTCGAGCACGATGTCGTAAGGAACAGATGCTTCGGCGAGTAGCACATTGCACTGGCCGGGCATGCGTCCTGCGACGGGATGAATCGCAAAGCGCACATTCACTCCTTTCGCGCGGAGATACGTGACGAAGTCAGAGATGGCATATTGAGCTTTGGCAACTGCCATTCCGTAACCAACAACCTACGATGCGTGTCAGTGCGATCTAGGGTTACAAGGTAGACAAGCCTACAATGATCACGTTCTCAGCTTCAGCAAGCGCTTCGGCTGTAGCTTCTGCCGTTGTCTTGGTGACTTCACCTTCAATCTTTGCCTGAGCCTGTGGAGTTGCTGCGATACCTCCAAACAAAACATTGGTGAGGGATCGGTTCATCGCTACGCACATAATGTACGATAGAATGGAACCCGACACTCCAATTAGGGCACCGACGGTCGTGAGGAGCGAATTGTCAAGCATGAAGCCTTCAGCAACAAGCGCGAATCCAGAGTAAGCGTTTAAGACAGTAATGACGACAGGCATATCGGCACCGCCAATTGCTGCTGTGGTCGTGTATCCTTTGATGAAACTCAGCACTGCATTTCCGACTAGACAGGCTGCGCCAATCAGCGGTGCACCCGGCGCATAGGTCAGGAATGCACCCATAGTAGCCACATTCGCGCCTAGTAGGGAAGTGTTAATAAGGTGTCGTCCAGGTAGTACTAGAGGCTTTGATGAAATCTTCGCGGCCAGCTTGAGGAACGCTACAATGCTTCCAGTGAATGTAACACCACCGATGAGCACGCCAAGATAGGCACTGACCAAGTGCAAGGTCGTGATCTCTGCACCAGAATGGCCGAGAACACTGCCGATACTGGTCAAGACTGCAGCGAGACCGACAACAGAGTGCAGTGCAGCGATGGTTTGAGGTAGCGAAGTCGGGGTGATCCTTCGACCGATTACCATGCCGGCAATCGTTCCGACAGTGGCAAGACCAGCAAACTGGGTAAGCACATCGGGTGCAAAGCCTACGGCAAGCAGAGAAGCAAGAAGTCCAGAAAAGACACCCAGGATACCGAAAAGATTTCCTCGGCGAGCGGTAACCTGTGAGGCAAGTCCAGAAAGCGAGGAAACGCAAAGTATGCTACTGACAAGGTATCCAGCTTGCACAAGGCCTGACATGCCTGTGCTAGCAGCAGCAACGTAGCCTCCGCCGAAGAGCAGAGCGGGAATCGCGTACAGCCAAGGGAACTCAGCTGGGTCTGTTGGACGTCTGAACATGTCGAGCATACGCTTGGTGATGACAAATCCGCCCGAGATGTTGACGAAGGCCAAAAGAACAGACAGTGCACCGAGGGTCTGCGGAACGGTCTCGGGAAGAAGCCCGCCTCCCATAACGAACATGCCGCCGATCCCTACCATTCCAGATATAGCGTTGGTGACCGACATCAATGGCGAGTGCAGTGCTGGTGCAACACCCCAAACCACTCGATAGCCGATCAAGCTCGCCAAGGCAAATGTGAAAGCGTTAGACATGAACAGGGGGCTACTATACGTTAGGATGAGTACAATATTCGTTATCAGAACGCGCGTACCCTGTGTATTTTCCAAGTGCAACAGCTGTTGTCATAGCGGCCGAAACTGCGGCAACCTCACGGGTCTGGCTTTGCCACGGCGTAAGTTGGACTATGTTCGCCGCTTGGTCCGCTGGGGACGGTGCCTTTGTGGTTGGTGGAGGTGGTGGGGCAGGTCGCGGAGCAGGTGGCAGGATCTTGCCGTCGTACGTTACAATGGCGCCCCTGGTTACCTCGTCTTTTAGATCAACATCGTAGTACTTCTCCTTCTTGCTCTCTGGTACAAGTGAAAGCAAGAACTTGGTGATGTTGTTTGAATAAAGCGTAGAAGATTGAGTCGGAAGTCGCGATGGGAGGTCAGTGTAGCCTGCACAACTAATCAGCGATTGCTTTAGCGTGCCAGTGAGCTACACTCACCGATGACGGTTACGCCTTGATACTTGGCCAGTTTTCCGGGAATCGTGGCTTCGCAGTTGCCACCAGCTTCGGCCGCAAGGTCCACGACAACAGATCCGGGCTTCATCGCGCCAAGCATCGCTTTCGTGATGAGCTTCGGTGCAGGTTTTCCGGGGATCAGGGCGGTGGTAACGACGATGTCAACCTCACGGCACTGCTCGTAGAAGAGCTTCATCTCCGCTTCAATGAACTCTTTGGACATCTCTTTGGCATACCCGCCAGCCCCGGACCCGTCCTCTTCAAGTTCGACTTCGATGAATTCAGCGCCCAGCGATTGCACCTGTTCGCGTGCTGCAGGGCGAGTGTCGAACCCACGAACGATTGCACCCATGCGGCGAGCCTATGGAATCTATCAGCAAGAGATGAGCCGTCTGCAGAATTACCTACCGTGGCGATGGCACTCAAGCCTGCCACACCAGCTCCGATGACGAGGACTTTGCAAGGAGGGATCTGATGTTGTCAGTTCCACGCCTCCTTGGTAGCAACGCCCCACGCACCTTTCCAGCAGCTGTGACCTGGCCAGTAAGGAATCGGCCGAACTG
This sequence comes from Paraphaeosphaeria minitans, assembly GCA_015832175.1. Classification (NCBI taxonomy): domain Eukaryota; kingdom Fungi; phylum Ascomycota; class Dothideomycetes; order Pleosporales; family Didymosphaeriaceae; genus Paraphaeosphaeria; species Paraphaeosphaeria minitans. Next base: position 305,691 of record WJXW01000004.1, on the reverse strand, counting down.
GTTCGAGGCCTCCAAAACGGCCTTGTAACCAGCAATGTTTGCCATGGAACTTTGGACATGTAAGCACACATGAACCGCATGCTATCCATGGTTGACAGCGCGTACCTCAAGGCATCAAAAACCTGGGCTCTAGAGATGCGAGGAACCATGTCCATGGCAAATGCAGTAGCCTTTCGGGAAGCAATTCTATCGACAATGGGTCTATTCTGGGTCTGGTTCGGATAGAGAAACGATATGACGGTGGCACCCTCACGGATGGCGTCGACCTCGCTGTCGGGGCCATGGATGCTGAGCGCACGAACTTTGAGGAGGATGTCACTGTCGGAGAAGACGCTCCTTCGGTCGACAGTCTTGGCACCCGCTTGCTCGTACGCTTCATCCGTAAATTGGGCCTCGAGACCAGCTCCGCGCTCGATCAAAATGCGTGAGAAGCCTTTTTTGAGCAGGAGCTTCACATTGGCAGGAGTGATGGCTACGCGACGCTCGCCGGGGTAGCTTTCCTTCGGAATGCCAATGGTCAGAGTCTCATAGGGACCGGCTGTGAAGGGCGGAGACGTAGGGGCCTCCTCGTCATGCGGGTCCGAGGCCACGGATGCATAGCGGGCGACTGCAGTAGTCGATGGCCTCTCGGTGACATGCTTCTGCAGGCACAACGGTCGAGGGCGAGCTAGGGTGACAGATTGCTGCGGCTGGACACGCCTAGTGGTAAAGTCGTGGCGCACAATTGGCGTAGGGCGAAAGACGATGGCTGGTGACAGCAGCCTCAGGCTCGCTCGCGGACGAAGGAAGCAGCTGGAGGTATTCATGCTGGATGAGGCAGGCAGGCAGGCACGGTACGGTACCTAGGTAAGCGAGCTGGTGGAGAGCTCCAGGACCCGCATCTGCTTCACGAGACAGCGAACGCGTCGTCCGCAACAAGGGAGAGTACGGGAAGAGAAGGGGAGTGTCGAGTCGAGTCGAGTCGAGTCGAGTTGAGGCAGGATAGGTGGCCGGTTTGCGAGGACAGGTACATACGACGGGTATCTACCCTTGGTTCGTCCGGGCTCCTGCAGGCGTCACGCGAGACTGCTGCGGTCGTGTTTTGCCGTGTATCGCTTGAGTTGGCGGCATTGTGGGGTGCGGAGGTGCGGGGGAGCGGGGGAGCGGCAACACGGCGCGGCCTGCGGAACGTGCGGAACGTGCTTCCATCTGCCTGATTCCGGCCTCGTCGTTCGTTGCGCCTTGTTGACATTGTCTTTGTGCAGGAGATGGACAGATGGACTAGACCATCTACCGTAGTCTATGGACAGTGTGCAGTCGATAGACTGTTGAAAGCTGAGCGTTTGTCCGATGACCGAAAGAGCCTCCAACACGCGCCCACTGATGGATACCGTACGCACCGTAGGACGATAGGTAGGTATGAGAAAATACCTGGACGATAGCTAGGTATGAGAAGATACCTGGACGATAGCTAGGTATGAGAAAACGATAGGTAGGTATGAGAAAACGATAGGTAGGTATGAGAAAACGATAGGTACCTGGACGCAGTCGCCCTCTCCTCTCCGCTCTAACAAACTGTTTCACGCGGGGTAGCGACCTGCCAGATCGGGCAGCCACCTGGTGGGCGGTACCGTGTCTAGAGTCCATCGCCTGACTGCAAGGCAATCGGTGAATGGAACCAGCTTCTCTGCCAACCGAATGACGACTCTTCCTCACCTCCTTCGTTCACTTGTGGCAAGCTGCTTCCTGATCGCACTCTGCATCGCGCTCGTTGACCCTGGACGCATGTAGGCATGGACGCATGTTTTTTTTTTCGGGAAGGCACGACCGAGAGTCGATGGGTGTCTGCTGCTTTCGTCGGTGAAGTTGTGTGGGAGTCGTCCATCTGGTTTGGCTTCTCGGGTAGCTAGTCAAGCTGCTAGACTACCAAGCTAGGTAGACGGGCTAGGTAAATGGTCTAGGTAGATGGTCTAGGTAGATGGTATGGGTAGATGGTCTAGGTAGATGGTCTAGGTAGATGGTATGGGTAGATGGTCTAGGTAGATGGTCTAGGTAGACGGTCTAGGTAGATGGTATGGGTAGATGGTCTAGGTAGATGGTCTAGGTAGACGGTCTAGGCAGATGGTCTAGGTAGACGGTCTAGGCAGATGGTCTAGGTAGACGGTCTAGGCAGATGGTCTAGGTAGACGGTCTAGGCAGATGGTCTAGGTAGACGGTCTAGGCAGATGGTCTAGGTAGACGGTCTAGGCAGATGGTCTAGGTACCTAGCTAGGTGAGCGAACGCATCTTTGGTGGTTCGAACGGTCCCCATGGTATACGAGTCACGCCTCTCCGCCCTTCTTTCAGGCCATCCTTCCTAGCCAGGGCTTCCCACAACGACAGGGAGCCTGCATCTCATCGCCATCCTTCCTGGACACTTCCATCTCATCGTCATCCTTCCTCGACACTTCCTATCCCACGTGACTTTGCTCGGGCATTCCCACACCTGCCCCACTCCATCCCCTGACGTGGCGAAAATTCGCCGTCTTGGTAAGCGACAATCCCTCCGACGTCCAACACGTCCAACACGAACCATCTACCCAGAAACCAAGAGGCGGTAGCAAGCCATGCAATCTCAAGTAGCAAGACATGCAATTTCAAGGTAGCAAGACATGCAATTTCAAGGTAGCAAGGTATCAACGTCTAGCAAGCTATGCAATCTCAACGTAGCAAGGTATTAACGTCTGGCAAGCTATGCAATCTTAACGTAGTAAGGTATTAACGTCTAGTAAGCTATACAATCTTAACATAGCAAGGTATTAACGTCTAGCAAGCTATGTAATCTTAATATAGTAAGGTATTAACGTCTAGCAAGCTATACAATCTTAACATAGTAAGGTATTAACGTCTAGCAAGCTATACAATCTTAACGTAGCAAGGTATTAACGTCTAGTAAGCTATGCAATCTTAACGTAGTAAGGTATTAACGTCTAGCAAGCTATGCAATCTTAACGTAGCAAGATATTAACGTCTATCAAGCTATGCAATCTCAACGTAGCAAGGTATCAACGTCTAGCAAGCTATGCAATCTTAACGTACTAAGGTATCAACGTCTAGCAAGCTATGCAATCTTAACGTAGCAAGGTATTAACGTCTAGCAAGCTATGCAATCTCAACGTACTAAGGTATCAACGTCTAGCAAGCTATGCAATCTCAACGTACCAAGGTATCAACGTCTAGCAAGCTATTCAATCTCAACGTACCAAGCGGTGCAATTTCAAGGCGGGAACGACCCAGTAGGTCTACTTCGTCAGTAATAACACGTCTGTCTCAGGTACTGGTCTCCAAGAATGATGTCTTCCAAAACGCCATCACACTTTTCTGGTCTCCAGCTCCTTGCAAGTTACATTCACTTAAATCAAACGCTGCCCGCGCACCGACCGGCTCGGAACCTACTGCAACTCCTATCCCAGATCAGATGAGTGGTCATTGCGCATCGCAGCTCCAGGAACTGCATCTATTCACTCGACAATAAACTTGCATCTTGCGACGTCACAGTCTTCTGGTCAATACGGCGAACCTTCTTGGTGCGTTTCGATGGTGCCAGCTTTTACGAGGAGCGACGTTCCACGGGGCAGTCGCACTTTACTCGTGCCTTCCGTTTGTGACCGAGCAACACAACAAGCGGCCACCCGTGTGATCACCAAAATCGTCACACTTGCCCCTCCGCGCTTCAACATCATGTCAATCCCTCTCCACGGCCTATGAGTACCCACGACAGTCCCTAATCGACAGATCAATGTTGCACTGCAACCTTCGCATGCTCACTCCTCGGGGTCTACCAGCAAATTCTACACTTCTCTGTGTGTGGCAGCAGAAGGGGGCCCGTGGACGACTCTTGAGGTCCCTCTGCATCCTTGCCTTCATAGCTTCTGCCGTCAGCCTCTACCACCTGCGGGTCCACACGCCGGCACCCAGGAAGATTGTTGTCACACTCGGCTCGCCGCATCACCACCCTATCGACGACCTCATCACGAATGCGACAGCCACACTACATTCGTTGCTATCGAGAAAGACGACTTCCTTGACCGACGCCGCCAGCGCGTACCGCGAACGACGAGGGCGGCACCCTCCGCCTGGCTTCGATGTTTGGTATGCATTCGCAGGTGCGCATGATGCGGTGCTGGTTGAAGACTTCTTCGATCGGATCTACGATGACCTGAATCCGTTTTGGAGTGTACCTGCGGCACGAATACGCCAGCAAGCCAGACAAATGCCCAACAAGATCGTCGTCCGGAACAAAAAGGTGCGGACCAAAAAGGGCGATCGCAAGAGGCTGGATCAATGGATCGACATGGTGAAGAAGATCCAAGACAAACTGCCGGATCTAGACATGCCTCTGAATATGCTGGATGAGCCGCGGGTTGCAGTCCCGTGGGAGGATATCTCAACTTATACCGAGAGCGCGTCAGCAGCGCGTCAACAGCAGCCCGCGCACCGGATTGTGAAAAGCTTCACTTCTTTGGACATTGACCGCGAGACCATCGAGCACGATGCGCCTATATTTTCTGAGGAACGCCCATACTGGGATTTAGTCCGCGCTGGCTGCGCTCCTGATGCACCTTCCCGGCACGTTTCAGTAATTGACACCTTTTCAACGCTTCTTGGGTCATGCCCCGAGAATGACTGCAACGCCAATAGCTCAATACCGTTCACGTACGAAGGATTCGTATCGAACTGGACGCGAGCGAGAGACCCATGCTTGCAACCAGACCTCGTGTCTGCACATGGTGCTTTGATTGCCCCCCTGAGTCAGTCTACGAGCCAGAAATTGATACCTATGTTCAGCTCCAGCAAGCTGTCAATGGTGAGGACATTCCCTTTCGGATATGACTGTTTTACGGATAGTGGGCTAAAACTTCCATAGAATAACGACATCCTCCTTCCCGCCTTCGCGTACTGGCAGTCCAAATCCGATTATACAACCGGAGATTCCCGCGGACCAACGTGGGACAGGAAGATCACTGCGGTGATATGGCGAGGTATCTCCTCAGGCGGCGACAATACACCTGAGAATTGGACGCGCTTTCACCGCCATCGCTTCGTCGAGCTCATGAATGCAACGGCAGTCCGCTCTTTCTCTGCTCCACAGACCTTCCATCTGCCCTCGTACCGATCGCATGTACACGCCGCCCAGAACGATTTCGAACTTGCCCGATGGATCGAGACCATCACCGAAGTAGCATTCACGGAACTGCAATGCGCCGTCGGCAGCCGGAACAAGCAGGGCGCCGAGTGTGCACACGCAACACCGTACTACAAGACCGAAGACAAGCTTTCCATGAACAGACAATTCATGGCCAAATACCTCCCTGATATCGATGGCAACGGCTTTTCCGGCCGCTACCTCGCCTTCCTCCGTTCCACCTCTGTGCCCATCAAAGCGACGCTCTTCTCCGAGTGGCACGATTCCCGTCTTGTCCCTTGGTACCACTTCGTCCCAATGCAGAACTCGTTCGCGGACCTCTACGGCATACTGGAGTACTTTGTGGGGTGGATCCCCAAAGAGAACGTTACCGGGGAAGACGGCGGTGTGCTTTTCACGCAGGGTGGCCATGACGAGCAAGCGAGGAGGATCGCGACGCAGGGCAGGGAGTGGGCCGACAAGGTACTGCGCAGGGAGGACATGCTGGTGTACCTGCTCCGCCTGCTGCTGGAGTATAGACGCGTCTGCGAGGACGACCGCGAGGTCATGGGCTGGGTCGACGATGTAGGTACTCCCCAAGAGCTAGATGGATCACGTCCACCCGCGGCGGCCTGGCGAGCCCCTCGCTCGAACGTAGATTGATACATAAAAATAAAAACTTTCAATTGATGACTAGCGAGCGGATGCTTGGCGGGGGTGTTGGGTACCTATCCCTTTCCTACTAGGTAGCGCCTATACTCGGGATGTTGCGGTCCGTCCTCTCATGCTGTACCTACCGTAGGGGTAAAGCTGGTCGAGACTTCACTTCTCAAAAGACTCTTGCAAACGAGTTGAAGCGTGCGTTTTAGGTAGATAGCTCTCGTGGGTGTTTTGCAAGATGCAAACGTCGTGGAAGATGGCTTGTCGTTGATAACTACCTAGGTATTTACCTAATTCGCTTTCATGAAAGATCTTCCCCGAAGCAGCCTCAGTATGGAGCCAAGTGCCGTGTTTGCTTGAATCGGAGCGGCCCTTGCGTGGTGAATGGTGAAGGTGAAGTCACTGCGTCAGTGAATAGCCGACTGAACGCGTCACGCATTGAAATGGCAACTGCAACCATAGATCCCGCCAATGCAACCATGCAATCGTTCCCTCTCCATCACCGTACTCCACCACACTTCCAGCAACCGGACTAGCTAGCCTTCAACCCCGCCCACCGCGGCCCTAGGACCTCTTCAACGCGGGACTATCACCAAAACACCGCGCCATCATGCCCGGCGGATACCTCGACCCCTTGCTCCCACCCACACTCTCGATCGCCTGCCGGATCCTCTTCTCCTCGTCCCCCGACAGCGCAATCTCCGCCGCCGCCGCGTTCTCCTCGAGATACTTCACGCGCTTCGTCCCCGGGATGGGTATCACATCTTCGCCCTGCGCCGCGACCCACGCGAGCGCCAGCTGCCCCGCCGTGCACCCCTTGCTCCGGGCGATATCCGCCAACGAGCGCACGAGCCCGAGGTTGTCGTCAAAGTGCGCCTCGCTGAAGCGCGGGTGGTTGGTGCGGTTGTCCGAGGGATCCAGGTCTGCGCGGGAGGTGATGGTGTTGGTTAGGAAGCCGCGTCCGAGGGGGGAGTACGCGATGATGTGGACGCCTAGCTCGCGCGCGGTGGCTAGGAAAGAGGTCTGCTCGGACTCGATGTCCAGCGCGAAGGGGGAGTACTCCATCTGGGCTGCGGCGATGGGGTGGACGGCGTGGGCGCGGCGTAGCGTCGAGGCGGAGCACTCGGAGAGGCCTAGGTGGCGAATCTTGCCTGAGGTCTTCAGCTCGGCCATTGCGGCGACGGTTTCTTCAATGGGGACCGTGGTGTCGACGCGGTGCTGGTAGTAGAGGTCGATGGTGTCGACGCCCAGGCGCTCGAGGCTGGCTGCGCAAGCCTGCTTGACGTACTCGGCGTCGCCGCGGACAGCGTGTTTGCCGTCAGGGCCGATGAGGTTGCCGAATTTGGTCGCGAGGAAGATCTCCTTGCGTCGTCCTGTCTGCGCGAACCAGCGACCGAGGAGCTTCTCGTTTGTGTGGGGGCCATAGCTGTGCGGCGCGCTCATCAATAGGGTTCGAATGTGGAGCAGCGGTGAACGTACATGTCGCTGGTGTCCCAGAACGTGATGCCCAGGTCTGCCGCACGAGTGAGGACTTCGAGGGACGCGTTGTCGTTATATCCTCCGAAGCTCGTGTATGCGAATGTCATTCCCATACATCCAAGTCCTTGGGCAGAGACGCTGTCGCCTCCAATCTTGCGCTGTGGGATTTTGGGCGCCATTGTTGCTGCGGGTGTTGTTATTTCAAAACCTGTACAAGTGAATGAGAAATGAGATCCAACGCGAACAGTCTATGGCTGCTGCGGGTTGTGTAGAGCCCTTATCAACAAGAATATGGTCAGTGTCGTAGTACGAAGTGGGATGGAGTATGACGGACTTAAGGATTAAACCCGTTACCTACCTACGCTGTGGCAATAGCGTCATAATGCTGGCCTGTCACGACAGTGCGGCATCGCCTACTGCACAGTTTAATCTGTATGCAAGCAGAGTGTGAACGCGCCAGTGGGATTTTCACCGCAGCTATGTCCATTCCAACTAATGGATATACATCTTGACTCTTACTTCTATCCAGACTACCTAGCTTTTTATAAGCCACAAATCATGTCTGGGTAGGTACCTATGCCTTCTCCATGGAAACTGCAATGGGAGCGTACTGAAGGTTGACCACCTTCCTCTCCTCGCGAGCTGTTTCCGAAAAACAAAAAAAAATTACACACATCGCGCATGTCCTTTGAGCTTATCTCTCCTCTACCTACACACCGCCATCACCGCCGAGCTCGACAACGCCTACTCCTCTGCCTTGAGTCCCACACCAGGTTTGCTCGAAGTAGAACACTGCAGCACAGACCCTTCCCTACCACCAGACCTCAGATTTGCAGAGATTCACAGCATGTATGTGTCCAGGGAATATAGTAGGCACGAGATCGAGAGCGAGATGATGGAGCGTGTGCGTAGGGTGTTACGACAGGAAGTGGCGTACGATTTTACGTGGCTGGAGATGTAGGAGGACAATGCGTGGGTGCGGAGGTTGTATGGGGGATTTAGATCTGCGGAGAATGTGGAAGGGTCTATTTTCACGCTGGGGCTATGTGTGCAGTGGGATGAGAATTTGCTGTCAAATTTTTTTAGGGGGGGGAACATGGCCGTGTGATACAAGCTAGGGGAGCTGCGTGGTGGTAGTCGTTTCTGCCTGGGTTGAGTGGTTGGTGTGTCCTGGCTGGAGTGTCACGCCCGCCGCATTGCGTGCACGTGGGTTTGTCAGAGATATTTGTGTGAGACTGTCAGCAAGTCGGTTGTCCTGTGCATGCACGATACGTGGACACCAGCAGAGCATCTGCTGATCCAAGGACATGGGTTCAGTGTGAACGTGGCTGCGCAGGTTACTATCAAACGTTCACGTATTGAAAGCGGCCGGAGCACCCTCGACAGTGCATGTCTGGATCGTGTTGATATGTTGTCTGCGTGAGCCCCAAAACAGATATTGACAGCACTTTGATAAAAGGTTAATGGTGTGTCTTAGATGTCTTGGATCTATGTCTCGAACCGTTGTGTCTAGCTTTCTACCATATCCGGAATAGTGGCACGGAGCGGTGATCGGACACTTGCACTGTGGTACGGGACTCGCACTGCAGCCCTTGTGGTCTCAGCGGGTAATCGCAGTCTTGGGACGCTCCGTCGGTTGTCGAGAGTTGTGCCGATAGAGTTTCTTCCTCGACGTGCGCTGCTCTCCGCATTGACAGAATCAATACATTAAGAGAAACAGATCATCCTCGTTGCTCCGTATTGGTCCACGAACGTATGCACAGACATACAAAGCTCGTTGCATGGGCTTCCTGTGCGTGAGTGGGAAATTACAAAACTCGGCATTTGGGGTTGCCCCGAATAGCTATCTTGTCAGTTGCCAATCATAGAACCACCGAGAATATTGATATTGACAGCAAGATCCTGCCCAACGGGCAACGAGGTGTTCTGCACATAGAGGCAGACACTGCAGATCCTTCGTCCGAAGCCTTCCGCATAGGCGCATATGCAGTGAGCAGGCTTGGCTAGGATATGTCGATCAATTTCTAAACTGCAGACTGCGGTTCCTAAGCATGAGCATCTAGAAAGTGTAAGTCTCAAGTTGATATGCGAAAAGATTACGGACAAGATGGCCAAGCCGCGGCGAACTACAGCTAGCTAGTATGGCACTCCGGAATGCCTCAATCCGGCATAGGGGGGGTGATTTGTAGGAGACCAAGGGTGAGCTTGTGACGCTTGTGCAAGCGGAAAGTAATCGTGTCATCCCCGGGTGGTTCGAAGGGAGCCTTGGCTCAACATGTACCACGCTGTGATCCATTTGGCCGATTCAATAAGCAGTATTTGGCATGAACATGTTAGGCGATCGAGACGAGTACAGTAGCAAAGTCCAGTCTGGCCGTCACAATGTCATGTTTTGTTGACTGGACTGAAACATTCCCACCGGTTATGACAGTAGCCATTTATCGTTTTAGTGAACTTACCGTTAGCAGCATAATTTTCGATGTGATATCGCCCCAGGCGCAGGGTCTGAAGCCTGCCGAAATCATCAACTGTAGTGTCGTAACTCGTGCGCAGATGCGTTGTCCGCGCCAAGCAACGGACGTTTCGTACCTCTTTTCTCCCAGAGCATCGGACTCTGGGCGAAACGCGGGTAGTAGTGAAGCATAGCAACCTTGCAAAATGTGTGCTGGTTCATGTTGCATGTTTGACGCGAAACCAGCTGCCGTGCTACGATTCGTGCCAAGCGCGGAATCCAGTTCCAAGAATTCCGTCCTGGCGTGCAAGTGTGCCAAGGGCGGTACAGTGGAGGTTGCATCCCAAAGGGGGATCTACTATTCATCAAAGGATAATTGCCAAGCGGATGGAACGCCCCCGAGACCGATTTTGTATACCCTCGGGAAATTTCGGAAAGCGCATTGCCATTAAAAAGGATCACCATTTGGACAGCAGGCTGACGTGCAGATTGGGCGATCTATTACTGTGAGATTTCCCGTCTTGGGCCTGGGGTTGTAGAGACGATCTTCAAGATCTTCTGCAGAATTATTTCGAGAAGCGGAATGACGCCGAGACGCCAAGATTTGTTGCATACATATCTATGTCAACAGGACGAAAGGAAGCCTTGTCGTGGTAACGCAGCCAAGTGCTTCTGAGGATCGTGATGGCTGGTGCCCTCTCCGGTAGATTGTCGATTCGGGAGTTATTAGGCGCACGACCGGAGGCTCCACACACGCGGAGGGCGAGAAAAGAGCTCAGGTGCTCCCTTGAGACCGATGAACCCCCACGATGGCTTGAAGAGCAATTAATCACCGCGAGCTGACTTTTCACCGTACGCACATTACCCACTAGGTACTGCGAATGTGGGGGAAGTATGGGGCGTTCAACGGCGGACCACTAGGATGCGGGTATCGTGTTTCGAGAGCCGCACAGTCAAACTCACCGCCATAACGACCATCCATTTACATTCCATCATACGCGTATTTGGAGCTGCGAGTCCGGCCTCACAGGATATTGACAAGTTGGGCATAGATCCGCATGAAGCAAAATGAAGCTGCAACTGCCACGGGTCGACGATTCGCTTGCATCGGAGTGAGATGCAATAGCGATGCAGGAGGTCACGAGCTCTACACGCACCTCAAGCGCGGGATGAGTTAGCCTGCTCGATCGCAAGGTGAAGGAAGCATTCGGGAGCACGGTAACACTGTACAGAGCCTGGGCAGCTCGAGTCGGATGTCGGAGCCACTCACCGGGCTCGGGCGAGGCTGTCGTATTGGTCCCGATAAATGAAAGAGGACCACCGTCGAATGGTGTTAAACGATCTGCGGGGTTTCCGTGGGGTTGGGCGCTGTTGCACGACGGCATGCATATGGCCAGGGCGCGCCCAGCGGTCGATGAGCTGCAGCACGGTGCATTTGTAGGCGCATGCTTGGGTGCTGTCAGAGATGGCGTCCTGTCGTCGCGATGTACGACGATTGAAAGAGATGATGGTTGTTCACGGAGGCGGACACTCATGCACCCCCACGTGAGGTCCGGGACTCGCTTCTCGCGGCTGGCAAAGAGCGAGGGATTGCGGGATTGCGGGATTGCGTTCGAAGACTGCTCTTCTGGAATGCGGTAGACGGGATGAGGTTAGATCTGGGCCAGAGGAGGATTCTCGCTGTCGGCAGCGTGCGGCAGCCCGCATTGCAAGAACAATGCTCCCGCAGCGCGTCAGGACAGCTGGTTGGCGCGGAGACGCGTATGCCGGTGAAGCTTTCGCACAAGGGCGGGTGTGATAGGCGTAGTGAAAATGCCGCAGGCATGTCCTCAGCGGACCGGACAGGATCAGCATACGTATCGAAGCGTAATATTGTCAACGCGGACTGTTGCTGGTTAGTAGGGTTGCAGGTTGCAGGTCGCAGGTCGCAGGTCGCAGGTCGCAGGTCGCAGGTCGCATCGCAGCACGGAAGCGGCGCCCGTGCAAGGCGGGAGTGAATGTCTGGGACGGTTTCGTGACGGCACGCTCGTCCTTGGGTAGGTGCAACATAGCACAGGAAGCAGGACGAGCGCCCATGGTGTCTGTGAGGCGGCTGGCAAGGTTGCGCAGGAGGCTGAACGGTGGAAGTGCGCGGTGAGAGGACGAGTCACGAGACGGGGTGCCGGTGTGGGTGGTGGGTGTGGGTGTGGGGTGGACCCGGTGGACACGGTGGACACTGGACAGGTCGGCTCGGCGCAGGCGCGTGCCTGCAGGGGTAGCACGCTAGGACGGATTCGGCATGGTTCGGCTGGCGCTGCTTATTAGCTGCGTAGGGTTGAAAGTTGAAACCAAAAAGCCGCAAGTGTCTCCTCCTTAAGCGCAGCGCTTCCGCACGCTGCTTCTGGCTTTGGCAGTCCTTTGCGCATACCCATCTGCCATATCTTCTGTTGAAGATCCTGCATTGTTCTCCTGCGCGGCGCCTTCTTTCTCCCATCCCATTCCATCCCATCCCATCGGCGGCTTCCTGCCCTTCCCGTGTCGACACTCGACCCTCTCCCCATTACATCACCGCGCACTGCACTGGTAGAAGTACCTCGTCCGTCTGCCATATCAATCCCCCGGTCTCGCCGCCCGTCTCAACGCCCGTCTCAACGCAACCGCATCCTGGGCTCTTCTGCCGCGGCCCGATTATTCCTTAGTCTACCATCCCATCTAGCACCCGCCACCCCCAAAGCTCACCATCGGATGGCTCTATCAGGGCACCCGCCATACAACACAGCGTCTCTCGCCTTTCCCTCCCTCCACCCCTACGCCTGCTCCTCCCTCGCAACGTACCACCAGCCCAGCTCCCTCCAGAGGGCCTAGTCGTTTTCCCGCGCCACGAGGCTCGTCGGTCCCTTGCAGCATTTGCATCCACGACCTCGCACGGCGTTTGCTGATCTCATCACCAAACTGCTGGCTCACCGCCCGCCCCACCGGTAGACTATGCCACTCGTGGCTTCACGCAATCCACCTCCGTTGGTGACGGCGCCAACAAGCGAAGCCCAATTTCTCCGCAGAGACTCCCGCGTCCGGGATTCCCCAATTGCGGAAGAAGACGAGTCTACTGCTAGCGAGGAGCCGATGGAGCCTCTGACTCCCAACAGCCATTCCAGCGACTCTACCCCTTTCACTCACCCCTTCTCTGACCCTTTCCGTACCAATTCTTTCCGTAACAATGAGCCCGTCGACTTCCTGACCCCTGCCGTCGCCATGATGGACGGCGACGTGAAGCCGTTGCCAGCTGCAGCCTCACACGCACCTCCAGCAAGCCCCACGGCTAGTCGCACGCCCTCTGGCCTCAAGGTGGGTTCACCAGCAGAGCCGCACCCGTCGCCTGCGCCTGAGAAACCAGGTCTTGGGAAGCGCGTCGGGTCTTTCGTGCGTGGTAAGCTTCATCGTGCCGCGTCGCACAAGGATGGGCCCCATCACAATGAGAACCCCAAGCCGACTCCAAAGCACGCGCACAAGACCGAGAAAATGATCGTCAAGACGGGGGTAGATGGCCCTGCAGAAGTCTCCACACCTGCCGTGGAAATTCCACGGTCTGGTCGGAGGTTCAGTACCTTTTCTCTCTCCGGTCGCAACACCCCCAAATCTTCCCATTCCATCTCCGGACCTCCTTCGCCTGGTTCGCCACACAGCACCTTCTCAAACGAACAAGGCCAAGGGAAATTGCGACCAAGCCACAAGCACTCGGCATCATCTACCGGGATTTCGAATATGACGAAAGAGAAGGCTCCAGGTGTGAAATGGGCTGGCAGCAGCGGAAGAGGCGGAAAGCGACACACGTGGACACGGAGACGCTCAGCGAGCACAGAACAGGTTCCCAAAATGGAGTTTGACGACGAAGAGGCGACTGCGGCTCTGATGGCAACTTACTCCAAGCCAGCTAACCGTGGAGTGGGATCGAAAGCTCGCCGTCTGAGTCTGAGTCTGCCTGATGAGTTTGTGGTGGACTGCTGCGACCTCGACAAAGAGTTCAAGAGCTCCAGTCTGATGCCCGGCAAGAGAGGGAAGATACTGGGCAGGGGAGCCACTTCCGAGGTTCGCATCATGGCTCGGAGAGGGTTCGGGGGAGAGGATTTGGTCGCGGTAAAAGAATTCCGTCCCCGAGACAATGACGAGACGGAAGGCGATTACGTGGATAAGATCAAATCCGAGTACAGCATCGCGAAGAGTCTTCACCACCCAAACATAGTGGAGACTGTGCGGCTTTGCACGAACCGCGACAGGTGGAACCACGTCATGGAGTATTGCGCGTACGGTGAGCTCTTCTCGCTAGTAGAGCGCAAACTGTTTGCAGGCGGCACCGAAGGATACTACTCCCCAGAGGATCGTCTCTGTTTCTTCAAGCAGCTGCTGCGGGGCGTTGACTATCTGCACAGTCACGGCATTGCGCATCGCGACATCAAGCTCGAAAACTTGCTGCTCAACAAGGAGGGACATTTGAAGATTTCCGACTTTGGTGTTGCGGAAGTCTTCTGCGGTGTCCACCCTGGTTTACGAGGTGCAGGTGGCGAATGCGGCAAGAACATGGGTGAAGTCCGGCTTTCTGACCCTGGGATCTGCGGCAGTCTTCCCTACATCGCGCCCGAGGTCCTTCAGAAAAAGGGCAAATACGACCCCCGACCCCTTGATATCTGGTCATGCGCCATCGTGTATCTCACCATGACTTTTGGAGGCTGCCCGTGGCAAGCAGCCAAGCCGGACTTTCCGTACTACGCCAGGTACAAGAAGGGCTGGGACGAGTGGTTGCCGAAACATCCCCACGAAGACATCACGCCTGACAACCATCCCAAATGCGGCAAGCTCTTCAGTCTCATCAACCCTCCGCCACTCAAGCGCATGATGCTGAAGATGCTCCACCCAAACCCCGACAAGCGCATAACGATCCGCGAAATCCTCGACACGGCCATGATCAAGAACATAGCCTGTTGTTGCCCCGAGAGCTACGAGGACCCCAAGTACGTGATCGACGCGTCCAAGGGCAGAAGGTCCGGCCCTGCGCCGAAAAAGTACCTCCATCACCACATCCCGCCCAAGCCCGAGCATAAGATTGCGAAAGCGTTTGCCCACCGCTTCGACATGGGCGAGGGGTAGGGAGAGGTTGTCTTTTTGTGGGGATTGGTCTTTCTTCTTCTTCTTTTCTTCTTTTGTATTGATTAGCATGCCTGGCGTTGGGGGGTCACAACAACCCCGTTGGGTCAACGATTTTTCCGTTCCTCCATCTGCTCGTGGCGAGGAGCATGTGCGATTTTACCTACGAGCCGCCTGCAGGAAAGCAGACGGTTTCCGGGATACGACGTGATTTTACCGCTGAAGCGGCATACCATGGCGGGGAGGTCTACCACGGCGGGGAGGTCTAGGTACAATTTACTTGCCGCATCCTACACGTATTTCTCCACCAATCCATACCAATATCTAGTCCATCTATCCATCACATTCCCCGACAGCCCTCTGAAATGATTGTTGTTCGGTCGGCGAGGCTCGAGCGATGGGGCGGCTCGCGTTGCGCAGTAGCGCGCTCGGCGGTTGGGTTGGTTGCGAGGGCGGGCGTCTAGCGCTGCTACCTTTGCAGGGGTGCGGGCGTCGTTTCGTCATCGCGCTCGCGCTCGCGGCTGCGCTTCCCATCATGGCCTGACATGGCATGACCTGATCCGACCCGACCTGCACCCTCCCCTCCCCCTGGTCCTGGCCGACGATTCCGACTACGACTACCTACGACTCCCACCCTCCGACTCGACCCTCCGTCTGCCTGCCCTGCGACCTACGAAAGAAAAGGCGACCTACAGATGGTAGGAAGCTTTGCGAAGAAGCCCCCAAAACGCTGCAAATAGCAAAGCAAGGCCTGCGACCTACTTATAGACCCATGCTGTTAACATAATGTGTGTACGTACGCTGATTTATCGCCAACCTGCCGCGAAAGGTCATCATCTGTCTCTTAAGCGTCATCAATACTAGTGGGCTCGAGTGGTGGGGCGGCCTGAGTATGTGTGCTCGTAGTAGAATCGAATTCGTCCGTCGATGAGTCGCTATACGAGGAGATGGTATCCAAGTCCCAACGCTCGAACGTATCCGGACCGCATCTACTTTCCGGAATATAAATTCGCCGCCACGCCAACCAAAGTTACTGTCAGTGATGGTGATATCATACTTGGATGAATCGATCGGCCCTCCCTAGGGTTTTTTTGACTCTTGTCTGGTGTCACCGAAGATCGTCCGAAAATCTTCTCGCGTTTCGCATTCCAAAAATGCTTTGTATACGCCCAAGACAAGCTAATATAGTGACAAGATGCAGTAAACCCTCAAATATGTAGGTGAGTAGATGGGTAGAGACAGTAAGGAATGCCAGAGAAGTGAAGATTGTTAGGGCGTTAAGAGTGTTCTTGAGCAGGCCAATTCTCAATCTGCTCTTTCTTGTTCATCTCTCTCATCAAGTTTTACTGAGTCGCTGGACGGTGATCTACAGAACGAAGAAGAGTACCGAGCATATGCCGAACTAGGGTACCTAGTGTGCCACACTGTTTAGTAACTCCTGGTCGGACCAATGTGGTGGTGGTCCCCCTGACCGTAGGGAGAGGTGGCATGCTACGCCAATTCGTAAGCACAGAGTAGATTCATGTATACATTACCTAGTTCTACGTTAATCTAGGTACCCTACTTGCTGCTTTAGCTTAGCCATGCCACCTCTCGCACGCCCATGGTCACATGAGCTGACTAGCTTGCAGCATCTAATTCTAACTCACTTTGGCTATTTAAATCTGATTCTTCAGAATCTGAGATCTTTCTCAATCTGCTCTTTCTTGTTCATCTCTCTCATCAAGTTTTACTGAGTCGCTGGACGGTGATCTACAGAACGAAGAAGAGTACCGAGCATATGCCGAACTAGGGTACCTAGTGTGCCACACTGTTTAGTAACTCCTGGTCGGACCAATGTGGTGGTGGTCCCCCTGACCGTAGGGAGAGGTGGCATGCTACGCCAATTCGTAAGCACAGAGTAGATTCATGTATACATTACCTAGTTCTACGTTAATCTAGGTACCCTACTTGCTGCTTTAGCTTAGCCATGCCACCTCTCGCACGCCCATGGTCACATGAGCTGACTAGCTTCGCTCGATGACGTACCTAATGTCAGTCGGGCGGCGGGTCAATGACTCCCGAATCTACTTTCCACCGGCTATGCGACCTCGACAACATCGACACCATGAGTGCAACCTACCCCTCAAAGATCAACAGTGGAGATGCTAGTCCAAGTAACCTTATTTGCTACTGACAAAATGTGCCAACACTCGACCACGGGCTGCAAGCCACAACGCTTACTGCGACATCTTTGCTCGAGCATCTTGGGCCACCTGTAGGAGCCCAGAATCACGATGGCTAACAAAGCCATATGCCTTCTCTTTGCGACTTCAACGGCACAGTTGATTTTTATGCCGCAGAACAATTTCCAGCCAATATCTGGCCAAGCTCCATCTCTTCCCATTAACCTGCATGACATTTACGACAACCGAGCCTTCGGTTTAACGTCCAATGAGACGAACTTTGATAACTCAGGAGGTATGCGACTTCAATCATGTTCAAAGTATCGATGCAGTGCTCACAGATCCCCTAGATTCATATCCCGCTGAATTCATTCCCCCATCGACGTTCACCTACACTGGTCTCAACTACACTTTCCCCAAATACAACTCTTCAGGACATGACAACGCCATCGCAGCAGGCCAAACGATCTCCATACCACGAGGGCGTTATCTAAGCGTGCATATGCTCGCCGCCTCCGAAAAGGGCCTGGCTAAAGGAACAATCAACGCAACCTTCTCCGACGGCAGCACAAGCTCAAATGCCGTCCTCGTGCCTGCATGGTGGTCTTGGCCGTATCCAACGGGCGGCGATCTCGTTTTCCCCTACAGACTGACCGACGAAAGCGTGGACTGGAATCGCAGTAATATCTTCCAGACGAGAAATTGGCTGGATAGCTCCAAGGACCTGACCTCGCTGACATTGCCGAACATAACGGGCGCATCTGCGACGGACCCTGGAGGCGCGGCTACTTCGTCTCGGCTGCATATCTTTGCGCTGACGCTGGTACCAGCGGAGAGTGATGCGGAAGGTCCGGTTTTGAGCGTGCAGTATGCTAGGTCGACGCAGAAGTGGGTCGAGGGTAGCGATAAGATTCAAATCTTCGAAGTGACCGTGAATAACATCGGTGCGGAAGACATACTGAAGGACCACGCTATCGAAGTAAAGATTGATTCGCCTGGCGTCGAAACCGTTACACCGGGATATATCAAGAGACTTCGGGCTGGTGATCAAGTCCGGGTCAACATAGGTGTCAAAAACAAAAATGGGGTCATGTCCGGCGCCACTGGTCCCGCGACAGTCGATGTATCAGGAAAAGACCTCAAGTGTTCAGAGTATACTTTCAACGCCACGTTTGGCTTCAAGAAGTACGAGCCGACGTACGAATCAGTCTACACGCATGACTCGCCTGACTGGTTCAACGACCTCAAGTATGGCATCTTCATCCACTGGGGTCCCTACGCAGTCCCGGCATGGGGCAACGTGGGAAAAAACGAATCATATGCCGAGTGGTACTGGTGGAGGCTCAACAGCGGCGCAGGCGACAAGACCCAGACCTACGAATACCATCTCGAGCACTACGGCCCAAACATCGTCTACGACGACTTCATCCAGAACTTCTCAGCCTCGGCTTTCAACCCGAAGGACTGGGTCGATCTCTTCGCCGACGCAGGGGCGGGCTACTTCGTGCAGGTCAGCAAGCACCATGACGGATACTCGCTCTTTGATCTGCCCGCGAATGTCTCGAAGCGGACGTCGGTCGCGCAGTTCCCGCACCGCAACCTCCTCCAGGAACTCTTCGACGCAGCGGAAACGCACCAGCCGCACCTCCACAAGGCAGCATACTACTCGCTCCCGGAGTGGTTCCACCCCGACTACCGCGGCTACGGCTTCTCCAACTGGCCCGGCGGCAACGCCACGAACCCCTTCACCAACGCGTCCCTCCCCTACACGGGCTACGTCCCCGTCGCCGACTACGTGACCGACCTGGTACTCCCCGAGATGCAGACGCTGGCCGACATGGGTGTCGAGATCATGTGGTGCGACATCGGCGGGCCAAACCGCACCGCCGAGTTCGCGGCGCACTGGTTCAACGCCCTCGCCGCGCACAACAAGCAAGCCCTCATGAACGCGCGGTGCGGTCTCCCGGGCGACTTCGACACGCCCGAGTACGCGCGGTACGGCGCGGTGCAGCCCCGCAAGTGGGAGACGAACCAGGGCATGGATCCGTACTCGTACGGGTACAACGCCGCCACACCGCTGTCCGCGTACATCAACGCCTCGGCCGTCGTGACCTCCCTCGTCGACATCGTCTCCAAGAACGGCAACTTCCTGCTCGATGTCGGTCCCACGGCGGACGGGACCATCATCGACGTCGAGCAGAAGACGCTCAGGGAGGCGGGGGCGTGGATCCGCGGCCACGGCGAGGCCATCTTCAACACGACGTATTGGAGCGTGACGCCGCAGGAGGGCACGGCTGTGCGGTTCACCACGAGCGTGGATGCGTTCTACGTCTTGGTGCTGAGCGAGCCGAACGCGACGCTGGTGCTGGATAGCCCGGTGCCGTGGGCGGACGGCGACGAGGTGACGGTCGTAGGCGGTAGCCAAGCTGGCGCGGTTGTTCCGAGCCAGAAGCGCAGCAACGGGAGTGTCGTGCTCGAGGTAAGCGACGAGGTCACCGCCGCGGATGAGTACGTTTGGGTGTTCAAGATCGCGTACTAGACGCGCATCACAGCTACATCGCCCGCGGGACTCGCAACGGAAGCAAGCAAAAAAAAAAAACACGTGATATTTCGGCGCTGCGAGACTATGCGTGAGGCCCATCTAGAAAGCCAGTGCATGTTTGCGATGCGAGCGAGTTTTCGTGCGCCAGTGTCCCTCGGATCCGCATCTCCGTGATATTGAGTCCGTCCTCGTCGAGAACTCTCCGCCCACCCATCTAGACTACCACATCTCCCACACGCCGTCGGGCAGCACGGTCCGCATGATCCGCCAATGGCTGACTGCCCCCTCCTCGTGGTACGACTCGAGCTCGCCCACATCCGCGCGCCCCATGGTCCTACCCCCTTGGTCCTCGGGCACATACCCGTACTGTATCTCCAGCTCGGCCCGGGGCTGCAAGTAGTTCCTGCGCGCCAGACTGCCCAGTAGGTCCCTCTCCTCTGCGGTGCGGAACGTGATTGCGGCGCTGCCGAGGTTGCTGGGGTCCGATTTCGCGCAGAAGACGACCATGTTGATGAAGTCTGGGTTGCCGGGCTGATGGGACGGGGAGGGCGGTTGGTCCCGGAAGAGGCGGCAGGCGGGGAAGACGGCGTGGATGGTGTTGAGGACGAGTTGGGTGGAGCCGAGGGCGAGGTCGCCGGCGTAGTTTATCGCGACCACGCCATCATTCGTGAGAAGGTCGTGCAGGCCTGTCAGAAACTCTCTGGTGAAGAGGGCGACGGGCTCGGCGCCGCCGGTGAAGACGTCGTGGATGATGTAGGAGAAGGTGGAGGGGTGGGAGTGGGATGTACGGGCGACGTAGGACACGGCGTCGTCGATGACGGCGGTGTGCTTGGGGGATAGCGCGAAGTACTTGGTCGCGTAGGCGTGGACGACCGGGTCGAGCTCGACGATGGTGGTGTTGATGCCGTGCGCGATGAGGGCGTTGGGCGCGGTGCCGATGCCGAGACCTATCACCAGCGCAGACTTCTCTGCGTCCGGGACAGCGGATGACGGCGTCTCGACGAGCCGCACGGCCTCGAGCAGCACGAACACGGAAAATATGGTCTCCCGCTGGCGCTGGCCCTTTGCGTATGCGTCGGGGGTGACGAGCCACTCGCCGCCGAGGAGCGAGTGGTCGCAGCGGAGCAGGCGGAACGCAGTGTCGGTGTGGGATTCGAGGACGGAGACGTACCCAGTGTTCGACTCGTGGCGGGCGAGGAGGGTGAAGTTGTGGGATGCGGCAAGGGTGGTGTTTGCGCGGCTCAACGCGGTGTCAGAGGGGAAGTGTGGGTTTGCGTAGAGGGTGTGCAGGATGGCGGGGAAGGCGACGACGATGATGCGGGTGGGTGTGAGGAAAGCCGAGGCGCTAGCTAGCAGCATCTGGAAGCCTATGCGGGTGAAGTAGAGGTGTGTTCCGATCCAGGAGGGGAGTGTTGCGCCGGCGATTTTGGCGGTGGTGGAGACGGTGAAGTAGGACGCCATTGGGAGGAGGATCTGCTTGGCGGTGTTGGGGAGGTTGAGGCTGCTGAGGTCGATGCAGTCGAGGAGGTCGAAGGCGGCGTAGACCGAAAGGAAGAGTAGGGGGAAGTAGGTCGCGCATTCGATGAGGAGCGGACCGTATTCGATGCCGAGCTCGCTACTGTAAGGGAAAAGGAAGAATTGGATGACAGGCGTCCAGTAGGCTATTACAGCAATGTACTCGGATAGGGAATCTGTGACGTATTTCTTCAAGGAGTTTCGGGCGATCAGAGCCGCGATGGCTGTGAAGGTCATGCTCCTCTGGTGGTGTAGGGAGGAGGGGATGGAGCCGTATATCGGCGAGAGGCTCAGCTGAGAGACCGGGGAAGCAATGCCAGCGATGAGCAGCAGGGCAGCAGCTCGTCCGACATTTTTGAGGATCGTGGATGCTGGAAGCTGTCGTGCATGCTTTTCCGCCTCTTTCGCTGCCTTGGGCTTCTTCACCGTTTTCTGTCTCGTTGACATGCTGCTGGCTAACGGCGCACTATCCCAACTCCTTCTGGTAGTGTTCTCTCGCAGTAATTGTCGCAAAATCCAAAGGGGTATCTCAACAGCGCAACGTGGTTTCCACAACGCAAAGTGATGCCAATGCTTCAGTAAATTAAAAAGCACAAGATATCCAAGCTCTTTCTTCCCGCTGCTACGGACCGCTGACCCGCAAACGTAGGAAGAAGTGACCAAGGGAGAAAATATACAAAAGGACCGCCGGGGAACTAGAGAGGTTGTTATATACGGGTCTGGCGGGAAGGACAACTGTTAATGGAGGAAATGTTTGAAGCATAGATGAAACATCCGACTGCAGTTCATCTGGCGGAGAGCGTTTCGGGTCTAGCGCGGGCTGGTGGGGGAAGCCGCTAAGGAGCGAGCGTGGCTCGCGGTGTGGCGTCATCACAAAGCGTCTTCCACTGCATCTCAACGTGATCTGCCTAAACATTCACTCTTGCGGCCAGACAGAGCATGCCGTACCTTCGCAGCGCCAACATGCAAGCGCTTGCAATCCGATCTGCGGACGACTCCCGAGGGGACGACAGCGCACACCCAAGTGGCAGCGCCGACGGGGACATGGCCACGGTAGCCGTGCAACGCACGCGCGAAGGAGACAGCCCCGACGCACCCATGGACGACGACCGGGCAGACCGCCTCAGGGCAAAGAACAGACGCAAGCGCTACCTCGACGTGCACCCCGAGTACTTCACCGATGCCTCCCTCGAGCTCGCCGACCCCCTGCTCTACGACCGCCTCATCCGCCGCTTCCAGACCGCCGCCGAGCGCGAGGCCGAGGGCCGCCGCAAGGGCTTCTCCGGCCAGATGGCGACGGACCTGTGGCGCTTGGAGGCCAAGAAAGAGGCCCTCAGCCACCCGAGCCCGGCGTCGCTGTTCACGTACACTCGCGGGCCCCAGGGCGAGATACGCGAGGCGGACAAGGACGAGGTGCCCATGTCCAAGGAGGACGGCTGCGCGTGGTGGAAGGACGAGATGACGCAGCGCTTCCTCCGGGGTGACGACAATGACTTCGAATACGATACGGTGGATGCGAGTCACGCGTACGATGATCCCGAGGAGGAGCGCGACATCCAGGACGCGTACTTTGACAGCATGGAGTCGGACTTCGACACAGATGGCGAGGGGAAGGAGAAGGTGCTCACTGGGGAGACGGGCATCCAGGATTATTGACGCAAAACCATCGGTTGCGTTGCTTGAGATGATCCGCGGGGGGAAGTCTGCCATCTACGCGTAACCTTCAAAGCAGCTCCGCCTGGATAGATTGCACAACCAGCATTCTACACAACAGCCACTGATCTATCCAATTGGCTCATCGCCCCAGAGTAGCCTCACCAAAGTAAAGAGAGCCTCGGCAGGCTACAAAATGCGGTTCCACACGAATATCCGGCTCTATGAGATGAGCTCTTCACACAAGGAATAGTCACCGAACTGTAGGCACACACATCAACGACCCATTCGCAAGTTACTCTGCACGCTACACAGCCATGATCCAGCCGCACAACGTCACTTTCAGAAAGATATAAGTCCAATCACCACCCCACCCAACCCATCCGCACAACCGTCTCCTCGACTACCTACAGGAAATACCGGAAATTGATCGCCCGATCACCCAGCGCACTCAGCTCCTCCGGCGTGTATCCGTTGTGCGCGCTCTCCGCCATCTGCTCCGCCCTCTTCTTGTTGATGCGTGTGTAGTTCCACACCAGGAACAAGCCCGCAAGAATGCCCATCCAGATGAAGCCCAGCTCGAGCGCGTGGCCCAGAATGTAGCGCGGTGAATCCTTGGAACGATAGAAGTTGGATGCCATTGCTGGGGCTCGTCAGCGACACGTCCTGGGTGAGGGAGGAGGGGGTGGGGATGGGAAAGCATAGGTACCTCCGGCGAGATTGCCCATTGCAATCTGAATAGCCTGTCCCGTCGCGCGCTTCGTCGAACCCGCAAGATCTGCAGTCGTTAGCACTCTCGTCTCCAACCGCGCTGCAATCGACCTACTGTTCGACAACCACGTAATGTTTCCAGGGAACGCTGGATACAGCGCTGCGGCTGCAATGAACACCCCAGCGTACACCACTCCCGGCGTCCCAGTCGAGAGACACATGATGAAGCCGACCGCCATAATGCCGAGACACCCCAGGATGAACGGGCTCCGCTTCCCGTAGCGATCGCTCACCCACGCCGTGACCACCGCGAGGACCGACGCCGTGATGTATATCGGCACCGTCAAGAGCTGAGCTGTCGCGCTCGAGTACCCAAGGCCTCGGATGATGGTTGGCAGAAAGAGCGAGATGCCGTACAGCGGCGCCACGATGCCCCAGTACACCAGGATGTTGAAGTAGATCTGCCAGTCCAGGAACGCCGCCTTGACGTACTTCCACTGGAACGAGTCGTCCTGCGCCACCCGCACGCTATCGTGTTTTTGCTGGCCCTGGTACTTGAGCCTGTACACCACGAAGGCGCGCTCCTCCTCGGTGAGGAAGCTCGCGGTCTCGGGGAAGTCGTAGAGGCAGAAGAAGGCGATGACGGCGACTACGACGGTGAGGATGCCCTCTAGGATGAAGATCCAGCGCCTGGGGGACAAAAGGTCAGCAGAGTCGCCAAAGCGGGGTGTGCACAAGGTTGGCCATGTCCAGGACATGGCGACTTTGCACCGGGGCGGGTCGCATCGTACCAGCCCTCCAGCCCGCCAACTCCATCCATCTTCGCAATGCCGAACGCAAGCAGCCCCGAGAACGCGCCCGCGACCGACGCCGCGCTAAAGAACAGCGCCTGCCGGAACTGCGCTTCGTGGCGGCAATACCACATCGTAATGTAGTACGCCACGCCTGGAAACAGCCTATGCTCACGCATCAGCATTCATCTCCGCACGCACACACCGTCCCACTCACCCAGCCTCCGCAACCCCCAGGAAAATGCGCGCAATCAGCAGCCCGTGGTAGTCCTGCACGATGCCCATCAACGTCATCACCACGCCCCACGCCACCATGATGGTCGGCAGCCAGATGCTCGGCCGCAGCTTCTTGAGCAGCAGATTGCTCGGCACCTCGAACGCGGCGTAGGTGAAGAAGAAGGCCGTCAGGCACCAGTTGTACTGCGGGCCCGTCATGCCCAGGTCCTCGACCAGCCCCTCGATGCGCGCGTTGCCAATGTTACCGCGGTCGAGGAACGACAACAAGTACAGCAGCGCCAGCATGGGGATCAGCCGGAGGTCCATCTTGCGCAGGATCTTCTTCTCGTCGAGGTGCGCGAACGACTCGCGGGTCACGCCGGGCGCCGTCACCAGCGCGTCGATGCGCGCGACTTGGTCGGACCGCGGGGCATGTTTTTCTTCATCGGCGTGCTGGGGTCTTCGTGAGCAGTTGTATTGCAGCGGGCGGGGTTGTTCGCTAGGGATATTGGAACCTGAAAACGGAGCGCACACGTACCTCTATCTCTGGCTTCTCCATGTCGTAATCGCCCGTGTGCGAGTCCCGCACAATGCAAAGGTAACTTTGTTCTGCTTAGAGGGACTACTTCCCGCTCTCCACGAGGGACGGATGGGTATCTATGTGATGGAATAAAGCCGACGTCGACTTGACGCTTCCTGTTGAACAAAAATACCTAGCTCTCGAAATCAATGTCCACACGGCGATTCGTTTTCCTGGGTCGGCGCTGGCTCGCAACTACCGCTGTACATATACCTACCCAAGCTCCACAGCATTATCAAGCCTCTTCGCTCACCCGCGCGATGACCACCTTATGACCTTCCCAAGGCGCATAGCTCCCTCCCCAAGACAGATGGCTCAGTCCCCCACACAAAGCCCTAGCCCGACGCTGCATAGCACCCACACTGATCGCCTGCTAGCCGGGCTTGTCGTGCTTGGCGGGCCAGCCGATGACGAGGGCTGCTCAACAACGGGGACGACAAACGACGTTTTCCACAGGTACCTCGATATCTATGCCCGGGGATAGAGTGGCTCTGTTTCGGCGAGTTGTAGCGATGAATGTATACGTCTCATTGCGCGATGCTTCGTCTCGGTCTACTTCCGGGTGTGCTTATCAGAACCCCTTCGCGATGGGATCGAGTGCCGACTCAGAATCCACCGCTATGTCACGCGTGAAAGAAGGCACAAGCTCGTGTGGCACCATCCCAGCAGACGTAAGAAATCTGGCCCCGGACCGAGGCGTGTCTGCACCGTCCGGCCAAGGTGATAGGCTCGCAATAGAAATTGCAGAAGAGACGGGACGCTGAGTGGAGTCTGGCAACGAGGAGTGGAGGCCGGGGGCGGGGTGCGAGTGTGGGTGCGGGTGCGGGTGCGGGGAATCGCAGGCGAGCAGAGCGCCGGGTGGAGTTGTCGGATGCGGACTACACAGCTCTAGCGGGCCAGGGTAGGACTCCCTGCGGGTGAATTTCGCACGCTTGGGGATAAGCCGTCTCATGTTATGTGGTCAAGACGTCCTGTATGGAGATGCAAATATTCGTAAGAAGAGGTAGAATCAACAAGGGTGCATGTGGATGAGCCCACCAACGCTAGTAGTCAGCCGACCAAGAAAAGATTTCGCGCTGACACAACTTAGTGCGCTAAAACGATCTTTAGTAGAATATATATATCTCTCTCTCTTAGTTAGCTTAGTTTCCCTCATCTTTCTCTAGCTTTCTAGCTAAAATACAATGCTAATCCACGTAAACTTAATTTGTTGGCTTATAATAAGTTACTCACTTAGATATATAGTAATAGTAGTTATTAATAAGTCTAGTCCTTAATAAGTATAGATACTATAAAGATAGTAGTGTACTAGTTTAAATATAGAAGTAGTTACTTGTTATTTATTAAAAGTGGGGCTGTATAGGAAATTTAAATAATACTTTATAATATTAGAGAATATAATAAGGACAAAATCTGGCTATTATTAGAACCCTGGGTACCTGGCTGGGCTCTGGGATGGTAAGGGCCAGCCGGATGCAGGTGGAGATTACTGTTAAATCCAAGAGGGTAGCTAGTCCTAAAGGGTTAAGGTTGGTTCTTAGGTAGGAGTACTTACAAAAGGTAGAAGGTCTTATTAATATAATAGTATCTTGCAAAGTGTAATAAGTTAATAATTTAGTCTACTAGAATCTAAATAATAGATTAATAAATAGATTAAACATAAGTATAGAGAGCCTATCTTTGCGTTCCTATATACTAAGGCTACTCCGCTGCTTAGTGCTACTAAGTAACTAAGCACTTTACGTAACCTACTCTACTACTTAGTACCACTAAGTAACTAAGTATATTACGTGACCTAATCTAAGTTACTTAGCGTTTCTTTATTACATTTATAACCCTATTATTACTTTATTACACCTTTATAAGCGCCTAAGTCCTATATTATTATCTAGTATGTAATATTATCTCCTCCCTTTCTATTCTTTGTCCTAAAGAATTATGCCTACTAACTATAATTCTATAAAGTGTTATTACAGCCTTATCTCTACTATTAAAAACTATAGAGTAGTTATAGTATTAAAGTGCTCCTTTTATAAGTTATATTTCTATATTTATAAAGTCTATATTAGCTTAGGGAAGTGTAGTAAGTGTTAGAAATAAAACTTAAAGTGTAATATAGCTATTATTAGGAATAAGTTCTAATAGTTAATTACTAAAAAGAAGAAATTAAAAGCGTAAATATTAGAGGCGTAAAAAAAATAGGATATAGTATTTAAAGCCTTACGCGTAGCGCGCGCAAAAGAGGATTAGTTATTAAAATAATTAGCGTAGAATAAAAAGCGTACTAGTAAAGTTATTGTAGTAGAGAGTGCTGCGCTAATAGAGTTAGAGTTAGAGGAGGACCTAGCCTATCCTACTTAGCCTACTAGTCTAGCTAAACTTAGCACGTCTATATAGTCTGTAATAGATAACCTACCTTTAGAGTTCTAGGATAATTCCTTAGTATTACTGTCTTAAGTAAGTCTATTAATAGAATTCTTTAATCTTTTATTAATAGTTTCTTAGGTAGTTCTTTAGTTCCTAAGTGTTTTCGCTGTGTAGGTAACCTTTCTACTTAATAAGGTACACGTTATTATACTAATTATATTCTAGAATTCTTTTAACCTTAAATTTGTTTTCTTCTTTAGTCTAGTGGTAGAAGGTGGTTTTAACTAGTGTATTAGGGTCTGCTAGTTCTAGTAGTAATACGTGAAATACTAGGTGTATCTTTATATCTAGCAGTAGTTCTAACTTATAGTTTACTAGTAATATTTACTTAGAAATGTAAAATAGTTTAACCTTAATATAATCTAGTTTCTTATATTTCTTCTTCTAAGTTTAAAGGTTCTTTGGAAGTAGATATACTTTATCCCCCTTTTTTAGCTAAGGTGCTATTTTTTGTTTTTAGTTTTAGTATAAAATTAATTACTACTAAGCTTTCTTAAGATTCTCTTAGAGTTATTAGTGTATTTTCTTTATATTTTCTACTATATTTATAGCTTCTTTTGCTTTAATTGTTGTAGGAAATTATTAATTAAAGAGATATAGGTGTTTTCTATAGTTTACATAGAATAGTATATATCCTAATACTACTAATACTTTGTTATTATAGGCTAACTGTGCTATAGGTAGTAATAAAACCTAGTTATTCTTTTAACTATTATAGTAGATGCGTAGGTACGTTTCTATAGTTTAGTTTATACGTTCTGTCTATCTATCTATTTATAGATAGTAAGCTATTAATAGCTTTTATTTTATTCTAAGTAGGGCTATAAGTGTTGTCTAATAATTTAACGTACAGAGCTTGTCTCTATTGCTAATAATTATTTTTAGGATTCTGTAATATCTAATTAGTTAGTCTAGGATAAGAAAAGTAAGTTCCTTTACTATTATTCTTTTAAAACATAGAATAAGCTTAATATACTTAGTTAGTTAGTAGACTACTACTAGTATACTATTATATTTAATTCCTATTATTAGATTCTTAGAGTTTAGAATTCCTATAACAAAATCTATAGTAATATTTTTCTATAGTGCTGTTAGTATTCTAATTACTTACATCTCTCTATATTTAAGATATGTACTGTGTTTATTTCTCTAGTATTCTACATATTTGTAGATATAAGTTATTACAGCTTCCTTAATTCCTTTAAAGGTGTAATTCCTTTAGATAAGTTCTATTATTTTTGTAATACCTAGGTGTCTATATATAGGGTTATTGTGGTATTATTAGATAATCTTAGTCTATAGATGTTCTAGAACTTCTTAGTTAACTACTAAAAGTTAATTTAGTTCTGCTATTAGTTCTAGAGATCTATCTTTAGCTTTATAAAGGATTATAGAGAAAGTTTTTACTTTTTCTTCTACTAGATTACTTTATTAGCTAAGAGCGTCTACTCTGCTATTTTCTTTTCTAGCTATATAGATAATTTTAAACTTATACTACCTAGTAGTCTATAACTATCTTTATTATTATAGTGTAAGTTCTTTTATTATTATAAACCTTAGAAGGTTCTTATAATTTATATAGATTTCTAGCGTTAAGTAGCTAAGTGTGTAAATCCTCTAGTGCTTTAAGGCTTTAATAATAGCGTAGAGTTCTTTATTATATATATTATATTATGTTTTAGCATTATTAAATTTATATAAGTAATAGGTAATTAGGTGCTATTTACTATTATGTTCTTATTTAGTGTAGGCGCCTAGCGTAAGATTGCTAGCGTCTGTTTTAAAGTGTAGTAGTTTATCGCTTCTAAAATAAATAAGGACAGGTTCTATAATATATACTATCTTAAGGAGTTAGAATAATATTCTATACTTATCTATTTATTTAAAGGGTATATCCTTTTTTATAAGATTTATTAAGGGTATTGTAACCTTTACGTAATTTTAGATAAATTATTAGTTAAATCTACAAAATCCTAAGAATTCTTAGATGTTCTTAGCTATCTTTAGTATTAGCTAGTTCTTAATATATTAAATTTTACTTAGTGCTATTTTAATTCCTTCTGTAGTAATAATGTGTCTTAGGAATTTAAGTTATTTAATATTAAACTTATATTTCTTAAGTTTAATGCGAAGGCATGCTTTGTCTAGTGCTTTTAGTACTATCTATATATACTTAGTGTGGTCTAATTCGCTTTTAGAAAAGACGAGGATATTATCTATATACGCAATAATGAATATGTCTAGATATTTATAGAGTACGTTATTAATAAGTGCTATAAAAGCTACTAGTGCATTTGTAAGTTTAAAAGGCATAACTTTATATTTAAATAGTCTATAGCGTGATTAAAACGCTGTTTTTTATTTTTCACCTTTCTTAATTTATATAAGGTGGTAACCGTCTCTTAGATCTATTATTATAAATATCTTAGCTTAAGATAATTAATTTTATAACTCTGTAATATTTAGTAGTAGATATTAGTTCTTTATTATTATATTGTTAAGTTGTTAGTAGTTAACATATAGTCTGTCTAATCTATCCTTTTTCTTAATAAATATAAAAGGGCTTACTGCTAGTAACTTTAATAGTTATATATATCCTTTCTTAAAGTTTATTTTAATAAAATTACGTTCTTTAAGGAGTTCTTCTCCTATCTTACTATATAGTAGTCTAAAGGATAGCGTCTTCCCTTCTTCTAGGTCTATTATAAGATCCTAGGGTTAATGTTCTAGTAGGTTTGCTTTTCCTTCTTTTTCTATGAATATATGTGTCTATTTCCTATATTCTCTTAGTAAAGTAAGAAGTGTGCTATTATCCTCCTTCTTACGCTTCTTAATCTAGTAGTTCCTACTAGTGTCTACTAAGGTATGCTTCTATTTTTTAACTATCTGTTATAGTATTATATTATTAATAACTCCCTTATCTACTATTTTTTTTAGTTAATGCGTAGGCTTTACTTATAATGTATAATTATAGCGTTTAAATAATATTTTCTTTATACCCTAGTTAATCTGTAGGTTGTGTATTATTAACTAAGGTAATTCTAAGACTAACTTATACTTAGATCCTAGTAAAATATCGAAGGTAAGTTCCTTTTTATATCTTTAGACTATTATTGTGGTAGTAACCTCTTAGTATATTTAAGGTATCTTAGGCATTAGGGATCTATTTGCGACATAGATAATATAGGGTACTTCTTTCTTTAATATTATAAGTCCTGCTTATCTTACTATCTAATAAGATATAAAGTTCTTTCCTACTCCTAAGTCTATAAGAGCTTAAGCCTATATTTTTTTAAGCTATACTAGTAGCTTAATTAATACTATGCTTACTATAGTATTTAATTTAATAAAGGCATTTTCTTGTCTAAGTCTAGGCCTAAAAAAGACATCTATTTATATAGGTTATAGTTAAGTTTAGGTGCCTAGTATGCGTTTCTAAGTATTTACTTCTATTATTATTCTTAAGTATATAGCTTATATAGATTATCTTCTTCTTCTTCCTATAAAGATGTTCTTCTGTTTTTCCTCCTACAGTTTTCACTATTCTTATATACTAGTTAAATTAGTAGTTCTATTATTACTTCTTACGTAGGGCAGTTTATAAAGCTATCTAAATGTTTAGCTATGTAGTAGTATTTATAGTCTTAGTTTAGACACATATACTAGTATAGTTATATATAGTCTCTATTAATAAGTATATTATAGTATTTATTGCCCTTTAGCGTGAAGTAAGGAAAGTATTTTACTTATTATTTATCCTAGAGGTGTTTATTATAAGCTGCGATAGGGTAGTTTGTCTATATCTATCTATAGCGTAGTTTCCTTTTAGGTTATTTCTTATTCTTTTCTTTCTCTACCTTATATTATACATATGTTAGTTCTTCGCAATATATTCACATATAGAATTAGTGTGTAGGATTTTAGTGGTCTAGGTAGTACTTTAGTACGTAGTCTAATTCCTTATTTTTATAAGGTTGCATCCCTTTTAGTGCCTAGTAGGTTCTATATAGTCCTAAACATTTAGTTTATACTTAGGTAATATAGGGTTGTCTTCTTCCCGCCTACTTTGTAGGTAAGAAGTAGAAGATCTTAGTATCTCTTCTACGTCTTCTGCGTTGTGGTATATATTAGAGTTATTTTCTAGATCTTTATATAATTATAAGTTAGGTAAATCTAATTACTTACTTTATTCTAGTGTAACGCGTTAGTAACTAAATAGTGTTATAATAACTTCCTATTCCTTATTAGGTTCTTAGTCCTTAATAGTTAGTATATTTAACTTAGTTTAATAGACTTTATTCTTTAATCTATAGTTCCTAGCTATATAGTCTAGTTTACTATATATAAAGCATTTATAGGTCTTAGTTATTAGTTATTAACTTCTATTAGAGTCGCGTTTATTAGGCTGCTTAGGGCCTATCTTTTCTCCTTTTCCTTTACCTATGTAGTTAAACTAGACATCTTCTATTAGTTTGTATCTGTAGTAGTTCCTTAGCTATTATTTTTAGATAATTCTAACAAGGTTCTTATAAACCACTTTTACTAGTTGTCTAAAGCTTATTATCTTAGGGTTTTAGTAGAGCTCCTATTATAGTAAAAACTATTCTCTATTAATTCTAATAGTTTCTTTATATAGTTTTTTAAGGTTAGTAATTTGCGCACTACTACGTAGGAGTTCTTTATATAGTTTCTATTTAAGTCCTTATTTATACATGTCTTAAAGAGATTTACTATCCTAGTTAAGTTACACAGCGTACCTATAAAACTTAGCTATATACTTAGCTACTAATTATTTCTAAGTTATAGTCTAAATCTTTACTTTTATAATAGAGTCCTTATTAGTAATTCTAAAGAGTTATCTAAGGCATTTCTTAAAGTTATTATAATCTTTAATAATGTTAACTATATTAGTGTGCTTATTTGCGTAATTATTATTATTATTATTATTATAGTCTATTCCTAGGTACTTTTTAAGGTAAGAATAGATCTATAATCCTGTATCTCCTTACATATATATTACTATAAAGATAACCCTTTTTTTATCTTTAAGGAACTTGTCTAAGTTAAAAAAATAGAGGTCTAACTAGAGAATCTAGACATTAGTTTAGATTATTTACTAAAGTAGAGATTAGGTTTATACGCCTTACTACTATCTTTTATAGGAGTAATCTTGGCGGCACCTAAAGCTGTAGAAGAGGTAGGAGTTTATAAAGTACTTATATTAAGGGTGTTTAAGATATTAAATCTAAGAGGGTAGCTAGTCCTAAAGGGTTAAGGTTAGTTCTTAGGTAGGAGTACTTATAGAAGGTGGAAAGTCTTATTAATATAATAGTATCTTGCGAAGTGTAATGAGTTAATAATTTAGTCTACTAGAATCTAAACAATAGATTAATAAATAGATTAAACATAAGTATAGAGAGCCTATCCTTGCGTTCCTATATACTAAGGCTGCTCCGCTGCTTAGTGCTACTAAGTAACTAAGCACTTTACGTGACCTACTTTACTACTTAGTGCTGCTAAGCAACTAAGCACATTACGTGACCTAATCTAAGTTGCTTAGCGTCTCTTTGTTACATTTATAACCCTGTTATTGCTTTATCACACCTTCATAAGCGCCCAAGTCCCACGTTGTTATCTGGTACGTAACAATCACCTAATCCAAGGCTATATAGTTCTATCGCTAACAGAGTAATCTAGCAGTAATTTATCTATTCTCTATCCTCTATCCTCTATCCTATATCCTATATCCTACTATATAATCCACTATTATTTCATATTTAAAGCTGAAGCTACATTGCTTATACCTAACTCCTAATATTTAAATCGCTTACTATATATGTAAGTAGTTTAGTTTTAAAAGGCTTCTACTTATAATAACTAGACTATAATAGTAGACACTTTGCAGTCTACGCGCTCTTATACCTAATACTAGAACGCTTAGGAGCCTATAGGAGGGGAATTTTTATATTTAAGCCTATCTTTTATACTAAGTAAGCTAGAGGACTAGTGTACTCCTTTTCCTATATATTAGGGTTAGTCTACGCCTAGACGCACTAGAGAGGGCTAAGTTAGAACACTTCTAAATATTAAGGATAATTCTTCTAGCACTATCCTTAAATAGCTTAAAAAAGCTAAATAATAGCTTAAAGAGAGAAAAAATATAGCTAAACTTAATAAAATTAACTAGATAAAATAATAATAGGAGGTAGGAGACACTTAAGTCCTATATAAGCTTATAAGAGATCCTACTAAGACATAGGATTTCTCTAAGGTATTTTTATTATAACCTTTGTAAAAGCAGCCGCATAAATATACTTAAAGGGACTAATAGGAGTTTAATTATTAGAGAGATAACTATAAGCTTTATTTCTAGTTCTTAAAGGACTACTTTGCGGATAAGGACTTTAAAGTCACCTACGCCCTCTAGTATATGTTAGATGTCTACTATATAGTATAGAGAACTAAAGTTCAAGCCTAGTTATTAATAGACCCTAACTAGTTACCTACTTAGGCTAACCTAAGGGACAAGATACTAGAAGCTTTAGGATCTCTTAAAGAAAGGCGCTAGTTAGTGTATAATTAGCTTAAGAGATGCTAATAAAGACTAAATTAGAGCCTATTAGAGCTATTAGATTATTTACGAAGTTGCTAAGAGGAGCTAGAAATAATAAACTTTAAATAATAAAAGCTAGAATACGTAGGATTACTTTTACTTTCTATTTAACAGTAGCTATAAGTAATCTCTTTAGGGCTCTAAGTTATAATTATAGATATTAAACTTTAGGGTTTAATTATTTATTAAATAGATAAATTAAATTAAAAATCCTTAGCTCCTAACCTACACTTAAAAAGTGTAGAATATTAACGCCTAGAGTAACTAGATTCTAGGGGGGACAAAAAACTCTAAAAGGTAGTTAAGAGACTAAGAAAGTAGGGTAATAGCACTAAGAGTTTTAAGTTAGCACTATCTAGCACTAGACTACTAGTAACTAACACTTTTTACTAGCATTGCAGAAAGCTAGGCTACTTAAGACCTAATTGCCCTACTCTAGATAAGCTAGCTACACCTAGAACCTAAAATGCCTAGTCTATATATAATAGGGAATAGGGTGTAGGAAAAAGTAAAAGACAGAAGGAGTACTAGCTACCCTTACTACTTATATATTAATAGTTATAAGGCACTTTAACAAAGTCCTAGAGGTAAGATAGTTAGGATCTTCTTTTAACTAGCTTTATGCCTAGCTAAGGGGAATATTTATTCTCCTAGCTAGAGTTAAAAAGAATACTATTAACGCCTTAGTAGATTCTACTTTAGCGTTAAACCTCTTTTTACTACAAAAGGCGAAAGAGTAGGGGGTTAATATTAAACTATTAATAGAGTTACCTGTCTAGGCAGTAAATAGGTCTAATATTAAGGTTTATAGTATAATAGTGCTATTAATAGAACTTAAGGACTTACGTAGGCAAAAGTAATAATAGGAGGTACTCTATGTAGTTACTAACTTTATAGGTTATAATATCCTCTTAGGTTTACCTTAGTTTAATTAAGTAAATCTAAAGGTAAACGTTGTAACCTAATATATACTATTTTAGAGACGTAACACTAGAGAAGTACTAGTCTACTAAAAAATTGCGGTAGAAGACACTAAGCAGTTTAATTATACTATATAAGATCTTTATGTCTCTGTGTACGCGTACATAGTATCTAATATAGACGTACTAGCACTATTTAGCGTAGATAGGAATAGAATAGTAGAAATACTATTCTATTACTCTAATCTTGTAGATATAGCCTTAAATAAGGACTATAAAGACCTTACTGCTTATGCTAACTACAATTTATAAATTAATTTAGTAGAAGGTAGTGTACCTTTATATTACCCTATATATAACCTCTCTATAGTTAAGTTGGAGACATTAAGGAAGTACGTTAGGAAGTATTTAGCTAGAGGGTGGATTTACTATTTAAAATCCCTAGCTAGTGCCCCTATACTCTTTATAAAGAAGAAAGATAGCACTTTACGCCTATATATAGATTATTAAGGTCTTAATAAGATTATAATTAAAAATTATAGAGCTCTCTTACTAATTACTAAATCTCTAGACTAACTAAAATAAGCTAAGATATTTATAAAGCTTAACTTAAAAGAAGCGTACTATTAAGTTTATATTATCGAAGGAGATAAGTAGAAAACTGCTTTTTATATAAAATATAGCTATTTTAAGTATACTGTAATGCCCTTTAGCCTTACTAACGCACTAGCCTAGTTCTAGGGCCTAATTACCTAGATACTAACTAGCCTAATTAATATTACTTATATTATATACCTAGATAACATATTAATCTTCTCTAATACACTAAAGGAACATAAGGCCTATGTAAGGGAGATTCTAGAAAGGCTGCGCTAAGTAAAGCTCTTTATTAACCTAAAGAAGTGTGTTAGGATCTAAAATCCACATAATAGTGAAAAGCCAGTTTTGTATCTAGTGGGCGCGTAGCAAGGATTAAGCGGGGATTTAAGGCTGGCTACGCCTCAAATAAAAGAGTTATATAACTACTCCCTATAGAGCGCTTAATTGTTCTATACTAGAGTATAACACACATAACTGCTCTCTACAAAGCGCTCCCTACAGAGCGGACTTTGCTTAGTA
The DNA here is from genome assembly GCA_015832175.1 of Paraphaeosphaeria minitans. Lineage (NCBI taxonomy): Eukaryota > Fungi > Ascomycota > Dothideomycetes > Pleosporales > Didymosphaeriaceae > Paraphaeosphaeria > Paraphaeosphaeria minitans. Next base: position 269,587 of record WJXW01000004.1, on the reverse strand, counting down.
TATAGGAATGTAAGGATAGACTCTTTATACTTATATTTAATCTATTTATTAATCTATTGTTTAGATTCTAGTAGACTAAATTGTTAACTTATTATACTTCGCAAGATACTATTATATTAATAAGACTTTCTACCTTCTATAAGTACTCCTGCTTAAGAACTAATCTTAACCCTTTAGGACTAGCTACCCTTTTAGATTTAACATCTTAAACACCTTTAAGATAAGTACTTTACAAACTCTTACCTCTTCTACAGCTTTAGGTGCCGCTAAGATTACTCCTATAAAAGATAGTAGTAAGGCGTATAAACCTAATCTCTACTTTAGTAAATAATCTTAAACTAATGTCTAGATTCTCTAGTTAGACCTCTATTTTTTTAACTTAGACAAGTTCCTTAAATGTTGGTTTGGCTCAATCTGCAATCAAGCATTTGAGGGTTAATAGTATACTATCGTGCAAAGGGTGAGAAGTAGGTTCAATTAATTACGTCTTGTCTATCGTACAAAGGGGCACTGAGGGCTTTATAAAGTCTCTGCCTCTTAGCGCTGACCTAAGCAGGGGGTCCTTGTGCAGGTCCTCATAGGTAGGTAAGGCCTTATAAAGTCTCTGCCTCTTAGCGCTGACCTAAGTAGTGGGTCCTTGTGCGGGTCCCTATAGGTAGGTAGGCCCCTATTTTACTTAGTGCTATTTGTACAATAAACTGTACAGACACTAGCAACTTTTCTTTTGTGCGATGGCTTATGTCTATCGTACACTTTCCCTTTCCTATCCTTCTCTATCTATACAGTTAGCCTTCCCCTATCAGAACAGGTTGTGAGGTAGGTGCAGTGTCGCTGTGTAGTAGAGGTCCTGTTTGCACCTACTCTTGTGTAAACAGGTAGTAACAGCTAACCTGCTTAGTTCTTACCCTACCCCTTCACACAGTAGTAGAGTCGCATTACGCGATAAGGCTCTTTCTAGGCATGTATCCTGTGCGCAAATAGAAGGTGGGGTATTAAGTAATGCGATGCTTGGCGCTGGGTCTTAGTAAGCAGGTATAGAAGGATCGCTCCTAGTCGTGCGATGAAGGTATACAGTAGAAGTAAGGTATAAGGTAGCCTTCTATGCTTCTTTTTTATTACTCTATTAGTCTTGTTCATCTTCCTCCTCTTTTGTGTGATAGTCTTCTTCCTCTGGCTCTCCTTTAAAGTTAAGGATGTATACTTATACATCTATAGCAGAGGGTTCATGTTCGTAGAAGTTGGCGTACGACGACATGTATTGCCTTCTAGCTCACTGGGTATCCCTTAGTGGATAGTTAGTGGACTAGCATCCTTCTTTATAGTATATAAAGCATTTCTGCTTCGTGTAAGAGCTTAAACTTCTAAAGTTACCCCTTCCTTTTAGTCTAAAGGTTAATCTGCCTCTAGAGGGGCCAGATCCTCTTATGCGATTAGGATTATTATATTATTAATTAGTGTAGTACACTTCTTTACTATCTTAGAGGAACTGTAACTTCTTCCTGTCTTTAGTAACTTAGAGTAACGCACAAAGGTTACTAAGTAAGCCTTCTACTATGTTTTTAGGGTTAAATATAGCTTATTTAAGGTTAGGATGGCTGCGGCATGCTTATATAATAGTAGTGTGTAGTTGTAGTTCACTACTAAAACCTTGTCTAAGAGCCTTTTAGGCTAAGGTGAGCTTGTTAATTATTGCTTCTAGGGCCTTATGCGATGTAGTAGCTGGATTATCCCTTTTATAGCGTTTAAAGGTAAGAGTGGTCTAGTCTATCTAGTACTAATTGTGATTAACACTAGTGTTAAAGTGCCTGTTTAGTCTGTCGTACAATTCATCCTATAGAAGTCCTAGTCTAATATTGTGTAGGTAGTAGGTACTCGCACGATTAGAAAGGATTCCTAGAAAGATGTTTACATACTAGTCCTGTGGTATGCCTAGCCTATAGCATAGTTCTCTAAAGACTTTTGCCTTGTCTGCTAGGATATCGTACAGCCTACTAGTGTAGTTATTCTCTTTACTCTAAGCCTTCTAAAAGAGAATAATCTTGTCTAGCTGGATATAAGCATAATCTCCTAGTTGTTAAGGAGACTAGGAGTGTCTAGCCTCTTCATACGATGTAGTTTGTTAGGCAAAAGCAGTCTGGGTTTTAGGCTGCTGCCACTGGTGTAGCTCTATATATAGTGTCTCTGTCCTCGCATGTATAGGGATAGGCCCCAGCTGTGCTCTATATATATATGTATTGCCTATAGATGGTGTAGGTTGCATTATTAGGATTGTGCGAAGCGGTTTAGGTTGTAGTTACAGAGTTATTGTGCGAAGGGTCTGTAGCTTATAGTTAAGCTGTAATAGTTTAAAGAGTTTCTTTACATAAGTGTCCTTTGTTATAGAATTAGTAGCAACAAAGCCTTCCTTTATAAGAAAAGTAATAAGCTCTCTTCTTACTGCACGACTAATCTTATTAAAGGTTCTCTCCTTCTAGTTGTTAAAATCTTTAGCAAAAGAAAAGATTACCTCTTTACCTTTAAGGCTGCTCACGCGATATTACGCGATTATATACACTATATAAGTGTTTAGCTATTTTAGAGAAGGGGGTGGGTGGCTGTGTAGATCTACTCTGTCTATCTAGTACTTTCGTGCGATCTCTCCTCTTAAGGTAATAGCTTTAATATTTGTTACTTCCTCTACTTATTAAAGCTATATTGCTTTAGCTTTATCTTTCTACTAAAGAGGCAGTATTAATTGTTGCGCAACGTCCTTAGGTTGTAGTTCCTCTAGGAAGTCTCCTAGTCTTGAGGCCATGTTGTTGTTGTCTTTCTTGGTCGTGCAACGTGTCTGCGTTTAGTTGTCGCTAGTTCAATCGTGCGACGTGTTTACGTTTAGTTATCGCTAGTTCAATCGTGCGACGTGTTTTTTAGGGTTGTAAATGTGCTCACTATCTCCTTTTTTTTCTGTAGAATAGCTTAGACTAGATCGTGCGACTCTTTACAGATATGCGCGCTTTGTTTCTGCTTATTGTACAATCTAAAATTCGATCTCTAGTAAAGGTATTATCTCCTTTCTTTTCTATAGAATAGCTTAGACTAGATCGTGCGACTCTTTACAGATGTGTGCGCTTTGTTTCTGCTTATTATATAATCCGAAATTTAATCTCTAGTAAAGGTAACAATACAGAGCCTGCGCATCCAGCTTATAGGGCGCTCTATCTTTAGACCTTGCTAGTTTGCAGTTGATTAGAATTAACCACTAATTAGTGTTGGTTTGGCTCAATCTGCAATTAAGCATTTGAGGGTTAATAGTATACTATTGTGCAAAGGGTAAGAAGTAGGTTCAATTGATTACGTCTTGTCTATCGTACAAAGGGGCACTAAGGGCTTTATGAAGTCTCTGCCTCTTAGCGCTGACCTAAGCAGGGGGTCCTTGTGCAGGTCCTTATAGGTAGGCAAGGCCTTATGAAGTCTCTGCCTCTTAGCGCTAACCTAAGTAGTGGGTCCTTGTGCGGGTCCCTATAGGTAGGCAGGCCCCTATTTCACTCAGTGCTATTTGTACGATAAACTGTACAGACATTAAAGATAAAAAAAGGGTTATCTTTATAGTAATATATATGTAAGGAGATATAGGATTATAGATCTATTCTTACCTTAAAAAGTACCTAGGAATAGACTATAATAATAATAATAATAATTACGCAAATAAGCACACTAATACAGTTAACATTATTAAAGATTATAATAACTTTAAGAAATGCCTTAGATAACTCTTTAGAATTACTAATAAGGACTCTATTATAAAAGTAAAGATTTAGACTATAACTTAGAAATAATTAGTAGCTAAGTATATAGCTAAGTTTTATAATTACGCTGTGTAGCTTAACTGGGACAATAAATCTCTCTAGGACATGTATAAATAAGGACTTAAATAGAAACTATGTAAGGAACTCTTATATAGTAGTGCGCGAATTACTAACTTTAGGGAACTATATAAAGAAACTATTAGAATTAATAGAGAATAGTTTTTATTATAATAAGAGCTCTACTAAAACTCTAAAGTGATAAGCTTTAGATAACTAGCAAAAGTAGTTTATAAGAACACTATTAGAATTGTCTAAAAGTAACAGCTAAGGAACTACTAAAAATACAAACTAATAGAAGATATCTAGTTTAACTATATAGGTAAAGGAAAAGGAGGAAGAATAGGCTCTAAGTAGCCTAATAAACGTGTTTCTAATAGAAGTTAATAACTAATAGCTAAGACCTGTAAATGCTTTATATGTAGTAAACTAGGCTATATAGCTAGGAACTGTAGATTAAAGAACAAAGTCTATTAAACTAAGTTAAATATACTAACTATTAAGGACTAAGAACCTAATAAGGAATAAGAGGTTGTTATAACGCTATTTAGTTACTAACGTGTTATACTAGAATAAAGTAAGTAATTAGATTTACCTAACTTACGATTATATAAAGATCTAGAAGACAACTCTAACGTATACTATAACGTAGAAGATGTAGAAGAGATACTAAGATCTCCTACTCCTTACCTATAAAATAGGTAGGAAAAAGACAACCCTATGTTACCTAAGTATAAACTAAATATTTAGGACTATATAGAACCCTACTAGGCACTAAAAGAAATGCAACCCTATAAAAATAAGAAGTTAGATTACGTACTAAAGTACTACCTAAACTACTAAAATCCTATACACTAATTCTATATGTGGACGTATTGCGAAGAACTAACATACACATAATATAAAATAGAGAAAAAGGAGAATAAGAAATAACCTAGAAAGAAACTGCACTATAGATAGATATAAATAGACTACCCTATTACAGCTTACAACGAACACCTCTAGGATAAATAATAAGTAAAATACTTTCTTTACTTTACGCTAAAGGGTAATAAATACTGTAATATACTTATTAATAGAAACTATATATAACTATACTAGTATACGTGTCTAAACTAAGACTACAAATACTACTATATAGCCAAACACTTAGACAGCTTTGTAAACTGCCCTATATAGGAAGTAATAATAGAACTACTAATTTAACTAGTATATAGGAATAGTAAAGACTGTAGGAGGAGAAATAGTAGAATATCCTTATAAAAAGAAGAAGATAATCTAAACAAACTATATACTTAAGAATAATAATAGAAGCAAATGCTTAGAAGCGTATACTAGGCACTAGAACTTAACTATAACCTACACGAATAGATGTCTTTTTTAGGCCTAAACTTAGATAAGAAAACGCCTTTATTAAATTAAATACTATAGTAAGTATAGTATTAGTTAAGCTACTAGTATAGCTTAAAGGAATATAGGCTTAAGCTTTTATAGACTTAGAAGTAGGAAGAAACTTTATATCTTATTAGATAGTAAGATAAGTAGGACTTATAATATTAGAGAAAGAAGTACCCTATATTGTCTATATTATGAATAGATTACTAATGCCTAAGACACCTTAAATATACTAGGAGGTTAATACTACGATAATAGTCTAAGGACATAGAGAGGAACTTACTTTAGATATCTTACTAGGATCTAAGTATAAGTTAGTCTTAGGATTACTTTAGTTAATAATACACAACCTATAGATTAACTAGGGTACGAAGAAAATATTATTTAAACACTATAATTATGTATTATAAGTAAAGCCTACGCATTAACTAAAAATAATAGTAGATAAAGGAGTTATTAATAATATAATACTGCGATAGGTAGTTAAAAAACAGAAATACACCTTAGTAGATGCTAGTAGGAACTACTAGGTTAAGAAGTGCAAGAAAAAGGACAATAGTATACCCTTTACCTTACTAAGAGAGTATAGGAAATAGACACACATATTTATAGAAAAGGAAGGAAAAGTAAACCTACCTAAACATTAACCCTAGGATCTTATAATAGACCTAAAAGAAGGGAAGACGCCACCCTTTAGACTACTATATAGTAAGATAGGAGAAGAACTCCTTAAGGAACGTAATTTTATTAAGATAAACCTTAAGAAAGGATATATATAACTATTAAAGTTACTAGTAGTAAGCCCTTTTATATTTATTAAGAAAAAGGATGGATTAGATAGACTATACATTAACTACTAATAACTTAATAATATAATAATAAAAAACTAATATCTACTACTAAATATTATAGAGTTACGAGATTAACTATTTTAAGCCAAGATATTTATAATAATAGATCTAAGAGATAGGTACTACCTTATATAAATTAAGAAAAGTAAAAAATAGAAAATAGCGTTTTAATTACGCTATAGACTATTTAAATATAAGGTTATGCCTTTTAGACTTATAAACGCACTAGCAGCTTATATAGCACTTATTAATAATATACTTTGTAAATATCTAGACATATTTATTATTATGTATATAGATAATATCCTCGTCTTTTCTAAAAATAAATTAGACTACACTAAGCACGTACAAATAGTACTAGAAGTACTAGACAAAGCATGCCTTTGTATTAAACTTAAGAAATGTAAGTTTAACGTTAAATAACTTAAATTCCTAGGACACATTATTACTATAGAAGGAATAAAATTAGCACTAAGTAAAGTTAAATACATTAAGAACTAGCTAATACTAAAGATAGCTAAGAATATTTAAGAATTCTTAGGATTCTATAGATTTAATTAACAATTTATCTAAGATTACGTAAAGGTTATAATACCTTTAATAAATCTTATAAAGAAAGATGTACCCTTTAAATAGATAGATAAGTGTAGAATGTTATTCTAACTTCTTAAGATAGTATATATTATAGAACCTATCCTTATTTATTTTAGAAGCAATAAACTACTGCGCTTTAAAATAGACGCTAGTAATCTTACGCTAGGCGCCTACACTAAATAAGAACGTAATAGTAAATAGTACCTAATTGCCTATTACTTATGCAAATTCAATAACGCTAAAACACAATATAACGTACATAATAAAGAACTCTACGCTATTATTAAAGCCTTAAAGTATTAGAGGATTTACGCGCTTAGTTACTTAACACTAGAAATCTATATAGATTATATGAACTTTCTAAGGTTTACGACGACAAAAGAACTTACGCTATAATAATAAAAATAGTTATAAACTATAGGGTAGTATAAGTTTAAAATTATCTATATAGCTAGGAAAGAAAATAGCAGTGTAGACGCTCTTAGCTAACAAAGTAATCTAGTAGGAGAAAAGGTAAAAACCTTCTTTATAATCTTTTATAAAGCTAAAGATAGATCTCTAGAACTAATAGCAAAACTAAATTAACTTTTAGTAATTAACTAAGAAGTTCTAGAACATCTATAGACTAAGATTATCTAACAATACTATAATAACCTTATATACAGACACCTAGGCATCACGAAAATAATAGAACTTATTTAAAGGAATTACACCTTTAAAGGAATTAAAGAAGCTATAATAACTTATATCCATAAATGTGTAGAATGCTAGAGAAATAAACACAGCACATATTTCAAATATAGAGAGATATAAGTAATTAGAATACTAACAGCACTATAAGAAGATATTACTATAGATTTTATTATAGAAATTCTAAACTCTAAGGATCTAATAACAGGAATTAAATATAACAGTATACTAGTAATAGTCTACTAACTAACTAAGTATATTAAGCTTATTCTATGCCTTAAAAGAATAATAGCAAAGGAACTTGCTTTTCTTATCTTAGACTAACTAATTAGACACTATAGAATCCTAAAAATAATTATTAGCAATAGAGACAAGCTCTTTATATTAAATTATTAAATAACGCTTATAGCACTACTTAGAACAAAATAAAAACTATTAATAGCTTACTATCTATAAACTAATAGATAAATAGAACGTATGAACTAAACTATAGAAACGTACCTACGCATCTACTGTAATAGTTAGAAGAATAACTAGGTTTTATTACTACCTATAGCATAGTTAGCCTATAATAATAAAGTATTAGTAGTATTAGGATATACACTATTCTATATAAACTATAGAAGACACTAACATCTCTTTAACTAATAATTTCTTACAACAATTAAAGCAAAAGAAGCTATAGATATAGTAGAAAATATAAGAAAAATACACTAATAACTCTAAGAAAATCTTAAGAAAGCTTAGTAGTAATTAAGTTTATACTAAAATTAAAAATAAAAAATGGCACCTTAGCTAAAGAAGGGGGATAAAGTATATCTACTTATAAAGAACCTTTAAACTTAGAAGAAAAAACACAAGAAACTAGATTATATTAAAGTTAGACTATTTTACATTTCTAAGTAAATATTACTAGTGAACTATAAGTTAGAACTACCGCTAGATGCAAAGATACACCTAGTATTCTACGTATTACTACTAGAACTAGTAGACCCTAATACACTAGTTGAAACCACCTTCTACTACTAGACTAAGGAAGAAAATAAATTTAAGGTTAAAAGAATTCTAGAATATAATTAGCATAATAATATGTACCTTATTAAGTAGAAAGGTTACCTATATAGTAAAAACACCTAGGAACTAAAAAACAATCTAGGAAACTATTAGTAAAAGATTAAGGAATTCTATTAGAAACACAAATATACCTAGGAGGATTATAGTACTAACGCTATAGTATCTACTATATTAAGTGTTAACTATATCGCTGTAAAGTAACTAACAGTCGCTATAGTAGTAGGATAATTAACAGTATCTACATTTATGTTCTTACTATTTGCAGTTATTTCTACAGCTAGGCATAACGTTTTCTTATAAGTATACTCTTTAGCCTAAGCTAGTATCTTCTTATTTTATAATAACTACACTATTAGGAGAGATAACGCCTTTTTATCCTCCTTAACCTTCTTCTTATACTCCTTGCAAGTTTTATCTAGCAATAACTAGCTTATGTTTACATAAGAATAACCTAAGTAAATACATTTAGAACACTTTAAACCTAAATCTAGTATAATGTAGTAAATAGAACCTTTAAAACTATAGTTAATATAAAGGTTCTTTATAATAATATTAGCTTCTTAGATCTTATAATATAATTAATGTTTTTAAATAGTAGAGTTACTAGATATAATACTAACAGACATACTTATAGTAAGTAGGGTTAGTAGAATAGCTTACGTAATAATAGCTAAGATCTAAACATATAATTTAGGACAAATCTATAAAAAAGAGGGGATAATGTTAGGATCTAAAATCTATATAATAGCGAAAAGCTAGTTTTATACCTAGTAGGTGCGTAGCATAGATTAAGTAGGGATTTAAGACTAGCTACGCCTTAAATAAAGGAGTTACGTAACTACTCTTTATAGAGCGCTTAATTACTTTGTACTAGAGTATAACATATGTGACTGCTCTCTATAGAGCGCTCCCTACAGAGTAGACTTTGCTGAGTATATAGGAACGCAAGGATGGACTCTCTATACTTGTGTTTAATCTGTTTATTAATCTATTATTTAGATTCTAGTAGACTAAATTGTTAACTTATTACACTTTGCAAGATACTATTATATTAATAAAACCTTTTACCTTCTGTAAGTACTCCTGCCCAAGAACTAACTTTAACCCTTTAGGACCAGCTATCCTCTTAGATTTAACAAAGTGTAAATAGTATACTACTACTATAGAGTACTTTAGGTTTGTTATTTCTCTACAAAAACTTACGATTAACCTAGATTAGGTTAATATAATATAATTATGGCTAAAACTAATCTATATGCGTAATATACGCGTCTTTATTAGCTTTATAAACTATTATAGATAGTTTATTACTAATTTCTTCTAAATAGCGCTACCTCTTACTAGTTTAACTAAGAAAGCGCTAGATAGCGCTAGGTAAGAGCTAGTAATGTGAAAGGAGGAGAGCGTGGCCCTAAATATTAGGCTAGAAGGCACTAAAGCCTTCTAGACGCTAAAAGACGTATTCTTTAAAATGCCTATACTAGTGCACTTTAAGTATAAACAATAAACACGTTTTAAGACTAACACCTTAGGTAGAGTAATTAGTGCTATTTGTAGCCAACTTATGCCTAAAGGCGATAAGCTAGGCTTATAGTAACTAATTAACTTCTTCTTAAGGAAATTAAGCACTACGTAGTACTACTATAATACTTATAATAAGAAACTCCTTGCTATTATTAAGTTAGTTAAACACTAGCGTTAATACCTTTAAGGTTAACACTTTAAAGTTTTAATAGATTATTATAACCTTTAATAGTTTATAGAGACTAAGACGCTTATATTACGTTACGTCTAGTTATACCTTACCCTAAGTAAGTATAACTTTATTATAACTTATAGGGCAGGATTAATAAATCCGGTAGATAGCCTATTAAGGCGCCTAGACTATATACTTGGCACCTAGGATGCTAAGTAGAAGAATAATAAAGCCTTTATTAAGCCTTTAGCTAATCTATTATTAGAAAGGCAAGGCGGATACGCTCTAGTCTCTACTATCTCTACCTATTCTTAGGAACTAGATAGGATAGGGCAATAAGCCCTATTAAGAGACCAACCCCTCTAGAAGTTAGATAAGACAGGGTAATAGGCCCTATAAAGATACCTATTACTTTAAGAGGTTAAATAAGGGTAGTCTTAGTAACTACTTCTCCTTAGAGAACTAAGAGGCTATTAAATCTAAAGATTTAAACTTATTAAATAATAAAGTTAATAAGTTAGCGTAATCTAGTCTAAGTGGCTACAGCTTAGAACTAACTAGCCTAGTATAGCTTAAGTCTCTTTTAAAGTGCATAAAAGCTATTAAGAGCTACTATAATAGCCCTTTCTTAAGATATTTTAGTGTAACTTAGACGCTTAAGCGCGTTTAATAGAAGTTTTACTAGACTAGTATAAATAAGGAGGTTACTAACTATATTTATAACTATAAGTAGTGCTAATAGGTAACCTATAAAAGACATAAGCCTTATAGTTTTTTATAGTAGCTTTCTATCCTAGATTGTCTATAGCAGCACGTAATAATAGACTTTATTACTAATCTACCCCTAAGTCGCTTTTTAGGACTAACATATAACGCTATCTTAGTGATTATTAATTAATTTTCTAAAATAGCTTATTATGTACTAGTCTAGATAGATTAGAATAGCACTAACCTAGCTTAGGCTTAGATTTGTAAGGTTATTAGACTTTATAGTAATCCAGAAAGTATTCTCTTAGATAGAGGACTAGTAATAAAAGCAAAACACTAGGATACTTTCTATTATTACCTAAACTTAAGGAGGGTTTTGACCTTAGCTTTTTACCCTTAGACTAATAGGTAAACAGAACGCTAGAACTAAATACTAGAATAATACTTACGAATCTTCTGCTCCCTAGAGTAAGACAATTAGGTAATATAGATCTCTTTAGTAGAATATACGTATAATAATAGTAAATATTTAGTAATAGGGTACACACTGTACTAAGTGTGCTTTAGATATAATCCCTCTAACCTAATCTAGCCTAATATACCGCTAGGTGGTGGGGAAAGCCTAAGGGACTACTAAATAGTGTTAAGATTAATAGAAATACGTGTAAATGTAAGAAAGAAGCTGTAGGTAATATAGAAGTACTAAAAATCTATTTCTAATAAGAAGAGAACCCCTTTATAACTTAATAAAGGTGATAAGGTATAGGTTTTAAGTAGGAATCTAAAGTCTACACAACTAAATAAGAAGATAGACTAGAAATTCCTAGGCCCTAAAGTAGTAAATAAGTGTATTAGCTCTCTACCTACAGCCTACTAAGTAAACCTACCTAAACTAGGTAAGGTTTATCTAGTATTCTATCCTTCCTTACTAGAACTATACGAATTGCGTAAAAAACTACCCTACTAATAACTACTAATTAAAGACACATTACGCTAATATAGCAATAATGTGTATAAAGTAGACTATATTATTAATAGATAACAAAATAAGTTAGAATAATAGGAATACCTTATTAAATAGAGTAGATATAATCTAGAAGAAAACTCTTAGGAACCTACTATATTTATTAGCGGAAATGCGCTTAAAGAGTTCTAGAAAAAGCTTAAGATATCCCTAAGAAGGTTAATAACTATACTTTTAAAGGCGAAGAAGAGAGGTTATAGGCAACCTCTCTTAAAAGGGAAAACTAGCGAACGCTAAGAACCTATATAAAAATATTAGTCTAAGTTAGACCTACTTAGCACAAAATGTCCTAATTTAGTATAATATGCGAATATTAACTTATAATTAGATACTATAGACTCTTTTATCCTTTTAAAAACCCCACGTGTCTCCTATAGGGAGTTTAGTGGATAGTTAGCTAGTTAGGTAGGGTGTTTTAATAGGTATAGGAATACTAATTAATATATACGACACCCTTTAAAATTAGCAAAGGATAAGGATGATATTAGTAATATTGTAATTCTAGTATAATCTAGTATATATTAGTACAATTTGGTACAATCTGGATTAAATTATATTATTATAAGGCAGAAAGCCTCTTATTGCCTAAAACAGGGTTAATGACTAACTAAAATAGGAACCTATATTAAAATATTACCTATTTGTGGGCAATAGCCTAAAAAGCTAGGCAAATGTGCTATTTAAAATTAACTAACGCTAGATTATTACTATTATTACTAAATTCTGCTATTATGTTCCTATTTACGCTAATTTATGCTATACTGTGCTATATTATGCCTATTTAGGCTATATAGTGCTGTATTGCGTTCTTATTTAAATAATTAATCTTAATAACTCTTATTAGAGCTGCTTTAAGTTGCTAGGCCCTTAGTATAAAAAGAAGTTATAAAATAGTAATTAAAGTACGCTAACTTCTTTATATTAGTACTATTAATAGGTAGGAAGTTTGCTAGGGGCTTAGAAATAGCAGATAAGTCTAGATTGCGCCTTCTTATACTACAACGCGCTAAAGTGGGAGTAGCTAGCGTAGATATAACCTTAGCGTCCCTATAAGCAGCTTCTAGTTAGGCTTTAGTGTTAGCTACGGTAGTTTCTACTAAAGAGATATTAAGACTAGTTAGAATAGTTATGTGGGGATAGCTAGGGACCTATTACGCTAGTTAGTGCTAACTTGCTCTAAATAGTACTATAGTATATCTATACTAGAGCTTTAGCCTTATATAGGGAGATTGCCTTATCTTCTAACTCTATTTCGCGCTTAATATAATAAGCCTTAGCCTTAAGTACTTTTCTAGAGCAAGAATAACTATATAAGAGTACACTAGAGTTAGCGCACTTGTTTTTAAGTATAAAGGCCCTATTATAGGCCTAGAACTTCTTAGTGTACCTACGTAAGTCCCTATATACTAATTAGCGCTAATTTATACTAAATTGCACTAAATAGTACCTATACTTATTTAGCTCTACTATAATGCGTGTAATTATAGCTATTACTCTCTTATTAGTGTCTATTTTTAGCTTCTACACTTTAAGGAGCGCGTTCTCCTTATTCTATAATAAAGGGGTAATAGGTTTAGCTATAAGTTATAATTAGCCTTTAGTAAGATTAGCTAGAGCTGTAATATATTTTAGGTCCTTACACTAGACCTTATATTTCTCTTTAGCAGCTTTATAGGACACTTAGGCTATAGTATTAGCTTCCTTAGATACCGCGACTAAGGCTTAGATGTCTATTCCTAGAATAGACTTAAGATAGACTTTAAGGGTCTTAAGGAGTCTAAGTACCTTAAATAGGGGCTATATACGCCTATTAGTACCTAATAGTGCTAAATAGCGCTAAATAACGCTAGAAAGTAACTTACTATAAAGTATAAGGTGTCCTTAGTTAAATAATTACTACACTCTTTATAGTAGTAACCTTTAAATTGTAATAATTCCTATTTGTTATTATTTAGGTTTATTACGTATATAGTGTCTAATTCTAGGACACTATACTCTACTATAATTCTAATATATCTAACACATAGTATTTTAGTACAAAGTCTATTAGTTTTAATCGTATTAATATAATAGTTATAAAGAGAGCGCTTCTTAGGTAGAGCTATTATAATTTGCGACGATTAGTACTAATTTGTACTAATTAGTGCTAACTAATACTAATTGCTGCCTATTAGTGCTAATTAGTATTAATTATTATTAAAGATATTGTAGTGTAAAGGTTGGCCTATAATAGAGAATTGGAGAAACATAGGGCCAATTAGCTATTGTTTAAGATAGCTAATTAGGGAACAGGAAAAAGAGAGCGCGAACTAGACAAGACAGGAAGAGACCTAATAGACAATTAGAGTAGTTGGATTTATATAATAGATTTTAGATAGGAGAACTTAACTTATTCTTTTATATTCCTTACTTAAGGCAAACGCACCTACAATATAATAATTTTGGTAAGGGATATAGGGCTGCTTTTAAAAGGATATAGAGAAGTATAGCGACAAGTATTTAGAGAACTAATAGAAGCTATTTAGTAAACTTTTAAGTAGCTGCTAAATAGCTAGAAACAGAGTAATAAGACTAATAGACTTTTAAGTAGCTATTAGGTATAAAAACAGATAGACTATATGGACTTTTAAGTAGTTATTAGTCGCCTAGATAGACAGATTAATAGACTTTTAAGTAGTCACTAATTACCTAGAAATAAAACAACGACAGACTAATAGACTTTCAAGTAGCTATTAGGTATATAGACAGACAGACTATATGGACTTTTAAGTAGTTATTAGTCGCCTAGACAGACAGATTAATGGACTTTTGAGTAGTCACTAATTACCTAGAAATAAAATAACAATAGACTAATAGACTTTCGAGCAGCTATCTAGTGCTAGTACAGACTATATAGACTTTTAAGTAGTTATTAGTTACCTAGGAACAAAACAACAATAGACTAATAGACTTTTAAGCAGCTATTAGGTAGAAAGAGCAATAGACTAGAGAACCTTTAAGTAGCCACTAGACTCCTAGAAAGAGCGAATGTAATAGACCCTAAACAATTCTAGTCTAAGCAACAATTAAGTTAGGGACAAAAAGGGAAGTAAAGTATTAGTAGTAGAATTCTATTAAGCGAGATTATTATCCGCATACCTAAAGCCAAATCGCTAATAGAAAACTAATATAAGAATAAGCAGACAATAGAAGAAAAATAAAAAAAAAGATAAAATAGATTTATATAGGTTTTATAATAACCCTATTTATCTAACTACCTCTACTAAGAGTAGCACTAGCTAGATAAGCTAGGGCATTACTAATTACTTTTTAGAAGACATAAATAAAAGAAAACAGTTTAAGGATAGAGGACTAGGAATAGAAGGCTTCTTCTAAAAGAGAAACATAGCTTAGTTTACTCTAAGCCTAAATAATAGTAATATACTAAGCTTTAGTAGTATTAATATTACCGCCTTCTTAGAGGACTATAACTTTTAAGTAGAAAGAATAGAGTAGAGTAAGGAGCTTAAGAAACAAAAGCTACCTTACTTCTACTTAGGCACCTACTAAAGGGATATTATAAAACTGCTAGCCTATAGAAGCGCTTTAGTTAACTAAAAAAACTTCTAGAAAATACTTTACTCTAAGTACTTATTAATAGACTTAGAATACTAAAAATTAACTAGAGCCTACCTTAAGAGCTAGCTTAATAAAGTAAGCTAGTAGCCTATTATAATAAATAACTACTTCTATAAGTTTAACAGCTATACTTAAGCTATCCTTACCTAATTACAGATTATATAAATAGAAGTAGGGACTCTTTTCTTTAGAGGTCTTAGCTAAAACAACAAGACTATAGTTATGTATAGAATGCTAATAGAGAGTTACTTAAAAAGAGGTAATATAAACACCTATTAGGTGCAAGAAATATACAATTTCCTTTGCTGGTGCAGAGACTAGGATAAGGTAATTAGGGCTGTGTAGTAGAAGGAGAGATAGGTTACTATAAATCTAGCTTATTTTAAAGCTACTTTGTTAGTAATTCTACTTATCCTACTACTTAGGAAGTTCTTTAAGGTATAAGAGGAAACAAGAATAGGAGAAAATAAAGATTATAAGGAAGAAGTAGATGCGTAAGTCTAAAAGGTTATCGCAAAAATAAAAGGACTTACCTTTACTATAAAAGAATATAAGTAATAGAAGGCTTCTATACCTACTACTACTAGTCTTATTCTTAATAAGCTAGCTAATAACTAATACACTTTTAATAAGTTTATAGGGCTAACCCTTTATATAGAACGCCATAATAGGTTATTTAAGAGCTCCTACAACCCTATTATAAACCCTAGTATAGGTACTTAGGTAATTCGCAATTAGGAATATTAAGCCTAGGCTTATAGAACCTATAGAGAGACTAGGCATATTATAAAGGACTACCCCTAGCGCTAAGGCCTTATTAAAAGAGGTTAGTACTATAAAATCTTCAACACTAATAGCTAGTTTTTTAACTTCTACTATAGCCTAAAACACCTTTAGATAGAGAAATTCAGGGGGCCTATACCCTACTTCTAGAGAGATGCACAGCTCTAGTACCTACTTAGAGAGATTAAATAGTATTTTAACGTCACTAATAAGGATTTAGAGAAGAATTTTAGCTAGGTCCTAGATCTGGAGGGTAAGAAAGCCTCTACCTATTTTAAATATAAATTAGGCTAATCGCATTTTAGGTTAATAAGTAGTAAGTAGGGAGACTAGGAGCTAGAGATAAAAGTAATAAAAAGGGCTAAAGCCTTCTACGCTACTTTATTAGAGGTCTCCTACCTATCTAAGGAAGTAAATCCTACTAGGACTAGGGCAGTAGAAAAGAGCTTATAAGAATAACAGAACTAACTAAGTATTAAAAGGGTTATAGGGGCTAGAGTAAGTAAGCTAGTGTTAGTGGCTTAAACAAGAAACTTTTAGGAAAGAAGAGTTAGGATTAATCTCTAGCTATAGATTAGAGAATTCTGCCTAGAATCTCCTTTGCTAGTAATTAATAATAATAAATTAGTGCTATAAGTAATAGTTATAGAAGTAAACTAAAGAGCTTCTAAACCTGCTTAAATAATAGAAAAGAGTATTATTTAAGCTGTACTAGAAGCTAAGGCTACTAGTAGAAAGAAAGGTGCTTAAATAGCCTCTACTCCTCTATTAGATAAAGAGCTAGTCGCACTTATTAATACCCTAAATACTAATTCTATCCTAATAGCAGCACTAACCTAAGAGGTAAGAGGTATTATAGTTAGATTAATATTTTCTTAAGATAAACTATATTTAAAGGCCTAGTAACTACTCTCTAAAAAGGAAAAAGAGCCTAATAACTAATTAGATAGGAGCAAATTAGGGAATGTCTTTATAGGGACACAATAAAGATAAGTTTTAATAGAAAAACGAAGTTAGGACTACCCTTAAGAACCTACTATCCTATTAGAAGTAATAATAGAGAAGTTGCGCCCTAGGCTGCACTAGATTATATAAGGAAACGCTGCACGAAGTACCTAATACAGTATTAGAGAGGTATAGGATAAATATTAGAAAGAAGCTAATAAGGTTAACCTCTAAAGTTGCACTAAGCTAGAAGAATAGATAGGAGTTTAAAGTATTCTAGCAAAACTCTTTACCTATTTTATTACTATTCTTAGAAGCCACTGTAAAGTTCTGCTTAACTTAGGATTAGAACTAAATGTTATAAGGTATACTACTATAAGGGCACTTAATATTATAATCTAGGACTAAAATTAGAGCTACTTACCTGCTAAAGAACAATTAGGTATAGTAGGAGCTAGTAGAGATTTAAATAAGTATATAAGAACTGCCTATAGTGTACTACTTAAGGTTAAGCTAATTATAATTCCTACTTATTTTAAGATTATAAGAAACATTAGGAGGCCTATTATCCTAGGCACCCCCTTTGTAATAGCTACTTAGTTAGCTATAGAGTTCACCCTAATAGGCTAATGCTTATATAGGGTTACCTCTATAAATAGGAAAAGAATAGTCTCTTTCCTTAAGTTAGATACTCTACTACTTTCTAACTATAAGATAAGTAATAAGGATTTAGAAAACGTGTAAAAGGTATACTTATAGGGGAAGTACACTCGCTATAGGGTTACCCTATGTTAAATCCAAGAGGGTAGCTAGTCCTAAAGGGTTAAGGTTAGTTCTTAGGCAGGAGTACTTACAGAAGGTGGAAAGTCTTATTAATATAATAGTATCTTGTAAAGTGTAATAAGTTAACAATTTAGTCTACTAGAATCTAAATAATAAATTAATAAACAGATTAAATATAAGTATAAGAAGCCTATTCTCGCGTTCCTATATACTAAGTAGTCCCACACTTCCTAGAATCCTATATATCCTAGAGTCCTATATGTCCTAGAGTCCTATATATCCTAGAGTTCCGTGCGGGCGAGTCCCACACGTCCTAGAGTTCCTATACAGGCGAGGCCTGTGCGGTCCTTAGGACCCTTAGAACCTATAACTTATTATCTAACTACTTAGTTAGCTAACTCTAGTAGACTAGTAGTCTAATAAGCTTACGCCCTACTACTTACGCGCAGCTAGATTCTAATATTATTCTCCCCCTCTAAGCTTAATGTCCTTATAAGTTAACTACCTATAAAGTTATTATCTTGTTCTATTTAATATTGCTATAGTTAAGCTAATTATCTTAAGAAAAACTGCGTTTTTATAATAGTTGCCTATTTATACTGCACTAAGAAGAAATACGCTTATTATCTTTCTTCTTTATACTTTTAGTGTACTAACTATATTAGGTAGAGAAACTAGAAGTGTAAGCCTAAAGAGATCCCTTTACTAGATTATTTAAAAATAAATACTAAAATAAAGAGGTTAGAGAAGTTAGAGGCTAAAAAAGAGGTAAAGCTTTATATTAAAGAAAAGCTAGCTAAAGTAGCTCTCTTTCGCGCCTATTAGGCGTAAGAGAAGATAGTGCGTTTACATAATTAGTAAAAGAAATTACATTAGAAAAAATAAGAATTATTTAATTATAGTATAAGTACTATAGACAAGTTAGAAGCGCTTAAGGTGTAAGAGGAGTTAGTGTAGGCTACTACGTTAATAAATCCTAACGCGCTGTTAGGCGCTAAGGTAATTAACTAGTCTATTTTATAGGCTAGCCCTTATGCTAGTAGTAATTCCTAGGTGCGTCCTAGTTATCTCTTTATAATTTCTGGCGTTTAATTATAGAAGTTGTTTATCTGTTGTTAATAGTTAGATAGGTTTTCTTTAGGTTCTTATATATTTTTACTAGACAAATACCCTTTCTATTTAATAAGGTATTCTTTAGTGTCTGCGTACGCGTTACGTACTTATAGGATTTATTCTACTTTAAACTTAGTTTCTTCCTAAGCTTAGTAACAGAAGGTGGTTTTAACTAGTGTTTTAGGGTCTACTAGTTCCAGTAGTAATACATGAAATACTAGGTGTATCTTTACATCTAGCGGTAGTTCCAACTTGTAGTTTACTAGTAATATTTACTTAGAAATGTAAAATAGTCTAACCTTAACATAATCTAGTTTCTTATGTTTTTTCTTTTAAGTTTAAAGGTTCTTTGTAAGTAGATATACTTTATGCCCCTTCTTTAGCTAAGGTGCTATTTTTTATTTTTAATTTTAATATAAAATTAATTACTGCTAAGCTTTCTTAAGATTCTCTTAGAGTTATTAGTGTATTTTCTTTATATTTTCTACTATATCTATAGCTTCTTTTGCTTTAATTATTGTAGGAAATTATTAATTAAAGAGATGTAGGTGTCTTCTATAGTTTACATAGAACAGTGTATGTCCTAATGCTACTAATACTTTGTTATTATAGGCTAACTGTGCTATAGGTAGTAATAAAATCTAGTTATTCTTTTAACTATTATAGTAGATACGTAGGTACGTTTCTATAGTTTAGTTTATACGTTCTATCTATCTGTCTGTTTGTAGATAGTAAGCTGTTAATAGCTTTTATTTTGTTCTAAGTAGTGCTATAAGCGTTATTTAATAATTTAATGTAAAGAGCTTGTTTCTATCGCTAATAATTGTTTTTAGGATTCTATAGTGTCTAATTAGTCTATCTAGGATAAGAAAAGTAAGTTCTTTTGCTATTATTCTTTTAAGGTATAGAATAAGCTTAATATACTTAGTTAGTTAGTAGACTATTACTAGTATACTATTGTATTTAATTCCTGTTATTAGATCTTTAGAGTTTAGAATTCCTGTGACAAAATCTATAGCGATGTCTTCCTATAGTGCTGTTAGTATTCTAATTACTTACATCTCTCTATATTTAAGATGTGTGCTATGTTTGTTTTTTTAGTATTCTACACATTTATAGATATAAGTTATTATAGCTTCCTTAATTCCTTTAAAAGTGTAATTCCTTTAGATAAGTTCTATTGTCTTTATAATGCCTAGGTGTCTGTATATAGGATTATTGTGGTATTGTTAGATAATCTTAGTCTGTAGATATTCTAGAACTTCTTAGTTAATTACTAAAAGTTAATTTAGTTCTACTATTAGCTCTAGAGATCTATCTTTAGCTTTGTAAAAGATTGTAAAGAAAGTTTTTACTTTTTCTCCTACTAAATCACTTTGTTAGCTAAGAGCGTCTGCTCTGCTATTTTCTTTTCTAGCTACATAAATAATTCTAAACTTATACTATCCTGTAGTTTGCGACTATTTTTATTATTATAGTGTAAGTTCTTTTATTATTGTGAATCTTAGAAGGTTCTTATAATCTGTATAGATTTCTAGCGTTAAGTAACTAAGCGCGTAAACCCTCTAGTGCTTTAAGGCTTTAATAATAGCGTAGACTTCTTTATTATATATGTTGTATTATGTTTTAGCGTTATTAAATTTACATAAGTAATAAGTAATTAGGTACTATTTACTATTATGTTCTTATTTAGCGTAGGCGCCTAGCGTAAGATCGCTAGCGTCTATTTTAAAGCATAGTAGTTCATTACTTCTAAAATAAATAAAGATAGGTTCTATAATATATACTGTCTTAAGGAGTTAGAATAATATTCCGCACTTATCTATCTATTTAAAGGGTACATCCTTCTTTATAAGATTTATTAAAGGTATTATAACCTTTGCGTAATCTTAGATAAATTGTTAGTTAAATCTATAGAATTCTAAGAATTCTTAAATATTCTTAGCTGTCTTTAGTATTAGCTAGTTCTTAATGTATTTAATTTTACTTAGTACTATCTTAATTCCTTCTATAGTAATAATATGTCCTAGGAATTTAAGTTATTTAACGTTAAACTTATATTTCTTAAGTTTAATATAAAGGCATACTTTGTTTAGTGCTTCTAGTACTATTTGTATATGCTTAGTGTGGTCTAATTTATTTTTAGAAAAAACAAGAATATTGTCTATATACGCGATAACAAATATGTCTAGATGTTTACAGAGTATATTATTAATAAGTGCTATAAAAGCTGCTAGTGCATTTGTAAGTCTAAATAGTATAACCTTATACTTAAATAGTCTATAGCGTAATTAAAACGCTGTTTTCTATTCTTTACCTTTTTTAATTTGTATAAGGTGGTAACTGTCTCTTAGATCTATCGTTATAAATATCTTGGCTTAAGATAATTAATCTCGTAACTCTATAATGTTTAGTAGTAGATATTAGTTCTTTATTATTATATTATTAAGTTATTAGTAGTTAATGTATAGTCTGTCTAATCTATCCTTTTTCTTAATAAACATAAAAGGGCTTACTGCTAATAACTTTAATAGTTATATATATCCTTTCTTAAGGTTTGTCTTAATAAAATTACGTTCTTTAAGGAGTTCTTTTCCTATCTTACTATATAGTAGTCTAAAAGGTAGCATTTTCCCTTCTTCTAGGTCTATCGTAAGATCCTAGGGTTAATGTTCTAGTAGGTTTACTTTTCCTTCCTTTTTTATAAATATGTGTGTCTATTTCCTGTACTCTTTTAGTAAGGTAAAGGGTGTACTATTATTCTCCTTCTTACACTTCTTAATCTAGTAGTTCCTACTAGCGTCTACTAAGGTGTATTTCTGTTTTTTAACTATTTATTGCGGTATTATGTTATTAATAACTCCCTTATCTACTATTATTTTTAGTTAATGCGTAGGCTTTGCTTATAATATATAATTATAGTGTTTAAATAATATTTTCTTTATACCCTAGTTAATTTATAGGTTGTGTATTATTAACTAAGATAATCCTAAGACTAACTTATACTTAGATCCTAGTAAGACATTTAAGGTAAGTTCCTCTCTATATCCTTAGACTGTTATTATAGTAGTAACCTTTTAGTATATTTAAGGTGTCTTAGGTATTAGGGATCTATTTGCAATATAGATAATATAGGGTACTTCTTTCTCTAACATTATAAGTCCTACTTATCTTACTATCTAATAAAATATAAAGTTCTTTCCTACTCTTAAGTCTATAAGAGCTTAAGCCTGTATTCCTTTAAGCTATACTAGTAGCTTAATTAATACTATATTTACTATAGCATTTAATTTAATAAAGGCGTTTTCTTATCTAAGTTTAGGCCTAAAAAAGACATCTATTTATATAAGTTATAGTTAAGTTCTAGTGCCTAGTATGCGTTTCTAAGCATCTGCTTCTATTATTATTCTTAAGTACGTAGCTTATATAGATTGTCTTTTTCTTTTTCCTATAAAGATATTCTTCTGTTTTTCCTCCTATAGTCTTTACTATTCCTATATACTAGTTAAATTAGTAGCTCTATTATTACTTCTTACGTAGGGCAGTTTATAAAGCTATCTAAATATTTAGCTATATAGTAGTATTTGCAGTCTTAGTTTAGACACGTGTACTAGTATAGTTATATATAGTCTTTATTAATAAGTATGTTATAGCATTTGTTGCCCTTTAGCGTAAGGTAAGGAAAGTATTTTACTTATTATTTATTCTAGAGGTATTTATTACAAGCTGTAATAGAGTAGTCTATTTATATTTATCTATAGCGTAGTTTCCTTCTAGGTTATTTCTTATTCTCCTCTTTCTCTATCTTATATTATGTGTATATTGGTTCTTTGCAATGCGTTTATATACATAATTAGTGTATAGGATTTTAGTAGTCTAGGTAGTACTTTAGTACGTAGTCTAATTCCTTATTTTTATAGGGTTGTATCCCTTTTAGTGCCTAGTGGGGTTCTATATAGTCCTAAACATTTAGTTTATACTTAGGTAACATAAGGTTGTCTTCTTCCTGCCTACTTTGTAGGTAAAGAGTAGGAGATCTTAGTATCTCTTCTACGTCTTCTACGTTGTAGTATACGTTAGAGTTGTCTTCTAGGTCTTTATATAATTATAAGTTAGGTAAATCTAATTACTTATTTTATTCTAGTATAACGCGTTAGTAACTAAATAATGTTATAATAACTTCCTATTCCTTATTAGGTTTTTAGTCCTTAATAGTTAGTACATTTAACTTAGTTTAATAGACTTTATTCTTTAATCTATAGTTCCTGGCTATACGGCCTAGTTTACTATATATAAAGCATTAACAGGTCTTAGTTATTAGTTATTAACTTCTATTAGAGACGTCTTTATTAGGCTACTTAGGGCCTATCCTTCCTCCTTTTCCTTTACCTAAGTAGTTAAACTAGACATCTTTTATTAGTTTATATCTCTAGTAGTTCCTTAGCTGTTGCTTTTAGACGATTCTAACAGGGTTCTTATAAACCACTTTTACTAGTTGTCTAAAGCTTATCGCCCTAGAGTTTTAGTAGAGCTTCTATTATAGCAAGAACTATTCTTTATTAATCCTAATAGTTTCTTTATATAGTTCTTTAAAGTTAGTAATTTACGCACTACTACATAGGAGTTCCTTACGTAGTTTCTATTTAAGTCCTTATTTATATATATCCTAAAGAGATTTATTATTCTAGTTAAGTTACACAGCGTATCTATAAAACTTAGTTATATACTTAGCTACTAATTATTTCTAAGTTATAGTCTAAATCTTTGCTTTTATAATAGAGTCCTTATTAGTAATCCTAAAAAGTTGTTTAAGGTATTTCTTAAAGTTATTATAATTCTTAATAATATTAACTGTATTAGCGTGCTTATTTACGTAATTGTTGTTATTATTATTATAGTCTATTCCTAGGTACTTTTTAAGGTAAGGATGAATCTATAATCCTATATCTCCTTATATATATATTGCTGCGAAGATAACCTTCTTCTTATCTTTAAGGGGTTTATCTAAGTTAAAGAAGTAGAGGTCTAACTAGAGAATTTAGACATTAGTTTAAGATTATTTACTAAAGTAAAGATTAGGTTTATATACCTTACTACTATCCTTTATAGGAGTAATCTTAGCGGTACCTAAAGCTGTAGAAAAGGTAGGAGTTTATAAAGTACTTATATTAAGGGTGTTTAAGATATTAAATCTAAAAGGGTAGCTAGTCCTAAAGGGTTAAGGTTAGTTCTTAGGCAGGAGTACTTACAGAAAGTAGAAGGTCTTATTAATATAATAGTATTTTATAAAGTATAATAAGTTAACAATTTAGTCTGCTAGAATTTAAATAATAGATTAATAAATAGATTAAATATAAGTATAAGAAGCCTATTTTTACGTTCCTATATACTAAGTAGTCCTACACTTCCTAGAATCCTATATGTCCTAGAGTCCTATATATCCCAGAGTCCTATATGTCCTAGAGTTCCGTGCGGGCGAGTCCTACGCATCCTAGAGTTCCTATATAGGCAAGGCCTATATAGTTCTTAGAACTCTTAGAACCTATAACTTGTTATCTAACTACTTAGTTAGCTAACTCTAGCGGACTAGTAGTCTAATAAGCTCGCGCCCCGCTGCTCGCGCGCGGCTGGATCCTAACACCCTATTAGTGTATACTTTAGCGATAAAGAGGTGGAAGATAGAGAAGATAAGTAGGAAATTAGTTAAGTAGAATTAATTAAACAATAAGCGTAAGAACGTTAGGTAATAGTAGCTAAGTAATTAGGAATTACCTACACTATGCATAAGAAGGTAGTAGATAAAGTTTAGCCTATAAATAACCTAAGAGGAGACCGCCTATTAGAGGTAGAGAGATTAAATTAGAGAGAAAGAGCTATTGAATAATAATAAGCTATAATAGCTTTTTAGGGACCTTAACTAGATGTATATTTAGGAATGTTTAAACCTAGATATATAGATTTTAGAAGGGGGCACTAATTAACACCTAAATAACTAAAGAAGATAAATGTTAGAGACTAGCTAAAACCTATAGAAATTTTACTTATTTCTAAGCTAATGTTCTATTAGGAGGCAGCTCTAGCCTAGAAATTTAGTGAGATAATAACTATTAGCAAGAATATTATGCCTCTATACTAGATTTAGACTATTCTATATAAAGTCTAGTAGGTAAGAGGCTTTAACTGCCTAAAAAAGCTAGTGCCTATAGTACACTAGATGATTTTAGATTAGATTAACTAAAAAGTCCTTAAAATATATAACAGCTAATATCAAAACCCCTAGGTCCTAGTACCAAAGAAAGACAAAGGGTACTAATTAATTAATAACGCCTAGTTCTATAATAAGGTTTTAGAAAGAGATGCTAATCTCCCACCCTTAGCTAATAAGTTTTTAGAGAGGATTAGAAGTAGAGTAATCTACTCTCTATTTAATCTATTTTTGGAGTTTAACTAAATACCGCTCTATACAGCCTTAAGAGATATAATAGCTTTCTAGACATCTATAGGCCTAGTAAGGCACTACACACTACTATAAGATGTAACAAATTTACTAGGAGTTTTCTAGAGAGCTATATTAACAATCCTTTAGAGGCATTTCCCTAATACTTTACCCTTTATTAACAATATTATATTAGTAGGACTAAAGTTAATCTATAGGGATAAAGAAGCCCTTCCTAGGGTACGCTAATTTGTGCTCGAACATATTATACAGCTAGATAGGGTACTTACTAATCTAGAGAGGGCCTATACTACTATATTAGGAACAAAATCCTTCTAGGAAGTGAACTAAATAGAAATTATAAGATATAAGGTATTACCTAATGGCTAATTGCCCTAAGACAAGAAAGTGGCTAAGATTCTGTACTAGAAAGAATATATAAATTAAGGAGAAGTCTAATAGTTTATTAGGATTTACACTTACTATTACTAATAGATCTTCTACTTTTCTATTAAAGTAAAACCTTTGTATATACTTACTAGAAAAGGCTAAGAGTAGAAGTAGGGAGATTTTAAGCGCTAATTAATAAATATCTTAAAGGAGAGTATTACTACTGCACTAGTTCTAATAACTCTTAATTATAAATTAGGAAGGCAGATCTTCGTTTATATAGACGTAAGTTTATAAGGAGGAGAAGCCTATATTAAGTAAGTAGGAGAGGATAGGAAGCGCTATCTAGTGTAGTTTAAAAGTATACTATAGTCTAAAGTAGAATTAAAGTGGCACTTAACTAAGCTTAAATGCAAAGTAGTAGTATAGACACTAAAGAAGTTTACGCTGTACCTGTATAAGACCTAATTTATTATTAAAATAGATGCGGCTACTCTAATTTCACAGCTTAACTGGTTTTCTACTAACCTCCCTAGATTAGTAATAAACTAATAGCTAGGTACAATACTGCTATAGGACTTTAAAATTATCTATAGGCTAGGAAAACAAAATATTATTACGAATAAATTGTTAAGGTACCCCTAACTAAAAGGATAGACAGCGCCAGAAGAATTAGAAGAAAACCTAAGTCCCTTTATAGACTATATAGTAGAGAAGCATAATAATAGCTTAGTGTTTACCTTATAAGAGGCCCAGATCCTTAGCGAAGACTTTTTAGAAGAATTAGAAGAGATAGCGAGGTTCTTACTATCTAGAAAAAGACCTAATAGGCTAATACCCTAGAAAAGCCGCCTTTTATAGACAAAGAAGGCCTAAACCTTTTTTGTAAAAGCGAACCTACTATTTAAGAAGTTAACCCTAAATCTTACTATCTAAAGGGTAATTAATAACTTAGATATTTAAAAGGCACTTGTTTAGGAGGTTTACTAGCACCTCTACTATAAAAGAATCTAGGCTATAAATACTATAATTTAGTCTTAGTTCTAGTAAGAGGGCCAGTTTAAGATAATTTAAACTAAGCTAAAGAAATGTGCTATTTATGCTACTAAATAAAGTAATTAGATAGAGATAAGCCTTAAGATTAGTAACCCTAGGACCTTATTTAAATAATAGACTATTAATATTACCTATATGCTTATAAGTAAGCATTAGAAATCCTTCTTTATTATTACTAGGGAATACGCCTTAGGATAGCCTAAAGCTAGAGCGCTTATTAGAGCAGATTTAGAAAGCGTTATAAAGTTCCTCTATAAGAATATTATCTATAGGTAGGGGGTGTTTCCTTAACTAAGCGTAGATAGGGGGCCTAAAAACAAATTAGTAGTTAAAGCACTAGCTAAATACTATAGAATACACTATATCTAAGCTTCCTCTTATAACTCTAAGGCTTAAGGGCTAGTTAAATAAGGTTACTAATTACTTATTACAGCACTTACAAAGCTAGGAAATAATTAGGAGCGCGATTTACCTATAGTAGTATAGGCTAAAAGGGTTTTAATTTAATAAAGCATAGGGTTAGCACCTATAAAGATAATAACTAGCATTTAATCTATACTGCCTATTAAGCTAGCGATTAAAAGCTAGTAGACTTTGTTATAGTTAGAGGTAGAGAACTAATTAGATCTACTTACCCTAAGGGCTAAGTAGTTAGAATAGAGAGGCAATAAACTTTTAAAGGCGCTATCTAGGTTAAGAAGAATACGCCTTAAGGGAGCAGAATAATAGGATTTTAATAAAGCCTATTAATAAGACTTTTACAAAGGAGACCTAGTGCTAGTTTAGAATTTAATTAGGGCTATAGACAAGTTAACAGCCGCAAAGATAAAGAATTGCTAGCTAGGCCCTTACTAAATCTCTATTAACTACCCTAGCTAGTTATATTACTAACTAGAAGAGCTTAATAGAGCTATATTCTAGTATACTATACATAGTAACCGCCTTAAGCGCTTCTACTAGCACACTCTAGATAATAAAGCACAAGTACTAAGAGGAAGGATAAGAATTATGCCTAAAAACCTACTAATTAACTCTTAGACTCTACTGCTAAAGCTGCTAAAACTACTATACTATTAAAAAGTTAAAGAGAGAAAGGAGTATAGTAATTCTAGCTTAGAATTTAAGAATAGCCTTATAAGAACTAGAGGGGCAAAGCGGAAGAAGAAACTCTAATAGGCTATTATACCACCTATATAAACAAGAGGCAATTTACTAAAGGTAGTTATTTTAAAGAGAGTAGAAGTATTAGATTTTAATATAGACTAAGATATATCTACCTTAGAGTCTAATATTATGTTAAACTAGCCTAATCCTTTCCTAATACAGAATTGGGAAAGCTAACTATAGGCAGTTATAAAAGAGAGGGAGGAAGAAAGAAAAAAAAAAAAAAAAAAAAAAAAAAAAAAGAAATAGAGAATACCTAGTTACTAGCTAAAGACATATTAGGGCACTAATTATTATCCTCTTTATTATTAATAGTAACATTATCTCTATAGTGGCAGCTGGACTAATAAGTATTTAGGGTTTAGGTCTCTGTAGAGCTAGAGGCCCTAGTTACCTTAGACTAAAGAAGAGATCTAGTATAATTTTAAGTAGCCTAATTAATAGACCGCTAATAAGGCAAAAGAGAACTAGAATAAGAATACTAGAAATAAGTAGACTAAGAGGATAGCTAAGGCTAAAAAGGAGCATTCTCTCTAGTAAGAGAATCTAGGCGCATAGGTAATCTAGGACTAGGTAATTGTTAAATCCAAGAGGGTAGCTAGTCCTAAAGGGTTAAGGTTAGTTCTTAGGCAGGAGTACTTACAAAAGGTAGAAGGTCTTGTTAATACAATAGTATCTTGCAAAGTATAATAAGTTAACAATTTAGTCTACTAGAATCTAAATAATAGATTAATAAATAGATTAAATATAAGTATAGAGAGTCTATTCTCGCGTTCCTATATACTAAGCAAAGTCCACTCTGTGGGGAGCGCTCTGTAGAGAGCGCTCTATAGAGAGCAGTTATGTGTATTATACTCTAGTACAGAGTAATTAAGCGCTCTGTAGAGAGCAGTTACATAACTTCTTTATTTAAGGCGTAGCTAGTATTAACTCCCCACTTAATCCTTGCTACGCGCCTACTAGGTATAAAACTAGCTTCTTACTATTATATAGATTTTAGATCCTAGTATTATCCCCTCTCTTTTACAGATTCGTCCTAAATTATATATTTAGATCTTAGCTATTATTACATAAACTATTCTACTAACCCTACTTATTATAAGTACGTCTATTAGCATTATGCCTAGTAACTCTACTATTTAAAAACATTAATTATATCACAAGATCTAAGAAGCTAATATTATTATAGAGAACCTTTGTATTAACTATAGTTTTAAAGGTTCTATTTACTACGTTATAATAGATTTAGGTTTAAAGTATTCTAAATATGTTTACTTAGATTGTCTGTGTGTAAATATAAGCTAGTTGTCGCTAGATAAAACTCGTAAGGAGTATAAAAAGAAGGTTAAGGAGGATAAAAAGGTGTTATCTTTCCTAATAACATAATTATTACAAAATAAGAAGATACTAGCTTAGGCTAAAGAGCGTACTTATAAGAAAATGTTATATCTAGCTGCGGAAATAACTGCGGATAGTAAGGACATAAATATAGATACTATTAATTATCCTACTGCTATAGCAACTATTAGTTACTCTACAGCGATGTGGTTAATGCTTAATATAGTGGACACTATAGCGTTAGTACTATAATCATCCTAGATATGTTTATGCTTCTAATAGAATTCTTTAATTTTTTACTAATAGTTTTCTAGATTATTTTTTAGTTCCTAGGTGTTTTCGCTATATAGGTATCCTTTCTACTTAATAAGGTACGTGTTATTATGCTAATTATATTCTAGAATTCTTTTAACCTTAAAATTCATTTTCTTCCTTAGTCTAGTAGTAGAAGGTGGTTTTAACTAGTGTATTAAGGTCTGCTAGTTCCAGTAGTAATACGTAGAATACCAGGTATATCTTTGCATCTAGCAGTAGTTCCAAGTTGTAGTTTACTAGTAATATTTGCTTAGAAATATAAAATAGTCTAATCTTAATATAATCTAGTTTCTTGTGTTTTTTCTTTTAGGTTTAAAGGTTCTTTATAAGTAGATATACTTTATCCCCCTTCTTTAGCTAAGGTGCCATTTTTCGTTTTTAATTTTAGTAAGAAATTAATTACTGTTAAGCTTTTTTAAGGTTCTCTTAGAGTTATTAGTATATTTTCTTTATATTTTCTACTATATCTATAGCTTCTTTTGCTTTAATTATCGTAGGAAATTGTTAGTTAAAGAGATATAGGTGTTTTCTATAGTTTATATAGAACAGTATACGTCCTAATACTACTAATACTTTATTATTGTAGGCTAACTATGCCATAGGTAGTAATAAAACCTAGTTATTCTTTTAACTGTTGCAGTAGATGCGTAGGTACGTTTCTATAGTTTAGTTTATACATTCTGTCTATCTGTCCGTTTGTAGATAGTAAGCTGTTAATAGTTTTTATTTTATTCTAAGCAGGGCTATAAGTGTTATCTAATAATTTAACGTAAAGAGCTTATCTCTGTCGCTAATAATTATTTTTAGAATTCTGTAGTGTCTAATTAGTTAGTCTAGGATAAGAAAAGTAAGTTCTTTTGCTGTTATTCTTTTAAGGCATAGAATAAGCTTAATATACTTAGTTAGTTAGTAGACTATTACTAGTATACTGTTGTATTTAATTCCTATTGTTAGATTCTTAGAGTTTAGAATTCCTGTAATAAAATCTATAGTAACATCTTTCTATAGTGCTATTAGTATTCTAATTACTTACATCTCTTTATATTTAAAATATATACTGTGTTTATTTCTCTAGTATTCTATATATTTATAGATATAAGTTATTACAGCTTTCTTAATTCCTTTAAAGGTGTAATTCTTTTAGATAAGTTCTATTGTCTTTATAATGCCTAGGTGTCTGTACATAGGGTTATCGTGGTATTATTAAATAATCTCAGTCTATAGATATTCTAGAACTTCTTAGTTAATTACTAAAAGTTAATTTAGTTTTACTATTAGTTCTAGAGATCCATCTTTGGCTTTGCGAAGGATTATAGAGAAGGTTTTTTCCTTTTTTCCTACTAGATTACTTTGTTAGCTAAGAGCGTCTACTCTGCCATTTTCTTTCCTAGCTACATGAATAATTTTAAACTTATACTGCCTAGTAGTCTATAACTATCTTTATTATTATAGCGTAAGTTCTTTTGTTGTTATAAACCTCAGAAGGTTCTTATAATTTATATAGATTTCTAGCGTTAAGTAACTAAGCACATAGATCCTCTAGTGCTTTAAGACTTTAATAATAGCGTAGAGTTCTTTATTATGTACGTTGTATTATGTTTTAGCGTTATTAAATTTACATAAGTAGTAGGTAATTAGGTGCTATTTACTGTTACATTCTTATTTAGCGTAGGCGCCTAGCGTAAGATTGCTAGCGTCTGTTTTAAAGCGTAGTAGTTTATCGCTTCTAAAATAAACAAAGATAGGTTCTATAATACATACTGTCTTAAGGAGTTAGAATAACATTTTGTACTTATTTATCTATTTAAAGGGTACGTCCTTCTTTATAAGATTTGTTAAGGGTATTGTGACCTTTATATAATTTTAGATAAATTATTAGTTAAATCCACAGAATCCTAAGAATTCTTAGATATTCTTGGCTGTCTTTAGTATTAGCTAGTTCTTAATGTATTTAATTTTACTTAGTACTATCTTAATTCCTTCTATAGTAATAATGTGTCCTAGGAATTTAAGTTATTTAACGTTAAACTTATATTTCTTAAGTTTAATATAAAGGCATACTTTGTTTAGTGCTTCTAGTACTATTTGTATATACTTAGTGTAGTCTAATTTATTTTTAGAAAAAACAAGAATATTGTCTATATACGCGATAACAAATATGTCTAGATGTTTACAGAGTATATTATTAATAAGTGCTATAAAAGCTGCTAGTGCATTTATAAGTCTAAATAGTATAACCTTATACTTAAATAGTCTATAGCGTAATTAAAACGCTGTTTTCTATTCTTTACCTTTTTTAATTTGTATAAGGTGGTAACTGTCTCTTAGATCTATTGTTATAAATATCTTGGCTTAAGATAATTAATCTCGTAACTCTATAATGTTTAGTAGTAGATATTAGTTCTTTATTATTATATTATTAAGTTATTAGTAGTTAATGTATAGTCTGTCTAATCTATCCTTTTTCTTAATAAACATAAAAGGGCTTACTGCTGGTAACTTTAATAGTTATATATATCCTTTCTTAAGGTTTGTCTTAATAAAATTACGTTCTTTAAGGAGTTCTTTTCCTATCTTGCTATATAGTAGTCTAAAGGGTAGCATTTTCCCTTCTTCTAGGTCTATTATAAGATCCTAGGGTTAATATTCTAGTAAGTTTACTTTTCCTTCCTTTTTTATAAATATGTGTGTCTATTTCCTATACTCTTTTAATAAGGTAAAGGGTGTACTATTATCCTCCTTCTTACACTTCTTAATCTAGTAGTTCCTACTAGCGTCTGCTAAGGTGTATTTCTGTTTTTTAACTATTTATTGCGGTATTATGTTGTTAATAACTCCCTTATCTACTATTATTTTTAGTTAATATGTAGGCTTTGCTTATAATATATAATTATAGTGTTTAAATAATATTTTCTTTATACCCTAGTTAATTTATAGGTTGTGTATTATTAACTAAGATAATCCTAAGACTAACTTATACTTAGATCCTAGTAAGACATCTAAGATAAGTTCCTCTCTATGTCCTTAGACTATTATTATAGTAGTAACCTCCTAGTGTATTTAAGGTGTTTTGGGCATTAGGGATCTATTTGCGATATAGATAATATAGGGAACTTTTTTCTCTAATATTATAAGTCCTGCTTATCTTACTATTTAATAAGATATAAAGTTCTTTTCTACTTCTAAGTCTATAAGAGCTTAAGCCTATATTCTTTTAAGCTATACTAGTAGCTTAACTAATACTGTGCTTACTATAGCATTTAATTTAATAAAGGCGTTTTCTTGTCTAAGTTTAGGCCTAAAAAAGACATCTATTTATGTAGATTATAATTAAGTTTAGGTGCGTAGTATACGTTTCTAAGCATCTACTTCTATTATTATCTTTAAGTATTTAGCTTATATAGATTGTCTTTTTCTTCTTTCTATAAAGATGTTCTTTTGTTTTTCCTCCTGCAGTCTTTACTGTTCCTATATACTAGTTAAATTAGTAGTTCTATTATTACTTCTTACGTAGGGCAGTTTATAAAGCTGTCTAAATATTTAGCTATATAGTGGTATTTACAGTCTTAGTTTAGACATATATACTAGTATAGTTATATACAGTCTCTATTAATAAGTATATTGCAGTATTTGTTACCCTTTAGCGTAAGGTAAAGAAAGTATTTTACTTATTATTTATCCTAGAGGTGTTTATTATAAGCTGCGATAGAGTAGTCTATCTATATCTATCTATAGCGCAGTTTCTTTCTAAGTTATTTCTTATTTTCCTCTTTCTCCGCCTTATATTATACATATATTAGTTTTCGCAATGCGTCTATATACAGAATTAGTGTGTAGGATTTTAGTGGTCTAGGTAGTACTTTAGTACATAGTCTAACTTCTTATTTTTATAGGGTCGTATCCCTTTTAGTGCCTAGTAGGGTTCTATATAGTCCTAAATATTTAGTTTATACTTAGGTGACATAGGGTTATCTTCTTCCTGCCTACTTTATAGGTAAGAAGTAAGAGATTTTAGTATCTCTTCTACGTCTTTTATATTGTAGTATACGTTAGAGTTATCTTCTAGATCTTTATATAATTATAAGTTAGGTAAATCTAATTGCTTACTTTATTCTAGTGTAACGCGTTAGTAACTAAATAGCGTTATAATAACTTCCTATTTTTTATTAGGTTCTTAGTCCTTAATAGTTAGTATATTTAACTTAGTTTAATAGACTTTGTTCTTTAATTTACAGTTCCTAGCTATATAGTCTAGTTTACTATATATAAAGTATTTTTAGGTCTTAATTATTAGTTATTAACTTCTATTAGAAACGCGTTTATTAGGCTACTTAGGGCCTATCTTTCCTCCTTTTCCTTTACCTATGTAGTTAAACTAGACATCTTCTATTAGTTTATATTTCTAGTAGTTCCTTAGCTATTGCTTTTAGACAATTCTAACAAAGTTCTTATAAACCACTTTTACTAGTTGTCTAAAGCTTATTACTCTAGGGTTTTAGTAGAGCTCTTGTTATAATAAAAACTATTTTTTATTAATCCTAATAGTTTCTTTATATAGTTCCTTAAAGTTAGTAATTCGCGTACTACTACATAAGAGTTCCTTACGTAGTTTCTATTTAAGTCCTTATTTATATATATCCTAGAGAGATTTATTGTCCCAGTTAAGCTGTATAGCGTATTTATAAAACTTAGCTGTGTACTTAGCTACTAATTATTTCTAAGTTATAGTCTAAATCTTTACCTTTATAATAGAGTCCTTATTAGTAATCCTAAAGAGTTGTTTAAGGTATTTCTTAAAGTTATTATAATTTTTAATAATGTTAACTATATTAGTGTGCTTATTTACGTAATTATTGTTATTATTATTATAGTCTATTCCTAGGTACTTTTTAAGGTAGGGATAGATCTATAATCCTATATCTCCTCGCATATATATTACTGTAAAGATAACCTTCTTCTTATCTTTAAGGGGTTTATCTAAGTTAAAGGAGTAGAGGTCTAACTAGAGAATCTAGACGTTAGTTTAAGATTGTTCACTAAAGTAGAGATTAGGTTTATACGCCTTACTACTATCCTTTATAAAAGTAATCTTAGCGGTACCTAAAGCTATAGAAGAGGTAAGAGTTTGTAAAGTACTTATATTAAAGGTGTTTAAGATGTTAAATCTAAGAGGGTAGCTAGTCCTAAAGGGTTAAAGTTAGTTCTTAGGCAAGAGTACTTATAAAAGGTAGAAGGTCTTATTAATATAATAGTATCTTATAATGTGTAATAAGTTAATAATTTAGTCTGCTAGAATCTAAATAATAAATTAATAAATAGATTAAATATAAGTATAAAGAGTCTATCCTCACGTTTCTATATACTAAGCAAAGTCCACTCTATAGGGAGCGCTCTATAGAGAGCGCTCTATAGAGAGCAGTTATGTATATTATACTCTAGTATAGAGCAATTAAGCGCTCTATAGAGAGCAGTTACATAACTCCTTTATTTAAGGCGTAGCCGGTATTAACTCCCCACTTAATCCTTGCTACGCGCCCACTAGGTACAAAACCAGCTTCCTGCCATTATGTGGATTTTAGATCCTAATAGTAATCTATAATTAGAGCTAGAATAAGAACCCCCTTAAGTAGGAGGACTAAAACCCTAAAATAATAAAGCACTACTAGGAGGAGACTAAAGGGAACCTCTAGAAAACCTTTAGGAATAATCTTAAAGGGCTACTAAGAAAAAAGGACTATAGTTTATAGTAATAGTATATTAGAGTTCTATAGGCTCCCTAGGAATAGGAGTATTAAAGGTAGAAATAACCTTAGAAGCGTAACTAGAAGGAGCCTAAAAGTAAGTTATACTAATAGGAAAGATATTAGTAGCTAAAATAATATTATCTATAGAAGGACTAGTACTAGGGTTAGCTAGCTTATCTAAAAGGAAAGAGATATTAGCTTAGGCAATAAAGAATTAAAACTAGAACTTATAATAAAAGGAGTGAGAGGTATAGTTACTATTTATCTAGCACTTATTACACCCTCCCTAGTTTAGTAGCTTACCTTTTAGATAGAAAACACTATATTTACTACTAAAATAGAGCTTACTCCTCCTACTCTTATTCTAGTAGTAGGTGCAGCGATAGTTAATTAAAGAAGAAAGAGGAAAATAAAAGGAGGTAGTAGTATACTAAATGCCTATATTAATATTTGTCTGTACAGTTTATCGTATAAGTAGCACTGGGTAAAGTGGGGGCCTACCTACCTGTAGGGACCCGCACAAGGACCCACTACTTAGGTTAGCGCTAAGAGGTAGAGACTTTATAAAGCCCTCAGTACCCCTTTGTATAATAGACTAGACGTAATTAATTAAACCTACTTCTTACTCTTTACATAATAGTATACTATTAACCCTTAAATGCTTAATTATAGATTAAGCCAAACTAACACTAATTAGTAGTTAATTCTAATTAACTGTAAACTAGTAAGGTCTAAAGACAGAGCGCCCTGTAAGCTAGATGCGTAGGCTCTATATTGTTACCTTTACTAGAGATTAAATTTTAGATTATATAATAAGCAGAAACAAAGCGCGTATATCTATAAAGAGTTACATAATCTAGTCTAAGCTATTCTATAGAAAAGAAAGGAGATAGTGAGTACATTTACAACCCTAAAAAACACGTCGCATAATTAAACTAGCGACAACTAAACGTAAACACGTTGCACGATTAAACTAGTAATAACTAAACATAGACACGTCGCACGACTAAGAAAGATAATAACAACATAGCCTTAAGACTAGGAGACTTCCTAGAGGAACTATAACCTAAGGACGTCGCGCAACAATTAATACTACCTCCTTAGTAGAAAGATAAAGCTAAAGCAATATAACTTTAATAAGTAGAGGAAGTAATAAATATTAAGGCTATTACTTTAAGAGGAGAGATCGCACAAAAGTACTAGGTAGATAGAGTAGATCTACACAGCTACCTACTCCCTTCTCTAAAATAGCTAAACACTTATATAATGTATATAATCGCGTAATATCGCGTAAGTAGCCTTAAAGGTAAAGAGGTAATCTTTTCTTTTACTAAAGATTTTAATAACTAGAAGGAGAGAATTTTTAATAAAATTAGTTATATAGTAAAAAGAGAGCTTATTACTTTTCTTATAAAAGAAGGCTTTGTCGCTACTAATTCTATAATAAAGGACACTTATATAAAGAAACTCTTTAAACTATTACAGCTTAACTATAAGCTATAGACCCTTTATATAATAACGCTGCAACCGCAACCTAAACTACTTTATATAATCCTAATAATGTAACCTACACTATCTGCAGGTAATGCATATATATATAGAGCACAGCTGGGGCCTATCCCTATATATGCGAGGTTAGAGACACTATATATAGAGCTACACTAGTAGTAACAGCCTAAAACCTAAACTACTTTTGCCTAACAAACTATATTATACAAAGAGGCTAAACACTCCTAGTTTCTTTAATAACTAGGAGATTATACTTATATCTAGCTAGATAAGATTATTCTCTTTTAGAAGGCTTAGAGTAAAGGAAATAACTATACTAGTAGGCTGTATAATATCCTAGTAGATAAGGTAAAAGTCTTTAGAGAACTATACTATAGGCTAGGCATACTATAGGACTAGTATATAAATATCTTCCTAGGAATCCTTTCTAATCGTGCGAGTACCTACTACCTACATAATATTAGACTAGGACTTCTATAGGATAAATTGTACAACAGACTAAATAGGCACTTTAACACTAGTGTTAATTACAATTAGTACTAGATAGACTAGACTACTTTTACCTTTAAACGCTATAAAAGGGATAATTTAGCTACTATATCGCACAAGGCCCTAGAAGTAATAATTAATAAGCTTACCTTAGCCTAAAAGGCTCTTAGATAAGGCTTTAGTAGTAAACTATAACTACATACTACTATTATATAAGTATGCTGCGGCTATCCTAACCTTAAATAAGCTATATTTAACCCTAAAAATATAGTAGAAGACTTACTTAGCGACCTTTGTACATTACTCTAAGTTACTAAAGATAGGAAAAAGTTATAGTTCCTCTAAGATAGTAAAAAGGTGTACTACACTAATTAATAATATAACAATCCTAATCGCATAAGAGGATCTAGCCCCTCTAGAGGCAGATTAACCTTTAGACTAAAAAGAAAGAGTAACTTTAAAAGTTTAAGCTCTTATATAAAGTAGAAATGCTTTAAATGCTATAAAGAAGGATGCTAGTCTACTAACTATTTACTAAAGAATACCTAGTAAGCTAGAAGGTAATATATGTTATTATATACTAACTTCTACAAATATAAACCCTCTACTATAAATATATAAGTATATATTCTTAACTTTAAAAGAGAGCTAGAGGAAGAAGACTATTATATAAAAGAAAAGGAAGATAAATAAGACTAATAGAGTAATAAAAAAGAAGTATAGAAAGCTACCTTATACCTTACTTCTACTACCTACTTTTATCGCATAACTAGCGAAGACATCTAATATAGTAAGAATAATAAAAATATAGAAGAACCTACACAACTATTTACTTTAGCTAGTTAGTATTATATAAAGTACTAAAAAGAACTCTAGGACATAGGCGCCGTATAAGTGTCTATAGTAGGAAAGGACCAGCTTACTGCCTACTTACATAAAAACCTAACTACTAAAGTAGACTAGTTACTAGGATCTACTAATATTAGCTTTAGAGGACAGGGTTCCTAGATATCTCTAGGCACTATATAAATTACTAACCTTATAGGAATAGTAACCTACTATATCCTTAACTCCCTAACACTATTCCTACTATCGCTAGTAGATACTAATAGACTTAGAGTATACTTTAATAACATCCTAGATGTTATTATACAAAGGGATAGTACAACAGTTCTAGTTATATAAAAGTAGGGTTACCCCTTTTTTAACTTTAGTAATAAAGAATTAGCTCTCTTCTTTACAGAGACAGAACTCTAACACCTACACCACTATTTTAGACACCCCTAGACAGAAAGACTATATAAGCTTCTTACTTAGGTAGGGTATAAAGTAGAGAGCTCTATACTAGAAGAAGTAAAGAAGTTTTATCACTACTACTAGTTATATAACTAAGCGCTAAGACGCTTTAAGTTCTCTATCTAAAATAACTTATACTTTAACTATAAGATTATTATTAATATCGTACAAATTAGTAAAAGGGATATCTTATATATTATTAATACGGACACATCCTTTTAGGCAGCCTAATTCCTAAAATTAATAACTACACAAGATACCTAGGATGCCTTAATAAGATACTAGATTACATTATCTATAACCTAGGAACTAACTTCGCTTCTAATAAGTTTCAGAATTATGTAAAGATAGTTAGGGCAGAATATAGGCAAATGCTAGTAGAGGTACACTAGGCTGTAGGTAAGATTAAAAGAGCACATACACTACTACGCTAAGTATATAATATCCTAAGAGCTAAGATTAATAGTTGTATAAATAATAAGATAGTGCTATAGATAGCAGTAAAGGCACTAAATAACACAGCTAGGCCTAATAGTATAGTGCCTACCCTCCTAGTCTTTAGTGCCTACCTAAGAATTAATAAAGACTCTTTACTCTTACTAGAACTAATCGCCTAAGCCAATGCAGTGTAGAAAGCAATAAAAATACTTAAGAAAGACAAAGCTAAAGTTAAAGTTACTTATATAATTAACACTAGGAATAGCCTATTATTATATAAAACCCTTACACTCCTACTAGGCTCTAAAGTTATAGCCTAGAGAGAAAAGAAGGGATAGTAAAAACTATATAAGATTAAGAGTATTAAAAGAAGAGACATTATTCTAGAGCTCGAAAATAGACCTCTAAAACTACGCTATACATAGGTTAAACTATACTATCGCGTAACTAAAGATAGTACACAGGAACTATAGGATATAGATACTTCTATAGCCGCACAAATTAAAGCTCTAAAGCTAAAGCTAAGGGGAAGACCTAGAAAGAACTAAACTACTATAGTTACACAATTAGGTGAAGCTTAATAAAGATTAGGAAGACTAAACACCTAGTTTATTACCTAAAAAGAAAAAGATAACTTTAAGCTTATACTAAAGCTTTATGTAGACAGTGTTATTACTACACCTAGCTAGCCCTTTAAAGAATTAGATATAGTAGAAATAAATACCCTTATTACTAATAGCACTTTTAAAATCTTATTATATAACTCTAATAAACAATCTGGCTGTATCTTTAACCTACGTCTTGTACGAGAGATTAAAGGCAAAATAACCTAACTATATAAGAAATTAAGACTTGTCTTTACTAGCTATTTAGACAAAGAAAAAGAGGAGATCTTTATATAATCCCCTACTATTTAGCGTATAAGCTAGAGGTTACTGTTAGCTCTTTCTATAACACTAATTTAGTTGTATAACATGCATATTAAGCTTAGGAATATTACTTAGGCCTATATACAGTCTACTAACAAACTCTTTCGCATATTATACGCCTAACTACTAGTAGAAATGCGCGATTTCTTCCTACTAAACACAATTCTATAAGTTGTACAACCTCTATATAGCGCAGTAGAATTAGGTCTCTACTAGTTTAAGACATACTATAACTACTATAAAAAGAAACTAAGAATGCATATATTAACGTACAACCTATGCCTACTTATTATAGATAAGGGACCTAAGATGTTTAGCATTACTAGACTCTAGACTAATAACACCCTTAGTGTGGTTATAGAAAGCTTTATATAATAAAAAAAGAAGTAGCTCTATACTATAAAGTTTCGTGCGAAGGATAAAAGCGTCTTAATATAAAATAGAGTAATTAAGTTTAATAGAGGTAAAATCCAACTTATCTAGGGTATTGTTACCCTAGAATAGAAAGGATAGGCTAAAAGCCTTCGCATAATTAATCTTTAAGACAAAGACGCTACACACTAATATATTGCATAATAAGTAAGAGGTGTATATATCTCTTTAGTTTGCTAACTAGAAGTAACATTTAACTTATCTATTACTGCGTAAATAATAGTACTAACAGAAGAAAATATTAAGGCACTAAACATGCGTTTAAACTAGCAAATTTAGAATGTATAAAGAGGACTAAAATTTATTCTACTTAACCTAGGTCGCATAAAGCTGTTTATCTTTACAAATAGCTCTTTTACTAATAACAGAGACCTAAGCTTATAGCTTAGCTTTATTATTATGCTAGTAGAGGAACATCGCACAATAACTTAGGACTTTAAGATCTATAGTAATATTATCTACTAGAACTTAGTAAAGTGTAAAAGAGTAACTAGAAGTATTCTAGTAAGCGAATTATACAGTCTAGTAGGCAGTTTTAATAATATAATTACATTAAGCACAATACTCTAATAGATTATATAAACACTTTAGATCCCCCTAATTCCTATTATAGTCTGTACTAACTCAAAATCCCTGTACAAATGCCTCGTACGACTAGACACTACAAACAAAAAACGCCTTATAATTAACATTATGTTAATTAGGGAGTTGTACGAAAAACGGGAAATTACAGAGATTAGGTAGATTAATAGCAAAGATAATCCTACTAATACTTATATAAAGAAAGCACCTAATTAGGCACTCTAAACACTAATCTTAATAAATAAACTACATATTGCTATTAAGGCTTTAGTAGACAGAATTAATAAGGACTGTATAACAGAGTAACTACTCTACTACATAATATTTCTTTTGTTATTTTACTTACTATTTTTAAAAAAAAAAATTTTTTTTTCTATCTAACTTGCTATAACTTCGCACAGACATATTTATTTTTAGGCTATATAAGCTCTACTACTAATTTAATATTACAGTTTTATTATAAGAGAGGGAACACATCGCAAAAAATTATATAAAGATATTAAAGAATATATTTTCTGTATTAATAATTTAAATATCTTAAAACTAGGCCTACCTACCTCTTTATACAACAAAGATATTTACCCCCCCCTATATATAACACTTATAACGAGCACTATATAACTTCTACACGTAGGCGCTACATAATCTAGACTTATAACCTAGGATTACACAATAATCTAGGAACACCTAATTACTAGCATTAGTAGTGCTATATAAGTAAGCATAAGACTTATTTTAAACTTAGCTACGCGACTAGATAAGCACTACTTACTAATATCCCTTATATTATACAACGTAAGTAGCCTACTACTAGAGGTTTATACTAACTAGGATTTGTATAACAATGTCTTAAGAGGGTATCTAGGCCACTCTAGCCTTTTTGTCCTACACCTGTTAGCATTATACAATAAAAATAAAGATACTCTAGAGGATTTATTATATATCTACCGCTAGACTCTACATAAAGGCCCTTATGCTAGGCAAACTAGTAGGGAGGTTAACCTAGATACGCAATCTAGTCTAGCCTATAATAACTAGCACAAAAATACTAGTAGTAAGGGCACTAGCGCTTAATAGACTAATAGTATTATTAGCTATTATACGATAGCAAGTGTGTGTGTGTATATATATTTTATTAAAAATTAGCATTATATAAAAAAGCTATATATATTTACTAGTAACAGAGCACTAGCTACTAGACACTAGAACACTAAAAAGAACAAGGTAAAAAGGGAGGAAGGTACATATATATTAAAGTAGAATAAAGAAGAGAGGGTTTAGAGGAGCTAGAAGACATCCTTTTATACCTATTTACTAAAACCTAGCGCTAAGCATCACATTACTTAACACCCCACTTTCTGTTTACGCATAAGGCATATACCTAAAAAGAGCTTTACTATGTAATACAGCTCTACTACTATATAAGGAGGTAAAGTAAAAACTAAGTAGGTTAGCTATTACTACCTATTTGTATAAGAGTAGGTGCAAATAGGACCTCTATTACATAGTAACACTACACCTACCCTATAACCTGTTCTAATAGGGAAAGGCTAACTGTATAAATAGAGAAGGATAAGAAAAGGAAGTATATAATAGACATAGGCTATTGTATAAAAGAAAAGTTACTAGTGTCTATACAGTTTATCGTATAAGTAGCACTAGGTGAAGTGGGGGCCTGCCTACCTATAGGGACCTATATAAAGACCCACTACTTCGGTTAGCGCTAAGAGGCAGAGACTTTATAAAGCCCTTAGTGCCCCTTTGTACGATAGACTAGACGTAATTAATTAAACCTACTTCTTACCCTTTGCACAATAGTATACTATTAACCCTTAAATGCTTAATTACAGATTAAGCCAAACCAACAATATTAGTATTATAGTATCTACGCTTTAATAGAGCCTCCCTAGTGCCTAAGCTAAAGAACTTAGTAATAGTCTCTACTTTATTATTACTAATATTAAAGTGCTAAATAGTAAGGTCTAAGTAGCTATTATTCTTATAGACGCTAGTAGTGTAAAGAAGAGGGCCTAAAGTAATACCTTATATACCTAGGCTATAGATAAAGTAAGCTAGTTTATATAGAAAATTATAGTTTACACGCTAATTAGTCTTTACCCTAATTAAGAAAGTTAGTAATAAGATACGAAAGGTTTTTAGGATAATATATACTACTTAATAATGTACTCCTTAGTAGACTTAAAAGGGTAGATAAAAAAGTCTACCTTTATATTACTAGTAGGGCCACGCTTATTTAGGTTATTACTACTCTTCCTACTACTAGCACTAGAAGTAGCTGTTCCACCTAGGGTGTAGTTAATTATAGCTATAACTATAGTAGAGTTGTTAAATAGGTATTAGAAGGACTAAAAGAAAAAGAGGAGAGTAGAAGTAAGAGTTAGGAGAAAGATAGAGTAGAAGAAATCCTAGAGTTATATACCCTAAAGATTAAGCGTAGGCTACTTAAGCGGCTTAGTAGAAGCGTTTATAAGAGAATATTACTATAATATTACTATCTAATATACTAAGAGGTCTATAAACAACTTTAATTATAGGGATATAAGCAGTAGATAGGCGATAGGTTAGTAGTTAGAATAATTAGGCACAGTTAGTTAGCTAGAGGCTAAAGTAAAATTATAGGCCTAGAATTAGACTAACGCTGCATTATTACCTAATATATAAAAAAGTTAATAAACAACTTTAATTATAGGGATATAAGTAGTAGGTAGGCGATAGGTTAGTAAGTAGGATAATTA
Source organism: Paraphaeosphaeria minitans (assembly GCA_015832175.1). Classification (NCBI taxonomy): domain Eukaryota; kingdom Fungi; phylum Ascomycota; class Dothideomycetes; order Pleosporales; family Didymosphaeriaceae; genus Paraphaeosphaeria; species Paraphaeosphaeria minitans. Next base: position 225,597 of record WJXW01000004.1, on the reverse strand, counting down.
GGTAAGGGTAGCTAGCTAAAGATTAAAGAAATTTTAGGTCTAGGAAGTAACTACTAATAAGGTGTTAAAAGGGTAGTAAGGTAGTAGGCTTAAGGGACTAAGCCTAAAAGAGAGGGAGGAAAATGTAGTGTAAAGGTTAGCCTATAATAGAGAATTAGTTAGAGAGACATAGGGCCAATTAGCTATTGTTTAAAATAGCTAATTAGGGAATAGGAAAAAGAGAGCGTAAACTAGATAAGACAGAAAGAGACCTAATAGATAATTAGAGTAGTTGGATTTATATAATAGATTCTAGATAGGAGAACTTAACTTATTCTTTTATATTCCTCACTTAAGGCAAACGCACCTACAATACAATAATATATAAAAAGTGTTAAATGTGCGCCAAAAAGGTATAATATATAACTCTTTAGTATAGTTAGTACTAAGTTACGCTAGAATGCGCTAATCTAAGGGCCACATAATATTACTTACTATAAGAAAATATAAGTAGAGAATAGGTCTAAGAGCCCTAGGCAATAGGATAACCATGTTAAATCCAAGAGGGTAGCTAGTCCTAAAGGGTTAAGGTTGGTTCTTGGGCAAGAGTACTTACAGAAGGTAGAAAGTCTTATTAATATAATAGTATCTTACAAAGTGTAACAAGTTAATAATTTAGTCTACTAGAATCTAAATAATAGATTAATAAATAGATTAAATATAAGTATAGAGAGTCTATCCTTACGTTCCTATATACTAAGCAAAGTCCGCTCTATAGAGAGTGCTCTGTAGAGAGCGCTCTATACAGAGCGGTTATATATATTATACTCTACACAGAGTAATTAAGCGCTCTATAGAGAGTAGTTACGTAACTCCTTTATTTAAGGCGTAGCTAGTATTAAGTCCCTGCTTAATCCTTACTACGCGCCCGCTAGGTACAAAACTGGCTTTTTGCTATTATGTAGATTTTAGATCCTAATATTATCCCCTCTTTTTTACAGATTTGTCCTAAATTACATATTTAGATTTTAGCTATTATTACGTAAGCTGTTCTGCTAGCCCTACTTACTATAAGTACGTCTGTTAGTATTATATCTAGCAACTCTACTATTTAAAAACATTAATTGTATCGCGAGATCTAAGAAGCTAACATTATTATAGAGAACCCTTATATTAACTGCAGTTTTAAAGGTTCTATTTGCTATATTATACTAGGTTTAGGTTTAAAGTGTTCTAAATATGTTCGCTTAGGTTATCCTTATATAAATATAAGCTAGTTATTACTAAATAAGACTTATAAGGAGTACAAGAAGAAGGTTAAGGAGGATAAAAAGGTATTATCTCTCCTAATAGTGTAGTTATTATAAAATAAGAAGATACTAGCTTAGGCTAAAGAGTATACTTATAAGAAAATGTTGTGTCTAGCTATAGAAATAACTACAAATAGTAACAACGTAAATGTGGATACTATTAATTGTCCTACTACTATAGCGACTGTTAGTTACTCTATAGTAATATAGTTAACGCTTAATATAGTGGACACTATAGCGTTAGTACTGCAATCCTCCTATGTATGTTTATATTTCTAATAGAATTCTTTAATCTTTTGCTAACAGTTTCCTAGATTATTTTTTAGTTCCTAGGTGTTTTTGCTATGTGGGTAACCTTTCTATTTAACAAGGTACGTGTTATTATACTAATTATATTCTAGAATTCTTTTAACCTTAAATTTATTTTCTTCCTTAGTCTAGTAGTAGAAGGTGGTTTCAACTAGTGTATTAGGGTCTGCTAGTTCTAGTAGTAATACATAAAATACTAGGTATATTTTTGCATCTAGTAGTAGTTCTAACTTATAGTTTACTAGTAATATTTACTTAGAAATGTAAAATAGTCTAACCTTAATATAATCTAGTTTCTTATGTTTTCTCTTCTAAGTTTAAAGGTTCTTTATAAGCAGATGTGCTTTATCCCCCTTCTTTAGCTAAGGTGCCATTTTTTATTTTTAGTTTTAGTATAAAATTAATTGCTACTAAGCTTTCTTAAGATTCTCTTAGAGTTATTAGTGTATTTTCTTTATATTTTCTACTATATCTATAGCTTCTTTTACTTTAATTATTGTAGGAAATTGTTAGTTAAAGAGATGTGGGTGTCTTCTATAGTTTACATAGAACAGTGTATGTCCTAATACTACTAATACTTTATTATTATAGGCTAACTGTGCTATAGGTAGTAATAAAACCTAGTTATTCTTTTAACTATTATAGTAAATGCGTAGGTACGTTTCTATAGTTTAGTTTATACGTTCTATCTATCTATCTATTTATAGATAGTAAGCTATTAATAGCTTTTATTTTATTCTAAGTAGTGCTATAAGCGTTATCTAATAATTTAATATAAAGAGCTTGTCTCTGTTACTAATAATTATTTTCGGAATTCTATAGTATCTAATTAGTCTGTCTAGAATAAAAAAAGCGAGTTCCTTTGCCGTTATTCTTTAAGACATAGAATAAGCTTAATATACTTAGTTAGTTAGTAGACTATTACTAGTATACTATCGTATTTAATTCCTATTATTAGATCCTTAGAGTTAAGAATTCCTATAATAAAATCTATAGTAATATCTTCTTATAGTGCTGTTAGTATTCTAATTACTTATATCTCTCTATATTTAAAATATATACTGTGTTTGTTTCTCTAGTATTCTATACATTTGTAGATATAAGTTATTATAGCTTCCTTAATTCCTTTAAAGGTGTAATTCCTCTAGATAAGTTCTATTGTTTTTGTGATGCCTAGGTGTCCGTACATAGGGTTATTGTGGTATTATTAGATAATCTTAGTCTGTAGATATTCTAGAACTTCTTAGTTAATTACTAAAAGTTAATTTAGTTCCGCTATTAGCTCTAGAAATCTATCTTTAGCTTTACAAAGGATTGTAGAGAAGGTTTTTACCTTTTCTCTAGCTAGATTACTTTATTAGCTAAGAGCGTCTACTCTACTATTTTCTTTCCTAGCTATATAGATAATTTTAAACTTATACTGCCCTATAGTTTATAACTATTTTTGTTGTTATAGCGTAAGTTCTTTTGTTGTTATGAACTTTAGAAGATTTTTGTAATCTATATAGATTTCTAGCGTTAAGTAACTAAGCGCATAAATCCTCTAGTGCTTTAAGGCTTTAATAATAGCGTAGAGTTTTTTATTATATACATTATATTGTGTTTTAGCGTTATTAAATTTGCATAAGTAATAAGTAATTAGGTGCTATTTACTATTATATTCTTATTTAGCGCAGGCGCCTAGCGCAAGATTACTAGTGTCTATTTTAAAGCGTAGTAGTTTATTACTTCTAAAATAAATAAGGATAGGTTCTATAATACATACTATTTTAAGGAGTTAAAATAACATTCTACACTTATCTGTTTATTTAAAGGGTACGTCCTTCTTTATAAAATTTATTAAAGGTATTATAACCTTTACGTAATCTTGGATAAATTGTTAATTAAATCTACAGAATTCTAAGAATTCTTAGATATTCTTAGCTGTCTTTAGTATTAGCTAGTTCCTAATACATTTAACTTTACTTAGTGCTATCTTAATTCCTTCTATAGTAATAATGTGTTCTAGGAATTTAAGTTATTTAACGTTAAACTTACATTTCTTAAGTTTAATGTAAAGGTATACTTTATCTAGTGCTTCTAGTACTATCTGTATATACTTAGTGTAGTCTAATTTGTTTTTAGAAAAGACAAGAATATCGTCTATATGCGCGATAATAAATATGTCTAGATGTTTATAAAGTACGTTGTTAATAAGCGCTATAAAAGCTACTAGTGCGTTTATAAGTCTAAAAGGTATAACTTTATATTTAAATAGTCTATAGCGTGATTAAAACGCTGTTTTCTATTCTTTACCTTTCTTAATTTGTATAAGGTGGTAACTGTCTCTTAGATCCATTATTATAAATATCTTAGCTTAAGATAGTTAATCTCGTAACTCTATAATATTTAGTAGTAGATATTAGTTCTTTATTGTTATATTATTAAGTTATTAGTAGTTAACGCATAGTCTGTCTAATCTATCCTTTTTCTTAACAAATATAAAAGGGCTTACTACTAGTAACTTTAATAGTTATATATATCCTTTCTTAAGGTTTGTCTTAATAAAATTACGTTCTTTAAGAAGTTCTTCTCCTATTTTACTATATAGTAGTCTAAAAAGTAGCGTCTTCTCTTCTTCTAGGTCTATTATAAGATCCTAGAGTTAATATTTAGGTAGGTTTGCTTTTCCTTTCTTTTCTGTAAATATATATGTCTATTTCCTGTACTCTCTTAGTAAGGTAAGGGGTGTGCTATTATCCTCCTTCTCGCGCTTCTTAACCTAGTAGTTCCTACTAGTGTCTACTAAGGTGTATTTCTATTTTTTAACTATCTATCGCGATATTATATTATTAATAACTCCCTTATCTACTATTATTTTTAGTTAATACGTAGGCTTTACTTATAATATATAATTACAGCGTTTAAACAATATTTTCTTTATACCCTAGTTAATCTATAGGTTATGTATTATTAACTAAGGTAATTCTAAGACTAACTTATACTTAGATCCTAGTAAGACATTTAAGGTAAGTTCCTCTCTATATCCTTAGACTATTATTATAGTAGTAACCTCCTAGTATATTTAAGGTATCTTAGGCATTAGGGATCTATTTGCGATATAAATAATATAGGGTACTTTTTTCTCTAATATTATAAGTCCTACTTATTTTACTATTGAATAAGATATAAAGTTCTTTTCTACTCCTAAGTCTATAAGATCTTAAGCCTATATTCTTTTAAGCTATACTAGTAGCTTAATTAATACTATGCTTACTATAGCATTTAATTTAATAAAGGCGTTTTCTTATCTAAGTTTAGGCCTAAAAAAGACATCTATTTATATAAGTTATAGTTAAGTTCTAGTGCCTAGTATGCGTTTCTAAGCATCTGCTTCTATTATTATTCTTAAGTACGTAGCTTATATAGATTGTCTTTTTCTTTTTCCTATAAAGATATTCTTCTGTTTTTCCTCCTATAGTCTTTACTATTCCTATATACTAGTTAAATTAGTAGCTCTATTATTACTTCTTACGTAGGGCAGTTTATAAAGCTATCTAAATATTTAGCTATATAGTAGTATTTGCAGTCTTAGTTTAGACACGTGTACTAGTATAGTTATATATAGTCTTTATTAATAAGTATGTTATAGCATTTGTTGCCCTTTAGCGTAAGGTAAGGAAAGTATTTTACTTATTATTTATTCTAGAGGTATTTATTACAAGCTGTAATAGAGTAGTCTATTTATATTTATCTATAGCGTAGTTTCCTTCTAGGTTATTTCTTATTCTCCTTTTTCTCTACCTTATATTGTGCGTATATTAGTTCTTCACAATGCGTTTATATACAGAATTAGTGTGTAGGATTTTAGTAGTCTAGATAGTACTTTAGTATGTAGTCTAATTCCTTATTTTTATAGGGTCGCATCCCTTTTAGTGCCTAGTAGGGTTCTATATAGTCCTAAACATTTAGTTTATACTTAGGTAATATAGGGTTGTCTTCTTCCCGCCTACTTTATAGGTAAGAAGTAGAAGATCTTAGTATCTCTTCTACGTCTTCTACGTTATAGTATACATTAGAGTTATCTTCTAGATCTTCGTATAATTGTAAGTTAGGTAAATCTAATTACTTACTTTACTCTAGCGTAACGCGTTAGTAACTAAATAGTATTATAATAACTTCCTATTTCTTATTAAGTTCTTAGTCCTTAATAGTTAGTATATTTAACTTAGTTTAATAGACTTTGTTCTTTAATCTATAGTTCCTAGCTATGTGGCCTAGTTTGCTATATATAAAGTATTTATAGGTCTTAGTTATTAGTTATTAACTTCTATTAGAGACGCGTTTATTAGGCTGCTTAGGGCCTATCCTTCCTCCTTTTCTTTTGCCTAAGTAGTTAAACTAGACATCTTCTATTAGTTTATATCTCTAGTAGTTCCTTAGCTGTTACTTTTAGACAATTCTAATAGAGTTCTTATAAATTACTTTTACTAGTTGTCTAAAGCTTATCGCCCTAGGGTTTTAGTAGAGCTCCTATTATAGTAAAAACTACTCTTTATTAATCCTAATAGTTTCTTTATATAGTTCTTTAAAGTTAGCAATTTGTGCACTACTATACAGGAGTTCCTTACGTAGTTTCTATTTAAGTCCTTATTTATATATGTCCTAAAGAGATTTATTATCCTAGTTAAGTTATACAGCGTATCTATAAAACTTAGCTATATACTTAGCTACTAATTATTTCTAAGTTATAGTCTAAATCTTTGCTTTTGTAATAGAGTCCTTATTAGCAATCCTAAAGAGTTATTTAAGGCATTTCTTAAAGTTATTATAATTCTTAATAATATTAACTATATTAGCGTGCTTATTTACGTAATTATTATTATTATTATTATAGTCTATTCCTAGGTACTTTTTAAGGTAAGGATAGATCTATAATCCTATATCTCCTCGCATGTATATTACTATAAAGATAACCTTCTTTTTATCTTTAAAAGGTTTATCTAAGTTAAAGAAGTAGAGATCTAACTAAAGAATCTAGACGTTAGTTTAAAATTATTTATTAAAGTAGAGATTAGGTTTATGCGCCTTACTACTATCCTTTATAGGAGTAATCTTAGCGGCACCTAAAGCTGTAGAAGAGGTAAGAGTTTATAAAGTACTTATATTAAGAGTGTTTAAGATATTAAATCTAAGAGAGTAGCTAGTCCTAAAGGGTTAAAGTTAGTTCTTAGGCAAGAGTACTTACAGAAAGTAGAAGGTCTTATTAATATAATAGTATTTTATAAAGTGTAATAAGTTAATAATTTAGTCTACTAGAATCTAAATAATAGATTAATAAATAGATTAAATATAAATATAAAGAGTCTATTCTTGCGTTCCTATATACTAAGCAAAGTCCACTCTATAAGGAGCGCTCTATAGAGAGCGCTCTATGTAGAGCGGTTACGTGTATTATACTCTGTATAGAGTAATTAAGCGCTCTATAGAGAGTAGTCACATAACTCTTTTATTTAAGGCGTAGCCGGTATTAAGTCTCCGCTTAATCCTTACTACGCGCCCACTAGGTACAAAACTGGCTTCCCGCCATTATGTGGATTTCAGATCCTAACAAACCACTCTACCGCTAAGACGCTAGTTACTAGCGTGATCACGTACTACACTAGCGCAGATAGTAATATCTTACCTTACCTAGGCGGAAATAATTATAATTTAATATAAGGGGTGCCTAAGTGCCATATAAATCTATTATAATAATTTAGGCACTATCTAGAATAAAATAGTATAAATAAGAATAAATTAGGACGTAATTCTTCTTATTGTTTATAATTAAGCTATCTTAGAAACAGTAGGACTTTTTAGATCCTTTAATATTAGACTTGCTACTAAGTTTAAAAAGTAGGGATAGTTAAGGACCTATACTAACTACTAGGTGCTAGTAGAGCTAGTTAGTGCTAATAAAAGACTAATAGCGATAAATAGTAAAGGGACTTACTAAATGCTTTACTCTTAGGATAAGAGATTCTTTAAAGGGGGATAATATTAGAACCCTAGGTACCTAGCTAGGCTCTAGGATAGTAAGGGCTAGCCGGATGTAGGTGGAGATTACCTAATCTAAGGCTATATAGTTCTATTGCTAACAGAGTAATCTGGCAGCGATTTGTCTATCCTCTATCCTCTATCCTCTATCCTCTATCCTATATCCTACTATACAATCCACTATTGTTTCACATCTAAAGCTGAAGCTACATTGCTCGTGCCCAACTCCTAATAGCTATTATAGAATTTAAACTACAGACCTATAGGTTATAAATACGATATAATTACTATAGGTGGACTTTATTACATAAAATAAACTAGAAAGTTAGTAATTAAGCGAAGTTTTCTAATAAATAGTTAAATGCATATAGGTAATAAAAGTATATAGAATATAAGTTAAATCTTACCTTTATCTCTAGGTCTTTGCTTAAGCTTAGCGTCCTCGCTTAACTCTGTTATTTTTAGCTTCCGATGTATCTCCTATGAGTATCCACAGGGTCCCGAACCTGTTCTAAAGCGATCATTTTCAGCTTTTTATCATTGTTGGCGACATCTGAGGTGATTTCGCGTGTATTCATCGGAGATAGCGTTGTCCGCCCTAAAGGCGCGATCGATGGCGGCGCGTGTCTGTGGTCTGCGGGAAATATATCGGGACCGTAGATAATATTTGTAGGGAATTTAAGCGATATACTAAGTGCGTCGAGGGAAGTGCGCACGGCTACGGAGGATCTGTTAGACGGTCAGAACCACAAGATGGCATGCGGCGAATAGGTACACCTTGATCCAGGTAAACACCTTGATCCAGGTAAGACTGTGCGACAGACTCCCGAGATATATGCGAGTAGGAGTGATACCGTTACTGAGTCGAAAGGGGATAGATCCCTTAGAATTAATGCTGCGAGCCTTTCGTAGATTGGCGCCACCAAAGTTATGATTCTTGCTAAAGGCTGATGCCCCACCATTAGGTAGCGCGGGGATAATCACGTGGACATCTCATCTTATCACTCCACTCTCGAACACCTGCCTTTACCACGTGGCCAATGTGCGAGAGTGCTCTTGCCAGCGTACTGTCAGCATAGTTATGATAGCTTTCTACATGTAGGTATATCTAACAGGACCACAATGCTCGCACATCTTTCTTCACCTTATGTTGGCAAGTAAACGACAAGTATCTCACTTCTGATACGCGTTTATTCACGTGGGGACTTTGCGTAGGAGATCGGGTTAGAGGCGCAAGAAGGCAATGAACTAATCGAGGAAGTGTATTCGAGACAGAGTCGGATAGTTTGCTATGCTCTACGCTACCTGACCCATTTCTAATTCGATAGCTAAGACAACCTCTTTCGCCGTGTTAAAACGACGCTCTACACAGCATCCTTAAATGATGCCTGCAAATAGTACGTCGGCCAGATCTGGAAATTGGCCTCGTTCGTAGAGCTTACGCACACGATCCATGTAATCTAGCCGCTCCTCGCCCTGTGGCGCTGGACCGTCATGAAATGGTTAATTCCCGGTCATGATGATGTACATGACTATTCCCAGGCTGTATAGATCGAGTTTTGGCAATTTGAGTTAGCTGTCTGTCAGCCACAGATCACTAAAGGGATTATTAGGAAGCAGCTCGCCGAATACGTCCAACGCCTCGCATCTAGAGCCCCTAAAGTCAGCGAGGAGCAACTCTGGGGCTGTTCCAGCACGATGAACAAGGACATTTGTGGTACTAAGGTTTGAGTAGATAATCCCTTTTCCGTGGACGTATTTAATGGCTTGAGCAACTTGCAAGCTCCACTATTCCTGTAACGCGCTGTTGATCTTGTAGTTAAACTTGTTAATGTACGACTGAAGCTCTCCACAATTTGCCTCGCTAAGTAACAGCCCCTCCTTTATGCCCTTAATGTGACAAGGCCCTTGGTATCTGGCGATTGTGTGAGAAGAGTAGTTATGCAGCGATCGCAGAGGCATACACGACGATTCTGGGATGCAACCCTAGCCGTCGCAAGAGCTTCTGCTCTACTATAAAAGCATTGTCAATCTCAGCATCCCACTCCTTGCGGCCAGGAAGGCCTGCTGACACCTCCCGTGGCATTTTGGCAACCAGGCCGCTTGCATACCTATCGATAGACGACCGATGTGCGTCCACTCTTACTTATAATCTCCATATACAGTGAAACTCGGCAATATTTCTTGCGATGGATTGCCATCTGATTAAAAAAGGAGCAGAAGGAGTACATGCACGAAGTTTGGGAATGACACTGTAAGCGAGCAATCCGAATTAGATTTCGCTGAAAACATCGGCAGAGATTCGGGCCTAATAACCTGCCAAGCGTAGATTTCCCCAATAGGGCAAGGCTCGCCCCTGTTACCAGCTGTGTTAATATAGAACCCGAAGTTTTTCGACATGTACGATTGTTTATTCCTAAGCATTTTATTCCCTTCTTCAAATGTTTGTTATTGAAGTTATAAGGAACTTGTCAGATATCATGCAATGAAATCCAGCCATTTCAAAAATCAGATGTACGGCTAGGAGATTCCATCCGGCACACGAAGAGCAACAGGGATAGAAGAGACGTTGAGATCCATTTTTGATCAATCTGCAGGTGTCATCAGAAAACCAACTTGCTAGTCTTATGTCCTATGTGTTTGTTACCCTAAGGTTTGCTGCAACCACTTTCGCCACACTTGCCAGGCTTACGAGTAGAGCCTAACCAGTTTTCGTTTCGTGGCCCGGCTTGCCTGGTTTGTCGCAACCCTCTCTGTTGGTCACCTTGGTAACTCTGTCGCCACATTCTTGGAAGATGTATATGCACTTAGTCACTTCACACATTTTCGCGGAGGAGTTAGTCTGTGTGGCGCTGATCGGGTGAGAGGTAAGGAACGTTCTGATGGTGCCTGTCAAACTCGTTCTTAAATCAGCTTTTTATACACGAAACACGATTTCATGCTCTTGCAGCGCTGCAATCCACGGCCTAAGCCCAAGAACACTATCTCTCTCTGTGGTATTGCTGCCTTGAGAGCGCCATTTGCGATGCATGCAGCTTTGGAAGTCCCTAATGGTCTAGCCCTAATTAGAAACTAACACACGGTTCGGAAGCGCTTTGCGTGCACAGCAATAGCGATCATCGATGCATTACAGATAAGAGGCTTGCACACTGACAAGCATCTTCTCGTTCGCTTGAAGTTGTGGATAGTGCGTCGGCGTTTGTGCAATTCAAGCCAATCAGCCGCCATATCCCCCAGTTGACACGATGGCACGGCTGAATGCGGTGTCTTGGCCTGCTTAAGGAATAGAGAATCTCTGTTTCACTGTTCGATACTATTCAAATAACAGAGATTCTCTGTTCATCGTCTACCTTTCTCTTGGACTCCCTTCCCACCCTGACGAACAGCAATTCGCCATTTCCTTTACTAAACACTCAAATTACTACGACCCGCATATTGCCGATCAGACGCTGGCACAATAAGACCACTAAAAAGATTCTTGTGGTTGGTATAGACTGTGAGGTGTTTCAAACTAACCAAAACCCTTTTAGGGCTTGCTACCCTTTCTGGATTTAACAACACACGTGGGATCCGATAATACAATCACACAAATAGGGTCACGTAATTCTACTATGGTTACAGGCAAAAGTAGTGTCAAATGACACGGGGTAGGTGGTAGGAGCGCTCGGTATTGCAAAAACTAGATTATCACTGCCAAGATATTCTAATCCATAGTAATTTGTATTTCAAACAATACAATCGCAGTTTTATCCCCTTTTTCACTGTGTAGGCGTAGGATACAATTTCGCCTAGATACCTCCTCTCTACAGTAAATAGTATAGAGGAGAGGTATAGGGACGTAATTGCTACGCATAGCGGGCACACAAAGTGGTAGATAATTAAGATTTTCATCCCATATTAGTAAACCCACGTGACTGCCTAAAATACAGTTATTAGCACTTATTTCCGGACCCAATTTTGACACTACTTTTCCCTGTAACCATAGTAGTATCCCATAACTTAGCGCTTAGGATATTGTGGGACATCACAGAATCCTTTAGTGGGGCTTACATCCAACGGCGTCATAAGCAGCTTACTTCCATGTGGATTCCTGGATCCTAACAGGTTGGCACGAGATTTAGTTGTTGGATTGGCTTTTTTATAGTGGGCTTGGTGCCTGCCGATTCAGCGAGTCTTTGGTGTGGTCGGGTCAGTTGCTACCACCGAAGGCGGAGATACGAGGGCCCGAAAGACGGTGATGCCATCTCTTCCCTGTCCATTTAAACCGAATGCTTGCATCGTACTTCTCTTCGGTGGGAACCATAAACACCATGCCTTCACATCTCCACGTCGCCATCGTGGGAGGTGGCCTCGGCGGCATTGCCCTCGCCATCGCCCTCAAAGCCCGTAACATCCCGTTCACCATTTATGAAGCCAGATCCGCGTTCACGGAAATAGGTGCGGGCATCAACTTCGCGCCTAACGGCCTGCGTGCGCTCAGGGAAATCGACCCGTCGCTGGGTGACCGGATATATGCGCTCGCGACGCGGAATCTGCCGCCGAGCGAGGACACGTGGATGTGGATGCGGTACGGCGCGGGGCATAGGGATGGCGAGACGGTAATGGAGTTGCGAGCGCCGCCGACGGGGTGCATGGCCATGCACAGGCAGGAGCTGCTGGCGGTGCTGGCGGAGAAGATGGGGTATGAGCATGCGCGGTTCAACAAGAAACTGGTGTCCTTCGAGCAGGACGAAGATGCTGTGCGCCTGCGCTTCGAAGATGGCACCGAGGAGAGCGCGAGTGTGCTTGTGGGCTGCGATGGCATACATTCTAGAGTTCGCGCGTGCATGTTCGACAGCGAGAGCGCCGTCGCTCGACCGCACTTCAACGGCGATGGCGCATACCGCGCGGTGATCCCCATCGCGCACGCAGAGAAGGTTCTCGGCGAGACCGCACGCCAGAGTCAGGCTCTACTCGGTCCCAACGGCTACGTGATCTGCTACCCCGTGAACAACGGGACGGCCGTAAACGTGGGCATCTGGGTGAGCCGGGCAGGGCAGGTCTGGGACCGTAAAGACTGGGTCGCGACCAGCCAGGGCGAGCAGTTCCGACGAGATCTTGAGGGCTGGGGACCCCGAGTGCGCGCGCTGATGCCTTTTTTCGGGGACGAGCCTGCCTTCTGGGCTGCGCACCAGCATCGAGTACAGCCGGCGTCGTTCGTACAGGGGAGGGTAATCTTGGTAGGGGACGGCGCTCATGCAATGCCACCTCACATAGGAGCCGGAGCCTCACAGGCAGTAGAGGATGTGTACGTGCTTGCTGAAGTACTTGCCTCCATCCAACCCGGGGATGCATCCTTGGCGGCGGTGCGCACGGCGCTGAGAGCAGCGGAGAGCGTGAGGATGCCACGGTTCCTGGCGGTGCAGGACATCAGTGTGCGTGCCGGCCCGGACTGGTATTCTTTCTTTGAGCGAGGGTTAGAGGGCGATGAGTTGGAGCGATTCAACCTGGGGATGAGGGAGAGTGTGGAATGGGTTTGGCAGGTGGATCTGAGGGATGAAGTTGAGAAGGCGAAGCGAACTCTCGCTGAGCTGAGGAAGGCGTGACACGCTCCCACAGACGAAAAGCGAAAAAACACCATGAAAAAGGCCCCGTATCTGGGCACATAGCCAAGAATGAAAACACTCTTCTTGCTCTGGATTATCACATGTTTTTGCTTTGCGTTTTTCAACTCGCCGAGCTATCTACCGGAATCGCCATGCATGCTCATGCTCGTGATCATACTCATGCCAACTGCGCTGTGCAAATGCATCGCTCAACCAAAGCACCAACCCCCCCGAACCCACTGTGACCCGAACCACTACTAATGATCGCGATCCTTCAGCTCATCTGTCGCTGCCTTTAGCGCGGCCGAATGCTCCTTGCTAATCCAATCCCAGTACCCCGCCCACGCGCGCAGCTGGGGATCATCCTGGGCCTGCACACCCTCGGTGCCCATCTGCTTGTTGAGCAAGACAGACACCTTGAGCACGCCCTTGCAGCCCTCCTGAAGCTTCTCCAGCTCCTGCTTGACCGCGTTGTCCTTTGGCTTGATGGACAGCACGGCGCGGAACGAGTTGGACACGACTTCTAGACGGTTGTGCGTTCGCTCGGGCGAGAGGTGCATCAGCTTGGTGAGCATCAAGTTGCACATGATTCTAACATCGTGCTCGTCGGTGATGCCGGCGACAATGCGGTCGAAGCAGTCGTCAAGATCGGTTGGTGAAAGCCGCGAGAAAGCGTTTTCGAGCAGAGCGTACAGCGTTTCGTATGCGCTCTTGCGGATCTCCAAGCCATCGTCTACCTTGTGCTTGAACGGCCCCATCTGGACCTCGCGGATCAGCTCCGGCTTGGTTACCGTCTCGTTCATGGTGAGCGGGAGGAGCTGCTCGAGAGCGGGCAGGATAATGTCGGGCTTGTTGCGCAGGGCTGACATGAAGGTCGTAAGAGCCAGGCGACGGTTGTCGAGGTCGGTTTCGGAAAGCATCTGGATGAGCATAGGCACGACGATCGGCCGGAGGTACTCGTCATACGCCTCATCCGTGTCGGCGAGGGTGTATCGCAGAGCTGAAATGACCATGCCCCGCACACTGACGTTTTGATCACCAAGGAAGGCCTGGACCACGTTGTTAGTCGATATAAATAGATTTTGAGCAGTACAATTACCCTAAGCTGCGGTAGGAAGGTCTTCGGGTCGATGATCGTGAGCCTACCGATGCACTCAGATCCAATAGCTTTGTTGTCCTCGGCTTGGGAGGCCGCCACGAGATTATTCCACAGTTGCGACGCAAAGGGCAAGATCTCCGACTCGGTTTCTTGCTGAAGAATCTCTTTGATGCTGTGCAGGAGAAGATACTGCTGGCCAGCTGCCTTGCCCATGGCGGAGAGAATGACGGGCAGGTACTTGCCCACATTGCCAGCACCGGCCCGGCCTAAAGCTACGGCAGCCGACAGAGGTACCGACTCAGACTTGGCAGAGAAATACTCCATGAAGAGCTGCGGGTCGATGGGAGAATTCGTTCCCATACGTAGCGCAGCTTCTCCCATGACGACAAGTGCGAGGCATTTTCGTCTATCATCCTGGGCCGTTTGAAGCTCGTTGACAAAATCTTGGAGCTTGATGCCCAAGCTATCACCGCCGAAGACTAGAAGGTTGCCGATGACCTTTCCGACCACTTCGGCGTTACCGGAGATGCCGACATGGTCGAGCAGAGCCTTCATGAGTGGTTTTCCAACGCCCTTCTCACCAATGGTACGTACCAAGGCAAGCAGAGCCTCCAGCGAGCTGCCACTAATCGAACCCTGAACGACAGTGCATAAAGCTTTAATCAGCTCGGGAGTAACTGTGGCCTGGGCTTCATCCTCAACAAAGGTCTTGAGGATGACGAGGGTCGGGCCCAGCAGATGGAGGTCTGAGGAGTCCAGGAGAGGTAGAAGCAACTCAACGATCTGCGATTTGGTCTGGTTATCAAACTGTGCACGCGATATTTCGTTCTTTGACAATGTTCGCAGGGCGCTCAAGCTGGCACCGCGAAGTGCACGGCTTGCTTTCCGGAGTTGAGCACCAAGTTCCAAAGCAACACCCCGCACCCACTTCGTAGATAGCTCGCTTTCTACGTTAGTGTGTTCGGCTAGTGAGTCAATTGCACGAACAGAAGCAAGACGAGTAAGCTCGTTCTTGAGACTGCTGGCCAGTAGCTCCAGCGCTGATACGCGGTTTTGCAGAGATAGCAAATCCGTGCCAGAGCTGCGTCCAAGGAAGACCCCAAGGACGTGAATAGCGCTCCGACGAGCTTCTAGGTCCACGTCCCTCGCTCCGATGCGAGTGACGAGTACATCGTGAAGCTCCTCTAGGTGCTTTTGGTTTTGGGAACCAGTCCTGTAACCGCGGGGTGGTGTCAAGGCCTTAATCACTTGTTCGCTTGCAGCCAAAGCCTCAATGGAGAGCTTGCTGTACTTATCGCGAGCGCCGTAGATTAGAGCAGGTACTACCGTGGAAAGATATGGCTGGAACGAAGCAGAAGGATGTGTATCAGCAATGGCACCAAGGAGTTGTAGAGCCTGGATGCGCAAGCTGTTTGCTGTGGCGGAGGCACTGCTGGTTGTGCCGCCGCTAGTCTTCGCAGCCTCGACAACAGGATCCACGATCTGGGTCAAGTACGAATCCAGGCCGCCGCGCTGAGTAATGATGATATCCTTGATGAGGACGATGCAGGCCTGCTTGGTCGATGGTGGCGACGCTGACTGCTTGAGCAGCTGTGCAACCCCCTTGACGATCTCGGGACTGAGCTTTGTGAGGTCTGCTCGGGGGCCTACAGTGGGTGTGCTTGACCGCGCTGGAGAGGCATATCCAAGGTTCAAGTGGCTGTTATCGAGCATCGACACATCGCTTCTGCCACGGCGACGTTTGCGGGTGAGCGGGGGCAACATAGTGCCACCCTGGGGATGTTCGTCGGCGAATTTGACAGGTGCAGGGCCATCTCCAGACTTTCGCACCAAGTTTGATAGCGCGGACAGAATCTCAAGCCGCACATTTTCTTCTCGTTCCTTGAACCGAGCGACCAGCGCCGGGGCCACGCGGCCATACAGAGTTCCATCTTCTAGAAGATCGCCGTTGCTACGTGTGGAAACGAGGGTATATATGGCTTTCGCTGCGCACCGTCGCACCTTCCAGCTCGCATCCTCATCATCGTCGAAGCCAGTCTCCTCCTCATAGTCATCGTCGTCCAGGGCGTCCTCGTCGTCACTAGCCATGTCATCATCATCGTCACCATCATCATCTGCGGCAAGGTTGGGGTCGTATTTCAGAAGACGCGTCGTCGCCTCGATGATTTCGGCCGTGTATGCGCGCATGTCCGAGGAGCAGGAGGCGAGGAAACCTTCTAGGGCAATGAGGGCTGCTTCAAGTACTTCGTCCACTTCCGGGTCGCGCTCGCCCTCGTCGTCGGAGGCGTCCATCTCTTCATCTACTTCCTGCGCACTTAGAGCGCTCAATACGAAGGGGGCCAATGTCTTGAGATACGGGCCGAATTTGCGTGGGACCGATCTGACCGTGTTAGCGACATAATGTGGCAACGGCAAGCTGGGGCATACCGTGCGATTGAACCAAGGACGGTGATATAAAGCTTTCGCTTGCTGCGGGTAAGGTGAACGTCGCGTAGGTGCTCGATGATGCGCGAGATGAAAGAGCTCAGCAGCTGGTCGGAGAAGAAGCTGGCCAAGGTGGAGATGGCGGTGACGGACTTTTTCTTCATCATGGAGCTCGCCCGGTCGTTCTCGAGAATCTCAAGGGTGATTTTCTGCAGGGCGTGGATCTCGGCGTCTTGCAGCATGGAACCAAAGCAGCGGGCAACTTCGGTGAGCACATCGATGGCGTTGCTGTCGGTACCCTTCTCCAGGTCGAGCTGCAGCATGCCTTTTGGTACGCTGGGCAGGCCCTTTTGGGAGGGAAGGACGACGTGGTAGACGACCAGGCGCGGTATCAGGACCCTGCTCACAGCGTTGTACGCATCCTGGACCTGCTTGGTGCGCTGCCCACCGGCGACGGGACGGGGTAGCGAGATGACGACCTCGC
This sequence comes from Paraphaeosphaeria minitans, assembly GCA_015832175.1. Taxonomy (NCBI): domain Eukaryota; kingdom Fungi; phylum Ascomycota; class Dothideomycetes; order Pleosporales; family Didymosphaeriaceae; genus Paraphaeosphaeria; species Paraphaeosphaeria minitans. Next base: position 208,389 of record WJXW01000004.1, on the reverse strand, counting down.
GCAGGGCCAGGGAAGGTATTGACTGGTCGACGGTGTTGTCGGTCTGGAGGTTGGACAGCTTCTCAATCATGGGACACAGGATGTTATCCGGGACCTTGTTGACGAAGGGACCGAGACACTTGACGGCCTGGTTTTGCACCTCGCCGTTGCTGTCGACCAGCGTGCTCAGCAGGCCCTCGACCGTCTTCGCACAGGCGAGGTTATCGGACTGCAGGAAGGCGGCGTGGCCCAGCAGCAGCATGTCGTGCAGGTCGCTGAGGGCCATGAAGCGAAAGTCGGGATCGTCATCTTGGAGCTTGGGGAGCAGTTGGGTGACGTTGGCAGCGGTGGGATTCGGGGGGACCGACGACGAGGGCGCCATGGTGGGCGTGTGTGGGCCGGCAGTCGCTCGCAGAAGATGTCGGGTCTACCTATAACTATGTGAGATGAAGCTGCGAGCTGCCAGCGGTGGGTGGCGTGGCGTGGGCTGGCGTGGTGGGGTGTTTGGGTGTTTGGGTGTTTGGGTGTGCGGCGGGGTCGAGTGGCGGTGCGCCGTGTGGCAGGATATTCAAAAACCAGGCGGACAGGACATTTGAAAAGCAGGCAGGCAAGACAATCAAAGGCAGGCAGGCAGCGGGAGGGAACGTTGGGACATTGAGAAAGGACTATAGAGACGAGACGTGGTGAGGTGAGGTGAGGTGTGGTGCCTAGCTGGTGGGAGTGAATTGCCTTTGCTGCCTGCAGACAGAACTGCACCGTGGAGAGGCAACACAACAATCACAGCATCTACCTGCCATCTAGTAGTGTTGGAGACATGTACGCAAAAATTACAGTACATACCATCTAGTAGTATTGACGACATGCACGCAACAAACACGGTAGCAGTGTTGAGCAACGGACACAGTATGTACCATCTAGTAGTACCTATTGACGACATGCACCCAGCAAACACGGTATTTACCACCTAGTAGTATTGACGACATGCACGCAACAAATACAGGAGCAGCGTTGAGCAATAAACACAGGAGCAGTGGGGGGCAACAGACACAGTAACCGTGTCGACGCCACTTTCTTGAATTCACCGACATCACGTGATGCTGCGCACGACCCACACGGGCGCTTTCGTCATCGCGACAGCTCCCAGCCACTGGCCTGATCTTGCGTGCCTCGACTTTTCCAGCTCCCCATCACCTCGCAGATCCATCAAGTGCTCTTCGTCCGAGCCATTGCCATCTCCGCAGCTCCGCCATGTCTTTCATCAGGTCGACGACGCTTCGTGCGTCCTCAATTGCCCGGTCGGCGAGGTGCATCCGCAGCTTCGAGGTCCAACCCTTCCAGCGCGCTGTCCAGCGCAGGACGTACGCTTCAGCCCACGGCCACGGCCAAGCAAAGGGGAGCGATCTTCCCTGGTGAGTGCATCCCTAGCAATTCTCCCTGCCTCCCCGGACCTATACCTACCTGTCGGGCTTCGCCCGAGCTTTTGCTGATAAATGGCCCAGGATGGTCTCCTCTCTCGCCGGAACCAGCGCTGCTCTCTACGTCGTTCTGAACCAGGACCTGAGCCACGCCTCGCACGACGACCACGAAGAGCATGCGCTACCCGACAAGCTGACCACCCAGCCCGAGGAGGCCATGAACGACAAGCCCGACTCGGACCTGCCCTCCCTGGACCCCAAGCGTGACAACGCCGCAGCTGGCGGCGCGACTGTAGACAAGGAGGCCAAGAACGCCCCCAAGGGCCACTCCGAGGAGGAGCTCGAGGGAGAGAAGAACTCGGGCCGAGCGGCAGATGTCAAAGAGGATCTCGCCAAGCAAAAGGACGAGGAGTCTCCCCACGCCACCGCCGACGACAAGTCGTCCGACTCTCCCGATGACCAGGACACTGTAAGTTGGCGCAGTACGCGCATCTGTACCAGCAAGCTAACGGACTGCAGCCTCACTCGCGCAAGCCGTCGGGCGACAGCACCGACACGTCGGGCAAGCAGGAGGGTGTGTCCAACGCGGATACCAAGCACACCTCGGCCATCCACGAGGACGAGCAGAAGAGCAAGAAGGGCGAGGGTGTTGCTGAGACGGCGAAGCTCAAGGGCACCGTCTCCACGGAGCGACCGGGCGCCGAGAGCGAGCAGCGGGGAAAGGCTAAGCAGGACAAGGACGAGTAGGATGCCATCGGAGAATGTCGTGCTTGTCTCTCGTGTCTCTGCGGACAAGTGGTGGATCGCCCTGTGCATATTGCGAGATCCGTATCAGCCGCTAATCTAAGCTTTTATTCTTCCAAGATTGCACACGTATGCCAGACGGTGAGGATAGACGGTGAGGATAGCTTGATGGAGCAGACCGATTCCCCATGCATCTCGTTCGGAGGCATAGCTTCGTCTTTAGCCCACGGCGCGGTCTGACTAGGTACACCACAATCAAAAGTCAAGCGTGAAACAGGAAGCATCTAACCAGACAGAGTCTTGACGCTTACTGTGTACCTGATCGGGTCGACGTCGACGTCGATCCCATCCTCATCCCTCATCTCATCCTGACCCTGCAGATGCGAGCTTGGCAAGACGCACTCGTGATTGGCCGGCCCGGAGCGGCGCCAGGAATGAAGCGAGACTTCCCGAGGAGCTTCCGGGCGCTTACACCAAGTCACACGCCCGACGTCGTGGGGGATTGGCCAAACACCTTTTTTGCCCCCATTGTCACTTCGCTGCAGTGAGGTCGGTCTCATGGTGAGACGCCAATGGGCTGCGCGTATGCAGGCTACAGGCTACAGGCGCCTGGGAAGATGGGTAGGTGTGGACTGACCTGGCAGTCGGCATGCACGTCTTGGATGCGCCATGTCATGTGGAGGGCAGATATCAAGCCTCGAGCCCCCGAGTGAGCGTGTTACTCTACCTCACGTATACTACTCGGCAAGTCTGCATCTCCGAATCCCATACACAAAACGACCAAACCTACGCGACAAGAAGCAGCGCAATTCCCACCCTCAGGCAATTGAAACCCTGAGAAACACCATTCGGGCGACGAAGAGGCAGTGGACTGCTTGCACTGCGACATGGAGCCCCGACAGAACCAACATCAGCACCAGAGCAGCAGCAGGAGCAGGAGCAGGAGCAGGCAGCATCAGAGATTCTCATGGCAAATGCCGCCGTCAACCCCCCCAGAGGAACCGACCCAAGCACCCCAGAGAATTCAACAACCGCAGCATACCACGCCGTTGAACACGAACATCGATGCGCGCCACAACCGCGTCTTCTCCTATGCGCAGACGCCAGCAGAACACCTGGCATTTCAATACATCCCATCGCCGACCGACCCTGTTCCGCCCCTCCCGCATCAGTCACCCACACACCAGTCTCAGTCGCCGACCACACCAATCGATCCTCGACCCCAGTCGGTCTTCCAGCCTGTCGGAGCAGCCAATTATCCCGCGTCCTACCCCAAGCAGCCCGTGCCGCAAACCTCGTATCAATCCACATCCCCAGCATATGAGGAGAAGCCATCCGTTTCTCCGCTATCGCCACAAACCTACCACCCAAGCGCCCTCCCACTGTCCCCCGTCTCTCCAGCGTACCCAGTCACGCCCACCGACCCACCCCGGATATACCAGCAGCAGCACCAGCAGCAATACCACGCTCAGCATGCGCGCAACTTCAGCAACCTTTCCCCTCTAAACACAAACATGCACACCAACACCAACACCAACATGTCGCTCATACCCCCAATGCCGGCTCACGCGGACCCCACCCTCGCGGCCCCCCTCACTCCATCCTCCATCAGGAAAAATCCCGCAGACTTCCACCCCCAACCCCCCCGCTCCTACGCCCACGAAGCCTACTCTCCCCACAACAGTAACGTATCGGCCACACAAAAAACCCCGGGCGGCGTCTTCTCCCCGGACTCGGCGCACGGCCCCAACGGCCTCGACTTTGCGCTCCACCAGCCGGGCCAAATCGCGCATCCCAACATGGATCTCTCGCCGTCGGGCGCCAAACGCGCGTGGAGCTCGTCCCTCTGCACGCCCTCGTCGGACAGCCTCACGGGCTTGTTCTGCCCGTGCATCCTCTACGGGCGCACCGCGCACCGCCTCTCGCAGAAGAGCGCCAAGCACGACCCGACGGATCTGCTGGGGTACTCTGCGACCAACGCGCACTGCGTGCTCATGGCGGCGAGCTGCGGGCTGTGGTGGGTGTATCCGACGGTGCAGCGGGCGCGGGTGCGGCACGTGTACAAGCTCGAGGGGGACATGGCGGGGGATTGCGTCAGGGGGGTGTGTTGTTGTTGCTGCGTGGCGGTGCAGAACGAGCGCGAGGTGCGGGCGCGGGAGGAGGCGAAGAGGCAGCGTGCGGGGCCTGCGGCGGGGTATCAGAGCGTGGGACAGATGGCGTATGTGCGGCAGCAGTAGGGGGGTGGGAATCGGATGCTTGGGGGGTGTGGAGAGGTGACCGGAGAGAGACTGCAGAAGAGGTGGAGGGGATACGGATGCGCATGACGGAGTCGGCCTCGCGCTTTTACGATACCCAAATTCCCGTTTGTTTCCGCTTGTAACTACCCTTTCATATCATACGCCTACATAGCGCAGCCCAGCGTGGCAATGTTACCGTTCGCTCGACCTCACTCTCTACCATAATCCATCCATCCCTCCATCCATCCCTCCATCTATCCCTCCCCACCAAACGCACCCCGCCCAGTCCACTCGCGTCCAACCTGCCAGTCCATCGGCACGTAGCAAAGACCCAGACGACCCGAAATCGACATGACAGCTCAATCATGCCTCCCGGCTTTCTCCCCGCCACACTGGCAGTCTGGTCGTGCAGGAGGCTCACGTTGGGAAAAAGTAGACTACCGTGGTGCTGGGCTGGGGTGCAGTCTCTCCCGCTTCGAAGATGGAACCGGGGCTTGTGGAAAGATGTTGGTGAGGGAGGAGGGGAGGGTGGGTGGGAAAGTAAATGGATGCTAGATATGTAAGGTAGGTATGGTAAAGTGTGAGTTGGGGGGTTCGTTTTGGGAGTCTACTTCCTGGTTCTTCATTCGCTCAAAGCAAACAGTATCTCGCGGAGTAGCAGACGAGATGGAACGCCTAGCCGGAGAAGAAACGAAGTGTTGTAGGAGTGAGTGGTGTGTTGGGGAGCACATTCGCCCGGACTAGGCTACCTACCTAGGTACCTACTATTAGGTAGGTAGGTTGACATGCCCCGGAATTCCGTCATCGCCCACCCCATCGCCTAGATCCCAACCCACCGTACTCGTATTGCCCATCACGGTACACACCCACCAACCACGACCTCCTAAACTCCTCCTTCTCGGCGCAAAATTCCAACGCCCTCACTCCACCCACTCAGACCTAGGTACCGCGCCGCGGCTCAAGAAGGGGCTTGGGATGGGCCGCACGGAAAAGTCGCAGGGGCTCGCGCCGCCCGCGATCCGGAAGGACGTGCGCGCGAAGCAGGCGCGGCACATCGTGAACAAAGTCATCCCGGGCATCCTCGCCTCCAACGCAAGAGCAAGGAAGGGTGTCGAGGGGAGCGAGCTGGTTGTCGATCCTGGGCCGGGCTATGTGCGGGCGCAGAGAGAGCGGGAGCGGGAGCGAGAGAAAGAGAAAGAGAAAGAGCAGGGAGGCACGAAGAAACACGACGCCGCTGTGGACGAGGCAAACCGCGTCAAGCGCAAGGGCCAGGGACGCCGGAGAGTTAGAGTCGACGTTGCTCCCGCGGACCAGATGTCGTCTGCACAAACGCCGGCGGACAAGGCACCCACACCCGCACCCACACATGCACCGCAACAAGCTCCCCCCAAGATCCGCATCGTGGTGACCGACACCCTCACCGCAGCCTCCACCCTCGTACCCCCCCATCGCCATGCCCACACCCGCACCCGAACCCGCACCCGCACCCCCCAAAACCCCTGCATCCTCAACATGGCCTCCCCGCTCCGCCCCGGCGGCGGCCTCCTCACCGGCGCCACCTCCCAAGAAGAATTCCTCTGCTCCCGAACCACGCTGCTGCCCTCCCTCAACGACACCTTCTACCGCCTCCCCCCACGCGGCGCCATCTTCACGCGCGACGTGCTCGTGTTCCGGGACCGCCGCGGCCTCGACGACTCCCGGGGCGCTTTGGCCGTCGGTGAGAGATTCTACGTCGACGTCGTGAGCGCGGGGATGCTGCGATTTCCGGATCTGGAGGGCGGGGTTGGCGGCGCGGGCGGGATGAGGTGGGGGGAGAGGGATCGGGGGGTGGTGCGGGCGAAGATGCGGGCGGTGATGAGGGTGGCGGTTGGGAAGGGGGCGGGGAGGTTGGTGTTGGGTGCGTGGGGGTGCGGGGCGTATGGGAATCCGGTGGTGGATGTTGCCGAGGCGTGGAGGGCGGTGCTCTTGCCGTGCTCGTGTGCTGTGGGTTCTCGGGGTAGAGGCAAGGTGGAGGAGGAGGTGGAGGTGTGGGAGGGGTTGGAGGAGGTCGTGTTCGCGATTAGTAGCGAGACGATGGCGAGGGAGTTTGCGGGTGCGTTTGGGGGCGTTGAAGTCGAACAAGCACCGCGAATTCTTGTGAGAGAGGACGATGAAGGGGTGGATGAGGTGGCGGAGGAGTTGAGGGCGAAGATTGCGGAGATGGAGGGGCAGGTGGAGAAGGTGTGGAATGCCGAGTTGAAGCAGAGGATGAGTGTCATTCTCGAGGGCTTGAGAGCGCAGCTGCGCGAGCGGGAGGGCGAGCGTCCAGACAGTGATCATGAGGAAAGAAGTAGCGAGGCTGGCGGTCTGGGCTTGAGTGACGACGAAGTAGATGTGGAGCATTACAGCAGCGATGGGTAGCAAGTCAGTCCTGTCGATTAGGATGGGTGGCCATGCGATAGCGGAAACCCCCACATATTCTGCCGAGACCAGTCGAGCCTTGCGAGATGGCCCAAGTTGTGATGTGATTCATGTGTGCATCGATAGATACCACAAACAACGACCTTCGTCTAGGAACCATACATCCCCTCTACACAAACACAACTGTTTTCCCATCCCCCCCAACGCCGAGAAATCAAATGCAGCATCCATCCCCCTCCTTCCATCTCACCTCAAAAGTCCCACAAAGTCCCAAACGCATGCAACCCCGCTACACGTCACCGTTAGCACCTCGATCACCACGAGATGGAACAAAAAAAAGGGATAAAACTCACCAGCCCTACACCCCTGCATCATCTCATCGTTGCCCTGCATGTTGCTCGTGATGAAGATGACCTCGGCCCCGAACGCGTCCCACGTGTGCTTGAGCAGCTCCATGGTGTTGGGCCTGCCACCGCGCTTCTTGCTGTCCCACAGGATCATGCGGTCCGGCGGGATGTTGTCGTGTATGAGGCTTGCGATCGTGGGTCCGAATGTGCGGTCCTGGTCCGACCCGATCCAGATGAGGAACCAGTCTGGGCTCTGGATGCACGTCGCGAGCGCGGCGCCGATGCCTGTGCCCGTGCAGACGCGGATGCCGCGGCGGAACATGGCCGAGGCGTGGCCGACTCCGGCTGGGAGCGGGTCAGTGTGAGCCGTGTGGATGAGGAGGTGATGGGGTGGAGGTGATAGGGTGGGGTGGGGAGGCTGCGACATGTGAAAAGGGAAGGGGGAGGGGGAGGGAGAGGGAAGATGGGTCGTAGGTACCGAACTTGAGCTCGCGCGTCCAGACTGTCTTGGGCGGGTGGGCGACGAGCGCGCGCGTGAAGTCGCCTTGCACGCCGCAGATCATGTAATGGTGAGGGGAGTCGCGGCCTTCGCTGATGATGCCGAAGGCGTGGTATTCCATTATGGAGGTGCGGCTGATGCGGCCGAGGAGGCCTTGCTGCATGCCGCGCTGGAAGCGGAGGACGGCTACTTTGGGAGATGGCTGCGCCTCGTCAGTCAGGTACAACTGGATTAGCAGGATACGTACGATTTCGACCTCGACGGGGACCTGGCGGAGAGTGACCCAGGGAATGAGAATACTGACATACGTGAGTAAAATCCCTTGCGAGGTGGAGCGTAAGACGCACAAGACTGTCATAAAGACAGCAAACCACAGCTCTTGGCTGCTGATCAGGATGTTGGCATCTGATCTCCATTCTCCAGTCTTGATGTCGTATACGTTGCCCATTACTACGAATATCCAAGTTGTCTTCAGAGCGTCAGTGTCAGTCTGCGTCGAAGCAGTTCAAGAGCAAACCCACAGCGAGACCTAACCACCCAATGAAGCGATGGTGCTTCTCGAAAACATTATGATATGTGTTGCGAATCCAAGGGAAAGCGCTCAAGACGGAAATGATGATGAAAATGTTGGTGATGATGCCGCTGACGAGCACAGCCGTATGTTGGACAGCGCGGTACCGGATGATGTCGACAACCTTGAAGATCAGCCAACTATATGCTTTTAGCGAAGAGTGTTTTCATGTAGCGCCACGACACTCACGCAGCGCCTGACAGTGCACAGCCAGAATGGATACCGCCCACATGTTGTAATATAGATGTTGCCGCATACTTGATGGGTAAAGGAGCCCACTGTCGTAGTACGTTAGCTATGAAAAAGATGGGAAGATGGAACGCTCACACTTCGGAGGCCATGAATGAATACAAAGTACAAAAATCGCAAGAACAGCTCATTGCGGAAGAGAATAGCGGTGAGCAGGTTGCCCAGCACTAGAGCACCGAGGTGGTTCTCAGCATAGGGAAATCGGCCCAGTGCAGCCAGAATGATCCCGGTCAAGTTGAGGAGGGTGACCAAGGTGAAAAATTTTCGGTAGGTGTTAAACCAAAGGTCAAACATAATCCGCTTGCTGATCATTGGCTTCGGCGGACTAGATTTCTTGACAGCAGCATCGACGACTTTAACATCGCTATTTTGAGGACTCGCAGCTAGCCTCGATAGTGAGAGTTCCGGGACGCTGGAGAGAGGGGTGATGCCTTCGTGGATTGGGGACACGGGAGAAAGATGAGGATCGAAACCCCTCGGCCCTTTCTGGCCCAAGTATACGAATGGTGACGGAACCATTAATTCGGTAGTGCTATCAGACATGCCCTTCTCAGCATCATCGATACCGCTGTCGCTGGGACTCGGACCACTGATAACGTGACGTTGCAATTCATCGCCCATGATTCGCTCGCGCACACCACGGCTCGGAGCACAATTCAGAAGTCAGGACAAAGCGAAGGAAGGTCGCCGCAGGGGTATTGGAGAGGTGATTGCTTATCATGTATGTCCAGAGCGCGAGTTTTAATCAGTGGCTCGTACGCAGGCCCCACCATTCGGGTTTCGGTGAACGTGTACTGACAGGCACCTGCGAGCTGATAATGCCACATGATTCATAGTACGTGTGTACCACATGGGTACTTCTCGAAATGACAAGGACTTTAATTCGTGCAACGCTTGCCACTGCTGTAAGAAGCAGCAACAGGGATGGGCACGCCAATGAACTCGGTGGAGTAATGGCAATATATGACCCGAGTATGCTCGTGCATGCGAAGTAGCGCAATCTATTGTTTCGATTCAGGTGGGCCTGTGGCTTGCTCCCACCAGCTCCAGCTACAGTGAAATTTTGGAGGGCTCGAACGTTGGCTTCTCACCTCATTCTCTCTTTCCAGTATTGTTGAAAGGAACTGCGTAGCTGAAGTATACCTCGGGCAGCTGCAGCTGGAGGGCTTGGAAGTCAGCAAGCGCGCTGAGCGCAGATCGGGTCCAGAGTCGAACGGTACATGAAAGTACATCGCTCCCAGATAAGGTCGAAATAAACTTCATCGCCAGATGGAGTGCGTCAAACAGGCCACGCGCATATGCCGGGAGTGCGTAGACTCACGACCAAGGCTGCTGTCGGCTCCGCAGTGGCACAAGGTCGACTGCCGCTCGTGTGCTCCCATTCAGGCGGGGCGGTAGATAGCACCGTTCAAGAACGGAGGCAATAATTGCGGTAATATGATCGACCATTGCGGATGGCTTTGGGCGTTGATGATGCTGTCATAGCGTGCCCGATTGGGCCATCTTCATCAATACAAGCTTTATCCAGATTGTCGGTCGAGGGGAGGCAGAGCCTCAAGATTGCTTGGTCGTTTCGAGAAGCCTACGCTACGATCCCAGTTCCTGGCCCGTGGAACGTGGTGTCTCGCGCGCTGACAAGGTCGGTAGTGGGGCCTTTGTTTCATTGCCGGGTGGTGTTGGAGATGCAATTGCTGCCATGTTTTACGGTACAGCAAGGCACCCCAGATTTCCCATGCTCGGTAGGTAGCTGTTGCATGCTTCCCTAAAAGCGGAGAATTAATGACGTAGGAATTAGAAGCCAGTGTCACGCAAGACTTGCAATTATACAACGGGCAAATGCAAATAGGTGCAGCGATGGTTTGGGGACGAAGGGCAAAGGGTTGGGAGGCGAGAAAGCGCCGGCGATCACTCGGTCTGATGCGGAGATCCGGGGATAGATACGATAACGCTGTAGGGTAGGTACCCTTAGGTAACCATCAACCCCACTCCAGCGGCCGCCTCTAGGCAAAGCGGCCCACACCGTCCGCTATGCTTGTTAACCTCTTTTCCTCAAATCACCACACTTAAGTAACCGCATGGCATATCTTGGGGAATGTATGGCATACTTTGGGTGCAACCCGAGAACATGAGGCTAGGTATTCCTCGGACGCAGACATTATTCTTGCTCGATACGCAGTCGTACCTACCTACCTGTACCTACTATTTTCTTGCACTCTAAACGTTTCAAGTCCATTTAAATGAAAGGATGTATAAATCGGGCTAGCACGTCTCGTAAGTACGAACTGCTTGCGTCTTGCGGTCGGCGCAACCTTTCACCCATTAGGCACAGTGCGTAAGCACCTAGTCCTCCCTGTAGGTACTGCCTTTGGTAAGCGTGTACGACCAGTATACGAGGCCTCGAGACAATATAAGATGGAGTGTCGAGTCTCCGTTCTCTTGCATTATATTCCGAGAGACTTGAACGGTCACAATGGCACCTTCGTACCTTATCACGGCAGCCAACGGCCACATCGGAACGCGGCTCGTACCGCTGCTCCTGGCGCATCCATCCCAGCCCACACTTGTCCTTCCTACCAGCAATTCCGCACGTCTCACATCTTCATTGTCGGCCCATGTCGATACATCCAGAGTGCAGGTTTTAGAAGGCTCTGTCCAGGATCCCGTGTTCGTCGAAGCGGCTCTCAAGAATCACCATGTGACGGCAGTCTTCCTTTGCCTCACCGGATCCGACGAGCTTTTCACCACCTTCAACTTTCTGGACTGTATAAGACGATCCGGCACAGTGAAGCACCTCGTGTACATCTCTGCCGCCAGCGATCTCAGCCTGGAGGCACAGCAGAGCGGCCTTCTCAAAGATATTTACTGCGCACACGTGGCCGTCAAATTCATCGTCGAGGCGAAAATCATGCACGGACTGCTCCCGCGAGAACGGGAAGGCGGACTCAGCTGGACGATCCTTGGCCCCACGCTGTTTTTCAGCAATGACCTCAGGGGCCAGCGCGAGATGCTCGATGAAGGTTTGTTCGACGAGCCTCTCGGAAGCAAAGGCGTGAGTCGTGTATCCGAGGACGATGTCGCACTCGCTGCCGTGAATGCTCTAGAGGATGATGGCAAGCGGTGGGGCGGGAAGAAGATCATGGTCGGCAGTCTGCAAACGTATAGCAATCAGGACACCGCGCGGTTGTGGTCGCAGGCCTTGGACAAAGACATCAGGCCCACCCTCAGTGACAAGGCCTCGCTCGACGATTGGGAGCCCCGCTTCGCGAAAAAGGCTGGTGCTGCTTGGGGAAGAGATGTGAGGCTCATGTATGAGATTTTTGAGGAAATGCCATTTGGTATGACCGAGGAACAGTACAAGGAACAGGTTGCGTTGTTGGGGAAAGAGGCGGACAGTTACGAGGAGTTTGTAGAGACTACAGGCAAGGAATGGAGACAAATAGCATCTAGTAAATAGCAGAGTTGTCTCGCAGCAAGACGAGGTTACGAAACCAACCGGACCACCGATTTTTTTTTTCGCTGCCATACCGGGGCTCTTGGCCCTGCTGTAGCCCTACTCTACTCTTTGACCTTCCCATCAAGCATATGCACCTCTTCCGTGCCTGCCGGCCAAAGCCTCGGTCCAGGACTCGTATAGTTCGTGATCTGACTCCAAATCTTCGGGATCAGAATCCCAGTCGAGTTCGCCGTGTAGTCCCCTGGAACCTTGATTGTTGGTCCAGGTAATCCGGTGCCGTTGCCCGTCACTCTGATCTGCGCACAGGCAACGTAGAGCTGAGCGCCTTCGACTTTCTGCGCCGCGTGGATAGCTAGCCCTTCCGCACGTAGCAGATACTCTCCAGCTGGGATTTCGGCTGGCAATTTGAAGTTGAACGTTTGCGCTCTATATGTCGCCCACTTCACGGTGCCATCGCCGGTTCCGCATCCCTTGGTCTCGCAGTTGGAGAGCGTATATATCTTTGCCCAATCTCCCGAGCCGTCGTAATCTTTCACGTCTGCAGGTGCCTTTGAGATGTAGACCTGCTGGGGTCCGGGGTGTCCAAATGTATCCTTGATGGTGAAGCCGAGTTGGTCGCCAGCATGTACAGGGTAGGTTGAAGTGTTCGCACCAGAGATATCGCCGTTTATGTTGCATCTCATGTCGTTGGATGTAACATCCGAGAGAAAGTTGTTGCCATTGGAGTGCCGGCGGACATATTGCCAAGGTTCTCCGATCACTTCACCGTTGACGATGATCCGATCGTAAGTCCAGTGCGCATAGCAAGTAGTGGCTAGGGCAGCGCCGAGAGCTAGAGTCCGTAGGAATTTTTTCATGTTTGACGGAAGAGGACTTGTCGAAGGGAGATGCCACCTTTGTAGACCATGTTGCCTGTCAAGTAGCCTTCGGCTCATTCGCCCTTGCAAGCTATACGAACGATCGCCGACGCACTCAATCTGTTGTAGATGAATACAGACCAGATTCGACGGGGTGGCGTTGCTAGCAAAGTTGTTGGGGCCTTTGCGTCGGCTTCTCAAGGTACTTTGCCGGGCAGGTTAAAAGCAGCTGTATGCTGCTGGAAAGTCACTTTCAAGGCTGCAAATTGCGAGTAACGAGGTTATTGATCGGCGTGCGAGAAATGAAGGTCCAAGCGTGACAGCACTTGCGCCGTCTAACAAAAAGGCTAATGCAGCAGCCAATCGGAGATTTTTCTGGTCGTTCTGGTACAAAGGGATCTCAATTTGCGCGCTACGGCCAGATATATCGCAATAAATGCAGGCCCTCTCCTGCAGATTGTTACAAGTGATCGCCGTCCTTTTTTGCCTCAGTCATCATCGTCGCTCTTTTACACAAAACCCACATTCATTACACCCACATCTGGAGTCGTTCTTTTCCCCATTGGATGTACTCATACGTAATGGCTTCCCTGTTGACCATCTCGACTTTGCTGAGCGTCGCGCTTGCTCAGACGAAGACGGTCACACTTCCATTCATTGGCTACGACGACACAACCATCTATGCCTCGGTCATTTCTGCGAAGCCTTCAGAAACCGTGTTCGCACTCGCATGCGCACCCTCCACCGATTGCGGCCTTTTTCCCCAACAGTTGCTTACCTACGGACCATCGACCTACGTAATGGATATGTCGGAGCCCGGCGACGAAGACTTCACGGCCACCGCGGATTGCAGTATTGGCATGGCTACAGCCGTTTGCAAAGAGAGCGCGAGTGGAAGTGAAGCCAACTTTCCTGGGAGCAGCACCGAGACGTACAGTAACATCACGCATCTGCCCGTAATTGTAACGGCCGGAGCGGACAAACTGGGTGCAAGTGCGGCTGCTACACCAACATCGAATGCAAGTCCGGAGAGGAGCACGAGTGTTGATGCAACGACGGGCGGCTCTCCAGATGCTACAATGGCGACCTCTACACATACCGGAGCTTCGGGGTCGAGCAGCAGTGCCGTTGCACCTGCAGAGAATACTGGTGCTGCTGCTAAATATGCAGTATTCAACGTTGGCTTCGTTGGAGCAGCTGCAGGTCTTTTCGCTGGACTGGTCATGTAGAGTCGCAAACCATCGCGCCTTGACAGTCCATGGAGCATCAATCCTTGCGAGCAATTACCATGTTTATACCTAATATCGGCAAAACCGTTGCTGGCTATCATATATGGCGCGAAAAGACTGTTCTAAACGCGGTCTGGCATTGCTCAGTGGACCATTTATAATCTGTAATCATGACTCTCCATCAAATTTGAATTATCGCAAACCTATGTGGCTCATGAACCATTGATTCTCACTATAGAAGGTAGGAGAAACAATCACCCACTTTTCAGATTACTCATTTGTGGAGGTGAGCTAGAAGATGGCCAGTGCAAGAGGTTGCTTTTTCGCGCGAATGCAAGCGACAGCACATTCTTTCTTTCAGCACTGGTGAAACTCTCATCGGCGAACTTCCGTCGTGGGTGCCCGATTGGTCGTGCAATCTACCCATAACCGAGATAGCATCGTGGGACGACTACGGTGCAACAGTCGTAACCAAGCCAGAGTTTCAGATATCAGCAGATGGAAACTGTTTAACGTTGTGAGGATTAGAAGCTGATAAGGTTCAAGAGCACTCGAATGTTCGGTTCCCAGGTCGTTTACCAGGCCGCTGCTTTGACTATCCAAGAGCCGAAACAGTAGCCTTAGAAGCATGGTTCAGGAGATTAGAAAAAGATCTGGACCAAAAAGGCTTGACGGAATTATTCTCCGGCTTGATCGAAAAACTTTGGGCACGGGAGGAGACTTCATTCAACCTTTCCGCCCGCGTACTCGCAAAGTAGAGGATCAAAGGCCTCAAGAGTTTCAGAGAGTCTTCGAGGAAAGGCACCAAGTTACGATACACGACTGAAAACATATGCTACTGGACATCTGATTGCGCTAAAAGAGACGGCCTGAAAGCAACTAGTGACCATGTGAAGGAAGACATGTCGCATTTCCACAATATCATGCGCACGCTCCTGGACCGCAAAGTTCCGTTTAAAACAGAGAGAGGCCACCTGGGAATCGCATCACAAGCTCTGCAGCAAGAAGACCGTATCGTCTATTTTCGGGGAGTCAACCTGCCCATGCTTGTTCTCCAGGTAGCATCAAATTGGCAGCTTGTTGCACCAGCTTATATACAAGACGGGATGTTAGAGCCCGCGGCGGGTCCCGACCTGGGGATGTTTTTGTCTCGATTTGGCACAACACGCAACAAGGTTTTGAGGTAATTTGGACCAGACCAGGTGCGAAAGTATTTACTTGTCTAGGGAAAGGGATCGCACGGGAGTTTGGCGAGTGTGAACCGTATGCCTCATCGGCCTCAGCAGGTGTAGAAAGTAAACCAGAGGCGTCGGGGCGACCTTTGTGGTAAAGATGTCTGAATTCATTCGCACCCACTGTAAACCAAATAATGTGGTTCCCATTAACACGTTTCAGTGGTTGCTGCAGAACCCTCCAGGGTATGCTTATTCAGTAATCTGAATGCGCTGCCAGCTTCACCATCGGGTTGATACGAGACCCGTGCACACCCTACAAATATCTTAATCCACGAAGATCAACATCTGTGCCTCTGATTAGGTATGTCAGTATTTTCTGGTCGAGCGCAGACTGGCTCGTGCATGTGTGATAGCCATATTCACAACGACTGGGCCCGACATCGACCGCGCAGTTTGTCATTGCACCAACTGTCGTCATAAAAATATGGCTCGACCTCCACTGTGAAGGCTTAGGTACTTGCCGGACAAGGTGTGTTGTACACCCCCTTCGAAGAACCCTAGCGAACGGCCGTAAACTGATAATCTGCAGAGGTTCAAGTTCACAGTGGCGAAGCTCTTCTACAACAGCATAACGAGTCAGTTACCAACACTGGTGGAAATGTAGGTTCGACTCGCATCACGGATCACCAGTCCTGATGCGCTCCTTCAGCGTCATGGGAACATCCATCGTGGATGTTGGCTTATTTGACGAAGCGTGGGACTGGAGGGTCGACTTCGATCAGTGGAGGGAAAGCGGAATGAGCTTTGTTCAGGATGTTCCTGGAGTGAGCGATGACTTCAAGTACGACGATGTTCGAACAAATGCGAGTTTGACAGGTTGACGGAGATCCGAAAAGGCTCCAGAAGAAGTGCATCTGTGGGACGTCGGTCCGGCCATCAATGTGGACTAAAAGCCATCTGAGCTTACGCAAGAAAGACTTTGTAGAGGAGAGAGACGTGGTTTTCCACTGGAAGCACTGGTCAAACACGTTCTTGTTCGTGATAGAAGGCAGGTGCTTGGAAGACCTCATCACGTGCTTACCGAGTACCTCGGCAAGTAGACGCTGTTTCGTGTCTCCGCCCGCTGACTCGCTCTAGCTTGTTCAGACGAGATTATCACCTGGACATCTCACGTAGCTTTTGTGTCCGTCGGTTTACTTCAATTCTACCTCGATCAAGCGAAATATCTGCAGGTTTGCATCTACGTTCAACATTGACAACATCGATACCTGCGCGTCCTTACATTATCTGCTCCCCTCACGAACCTTCAAAATGCCCATCAAAACCTGGCTCACAGAGACCCTGGGTATCCGGATACCTCTTGTTCAAGGCGGCATGATGTGGGTTGGCAAAGCCGAACTCATCTCTGCCGTCGCGAACTCGGGCTGTCTAGGGTTCCTCACCGCTCTCACCCAACCATCTCCGGAAGCACTACGCCAAGAAATCCGCAGCTGTAAATCAATGCTCAAATCCTCAGCCGTTCAATTTGGCGTAAACATCACACTACTGCCAGCAATCGTGAAACCGGACTACATGGCGTATGCGCGAGTTGCGGTTGAAGAGGGCATCCGCGTGATCGAAACGGCTGGGGACCCGTCGCCGGTCCTGGGATTCTTGAAAGAGAATGGTGTCGTTGTCATCCACAAGTGCGTGGCTCTGAAGCACGCTCTGCGCGCGGAGAAGCTGGGCGTGGACGCCATTTCCATCGACGGCATCGAATGCGCCGGACATGGCGGAGAATACGACACAACTTCATTAACGCTGCTCAGCCTTTGCGCGGAGCATTTGAAGATTCCGTATCTTGCAAGCGGAGGATTTGCCAACGGGAGACAGGTTGCTGCAGCGTTGGCCCTTGGAGCGGCAGGTATCAACATGGGCACTCGATGGATGTGTACAGTCGAATCGCCTATCCATCAGAACGTCAAGGAAACCATCGTCAAGGCCACAGAGCACGACACAGTGCTTTGCCTTAGGAAGTTCAGGAACACGAGTCGGTTGCACAAGAACAAAGTCTCGTTGGAAGTACGCCAGATCGAGAATACCAAGCAGGACGTCGAGTTCCAAGATGTAGCACATCTGATGAGCGGCAAGAGAGGAGTAAGTGTGTATGAAACTGGCGATGTGGATGCTGGAGTCTGGAGTCTGGGAATGTGTGCTGGTCTGATTCACGACATCCCCACGTGCGAGGATCTGGCGAAGAGATTAGAAAGGGAGGCGATGGACACGCTCCGCAAGACCCATGGACTTATGGTAGCCGAAGCGAAGTTATGATGAGGGTGCCTCGACTGCTCAACAGGAACATATTACATAAGGTCATCCTCGGTCGTGAACATCGCTCAGTCTATTTTTAAAACCCTGTCATTACGTGGGTATCATTATGGTGGTACTGCTCGATGATATCAAGTTACACGGCGCGGCTTCCCTTGCCTTTCTTGTCGTCGTGCGACACCAGACTAACTTCATCCAAATCGCCTTGGGTGCGTTTGATCGTGTACGATGTTTCCACCACGATTCCTCGATCGTCTTTGAATTCTGCTGATCCAGTATCACCCGAAGAAGCCATTGTCGCGATTCGGACATCGCGCGAAGTATTGCTCCGACCAATCTTCTGGAGCTCCTCGCTCCTGTCGTAGTTGTAGTACTTGTGGCGACTGCGGGCGGAGGAACCCTGGATGATGGGGAACAGCTTAGCGAGAAGCTGGCGTACAGTCGGGAGGCATGAGCTAAGGTACGTTAGCATGGATCTGTTATGCGATGTTTCTGACATTGGCTTACCACATGATGCCTGTACATATCTCGATCGTGCTCCAAACTGACACATTGTAGAAATCCCAACTCGCGTCCGAGGACACCACAAAGTCCATCAAGGCGCGCAACCGCAGGATACTAACTATGGTGACGAAGGTACCGACGCAGAACATCAGTCCGACCCCCATTTTCTTCTTCCAGTGCATCCTCAATTGTCGCAATTGCCACATGGGTATCGCGAGGATCCAGACGTCCAAGGCAATGCTGATAGCAGCATGGGTGACGGTGATAGCGTTGATGTCTACGCAGTGACCTTCATGAAGCCCGTCCCATTTATTCCAGAAGTAATGTACGGGCGTGCACTGGAAGATTCCGGCGAGGACGAAGGTCAAACCCCACGCGATCACGAAGATAACCGTGGCCCATAGCAAGCGCTGCACGCCTTGAGAAGGGAAAACGCGAATGTAGAAGAACACCAAGCAAAGCTTCAACAGCGCAGTCTGCGTGAAGTACAGCACGGCCATGACGAAAAAATACTTCAGCATGGACGTGATCTCGTATGGGGTGAGGGTCCAAATGTGCTGGCCCAAGCCATTCGCCACAGTTCCGTAGACTGTTACAATCGCGCTGGGTATAGATATCATCATGGTGGCCAGCACGGTCCAGTCATCCATGCCGATATCGACCCTCGAGACTAGGATCTTGAATGCAATTCGCCCGACGACGAAGCCGGTGGAAATCGAGAACATAGTGTTTGACAAGACGATGTATTTGGGGCCACGGTTTCGAACCGGAGCTCCGCAGGTGGTTAAACTGCTGTTCTTGATCGCTGACATCGGTTAATACAACATCATCGTTGTGTCGCTGTGTGGCGTACCTAATTGATCCGGGATCGTGCAGCTAGAAGCAACACAGAGTGTAACATCGTTCTGGAAACCTTCATTTGTGCAGATGCAGTCCAGGTCAGTCGGTGTGCATGTGTTCGCGCCGAACGCCATCAGAAGGCATGGTTGCTAACAAAGTGAGCAACACAGTCGCATTGTGGATCGCACTGATCGTACTGCACACTCAGGAAGTGTGGATTGGGCCACCGCAACCCAAACAAACCCCAACAGGTAGATAGAAACCAACGTTGGCAGCAAGGACACCATGACGGACGTCTCGAATCGAAGGATTCCCACTTGTGCGCAGGGCAGCGGGAGCCTGCCCTAATTAAGGACCAAATCTCTGGACCATCAGACGATGTCCTCCGCGGTGATGTGCAAACGAATGGGTTAGCGTGGTAGAAGCGAACTGTAACCGGCGATGCACGCAAGGGGGGATTTAGGCGATCGACGTCCCTTATAACGGAGCATATCAGTGCACGTCAAATTATGGAGACTGCATGTTAGTGTGACCCTGAGCTTTCAATCTGATTCTCTCGCCTATGAGAGGCTTCTCCGGGAACAGTGATTCGAAGGCCGGATTGTGGACTTTCCATTAGAGTTTGCGGATGTTACTTACTAGCAGGGCCTCCCCGCGGGCGCTATGCATGTTCTGGGCGATAGAACTGCACCGGTCC
The DNA here is from genome assembly GCA_015832175.1 of Paraphaeosphaeria minitans. Lineage (NCBI taxonomy): Eukaryota > Fungi > Ascomycota > Dothideomycetes > Pleosporales > Didymosphaeriaceae > Paraphaeosphaeria > Paraphaeosphaeria minitans. Next base: position 188,885 of record WJXW01000004.1, on the reverse strand, counting down.
TGAGATAGTCTCCGATGTGGCGTTACTTGAATGCCGAAGTCAGGCACCCCACTATGAGATACTTTCGACGGCGTGTCTTCGAGGTGGATTGACCCGCTACCACACCTGCACTATTGCCATACCTAGGCTGCGAAGTTTTTATTCCCGTTGAAGGTATCTGTTGCAATTTGAGTGCAATCATCATCGACATGGAACTACCATTGAATGTGAAGTTCCTAGCATGCTACGAATGGTACGCTAGTGGGACCATCACGCATAGAGCGGACGTTACCGCATCTGAACATATGGCAACGACACTGTTTGAGCTGCCGGTAACCTCTAATCATCTTGGTATCTGATCCACAAATGGAAATTTCACGAGTGTCGATTGCGGAAGTGCACTCAGAGGTAGCGAAAAGCGTGGTCATTACTAGAAAGACGTCGGGTCTTTACATTCTGGCCGTGATAGACTAACCCGAACTAGACCATTCTCTCCTATTCGCGTACACTAAGACTTCACCAATAGCATGAGTGGTCAAACAAAAGATCGATCCAAATGATATGCCAACTTTGGTCAGATACGAGAATGGAATAGGTACGCAGTCGACGAGTGAAGATATGGCCGAGAGGGGGGTCACATAGAAATTGCAGAGGCATTCCTGGAACGCAACTTCGACATCCCAAACCACGCCCCAGTAGCATAGGTAGAGGTGGACTGCGTGCGTCGGAAGAAGATGGATGAGCGAGTCATGGGAACAAACAAGCGTAGCGCCTTGCCGTCATGGCCTCGCGACACGTACCTAGGTAAAAGCTTGGCACGTGGCGTGGATACCCCAGTTAAGTTCCCTGTGTTCCCGATGTATCGTTCATTGGCACGTCAGAACTCACTCAGGTTTCGGCAATCAACGGATCCCATTAGCTATTGTACAGACCAGCGTGACAGGCAGAAACAGCGCGTACGAAACATAATAAGCCCAAGTACTTCTACTTACATCAAGCCTTAGTTATACTGTTGTGATAGAGTCCACCAAAGGCATTACAAAGCTACCGTAGAACTGAAACTAAGAGCTGTACCTACTGTAGTTTGTAAATCTATCTAGATTTTAGCTGAAACACCTGGTGAGAATCGGCTGGAAGCAATAAGCAATACCTTGATGGCAATCTTGTTACAGGCGTAGCCTAAGGTATTGACCTTAAACCTGTTAACTAACTATCTTTGACCGCTTCTACCGTTATTGTTGTTACTACCGTCTGTACTATATCACCTGGATTGCAGTGCCTCTAGGACCGTCAGTGTAAACATCACCAGTAGAATGGCTTCCGTGCAGATGGTCACTAGCAGCAGAATAATAGAAGCAGCGACTGCTTACAATGGTTCTACATATACTCTTAACATGATTACTGTGTGTTGAACGCAGGAGCTGAAAGGGAAACATCGGGTCGCTTGCGTGGATGCTAACCATGTACAGAGGCGGCTTGGTAGGGACAGGGCAAGTGTTGAGGTTTACAAGAGTACGGCTGGCATTCTCGAGGTCGTCCACAGCTTAAACAAGGATAAGCAAGGCAAGCACAAACATCAGCGAGGTTTTTATTGTTTTCAGGTAGAGAAATGCCGTGGTGAGCAGAGCTAATGGCTCGCGTGGGGGGCAACAAGAAGTGGTACAGAACAGACTGCATGATACACGACCTATGCATGACTCCCTTAGACTTGTGTGATCCTGTACCGTATTAGCACTGGCAGATGGGATCGATGATGGCGGGACAAGTTGTAAGCGCAGATAATCAAATGTTCTAGGGCGATGGGCTGTCTTCCCGCCGAGTCCAAACTCTAGAAGCCCAGGCACATGTACCTACACTGTCACGTCATGCTCACTGGGCGCCACGACACGAATCTTATGCCATCCACCCCACATGGTATGCATCTTCATGCTCGTGCTTTTAGAAATGCCATCCCTTCTAATGCCGACGCGGATTTCGTGGATTGTCAACTCCGCTTTCCTACCGTACGTTGAGCGCGCGTCATTCTCCATCATCGCTCAAAGAGTCATCGCGCCTACATCAATACTTCCATCTTTGCGAGCTGCGGACGGATTGCACGGTATGTTCTGCGCAAATGGTGTCTAGATGGCGCCCGTCTTGAAATGGCAACGCCGGGGTCGGAATGGAAGCGCTGGGGAAGGCTAGCGGGTGTCGTATCTCCATCTTTACTCCGAGGTGCCGATCACAGTACTCTATCGCAGAATGCTGCCACCACAATTACATGATACACGTACACCATTTACATCTGCATGCTTAGAAGAGCGGACGCGACGTCATACAGAAGTCTCTTGTTTTTCCACGGAGCCGGGCACATAAAGAGTCCCATCCAGTGCTCTACGAGGGGCACAATCCACCACCCCACTGCAGCTGTTCACCATGAGACACGCGCGCGCAACACTTCCGACGCCTACATCCACCAATTCTTTCTGGCACAGCGAGCCAAATGAATTTCTCATCGGCCATCGCACCACGGAAGACCTCCCCGCCGAGGCTGATATAGTCATTGTCGGGAGTGGAATAACAGGCACGTCTGCGGCAAGGTTTCTTGCTGAAGACGAGCGGGCAAATGGCAAGAAGATTGTCATGCTAGAGGCGCGGGAAGCATGCTGGGGCGCTACCGGCAGGGTACGCCGATACTCCAGTCTACGTTGCGCCAACGTCCTACCAGATGAACATGCGTACATCCGAGGCCTTTACTAACACCCGACCTAGAACGGTGGCCACTGCCAACCCTTACTCTGGGACCGCAGCGCCGACGTCGCCTACTTTGAGCTCAAGAACGTCCACACCGTCCGATCCTATATCGAAAAGCACAACGTGCCGTGCGAATGGCGAACCGTGTCCGGCTGCCGCCAGTTCTGGACGCAGGAAGTGATGGCCGAAGCCGAGAAAGAAATCGCACACCTCAAGACGATCGCCCCAGAAATCGCCTCCCAGCTCAAGATCATCACAGACAAAGACGAACTGGCGCAGCACCGCGTGAGCCCGGACTGCATCGGCGCAACCCTCACCCCGGGCGCAGGGAGCCTCTGGCCCTACAAGCTCGTCACCTTCATCCTGGAGAAGCTTGTGAAAGAAGGCCACCTGAACCTCCAAACCACCACCCCTGTCACAGAACTCTCCTACAGCGCCAACTCCTACACCCTGCACACTCCTCGCGGCACCATCACCGCCCCCACCGTCATCCTCGCAACAAACGGCTACACCTCCGCCCTCCTCCCCACCTTTGCAGATCTCATCGTCCCCGTCCGCGGCGAAATGAGCGCCCTCTTCCCGCCGCGAGAATCCTCCCTCCTGCCCAACTCCTACGGCATGGTGGCTGCCCTCGGCCAGCCCGCAAACGCAGACGACTATCTCATCCAGCGGCCGTACAGCGGGGTCCCGAATCCCGCGGGCCACTTGATGTTCGGCGGCGGCCGCGGAGCAGGCAAGCTGCCTACGATCGGCGTGTCAGACGACACGGTCATCGATCCTGACTCGGCAGTCTATCTACGCAGCGCGCTGCTCAAGGTGATGCAGCTCGACGGGGAGACGGTGGGCGTGGAGGAGTTGAAGGCGGCAGCCGAGTGGACCGGCATCATGGGGTACTCGCGGGACGACCACCCGTGGGTGGGCAAGGTGCCTGGGCGGGAGGGGCTGTGGCTGTCTGGGGGGTACACGGGGCACGGGATGCCGAATGGGACGTTGTGCGGGAAGGCGGTCGTGGACATGGTGCTTGGGGAGGGTGCTGGGGGGGACATTGCAGAGGTCCAGGGACGCATGGTTGAGCGGGGGGATATTCCGAAGAGCTATCTTATTACGCCGGAAAGGTTTGCGAAGGCGAGGCTGTGGCCCACGGTGGAGCAGCAGGATAAAGGGGGTGTGCATATGAAAGGCGTGGTGTAGAAAACGTTGTCTCTGTGTCTGTTTCCGGGCATACCTACCTACACTACCTACGATATCTACCTATTTGAAGGCACCTCCAAACCAACTCGCAACTATGGATCGTGTGACCGACCGTATCACATTGCATTCCAAGAGAAACTCCGCCATATCCCCCAGATCCGACCCTTCGACCACCATCTCTGTAGTCAAACAAAACACCAATCCCCAGCCGCGCAGCATCCACTCTGAACCCCGCGTATAGAACGCCCTGCAGGGTCACGTTCCAAACACGGACGTCAGAATCTCTCCGATCCGCAACCACCAAACAACCCGACCAATCCCAGCCGCGAGATATATTGACTACCTACCTAGTTAGAAAGCACGTGAGGACGTACCCCTCGTTGCACCTTGTGAGGCTTGGAAACACCACCTCTGTAGGTAGGACATCTTTGCGGGGATAACCATAACCGAGAACGGGAGATAGTTGTCGTGGAGAGAGCAGAGGAAGGGATACCGGTACCTATCTATAACGCAGCCGCAAGGTCCCAGCAACCACAACGACCAGCAACGCTGCACAAGCCAAGACAAGTTCAGCAAAGAAGGACAGACGCGCAGCAATGGCAGCCCACACGCCCAAACACATCGCCATCATCCTCTTCCCCGGTTTCCAACTCCTCGACGTCACCGGCCCCCTCGACACGCTCAACGTCCTCTCCCGCAGCACACCCCTCAGACTCTCCATCCTAGCCTCCACTCTCGGTACGTGAGCTTTCCATCTCGCCTAGCTATCAATGTGCTGGCATCTCAGACATCGCATGAGCTAGCTACCCACAGGTTCACGACGGAACTTACTTCCTTCCATCCTCTGTCCTCCCCCCCTTTCGTCAAGCCTATATAGTCCACCGACTAACTCCACCACGGCAACACAGACCCCGTATCCACCGCCCTACCCCCAACCCCTTCCACCCCTTCCACTCCCCCCTTCGCGCAGTCCATCCTCCCAACGCACACCTTCGACACAGCCCCACCCGACATCGACGTCCTAATCGTCCCCGGCGGCCCCGGCACCCGCACCCCAGCCACCACCCGCCCCATCCTCCCCTTCATCACCCGCACCTACCCCTCCCTAACGCACCTCCTCAGCATATGCACCGGCTCCGGCATCGTCGCCCAAACCGGCGTCCTGGACGGGCGCCGCGCGACGTCGAACAAGCGCGCGTTCGCGTGGGCCAAGCAGCAGAGCGAGGCGGTGGCGTGGGTGGCGCGCGCGCGCTGGGTGGTGGATGGCAATGTGTGGACGAGTTCGGGGGTTGCGGCGGGCATGGATATGGTGTATGCGTGGGTGGAGGCGGTGTGGGGGGAGGGGATTGCTGGGGAGTTGGCGGATGGGAGTGAGTATGAGAGGAATCGGGATAGTGGGAATGATCGGTTTGCGGAGCGGTGGGGGGCGACGGATGGGTGAGGGTGGGGGTTTGGCAGGGGTTGCGTTGGAGGGGGGCGTTGGCGGGTGTCTTTTGGGACGGAAGATGTGGATGGCGTAGGGCGTAGGGGAGTCTTGGGTTTGGAGATGGATCAAAACAGTGTGTGGGTTTGTCTGTAGGTGACGGCTAAGCCACGAGCAGAGTGGTAGGGGTGATGTGTAGCTGTAGATAGTCTACAGAGCGAAGATGATACTGTACCGTGAAGGGTAATTCTAACGACAGGGACGGGTCTAAAGCAGCGGATAGGGATGTTTATAATAAATAGCGAAGCTACACGTATAGTAGTAGATGTAATATATAGCCATAGGTAGTTTACACAGCTAAGACGATATTATATAATTTGTAATAAGATCTTAAGATAGAGATGGATCTAAGCAGTGAGTAGGGTTGTCTTTAGGTGACGGCCAAGCCACAAGAAAAGTGGTAGATGCAGTACGTGGCCATAGATAGTCTACAAAGCCAAGAGAATGTTATATGATATAAAGGGAACCCTGAATAGTAAAGATAGAGATAGATCTAAGCAGCAGAAAGGGTTGTCTGTAAGTAACAGTTAAGCCACAAGCATGGTAATAAAAGTTGTATAGAGCTAAAGTCTACAACGCTAGCAAGGAATTATGCCATCTCCTATTAGTACTCATTCGATCATGACGGACGGTGCAACATCAGTACACCAAACCCTCGTCTCGATGGCTGCCTCGACCAAACATGACTACAACGGCGTCGCAAAGCGCACAAGATCGTGCTCAAGACGCAAACTCTGAAAGTCGGTCAGATGGTCCGGCAGCCGGTCCGCGGGCCTGGCGGCAACGGCAATCATGAAGGCGTCCTCGAAGCTCTGGATCTCGAGCCGCACGTCGGCCAGTCTCATCCGCTTGAGCCACACCTCGCTGTCGCTCACGCGCTCGCCCCAGGCCGCGGGACCCCCCGGGCGCGGGGCGCGCACGTTCTTGAACTCGAGCTCCTTGATCCACTTGGCGAGCAGGGCCTCGCCGTCGAGCTTGATGTAGGCCTCCTTGAAGCACCAGTAGACGTAAAACCTTCGCAGCTTGGCGTCGATGATGAGGTCGGAGCTGAAGACGCGCCTTTCACCCGACGGCAGCGTCGCGGAGACAGGCTGGCCGCGCTGGCAGACGCGGTCGTGGCGACCCAGCATCTCGGGGGTTACGTCGGTCCCGTCGAGCAGCGTGAAGGGGTCGAGGTTGTACTTGATGTCCCAGCACTCTTCGTCGCTGAAGATGTCGGCATACATGTCGACCCAGCCATCGAGCCCCTCGCGGTCGACCAGCTTGTGCGTGTAGGCCAGGCGCTCGTTGGTGTGCACAATGTCGACGCCGAGCTCGGCGTCTGGGCTGGAGCTGCCCACCAGGGCGACCAGGCCGTTCTGGTGCGAGACGTTGAATTCGAGGGGAGCGTGCTCGCCGTTGGGGAGCAGGGCGCAGGGCTTCCCGTGGGTGGGATCGCGCCTGCGCCCATAGCGCACCTGGGCCCAGGGGATGGCGAGGGTGCGCGAGACGAAGCGGCGCTTGAGGAGGGCCGAAGCCAGGCTCATGCGCGCGTCGGCAATGTGGTACTTCCTCGTGCAGGCCTCGCGCTCCTCGGGGCTGATGAGTTGGAGCTCGGCGGCGGCCTGGGTGGGCGTGTCAGCGGCGGCAGTGGCTGGAAGGGATACCAACCGCTTCAGCAATCTTGGTGCCGGGCCATAGCGAGCGCGTGTCGAGCAGCCAGCATGTCAGGTCCAGGTCGCGTTGAGGACGGGTCATGGTGAAAAGGCAGCCAGCCAGCCGTGGTCGTGAACAACGGCGGTGCGGGCGCGAGTCATTCACTCACTCACTCAGCCGTTGCTATCGATAAGCCACCGTTATCGATACACCCTCGTTATCGATAAGCCATCGTTATCGATAACCGGATCCGCCATCGCCATCGACACCGGCGGCGCGCCTTTTTATACCTTCACTATCCGCAACGCTCAACTCACCCGGCTCCGTCCCCCGGCATCCGGACTTCGACTGCGATTCTGACTCACCTTCACCGCACCCCTCCACTGCACCGCAAAAAGCCCCAGCGAGCAGTGCACTCGCGTCATGACCGTCGTCCTCCCGGACGTGACTGTGGGCGTCCTGGCCCTGCAGGGCGCCTTCAGTGAGCATGTGCAGCTGCTTCGCGCCGCCGCGGAATCGCTGGCCCTCAAGCATGAACCTGCCCAGCAATCGCAAACACGGTGGAGCTTCGTCGAGATCAGGACGCCCGAGGAGCTGGCACGCTGCGACGGCCTCATCATCCCCGGCGGCGAGAGCACCGCCATGTCGCTCGTCGCCGCCCGCTCTGGCCTGCTGGAGCCGTTGCGCGACTTTGTCAAGTGCGCACCCCGTACCGCGCACTTTGTGCCACAGAGACGGAGACAGATACAGACACAGACACGCTGACGCTGTGTAGGGTGCTCCGCAAACCCACGTGGGGGACCTGCGCCGGGCTGATTCTGCTGGCCGAGGCTGCAAACAGGACCAAGAAGGGCGGCCAGCAGCTCATTGGGGGGCTCGACGTAAGAGTCAACCGGAACCATTTTGGACGTCAAGTCGAAAGCTTCCAGGCCAATCTCCAGCTTTCCTTCCTGGGAGACTCCCCCGACAAGTCCGCGAATGAGCCATACAGATGCGTCTTCATCCGGGCGCCCGTTGTCGAGAAGATTCTCCCGCACCGAGACGGCGTCCAGACCGAGGAGGAATCGCGCGACGCCACCGTCGTGGCCCCGTCCAAGGCTCCTGGGGACCAGCTCGCTGAAAAGGAGACGACGGCGCAGGTCGAGGTCATGGCCACGCTGCCAGCACAGACGCCTGCGCTGCACGCTAATCGGGAGCACGACGACGCCGGCACCGAGGACATCATTGCCGTGCGACAAGGCAACGTCTTGGGCATCAGCTTCCACCCGGAGCTGACTGCCGATCCACGCATACACGTGTGGTGGCTCGGGGAGGTGTTGAAGGCGGTCGAGCGCAGACGGCAGTTCGACCTTGTGCATCGCTCGGCTTCCTAGCTGTCAGCGATATGAGCACGTGCGCGCATAAGCATACTGGAATAGACATGGCCTTGGAGGTATCTGATTGATTAGACGGTTGCATCTATCTAGCTCTGGTAGGAGACCTAGCATGGTTTGGCCCCGGTTCATGGAGGAACAATGACTATGCCTGTAAATACAAATGTCCTCAAAAAGGCCTGGGAGCTGCAAACCGGAGAAGAGCACCTTGACCTGAGCAAATCCAAACAGCGCCCTAGCAAACCCAAACAACGCCGTGACGCCTGCCATGCTGCTATCGCTTCCACCGCGCACCTGGCCAAGGTAGCGACTACTCGTATTCTTTTGCGTACGACTCCTCCTCTTGTATCGCCCTGCCGTATCCGCCACGTCCAGGGTCGTATTCGTCGCGGTACTCGTCGCGCACCTGGCCACCAGACTTTCCTCGTCTGTCGGCAAGTTAGTCGAGACACTGCAAAAGTCGGTCCAATTCACGCACCCGTATTGCCGGCCCTCGGCAAAACCCTCGTCCAGATCGCTACGGATGATGCGCTCGTCCAGCTTGGTGCCTCCAATGTACTTCATGCAGTCGAGCGCATCCTGGTGGGTGTAGTACTCGACAAAGCAGAAGCCGCAGGGCGTCTTCTGGAAGCGGTCGAGGCCCATGACGAGGCGCTTGATCTCGCCGCACTTGGAGAACAGCTCGTGGATCTGCTCCTCGGTGGTGTAAAAGGACAGGTTGCCGACGTAGAGTGTCGTCGCGTCCTTGAGCTTCTCGTCCTCGGGCGTGGGCTCGCGCTCGCGTTGACCGTCGCGGCGGTTCTGGTTGCGGCGTCGGTTCTGGCCCAGTGTCAGCAAGCATCACGGCTGCAGTGGGACGCAAAGTACCTTGGACGACGCATATGAGCTCGCCTTGTCCAGCCGCTCGACAGTGCTCTTCTTGCGCAGCGCAGGCATGGCGGGCGCAAGGTGTCTTGTGGGCGAGTTTAGGATGACGTGATTGTTTCTACAGCTCCAGGGGTACTTGTCGCCGTAGTTGGTGCAATGAGGGTAGGTCGCAGGAGCAGCGATGTGAAGGTTGGTGGAGCGTGGTTGAAGCTTCCCCGAAAGACGCGTCGGGCCCGTGCGTCCTTGTCTGCCGTACTTTCTTACTGTTGATTGTAGCTTCAGCCAAAAGCGCGTTTGCGCCCACAACATTCCCCGTCTCTCTCACCGTGACCGTCGCCGTATACTCGAATCGACATGCCAAAGGTCGTCAGTCACACGCCGCGCTGGCTACAGCGACCGAGCCGCGGCCACGAATTGTTTGCGCCCAAACCTTCCACCAACCGAGCTCTGGCCCAGAAAGAGAAGGCACCCGGGATCCGCAAGACCATCGCCGCAAGAAACTCAGAGGTGTTTGTCGCCGTAGGCAATGAGATACGATGGGCCGACCTCGAGGCGTTGAAAGAACACGAGCAACCCGTGTACCGCGTGCTCAAGATCTCCATACCGCTGGCCATTGAGCGCCTCGACATGTCTCCCAAAGGCGACTACCTAGCCGTGTCGACATCGCACACGGTCCACATTGTCCATCTTCCCGAACCCTCGCTCTTGACCTCCGCCGACGACTCGCCCATCAAACCAAAGACTTTCCAGGTTGGTCCTACTGCCCATGTGCTGGAGGAATCGCCCATTGCTTCGGTACTCTGGCATCCGCTAGGATACCACGGTCGCTGCCTGGTCACAATAACACGGGCAGGTGTCGTTCGCTTGTGGGAAATCAACCGAGCTGACCGGTCGAGTTTCTGCGAGACAACGCTATCAATCGACCTGCAAAAGCTCGCAAACGCAAAGAACGACCAAGAAAATCTGAGCGCATCGCAGTATGGGGCTACCAAGGGATTTTCCCCCGATGCTGCGGATCTTGAGGTGGCTTCCGCCTGCTTCGGGGACTCGCCCGACCAGCAAGGCGTCCACGGGTGGGCGCCCATGACCCTATGGATCGCTACTGTTTCTGGCGATGTCTACGCGCTGTGCCCTCTGTTGCCCTCCAAGTGGCAGCTGGTGAACTCGGACGGTGCAGACACGTTCAAGCAGACGCTCATTACCACCATTAACATCAACCATGCTAATGTCACCGAAAACGATTCCTCTCCGATTGAAGAAATGTCCCTTGCAGACAAACAAATAAAATGGCTGAGCGACATAATATACCAAGAACCATTCACCGAGCAACTCTCCGACGACGACGTTATCACCATATTCAACCGACCAAGCAGCGTCCCTGCTGTTCCACTCCTGCAAGGTCCATTCACTATTGTCCCTGAGGTAGAAGACTTTGAACTTAGCGACATGATTGTGTTCTCGCTCAAAACCTTTACCGACAGCCAGGACGAGGAGATCGCCGAAGGCCTTCCCTCAGCAGTGGTCTGTTTGCTCACTGACACCTGTGAGGTGCACGTATGTCTTGACCTGGAAGGCATCGTAGGACGATGGCTTCCCTCTGTCGAGGACGAATATAAGCCGGAACCCTCAGAGCACGTTCTTGCCGTTGTCGAGACCATTGCATTGGCCAATGATGGCGTTTCTTCGCCGAATCAGAGCATCACCCCGGATGTCCGCACCGACTTTTCGTTCTTCGTCTCGCACGCCACTGGGGTCTTCTACATGTCCCTTGAGCCATGGATCCGCCACCTCGAGAGCGAACTATACGAACCGCAGATCGAAGGCGCCGATTTCCGGCTGCAGCGCCTGCTAGAATCCGCAAATACTGTTACGGAGCGATGCATGCGCCGCAACGCGAGGGACACGAACAAGGACGTCACATCGTGCGTTGTCATTGAGGAGACATCTATCGGCTACATAGTGCTGACTGTGTTTGACAATGAGCCGCAAGCTGTGATTCTCGACGCCGAAGAAGGGACCACCGAAAAGGATATTGAAGAAGCCCTGCAATGGGAAGATCCTGCAGGCAACAACAGGGAGGCGTGGCAACCACCAAAGGAGTTCTGGCAGCCGTTCAGTCTGCATTCGTCCCTCCAGGCCGTCCATCGCTCACGAGCCTTGTGGAACGAGGAGATCAAGCTGTCGCCCGCCAATCTCGAAGTGCTCATGGCCGCGCACCGTGTCCTCGCCGAGCACACCGAGACGCTCCAGCTCAGAGTCTCCGACCTCTTCAACCGGTGTCAGCGCCTCCAGGACGAGTACCGCGACCAGGTGATCCGGGTTGCTGAAGTCATGCAGAAAGTCGACACAGTCACGGGCAAGGACGAAGCACAGAGCGGCGCGAGACTATACGGCAACAAGAAGATCGAGGACCGTCTGGAGAAAGTGCAGGCTAAGCAGGAAGCGCAGAAGCAGAGGTACCTGGCTCTGAGGCGGAAGATGGCGTCGGTGAATACATCGCAGCTCAGCGACAAGGAGGTCTACTTCGTCGAGGAACTGCACACTATGGAGGGCAGTCTTGATAAGGAAGCACACAGACTAACAGACAACGCGGACGGCAGCGAGGTACCCGTGTGGGGACGCCTGGACAAGGTCAAGGACTTGCAGCAGAAGTTGTCCAAGGAGGTGGAGGGAGGGGTCAAAGCAGCGGGTGAACAAAGAGCAGGCTCGAGCATGAAGGTGCCGAGCCATTCGAGGAGAGCGGAGCACGATCAGATTCAGGCGATGCTGCAGCACCAGACGGAGTTGCTGCAGGCGACGGCGGAGAGATTGAGGAGTAATGGCGTTTCGATTGCGGAGGTGGTGGACGGGCCAGCTGAGGAGCGCATGGCAATCTGAGTCGAATACCGAATCTTGCCCAGTTCCGACGTTGTTGTTTGGCTACTTTGGCGTTGCACGCTCGCCTAGAGAGGAAGACTACACGTTCGAATCTACCATTCACCACGATGACTGACAGTCTCCATTGCTCCACCGCATCGCATTGCATCTCATCTTATCTCTACTTTGCCCCCCATCCGTGAACCCAGCAAAATACTTCCTAATTTCATCAACCACCTCCTCCACAGGCCCCTCCTCGGACAGTGGTTGGTTGGCGATGCTGGACTTGATCTAGACCCTGCCCGGCGGCCTTGTGCACTCGGCACACAGGCAGGCTCTAGACCATGGGCAGACGGATTGCAACGCGGATACGGTGGAAGATTCGTGTTGTTTATACTGTGTTGAAGGGGAAGACTGGGCTTTTGGTTCTACTGGCTACACTGGGGCTTTGTATGGGTCTTGGTTGAGAGGGGTCATGACATGTCACGCCTACGCGGGAAGAAAATGCTGGAACAGGAAGCGATGGTGGATGGCCATGCCATGTACCGGCCTAGTGATCTCGACTCGGACACAGCGGAAGACACAGAACCTTCATACTCCCTTGAAGAGGAAAGACCACACCTTCAGATCCCTACCAGCTATCTACCCCTCCGATCATCAGCTGAACAGAGCTACAACACATTTGCGTCTACGCGGTAATCGAATCAAAATACCCCCTGACCCCCGCAATGGTCTCCTCCACGAGCCGCTCCTCAATCGCAGCCCGCGGCCACGCAAACCCGATGGTCATGCCCTCGGCGTGCAGCACGACGGTCATCTGCAGACACGCCCCCAGCGCAAACGCACACCGGCTCACCGTCGCCTTGCCGGCGTCCCAGCGCAGCGTCTCCCCCGAGGAATACGGCACGTGCGGGCCTATGTATGCCAGCTCGAGAGCCTCGCTGCGCGGGCCGGTGATGAGTGAAGTGAGGAGGGCGTGCAAGTCGGGCACGTTCCTCAGCCCCGCGATGTTGAGGATGGCTTCGCCGTCTGCCGTCGTGCGGCTGAAGTAGGCGCGCGTTTCTCTGGCGACCTTCTTCGCGGAGGGCCAGATGGCGCCTAATCCTTCTGTCCCGTCCTCTTTGCCGTCAGAGGCGAAGTCGGACCGCAGCACACGGATCCGGAACGCGTCGAAGAAGTTCCCCATCACACCATCCACGGCGGCGGGCGGGAGGCTCCCGCGCACATCGACGGGGATGTTGACGTCCATGGACTCGGTGGCTGCGGGCAGCGCGGCGTAGATGCTGCGGGTCAGCAGGGCGTTGAGACCCGCGGGCGGCGCGACTTTGTTCTTGCGACACTCCCGGGTCCAGGAGGCCACCGCAGCGGGGGTGAGCGTGAGCGTGGTGTAGCCCGTGGAGTTGGGTAGGGAGGGCGGGTTGCCGAGCCAGTCGTTGAATTTCGGCGATGCTTCTTCGTCTGGCTGGGGCGCGGGCTCGGGGAGCTGCAGCGAGTGGATGGCTTCTATCGGGGGTCCTATGACGTCGCTGTCTTTGGGGGAGACGACGTATTCGACATGAGTTTCAGCCTGCGAGGTGGGGGACGACGACAACGAAGAAGAAGAGAAGAGATCGTGCAACGCCTTGTGAAACTCCCGGTGTAGGATCTGGAAACTGGCCCCGTCGGCGATCGCGTGGTGCGCCATGAAGTTTGCCGTAAACCCCAGCTTCTCAGGCCCATCATACAGCGCGATGAAGCGCCACACGGGCAGGACACCCGCCTCGGATTTGAAATTGAGATTGACCTGCTCCTGGAGGACGGCGTCGAGCTCGGCATCTCTACCTCCATCACCAGGACCAGGCACGCCCTTGGCCCGCGCGACAAAGGTCGTGACCTGACGGAGATCAATGGAGGGGAGACGCGCAAAGTAGGTCTCCGCGCCCTCTCTGACGATCGGGACGGCGAAGAGCGTCGGTTGTGCGCGCAGCGTTTGGGCAAGGGCGCGGTAGATCAAGGCTTCTGGGTCGGAGCCGGAGACAGCCTGCGAGGGCGCGTAGTGCACGGAGAAGCCGGCGGTGGTGTAGAGATCGAGCTCGTGGGCTACGGCAGCCATTTCCTCCAACTTACCTGGGACGAGGCGTTAGGGGTAGATTCGAGGTGGTTGTGTAGATGACGTACCTGCTGCTCGCAATTTCGTGAGCTGGCTAATGTCCATGGTGAGGCTGCTGGGAGGGGGGCTGGGTTGGGCTGGGTCGAGGCGTTGTTATGGAAAGCTGTTCTGGTCAGTTAGAGCCGTGGACTGAGGAGGAGGTCTGTATTGGCAGCAGAGACACAGTTGAAGGGGTCGATAAACGGGGTTAGTGGCGAGGCAGAGGAGGCAGAGGAGGCGTTGGGAATTCGAAGACGGGGGGCACGATTGAGAGCGAATTCTCGTGGCAACAGTCCAACCGTCTCCGCGTATGAAACTAGCTTATTGTGATTCCAGCCTAGACTTCCTGCAGTCCGGGCAGAGTAGTCATGAGGAGCTCCCTTCACCGCCGACACGAGATGCAGGACGAAGTGTGTATGCTAGGATATGGATCCCATGCGTCGAAGCCGTGAAAGAAGGCAGTGGCTTCTCGCCCCCGCGTGGTGCAGTAAGCAGCCCTCTGTGGTCCTCCATCCTCCATGGAGTAGCCTTGTGTGGATCTCGAGGGCGCTTGTGGGTGCCCGTGGGCCGATGGGGTAGCCATTGACCGTATCATGACAAGTGACGCGAACCTTCTCACTTGCAGGAGTGTTCGTGGAGACTCCGTGATTTGTAGGCTATAGCGCTTTTGGCCTCTTGGGGTCTCAGTTTCTGTGGTCTCCCGTCCTCTTCCCCGGTGGACTAGCCATTGACAGTGACATGACAAGTGATGCGAATTCTCTCACTTGCAGTAGTGTTCACTGGCTTTGGTGTCGTAGGCTATAGCGTCATTAGAGGTCTCAGGTATAGAGGGTGTGATAGTGGCGTAGGATTCAGACTTAGCTATTCCTTCAGTCTCGTTACTCGTACGATGAGGCAGCGCTGCGGCAGGTGATTTGATGTGACGACATGGCCTTGTTGGAGAAGCGGAGTTACTTAGAGTTAGCTTATTCACAAGAAGCGTCGAATAAAGTTAACTGGGCTACGAATACTTTGCGTGGAAGCGGTAATGGACTGCGGTGAGGCGGCAAGCCCGTCAGCGCTGGTCTCCAGAATCCGAGACCAGAAGAGGCGTAAGGCGAAGGAGGCGTTGCTGTAGTAAAAGCAAAGTCTGGACGATAATAGTCTCACTTGCAGCAGTGCCGAGATAGGTGTAGTTCTTGATGTTTGCCTGCAGGTTAAACGTGGGAACGTCAGCGGCATTGACCGTACTTAGCGTGGTGGCCACCCTTGAATGTCAAGATAGAGTTCGTCGTGTGCATGCAGGTGAGATCCGTGAACGACAACGGTATTACCCGTGTCTTGAGCGTAGCGGGTCGCCCCGCATGTGAGATTAACGTGGGGAATGTCTTGGTCGCGAGAGAGTTTCTGTCCCGCGTAACTTTTACCGTATCGCCACAATGGAGCACATTGTTAGCGGTGTGCTGTCCTTCCTTACTGGTTTCTAAGCTTTGATATTTCGTACCCAGTCCTTGGGACTCGTCGGTAATCACTTCGACTCAGCTACGATCAAAGAACCGTTTTCTGTCCACCGAACGCCACTTTCCACTCTGCATTTTTCGAGATCTGTCTTTGGAGCGTCAACATGACACAGTATCCTCATCCATTCAGCCAGGCTGCGAAGCTTGATTCGAGGATTATCCCTCGTCCAGCCTATGACGCTGAGCTCGCGAAGCTCCTCGATGCTACTACAATCCCCGAAGAGTTCGATCTTGACTTGATGCGTGGAGTCTCGAAAGAAGATCATCAATGCGCACATGGAGAGACGGGAGAGACGGAGTTTAGTGCGGATACCATCCTCAAAGACAAACCTTTCTTGTCCCATGAGGAACATTCGATTCCGGGGCCGGACAACACTACCATCATTCTTTCCGTCTTTACGCCAAAGGAACCCTCGAGTACTCCACGGCCAGTTTTGTACCATATGCATGGAGGCGGACTGGTCAGTGGAGACAGATTCACGGCTCTCACGCCCATCATTGACCTTCTCGAGGGCGTTGACTGTGTCGTGGTGTCTGTTGAGTATCGCTTGTCACCCGAGACTCCCCAACCTGGCCCCAGCGAAGATTGCTATGCCGGGCTTGTGTGGCTTTCTGAAAATGCCAGTAAGCTTGGAATCGATCCCGCGCAAATTGTAGTCTTCGGCATCTCTGGCGGGGGCATAGTGGCTACAGCGGTGTGCCTCATGGCTCGCGACAGGAAGATTCCTTCCATCCCGATTAAGGGTCTGATGCTGTATGCACCTCAGCTCGATGACCGGTGCGAAACCTTGTCGGACCAGCAATACGAGTACGGCAACCCGACCAGCACGCCGTGGGTGCGCGCCTGTTGGGACCTTGTCCTTCCGGATATCCGTGGCACTGACAAGGTCACGCCGTACCACGCACCGGCACGCGCCGACGACTACTCCAATCTGCCCCCAACCTACGTTGATGCTGGCGAGTGCGAGGTCTTGCGCGATCAGGCAGTGCAGTTTGCGACGAACATGTGGCGATGTGGGTCCACTTGCGAGTTGCACATCTGGCCTGGTGCATACCACATCTTCGAGATGATCAATGACGGCAACCACTTGGTCATTCAGTCAGCCAAAGCGGCCAAAGCCAATTGGATTAAGAGGATGATGGCGATCTGAGATGAGTGACCGTGTCGACAAGGACTGTTTGGGTGGTGATCAGCAGCACCAATCGATAGCAGCAATTATGATGCGGACGGGATGAAACTACGCATGTTTGCAATATCATGATGACTGTCGTGACTGGCTATGAACTCCTGTGATATCTTTTCGAGTCTGTACAGTAGGTACTGGGTAGGTAGGTACCTAAATTTGGCGAGACAGGCCGAGCTGACCGCTGCGGCGGGCGCTGAGCAAGTTGTCATTTCCCGGTGCAGCGGCCCACGGGCGATGGCGTGGAACGTGAGATCTGAACACTTGGAAGTGGAGCCGGTTGTATGGTCCCTAGTAGACTACCTACTTACCTAGGCTGCATTGGGCAACGAAGATCCTTGTGCCTTGAGCAAGTTTATCAACATTGATTTCATCAACGAATTACATTGATCTATCAAATCCAGCCGCAACGCCACAATCCTTATAGAACTTGACCACATTCAATCTGATGAACGCATACAGAACGCCCTGAAGTTGGGTGGTCATCTACACTCCCTCAACGACCGCCACACTCCCCTTCCTTGCGGGCATGCAAAGGGCACCTTCACGCCCCTGGTTGTTGCCTTCATTAGGGAAGATAGGCTGCTGAAAGTACTGCAGGCCCGTTTGTGAGCCAAGGTGCTGACGCGTCTGTGGGATTCGCCGCGGGCAGTTGCATCTTCTCCAATTGGAGGTACTTGTAGAAGGTCCCTATAACAATGTGAGTCAAAGATCAAGTTTCGTGACAGGTAAGGATGACTTACGTTGTAAGTCCAGTGAATCAAACCCAGGAGCTGACGGATCGGTCGCATCTAAAGTGCCAGGGCTGTCGACCTGCTCCGCCGCTGCCGAGAACTTCTTCTTCAGCTGAGCAAGCTTGCTCTTCGTCGCCTTGCACTCCTGAGACTTGTTCCAGATCTCGGGCCAGTCTTGTGACTCCTCAAAGTTTTCAGTCGAGGAAGTGACATCAAGTGTCCACTCTGCAGGGTTCTCATCTGGTTTGCATGGCCTGGCGCCGTTCTTCTCAAAGTAGCTGATCATAGTTTTGCAAGAAGGACCGATCTTGCCAAAGTACAATTGCTTCCCTCCTTCACCAAGCAGTAGCAAGCGATCGAAAGTCTGGAGAAGTCGTGCAGAAGGTTGATCGACGACACAGAGGATGGCTGGGCCTTTTTGCGCCACCTTGCGCAGAAGCTGACAAATGGCGAAGGCAGCTTGACTATCTAGCCCAGCAAGTGGCTGGTCAAGCAGGAGAAAGTTGGTGGGTTTGGCAGCAAGTTCAACTCCGATCGACAGCCGCTTTATCTGTTCGCTGTTCAAGGCTGTCAAGTTGTAAATAATGGATACTCTGGAAGGTCTTGCGACTCACTTTCACTAGACGCCCCGATAACTGTATCGGCAAAAGCATCCAAGCCGATGAGGTTTAGTACCCCTTCGGCATAAGCAATTTTCTCGACGACAGGGGTCGTCTTTGGTTGCCTCAAAAGGGCACTGAAGATCAATGCCTCCTTGACCGTCGCGGTAGAAAGCTGCACGTCTTGCTGATAGACCGTTGCTGATACACTCTTGGAGTTCGAAGCCTGACCATTCACCAAGATGTCACCATGGACGATACCAGGGTTCGACCTGTTGGACAATACCTCAAGCAGGATACCCTTACCAGCGCCGCTGACCCCCTAGAAGTGTCAGTAAGTGGGCGTCGTTGTAATATTCTGGTGTCAAAGGTCACATACCATCAAGGCCGTCAATGTCCCGCCCCGAAGCCATCCGTCCACTTGATCCAGAAGTCGCTTCGTCTTGCCCCCATTCTTGGCTTCGTAGGTCAAGCCTTCCCACTGGACGAAGTCCTCGTTCCTCTCGGGCTCCTGGATCTCTTCCAACACTGGCTTGGCAGCCATCTTTGCCGCCTCCTCTGCCAGTCTCTGGTCTTCGAGGAACTCTTCTTCAGTCATCTCTCGGAAGTAGCTAGGACGGCCGTTCTCTTCGACGACCTTCATCCTAGGCATATCCTCGAAGTCGCCTTTTGGAGCACTCGTCCACTCTCCATCGGCCTGCAGAGCGACACTGCAATGCCAAGGAGTCGTGTATCCCGTCTTGGTGTTCAGCAAGCTCATCGAAACTTTGTGCTCCCCGGTAGACTGGTGGATAGAGAGCCGCAAGTAGTTCGGGAAGTTGTGCTTGATTGCACCCGCGAAAGCCTGTTCCCAAGGGCACCGTCAGCATTCCACCCTCCCATGTTGTCAGACTCAATCTACTTACAACTCCTCGAACGATCATCTGTTTAGCCAGATACTTCGTCTCCCGTTTATAGGCAGTACTGTTCCGATCCGCTCCAAGCGTGAAGATGTGCCTCAAATCTGACATCAAGAATCGGCGATACCCCTGGTACGTCAGACGGGTGTCTGTATCGGTAGCAATGAGTTCATCGACGTCCAGGCCATCCTTTCCAAACTTGTTGAGGATGAATCGCCGGAAGTTCGTGGCATTGGCGACGTACGAAATCTCGTCCAACTTATCTGGCAGCTTCAAAGTTGAATCGGCAGGAACAAAGTCTCGTAGTCGGGAGAACCTAATGTTGGTGAAGTCTTGTTCGACAGCCATTGCTCGCAGGGCCTGTCCGTAAATCCAGGTATGTCTGTCGGAGATGCTCAATAGGTCTAACCATACGTATTAGCGCGTACTGCATGTGCATGAGGTGGAACCAACCATTGTAGACAAGTCCATCCGAGATGATGACAACGTTGGCACCCGGCGCATAGATCTCCTTAATGCGTCTGCACATGTTGTGTAACCGTGACAAAGCGAGCTCCTCAGCCTTATCGGGCAGAAATCCCAGCGCCTTGTAGACCTTGTTGGCTGATTTGAAGGGAAATGCGGGAAGAGCCATGTCGATCCTCGACCCTACTTTCACAAACTCATTGAGCACCTCGATGAACCTGGGTCTTCCGGCTTCAAGACGCTCTCGATAGTCGTCAAACTTGTTCAGAGCATAGTCGAAAATGATCTCTAAAATCTTGGTTGACGTAAGACTAACATTGTCTTCCTCATCAGTTGCGCTGCCGGACGTTTTTGGCATGGTGTTCGAAGTTGGAGAATTTACAACCGAGCCACCAGTTGACAAAGTGTCGGAAGATATAGGTTTCATCTTGACGGAAAGTTCTGGAGACCATTTGGCGATGAGCACTTGATCATTGGTCACCGGTGTTGCAAGTAGGGCAGGAGCCATAGCTGTGAAGTGAGGGCAGAAATGGAATATTGAGAGCTGATCACGTTGACCTTGACTAACAAATGCCTTCTCCAAGACTCTCGCAGTCCTGATCGTAATTTATGTAGTTCCTTAAACTCGAGTAGTTGCCTCTATAATTTGAGTCGCTTATGACACCGCCATGTGCATACAGTAAGAAATACAATCCTGTGTCACAAAAACCAGGCAAACTCGATTACAGTCTAAAACAATGTAGGATCAGCCACATCGGCTAAGAACGGGCGATTCGAACTTCCTGACCGATACAGCTCAAAGTCACCCCGCATGAGCGCCTCGTGGCCTCGACCAAACCTCGTATGTGCTCGATCATCTGCACTCGCTTATTCACGAGAAATAGTGCTGATATGCAAATTCCAAGGAACAAGGTCACCTCCAAGATATCTCAATCGAAACAGCTCATGGGCTACAACATGGGCGCCACAAGGCCTCCAGCAAACCTTAAACGTGCTCAATCCTTCGCATTCGCTTCGCTTAATTGTATGAACGACCAAAGATATATTATCGATATTAAGGTCTGAAGGATTAAAATCTCACTCCTTTCATTCACGTGTCGGTGCTCGTGTTGCACTGCATGAGCGTGGTTGATCTCTTATCGCAAGGACCACATCCTTGTTACTTCAATCCGCCCTGCGGTCGGACGTTGTCAGCACACGTGCTGCACTGTGAACGACATCAACTTATGGATCGTCCAAGGCTGAATTACTGTTCAAGCTACGTAATAGCGGTGGGGATTACCGTGGTGTTTGGTTGAGACAGCACTTGAGTGTCGATGGCCCGCGCGCGTAAGAGGCGCAAGTCTTATGCAGGACACGACATTTTGCTCACGTTACTTAGTTTTTGCAAAGACACTATTGTAAAAAATAGAGTGCCCGTCTATACAGGACCCTTGCTTATTTCATCGTTGCGAACTTTAGTCGATTGTGCTGTCATGGTGTCACCACATATCTCTTGCATGGTGATTGAGGCGACCTAAGCCGACCATGCACCTGACTCAAGCCCCGGACCTGAATGTCCCAAGGCTGATTTGATAGTATTGAAAATTTGAAAGTCAAATCCCGCCGAATGCTACGCAGACTTGACAAGCTATCGTTGCAAAGCCATCAGATCGTTAAGTTCTAGCCTTGGAACCTGCTGGTTAACGGAGAGAAAGATCACTTGCACACCCAATTTTTCATTCCTTGGTCGCTATGGCTATCAACAGCACGCATTCCTATGGCAAGAGGTTGATACCCCATATCTTGGATGCCTTGGCTCGCTCCGAGCCCGATCGCATCATCTACTCGCTGGCCTCGTTTACAGATCAGACTTCCCAATTTCAAACGATAACCGCCGCTGCATTTGCGAAAGCAGTGGACAAGACTGCTTGGTTCCTGAATGACAGGCTCAAAGAGAATCATGATCAATCATGCAACAAGATTGTGCCAGTAGGCTATATCGGCCCTCGTAAGCTATACTGGCAATTCAGTAGGCAAATAGTCTCTCTAAATTGAACTATAGATGATTTGCGACACATTCTGTTAATCTACGGTGCCATTAAGGCCAACTGTGGAGTAAGTTTCAGATCGTATCTATCCCGGAATATGAATTGGCAACTGACTCTTCTGCTGACAGGCGTTGTTCTTGTCCCCTAAAAACAATGTTGAGGGTGCTTTGGCGGTTCTCAACGCCGCCAAATGCGATGTATGGATTAGACCCCATGGACAAGCAGGGCTTCCTCTTGTTGAGGCTTTCACAAAGCAAAGACCCATGACGATTCTCGAGCTACCTTCTTTGGAAGAGCTTCTAGATGCGGAGACCACCGAGCCATTTCCATTCACAAAGACCTTCGAAGAAGCTGTGCACGAGCCCTTCTGTATAACACATACATCTGGCACCACGGGGGTTCCAAAACCGATTTCATGGACTCATGGGTTGGTTGGGTCATTGGACGCCGTCCGCTTGCTGCCCCCGGCTGTAGGCGATCATGGTTTCAAACCGTGGACTGACAACTGGAACGAAGGGGACACCATCTACTCTTCATTTCCTATGAGCCATGTAAGTTTTACCTCAATCCTAGCAATTCCTGCTCGCAATACTGTATTTTGTCTCGAATTCTGACTTCTGGGACTTTCAGGGTGCTGGTATGCTCATGGACATCGTTGTGCCCGCTTTCTTCAGGCTTCATTGCGTTCTGGGTCCCCCGAGAGTTCTGCCAAACATGTCGCTGATCGAGAATCTACTGGACCATGCCAAGATCGACATTTATCATCTCGTGCCATCACTTGCTGACGAGCTGGGCGAGACTCCGGCTGTGTTGGCGAAGTTCACGAAGGTCAAATTCATCTGTGTCTCCGGCGGTAAGTAGCACAGCGATGTCCTAGAAACAAGACGAATCATGAGGCTAACTCGAACCGTAAATCTAGGTCCTGTCAGCCCCAGCATCGTAACAAAGGTCAATGATGTCGTTAGAGTTCTTAACCTGACAGGCACCACAGAGGGTCTGTTTATGGGCGTGTTGTGGCCGACACGAGAGGATTGGCATTGGTTTGCCTTTCATCCACTTGCAGGATTCGAATTCAAGGAAATCGAACCAGGTGTTTACGAGCACTGGGTCCATCGAAAGCCTCAATGGGATCTTTTCCAAGGCGTCTTCTACACTTTCCCCGACCAGCAATCTGTCAACCTCAAAGATCTCTACAAACGACACCCCACTAAGCCGTATCTATATGCGTACACTGGCAGAAGTGACGATGCTGTCGTCTTGTCCAACGGATACAAGATCGCGCCTTTGGAAGCAGAGGCCTTGATCACAACACATCCTGCAATCGAGGGCTGCCTTGTCATTGGACAAGGCAAACCGCAGGCTGGACTACTCATCGAATTGAAAGATCCCTCCGCCAGAAACAACGAGTTATTTGACAGCATCTGGGAGAAGGTGCAGCGCGCGAACTCATCTGGTTTTCAAAAGACGAGGTTCCACAGGGACTATGTTGCCTTTGCAGAGCCAGATAAACCTTTCATCCGCACGGACAAGTCAACGCTCAAGCGCCGAGCGACTTTGGACCTCTACAGAGACTTCATTGATCGCTTCTACGCTACTAGAGATGAGGTACAGCTTGAGGAGTTCGATGAGTTCACAATCGACACAAGCTCAGATGAGGCTACCTTGCAGTCTGTCAAAAAGATCTTGGAGTCAGTATTCCCAGAAATCGAAGGTGCCGATCCAGATGAAGATGTCTTCGACTTGGGCCTAGACTCTCTCGTTGTGTTCCAAGCTATTAGAATCATCCGAGGATCCACAGGGTTACAGGAGCAGATCGCCCCAAGGCATCTATATGCAAACCCAACCCTTGCCAAATTCTCATCGCAACTGAGAACACTCCTGCAACAACGAGTGAAATCAGCGACCAATGAAGAGTCTAATGCACAAGTGAATGGGCACACCAACGGGCACACTGATGGCAGTGACCAACATCAAATATCCGAAAAGCCTATCCTGGAACCTTCCAACGGGTCAACGAATGGACATGTCGACCTTCACCATGCCATGCACGAGTACCAGCGGCGTATGGGGTTTAAGATGAATCCTTTCGATGCAGTGAATCCGAACCACTACATGGGGTTCACCTTCTTCTTTGCGTTGCCGAGGGATTCAAGCTTCCAACAAGCCTTCGAGCGCCTTCAAGCTGGTTTATGTCGTGCTTTTCAGATCATGCCAGAGCTTGATGGGAAGATGATGCATGCTTCAGATTCCGAGTTTGGCTACAGGAAGGGTGAATACGCCATCTCAATGCCACCTCCGTCGTTGGCGACCACATCCAATCCCAGACAGCTTGTCTTCAAAGATATGACGAAAGTCCTTCCGTCGTTCCAAAAAATGCGAGACGGCAAATTTTCACCTTCGCTCTATGAAGACAAGACGGTTCTCGATTGCTATCCGTTCCCAAGCATGCCTGCCGATGTCTTGGTAGCCCATGCGAACTTCGTTGAGGGCGGATGTATACTGGCCACGAACTTCATGCATACTTTCTTCGATGGTCAAGGTGCCTTGGTGGCTCTCAGAGTCTGGGCAGATAGCTGCAGATACGTGCAAGGAGATCAAACTGCAACGTGTGACTGGTACGATCCTCAAAGCTGCCACCACAGCCTACCCGAGATCCTCTACCAGCATGAGGGACATGCGAAATCAGTTTCAGAGGTCGACAATACTGTATGGGACTTTCTGCCGTTCTTCCCGCCCGACTACAATGCTGGAGAACGGGAAAGCAACAACAGAGCGGTCATCAAAGGCGGGTCACTAAACGATCTGAGACCCGTCTATCGACGTCAGCCTCAGTGGCCAAGAGCTCCCTCTGATCGTTCCTTGTCCAGCACATTCTTTTTGATCTCCCGCGAGAACCTGCAAAAACTCAAACAAGACGTCAACGGCCACGTTGATGCCAAAGGGCACGTTCCCTCCATCAGCGATATCGTTCAGGCATTCATGTGGCAAACTGCAGTCAGAGCAAGATATCTGGTTGCCAAAAACCATCGTGGCCAGACCTTCGCTCAGGACGACATGTCTATACTCGAGATCCCAATCGACGGTCGGCTCTACTTCTCAGGTCATCTGCCGTCGACTTATACAGGTAGCATGCTCATCATGAGTCGTACGATGATGTCCGTGGAAGAGCTGTGCTCACCGAACACAGACCTTGTCAAGGTTGCATATCTGATCCGTAAGACAATCGCCAAAGTCAACACTGCATTGGTACACGATGCATACACGCTTTTGCGCTCCATGGATGACTACAGTAAGCCAGCGACCGCTAACATGGGTCTGGAGCACATGAACGAGATGATTTCAAACATGATTCTGTGGGAGCAGGAAGACAATATCTCCTCATTCGGCGAGGGAATCTTTGCCGGAGGGAGACCAGCTGTTGTGCGTCCACAAATTGAACGTGGGCATAGGCGCTTCCGATTCTCGCTGATTCACCCGCTGAGGGCTGATGGCGGTGTGGAGCTTGAGCTGGGCACTCTGCCGGAGGAGTTGAAGACACTACAGCAGGATGAGCATTTTACGAGGTATGCGAGACTGCTGGATATCAGGCGCGGCGAGGGATGGTAAGCGATATGCAGACAGATTAGCTCCCGTGATATGAAAACATGGTTTACGACTTCTTTGCCGTCTGCTATCATCCATTTTCTACAGCAACGGCTCCTTCAGCTTACATGCCTCCCAAATGATCCCTAGATCCAAATGCCACCCCACCATCTCTGCCCCCAGACCAAGGCATCTGAGGGTGAACTCATTGTGCACGTGTTTTGTGTTGGTCTCAGCGTCACGAACAATTCCGTAGTCAGGACTTGTCGTCAATGCTATCATTCCTTCTCTATAGCAACGCCTGCCTCGGCTTGCGTGGGCGCTCAAACTCGGTCCTACGTAACTACTGTATCTCCGCGGGACCTCTCAGGGCGTGCCTACGGTGCACGGAGATTCAACTGATTCAGGTGACATGAGGATTTTCATTACACTAGGGGCCATTTCGTCCATTATTCGTGACGTCCGGCTGTGAATTTCCACCTGCAGCTACCAAACCCCCATACCGAGCGGGCACTCATCCCACGATTGCTCACCCCTGAGTTTCGCACTACCGGTGACCAGGATCAGACTTCCGCGCAATTCACTCGGAAGTGTTCGAATAACGTTGTGTGACTGCGTACCACGTTGAAGGTCCCTCGCTTATGATTCCTGGGTTTGTGTCCTGCAGTCAGCAACGAATGTCACCACAGTCAGCATCAAACATCACATCATTATACAATGGAGTTGTATTGCATGTCACTGTTCTAGAATTGGTTATTTTATGAACTACCTCTAATATGCGCTCTAGATCCACCCTAACTAAGCCTTAGACGATAGATATACGGATGCTAAGCCAGAAACCTGCCCACTCATCCCTTGTAGTATCTTTAAGGTTCTTCCTCCAGGATTGTGTTCTGTTGAGGATCAGCCTCCCATCTGCAAGTAGAGTTTCGACCCGTGTTGCGCAATACACAGCTTGTTGTGCTTATTGTCTCAGGCTGAGACTGGGTTGGAGAGGCCTGCTCATGCACAGTGAGATTGCCTTGTATGTATTGATCTATTCATCAGCCGTGTTTCGATGGATTTCGAAAATGTCTCATACGTGCTGCATTGAATTTTCCATCGGCGATCTGCTCATGCGCATCGTATCGCGTACGAGATAAACTCTATTCATCGAGCGCTTGGCTTTCCAATGCTCTTACGTTATGGTGATAAGAAGGATCGGGACTCGAAGCGCCTAGAGCGGTGACAGAATCCATGGTGTGGTGGAGCGGTGTACTGGTCTCTACACATGCACATGACGGACTATTAGCGGATATTCTAATCGTTTAAGAGGCTTAGAGATTGATAGCCCTGGAAAGCTAGCCCATCATTCTTGAAAGGTCGTGTTCGAGCCCGGGGTTAGAGCTCATCAAGCCTCTCATGTCAGCCAATTCGACAATGAAAGAGACGCCTATCGTCGATTTTGATGAGACCAAGGGGGATACTAGCTCTTCCAAAGCGTCAAATAATGCTGCAGGTAAGTTCTGCGACTTTTGTGGAAGCAACATTAGATTAATCAAAGCACAGGGCTACCTGAAAGCAATGATTCCACCGGGGGCAGCGAGACTCCGAAACCGAAAGCCGGCGAAGACAACCAAGAACAATATGCCACGGGATTCAAGTTGGCGATGATCGTAATCAGTCTTCAGCTTACGAATTTTTGTATTGCGGTTGACAATACTATCATCGCCACCGCCATACCTAGAATCACAGATCACTTCGGTTCCTTAGGTGATGTGGGATGGTACGGGTCTGCGTACCTCTTATTCGTCTCAGGATTCCAGCTTTTCTTCGGACGGCTTTACAGCTTCTTGAACATGAAATGGCTCTTCATCGCCTGCGTCGTGGTGTTTGAGGTTGGATCATTGATTTCCGCGGTCGCTCCGACCTCAGCTGGACTTATCGCTGGACGAGCCATCTCTGGATTTGGTGCCTCCGGAATATTCACCGGCTGTCTTACCACGATTTCAACAGTAACACCACTGGAAAAGCGCGGTGCCTTTATTGGATTGATAACTGCTGTCTATGGGATAGCAAGTATAGTGGGACCGCTGCTGGGAGGTGCGCTGACAGACCACGCTTCTTGGAGATGGTGCTTCTACATCAATCTACCGATCGGAGGAATAACGATTCTCATCTTGATCTTTTGCCTCCAGTTCCCGCCTTCACCACCCAAGGAGAAAAAGACCTTGAAAGAGTACATTCTCCGGTTCGATCCCATCGGTACAATCTTGTTTGCTCCGTCCATCATATGTCTATTGATCGCACTCCAGTGGGGTGGGACAACGTATGCTTGGAGCAACGGCCGGATCATCGCCCTGTTGGTGATTTTCGGTGTTCTCCTTCTCGGTTTCTTAGTGGTACAACCCTTCATGAAGGACAACGCGACCTTGAACACCAAGGCCATGACCTCGCGACACGTCATGTGCGCTGCTCTTTACGCTTTCTGCGTCAGCGCTTCCTTCTTCGTCATGGCATACTTCATTCCAATCTGGTTTCAAGCGGTTCGTGGTGCTTCGGCAGTAGGATCCGGGATTGATCTATTGCCATTCATGATCAGTCTCATTCTGAGCATCATGAGCGGTGGCTTTCTTGTTACCAAGATTGGCTGGTACCACCCATTCATGTTTGCTCCGATCACGCTAGGATCCGTTGGCGCTGGGCTCATCTACACATGGGACGTGGATACTTCCACAAGTCGACTGATCGGATATCAGATCCTGTTTGGCGTAGGTGTTGGACTCGGTATCCAGCAGGCCATTGTTGCGGTCCAGTCCGGGAAGAATATCGATATTCCCAGCGGCATAGCGCTACTATGCTTTGCCGAAAACTTCGGTGGTGCCGTGTTTGTCAGCGTGGCTCAGAACCTGTGGGCCAACAAGCTTGCAGAGAAACTGCAACACATTGCAAACATTGATCCAGCCAGCGTCGTCAAGACTGGTGCGACTGAAATCAACAGCTTGACTCGAGATCCCGAGACCCTGAGGTCAATCAGAATCGCTTACAACGAGGCTCTATCGCAACCGTTCTTGGTCGCGCTTATCTTGCTCTGTATTGCAACTATCGGAACCTTGGGAAT
Source organism: Paraphaeosphaeria minitans (assembly GCA_015832175.1). Classification (NCBI taxonomy): domain Eukaryota; kingdom Fungi; phylum Ascomycota; class Dothideomycetes; order Pleosporales; family Didymosphaeriaceae; genus Paraphaeosphaeria; species Paraphaeosphaeria minitans. The sequence goes on along the minus strand of WJXW01000004.1, from coordinate 160,548 downwards.
TGATTGGAATAACCTTAAGTCAAAGGACCAGAAGGAGGCAGACGATGATCAGACAAATGACATTGAAGCAACTATCAGCGTTGAGGAGACGGCAATGGAAAAAGCGACCGAAAAAGCGATTGAGGTGGAGAATTGAGGAGGGACTGGGAATAGAGACGAATTTTCATACGATGAATCCTTCACGGTTGAGTCAAGGAGATTCCAAATTGGAAAATGGGGTGGAAAGAGGTCTTCATGATGGAGGTACGTGATCATCAGGAACTTCGGAGAGAGTGTTGTCTCGCACAACGACGTAGTAATGATCAAACTGCATGCATGTAGACCATACATTCATGCGCTATCTAAGATCTTTTAGCATCCTATTTAAGTCCAAATACAGGCGGAAGAAACGCTATCATCTAGATTATCTGCGGCTCGGCAAATCTAGGGCCGATTACCTACCAGTGATATTATACTTTATAGAGACAACGTAAAATGCTCCTAAATCGTGCTGTTAGGACGCCCAGTTTGCAAGTTTATGTTGGCCCCTACGAGAATGCCCAACAAAATTGGCTCAGAACTAGGGTCTATGTAAGCACAGGGTACGCACGCGTCTGCTCATACACGTCTGATAAGCACGTAGTCACGCAACAGCCCTAACCAGAGCGTATGTAATGTGAATTATACAGTTAGACTGCACTTGCAGTACATGCTAACTTGTAATCAAGTATGCGAGCTCATAAGACCATGACCCGCAAATGTCAGTTTGGATTATGACTGGGGCCTATGCATCTCACTGCTGTAGCGTGGGGGTTCGCATCGTAAGTTACACAATATGAGCAAGTTTGAGCTGGTTTTTTTCAAGCACGAGAGATCGGCTAATCAGCCACAGTTCACAGACAACATGCTCACATCAACAGATGAGCGGGTTTTCCCGTCTATGTACCGTAAAATGTCCCATGAAAGCCACAATGAGTCGCGAAGCGCATATTACCATCGAAAAGCCTTCTTCCTTCTACCGTTATTGTTTCTACACTTAAGCGACCCTGCTCTCATTACATATAGCCCATGAGCATATATGCTCCCTTCCTGCGTAGAGTTACCATAGGCTCTCCCTACCTTTTCTTTGGGCCTATTCCTTCATCACCTTGCTTGCACGAAGCACATGCCGTTCAACTATAGCAACTAAGAGCGACGACAACGGCAATAGCCGTTAATCGAGGAAAGGATTTGAAGGTTCATCAATCGATCATGGCTTCCAATAACGTCCCTCCGTTGGGCGCCATTGACACCAAAGAGATCGACATGGTCCACGTTTCGACGGAAGACACAAGCTCGGATCACGAGCACAGTGCCGATAAAGTCCAGGGCAACGCGGCCAACGATCAGTCAATCGATACGAATTTCCAAGCAGGTGTGCAAAAGGCCGAGGCCATCACGATTGCGTGGACACTCAAAGCTTTGATCGTGGCGTACATCGCAATCTGGTTCGTCTATTTTGTGCAAGGCATTGTCACTGGAGTTAGCAACGCGGTGCTTCCCTACGTCACATCCGACTTCGCTTCTCACTCACTCATGCCAACCACCAGTGTCGTGAGTTCGGTGGTTGGCGGCGTCACGAATCTTGCCATTGCCAAAATGCTGGACATCTTCGGTCGACATCATGGATTCCTCCTGTGCGTGGGACTTGCGACCATCGGCCTCATTATAGCGGCTTCTTGCAACAGTGTGGAGATGTATGCTGCATCCCAGATTTTCTATACCGTCGGTATTAATGGTCTTGGATACTGTCTTAGTGTCTTTATTGCCGATACGTCGTCGCTCCGTCATCGAGGTCTCATGCAAGCCCTGCTTTCTTCACCATACATCATCACGTCATGGCTGGCAGGGCCTATTTCTACCTCATTCCTCAACCGTGGCGTGACTGGCTGGCGCTGGGCGTTTGGAATGGAGACTATCTTACTCCCTAGTGTCGCTCTCCCGCTATTTGGGCTGTTCATGTACCAGTACAGGAAGGCAAGAAGAGAAGGCATTGTCCAGATCAAAACAGGAAGTGGTCGCACATTCTTGCAGTCGACCATGCATTATGTGAAAGAGTTTGACGTTGTTGGACTGCTACTACTATCTGCTGGATTTGCCTTCCTGCTTTTACCGTTTAACCTGTACACCATAGAAGCAAAGGGTTGGGGATCTGCGATCATCATCTGCTTCCTGGTCTTCGGGGTCTTATCCATCGCCGCATTTGTCGTCTGGGAGAGATCATTTGCCAGCGTCAAGCTCACTCCGTGGCCTATCCTCGGCGACCGTACAGTCCTCGGCACCTGCATGGTAGCGTTCACGCTTTTTGTAAGCGCCTCGTGCTGGAATTCGTACTTCAGCTCGTACCTGCAAGTGGTGCACGGCCTAGACGTGGCCAATGCAAGCTACCTCAATCAGTCCGGCACTGTTGTACAGATCTTCGCGAATATTACCGCCGGCGCCGTCATCTCCGTCACCGGAAGATACAAACCCATCAGCTTGTTCTGCGGTATCCCACTGATCGTGCTTGGGACAGGCCTGCTCATACACTTCCGCGAGCCCGACCACTACGTAGGCTACATCGCCATGTGCACCATCTTCACAAACTTCGGTTTCGGCATCCTCATGCTTACCGTCGAGATCAGCATTTTAGCTGCTGCTGCCGCACAGCAATATTTTGCCATCACCATTGCATTGCTCAATCTCTTCACTTACATTGGCAGTGCTATTGGCTACTCGATCTCGTCTGCGATCTGGCAGGGCACGTTACCCAAAAGGCTCGCGCTATACCTTCCCCTCGAGGCCCAAGGAAACCTCACTACCATCTTCGGCTCCATTGAAGAGCAGTTGAGCTACGAGTGGGACTCGCCCACTCGTCTGGCCATCCAACACGCATACGGGGATACCTGGCGATTTTTGTTGATCGCTGGTGTGTCGGTGTGGGCCCTGGGGCTGGCGTGCATGCTTGTGTGGAAGAATACGAATGTCAAGAGAGTTCATCAGAACAAGGGTTATGTAGTCTGAGTCGGGCGTTGGATTTGACTGGGCATCTCGCGCGTGCTCTGCTGTTGGAAGACAGGCCATGTCAGCCTGTCCTAGTCTGCACGTTGTCCGTAGCTCCGGTAATGATCTTGATAGGAGCAAGGGGCCGGTAGCAATGGCTATAGGTCGATCTAGGTGCACAAAGATGAATAATAATCACGTACACGCAAAAGGCTCTTCTTCGTCGAATTACCCCAATCGTGCGCATTTTCTGAGTTAAGAAACAAGTGCATGGCACCGACTTCAATCCCGTACTGTACTGTGGTTATATATGCAATGTATGCCTTCCTCCAAATACTGCCAGCTCTTAGATTAGCTGCAGGGATTTGGACGGACAACGCCGTTTTGTAAACGTCTCACATAAAGTATGCGTATTTGCAGAGACGCGCTAATCGGCCTTTGTATGGAATTTCAAAGGCTGTCAGACAAGAAATTTTGACGAGCGAGATTACTGACGCACGTATTAAGGTGTTGTTACCGTAGGTATTGGTTGGTCAGCAGGAGCAGCCACACAGATCACATAAACCCCTACCAGTCGCCCACTCTTACTTCTCCGTACGCTCTCACCGATTCTCCTACCAATAAATAGCCTTCGCAACTGCCCACAGTGTTCTCACACGGGAGGAAAACTATTGTGCAGACACGCCTGTGAAATATTCATCGGCCACGTGTGTATCGAGTTATAGCAAGATCACCGGACGTCTTGTCAACATGAGGTATCTGCATGATGGTTCTCTGCTCCATCTATTTATGTCCTCTGTATCTGACGCATCAAAGTGCGACGCGCCCTACCAGGTATGGGATGATCGTGTTCAAGGGATTCCAAGCTCTTGGTGCGTTAACCTTTGGCCCATTACCTTTGCGTCCTACAGTCACATATCTGAGCATATACACAACAGATGTCTTCGGACCCTTGAGCGCGCTGAATGTGCTCTCTCGAACGCACAAGATGGAACTAGCAATCATAGCCGAATCCACGAAACCAGTCTCGACACACCCTGAGCCCAACCCAGGGTTCGTGTCGGCGTCCTTTGGCCAAGAAATCGTTCCGACGCACACATTCCAGAATGCCCCCGAGATTGAAGTCCTGCTCGTTCCTGGAGGTTAGTATATTCATGCAGCCGAGAAGGCGAGGATGATGGATCGATCTGACGACCGACCTGATCTTAGGCTTTGGGACTCGGAACAAAGATGTCATGGCTCCGGTTGAAGCATACATCCGCACCGTCTTTCCCAAGGTGGGGTACGTCATCACCATATGTACAGGCTCTGCGATACTGGCAGGTCTGGGACTCCTGGACCATCGGCGTGCGACTACAAACAAGTGTACGTGGGACGCGAATGCGAAGCTTGGGCCGAATGTGGAGTGGGTGAGGAAAGCTCGCTGGGTGGTGGATGAGACTGCGGGTGTCACGCCGGTGTGGAGTTCGTCGGGTGTCTCGGCGGGGATCGACGTGACTTTTGCATTCGTTGAGAAGCTATACGGAGGGGAAACGGCCGAGCATGTTGCGAACGTGATGGAGTATGACAGACATTTGGATGGCAAGTGGGATCCATTTGCGGGTATCTGGGAGGCAAAGGTCTGATGACATATGTTACGGTACAAGGTGTTCTCGGGCTATTGTGCTGCAAATAGCTGTCTGTCTGCGTCAGCCAACCGAAGCAAAGAGAAAGCTTATCTTGGGGTGGGTTAGTGTGGGTGGCAGTCCTTCAGGGGACGTACTCTTGAGCTTGAAATCAGATGGATCATTGATTGCAATGTGTGAGGTGTTGAACATTGCTCAGGACTCGGCCCAATGAGATTGTGCAAGGGTGGAGATATGTGGTGGGGCGACAGATCGGCTATTCTGGCTGATCGGAGGAACGACCAGCGCTATTGAAATTTCCCGGTAGCGAGATCTTTCTCGATTCTCTTGCTCGTCAAGATTTTACTTCTATATATATACGTTCATTTTGGCCGCTACTTCATCGAAAAAAGCATGAGCACTAAGTGTTCAACAGCATCCGCATCTTTGGTCCAGCGGTAGGATAATCGCCTTCCAAGCAACCAGTTTAATCACTGGCTGCGATAAGCGATTGGCTCGGGTTCGACTCCCGGAAGATGCAATTCTCTTTTGTCTTTTTGCTTCCCTTGTCGCTGTGTTGATAAACGCGGGTAATCTGGGCGCGGGCGCGGGTGCGGAGCGTTGCGCTGCTACATTGCGCAGGACAGTGACGCCGCACAGGCGCAAACCATCTGTTTTGCGCACATGCAGACGAGACTACCGCATGAAGATTGATTTACAGTCGATCAGGTGCGGCCTTGTCGGGGCGACCGAATGCATTGTCGACACGCATCCTTTGACGAGGACTGCCGACGGTACTCAACCGCTCACGAACATCACGCGATGCTCATCTGTCTCCAAATCCGACCCCGCACCCAAGCATGTCTCGTTTCGAAACAATGAACCCATTCCGCCCCGCGATACGGGCCCGTTTCAGTCCCGAATGGCGACCGCAGAGGCATCACCAGGATTCAGGTGACGAGGCGTGCACGCGATGCCACCCAAAAGTTGCACACGAGCCTTGGATCCAAGATAGCAGCCTCGCCAGCGCGTCCCCGATTGGCGTGGCGGGCGTCAGCCTTGTATCTGGCCCCAGAGCCCAACGGGTTCTAGGTTACTCTTCTCGGGTGAATGCGCTGTCGTTCAGGCGACGAGCCCGCTAGGGCTGCACATCGTCGAGAGGGGGGAGTCGGTGTACTGAGCTGTCGAACGCGAGTCCTGCGTGCTGTTTATGTGGGCGGAGAGCACCGTGTGCAAGTTGATTGGCCGGCGACGGTTCGTGCTCACCGTATGCCTCACGGGTGGCATACCTATGCGAGGACATGCGCCAAGCGTGGGACTGTGTCTGTTGTGTCCTCGAGCAGGAGGAAACAGAGATGAGTATATAAACTCAGGAGGCGGCACATGTTGCGGCGAGTCCGGATATTTGATCTGAAGTCTGTTCCTCCGCCATCGCGCCTCTATTTCAACACGTCTCGCGCCTCGACTTCAAAAGCTCAAATCGCAGGGAAGTGGAACACCCCACGCCCACTTGGTCCAGACGAACTGCTCATCATGCCGTCCTACGACAACTTCCAGGCCCCGCCGCCCATCCGCACCGCAACCAGCGGCTCGCACAAGTCCCACTCCTCCGGCACTGCATCCCCAGACATGCATTCCCCCACATCCATGTACTCGCGCTCGCCCACCAGCCCCACAGAAGACTCCTTCTTCAGCGCCATCAGTGCGAAGATCCGCGGGCGCTCGCCCAGGCGGTCTCGCGCATCATCCCCGGAGCACTCGACATTCCAACGAAACCCCACCTCGCATCCAACAAGTCCAACATACGCCACGCAGCATCCTAAACAGCCCCGACACGTCTCCTCTGCCAGCCTGGGCTCGATCGGGTCGTCAGCAGCAAAGGCCCAGCGGCCGACCATGCCGACGCCGGCGCGACGCAGCACCAGCAATAGCGACATGTGGCGCGGGCGACACTCCAACTCGTGGCTCTTCAATGACTTCTCGTTCACCGAGACGGCGAGCAAGGCGTTCAAGCGCAGCTCGTGAGGTCGTCTTCGCGGGGGGGGTCTGTGACCATGCTGCGCCTTGGCCAGTAGCTGCTGGCCAGCTTCACACTCGCTGGGATTGGTGTCCGGTGGCCTTATGACTCGATATGATATTGACGATCATGGTGATGACGACGATGATGTAGTGGTAATCAGATTGCGTGGTTTGCTGGTTCGCATTATGCCCGCCACATGCAGAGCAAATGTTTCTTCATTCCCTTGGATTGTCGGGCATACATAGCCTGAAGTAGCGTTCGCTACATCTTGTATACTACTTACAGAGTAATTGCACTTGGTGCCAGGTCCGCGTTGGTTTCCAGCTTGTTGTGTGTTTGAAATGAATCTTTCCAGGTTGAGTGACGATACCGCGCCGATATGGGTATTTGACTGCGCGTTCGCAATATACAAAGGGCAGCCCTATCTTAATGTAGAACGGTGCATTGTAACCAAGGAGCATGAGGACTGAAGTGAGGTCGGAGAACACCTCTGCACTGCCCCCTTACTAATTCGGTGCGATCTCTGACCAACACACTAGACTGGACTGCGTCCTACAAGGAAACCGAAGCACATGCTAGGTATCCTGCACGCGAATGGCACTGCAGCGAGATCTCGTGCATCTCGAAAGCCGTTTCTAGCCTCTGCGCGCACATACAAGGCATTGAATTCCAATTTGCGCCGGAAACGAGAGCACCAAGGACAGCTGGACATCATCTAGAAAGTCGATATGTTGGCACATACTCTTTGAGATCGCAACAGTGCTCGTGGTTACCGCTCCAAATTTTCAAATGTTCGGAGCTAGGCCTTGCATCGCTTCCCGTTCTACCACACTTGGCCATGCTCGTGTGACACGGTCACCTCGGGGTTGAGATGAGTGCGGTGGCCATAGTTCTACCTAGATCAGGGCCCCCAGTACCTACCATCTAAAGGGACCCATTGTGAGACTTGCTGTAGGCGACAGCCACCCGAAGTTTTCTTCTCAACGAGTCCCGGTAGGCCGTCTTCTGCATCTCGTGGGACTGGACAACGCAGCGTAGCGTGCATTCCCCTCAATCGATGTCATGCCACCGACGTCTGCTACCAAAGCCCTCCCAGATCTTTGGGTCCGGTAACCACACAGCGCTGACTTTTGTCTGCACGACGGTACAAAGTCGAATGATGTGGGTGATTGTATGAATCTTTCATTACGTGGTAGAAGAGCGAGAGGTATACCATACTCCCATCCGCAACCCCATCCTATACGGTACAAATTGCAGCCGTGCGCGCAGGTCGGGCGTCCGCCCTCCCCCTCCGCTGCACTCGTCCGCCCATCTCGCACGACGCCCCACCTGAACTTCCCCTGGAAAAGCAATGAACCATGTGCACAAAGCCGTGCGTGGATATCTCGCGCCAAAACGCCCGCTAGAACTCCTCGTCCTGGAAAAAATAATCAAGCCTCCCCAATCCCGCAGCGCGGCGCCTACCACCACGTCACGCAGGTCGCGAGCACCAGCAGCAGCGGCGCGAGGAGTGAGACGTACGGGTTGAACTGGATGCTCAGCGGCGCGGCGCCGGGGGTGGTCGTGTAGACGACCTGGAAGCCGATGCGCTGGTCGGGTTGCGTCGAGTTGAAGCAGTTCGTCGTGTTGACGTTTGGGATCTCCGGGTCGCCGTCCTCGGCAAAGGTGATGTCTGCGCACTGCACGGCTTCGATTAGCACTTTCCCAGCTGGCCATCAAGAACGAGGGAGAAGACGTACGTTGTACAAGCTCGCTCCGTGCTGCGCGAGCTCGATGACCTGGATGGTCGCGTTGTCGCCAACCTTGGGCGTGTAATTCGCCGGCAGTGGGACTTGGGGTAGGCAGAATGTGCCGTTGTACTGCATGTTTGAGGGGCCCGTGATGCTGAAGACGGGCACCGCGACGTGGCTGTAGTTCAGCGGCTCGTTCCCGTAGCCCATGTTGACGTAGAACTGGGCGACGGAGTGGCCGGGGAACCATCCGGGCTGCAGGCTGACGGCGCCGCCGGAGATGGGCCACTTGGTACGGTTGGTGGACATGGGCATGCCGCCGCCTGGGAGTGGTCAATCTGTTGTTCTGCATTACATGTGCGTATGTACTACTATGTGCCTTGATGTGTTGGTTGGGGACTTCTGGGAGGGAGACGTACATGGATACATCCACTGCATTCCATACGGGAAGCCATAGGTACCGTTGCCCTCGTAGTTGATGCCCAGACTGCCTGGTTTTATGCTCGCGTCGGTCTGGGAGACGGTGCCATTGGTATGGATGTTGTCGCCTCTCCAGCCCGGATAGACGATGACTGTGTGGGCGGCGGCGAGCGACGCACATGCGGCAAGCGAAACAAGCTGTGCGAAACGAAACATGGTGGCGGATGGTGTTTTCAGCTCTCGAATCTCAGCCCTGCTCTCAGTGTGTCCTATCTCTTTGGTACTTGAGCACCCAGTGTGCGTAGGCGTCCTTTCGTCCGATGTAGGATGATGGCAACGCAACCAAGGCAACGCAACACAACACAGCGCAGTCCTAAGTATGCTGGAACGTCGGCGAGATGGCGACAGCGAGCTGGACACACAAAGCAGAGGAACACAAGCCCAAGCACGGGTGGCGGGTGGCGGGGCGGTATCGCCTTAAGACAATGCTGGGTCCCTGTGCAACGCCTCTCCGCAAGCCAATTCGACCCAAGAAGCTCCCGGCGTCTTGGGAAGATGCTGCTTGTCAGCGCGACCATGCCAATAGATACGCGGTAGTGATATTGGGGCGGTAGGGATCGCAGCCAACGAGCGGGCGGAGTGGGATCGCCGGGGCGCGGCTGGTGTGATGGACTGGGGCCCTGCAGCGCCTATGCGCCGTGCGAAGCCGCGCCGCGAAACCGCAGAAAGAGTCCATCTCCATCGCATAGCAGGACTGCTGGAAAGGGGAGGTTGCTATGCGTAACCGCTGCGGTGATGTGACTGCAGCAGGATAGACGTGATGAACATGCTGCTGCGCCTTTCCCCAGAAATTCAACGAACCCGCGTCTTCATCGTCCCTCCTCTTGTGCCCTGGTCTTGTCTCCAAACCAAGATCCACGCATGAACCCCCAGCGTGTTCTACTGCGTCCTTGCCGTCGCTTCATCTGGTCCTGTGATTGGATGCTGCTCTCAAACTTTGCCGCAGCGCCGTGTCCTCGTTCGCTTGTTCCGTTCCGCTGCCCGTCCCTGGCAGAGTCGAGCCCATGCCCCACTCATCACTGCCAACGGGAGCGCCCGATCCGCTTCGCTTGGGGGGTCGGAGCTGCAGTCTGCGCGATGGGGGTGTGGTGGATTGATGCGGTGTGGTGGTCGAGGTACCTAGCCGGGAAGAGGTGCACCGTAGGTAGGTAGGTAGGTAGGTAGGTAGGTAGGTAGGTAGGTAGGTAGGTAGGTAGGTAGGTAGGTAGGTAGGTAGGTGGGTAGGTAGGTAGTCGTTGGGATGGACTTTGATGCCGACTTGCCCGCTGCAGCAATCGAAGCAGGTAGGAGAAGTCATCACGAAATCCAACGACTCGGTAGATAGTGCCATCTACTCTGTCATCAGATGCCAAAAGGCTTAGCACCGCTGTGCCATGTAGCCCTCGTACGATGCAATGCTTGTCCCTCTCCAATACCACGGGCGGCAAACAGCGCCGAGGAAGCCATTGCACCTCCCCGTCAACACCTGACAGACTGCGGAATGTGCTTCTTGCGTCTCCGTTCAGTCTCGTGCAAACCCACCTCCCGCGTGAATCATATGCCAGCAAGCTTTTTGATTTAATATATAAAAATTGACATGATACATGTAGGTACCTCTACGAGCCCAGGAGCTCCTTGACAACAGCCTCACCACTTATCGCGTGAATCATCTGCCAGCAAGCTTTTGAATTTGATACGTAGAAACAGGCATCATGCATGCACTGTTACGAACCTAGAAGGTCCTTGACAACAGCCTCACTACTTGTCGCGTGTATCATCTACGAGCAAGCTTTTCGTTTGAAATAGAAAAACCAACTTCATACATGCACTTCTAAGAACCTAGAAACTCCTTAACAACAGCCTCACTGCTTGTCGCGTGAATCATCTAGGAGCAAGCGTTTCGTTTGAAATATAAACACCAACATCATACATGCACTTCTAAAAACTCCAGAAGCTCCTTGACAACCGCCTCGGGCTGCTCCTGCTGCGGCCAGTGTCCCGCGCCCTCGATCATCCTCACACCCTTGAACTGCAAGCAAGTCTTCGGAAACCCCTCCAGCGCCCCCGGCTCCTGGTAATTCCCCCAGTCCTTCGCTCCGGATATGAATATCGAGGGACACTCGATCTTCCTGCCGGCGAACAGATCCAAATCCTTCTTCCTCTCGGGGTCCGTCATGGTGCGATACCAGTTCAAGCCCCCCTGGAACCCCGTCCGCCGCCACTCCTGGACGTACACGTGCAGCGCCTCGTCCGAGAGCCAGCGCTTGCTCTTCTCGGCGTCCTCGCCCTGCATCATCAGCTCGATGGTCTCGGGCATGGACTTGGCAAAGGGCATGATGTAGTAGAGCGGCATCTTTGCGAGTTCGGCCGCGCTCCAGGCCGTCAGAGGCTGCGGGTCGTTGCCGCCCCAGTCGGCGCTCTTGACGTGCCAGTAGCCGCGCAGGAAGGCGGCGAGGCCCTGGTTCGGGGAGTACCAGTGCAGGGCCGCGGTGGAGGTGGCGTTGTACCACTTGTAGTGCTTCCGCGGCTCGGGCAGCTTCGCGAGGTCCTTCTGGACGTCGAGCTGGGGAGGAGGGGTGGTGGCGGGCTCGCCGTGGAGCACATCGAAGGGCAGGCCTGGGTGCTCCTTGAAGGGATGCGACATCATGACCACGCTGCGGAACAGGTCTGGCCGCATCCACGCGCACATGCTGGACGTGACGGCGCCGAAGTCGTGGCCGACGATGCACTCGACGGCGCGGTAGCCCAGGGCGTGCACGAGGACCACGACGTCGCGGACGAGGTTGGTCACGGTGAAGTCGGCCATGTTCGTCTTGGGGAACGGGGAGTCGTCCCAGCCCGTCGTCCGGCCGTAGCCACGCTGGTCAAAGGCCACGACGTAGTAGCCAGCGTCGGCCAGCGCGGGCATCACCTTTCGCCAGGAGAAGGCGAGTTCGGGGTAGCCGTGGACGAGAAGCACGAGAGGCTTCTGCTCTTCCGGTGCATGTCCGGCCTCGAGGAGGTGGAAGGTGAGGCCGGCCGAGGGGCAGTGGAGAAGGTGCTGCGTGACGCCGTGTGGGAGTGGCAGCGGTGGGAGAGGGCTGCGACGGTGCTCTGTGATGTTGTCTGAGGGTGGCAGCGGTGCGAGAGGGCTGCGAGCTGTGCTGTGTGCTGGTTGCGGCATGGTGGGCATGGGAACCGTTGTTCTTCGGGTTCACGTCGTTGCACTTCTTCTCGTTGCGCTTCTTCTGATTCACGTAGTTCTGGAGGGCTTCTTCTGATTCACGTAGTCCTGGAGGACTTCTTCTGAGTCACGTAGTTCTGGAGGGCTTCTTCTGATTCTCGGAGTTCTGAGGGGTGCAGGCTGTGACATGTCGAGGACGGCGGGGCCTTCTCCGCAGTCAAGATAGGTACCGTATCCGCCGTGACGGGTGTTCAGGAGGAGAGAGCCATTCTTGGCCGTGGGTGTGTGAGTGAGTGAATATGAGTGAAGATGTGAGTGAACATGAGTGAAGTTGTGAGTGAACAGTGAACAGGATGGGGAGCAGTGAGGCATCGCGCTGTTGACAGTCATGCCGCAGTAGGTCCATCTCCTCGGTCAAAAGGTCTGCTATGCGTTACATAGTGCCCGATGAGACGCCTCCTGAAGACCTTGACTGTTTTGCAACGCGTCGCAGGATGTTTGCAAGAGGCGTCCTGTCCAAAGACACGCCTGGTCAGTCACAGCCGCCAGCCGCCAGCACGAGCACTGCGCGCACCGTTGCTCGGGCGCCACGCCGGGGTTGCGGGATCGCGGGCCCTGTTTCACGGCAGAGCGATGCGATACAGTGGGTTGCAGTGGGTTGCAGTGGAGAAGGGCAGTCGTGATCTGCAATGACGAAGCCAGCGCCAAGGCGTGAATCTTAATGGGCGTGATGGCCGAAGCTCTGCTGGTCAGCCCGCCGAACGCTGCTCTTCGTCTCTCCATTCCGCCCGTCGACACCCTCACAAGTCTGTGGTCATTACCAGTCTGTGGTCATTGTTACCGCCGGTGACTGCGCAAACCGCGCCGCTGCTGTCCTTGTTTCCCGCGCCCTGACTAGTCTCGCCCGGCCTTTCTCATGGCTCCTTTCATGACATCACTGGCGTAGATTCTCTCTCCCCAAAACCCACCGTCGACCTCCACAGATAGTCCTTCTTCAGAAAAGGGGATGCAGTCGCGCCCTCCCTGATACCCCATCGACATGCTTGGCAGTAGAAGACGACGGGCCTCTTCGGCGAGCAGCGTACGTACTTTGCGCCCACGCAGACTGACGAAGCCTCTCGCGCGCCCCCGGTTGCCTTGCTAACAAGTCACATGCAGGCCTCGACCAGGACCCCGAGCGCATCCGCATCCCTTGCTGCTACAAAAGCCTTCCTCCGCGACCGCGAATCCAATGGCGCCTTGTCCTCGGCCGCTGCCGCCGCTGCGCTGCGCACCCATACCCCGACACCGACCCCCGTGGCCGACACGATCACGAAGCGGATGGCGCGGAAAGCTTCAGTGTCCTCGGCATCCTCGCACGGCAGCGGCAACGGCAACAGTAGCCAGCAACGGCCAGGCTTGCGCCGCCACTCCAGCTCAGGCTCCATGACGGAGCGCTCCTTCCGCGATCAATCGCCCACCAGGAGCAGCCCCGTTGATCCCAATGCGCCTCCCGTCCCGGCCGTCCCCAGGAACGTCCCCCAAACCAGCCTTGTCCATCGACGAAATTCGAGTCTCGAACCGCCGGCGCGCCGAGGGTCGCCTGCTGGGAGAGGGGGAGGAGGAGCAGGAGGAGGCCGTGGCGTGAGCTTGGATCGGGGAACATCTAATGCCAGCAATCGCGGAAGGGGCCAACCGCGAGCGCCGCCTCTCGCCAAAGTGGTAGAGGACGAACAAGACGGCGCACAAAGATCATCTATCAACTTCTCGCGGCCCATCTCTCCTCCAGCGACATCCTACCCTGCACCACGACCCGTTGCCTCGGCGCGCCGTGGCCATGGCGGCTGGTTCAGCGGACCAGTCGTGGACGCTGAGCAAATCTTCAGAGGCGAAAAACTGCCACCACAGACAGCGGATGGTTCCTCTGCGTACGCCACCCGCCAAGCCGCTCAGGGTGTGCAAAACGCTGCCCATCGACCTGTTTCGACGAGGGCAGCGCACATGTCCAACGGCGTCCAAGGCTCACGCCTGGCTACGGGCGGCATGCGAGCGAAACCGAGCGGAACAGCTGTAGCGCCCTCTGTCGTCGATCCCAAGTCGCCCTTTGCTGTCTACGACCCGTCGAGTAGGACATTCATCCATAAGCAGGATGCAATGAACCTACACCGAGCAATGAGCGATGCGGCAGATCCAGCGCCGCCATACGTGCCCCAGCATGCGCCACGGCAGACCCACCACAACCCGCCGCAGTACAGCCAGCCGACTAAGCAAGCTCCACAACTCAAGAACATTGTTCAGCGGTCCCCAAGCGCATCCCCGGTACGCGACCCGATACTAGACGCTCCACGGCCAGCAAAATATACGAGACAAGACCCTGTTGCATTCATCCCCCAAGACTTGACTGAAGCAGGAGACCGGCCCCCCGCAGATGCTAACACCAGCCGAAAGCTCGAGTCTCCTACCCCTGAACCGATCGAGGAGCCAAAAGAGACGGCCTTGCCCAGGCTGCCTCCAAACCAGGACGGTCCTTATCCGCGCCTCCGCACTCCATCTGGCCCTCCCAGTGTCGAAGGAAGCGAACGGTCTGCGAGGGCGCCTTCCATGAGCCCTCCGCGCAATGCGCACTTTGCAGCAGTCGCAGCAGACCTGTTAAATGGGATCAAGCACCAACCGCCCGGCCGTTCAGTGTCTCCCGCCAAGTCCGCTCTCAAGGCCTCTCCATCGGTCCCCGGTCGAAGTCATTCGCCACTCGCCAACAATGGCCGCCTACTTAACCGCGGAGGACAAAGCGAAGCATCCGATGCCGTGTATGAAGACGGCGGGAGTAAGAAGAAAAAGAAGGTCCGCATCAGCTTCGAGGAGGAGCCCACACTGGTTGGTACCTCAGCATACAACGATTCGCAGCCGCAGACGGTGGATGATGGTTCAGACGAGGATCTCGACGAAATCCTGAAACCAACCCCGGTCCTGCCATCGTTTGGCAGTATCCGGGATACGAATCGCCGATCGAGAGATGACCCTGAGAAGGTCACGGAGACTGTGTCTTCGTCGTTGTCAAATTCAGCTACGCTTATGGGAGACTCAACAGAACTATCACGTGACCACAAGATTGGTGCTGTACTTGCTCACGACTTTGCTGCGAGTTCAGCGGAGCGCTCGTCAGGGAACGACCCTCTTCCGCCGCAGGTTACATCTGTGGAGGGAAGTGGCTACTATTCGGAATCGAGCGAGAGCGAGGTTGACGCGCCTGCCGTTGACCATCAAACGACACACAAGCTAGAGTCGACACCCGCACCGGAGCCAAAGGCCTTGGCTAACCCTATAGAGACACACTCAACACCCCTCGAGGTACCCATTATCGCGGTCCAACCCGCAAGTCCACCTCTTTCCAGGGAACCCGAGACTGAACCAACATTTGCACCCCAGCCCGTACCTTTCCAAGACGTAGCCAAAGCACCGCGACCGCTTGTGCCCGGCGGCCGGGATGACGACGATGCCTCGGAGCCTGAAGTCGTAACAAAGGCCCCCGGACCAATTGTTTCTGCACTCAGCCAGCCATCCATTACGATCCAGATACCTGAGCGTCCTGTCGACGACGAGTCTTCAGACGACAACAGCAGCATCTATAGTGATGCTTACGAAGACCTGGATGAGGTCGAGGGCTTTGGCTCTATAGATGCCATCATGGAAAGCCCGGTTGTGGCGCCAACCTCTCGCTTCCCGTCAACCAATTCATCACCTACCGCACACAAGACGGGACTGGAAACTTCGAGATGGGCCCCTACCAACTCAGAAGATATCCAGGAGGGTCTCATTCAGGAGCAACGAAAGGCACAAGATGCTGATTGGGAGAAATCTCAGCAGCATTGGAGCGACCTGCACAACTCGCGGAAGCACCAACCGAAATCGGGACTGCTCATCAACAACCTTGCTAGCAAAGAAGAGCCCAGGAGCGTTACTCAAGCTGCAGCACCCGCCACACAGACAATGACCGAGCCGAAGCGCAACGCTCAGCAAGCGACCGAACCGATTCCCGCGAAACCAAAGGAGCGCAGAGTCAAGGTAGAACCTACCGTTGTTCCTATTCAAGCACCATCTACACAGCCTGCGAAGGCACCAGCGCAGCCTCGTAAGTCTGCTTTGAAGAAGGCCATGGCTACCTCTCCACCGGCTGAGATTCCTCTTAAGAAGACGATGCGTGGTACCGCACCTCCATCAAACGCCACTGAGCCGCACATGCGGACGACTATGCGTGGCACCGGCGGTGGGCTCGCCGGCAGAGGCTCATCCGTACCAGCTACTCAACGCCAGAACATGCCACCAGTGGACACCAGACCACCAAGAGGTGCCCTCCAGAAGAAACATCTGCCAGCAGCAGCGGCCGGTGTAGCGTTTCGTCCCCGTCCACAAGGCGCATCAGGTCTTCCTACTAAGCCCAAGTATGTCGCTCCTCCGGCTCCCACTTATGACAGCGACTCGGATGCTTCGGCCAGTAGCTTCCAGCGTGAGCGACAACGGAACCGCGCTTCACGGAACAACAACAATGGCGGCCAATACACAATGCGTGCGTCCATGCGCTCAGGTCCCACACCTACCATGCGAGCTGCGCCGCCTGTGCGATCAATTTCGCCACCTCGGACTGCCGCGTCGCCTCCGCCGTCGACGCTTAGGAAGTCCATGCGACCATCTTCTCCGACACCTGACTCACCAAGTACCGTAAAGTCCTCCCGCTTCAGCATCAGGTCCATGTCCCCCACGGGCCGTTTCAGGCGCAGCAGTGCCTACGAAGCCGCACCGCCCATGCCTATCGCACCTGTAGAAGCTCCTCCGCCGAAGGTAAAAAAGACGATGTTTGGCAAACCCGCTCCATCGAAAGCCCCAGCGAAGAAGGCAGCAAAGCCGTTCAAAAGTCGCATCAACGACTCCAGTGACGAGGACGAAGGCTTGCCGCGCCGCTTCCAGAGCAGATTCGCAGATTCATCTGAAGACGAAGACTTTATGCTGCCTCCTGTGCGAGGTATTCCAAGACGCGCTGGTAAGGATGACGGCGATTCTACTGATCTGGAGGAAGAGTTGAGCGACAATGAGCCCTTGCCACCACCAGTGACAAACGGTAATGGCAAGGGGAAGGGCGTGGCCACCAATGGCTTGATTAATGCGCAGGGCTCAACGCTGGCCGCCGGGTCTCTCCGAAAGCCCGGGGCGCTTCCATCAATTGATGCTGGACAGAAGAAGGCAAAGCGAGGCTTCTTCAGCTTCGGCAAGAAGAAGAACGCCCACAGCGCCGAAACAGACATCCACGCGCAGAACGCCGCAGACCTCGACATCCCCATGCCGCCCACTCAGCAGAACCACGACCGCAACCGCCCTCTCACCCCCATCGGCGAGGACCTCGACGCCGACGCCGGCAACACGTCGACGCTGCCTCCCAAGGCGGGCCGCCGCACGCCACTCGAGCGCTCGACATCCGACTCGTGGCCGCTGCCGTCGCCCAACCCCGCATTCGCAGAGGGCCAGCGCCCCCAGAGCGCCGATGGGCCGCTCACGCGGCGTTTATCGTCTGCAAGACCGACACTGATGAAAAGGAATACATCCCAGATGAGCCAGATTAGTCAAGCGCGGACGGAGGTTGATCCGAAGACGGGTAAGGATGTGAGCTTTGGGCGGACGGGAAAAAAGAAGAAGTTCCAGGGGTTGAGGCGCGTGTTGGGACTTCATGATTGAGCTGCAGGGACGTGGCGCTGACGCTGAGTAGACAGGAACAAGAGCGAGAAAGACACTGCGGGCGTAGATGCAGGCGCAGCTTCAGTTCGACGTCTGTGGACTCGTTTGTGCGCGCGAGCGTTGCTCTGCTGGGATGCTATCGGCCGGACTCTGACATCCGACAGACTGGAGATTGATCGACGCGCATCACACTTGCACAGACGCTACTATTTCCTTTGCACTGTTTTGTTTTGTTTTGTTTTGTTTCGTATGTTTGTTGGTTGGCTGGAACACCGAGGGCACAAAGGAGATACCAACTTGGCCGTGCGCGGACGGCAACTTTTCTTGTATATGCTAGATGTTTGATGTATGTATGTATGTATGTATGAGCGGTTTGGACAAACGGAGGAGGGGTAACGGTGGGGCAAATAGGTAATTTCTAATCTTCCATCAAGGGTTTAACATCTCGTGGCGTGGCGTGGCTTAATTCACTGTGATGTTTCTGTGCTATGGCCAATGTGGTGTTTGTACTACACGTATTGAGGTTTATGTTAAGCTACCTGCAGGTTTCAAGGTGATTAGAACGGTATGCCAATCTGACGCCGATAGGAAGGAATGCCCGGCTTGGTGAGCCGGAAAACAAAGTACGACTAAAATTTCGACAGGCGAGACATCCGAATCATGGACGTTGGAAGTGTGTGGCTTGCTTGACGGTTTGGATGCTGCATGACCGGGAGTTCCAGAGGTTGGGCGACGTGGCCAAGTGCATGTGCTGCCCCGAGAAGAAGAAGAAAGAAAAAGAGAAAGATAAGAAAGACTGAAGACGCACGGTACCGTGGCTTGGGAAACGGTACGTAACGGTGATCATGACCACGCTCCACGCTGTAACCGTGTTCGGGATCCCCTCGTTGAGACGGCTGAAGCGCAGCGTCCCACAACACCAAGATTACGCTGGGATACTTCACGGATTGGTACCGAATCTCCAATTCAACGTCCACTCGCTGAGCGGCAGAACAACGCGTCAATATACATCTTGACAAAATTAAAAAAAGTTGGTTTGCACACATGGTGACGCTGTACACCCAGCTCAGCGCCCTTGAAACGCTGGTTCGTTGATGCATCCATCGCAATCAGGTACACATATTCGCCTTGCCCATTTTCGCCTCCACCCCAAGCTGTTCAGAGCAACCTCTAGCGTGTCCCCTTCCCGCAGTCATCCAGCACCACAACGCATCATTACTTCACCAAAGCATGCCTATCCAACACCAAACGTTCGAAAACATCTCATTCATCTCTATTAGCCCACTATCTCTTCCCCTTCCCCCGCGCATTGAACGTCTTCAATGGATCAATCTTGCCATTCCTGCCCTTGACCACCTTCTTCCCCGCCTTAGCCTTAACAAACCTCCTTTTCGGCTTTTCCAGCGCCACGAACCCGATATCCTGCGGCTTTCTTCCACCAGGGAGGAGGTAATCCGGAACTATTTCCATCAGCATCCGTAAAGAAGAAAAGAAAAAAAAAACCGGGTGGGATCAACATACCATGCTTGAGATGCGGCTGTATGCGCGCGGGATGATTCAGCGTCTGATCATGTCTCAAGTGCTCCAGCTCCTCAGGATTCTCCTCGAAATACCTCGACAACTTCTGACTCTTCGTAAGCTCCATCCTGATCTCCTTGATCCGCGCCTCGCGCACCGCGATCCTGGTAACCGCTCTCAGCGCGTCAGCAAAGCGATACCGGAACGGCTCGAGGCGCTGCATATCGAAGGACCAGTCCTCGATCTTCTGGCCCGGTTTCTGATGCTTTTCGATCTTCTTGAGGACCTCCTCGTCGTGCTCGGAACCTGCAAAGGTGGTCGGTTTGTGCTTGCGATACTGGTCTTTGGGTATCATGAAGGATATTGCGGTACCGCTCTTGCCGGCGCGCGCGGTGCGGCCGATGCGGTGGAAGTAGGCCTTTTGGCCTGTGGGGAGGTCGAAGTTGACGACGCAGCTGACGTCGCGGAAGTCGATACCGCGGGACACGCCCGAGTCAGATTTGCCGTCGTCTTTCTTGGCTTTCTTGTGTGGACGGGATTCTTCCGTGTCTTTTGTCATCGAGCCAAGGAGCTCGATTTCGTCCGAGGCGATGAGGATGTTGTAGATGTTCTTATTGAATTGTTCGACGATATCGAGGCGGGAGGCGAGGGGGAGTTCGCTATTGAGCACGCAGCTCTTGATGGCAAACTGCTCCAGGAAGAGCTTCAACCGGTAACTGCGATCGACATCTCCTACGAACACGATGGTCTTTCCGCGAATGAGCTGCAGTTTAAACAGAGAGTAGGCCAGTAGGAATTTGTCGGGTTCTGCACATGGAATGACGTATTGCTTGACCAGCTTCGCGTCCTTCTCGAGATCGTCCAGCTTGAGTATGACTGGGTCCCGGCAGAAGAGCGCTTGGACAGCCTCGACATCGGTGCTGAGCGTTGCGCTCATGAGATAGATCTGAACACCTTTTGGCATGTTCTGTGAGACAGTCTCCAGGTCGTCCTTGAAACCATATCCCAAGATCAGATCGCCCTCATCGATGACTAGTGTTGCCAGCGTTTTGAGTGACAGGGCTCCAATGTTGGCTGCCGCTCGTGCAGGTGTTGCGACCACAATGTCAGGAATTTCAGCGAGCTTGGCCTTCTGAACGACATCCGATTCCTTGCCCGCCAGGTTCTGGGTCCGCACATCCTGGCCACAGAATGCGGCCAGTCTCACAGCCAGTCTTGACACCTGGAGTGCGAGTTCTTTCGTCGGGACGAGTATGAGTGACGACGTGACGCGCTTCTCGGTGCGGCGAAGTATCTTGTCCAAGATTGGAAGCAGGTACGCAGCCGTTTTTCCGGTGCCGGTACCTGACCTAGCCAGTATGTCCTTGCCCTCGAGCGCCAAGGGTATGACCTTCTCTTGCACGGTCGTCGGTGCGGACCATTTCTGTTTTTGAATGCCTTGTAGCAGGCGCGGCTCTAGGCCGAAGGACGCAAATGTCAAGTTTTCAGCGGGCTTTTCGCTCTGTTGCTGGGTTCCCTCGTGATTAGCGGGGGCGGGTGGTGACGACGGCTTCGCTGCCTCTGGGACGTCGTGCGCATTGAGCTTTCGTTTGGACATGGTGCACGGCGCGTTGATTCGAAGTTTCTCGGCGAACTCTATCCAAGTTCGAAGCGTGGTTCGAGTGAAGGCTTGCTGCCAAAAAAGTTCACGAGCTTTTCTGGTTATCGATTAGGCTAGCGCTAGCAAGCGTCTTGGCATTGCCATCACACTAGCACTTGCACCTCACCATAATCCCATGTCACGCTAATGGGTCATTCTCCGTACACAATAATGCCACCACTAATACAGAAAGTACAGCCGATCTGAGATCATCTCATCTCTAAACCTAATGAACACTATACACTGCGAGTCATCGCATGAGCAAATGCACGCAGCGAAAGCCTTCTGCCATTGCCCGTCAAAGAAAGACCGCCTACGAGCAAATTACATGCCGCGCTTACGATGCTTCGTTAGCATTGCTGTTTCTTAAGGCCACATCACAATGTTGAAAGGACTTCGGGATATGGCTGGGACAGACAAAGGATCGTAATGAGTGTGACACAACGCACATGGAACGAAAGGCGGCATATCTGCACAATGCTTCTTTTGGTATCGTGTACAATACACATTTGCAACTCACAAAGTAAGTCTTGCGAACTACTAATAGAGCTGCTCCACCACGAAGCAAAACAACCAACACAATCAACTTCAATACAACAACAAAATCGACTTTAATACAACAACAAAATCGACTTTAATACAACAACAAAATCGACTTTAATACAACAACAAAATCGACTTTAATATCTAGAGCTGGAACTCGACAATGCCTCAATACGCTGATTGCCCGCCTCTTACCCGCATGCAATTGTGTTAGAAAGAGGTGATTGCCAACGAGAAGTGGGCCCAACGCATGTTGGTCTTTATCGACACCCACGAGAATGCATATTGTAACTTCGCCATGCTTTATCACACGACAAGCCTGCAGTCGCGTACTTCATCCCGTATAATCCCTGAAACCCAACAACGGCTTCAAAACTCGCTTACAGACTATAACGTGTGGCGCGAGTAGTGTCTACCTGTGCAGCAACTCTTACAAAAGTTGCTGTGGGAATGCCGCCCCAACGAACGCTCGAAGCTTTGCATGAGCGCATAAACGTGACCGGAAACCTGCGTAATCAGGCTGATCGTCTTATCAACAGCGATACTGTGACAGAGATGGGTTGGCTCGGTTTACGGGCATACGACCTTCAGACCTGCAAGGATATGTGTGTGCTGAACAAGGAGCATGAACGGCTCAAATTGTTAGGGGATTTGACTCGGTGGTATTTATTCGATTCTAAAGCCGATAAGGCTCGAGGCTACCGTATGCCGGCTGTCAAGAGCCGGGAGTGGGAGATCTACCGACAGTGGGTCTACACGCTGCCAGAGATGCGTAAGTATACATTCGATGCTCATGACCCTCGACCTCTGGATGTGCTTGCAAGCAACATGTGTACAAGGCGCACGAATTGATGATGGATGCGCACTGGAACACGTCTACTATCTTACCGCATGCCGATCATCCATTCTTCTCGATTGATGACTTCGAGGCTATGCTCGAAGCTGGTGAAGATGAGGATGAAGGTTTCGATTCTAGTGAATCAGATTTGCCTACTTTGCCCACTTACGACGTGTCAGGGTCTCCTAGTTATGAGCCTCCTGTCAGCGAGCCTTCCGGTAGCGACGACGAGGTTGACGTCCTAAGCGATATAGCTTCTGCACCACTCGTTGTGCTCCTAGGGGATCCGCACCGTCTGGTTGCTAGTCACGCTGTGACTCCTAGTCATTACGCTGTGGAGGATGGCTTCATTGGCTAAGCTTCACCAACAGACGTAGATTGCATCTTTAGTTAGATGCTGACTCTTTCCCTTCACTGGTAATTCCCGCGTTCCGGTGGTAAGTCCCCGTCTGCTAAGGTGGTAAGTCACCACGCGTTCAAAACGGCAAGTCTTCACTTGTTTAATGGAGTGCAGGTGCTATCACACTTATACCATCCCTCAACCTTGCACTTCACTCAATTGTTCCAGCATCCAGACTCTATGCGATGGTATCAGACTCTAATCTAAATTCTAAGCCCTCCTTACTATGCATCATTGTGACTTGACTTTGACACGAGGCTTATCAGCACTTTGCATCTCACGCATGCCCAGACAAACAGTGCAGCAATTTTACAGTGATCAAACAAGAGTATAAACCAGTGTCTCGAACAAAGTATCGCTTCTACCATGCCACCATATATGCTCACCGAGCATCAGGTCAGATATTAACTAATTTCAGAGGATGTTGCGCAGTAACTAGACCCCGAGAATCGGAATATCGTCGCGTGCTGTGCCCTCTTCCGCCTTAAAAATTGCAGTGATTTCCGGTAGTTTTGCACTCCCACCCCACCCGACTGTCGTCTAGCAATAATTGGTTATTTTTGCCTCCCATGAAATTCGTTCCAACTGTGAGACGAGTCTACCAATGATATGCTCTTGATGACTGGTTGCTGACGAGAGTAAAGCGAATTCATG
Source organism: Paraphaeosphaeria minitans (assembly GCA_015832175.1). NCBI lineage: Eukaryota > Fungi > Ascomycota > Dothideomycetes > Pleosporales > Didymosphaeriaceae > Paraphaeosphaeria > Paraphaeosphaeria minitans. The sequence goes on along the minus strand of WJXW01000004.1, from coordinate 137,277 downwards.
TTGGTTGGTCATCAAGAATTAAGAGCTGATTAAACAGCGTTTGGCAGTGTATCCTGCCATGAACACGGTACTCGTGAGTGCCCAGCTACAAGATTACGATACATCATACGGCGTCAACAGTCTTTACAAGCACATGTTATAGCGTGTACAAGAAGTTGATAGATTCATTATGCTATATCGTTTTTTTACAAACAATCTCACCAAGCTTCTCCCCAACGCCGAACACAGCACTCGTCTCCATCAGCAGTATTTCAAGACTCAGAAAGAAACTGTCAACAATTTCGTCGATTGAGGGGAGCTGCATCATTGGTTCGGGTTTCTTGAGGCTCAGGATGGCGCTTGCTTCTGCTGTGAAGATTATAGCGCTGAGGAAGACACTGTCTAGGGTTTCGTCGATAGATGGGAGGTCGGTGAGAAAATGCATGGTTTAGATCTTCTAGAGAGTATGCGAGGGCTGAGCGACGTATTTGTAGATGGCCTGTTGACATCGTGAAGCCACATCGTCTTTTGATCGCCAAATTCCTAGCGCGGCAACAATTGCGAGTACACGCGGTACAATGCTTACAGCCCAGCCTCGCGATACTGAGCTCCAGCTGCCCATCTGTAGTCAGATTCACCTTCCAATTCACAACGAATGTCATCTCCGCTACTCAAACCCGATCTTCCTACCCTTCAACAACCCACCCAGCATCTTCCCCACCGCCCACCCCACATACGCGCCCGTGACAATTGTAACCGGCCACTTCTGCCACTCCCGATCCCAGTCCAGCGGAATCGGCACGGCGCCCAGCCACGCGCCGACCACTCCGCCAATCATCGCGCCATAAACCTCGTCGACCGGACGCAGCAGCGCAATGATGTCGCGCCAGGCGGCACCGTCGACGCCGTGCACGTATACGAGCGGGAGGGTCGAGAGGAAGGAGATGTGCGCTGCGGCAAGGAGGGTGTGGAGGTGGTGCGTGGTCAGGGGCGCACCGAAGAGGATGAGGATGGCGGCAAGGAGAGGCGCGGTTATGGTGGAGGCGATGATCAAGGAGAGGAAAACCGGCTGTGGATAATACAAGTCAGCTCCTATGTTCAGGACATGCAACTACTCCTTCTCATCTTGTTCTCGCATTTGGCGTGGGTGATGAGAATCTGACGCACAATTATGGTGCCCTTCACGCGCCCCTTCTTCCCCTTCTCTTGCACTCCACTTCCGGGCTTCTTCTTATCTACAACCGGCGTCGCCGTCCCGCCCGTTGGCGGGAGACATATCGCTACGTACACAATCTGCAGGATGGCGAGTGGGACAAGGGCCGTTGCGAGCGCTGGGACGGGGTCTGCGACAATGGAGGGAAACTGCAGCGCGTACAGCGAGACGACGAGGATAGGGTGGATGTGCGTATAGAGCTGGGCGGTGTCGGTGGGGAGGACGTCGGTGGGGGAGGCGGGGGCGCGAGGTTTGGGGTGCGAGTTTAGGACGGTGGTGGCCATGATGCGGGCTGGCGGGAGGCAGAAACAATTAGGGAATTCCGTGGGTTCGGGTTCCTGTTTTAGTGGGCATTGAAGCGCTGTAGGAGGGTTGTCAATTGGGTGCTTCCGGCGCGTTACCGTCGCGAGTTTCGGAAGTTTTGCGGCCGTGCTTGGTTCGTGTGGCGGTGCACGGCGGCCAGCAAGGTACGGTACCATCATGTCTGTTAAAATATATCTGATCGCAGAGGAACAGTCGAACTCGCTACATTTCCGCGACTTCTAGATCTTGCCTTGGGACAATCGCCCGAGTCGGTTGTCCTCGTCATACCGAAAGTCGGGCGATCTGGCTAGCGCCACAATCCATGCGCCACACCTTTCCTTCTTCTACTGCTCCTCCTTGACGCCCTTTTTCGGGACCAGGTTCCTCAAAGACAAGTCGTACACCACATCTTCCACATCCTTGACCCGGTACTTCAACCCGTCGCTCTTCCTCCGCAGGATGTCGTTCTTGAGGTTGAGGATCTGGAAGCCTGCGAACACATCCTTGACAAATTGGTTGATGAGAAGAGGGCGCTCGTAATCGCCTAGAGTCACGGCATTACGTGCAAGGCGAGTCTACTTAGACATTAGTAATCGTTCAGTCCGAGTGACAGTATGAAGGACACACCAGCTCCTCGACAAGCGAAGTGAGTGCAATGAGGTACTCCTCGATAGTAATGTGGAATTCGTCTTTGTCCTTCAGGTTGGTAGGCACTATACACTTGTTAGAGCGATATTTCGATCGTGAGAGTGAGGAGAAGTACCTTTCAGCACGTCGCCGAGCTCCTCGAGTGTCAGCAGGCGTCCGCATTTTGCCTCGCCAGTCTTATAGTCTGTTCCGCCGAGCCAGGCCCAGAAGAGGATTCCTTGTAGCTGCAACTTGATCAGTGGACATGTCGCTGCTGCAACAGTGTTGAACATACTGCATCCTGCATCTGTCGAGACCACATGCCGTTGAATTTGTAGTATGGCTGCTTCGATGCTGCCTGGGCGAGCTTCGAGACAGTATCAATGGCACTCTTGATATGCTCCTCGGAGGCTTTGAGCACACTGGGAACTGCGACGATTGTCAGCGACGCGTTTCTTGAGCCCAACACTACTACCTACGGTCCGCATAAGTTGTCGAGTGTGCCCTTGATAGGACGAAGGAGATATTGCGAGCTAAATTTGATCAACTATGCTCATTTGACCCTCCGCAATGCGCACTCTGCTTCTCCAACGCCTGGATGATATCCTTGAGCTCCTGTCGCGCTGTCAGTACGCTGTCACGTGCGCCTCGCTTGGCGAGAAAGGTGTGCGCTCACGTCGCGGACGGCCGTATCCTCGTCGACCTTCGTCTGTAGGCCCTCGAAGATGGCGGGATCGATCATTCCTGAAGGTGCCGACATGTTGTACGGTTTTTGTGGTCTATTATGAAGTGGAGAGGGTGCGACTGCGCACGACGAAAGTTTTCGTAGGTCCGCAGCAGCAAAAGCAGCAAACAAAACCTTGCCCAACGAAGCGACTAGGTACCTAGGTACCCGTCACGCATCTTGACGCAACCTGGGCAACCACGCTCTCAATTGACGAAGTCGCATTCAAAAACTTCCTCTTGCGTGAAAGGTTTCTAATGACACATATTTCATGTCGTAGCAGTCAAACCCATGCGCTTATTGAAAAAAGGCCACGCGATGTGGCCATGTATTTGGCGTTGGTCCTGAAAGCCCCAAGGTGAACCATTACGTGCCGGAACTGCCTTCCTGCGTTCCGTCTTCTAAAGCTAAGTAACAAGAATTTGGCAACATCCTACTGTGAGATCACAGTACAACAGTTCAGGCGCGTCTGGGGTCGGTTCCAGATGAAGTTCAGCCAGCCGCCATGCATTTGGTCTGCCCTCTCGCACGCTGGTTTCGGCATCTCTGAGGAATCAATAGATGCATTTGTCTCAAAAGCTTCACGAAATCTATATATATATATTCCATGTGCTTGTCGCTGTTCTTGAATATCACGACAACACGAAATTATGCCTCTGACCAGCCCTCTGGCGGTCTTAGATAAACCAGAAATCACTTTAGCTCGTTTGGTCAAGCTGTCAACATGAATAATACTCGTTATTCGCATAGCAGAAATAACCAGCCGAAGCTCGGGCGATTCACCCAAGCGTTGGAAGATCCCATGCTGCCTGTATTCAGGCGCTAGAATGTGATGGTGACAACGCCACCAATTCGCTCACGAAAAAGACACGGGAAGCTACAGAAGAAAATGAGCAGGTGAGTCCAGCGATAATCATCGCAACACCATACGCGGCCTTTCAAAAACAAAATAAACCGCTTCGTACGCCCAAGCACTACAAAATCCTTCTTATCGGTTCCGGAGAAATGGCTGAATTGCTCGGACCCAGCGAAGGAAACAGCGGCACCTGAGACTCGCTCATTTCGCGAATTTTCTTCAGGAGATTACTGCATGCTGTCAGCCACAGTCCGCTCCAAAAACCATACAAGACAACTTACTTGACAGGCAGAGCCAGCTTCTGGTTCTCCCTCCACACAACGCCAACGACCTGCTGACGCCCTTTCGCATGGTCCTCCAGGTGCTCGGTAATCAGCTGTCGCCCGATTGGTTTGGAGGCGCCGTAGATCCGCTGATGGCACCCGTCGAATGTGCAGGTCCAGGAATCTCTAGGCCCGTTCGCTTCGTAAGTGGGCAGGGGCGTGGATACAATCGGGGTTACGAGGTCTGATTTCAGTTGGGTGTCGGGATATTTGCCGTTGCTTAGTGGCTGGTTCGGGCATTTCCGTAAGGGCAGTGGTACTTCGTTGTCTACCTCCGCGGCGGCTTCGATGTCGGAGTCTGAGGTGGTTGGGGCGGATGAGGCTGAGATGGATGAGGCTGCGCGTTTTCGTGGTCCGTCTTCTTCTTCGCTGTTTTCAACGTTGGGTAATTTGCGCTTCTCGCGACTAGGTGATGATGCGTCTGACGGTGTGTCGATTTCCATGTCTGCAACGGTCTCGCTGTCATTCTCTCCTTCTTGGTCTGCAGCCGCTGCACTGAAGTGTGCGGCTTCGCTCGAGCTATCTTCCAAACCTTGTGCTTTCCTCGGATCTACGGTCTTCCCTTTGCCGGAGAACTTGCCGCTCTTTGGCCGCAGGACAGAAAGCCGACCTCTTTTCTTCCTGCGATCTGGTCGTGGCTGTGGCGTTACTACAACGTCTTCAACTGGCTCAGAATGCGATGAGGTGTCCGAGTCCGCCCTCTCAAGCGGTGCTTGGTGTTTCCGTGGTCGGAGCTCCACCGCTTGCGCTTTCCTGATATCTGCAGCTGGAAGATCAGGTCCCATGTCAAGCTCTCGGTAGATGGGCTCATCGGCAAGGAAAATGGCGCTTTTGCTCCGCGGGTGGTCTATCTTATAGCACAGATTCTTTGCATGCACGAGTAATACATTGCGCGCTGTGTCCACCTCCTCTATCTCATAACGCCTCGTCATGAGTTCTGCGACGCGATCAACGGTGATCTGGTCATGTCCTGGTTGCAGCACGCGCTTGTTGACGGCGCTCCGTATATACTCGTATATGGCTGCCGCTTCCCACCAATTATCATCTTTCTTCGGTGCCGCGGTAGGCTTCTCCGCAAGCGATCGGCTCCGGGAAGAGCGGGACGGCTGCACTGTTGGTGCTGCCGTAGGCTTTGCGGAACGTGACTCTTTCGGGACTTCATCGTAGCGACCTTCTTTTCGCGCTTTTACGGATTCGAATACTCTCTGCAGAAAATCAACAATGTGGTGTATGGTTGAGGGAGGTGCACCCTACGGGATACTGTCTTTTGAAGTATTGATATATCGGCGTATTGCTCCACCCAATGTCCTCTGCTCGGTGGAGAAACCGCATCGTGAGGAACTGGTGGTGCTTTTGGAATATTGCTTCGGCGGTCGCAACATCGTGGCAGGCAAACCGCTCGTCTTCGGCGTACTCCTGGAATATCAGTTGTGCATTTGGCCCACCGCCCCTCTTGCGCGGCTCGCTGTATATATCCGCCAAGAAGTAGAGCAGCTCCACGGCCTGGGTCATGCTGTCGAAGATGTCCTTGTAGTGGCGTGCCGGTCGCAATTCGAACCAGCCAGCCTCGCCCATGGCCCATACGACCACTGTGTTGCCCTGTAGGCCGTAGGAGAAGCGCGATACGTTGCGAATGACGATATCGACGGGCTTGTAGGGCTTCTTTACCACTGCGTTGCGAAGTCAGTGCCCTTCCCGGAGTGGAGTAGCAGGTAATTACGTACAGCACCTTGCCATACTGCGGTCTGGCGGCTCAAGCCTACCTTCGACGCGCAGTGGGACATCTGCGTATGCAGACAGCAGGCTAGCGGGCCTGCCATTGCTCTCGTAGACAACGTGTGCGTTGCTGAGCACGAAGTAGTCCTCCAAATCGCTGGCAGGGTTGGTCGGTATAAGCACATGGAGCTCAGGAACGGGCATTCTGGATCGTTGGGGTTATGATTGCATGTTGTGGATGGCTGCAAGCGGAGAAGAGGGGGCGATGGCTGCGGCGCGACCAAAGCGCGTCGCGCACCAGCATCGCGGGCCGAGGGTTGACGAATGGTCCGTGCGTACACACCGTTGATTGGTGAGCGTTATCGATACATTTGCCCTACCAACATCACCTCGGCCCCTTGTTCGTATCATTCATTCTGCACTCAATGCAAGCCTGTGTAATGCCTAACCAATGCATCGCCAGAAATGGGCCTCGTTTCAACCGTTCTTCCTTGCCAAATCATTTGTCGAACGACCTATCTTCCAGCAAATAGACGTACCTTCTTCTCCACTACCTGATCGATGCAACATGCATCTTAATGACCGGTGGGCAGCCTAGCATCTAAGATTACGTATCATAGTGGTTCCTCGGACTCGGGGACAGAACATGTCCAATGAATGCAATTCGCTTTCGCGACGTGTTCAATGAACGGTGTGCTCAGTGCCGTGACTCACCCAAGTCGTCATCGCATATCTCAAACTCGGGTGCAAGAGCTACATGTGGGAATAGGTAGGTATAGATACCGCAACTAACCTTGACTTCGAGATTTCCAACTCAACAACAATTTCAAATTCATCTCCGACCGTTTATAGACTGTTACACCCTACTAGCACCGCCCAAATGCCACACCTCTCCGGTCCCGCCATCGCCTCCCTCACTAACGCTCACTAACGACCTGCGCACCCTCCTCGCCCCCACGTCCTACGCCTGCACCTCCCTCACCCAACTCCCTGGCGGCACAACCTCCTTCGTCTTCCTCGGCACACTCGCCACGCCCCTGTTATTTACCTCCCCCTGCGGCACCGAGACAATCGAAACACAAGTCGTCGTAAAGCATGCTGCGCCGTTTGCATCGTGTCATACCGAGTTTCTCGTAGATGCTGGGAGGGTGAAGTACGAGAGCGCGATGTTGGCGGCGCTGACAAGCTTTGGAGATGAAGAGACTAATGTGGATGTGGAGATTAAAGTCAAAGTGCCGAAGCTGTACCTTTACGATGAGGAGGCCAGGGTACTTGTCATCCAATACATCTCCTCCACAATCGCGCTTCATACGGCTCTCAATTACCTAAGCATCGCCGAGGCGGACCGCGTAGGCCGCGCGCTGGGGACGTGGTTACTGCGGGTTCACGTGTGGTGTGAGGAGCGCGAACACGCTGAGCTGAAAGAGATGTTGGGTGGGAATGAGGAGGAGGTGGAGTTGAAGTGGAAATTAACGTGGGGCCAGGTGACAGAGGTTTTGGATAGATTGGGGGACGTAGTGGGGAAAGACGAGAGGGAGGCGTGGGATGCAGCGAAGGACAGGGCGTGGGAGGAGAAGCAGATGCGGAGGCGGTTGCGAACGGGAGTCGTGCATGGCGATTTTTGGGCGGGGAAGTACGTGTGTCCGTCTTGTCTCGTGGTCTCTCCATCTTGTCTATGCAATTTCCCTGAGCCGAGCCTTCACCCTTTTGCAGAACACGAATAAGACCTGCTAACACCATGCAGTATTCTCATCCCTACCCCCTTCCCCGTCCCAGACCAAACGAAATCCTTACAGCTTCACGTCATTGACTTTGAATTCTCTCACCTCGCACCCCTCTCCACTGACCTCGCCTCCTTCCTCGGCTCCCTCCTTGAACGGCACTACATCTCCGCTACCCCATTACCTTCCATCAAAACCCTACTTACCGCCTTCCTCGCTGGGTACGGACCCTGTAGCGAAGACATGAAACGGCGCACTCTTTTTCAGACTGGAGTCTTCGTGGTCAACTGGTGGAGTCGCGGGCCGCCGGGGCGCAAGGACGTGGATGCCGAGACGAGGAGAAGGGGCACGGAGTTGGTCAGGATGGGGGTGCGGTGGGTCAAGGGCGGATGGGAGAGTGATCACACTGTAGTCAGGGGGACGGCACTAGAAGGGCAAGTCAGGTGAGTAGGTATGGGTGAGGCTGTGACGAAGCCGATATACGTGATAGATAAAGAAGCTGAGTGGAGTTAGAGGAGGCACAGTGCCGATAAGTGTACCTATAGGGACTTTGGAAGTAAAACCTACTGTGGATATCTACACCAAACCATGATCTTGTTGTCGGTGGGATAGAGGCGCTGCGGAAGCTAAGAGAAGGGGAAAGCTGTTGGAGGGTACAAAGTACATGCCCCACTGGCGGGATGCGATGGGGAAATGGAAGGGGAGGTAGAGGAGTAGTTATGCTAAGGATGGTAGGTGATCTCTCCAGGATAAAGAGGCCGGTAAAGGCGGAATGACTGGGAGGAGGGCGCAATGTGGAATCGACTGCCACGTAATCATACATGATGCGAAATGTAGCAACAAGGGCTGAGTTTAAGAAACCCTACCTAGGTAACCCTACTAAGGGTTAGGGTTTCCTGGCGATGAAGTAAAGGCTCCTGACACGATCTCAGCCCCGATCAAGGAGATAATGGTACTACTAGAGAGCATGTAGACACCCGTAGAAGAAGCAAGTAAGAGCTGCATTATGGTACGTGGTGTTAGGTGTAAAAGGAAGGATGAGTGGTTAGGGAACCCTAGTTAGGGAACCCTAGTAAGTGTTAGGGTTGTTGTTTTCGAGCCCTTAAATCGTGACATTCTCGTCTTGCTGATGACCAATAGAAATGCTTGGAAATCGGGGAGACTGGTACGTACAACGCATGAAGCATAGAAGCACGTCGAAGATGGTCATTATGTTTCTCGATTCACTTAGTCTACTCTTCCTCCATGCAAAGCGTACACTCGGCGCCAAACCTTCCTATTTTCCATGCGACCCTCGCGGCAGAGTGATGTTACATAATTCGAAAAGACACGGGCTCAAGAGGAGAGTAGGGGAAGTACAAGTGCACGGGGAAAACCCGGCGCCGGAAATGGTGTACAATTAGCTCAAACATCTTACACATAGTGCCCCTTCCACACATGACATCTCGTCTCCTTCCAGGTATTGACATTTATTCGAGGACACGGGTGACGAGACCGGTGGCGACGGTGCGGCCACCCTCGCGCATGTTGAAGCGCTGACCGGCCTCGAGCACATGCGGCTGGTGCAGCTCGCAGATCATCTCCACGTTGTCGCCGGGCATGATCTGCTTGTCTTTCTCGACACCCTCGGGCCAGGTGAGCGCGCAGCTCTCGTCAGCCGTTCGGATGAACATCTGGGGCCTGTAGTTCTCGCCAAATCCGGTGTGGCGTCCGCCCTCTTCCTTGCTCAGCACGTACATGGAGACGAGGAACTTCCTGTGCGCCTTGACGGTTCCGGGGATGGCGACGACCATGCCGCGGCGGACGTCCTCGCGCTTGACACCACGGAGGAGAAGACCGGAGTTGTCACCAGCACGCGACTCGTCGCAAGACTTCTTGAAGGTCTCGATGTCGGTGACCTTGGTCTTGATGGGGGCAACACCCTTGCCGACGAGCTCGACTTCGGAATCCTTCTTCAGAATACCGCGCTCGACACGGCCAGAGCAGACGGTTCCACGACCGGCAATGGAGAAGACGTCCTCGACGGCCATGAGGAAAGGCTTCTCGGTCTCACGCTGGGGCGTGGGGATCCAAGAGTCGACCTGCTCGAGGAGCTCGTCGATCTTCTGCTCGCCGATTTCGGGCTGACGGCCCTCAAGAGCGCACAGCGCAGAGCCCATGACGATGGGAGTCTCGTCACCCTCGAAGCCATACGAAGTGAGCAGCTCACGCATCTCCATCTCGACAAGCTCCAACATCTCCTTATCCTCGATGGCATCCACTTTGTTTACGAAGACGACGATCTTCTGGACACCAACCTGGCGGGCGAGTAGCAAGTGCTCACGAGTCTGGGGCATCTGGCCGTCGGAGGCGGCGACAACGATGATGGCACCGTCCATGTTGGCCGCACCCGTAATCATGTTCTTGATGTAATCGGCGTGACCAGGGCAGTCGACGTGGGCATAATGCCTGTTGTCGGTCGAGTACTCGATGTGTGCTGTGGAGATGGTGATACCGCGCTTTCGCTCCTCAGGGGCCTTGTCGATGGAGCCGTATTCGAGGAACTTTGCGTAACCCTTCTCGGCCTGGCGCTTGGTGATGGCAGCTGTGAGGGTGGTCTATCATGCGGTTAGTACATCGACCGTGGATGACGAGCTTGGGAGTCGTGCCTTGCCGTGATCGACGTGGCCAATAGTACCTAGTATAATCAGCAAGAGCGCACCAAGCTTCGGCGAGCTTCATAGGGATGGCATACCAATGTTTACGTGCGGCTTGTCACGGGAGAAAGCCGCAGCGTAGTTCCTGACCTGGTTTCCGCTCCATGCCTGCTGAACGGGGTTCACGCCTCTCTGGTATCGCAGAGCACACCGCGAGGTGCGCATGAAAGCGCGCGAGAAGGACGACATGGCTCTGGTTGCAGAACCCAATTAAAACAATGCGTATCCGTACTAAGACAAGGAAAATGAAGAAAGGCGCGATTGGGATGGGAGGCGCGAGGTTGCAGTGGTGCTCCTTGGGAGGCGGTTCGATAGCAATACACTCGACATTTGTTAGCGCGAATCCAAGATTTTGTCTTGCGCCGTCACGTGCAAGCCCAACGCGAGCTCCACCCTGCCCTGCCGTACATCAACAGAGCTTCTAGAAACCCACAGGAAGCGGGAAAGCTTTCCCGAGGTGATCACTCTGTCAGCCCGACTTCTTGTTGTAATAATTACAGTCGCTCCCTCCATCGCAAGCCAATTGAGCTTGCAACAGCTCGAATCGCACCCGACCGCGCTCGATTAATCCGACACCCGAGGTTTGTCGGCAGCCTCTCTCTGAGCAGCGTCTCCCAACCAGCGCTCTCCATGTCGTTCCGCACATCGATCAGACGGACAGCCTCGTCGCTGAGCTGGGCCTCACGCACGACGACCTGCACCATGCCTCTCCGTGCAAACATCACAAACCCTGCTACGCTGCTGAGCCCAAGTCGGCAGGTACGCTGCCCGCAGCATTCTCCATTCGGCCGTTCGCGGTGTCCTCGCACCATCTAACCAGAATGCAGTATTCTTCTCCCTCAGAAAACGTTGCTCCAGTATCGCCACCAGCCGACTTTCTAGCACGGCAGAAAGGCGACAACCCGGACGATGTCATCTTCACAAATAACTACGGGGTCCGCTCCATCGAGCTCAACCGGCCTCAGAAGCTCAACTCTCTCGATGGGTCCATGGCCCGCAAAATCATCCCGCGCCTGCAAGAGTGGGCAAATTCTGAACTGGCCGGTGTTGTCGTCATCAAGGGTTCAGGCCGTGCCTTCTGCGCCGGAGGCGACGTCGCTCTGCTCGCGAAATGGAACAAGAGGGGCGAGCAAGGCCAGCAGCAAAGCGCCGACTACTTTGCCCTCGAATACAGGCTCGACCACATGATCGCAACCTACACGAAGCCCTACGTCGCCTTCATGGACGGCATCACCATGGGCGGCGGCGTAGGTCTCTCGATCCACGCGCCCTTCCGCATCGCAACCGAGAACACCCTTTTCGCCATGCCCGAAACCACCATCGGATTCTTCCCAGACGTCGGCGCGTCCTTCTTCCTCCCGCGCATGGAGGGAGGCCTGGGCACCTACCTCGCGCTCACCAGCGAGCAGCTCAAGGGCGCAGACGCCTTCTACCACGGCGTCGCCACACACTACGTCCACAGCTCGACCCTCCAGGCCCTCGAAGCACGTCTCGCAGAGCTCCAGTTCCCAGACTACATGGAACTGCAGGCGCGCTTCAAGATCATCAACGCCACCATCGAGGAGTACGCTACCGGTCTCCCCTCGCCGCGCCCGCACATCTCCGGCGCCCTCCGCCAGACAATCGACAAGGTGTTCCACCGCGACCAGCCCAGCATCGCATCCATCCTCGAATCCCTCGCCAACGTCCGCGATAACGGCGCAACGGAGGACCTCAAGACCTGGGCCAGCAAGACAATCGACACGCTGCATACGCGGTCCCCGATTGCCGTCGCCGTCGCCCTCCAGCAGATGCGCGTCGGTCGCCACTGGTCCATCGCCGAGACCTTCCAGCGCGAGTATGACATCGCGACGCACTTCATGGCGCACCCGGATTTCGTCGAGGGCGTCACTGCGCGCCTGATTGAGCGCAAGAAGGAGCGTCCGAACTGGGTGCCAAACAAGCTCGAGGACGTCGCTGAGGCGGATGTGCACAAGTTCTTTACGCGGCCCGAGGGCAAGCAGGGACTCACGCTGATGAGTAACACGAACTACAACCAGTATCCACATGCGTGGATTGGGCTGCCCAAGGACGACGAGATCTGGAGTGAGGCGAGCGGCAAGTCGCACGAGGATGTGGTGGCGACGCTGCTGGAAAAGTACGAGGGGAAGCAGGGTGTACGAGAGAAGGTCGCGGAGGCGCTGGAGCGATTAAGGTAGATGGCGAGAAAACATTGTGTATAGACCTTGTACAACACCGCGCATACGCGCCTTCAGAACTTGCATCCATTCATCCCTTATACATCTATGCATCTCCTTACCGCTTCCCCATCATCCCCAGCATCCTCTCAACCTCGACCTTCGCGCTCCCGCTCGCCCGCGCAGAAACCTCCTCCAACAGACCCCGGTCCTTCGCCTTACTCGCCTCTTCCCCAGCCCTTACCACAAGCCCACACTTCATCCACATCTCGACACGCTCCGCGACGCTCAGCCCCGTACACTTCGGAATAAAAACACTCGCCACCCGCGTGCTCCCGGCGCCAAGTATCTCATTGAAGTACGGCTCCCATCCAATGGGACTCTTCTGCTTGGAGATTTCTTCAAGCTCGTTCCAGTGCCGCTCCGCGACGAGCGCGCGGAGCCGCAGCCACGCAAAGGTTTTCTCGGGAATCTTGAACTCGGAGACAACCTTTTGTGCGCGCTTGGTGTGGCCCTGACGCAGCAGCGCGGAGATGGTCGCGTGCGCGGACAGTCCTACGAAGGCGCTCGCAGCACTGGCCCCGGGCGACGTCGCGGCGCCGTCGCTGGATACGAGGTCCTTCTCGAACTGCTCCTGGAAACGAAGCAACTTCTGCGCATCGTCGAGGGCCTGGCGCTGGAAAGTGGCGGGTGCGTCACGACTATCTCTCAAGTACGTGGATGCAGATTTGAGCTTGTCGATAGCAGACGCAACGGAGGGTGCAGCGAGGGCCTGCGATAGTAGCAGATTGGAGCCATCGAGGCGGCGGTCGTCTTGGTAGTAAAGATCCTTGAGAAGCTCGTAGTCTTGGTCGGAGGCGCTGGACTCGACGAGGGCGGAGGCGACAGGGCGGCTGTTGATAACGCGGAAGAAGGATGCGAGTGAAAGGCTTTTGCGGAGGTGGAGGAGAACGTGGTAGACGAGGTCAGTGTCGCCGCTTTCTATGGCTTTGTCGAGGGCGATGTTGTCTTCTTTCATGTCGAGCAGGAGGGGGACTTGTTTTCCGGCTCTGGGTTCGTAGTTCAACAACTCGGTCGCTAGGCGGACGCGGCCTTCATCGTAGGCTGCGCGTGCGATCTCTTCGAAAGAGATGCCGGGCTTCCCGTGCAGTTTCTTAACAATGAGTGCGCAGATCTGCTCTTCTGAGTCTTGGCTCACTCTTACTTTCTGTTGCGCCCAGTGGCCGTGAATATGGCTTGTTGGAAGGTGGAGGTACGCTGCTACACGGAGAGCAAGCAAGTACTCATTGCGGTTTGTGAGTCGATCGACAAGTTTCTCGGGTGTGAGACGGCGGTACTGTTCGTAACTTATCGGCAAGCCCACTTCGTAGAAGCGCACAGCGTTGAGGACGCGCAAGGTGTCGCACGTGTCCACGAAATCGTCACTGGAATACAGGTCCAAGACTGACTTCCCGAAAGAAGCTGCGCGGAGGAGCTGCTTTTGCCAATGAATGTTGTACTCGTTCGCTGCGGCCCTGATACACGTATCCACAGCTTCGGCGAGAGAGGGTCGGATGAGCTGAATGAGGTCGTCTGCTTTTGGCGACTTCTGATCAAGGAGAGATGAGGCTTCTAACAAGTTCGCAGCGGGAGAATCGGACCCTATTCGGAATACTTCTACTGAAGCATCAGGTACCTTATGCAAGTACTCGCACACGTCGTTAGTGAGGAGGCGGAGACCGTCGACATCTGGCAGGAGGTGTATCCAAGCGTCGTAGTAGAACTTTGTGACAGCGCCAGCAGGACCAATGAGGTGTACTTCATCTTCCCAGGCTAGGGCAACGGCGTTGCTTCCACACCATTCCATGTCCTTGGGCACCGTCTTGACTTTGCTGTCGTATTCGCTCAGCTTGTCGCTCCAGTCGCCACTCACCACCCACACCTTCCCATCGTCTGTGTAAAAAGCGAGGAACTCGCCACGCGGGCTAACACTTATATGCCTAAACGGCCCAGCGTCGAAGTTGCGGTTCTCGGCTTCGGTTGCGTCTACCACATAAAGTGTCTCGCCAATGGCAAGAATCACTTCCACGGAACGCGACAGGGAGTACGCTGGGGGTATTAAGCTCCACGATACGATGGGCTCTGTGGGCGGTATCGCGAGGAGCTTCGGGCGTGGCTCTGTATACGAGGACACGGATATGAGGTTGTTGTTCCCCAGTAATGCGACGAAGCCAGAGCCGTAGAACTTGCAAGACTGCACGCCGTGTTCGTCTGCGCCGTGGCCTAGGGTAAACGGTATGAAATCGCCTTGGAGGTCGTAGTAGCAGCGCACGGTGCCGTCAGCCGTTACAACCAGTAGCTTCTCGTCCTCTGACCATCCCAGACCTTTAATTGTGCCTTTATCCCAGTTGATGCGCCGTATAAGTTTCCCCGCGCAGCTATAAATGTCGATGCTGGACTTGTTGACCTGGCCACCCCGGTACGTCGTGATCTTGTTGTCATCGCGGTATATAGCTATCGCAGGCCAGTTAGCATGCGCCTCGCCAGTGAGGTGGTCAGGGCCGTACCTACAGCGCCGCTGTACGGGGCCCCCACCACATTGTAGTTCTCAAGCTCGAGATCCTGGTCGAATACGGCCGTGTAAAGCTGGATCTTGCGGTAGAATTTGTCGCCTAGTTTTTCCCAGCTCGCAGTAGGCTTCGACATGTCATGCGAATATTGTGGTGGCTATCATTGGAGTGGTGCTGCAGGTTGACGCGGGTTGCGGAGGAGCTGCGGCCTGCCATGGAGCTTGGGCACAGACCACCATGACCTCAACCTTCGAACTATCGTCTCTCTCGAGACAACGTGAACACTGGCGATACAGCATGCATATAAGAAACCTGGATTCCCATAGTCGGTCACCTTTTCCTAAGCTCTGTTACTATGTTCCCACTATGACAGGTTATTGCTTAGATCCAGTCTTTTTGTTGTTATACCTAAGCTTGGACTTGCTCAACATTTTACAGGTCAACAATTTGGATTATGAGGAGTCGCTATAGACCGAGGGCGTAAAAGTATAACGCTTCAAGCAAAACGCCGTCGCTCAATGCTATCGCAACCAATTCAACTCCACCGGCAAGTGAATTTCCACATGAAGTAGCACCCGGGTACCAGCGTACAACAGCCAAAGCATCCAAGCACCAGGCTCAGTTTCCGATAATCTCATGCAGGGCCTGACGCACACCAAAACGTTCAACGTCGCCACCGACTTTCCTCCGGAACAATCCCAGGTCTTTCAGGAAGTCCTGGGCCTCGATCTGCAGTTCCTGCGCAAGCTCATCGTGATCACCTTCATCGTACCCTGAATCAGAGTCATCATCACTCATCTCATCATCAGAGTGGACGGGGATTGAGTTCTCTTTACCATCCTCACCCAGATCGACGCCACGCTTGTCGACCCTGATGAAGCCATCCTGTTCAATCTCCGGTGAACCAGGGATTGGAGGCGGTAGGACGATAGGATTCTTCAGCTCGCCCAGGGCTAGGGCCAAATGGCGCCTCAGAGCGTCGATTTCGGAGCGTAGGGCGATGTTCATAGGGCGCAGTTCTTCGACCTCAGCAGTAAGAGCCTTGATCCTGGAATCGGCGACCATGCGATTCTCCTCCTCGAGACGCTGCATCATGGCGACTTGTCGTTGGTACTCTTCCAGCTCAGTGGCTTCCTCCCTTTTCCGAATAGTGGCTGCGTTGACGCTGACCTGCAGCGAGCGTATCTGCTCGGCCATCTCAGATATTTGCGCATCACGCTGCGCAGCCGACATGCAGTCCTGGTTCACCGAAGCCCGCGTGCGGATGCGTTTCGCTTGGTCAGCGTACCGGAGAGTTGACAGCGTCTCGTCGTAATCCGAAGGCGCGATACATGCCACCATGGCCGTTTTGCTGTTCCCGCCTAGACTGTCCTTGAGGAGCCACGTCAGCACAGAATCCCGGAACGGCACGACCTCCTTCGGCCTTCGTCCCTTGGTGTTCTGCCTCTTTGGATCCGCGAGCGCAGCAATGACTCGCCCAAGCGTTGTCAGCGACTTGTTGATCTGACCACCCTCCTTGAGTCGTTGGCCTGTCGCTTCTGTTGACTTTGCGCGCTCGGAGCCAGCAAGATCGACGAGCCTCATTCGGGCAGTCCGCTCAATCGTTTCGTCTGAAAGGAGTGAATGCGTAATCTGCTTGAGGCGGATAGTGAAAACGGCGTGCGACCGCGAGGATGTGTCATTCATCTTTGTTGAAGCTGTCGTTCGGGTCTGTTGTCAAGATTAGTTTCCGCCTCATGCGAATATATCAGCGGAACTCACCGAGTCTCCAATTCTCATCAACCGCTCCACATCTGCATAGCACTTGACCTCCGTCTCTGTCAGACCTTGGACGTACACTCCATCCTTGGGGGACTCGCGAATCTTGAGGTACATGGAAGGGCTTGTGCGGACTGCAAGCAGATCTCGGACATGCTCGTTGTACACTTCGAAGTAAGACACCTGAACATGATAGCTGGTGTTCGGTGTCGGCTCGTCCCGAATTCTCTCGAATAGCTCCTCGCAGGTTCGAGGGATCAGACCAGGGTTGTCTGGCGAGCCCATCATTGTATAACTCTTGCCTGAGCCTGTCTGCCCATACGCGAAAATGCATGTGTGGTATCCATTGAAGTTGTGGTCTAGGAACTCCTCTCCGAACGATCGGTAAACATCCTCCTGATGCGCGTAGTACGGATCGGCCTCATCGTGTGACCAGAACGACTTGTCGAATACAAACTCCTTGTCTTCGTATGCTCGCCGGGTGCTGGACTCTGTGTCTTCGACTGGGGCGAGGATCGTTGTTTTGTTTGTGGTCGGGTCCATCCGGATGAGGCATTGTGTGCCCTTCTCTTTCTCTGCGTCGAATCAGTATGCCTCTCGACGCAATAGCTTCTTCACCGTGACTGACCTCTCCGGACGAAAGCCCTACAGCGCACGACAACCTTGACGTTGCCGGCATCGTCACGCATCGGTGGCGGCGCCATCATGGCCATCGGTTCGCTCGCTCTTAACGACACCGCCGAAGCGGTGCTCAAACTTCCGTACATGCGCCGGTTCATGGTGTTCTCCAGCAACCAAAAAAGATGTTCTCTGAGCTGTCGCGACCTGAGGATGTTAAAGAGGTGCATCGATGCGTTCTCCAGTCGTGCTTGCAGCACAGGCAGGCGCTAGCGTTGCCTAATGGAGCTAAAGCACAACAGTCGTTGCTGGGGAAGCTGCGGCGACGTCACGTCTGGCCCCACACCGAACTCGCCAAATTTTGGTGCATGCACACGGCGACGAGAGAACCCACTGGACAACGCAACAGAAGACGACGTGTTCGAGGGCTATTGCGCGCAGGGTCAAAGAGATATTCTAGGGCCGTTTTGCGGAGTTGTTCCCGCTCATTCCCAGCAACGGTTGCTGGGGCGCATTCCACTGCCCCGCCAATCACGTTGCGTCTGGGAACTACTCAGACGTGCCACGGTGAACGACCAGACAGGAGTCAAGTAGGAACTCTGCCGAGATGGCTACTGAAAATACGTATCGCGATATTGAATCGGTCATTCAATTCGCGGATGTATCGGTTAAAGAGGCTGCATTTGACCATTATTTGCGCAGAGTTGAAAGTTCCACATCAGGTCTGATTGATCTCGAGGCGTTAGGAATCTGCGTTCGCCTGTTACCTCTAGAACCATCATCTATACATGTGAGTTTGAACGGCTCGGTGATCTTCTGAGCCGCGGCATGTTCCTCTGACCTTCCGAAACGAATCATTCTACGGGTCTTTGAAGCCTGTCAAACTAGTCCATAGCTCAACTGACACCGGACAGGACAAGGAGTCCTTCGGCATATTAGACGATATCATTTTCAAGTACATCTCTTCAAAAACCCACGACGAAGATCACCTCTATTTGCTGGCAGAAATATCCCTCAGTAACACTGAACTTGGCCTCGCAGTGTTCGAAGCTGTCGCCCTCTATATAACGGTCGCCGCAGATGACGATGCTTCGATTACTTCGGATGGGACAATCAGCTATCGTGGGACAGTACTACCCAAAGAAGAGCACATACCGAAAGTTCGAACGTGCCTCAGATTCCTCAAATGCTCTTACTGGCTCCCTGAAGATCGGTGCCATTACATTACGCCTGCGCTGCTCTCCTCGCTCATCAAAAGTATCGGCAGAGATGAGATAGATGAAGCCATTCATGACACACTATCTTCATTGCTTGCTTTGTTGACTAAACAATCTGTCACTGTGCTCAACACCGCGGAGCTCCCGGAGTCCTGCATTCAGCGTGGTTATGCTCCGGACAAGCCTGTCCTTCTACCTGGTGCCCTCTCGGACTCCCTTTCTGGTTGCTTTCAAAATCTTCCACTGGACTACTTTTCTGAGAATGCCGGTAAAGCTTTCCGGACTTGGTTTCAATGGATTCACTATGTGAACGCAAATGCCAATGAGACTGACGAGGTTTACACCCCGAAATACTGGTCTGCGTTGCGTACCGGGCTTGTAACTGGTACGACCGACCAGCGCAAGTATTGTCTAGGCATCATACAACAATCGTTGATCATCTGTCAACGAAGTTTTGAGGCGCCTGAGATGACGTTTGTTATCAGCAAGAAAGATTCTATCGTAGAACAGTACAAGAAATACTGTGCATTGTTCGAGATCATCGTTTTAGATCGATACCCCAATCAGGTGCAAGCTTGTCTCCCTGAACTTACGACGCTTTTTGGATCGGCATCGTTGATATCTCCGACCTGGACAACTGCTCTTCTAACCGCGGCTCTCAACCCAAAAATTCAGGAAGGTGTCAGGAAGCTGGTCGGTAACTGGTACTTACACTATGCCATTTCGCAACCGGAAGCATGTGCTACTCACACTTCTTTCATCACTGACGGGTTTCTTCCATGGGCCACCCAGGGTAGTCTCTTCACCTCATCACTTGCGTCGACTCGTAGTTCGACCACATGCTCCCATGGAACAGCTCTTGCCCAGGCCTTTGCTAGACTTCTCATGGCAGCGCCAGGTACGAATTCAGAAATTGAGGCTGTTAGTCCCGACCTGCAGCAGCAGTCTGCCATTTCAGCGAAACATGTCATCATCAAGGGTGTTCTGCAATACATTTCGGATACTGGAGGTCGAATTTTCTCACCATCGGTCCTCTACCTCTTGGAAGGACTACTCAAAGGCATCAACCAAGGATGCGTTCTTCTGGATATAGCAGAAATGGCAAACATCCTTGCAATATCCAGAATGCCCGCACTACCAGAGATTGCTGCTGACTTATGTCGTATTTATTGTGCGGAGCTCTGTGCATATCGAAGTCCACAAATATCGGACTCCGATTTCGTCCCCGTCCAGGCCTTCCTGGACAGAACAATTGGAAGTGTACAGAGCACGACTGAATATAGTACAGATCTTTCACATTCGCAGGAGGCGCCTAAGGGCGGCACAGGGAGTTCGGCTACTTTGAAAAGTTTCCTTGCGGAACTCGATGGTTCCCGGCATAAGATTATTCAAAACGACAAATTTGCACCTCAGTGTGCCCGTATTACTAGCCTATTGGAGACCGGCCCTCCCGAGTCGCTTGTGTCAGAGGAGCTTCTCCAAATACTAGACGCATTGTGGGAAGAGGCGGACAGACAAGACTATCCACGTCCCGTCGCCCTCCGACTTGCACCTCTTTACTTCCATCCAGTTACTATTTTCACGTGTCTACGTCGGGAACAAGACGGCTCCGGAACTTCGGCCGATCTGACGGCATTACTCACGAAGGTGCTGACCACCTTGCACCGGTTCACAGAAGGCAGAACGTATTTGGTGTCATGCTTGGCAACTTCTCTCCGCAAAGCTTCTTTTCTACATCCTGAGCTACTGAATCTACTACCTTTTGAGGATTTTTTCGTTCGATTCATCGAAAGTCCTCCGGTCCCCAAGAAGGAGTTTCTGTTCGAAGTGATTGCTGCGGAGCAATTGCAAGAGCATTTGCCTCTGTTGAACAACGGAAAGCATGTTCGTCACCGCGATTTTGAAGCATACTACGGACAACGCGAATGGACGGGGTACGCAGCGCTGATAGATATACTAAACCGCATCCCGGAGGATCAACTCGACCTTGCAAAACGGGTTATGAAGCGCCTTCTAGAACCCTGGAGGACGCAGAAAGCACCCATTCCAATCATCAGCAAGTCGAAGAATGTCTTCCAGCTGCAGGTCATGCTACTCTTGACGGAATCGTGCATAAGCCAAGAGGATGCCGACTGGTACCTGGGATCTTTCATGCATGCCTTGGTTATTGAACCCTGGCCAAGATACCGACATCTGCTCGAGTGGACCATCACCCGCATCTACTACCGCTTTCCATCAAAAGCCCATCGCATCCTCGACGATCTTGCGCGCCTCGACGAGAACAGCCCCGTCCACATTGCAAGTCTCATGAAATTGGCTCTACTTGCAGCTCCGTTTTTGGACTCCGAAGCCTTCGCGCTAAAGCTCATGGTCCAGCTCATCCCATTTTCTGCGAGCTCGAAGGTCCACATACGGCACGAAGCACATTGGTGTTTCCCCACTCTGTTCAATCTCGCCGGAGAAAGGGGTTGGACGTCCATCATTGAGAACCCGGCATTCGTCGCTTTGGACCAGCATGTCCGTGGCCTCGACAAGTTCGCCGCTCCGCCGTCCACAATCCGCACGCTCAAGCTAGATGCTGTGAAGGACTTTACGCTCACCAAAATCTTCCAGGGGCGCTATCTCAAAATTGAGACACCAGACATGGAGTATGTCGCCCACGAAGACTTTCTCGCGCTTGCCGAGTCCGACTCTCATCATCCATCTGAGCACCATGCCGAACCTCCCCGCGTACCCATCGGCCACCCACTTTCAGCCGCCGACTTCGAACATACCATCCCCGCCTGGAAGAAGCCAGCCACAACGCCCGAAGCATCAGCGCCTGTCGCAGAGACCTCATCGACACCAACCTTTCACCAAACAAAATCCGGATTCGACATCGCCTCCCTCCTTCCCAACCCTGGCCCCTCCTCGGCGCAAAACACACGACCTGCCTCCGTCATCCTCGTTGCCTCACTAATTGACAATCCGACAAATTTGGGTGGTCTAAGCCGTATGTGCCTCCTCTCCCTCTTCCGTGCCCCTTCCACGTCCCTGTATTAATCTCCAGTCCAGGCATATCCGAATCCTTCGGCCTCCACTCCCTCTACATATCCTCCCTCCGCGCTACCTCTCATAAAGACTTCCTTGCGACATCCGTCACCAGCGAGAAACACCTCCCCATCCACGAACTGCCCGTCCCGCGCATCCCAGACTTCCTGCTACAGAAGAAGAGAGAAGGTTACAAAGTCGTGGGCATCGAGCAGACTGATCGCAGCGGCATGCTAGGGGACGAAGGCCCGGGTGAGCTTCCCAAAAAGTGTGTTCTCGTGTTGGGCGCCGAGCGCAGCGGTATCACAGCGGAGGTGCTCGCCGTGCTGGACCGGTGCGTCGAGATCCGGACCGTGGGCGTGACGCGCAGTCTCAACGTACAAACGGCAGGGGGAATCGCGGTGTACGAGTGGTGGCGGGAGTGGGCTGGGAAGGGGCAGCATTGAGAATTACCGCGGATGGGAAGAAAGTGTGGACTGGGCTAGGATGGTGAGGGCGTGGGTAGACTGAGTCATGATGGCGAGGGCTTTTTTTGCAAGGTGTTTGAGACTATTGGAACAATCGGTTCATGCGGGACTGGCCCGTGTGGTGTTGGCACGAATTATGAGCCGTGAACGCAGATCGATGAGCGGTCGCGGGCATCGTTTAGCGGTCGAGCGATGGATGTTATGTTTGCTGTTAGCTATTACCTGCCAATCGACTAGACTACCAACTTACCTCCCACACATCATGCCTTGACTGTCCGATACCGCAGAAGTTAGCATCCAAAGTCTACGCTGTTCCCTTTCATGCTACATCTAAAAGAGGAAAAAAAAAGGGTGGGCTTTCCTACAAGCAACATGCACAGCAGGACAATCAGGATGAAGCTTTGCGATAGCCGGGTAGTTTTTACAGGCCAATTTCTACGTTCCTCGCCGAAAGCATAGATAGTCTATCCATGTAGGTTCGTTGATCGTCGGCGTTTGCTCCCCACAAATGCGGGGGAAGGTTTCCACCCAGCAAACCAATCGAGACCGGGCTGACTTCAACCGGCATCGGCATTGTCGCCGACCGCAGACGCAACGTCGACGTGATAAGGACCCTCGCGCCCCTGCCCTCCTGAACATGTGGCACTCCCGTAACTCTTGCCAATCGCATCTTCTCTCCTCCACTCTGCCAGTAAAAAAAAATAAAAAATAAAAATGACACGAGCCGCCCTCCTCATCGGCGCCCTCACGCACGCGCGGAAAGAGTGGGAGCAACTCGGACAAGTCGCCGAGACGCTGTACGAGTACCCCTCCGGCACGCGCAACGAGTTCCTCTCCAGATGTAGATCCGGCGCGTTCGAGGGCATCCACGCTCTATACCGGTCCAACGATTCGAACAAATGCACCGGCAACTTCGACGCCGAGCTCCTGGATGCGCTGCCGAAGACGCTGAAGTTCATATGCCACAACGGCGCGGGCTACGACAACATCGACGTGCCGGCGTGCACGGAGCGCGGGATCGCGGTCAGCAGCACGCCCATTGCCGTGGACGATGCGACGGCGGACGTGACCCTGTTCCTGATGCTGGGCGCGCTGAGGAACATCACGCCGTCTTTCCAGGCCGTCAGGCAAGGTGCGCTGGGAACCGTTACGGCCACGGAGCGTTAGCTGATCTGGCTTGCAGGCAAATGGCGCGGTAACTTTGCGCTCGGGCACGACCCCAAGAACAAGGTGCTGGGGATCTTGGGGATGGGGGGCATCGGTGCCGCCGTGGCACAGCGCGCAAAGGCGTTCGGCATGAGGATCCAGTATCACAACCGGACGCAACTGCCAGCGGAGAAGGAGGAAGGTGCAAAGTATGTGACTTTCGACGAGCTGCTTGCGACCTCGGACGTGCTTAGTCTGAATCTGTCGCTCAACCCTTCCACGAGACATATCATCGGGAAGCGAGAATTCGAGAAGATGAAAGACGGGATCATCATCGTCAACACTGCGCGTGGACGTCTGATTGACGAGGCAGCTTTGGTGGATGCGTTGAAGAGCGGAAAAGTCTGGAGTGCAGGGCTCGACGTCTTTGAGGAGGAGCCCAAGATCCACCCCGGGCTGCTCGAGGCGGAGAATGTCGTTTTGTTACCCCACATGGGTACTGCGACGTACGAAACGCAGCGTGACATGGAGCTTCTGGTTCTGGACAACCTGAAATCGGCGATACAAAGCGATAGGTTGTTGACACAGGTACCGGAACAGAAGGAAGATGCCACCAAGAGATGAAGAATGCGAGAGATGCTGTATTTGACGAGCGATGGTGTTTTTTTAGGAACTTGAATAGAGCCTGGTTCTTCATTTAGTCACTGGCGGACGTCTGACAATGCATACCCGCATGTCACCTTCGATGCCGACTACCTGGTTGCCGGCGAAGCCACGTCTGATCGTGGGAAAGTCATCTGTGCCCCCTTCAGTCCAACCACCCTTTGCATCCTTCATGAAACTTGTGAAGGTGACGTCAAAGTTGAGTAACAACACCGCAATAGTACCAAGCACTTCTTGCTTGGCGAATACCCTTCCTGGGCACATGTAGTGGCCGCCTCCAAATGGGAAGTAAGAGGTACCCAGGCCTGTCGTGCTGTAGCCCAGCTCTCCTGTCACAGAGTTTGTAGTCGTAAAGCGCTCTGGGTCGAAAACTTCGGGCCGAGCAAAGAACACGGGGTTCCGATGGGTCATCCAGGTGGGCGCCATGACCTGCTCGCCTTCCCTCACATAGTGTGTGCCGAGTGCTACTGAGTTGTCAACCTGCCGCACGACAATCAGATCGACGTATAGCCGGAGCACTTCGTGGAAGGCAGAATTGAGGAGAGGTAAGTGGGTCAAAGCCGGGACGTCTATGGAACCATCAGACTGTTTACACGCCTCCAATTCCTGCATGATACGTTGGCGGAAGTCGGGTGCACTTGTGGGCGAAAGTATATGCAGCAGCAGCCAACCAGCCGCGGGGGTGGCGTTTGACAAGATGCCGGCCAGGAAGATGAGGTCCCATCCAGCCTGTCCGTGTATACTCAGATCACGCTGCTTGTAGAGATCGTGCCGTCGACGCATGATCCGAGCACCGGAGTCGGGTGTCCAGGATGGATCTTCTCCTTCTTTCAGGGGGTGCTGGTATCCCGCTTGCAACCACTTTTCCAGCTTCTCCACGCATGCGTCCCGTGCGCGGTACGCCTGTCGTGCGAACAGTCGCGGTGTCCCAAAGAGGAGGCCCAGCAGGTTGTCCTCCCAAGTACGGTAATCTAGGTCGAAATCGGGGTTCATCTCGAGAAGTGTGCTTCCACAGAGTGCTGTTGATGAAGCACGAAAGACGTGATGCCACAGCCACTCATATAGATTGGTGTCTAGGCCATCTTTGAGGCAGGTGTCCCCGTCCAGCTGCCCCTGGAATGTTTCCATAAACCTTTCAGTCAGTGAATTTACTGCAGCCGAGTTCAGCAAGTGATCTGAGTGTAGTCGTTCGGTCGTCATCTTCTCCTTCTCGTCCGTGCGATCCGGGAACGCCTTGAAAGAATCTTCTTTCGACATGCCGAGCACATTCACGGCAAGCTGTCGGTCCAGCACTGCGCGAGAGAGCTGCCGGCTTCTGAACACCGCGGCCAGCCCATCTTCAGAATAGATGAAATGTGTTCGCTTTCCGGCAAGCATGATGGAGAAGGCACCCTGGCCGTAGCGCCCTGCTTGGACCCTGAGCCACGTCCAGAATTTCCCCACTGTCTGGTTGCTGAAGCCGATCGTCGAGCCAAGCTTTGGGATAGCGTACGGCATCAGTGGTGGACTCCGCGCAGTTCGGTCCTCCCCTTGACCATCCGGTGCCCTACGAACATCGAGGCGATAACGGTAAAGCGTTGTGCAATACGTGAATGTGCAGATGAGACCTAGAGGCACCACCAACCCAACAGTCAGTGTACGAATCACGGACAGCAGAGTAGCACCGTCCATGTCTGTCTGTATGCGTGACTCGAGAAGGTCAATTGATAAGATTTGCTGTTGTGTCTCAAGTCAAGGGATACATAGGCTCCATGAAGCCTCGGATATGGCAGGCACCTAACGCATGTATGACGTAATGAAACGTTGCGCATTCCCTTTGTACGAAATCATTGTGCATGATTGCATGCTATGAAAATGGGAATGTACTGGTATGTCAACCTGTCACTGCTTCGATGCTGTGCTCATCTGAGTATGAATACCCGGACTTCCTCAACGGTCGCCCGTATCGACGAAACTCTTTTTTGGGACCTGTATCGCCATTGTGATGGGGAAGACGGCAATTTGAACCACTGGAAACTTGTGCGAATTGGCTGATGCACTGCGCAAGATGGCGAAATCCGATCTCAAGGCTGTGTGGTCGGATATCGTGCAGTAGGTGTCGGAGAGCGTAGGTATATCTTGACGGCTGTCGCCTCATTTGGGGGGATGCTCTTTGGGTGGAACACGGGTCTGATTGGTTGGTGATGATGGACTGCATGCTTTGGCTGCTTCTAATCACGACAGGCGGGATCTCACAATGGACGCCTTCCAGCACTCGTTTGATCTGAACAAGGAGAGCCCCGACTTCAGCAATCTACAGGGCAACATTGCGTCGGTTCTTCAAGCACGACCAACCTATCAGCGTGCTGGGATTCACCAGTATTCACTTCGCAATAGGCTGGCT
Organism: Paraphaeosphaeria minitans; assembly: GCA_015832175.1. Taxonomy (NCBI): domain Eukaryota; kingdom Fungi; phylum Ascomycota; class Dothideomycetes; order Pleosporales; family Didymosphaeriaceae; genus Paraphaeosphaeria; species Paraphaeosphaeria minitans. The sequence continues at coordinate 111,111 of WJXW01000004.1, read as the reverse complement.
GCTTCTTCGGAGCAATGTCCTCGTTTTCCGTCAGTGACACGTTCGGGCGCAAGAAGGCTCTGATCTTTACGCGCGAAACCTGTCGACGATGCCGACGTCTTGCAAGAACTCGATGAGATTGTCAAAGACTTCCACTCGCAAGCAACGTCACGCAAAGGATCAGCCGAGTAGTCTGCTGATGTGTGGATCCAGAATCAACCACTACGCGCCTCAGATCTTCTCAACGGTTGGCCTCCTGGGCCCCTCGGCCGGGCTGTTCGCTACTGGCGTGCACGGCATCGTCAAGATTGTGGTGACAGCGATTGGCTTGATGGCATTCACGGAGCAGATGGGGCGGAAGGAATGTGACCTTCTGGCGTCTCGTTTACGCATGGCCTGCGTGTCTTCACCGGCCGGTCCCGGCTGGCGTTTACACAGCACTTGCATACCCTCACCGGCTTCCGCAGTTGATATCTGTCCGGCATGGGTATCCATTCCAACTCACTTTGTAGTGGTCGCTCCTCATTGGCTCTCTTGGGCAAGCACTCGCCACCATGTGTACTGTGTACGAGGCCAGCGGGCACCCAGCGTATCCACGACGTGTCATTGCGGCCTCTCTTTGCTCGTTTGGCGCGAGACTAGATGGAGCCTTTCCTAGCGGAGGCAAGGCGAAGGCATAGACGAGGAAGCATTTCCTGGCGGAGGCAAGGCGAAGGCATAGGCGAGGAAGCATTTCCCTGCTTCCAGATTAGACTAAACATCAGGGTCAACCAAGCCGTCCATCCGGTACAAGAGGATGACGCCCCTTCCGGCATCTAGCAGCCTCTTCGCGATCCCATGCGTCTACCCTTTCGTGGTGTTTTGCAGCCGCATCGAAGGGAAGGCGCTCAGACGTGCAGCATGTAGAGGAGGCGTGAGGCGGGCGCAGGGTCCGGATGGGGGGTGCACGGCTGGCCCTGGGTGAGAGGTGAAGGAGGCGACGGGTATACGTGTCCGTGTAGGCATGAAGAAGTTTTTCTCGTCGTCGGGCCGCACTGGACGGGAAATGAGTGAGGCGGTCCCCAAGTTGGAGATGTGGCGACGGTGGGCGGTGGGCAGTGGGCGGTGCACTAGTTGGGCAGCGACAGGGAGAGGGCAGCAAAGTGAGGCAGGCCGGGGGCAGACGTTGACCCGACGTGACCCGACGTGACCCGACGTGACCCGACGTGACCCGACGTGACCCGACGTGACCCGACGTGACAGCGGAAAGCAGCCCGTGTCTCGTTGCGGAAGGAACGACAGACGGGCAAGTCAAAGCGCGGTGGGCTTTTGCGGCCTAGGAAGAACAGGCGACTGCTCCACTGATGGTGGACAAGGAAGTCGGTAATTCCGGTGTGCTGTGTACGGTACCGTGTAGCTGCCAGCTGGTGAGCCCATAGCGGACCGTACTGTGTAAATGTAGGCGTAGGTGGATGGTCTACTGTGTAAATGTAGTCGTAGGTAGGTGGATGGTCTACTGCGTAAATGTAGTCGCGGGTTACTGTAGGTAGATGCCTACATAGTATCTAGTCTGTCGAAGCGACTGGCGACTGGCGACTGGTGACCTTTTTTTGCGCCCCTCTTCCCCCCGCGCCAATCAACCCCCGGTGCGGTAGGCGGTTGGCGTCATCGCAACTTGCTTCAAAGTCCCTACCTAGACCTACCTAGGTACCTACCTATGCCCACAGGACCTGACCACGACCACGACCACAGCCAGGACCAGGACCAGGACCAGGCCCACGACCTGACCACGACCACGACCACAGCCAGGACCACGACCACCGCGACGACCACCACCACCACCTCACCATATCCCTATTTCTCCAGTCGGCTGCCTTTCCCCTCTCCCGCCTCCACGCCTCCACGCCCGCCGCTCCAGTGCCACGCTCGCACCCGCCGTCTCCTCTCACCGGACCGTCCAGCTGCCCCTCTCCTGCAGCCTGCAGCCTCACAACCACAGCATCGCTTCCACCCCCACTTGCTGCCGTGGCCGTCTGCCCATCGCCCCCCATCGCCCCCCGGGGCCACCCCAGCACCCTTCGCAAACCTCTTGTTACCTATTCTTTTGTGCGCCGGACCCCCGTCCCTGCTGTCTCGCTGCGCCCGTCCCGCACCTGCGCGCTCGGGCAGCCATTGCACATTCGTCGCGATTCGGGCTGCTGCCGACCGTTGCCTCGATCCTGCTTACCTACCTATCGACTAGATGTACGTCAAAGTGCGCTGCTCTTCTTCATCTCCGCTGGAGCTGGTGGTGGAGTCTTTCGCGTCTGTCCTGTCCTTCTGTGCTCTCTCTCCCTCTCTCTCCCTCTCTCTCCCTCTCTCGCTCGCTCGCTCCTTCCTTCCGTCCCAATGCTGACCACCATGGCCGGCAGTGTCGTCCCCTCCCACACCGTCCTGGGACCACCCCGTGTTCGCAGACTCTCTTACACCTGCGAGCCGCCGCCGCCGCCTCTGCCTCCTCGCCGCAACACCCTTGTCGTTACCCCAGGTCACCAACCACAGCTAGGCAAGAAGCTGCAGTTGATCGCAAAGAAGCAGTTGCTGTCCATCGGACGCTCTGCCCTCACGACGCCCGCCCAACCCCAACCCCAGTCCCAGAAGATGGACTCGCGCTACCATCGCCCGTCCTCGCCCCGCGGCCGCCTGAGCAACCCTGCGAGGTCGTCCACGGGCACCTTCGACCCCTACTACGACTCCAACTACTACGCACGCCCCAGCTCCCCGAGATCGAGTGCCGACAGGCTCGGTGGGTCGCTCTACCCGCGAGACAACTATGTCTCTAGTAGCCCCTCGTCTGGGTCTCGGTCGTCGAAGCCCAAGTACGACTCGTACACGGGGAGGCCGCGCCGCAACACCCTCAACGACTCGGATGACCGCTTGGTCCGGCCCCACTCCATGCTCACCCCTTCGGCTGCCCTTCCTCTTCGCACCCATGTAGCTCATGTCAACGACCGACCATCCAGCCCGCTTGCACGATCCTGGGATACCAGAGCAGATGCCTACGCTGCCCAGCCAGCCCCGCGAACCACAGCCCACAAGAGAATATACAGCGTGGATGATGGTAGTCACTCAGCAAAGCTGATCGCAGAGAAGGACCTTGTCAAGTCTAGCCACCGAGACTCCCGTGACTACAGCGTCACCAGCGGTAGACAGTCATACCATCAGCACAAGCCCTTGATCAAGGCAACCGATTTTGGCACCGATGGCTTCTCCTATACGGACCCCGAAGCCATGTATCGCGAGACCGAGCCGGCGTGGCGTCGACCCCGCGCCAACAGCATCGAACGCGGTGCGCGCCCATCGAGCGTCGTGTTGGATCGCGGCCCTCGCACCTCTGCGCGAGAACTCGGACCGCCTCCGTCTACTCGTGGGTTCGACAAGATCAACGGCGTCAGCAGTCGTCACCACGGCAGGTCCTCCTCCATCGAGCGCTCCCGGGACATCCCCAAGTACGACTCCTACCCCGACGCTGCACCCACCCGAACCTCGTCGACTCGACACCACGCTCCGGCCATCCATCAAGAGCCCCGGGAACACCGGCGTGAACCGTACCGCGATGATTACGACGACCCTCGACGGGATAGGGACGTTGAGAACCGTCGCTACCCGGATCGGTTCGAGGACCGCGATGTACCTACCCGCGGCTTTGGCATTGCGCCCACTGCTCATGCGCGCGAGCCCTCCCTTGATCGCCAGCCAATCTACAACCCGAATCCTCCAGAGGCCGGTCGAGGGCGAGCTGAGGGCTACGGGAGCCAGTACTACGCTCCGGATGCGAGGACTCTGGATGCCAGAATCCCCGACGCCCGTCCACGCGAACGCGACATTGCCCCAACGTACGATGAGCGCCCGCGGGAAAGAGCTCGAGATGGCAACCAGCCCGTTCCCAGCGCTGCTCCCATCGTGGCAGGTGCTGCTGCCGGTGCTGCTGCCACGTTTGGCGCCGCTCAGGTCTTGAAGGCTCGGGATAAGGAGCGAGAGCGAGAACCAGAGCGTGATCGGGACCGCGAACGCGAACGCGAACGCGAACGGGACCGAGACCGGGAAAGGGAGCGCGATCGAGAACGAGAACGTGAACGGGAGAGCGAACGCGAAAGGGAAAGAGAGCGTGAACAGCGCAAAGAGTACGACGAACGCGATCGACGGGGCAGAGGCTCCGATGAACGAGAGCGTCGTACGGACAGGCGCGAGGCTGTCCCGGAAGAACGCCAAGATCGACCGCCGCCGCCGCCGCCGCAGGAACGCGCACCACCACCGCCGCCTCCCCCTGGTGCTTATCCCTCGACCCCAGAGCCTGACCGCATTTCTCGTGAGCGAGGTTACGAGGATGATGACCGCGATAGGCGCGAGAGGCGAGCTCGCAAGGTATCATCATTCGAAGGCAGTGGCGATGAACGACCTCGTCACTATGTCGACAGCCAGCGGAAGCCGGAGCCACCTGTGACGGAGGGTGCACTAGACCCAGACGAGGAGTACAGGCGCCGCATCCAGGCAGAGGCTGAACGAAGCGGTCACGACAGAGACAGCGGTGATTCTGACAGGGAACGAGACCGTCGACGGCGGAGAGAGGAGAGAGAGACGTCTCGTGAACGCGGAGAGGACTACCGTTCACGCGAAGCCAAATCAAACGCCGCCGAGCCGCCACACCCACGCCACGATGAACGCTCTGCAAACGTTCTCAAGGCAGATGTTGTGCAGGAGCCCGCATCCATGGCAGACCATGACCCTCCAAGCAAAGCTGTTCAGATTGTTGCGCCGCCGAAGGAGGCAGCACCCGCCCCCAGAGGCATTCTTCGTAAGCCAACGGAGAAGTTTCCCGAAGACCCTGAGCCCATTCGCGAGGGCGTAGCTCCTCACAAGAGCCAACTGAAAGGAAAAGACATCCCTCCCAACGCCCGATGGACTAAGATCGACCGACGCCTCGTGAACCCTCAGGCACTGGAGGAAGCGAAGGAGCGTTTTGAAGAGCGCCTTGACTGCGTCATCGTGCTGCGCGTTCTGACCAAGGAAGACATCCAGAAGCTGGCAGATCGCACCAAGAAGATCCGCGAGGTTAGAGGTACGATTGCCCGTTTGAATAAGTCTAATCTCTGTTGATCTCAAGCTAACGATTGATAGAGGACGAATACGAGCGTGATGAGCCGAGGGATCGGGACCACGATCGTCACAGCCACCATGGGCATCGGGACGAAGACAGAGAGAGAAGGGAGTACGACGATTACGATAGGGAGTACGACGGGTATGATAGGGAGTACGCTGGGTATGAGAGGGAGTACGATGGGTATGAGAGAGACAGCGATCGCGAGCGGGAGCGGGAGAGGAGGCCGAGGGCTATTGAGGCGGGAAGGTGATTGCATTGAGGAAGATGATTGTACATACTACCATGATGTGGACCGGGGTGTTGTTGAGATGAAGAAGGCGCCAGGAGCGCAGAGTAGCATGACTTGTCGGCGGGCGCTGGGTTATCTGAAGCATGTCAGAGGGGCACGAGGGGCGTTTTATTCGTCGAGCGTTTGGCATGGAGTCGAGCAGAGTGGAGCGTTGAGCCCAGCGGCATTGCACTGCGTGGTTTTATGATAGCCTGCCCGTCCAAGAGCGCGGAGAATCCATCTTCAACTGCACCTACCCACGAAGCGCCAAGATCAGGATGCATCGTGGCGGGCGCTGCATGCATGTGTGATCACGTAAGAAGCATCTGTGCGAAGGATCCAGGACATGACGCCCTTCTCGGTACTAGGTAGACTAGGTAGTTGGGTTCCAGTCGGGTTTTCCATCTCACACCAAGAATTTGATTGCAGTCCAAAACCTACAAATGGGAGCACCTTGTACACAGGGCGAGAACTCTGCAACCGAGCGATGCAGTCAGCACCGTCGTGGGCCACGATGAAAGATGCAGAAGATTTTGCCTTGGACAACAGCACGGTCGCCAACGCAACGCTGGGTAGCTAGGTAGCCAGGTTGCTAGACTATCAATTATTCTGGATCAAATTCGCGTCCTGCACAACATTTCCAAGCAACCCTTCCTGGCCAACCGAAACGCTCTGAGACACGGTCGATGCACTGCTAGGCCGAGCTTCCATACCCACTGTTGGTCCCCGCCGCACCGTCCTGCTAGGTAGGATGGCAGAGGGGGGCAACAAGGACGGCACACGGCGCATCAACGTCATCGCCAACCTTGGTAAGCCACGGTTCTAGGTACGGAAGAAACCACGGTTCTGACTTCCTAGGTACGGAAAACGTCAGAGGTCCATCACGTGACCCGTCCTCCGGGGACGACCCTGCATGCTGGGACGGCAATGCACCACCGCCGCAGAGCGCTGATACCACGGCGCTATTTAGCTGCCAATCGAGTCGACTTTGCGCGCAACGGGAATCCACCCACACGCCTGGTTGTGCGAGAGTATCTACGGGGTGCTGCTGCGTTGGGAACATCTTCTGGGGCGGGGAGCGCTTAGCTTGAGGATGCGCAAAGGGGGGGCAGCCGGACTATGCGCGGGTCCTGCAGGCGCTTATAAGCTTGCGACAGGCGTCGCTGCGAGGGAAGTAATAAGGAGTAAGGTAGGCATCTAGAAATCTATCTATCTACCTAGGTAGCTAGGTACCTATACGAGTACAAGGCGGCTGCGCATGGCCACGAAGCGACTCCCTCTCACTGGTGCGATATTTTAGGTAAGACGGCACATGGTTGCGTTCCGCGGGCGTGCTGACCAAGGATGCTCAGGCCGTGGGTAGACTGTGGGAACCCTACCTCCCACTGCCCAGAGCCAGAAGGGAGCCGGAATCCTCCAAGTAGGTAGACTACCTAGGTCGATCCAAGGTTTCGCATGGTGCTCAGATCGCACGCCGTACCTACTGAGCTCTCCAGGCGAACCGTGGGCATCTGGGGCACGGCAGCATAGTTATTTGTGTTGTGGCTTTCCGGGTCGTCGACGGCAGATGGCGCGTTTCGTAATCGTGATTAGCGACCTTTTCTGGGCGCTTCGAGGGCGGTAGGTACCTTTGGCGTTGTTGCTTTGGTCATCATGGAAGCGCATCCCTGGCTTAACGCCGGCACTGCGAAGTGGGTGTTGTAAGCATCCACCAGTGCTGTGAACGCCTTCTAAGCTGGCACACGACAACTCCAGAAAGTAGTCTTCTTGGACTTAGATACTACTATTCATTTTTCCCTACTACCTATGATTTCGCTGGCTATACATCGTAAGGGTACCTGCTCCGAAGATTCCTAACTCTGTGAACGCCTCACGGCACTTGGGAGAAGGATGACCCACGAAGGGACGGCTAAGCTTGTGCCAAGTGTGCCAAGGATTCTGTGCGAAGGCTGGATCGTATCCCTACCCACAAGCTAACCAATGAATTCCACGGAACTGTTAAAGGGTCTTCTACACTGATGCTTTGGTTACATGCTCCACTATAAAAGATGGAGTACCAGCACGTTCGCCGAGGTCCGTCATGCCTGTCCGGCCCTGCCGCTACATGTCCGCTTCGACCGCGGAGCACAGCACCAATGAGATAAGCTTTTGGCTTGACAATTGTATTTACGATCTCGCTAAACTGCTGGCCCCACCATGTGTAGTAAGGGACAGCCACGCTTACAAACATCCAACGTCGCCCATTGTTCGGCGTGGCCGCCTCAACCGCAAGCAGCCTAACCAAATCACCAATGAGATAAGCTTCCAGCTTAACAATTGTATTCACAACCTCGCCAACGCAGTGGCCACCGTGTAGTAATTGACAATTAGGCTTACAAACCTCCCAAGTTGCCCACTTTTTGGATTGGCTGTAGCTGAGGACTAGGTTCGATGCTACTGGGGTTTCGGCCGGAAGAAGTATCGTTCTATGCATTACCAAACGTAGTGCAGGGCCAGGCATGCTCACCAAATTATTTCCCTATCCAGTACAGCCCAGAGACAAGCCCGAATCTGGCCGAAACAGAATGTATAAATGGCAGCTGCGTCTGCGATTGAGGAAAACACATATCACCAACACACCAGTTCCTCCCCATCACCAAGACACCTGTTTCTTCCCATCACCAACGTTGAAAACTCTCAATAGCCCAAATCAAGATGTCTCCACCTCGCCGCGCCCTCATCGCCGTTACCTCTGCGAACGCCTCTCTCTTCGCCCCCAACGGCCACACGACCGGTGTCTTCATCAGCGAAGCACTTCACCCCTACAATGTGCTCAAAGCAGCCGGTTTCGAAGTCGACATTGCATCAGAGAAGGGAACGTGGACCGAGGATTGGCTTTCGCTGCAGCCAGGGTTCCTTGACGAGGAGGAGCGCAAGCAGTACGACGACAAGACCAGCGAGTTCAGGACTGAGATGGACAAGAACCGCAAGGCTGAGGACCTGAACGCGAGCGAGGTAAGCCTGAGGCCTCGGAAGATGTATTCTAGCCGTGACTAACAGTACTTGCAGTACGGCGTCTTCGTCGCGAGCGCCGGCCATGCCGCCTTGATCGACTACCCCCATGCCAAGCATCTCCAGGCCATCGCTTCAAAGGTCTGGGCAAACGGCGGCGTCGTGTCCGCAGTCTGCCACGGCCCTGCTATCTTCCCCGGCATCGTCGACACCGATGGTCAGCCAATCATCAAGGGAAAGAAGATCACTGGCTTCACGACCCAGGCCGAGTATGACATGAAGATCATGGACTCGTTGAAGAGCTGGGGCGAGCCATTGGTGGATGAGCACGCGAAGACTTTGGGAGCCGAATGTGAGTTGAATTGCTATTCCTCGGATTGACACGAAGGTGGCTAACCTATGATGAAGACGTGCGCTCCGACGGTGTATGGGACGATTTCCATGTTGTCGATGGAAGACTCGTCACCGGTATGAACCCGCAGAGTGCGAAGAGCATGACTGCGGCAGCAGTAAAGGTGTTTGAGGGTCTATGATGGTCTTGAGGATCAGTCTGCATCTGCTGGCGAATGGCACATAGTTAGCGCTGAGAAGTATGGGACGCTTTGGGTGAAGTCTGTGGTAAAGATGCCTGGAAGTGTCATCCACCCAATGTGGTAGCTTAATTATCATTTCTCATACATTTTGGATGCGTGTTATGACTCCTTGCAATCATCAGGTATCTCAATCTACAAAGCTACTGCCTCGCTAGCCTCTTGTTCTCCGCGTGTACTCTAAGCAGGGACCCATGTTACTCAACAGCAACCAGTCTGAACCTTCACTAGCTGACGGGTGCAACGATACCGTAGCCTGGCATGCTACTTTATCCCTACGCATATTGGTAACTTATATAGTGAAAGCCAGGAAACAGGCACATTAGAGGTAAGAAATGAACAGGCATAAAGTTTATTCACGGGGCACTATGCTTCGACTTCTTTTCAGAAGTGATTAGTTTCTAGGCTACCGTGATGCAGACTTTGCTGATTGTTAACCAGGCACTAAGTACTCCAAGGCCTTTACGACCTCTTCCCTTGAAAAAACCAAAGATCCACTTAACAGGCATATTAAGAGACTTTAATGTCATGAAACGCGTAACATCTTTTAAATGTTGCTTACTTCTAACGATAAATCCCCTAACCACTGCACTCTTGCTTAATGCAAGAGCTGCTACATACGGTATTTTTTGTAGTAAAAAACTTATAAGAAATCCCATAACAGCAGTGTTGCCACTACAGGCTACCGTGTTAATGCTCTGTGTAATTGTACCAACACCTCCATTCTTAAAAAATGTGATTCGCAACTTATTTTATTGTGATCTTGAGGACCTTTTATAACCAGTAGGGTGTAGTCTTGTAGTTGTGGTAAATTGGTGCTGTAGGACCTTTAAACTTGTGCGAGCTTTTCGTTAAATAAAGACGTGATAATGGTTGGTGCACCAGCTGCTTTCGCGGGAATGAGACCCGTAATAGACACCCCCTAGTACCTTTTTTTTATTAATCTGCAGAGCTCTTAATCCTGAACGGTATCCACGTGCCAAGAAGCAGCACAGTCTGTTCTAGCTTTAACAGCACGTTGCCGAACAGTGCGTTCCATGCTGTTGTTATTGTGTAGACCAAAGCACTTAACTGTGCAAAGCTAAGATAATTGCCTAGGGGAATTTTAACAACCGCAGAGCTTGGCAAGGTAATGTACTCTCTAGTCACACTGTTATAGCATCCGCCTAGACTGTGGAGCTAATTAGGAATGGTACTATGCAGCGTTTTTGGGTTCAAGGAAGTAATAACTTTGTCTCTATTAGCAAAGTTATCCATGTGAGTTCCTACAGCTATAAATTCGCCAGAGAGATCCAGCGTGGCCAACAGTCCATTATTAAATCCAAGAGGGTAGCTAGTCCTAAAGGGTTAAGGTTAGTTCTCAGGCAGGAGTACTTACAGAAAGGGGAAGGTCTTATTAATATAATAGTATCTTATAAAGTGTAATAAGTTAATAATTTAGTCTACTAGAATCTAAATAATAGATTAATAAATAGATTAAATACAAGTATAGAGAGTCTATCCTTGCGTTCCTATATACTAAGCAAAGTCCACTCTATAGGGAGCGCTCTGTAGAGAGCGCTCTGTAGAGAGCAGTTATATATATTATACTCTAGTACAGAGTAATTAAGCGCTCTATAGAGAGTAGTTATATAACTTCTTTATTTAAAGCGTAGCTAGCATTAAATCCCTACTTAATCTTTACTACGCGCCTACTAGGTATAAAACTAGCTTCCCGCTATTATATAGATTTTAGATCCTAACATTATCCCCTCTCTTTTACAGATTCGTCCTAAATTACATATTTAGATCTTAGCTATTATTACGTAAGCTGTTCTACTAACCCCGCTTACTATAAGTACGTCTATTAGTATTATACCTAGTAACTCTACTATTTAAAAACATTAATTATATCGCAAGATCTAAGAAGCTAATATTATTATAAAAAACCCTTATATTAACTACAATTTTAAAGGTTCTATTTACTACGTTATACCTAGTTTAGGTTTAAAGTATTCTAAATATGTTTACTTAGGTTGTCTATGTGTAAACATAAGCTAGTTATTGCTAGATAAGACTTACAAAGAGTACAAAAAAAAAGTTAAAGAGGATAAAAAAGCGTTATCTCTCCTAATAGTGCAGTTATTACAAAATAAAAAGATACTAGCTTAGGCTAAAGAGCGTACTTATAAGAAAATGTTATATCTAACTACAGAAATAACTACAAATAGTAAAGACATAAATGTGGATACTATTAATTATCCTACTACTACAGTGACTGTTAGTTACTCTATAGCGATGTGGTTAACACTTAACATAGTAGATACTATAACGTTAGTACTACACTCCTCCTAGGTATATTCATATTTCTAATAGAATTCCTTAATCTTTTGCTAACAGTTTCCTAGATTGCTTTTTAGTTCCTAGGTGTTTTCGCCATATAGGTAACCTTTCTACTTAACAAGATACGTGTTATTATACTAATTATATTCTAGGATTCTTTTAACCTCGAATTTATTTTCTTCCTTAGTCTAGTAGTAGAAGGTAGTTTCAACTAGTGTATTAGGATCTACTAGTTCTAGTAGTAATACGTAGAATACTAAATATATCTTTGCATCTAGCAGTAGTTCTAACTTATAGTTCACTAGTAATATTTACTTAGAAATGTAAAATAGTCTAACCTTAATATAATCTAGTTTCTTGTGTTTTTTCTTCTAAGTTTAAAGGTTCTTTATAAGCAGATATACTTTATCCCCCTTCTTTAGCTAAGGTGCTATTTTTCGTTTTTAATTTTAATATAAAATTAATTGCTACTAAGCTGTCTTAAGATTTTCTTAGAGTTATTAGTGTATTTTCTTTATATTTTCTACTATATCTATAGCTTCTTTTACTTTAATTATTGTAGGAAATTGTTAGTTAAAGAGATGTAGGTGTCTTCTATAGTTTACATAAAACAGTGTATATCCTAATACTACTAATACTTTGTTATTATAGGCTAACTGTGCTATAAGTAGTAATAAAACCTAGTTATTCTTCTAACTATTACAGTAGATGCGTAGGTACGTTTCTATAGTTTAGTTTATACGTTCTGTCTGTCTGTCTATTTGTAGATAGTAAGCCATTAATAGTTTTTATTTTATTCTAAGTAGTGCTATGAGCGTTGTCTAATAATTTAACGTAAAGAGCTTATCTCTATCACTAATAATTATTTTTAGGATTCTGTGGTGTCTAATTAGTTAGCCTAGGATAAGAAAAGTAAGTTCCTTTACCGTTATTCTTTTAAGGCATAGAATAAGCTTAATATACTTAGTTAGTTAGTAGACTACTACTAGTATACTATTGTATTTAATTCCTGTTATTAGATCCTTAGAGTTTAGAATTCCTATAACAAAATTTATAGCGATATCTTCCTATAGTGCTGTTGGTATTTTAATTACTTACATCTCTCTATATTTAAGATATATACTATATTTGTTTCTTTAGTATTCTACACATTTGCGAATATAAGTTATTACCGCTTTCTTAATTCCTTTAAAGGTGTAATTCCTTTAGATAAGTTCTATTATCTTTGTAATGCCTAGGTGTCTATATATAGAGTTATTGTGGTATTATTAGATAATCTTAGTCTGTAGATGTTCCAGAACTTCTTAGTTAATTACTAAAAGTTAATTTAGTTCCACTATTAGTTCTAGAGATCTATCTTTGGCTTTGCAAAGAATTATAGAGAAGGTTTTTGCCTTTTCTTTTACTAAATTACTTTGTTAGCTAAAAGCGTCTGCTTTGCTATTTTCTTTTCTAGCTACATAGATAATTTTAAACTTATACTACCTAGTAGTTTATAACTATCTTTATTATTATAGCGTAAGTTCTTTTGTTATTATGAACCTTAGAAGGTTTTTATAATCTATATAGATTTCTAGCGTTAAGTAACTAAGCGCGTAAATCCTCTAGTACTTTAAGGCTTTAACAATAGCGTAGAGTTCTTTATTATATACATTGTATTATGTTTTAGCATTATTAAATTTGTATAAGTAATAGGCAATTAGATACTATTTACTATTACGTTCTTATTTAGCGTAGGCGCCTAGCGCAAAATCGCTAGTGTCTATTTTAAAGCGCAGTGATTTATCGCTTCTAAAATAAACAAGGACAGGTTCTATAATACATACTGTCTTAAGGAGTTAGAATAACATTCTACACTTATTTATCTATTTAAAGAGTACATCCTTCTTTATAAAATTTATTAAAGGTATCGTGACCTTTACATAATCTTAGATAAATTATTAGTTAAATCCATAAAATCCTAAGAATTCTTAGATGTTCTTAGCTGTCTTTAGTATTAGCTAGTTCTTAATATATTTAACTTTACTTAGTGCTATCTTAATTCCTTCTATAGTAATAATGTGTCCTAGGAATTTAAGTTATTTAACGTTAAACTTATATTTCTTAAGTTTAATATAAAGGCATACTTTATCTAGTGCTTCTAGTACTATCTATACGTGCTTAGTGTAGTCTAATTTGTTTTTAGAAAAGACGACGATATTGTCTATATACGCGATAACAAATATGTCTAGATATTTACAGAGTACGTTATTAATAAGTGCTATAAAAGCTACTAGTGCGTTTATAAGTCTAAAAGGCATAACCTTATATTTAAATAGTCTATAGCGTAATTAAAACACTGTTTTCTATTCTTTACCTTTCTTAATTTGTATAAGGTGGTAACCGTCTCTTAGATCTATTATTATAAATATCTTAGCTTAAGATAGTTAATCTCGTAACTCTGCAATATTTAGTAGTAGATATTAGTTTTTTATTATTATATTGTTAAGTTATTAGTAGTTAACGTATAGTCTGTCTAATCTATCTTTTTTCTTAATAAACATAAAAGGGCTTACTACTAGTAACTTTAATAGTTATATATATCCTTTTTTAAGGTTTATTTTAATAAAATCACGTTCTTTAAGGAGTTCTTCTCCTATCTTACTATATAATAGTCTAAAGGGTAGCGTCTTCCCTTCTTCTAGGTCTATTATAAGATCCTAAGGTTAATATTCTAGTAGGTTTACTTTTCCTTCCTTTTCTGTAAACATATATATCTATTTCCTATACTCTCTTAGTAAAGTAAGGGGTGTACTATTATCCTTCTTCTTGCGCTTCTTAATCTAGTATTTCTTACTAGCGTCTACTAAGGTGTGCTTCTATTTTTTAACTATCTATTGCAGTATTATATTATTAATAACTCCCTTATCTACTATATTTTTAGTTAATACGTAGGCTTTACTTATAATACACAATTGCAGCGTTTAAATAATATTTTCTTTATACCCTTGTTAATCTGCGGGTTGTATATTATTAACTAAAGTAATTCTAAAACTAACTTATACTTAGATCCTAGTAAGATATCTAAGGTAAGTTCCTCTCTATGTCCTTAGACTATTATTGTGGTAATAACTTTCTAGTATATCTAAGGTGTCTTAGGCATTAGGAATCTATTTGTAACATAAATAATATAGAGTACTTCTTTCTCTAATATTATAAGTCTTACTCGTCTTACTATCTAATAAGATATAAAGTTCCTTCCTACTTCTAAGTCTATAAGAGCTTAAGCCTATATTCTTTTAAGCTATACTAGTAGCTTAACTAATACTATGCTTACTATAGTATTTAATTTAATAAAGGCGTTTTCTTGTCTAAGTTTAGGCCTAAAAAAGACATCTATTCGTATAGGTTATAATTAAGTTCTAGTGCCTAGTATATATTTCTAAGCATCCGCTTCTATTATTATTCTTAAATACGTGGCTTATATAGATCGTCTTCTTCTTTTTCTTCCTATAAGGATATTCTTCTGTCTTTCCTTCTACGGTCTTTACTATTCCTATATACTAGTTAAATTAGTAGTTCTATTATTACTTCTTACGTAGGGCAGTTTGCGAAGCTGTCTAAATATTTAGCTATATAGTAGTATTTACAGTCCTAGTTTAGACATGTGTACTAGTACAGTTGTATACAGTCTCTATTAATAAGTATATTATTGTCCGTACAGTTTATCGTACAAATAGCACTAAGTGAAATAGGGGCCTGCCTACCTATAGGGACCCGCACAAGGACCCACTACTTAGGTTAGCGCTAAGAGGCAGAGACTTTATAAGGCCCTGCCTACCTATAAGGACCTGCACAAGGACCCCCTAATTAGGTCAGCGCCAAGAGGCAGAGACTTTATAAGGTCCTTAGTGCCCCTTTGTACGATAGACCAGACGTAATTAATTAAACCTACTTCTTACTCTTTGCACGATAGTATACTATTAACCCTTAAATGCTTAATTATAGATTAAGCCAAACCTATAATTATAGTATTTGTTGCCCTTTAGCGTAAGGTAAGGAAAGTATTTTACTTATTATTTATTCTAGAGGTGTTTATTATAAGCTGTAATAGAGTAGTCTATCTATATCTATCTATAGCGCAGTTTTCTTCTAGGTTATTTCTTATTCTCCTCTTTCTCTACCTTATATTATGTGCATGTTAGTTCTTCGCAATGTATCTATATATAGAATTAGTATGTAGGATTTTAGTAGTCTAGGTAGTACTTTAGTACGTAGTCTAACTTCTTATTTTTATAGGGTTACATTCCTTTTAGTGCCTAGTAGGGTTCTATATAGTCCTAAACATTTAGTTTATACTTAGGTAACATAAGGTTATCTTTTTCCTGCCTACTTTATAAGTAAAGAGTAGGAGATCTTAGTATCTCTTCTATATCTTCTATATTGTAGTATATATTAGAGTCGTCTTCTAGATCTTTATATAATTATAAGTTAGGTAAATCTAATTGCTTATTTTATTCTAGTGTAACGCGTTAGTAACTAAATAGCGTTATAATAGCTTCTTATTTCTTATTAAGTTCTTAGTCCTTAATAGTTAGTACATTTAACTTAGTTTAATAGACTTTGTTCTTTAATCTATAGTTCCTGGCTATATAGCCCAGTTTACTACATATAAAGTATTTATAGGTCTTAGTTATTAGTTATTAACTTCTATTAGAGACGCGTTTATTAGGCTACTTAGGGCCTATCCTTCCTTCTTTTCCTTTGCCTAAGTAGTTAAACTAGACATCTTCTATTAGTTTATATCTCTAGTAGTTCCTTAGCTATTACTTTTAGACAATTCTAACAGAGTTCTTATAAACTACTTTTGCTAGTTATCTAAAGCTTATTACCCTAGGGTTTTAGTAGAGCTCCTATTACAGTAAAAACTATTCTTTATTAATCCTAATAGTTTCTTTATACAGTTCTGTTAGGATCTGGCCGCGCATAAGCAGCGGGGCGCGAGCTTATTAGACTACTAGTCCGCTAGAGTTAGCTAACTAGGCAGTTAGATAACAGGTCACAGGTCTTAAGAGTCCTAAGGACCGCATAGGCCTCGCCTATATAGGAACTCTAGGACGCGTGGGACTCGCCCACACGGGACTCTAGGACGTATGGGACTCTAGGACGTATAGGACTCTAGGACGTATAGAATTCTAGGACGTGTGGAACTACTTAGTATATAGGAACGCAAGAATAAGCTTCTTATACTTATATTTAATCTATTTATTAATCTATTATTTAGATTCTAGTAGACTAAATTATTAACTTATTATACTTTACAAGATACTATTATATTAATAAGACCTTCTACCTTCTATAAGTACTCCTGCCTAAGAACTAACTTTAACCCTTTAGGACTAGCTACCCTCTTAGATTTAACATCTTAAACACTCTTAATATAAGTACTTTATAAACTCCTACCTCTTCTATAGCTTTAGGTGCTACTAAGATTACTCTTATAAAGGATAGTAGTAAGGCGCATAAATCTAATTTCTACTTTAGCGAACAATCTTAAACTAATATCTAGATTCTCTAGTTAGACCTCTACTTCTTTAACTTAAACAAACCCCTTAAAAATAAGAAAAAAGTTATCTTTACAGCGATATATATGCGAGGAAATACAGGATTATAGATCTATCTCTACCTTAAAAAGTACCTAGGAATAGACTACAATAATAATAACAACAATTACGTAAATAAGCACGCTAATATAGTTAACATTATTAAAAATTATAATAACTTTAAGAAATACCTTAAACAACTCTTTAGAATTACTAATAAAGACTCTATTACAAAAGTAAAAATTTAGACTATAACTTAGAAATAATTAGTAGCTAAGTATATAGCTAAGTTTTGTAGGTACGCTATATAACTTAACTAGAACAATAAATCTCTCTAGGACATGTATAAATAAGGACTTAAACAGAAACTACGTAAAGAACTCTTACGTAGTAGTGCATGAATTGCTAACCTTAAAGAACTATATAAGGAAACTATTAGGATTAATAAAGAATAGTTTTTATTACAATAGAAACTCCACTAAAACCCTAAAGTAATAAGCTTTAGACAACTAGCAAAAGTGGTTTATAAGAACCCTATTAGAATTATCTAAAAGTAATAGCTAAGCAACTACTAGAGATACAAACTAATAGAAGATGTCTAGTTTAACTACATAGGCAAAAGAAAAAGAGGAAGGATAGGCCTTAAGCAGCCTAATAAACGCGTCTCTAATAGAAGTTAACAATTAATAACTAAGACCTATAAATGCTTTACATATAGCAAACTAGGCCATATAGCTAGGAACTGCAGATTAAAGAACAAAGTCTATTAAACTAAGTTAAATATACTAACTATTAAGAACTAAGAACCTAATAAGGAATAGAAAGTTATTATAACGCTATTTAATCACTAACGCGTTACACTAGAGTAAAGTAAATAATTAGATTTACCTAACTTACAACTATATAAAGATCTAGAAGACAACTCTAACGTATACTATAACATAGAAGACATAGAAGAGATACTAAGATCTTCTACTTCTTACCTACAAAGTAGGCAGGAAGAAGACAACCCTATATTACCTAAGTACAAACTAAATGTTTAGGACTACATAAAACCCTACTAGGCACTAAGAGGAATACAACCCTATAAAAATAAGAAGTTAGACTACGTACTAAAGTACTACCTGGACCACTAAAATCCTACACACTAATTCTATATGTGGATGTATTGCGAAGAACTAATATACGCATAATATAAAATAGAGAAAGAGGAGAATAAGAAATAACCTAGAAGGAAACTACGCTATAGATAGATATAGACAGACTACCCTATCGCAGCTTACAATAAGCACCTCTAGAATAAATAATAAGTAAAATACTTTCCTTATCTTACGCTAAAGGGCAACAAATACTATAATATACTTATTAATAAAGACTATATACAACTATACTAGTACACGTGTCTAAACTAAGACTGCAAATACCACTACATGGCTAAATATTTAGATAGCTTTATAAACTACCCTATATAAGAAGTAATAATAGAGCTACTAATTTAACTAGTACACAGAAATAGTAAAGACTATAGAAGGAAAAACAGAAGAACATCCTTATAGGAAGAAAAAGAAGATAATCTACACAAGCTATGTACTTAAAAATAACAATAGAAGTAGATGCTTAGAAACGTATACTAGGCACTAGAACTTAACTATAACCTACACAAACAGATGTCTTTTTTAGGCCTAAACTTAGATAAGAAAACGCCTTTATTAAATTAAATACCACAGTAAGCACAGCATTAGTTAAGCTACTAGTATAGTTTAAAAGAATATAGGCTTAAGCTCTTATAAACTTAAAAGTAGGAAGGAACTTTATATCTTATTAGACAGCAAGACGAGCAGGACTTATAATGTTAAAGAAAAAAATACCCTATATTATCTATGTCGCAAATAGATCCCTAATGCCTAAGACACCTTAGATACACTAGGAGGTTACCACTACAATAATAGTTTAAGGATATAGAGAGGAACTTACCTTAGATGTCTTACTAGGATCTAAGTATAAGTTAGTCTTAGGATTACCTTAATTAACAATATACAACCTATAGATTAACTAGGGTACAAAGAAAATATTATTTAAACGCTGCAATTATGCATTATAAGTAAAGCCTACACATTAACTAAAAATAATAGTAGATAAGGGAGTTATTAACAACATAATACCGCGATAAATAGTTAAAAAACAGAAACACACCTTAGCAGACGCTAGCAGGAACCACTAGGTTAAAAAGCGTAAAAAGGAGGACAATAGCACACCCCTTACCTTACTAAGAGAGTACAGGAAATAGACACACATATTTACAGAAAAGGAAGAAAAAGCAAACCTACTAGAACATTAACCCTAGGATTTTATAATAGACCTAGAAGAAAGGAAGACGCCACCCTTTAAACCACTATATAGTAAAACAGGAGAAGAACTCCTTAAAAAACGTAATTTTATTAAAATAAACCTTAAGAAAAGATATATACAACTATTAAAGTCACTAGCAGTAAGCCCTTTTATATTTATTAAGAAAAAGGATAGATTAGACAGACCATACGTTAACTACCAACAACTTAACAATATAACAATAAAGAACCAATATCTACTACTAAATATTACAGAGTTACAAGATTAATTATCTTAAGCCAAGATATTTATAATAATAGATCTAAGAGACAGTTACCACCTTATATAAATTAAAAAGGGTAAAGAATAGAAAACAGCGTTTTAATCACACTACAGACTATTTAAATATAAGGTTATACCTTTTAGACTTACAAACGCACCAGCAGCTTTTATAGCACTTATTAATAACGTACTCTGCGAACATCTAGACATATTTGTTATCGCGTATATAGACAATATTCTTATCTTTTCTAAAAACAAATTAGACCACACCAAGTATATATAGATAGTACTAGAAGCACTAGACAAAGCATACCTTTGCATTAAACTTAAGAAATATAAGTTTAACGTTAAATAACTTAAATTCCTAGAACACATTATTACTACAGAAGGAATTAAAATAGCACCAAGTAAAGTCAAATACATTAAGAACTGGCTAATACCAAAAACAGCTAAGAACATCTAAGAATTTTTAGAATTCTGTAGATTTAACTAACAATTTATCCAAGATTACACAAAGGTTACAATACCTTTAACAAATCTTATAAAAAAGGACGTACCCTTTAAATAGATAGATAAGTGTAGAATATTATTCTAACTCCTTAAGACAGTATGTATTATAGAACCTGTCCTTATTTATTTTAGAAGTGATAAACCACTACGCTTTAAAACAGACGCTAGCGATCTTACGCTAGGCGCCTACGCTAAACAAAAATATAATAGCAAATAGCACCTAATTACCTATTACTTATGCAAATTTAATAACGCTAAAACACAATACAATATATATAATAAAGAACTCTACGCTATTATTAAAGCTTTAAAGCACTAGAGGATTTATACGCTTAGTTACTTAACGCTAGAAATCTACACAGATTATAAGAACCTTCTAAAGTTCATAATAATAAAAGAACTTACACCACAACAATAAAAATAGTTATAAACCACAGGGTAGTACAAATTTAAAATCATCTATATAGCTAGAAAAGAAAATGGCAGAGCAGACGCTCTCAGCTAACAAAGTAATCTAGTAGGAGAAAAAGTAAAAACCTTCTCTATAATCCTTCGCAAAGCTAAAGATAAATCTCTAGAGCTAACAGCAGAACTAAATTAACTTTTAGTAATTAACTAAGAAGTTCTAGAACATCTACAGACCAAGATTATCTAATAATACTATAATAACCCTATGTACAGACACCTAGGCATTACAAAGACAATAGAACTTATTTAAAGGAATTACACCTTTAAAGGAATTAAGGAAGCTATAATAACTTACATCTATAAATATATAGAATACTAAAGAAACAAACACAGCATACATCTTAAATATAGAGAGATATAAGTAATTAGAATACTAACAGCACTATAGGAAGACATTACTATAGATTTTGTTATAGAAATTCTAAACTCTAAGAATCTAATAACAGGAATTAAATATAATAGTATACTAGTAATAGTCTACTAACTAACTAAGTATATTAAGCTCATTCTATGCCTTAAAAGAATAACAGCAAAAGAACTCGCTTTTCTTATCTTAGACAGACTAATTAGACACTACAGAATTCCAAAAATAATTATTAGCGACAGAGATAAGCTCTTTACGTTAAATTATTAGACAACACTTATAGCACTACTTAGAATAAAACAAAAGCTATTAATAGCTTACTATCTATAAATAGACAGATAGATAGAACGTATAAACTAAACTATAGAAATATACCTACGCATCTACTGCAACAGTTAGAAGAATAACTAAGTTTTATTACTACCTATAGCATAGTTAGCCTATAATAACAAAGTATTAGTAGTATTAGGACATACACTATTCTATGTAAACTATAGAAGACACCCACATCTCTTTAACTAATAATTTCCTATAACAATTAAAGCAAAAGAAGCTATAGATATAGCAGAAAATATAAAGAAAATACACTAACAACTCTAAGAGAATCTTAAAAAAGCTTAGCAGTAATTAATTTTATACTAAAACTAAAAATAAAAAATAGCACCTTAACTAAAGAAGGGGGATAAAGTATATCTACTTACAAAGAACCTTTAAACTTAGAAAAAGAAACATAAGAAACTAGATTATATTAAGGTTAGACTATTTTACATTTCTAAGCAAGTATCACTAGTAAACTATAAGTTAGAACTACTACTAGATGCAAAGATACACCTAGTATTCCACGTATTACTACTAGAACTAGTAGACCCTAATACACTAGTTAAAACCACCTTCTACCACTAGACTAAGAAAGAAAATAAATTTAAGGTTAAAAGAGTTCTAGAATATAATTAGTATAACAACACGTACCTTATTAAGTGGAAAAGTTACCCACATAGCAAAAACACCTAGGAACTAAAAAACAATCTAGGAAACTGTTAGCAAAAGATTAAAGAATTCTACTAGAAACAACTAGAACGCACCTAGGAATTACTACCAGCATAAAGGCTAGCCTATAAAACAGACTAGTTAATTACCTTAGCGCCTAACAGCGCATTAGGATTTATTAACGCAGTAGCCTACGCTAACTCCTCCTGCGCCTTAAGCACTTCTAACTTATTTATAGTACTTATACTATAATTAAACAACTCTTATTCCTTCTAATATAATTTCTTTTACTAATTATATAAGCGCGCTATCTTCTCTCGCGCCTAATAGGCGCAAAGGAGAGCTATTTTAGCTAGCTCTTTTTTAACACAAAGCTTTGCCTCCTCTTTAGCCTCTAACTTTTCTAACCTCTCTATTTTAGTATCTATTTTTAAATAATCTAGTAAGGGGATCTCTTTAGGCTTATACTTCTAGTTTCCCTATCTAACGCAGTTAGTACACTAAAAGTGTAAAGAAGAAAAATAATAAGCATATTTCTTCTTAGTGTAGTATAAATAGGCAACTATTACAAAAATATAGTCTTTTTTAAGATAATTAGCTTAACTGTAGTAATATTAAACAGAATAAGATAATAACTTTATAGGTAGTTAACTTATAAAGATATTAAGCTTAGAGAGGGAGGATAATATTAGGATCTAGCTGTACGTAAGCAGTAGGGCACAAGCTTATTAGACTACTAGTCTACTAGAGTTAGCTAACTAGGTAGTTAGATAACAGGTTATAGGTCCTAAAAGTCCTAAAGACCGCACAGGCCTCACCTATACAGGAACTCTAGGACGCGTAGGACTCGCCCGCACAGGACTCTAGGACGTATAGAACTCTAGGACGTATAGGACTCTAGAACGTATAGGATTCTAGAACGTGTAGGACTACTTAGTATATAGGAACACGAGAATAAGCTTCTTATACTTATATTTAATCTGTTTATTAATCTATTATTTAAATTCTAGTAGACTAAATTGTTAACTTATTACACTTCGCAAGATACTATTATATTAATAAGACCTTCTACCTTCTGTAAGTACTCCTACCTAAGAACTAACCTTAACCCTTTAGGACTAGCTACCCTCTTAGATTTAATAAGTTCTTTAAGATTAGCAATTTGTGCACTACTATGTAGGAGTTCCTTATATAGTTTCTATTTAAGTCCTTATTTATATATATCCTAAAGAGATTTATTGTCCTAGTTAAGTTACACAGCGTATCTGCGAAATTTAGTTATATACTTAGCTACTAATTATTTCTAAGTTATAGTCTAAATCTTTGCTTTTGTAATAGAGTCCTTATTAGTAATCCTAAAGAGTTATTTAAAGCATTTCTTAAAGTTATTATAATTTTTAATAATGTTAACTGCATTAGCGTGCTTATTTATGTAATTATTATTATTATTATCATAGTCTATTCCTAGGTACTTTTTAAAGTAGGAATAAATCTATAATCCTACATCTCCTTGCATATATATTACTGCGAAGATAACCTTCTTTTTATCTTTAAAAGGTTTATTTAAGTTAAAGAAGTAAAGGTCTAACTAGAGAATCTAGACGTTAGTTTAAGATTATTCACTAAAGTAGAGATTAGGTTTATACGCCTTACTACTATCCTTTATAGGAGTAATCTTAGCAGCACCTAAAGCTGTAGAAGAGGTAGGAGTTTATAAAGTACTTATATTAAGAGTGTTTAAGATGTTAAATCTAAAAGGGTAGCTAGTTCTAAAAGGTTAAAGTTAGTTCTTAGGCAGGAGTACTTATAGAAAGGGGAAAGTCTTATTAATATAATAGTATTTTACAAAGTGTAACAAGTTAATAATTTAGTCTGCTAGAATCTAAATAATAGATTAATAAATAGATTAAATATAAGTATAGAGAGTCTATCCTCGCGTTCTTATATACTAAGCAAAGTCCGCTCTATAGGGAGCGCTCTGTAGAGAGCGCTCTATAGAGAGCGGTCACGTATGTTATACTCTAGTACAGAGTAATTAAGCGCTCTATAAAGAGTAGTCATATAACTCTTTTATTTAAGGCGTAGCTAGTATTAAATCCCCGCTTAATCCTTGCTACGCGCCTACTAGATACAAAACCGGCTTCCCGCTATTATGTGGATTTTAGATCCTAATAGTAGCCCCCTATTAGTAGCTACTTAAACCCTTATATAGAGTGTAATTAGTTAATAATATAGCCTAAGTATAATCTAAATAATAAATTAATAAATAGGTTAAATATAAGGATAGAAAGTCTATCCTTACGTTCTAATATACTAAAGAAATCCTACTCTATAGGGAGCGTTCTGTAGGAAGCGCTCTATAGGGACTAGTTATATAACTACTCTATAGAAAGCACTCTACTACTCTATAGAGAGTAATTATATAAATTTCTTATTTAGGGCGTAGTTAGTGTATAATTTATATTAGATCCCTACTACGCGCCCTTCTAAGTATAAAACTAGTTGTAAGCCATAATTAGAGTCTAAGATCCTTATAATATACTTATAGTAGACATAAATAAAGGTATAGGTAAAGGTAAATATAATAACAAATATAGTAGAAATAGCTAAGTTTTAGGTTAAAGTATAACTAGAGAGGTAGTTTCTTGTAATAGATATACTATTATAAGGATTTTATTACTATTAAGTATAAAATATAATGGCTTACGAGATAAAGATTAATATTAAAATAGTTTAGTAAATAGTAAGATAAATATTTTATTTATCTAACCTGTAATAGTGCTATTAAAGAACTTATAGGCTTTATTTAACTTTACCTATAATACTATTTACTAAGGGAGTTACTTCTTCTATATAAGATTAATTTTAGTAATATAATATCCTTATTAGGAAAACTACTAAGTATAAAAATAAGGGTGTGTAGAGAGGAGCTAGTACGCAGAGATAGGTAAAAGTTTAAAAATAGGCGTAGTTTATAAAATTAGTAGCCCTATAAGCCCTATAACTCTAAGTGGCTAGCACCAAAACAGCGCTATCCGTAATATAGGTAGCCCTATAAGCCCTATAGCTATAAGTGGCAAGTAGGAAATTAGTATAAATACTGCTAGTGCTACTGCCTACTTTAGTATAGCTAAGAGGCTAGAAGACCCCTATTTTTTCTATATTGAGCGAAGTTGCGAGTGAGACTAAGGCCGCAACCTGTACTACTAATAAAACTAGTGCCCTATCGGCATTCAGGGCCGTATGTTCTAGCAGCCCTGAGTTAGGCAGCCCTAGGTTAGGAGGCTGTTAGGGTGCGTCTTAAGGATAGATTTTGGTTGGGGCCTGGCGCGGTAGGCAACTTGCCCGTGAGGTACGCTACGTTTTAGCTAGCACTTAAAGAAACAAGACAAAGAAATGGATAGATGTATCTACTCAGAAACTTCTTGATACGGCCAGAGTTTAGAGTACAGATCCCTCTCATCCTCATTTTGAGCCGTACTAAGAAAGATGTTTTTGTACTTGCGGCAGTTTTCAATAGCAGTTTCGTAGTCCTCGGGCTGCACCATGCCATCTGCTGGTAGAACACCTTGGGCTCGAAAGAGCGACAGCATTTGCCCAACACCATCTATGTTCTCTTCCTCCTTCGCATGCAGCTCAAGCTCTTCTGTTGAAAATGCGATGGGACATGGTGTATCTTCCCCAAAGATCTCATTCCATTGGGCAACGATTGCAATGAGCGAGTCACGTAAGAAGAATATATCTCGATTCTCCCATACGCCAGTCACAAGCCAGACGGGTTTTCTAAGCATGTGAACTGATGACTGCTGGAGAACATCCCAGTGGAGTGGCGCACGTTTCATGGTTTGGAGCTCGTAGTATTTGTGTATCGTTTCGCTCTCCAGATCCTGGTCAATCTGCTTTTGCTCGTTGGGGTCTAGGTTATCGAAATTTTCCGGCTTCTTGGGCATGACCCAGCCCTCTTGGACACTTTTGTAATGTCGGAACGCTCGATGGACACCAGACTGATAGAACAGCGGTGCTACAGTCGCCGATTGCCAGTCCACGATGCCGGTAATTCTATGCGAGACTGGATCCACAAACACGTTGTCGAGATGGAGATCAGGATGCCACAGAGTATTAGCGGCAGCCGACTCGTTGTTTGTCGATGGAACCAGAAACGACGCGACTTGCTCATACTTGGCGAGTAATTCAAGCGCGTCTTCAGGGAGCTCAAGATGTTTTGACGACCGGTAGTAATTCATACGAGGTTTGGCACTATTTCTGATCCACGATACCTCATTTGCGCCTAATCCTCGCGCATACGCTTGTTGGTCTTGCCCTGGTTCTAGTTAGTATCTAACGCAGGGCCTGATATTTGGCGAACTATTAACATACATGGGCCCCGGTCAATGTCCAGTTGCTCCCGACCACTGACCCAAAGCTCTGCTTTTGTTAAGGGTCCTATTGCATATTGCTCAAGAGTTGAATGTTGCTGGTCTGAAATAAGCTGGATGGCATCCGAATTTCCGGTTAATCGTTGGAGGTCCTCTTTGAAATAGATGCAGCCATGTGTCTTGAACCTTGTAGCGCTTAATGAGCCATCAAAATCGGCGACCTGATCAACAATAGCTAGTTTTTTCTCCCATGTCAAACGATGCCATACTGCACCTAATCGCACACCGGGGACCTTCTCTTCGAGAATGTACTCAGCCTGAACTGAATTATTTGCGGCATCACAAGACCACGCAAGCACGCGAGGGACAGGAACATTAAAGACGTCGCGGAGCTACTTCTGTCAGTTATGTGTAATTCTTAGGCTGGCATTCGCGCATACCATTTGCTGAGTGGCAACTTCGGAAGCAGTTGTGTATTGAGATGGCCCGGCATTTGGATTTGGAAGTTTCGCGAAAACTTCAGCGCCATTATCCATAGTAAGAATAAAAGCCTTATTATGTAAGCCTTCAATGCATTTCAGGACTCTAGTGCCTGTTCGCGAGTTTAGTAAGGATGCTCATCGTAGGACTAAGAGGCATACAGTGTCGGGCACCCTTGCAAACACGAACAGCCTCTTCAACCAAGTGTGGCAGGTTAAACTCAAGATAGCGTTTCGCCAGTTCATCTCGCTCGTTTTTACTATAGACATGATGGTGAGTAAATTTCTAGGCAGCCTGACGAGGGATGAGCTCCTACAGCCATCGTTGTCGAGTATAACGATACAAATCCCCCTCAGAGATGTTTTCATCTAAGTTCGCCGGATTAGACAGCAACTAATTTTGTTGGATCAGGTTGGGATTGTTGTACCAACGCCATGGATTGTTTCTGCGAACAGTTTTGGAATTTGTGATGTAGTTGGCATTTGGCTTTTGAGCATGTAGGACCGAAACTTGGTGTTAAACGGCCGATGACAGCGAGGAAGGGCCTGAAGAAGCCAACCAAGTGCCTGATATCGAGAGGCCGACAAACGGGATGACATGTGAGGTGCGATTTTGTGCACCGACTGCGCGTCGTCAGTCCCAGATAGTAGGGCTCGTGGGATCATGCGACGGGTGTCATCGGCGGGAACGTACAAAGTGAACGAACACGAAGATTGAACTGCTGGAACCGCAGGTTTGAGGCGGCGAAATGCAGGCCGTATTTATAGTATTTTGATGAGCCTGAAAGGTGGCGACAAAGCGGTTGTCTCAATCGCCGCTCGTAAGTGTGGGTGTGGTGTGATTTGGCGCAATGCGATGAGTGGCGAGCTCGGCCGCGAAGTGACCGGGGTACCACCGCCAAGCCAGAAGGGAAATAGAGCCAAATTATCCCGTCGATTTGCACCTCCTGCCAACACAATGGTGAAGTCCGAGCTCGTCCTCACAAGGGACTCTATATCAAGAAGTGTTTATTATGAGGAAATATTTAGGTGCTGAGGATTCTATTTGAACTAGTTCACTTTTCGCACGCCGCAGTCATGCATATGTGGTGTCATTCCTCCTCAGCTTGCGCGTATTCATTCGCTGAGAGTGGTCAGTCTATCCCAACGCCAACAACACTGGAACAAAATAAAAGTAGAATGAGGGCGCCAAACTTGTCCATGAAGATGTATATAAAGTGCTGTATTTCTGCGACATTCATACCCACACTTCACATATCATTTACCAAGATATTCTTTATTTACCTCAGAGTTGCAAAACTATATTTGTATCACCTTTCATAATGGCTTGGAAACATGTTCTAGAAGAGCTTGCCTCGACTGCGCGCAACAACAAAGCCAAGCTCCTCCAAGCTATCCCAGAGAACCTTACTACGAAAAGCAATGCCGTAAAGACGGTTGACCTTCGTATCGATATTCACCAGAATTCGAGGGATCCAAACAAGGCTGTGGCTAAGATCCAGGCGAATACCCACGCCAAAGATCAGGCTGTGAAAGATTTTATTAAGTCCGGCAATAAGGGGAGTGCTCACAAAGGCACGCACAAGAACATTGCCGAGATTCCTTTCGACAGGTCCTCGTTCGACATAGATGATTTCGAGAAGAAGATCCGGAGCTCCCGCTAGTTGTTCCGCTGAACTTTCACCGTATGTATCTATACATCCTGCCTGACCTCCCTATAGTGCAAGACTTACTTACAGTGCCGTAGCAGTTTTCTGCAGCGCTGTCACCGTCCGCAAACCGAATCTGTAACAGTTTAGAAAACTGTAGCTGGCTGTAAGGGGCTTTACAGGCAGGAGATTGAAACGTGAGTATAGGATTCATTACAGATGAACCCTTGAGGAGTTGGGATAGATGCGGTACAAGGATGGAAGGGAAGAAGCGAAAAGCAGCGAGAATTTGACTTTGAAGCCTCGCCCGCGTTCCAGTAAGGTTTAACAAGGAATTGATTGGTATCTAGCGTTAGCCGTTGTGGGAGTGCCTTTATTGCCATCTGCAGCGAGATAGCTAGATATGTGGGCGACGAGGCCTTCGCAATGAGTAGTTTTGCAGCGCTCGCGATGCTACCGTCTCAATCCTGATATCGATACAGAGTGGCTGTACGAGAAAGGCTCGATTCAAGAGAAACCCCGTTTTGCTTATAGGTGATGATCTTTTATTAGCCTTAGAATGAGTGTACACTACAGTACAAAGTAGTAGCAAAGTCGTGTGTTTTTGTGAAAGTCCCCCGGCGTGATTACGGGTACCCCTTCTGGACCCAGCAAAACTCTGTACTGGGAGAAATATTATGCCCGTTTCCTGGTTCCCGTTTTCTAGCTCTGCGAGGGCTATGAATAGACCACTGCCAAGTCTCATTGCGCGCCGCTAAGATTGACTCATGTGTCTCCGCTACGGATGGTTGGTTGGTTGGTTGGTGTTTATTTTACGTCTGTTCATGAAGGTTAAGTCGACCATCTCGCCTCGTAAAGGGCATATACGACGTGCTAAACTATAGAATTATAGTACTAACGCATTCCTTAGAAAGCATTTCCTACCTACGTAGATATTGCTACCATTTATATTATAGCCCTGTAACGGGTAGATCACGATATTGTTGTGGTGTTGTGGTATCTAGCGCCAAGGCCTCATAGAGGGTCTGTGCGCTAAGCGAGCCAGCTGCGCAAAACCTGCGCCGCGCGTCAACTCGACACAAGACAAGTATTATTCTATCAATATTACCAGAGTCATCCTTTCACTGTCCTTCCTGGTGTGAAGCAAGTACTATTGCCTATAACCAGACCTCACAAGCTCCCTATCTAGCTTAGGAGACTTTTCTATAGTAGAAGTAGATATTATCCTTCTAACGCTTCTCTATTTTAGAGTTTAATACCTAGGACGCGCGTTATTATATTTAGTGTGTTTTATAGTTTTTTCCTTTAGTAGGGCCCTATTTATTATAATTTAGTTAGTACTTAGGCCTCCTAGCGCTAATCTTTATAGGTCCCTAGTTTATCTTTTTTAACTTTATATTCTTTACTATCTACACTTGTCAGAACCCTAGGTATCTGGCTAGGCTCTAGGATAGTAAGGGCCAGCTGGATGCAGGTAGAGATCACCTAATCTAAGGCTATATAGTTCTATCGCTAACGGAGTAATCTGGCAGCAATTTGTCTATCCTATATCCTACTATACAATCCACTATTATTTCACATCTAAAGCTAAAGCTATATTACTTATGCCTAACTTCTAATATTTAAATTACTTACTATATATATAAGCAGTTTAGTATTAAAAAGCTTTTACTTATAATAACTAGGCTATAATAATAAACCCTTTATAGTCCACGCGCTCTTATACCTAATACTAGGACGCTTAAGAGTCTATAGGAGGGGAATTCTTATATTTAAGCCTATCTCTTATACTAAGTAAGCTAGAGGACTAGCGTACTCCTCTTTTTATATATTAGGGTTAGTCTGCGCCTAGATACGCTAGAGAGGGCTAAGTTAGAACACCTCTAGATATTAAAGATAATTCTTCTAGCACTATTCTTAAATAGCTTAAGAAAGCTAAATAATAGCTTAAAAAGAGAAGGAATATAGCTAAACTTAATAAAATTAACTAGATAAGATAATAATAGGAGGTAAGAGACACTTAAGCCCTATATAAACTTATAAAAGATCCTACTAAAACGTAGGATTCCTCTAAAGTATCTTTATTACAACTTTTACAAAAGCAGCTGTATAAATATACCTAAAGGGACTAATAGGGATTTAATTATTAAAGAGATAACTATAAGCTCTATTTCTAGTCCTTAAAGGACTACTTTGTGGATAAGAACCTTAAAGTTACCTACGCCCTCTAGTATATGTTAGATATCTACTATATAGTATAGAGAACTAAAGTTTAAGCCTAGTTATTAATAGACCCTAACTAGTTACCTACTTAGGCTAACCTAAGGGATAAAATACTAGAAGCTTTAGGATCTCCTAAAGAAAGGCGCTAGTTAGTGTATAATTAGTTTAAGAAATACTAATAGAGACTAAATTAGAGCCTATTAGAGCTATTAAATTATTTATAAAATTACTAAAAGGAGCTAGGAATAATAAACCTTAAATAATAAAAGCTAGAATATATAGGATTACTCCTACTTTCTATTTAATAGCGGCTGTAAGCAATTCCCTTAGGGCTCTAAGTTATAGTTATAGATATTAAACTTTAGGCTTTAATTATTTATTAGATAGATAAGTTAAATTAAGGATCCTTAGCTCCTAACCTATACTTAAAGGGTGTAGAACACTAACGCCTAGAGTAACTAGATTCTAGAGGGGACAAAAAACCCTTAAAGGCAGTTAAGAGGCTAAAAAAGCAGGGTAATAGTACTAAAAGTCCTAAGTTAGCGCTATCTAGTACTAGACTACTAATAACTAACACTTCTTACTAGTATTATAGAAGGCTAGGCCACTTCAAACCTAATTACTTTACTCTAGATAAGCTAGCTACACCTAAAACCTAAAATACCTAGTCTACATATAATAGGGAATAAGGTGTAGGAAAAGGCAAGGGATAGAAGGAGTAGTAGCTATTCTTACTACTTATATATTAATAGTTATAAGGTACCTTAATAAAGTCCTAAAGGTAAGATAGTTAGAATCTCTTTTTAACTAGCTTTATACCTAGCTAAAGGGAATACTTATTCTCCTAGCTAGAGTTAAAAAAGATACTATTAACGCCTTAGTAGATTCCACTTTAGCGTTAAACCTCCTTTTACTATAGAAGGCGAAAGAGTAGGGGGTTAACGTTAAACTATTAATAGGGTTATCCGCCTAGGCAGTAAATAGGTCTAACATTAAAGTTTATAGCACAATAGTGCTATTAATAGAACTTAAGGACTTATGTAGGTAAAAGTAATAACAGGAGGTACCCTATGTAGTTACTAACCTTATAAGTTATAGTATCCTTCTAGGTTTACCCTAGTTTAATTAAGTAAACCTAAAGGTAAACATTACAACCTAACATATACTATTTTAGAGATGTTATACTAAGGAAGTACTAGTCTACTAAAAAATCGCAGTAGAAGACGCTAAGTAGTTTAATTATACTATATAAGATCCTTATATCTCTGTGTACGCGTGCATAGTATTTAATATAGATATACTAGTACTATTTAGCGCAGATAAGAATAGAATGGTAGGGATACTATCCTATTAGTTTAATCTTACTAATATAGCCTTAAATAAAAACTATAAGGACCTTACTGCTTATGCTAACTACAATTTGTAAATTAATTTAGTAGAAGGTGGCGTACCTCTATATTACCCTATATATAACCTCTCTATAGTTAAGTTAGAGACATTAAGGAAGTACGTTAAAGAGTATTTAGCTAGAGGGTGGATTTGCTATTTAAAATTCCTAGCTAGTGCCCCTATACTCTTTATAAAAAGGAAAGATAGCACCTTACGCCTATATATAGATTATTAAGGTCTTAATAAGATTATAATTAAAAATTATAGAGCTTTCCTACTAATTACTAAATCTCTAGACTAACTAAAATAAGCTAAAATATTTATAAAGCTTAATTTAAAAGAAGCGTACTATTAAGTTTATATTATAGAAGGAGATAAGTGGAAAACCGCTTTTTATATAAAATACAGCTATTTTAAGTATACTGTAATGCCCTTTAGCCTTACTAACGCACTAGCCTAGTTCTAGGGCCTAATTACCTAGATACTAACTGGCCTAATTAATATCACCTATATTGTATATCTAGATAACATATTAATCTTCTCTAATACACTAAAGGAACATAAGGCCTATATAAAGGAGATTCTAGAGAGGCTGCGCTAAGTAAAGCTCTTTATTAACCTAAAGAAGTGTAAATAGTACACTACTACTATAGAGTACCTTAGGTTCGTTGTTTCTCTAGAAGGGCTTACAATTAACCTAGATTAGGTTAATGCGATACAATTATGGCCAAAACTAATCTATATATATAATATACGCGTCTTTATTAGCTTTATAAACCATTATAGATAGTTTATTACTAATTTCTCCTAAATAGCGCTATCTTTTACTAGTTTAACTAAGAAAGCGCTAGATAGCGCTAGGTAGGGGCTAGCGATACAAAAGAAGAAGAGCGTAGCCCTAAATATTAGGCTAAAAGGCACTAAAGCTTTCTAGACGCTAAAAGACATATTTTTTAAAGTGCCTATACTAGTACACTTTAAGCATAGATAATAGACACTTCTTAAGACTAACGCCTTAAGTAGAGTAATTAGTGCTATTTATAGCTAACCTATGCCTAAAGGTAATAAGCTAGGCCTATAGTAACTAATTAACTTCTTCTTAAGGAAATTAAGCACTACGCAGTACTACTATAATACTTATAATAAGAAACTCCTTGCTATTATTAAGTTAGTTAAACACTAGTGTTAATACCTTTAAGGTTAACACTTTAAGGTCTTAACAGATTATTATAACCTTTAATAGTTTATAGAGACTAAGACGCTTATATTACGTTATATCTAGTTATACCTTACCCTAAGTGAGTATAACTTTGTTATAACTTATAGGGCAGGATTAATAAATCTAGTAGATAGCCTATTAAGGCGCCTAGACTATATACTTAGCACCTAAGATACTAAGTAGAAGAATAATAAAGCCTTTATTAAGCCTTTAGCTAATCTATTATTAGAAAGGTAAGGCAGATACGCTCTAGTCTCTACTATGTCTACTTATTTTAGGAACTAGATAGAACAGGGCAATAAGCCCTATTAAAAGACCTACTCCTCTAGAGGCCTAATAGGATAGGGCAATAAGCCCTATTAGGAAGACTAACCCCTCTAGAAGTTAGATAAGATAGGGTAATAGGCCCTATAGAGATACCTATTACTTTAAGGGGTTAAATAAAGGCAGTCTTAGTAACTACTTCTCTCTAAAGAACTAAGAGGCTATTAAATCTAAAGATTTAAACTTATTAGATAATAAGGTTAATAAGTTAGCGTAATCTAGTCTAAGTAGCTACAGCTTAAGACTAACTAGCCTAGTATAGCTTAAGTCTCCCTTAAAGCGCATAAAAGCTATTAAGAGCTACTATAATAACCCTCTTTTAGGACATTTTAGTGTAATTTAAATGCTTAAGCACGTTTAATAGAAGTTTTACTAGACTAGTATAAATAAGGAGGTCGCTAACTATATTTATAACTATAAGCAGTACTAATAGGTAACCTATAAAAGATATAAGCCTTATAGTCTTTTATAGTAGCTTTCTATCCTAGATTGTCTATAGTAGCACGTAATAATAGACTTTATTACTAATCTGCCCCTAAGTCGCTTCTTAGGACTAATATATAACGCTATCTTAGTGATTATTAATTAATTTTCTAAGATGGCTTATTATGTACCAGCCTAGATAGATTAGAATGGCACTAACCTAGCTTAGGCTTAGATTTGTAAAGTTATTAGACTTTATAGTAATCTAGAAAGTATTCTCTTAGATAGAGGACTAGTAATAAAAGCAAAACACTAGAATACTTTCTATTATTACCTAAACTTAAGGAGGGTTTTAACCTTAGCTTTTTATCCTTAGACTAATAGGTAAACAGAACGCTAGAACTAAACACTAGAATAATACTTGCGAATCTTCTACTCCTTAGAGTAAGATAATTAGGCAATATAGATCTCTCTAGTAAAATATACGTATAATAACAGTAAACATTTAGTAATAGGGTACACACTATACTAAGTGTGCTTTAGATATAATCCCTCTAACCTAACCTAGCCTAATATGCTGCTAGGTAGCGGGAAAAGCCTAAGGGGCTACTAAATAGCGTTAAGATTAATAGAAATACGCGTAAATGTAAAAAAGAAACTATAGATAGTATAGAAGTACTAAAAATCTATCTTTGATAAAAAGAGAACCCCTTTGCAACTTAATAAAGGTAATAAAGTATAGGTTTTAAGTAGGAATCTAAAGTCTGTACAACTAAACAAGAAAATAAACTAGAAATTCCTAGGCCCTAGAGTAGTAGATAAGTATATTGGCTCTCTACCTACAGCCTACTAAGTAAACCTACCTAAATTAGGTAAGGTTTATCTAGTGTTCTATCCTTTCCTACTAGAACTATATAAACTGCGTAGGAAACTACCTTACTAACAACTGCCAATTAAAGACACATTGCGCTAACATAGTAATAATGTATATAAAATTGACTATATTATTAATAGACAATAAAATAAGTTAGAATAATAGGAATACCTTATTAAATAGAGCGGATATAATTTAGAAGAAAACTTTTAGGAACCTACTATATTAATTAGCGGAAATACGCTTAAAGAGTTCTAGAAAAAGCTTAAGATATCTTTAAGAAGGTTAATAACTACACTTCTAGAGGTAAAGAAGAGAGGTTATAGGTAACCTTCCTTAAAGGGGAAAACTAGCGAACGCTAAGAACCTATATAAAAATATTAGTCTAACTTAGACCTACCTGGCATAAAATGTTCTAATTTGGTACGATATGTGAATATTAACTTATAATTAGATACTATAGACCCTTTTATCCTTTTAAAAACCCCACGTGTCTCCTATAGGGAGTTTGGTAGATAGTTAGCCAGTTAGGTAGGGTGTTTTAATAGGTATAGGAATACTAATTAGTATATACGAAACCCTTTAAAATTAGTAAAGAATAAGGATAATATTAGTAATATTGCAATTCTGGCATAATCTAGTATATATTAGTATAATTTGGCACAATCTAGATTAAATTATATTATTATAAGGCAGAAAGCCTCTTATTGCCCAAAACGGGGTTAATAACTAACTAAGATAGGAACCTATATTAAAATGTCGCCTATTTGTGGGTAATAGCCTAAAAAGCTGGGTAAATGTGCTATTTAAAATTAACTAACGCCAGATTTTTACTATTATCGCTAAATTCTGCTATTATATTCCTATTCACGCTAATTTATACTATACTGTGCCGTATTGTGCCTATTTAGGCTATGTAGTGCTATATTACGTCCTTATTTAAATAATTAATTCTAATAACTCTTGTTAGAGCTGCTTTAAGTCGCTAGGCCCTTAGTATAAAAAGAAGTTATAAAATAGCGATTAAAGTACGCTAACTTCTCTATATTAGTACTATTAATAGGTGGAAAGTCCGCTAGGGGCTTAGAAATAGTAGATAAGTCTAGGTTACGCCTCCTTACGCTATAACGCGCTATAGTAGGAGTAGCTAGCATAGATATAACTTTAGCGTCCCTATAAGTAGCTTCTAGTTAGGTTTTAGCATTAGCTATAGTAGTTTCTACTAAAAAAATATTAAGGCTAGTTAGGACAATTGCGTAGGGATAGCTAAGAACCTATTACGCTAGTTAGTGCTAACTTACTCTAAATAGTACTATAGTGTATCTATACTAGAGCCTTAGTCTTATATAGGGAGATTACCTTATCTTCTAACTCTATTTTACACTTAATATAATAAGTCTTAGCCTTAAGCACCTTTCTAAAGCAAGAATAATTATATAGAATTACACTAGAGTTAGCGCACTTATCTTTAAGTATAAAGGCCCTATTATAGGCCTAGAACTTCTTAGCGTACCCACGTAAGTCCCTATATACTAATTAGCGCTAATTTGTGCTAAATTACACTAAATAGTACTTATACTTATTTAGCTCTACTATAATGCGTATAGCTATAGCTATTACCTTTTTATTAGCCTCTATTCTTAGCTTCTGCACCTTAAGGAGCGTGTTCTCCTTATTCTATAATAAAGGGGTAATAGGTTTAGCCATAAGTTATAATTAGCGTTTAGTAAGATTAGCTAGAGCTATAATATACTTTAGGTTTTTACACTAGACCTTATATTTCTCTTTAGCAGCTTTATAGAACACTTAGGCTATAGTATTAGCTTCCTATTAAAGTAAAACACTTACTTCCGTGATTCTTTCTAGATCCACTAATTCAGATCACGGGATTCTTGCCAAGAGGCTCGTTTCTTTTGTATATAGTCTGCCCTTTCGGCATCCTTTTCTACAATCAGCTCTTTGTATTCTTTACAACTCTGCTCCTGAATATCCTGTAATAGTTTGAGCCCTTTTTACCACAACAGTTATGAGCCTGGCGCTTAGAACGTAGGACGATTCTCCCTGCCTACTTAGCAACGCTCGAATTATTATACAACACTCTATTTAGAACCTCTCTACAATACAACCCCCTATTTCCAATTACGAAAATTGTTAAAATGGTAGAAGTACAGCTTGTCAATCGCGCTAGCTGGCCCTACTAGTTTGTCCAGCTTTAATTCCAAGCAAACTCGAAAGGAATCTGGAACTAAATTAACCTAGAGGTGATTAACGCTCCAGCAATTAATTACGTAAAGCCAGAACGACCTCCACTCCCACAGAAACTATTACTAATTGCGGATACAGCCTCTATAGCGAGTATTCAATTATACAAAGCAGAGCTTGCTAAGTATAAAATAGATAAGGAGAGCTTTCCTTTATAAATAGCGGAATATAGAGTAGTAGTTTCAGACTGGTAAGTAGACTATACCAAGATACAGAATCTCTAGACTTAGGTAAACGCTATAGTATCGCCTAATCTACTTACTCCTACCATAATTACTCTAGTTAATACACGCCAAACTACGCTTTAGTCCCTAATTCGACTCTTAAAGGAAGATCTCGCACCAAATAAAGGAGCTACACAGAACAATGTTTAAGCTTTATACCGCGCTCATCTTAAGAAGGCCAAGTAGGCAAGATAAAGTCCTAAGACCTAGTTTAAAGAATAGCAGCTCCTCTATTAAAAAGCGAAGACCTACTTAATTAGCAAAATTAGTGGACCGCTTACTACCCAAGATTTCCTAGATGCAATCACCACGTGTATAGCACCAGATTGGGCCCGATTAATGAACCAACAGCTAATCTAGGATAAGACGCTAGGACAGAATCAGATCACGCTAGACGATCTGGGGAAGGTATTTTCGGCGCTTGTTTAGGAGCATTCGATCCGATCTAGTTCCAATAAAACAAGTGGGGTATTCGCCACTTTTAATGGATTATTAAGACAATCTACTAACTCTAATAGTTCCAGTTCGTCCAATCAGACAAAGAAACAACTGAACTGTCCCTGTAAGCCCTATGCTTATAGGTAGAAACTAATAGAGTGCCGAAGACTTTAAACCGCGATAGCTGGATCACCCTAGGATAGAACATTGTTATTCAATCTCACTAATAAAGAAAAATCAGAGATTCTTGATTGACTTAAGTAGCCTAAGTGGTCGAACCTTCGTAATGCGATCACGAAGGCAGGATGGAACAAGAAACAATCCTCTACTAAGACTATTAAGTATCCTAGTAGTATTACTGCTGCTCTACTGAACCTATTTAATCTGCCTACAGATAATGGAGCATCAGGTATCTACTCTACTCTACATTCTAACGCTTATCCTCTGTTAGAATGTATAATACTAGACAGTGCTGTAGTAGTTCACCTAGTTAACAATCGCGAAAGACTTATTCCTGGGACGTTTTAATTATTAAATAAGAGTGTGGAGGCAGGTACACAAAGCCTCTTAATCTTAGGAATTAGTGATAGACTAATCAAGAACGCTTTGCATAGGAAAAATAGGAGATTCACAGAAGATCTACTACTCTAAGGAGTAAGAGTAGTAGAAGGCTTTTATGTGAATATTGTATCAGAAGCTCTTTTGAAGAAAGCAAAGATTTAGTACCTTAGTTTGGATCACACTCTTAGGATTAGAAGTCTAGAATAAAGCGTTGTTTTAGCAGACCTAAGATACAAGCATAACCTTACTTTCCTACAATATAAGCCAATCTGCTCTTGTCTAACTGTTATAAGTGTGACCACCAAAGGATCATCCTAGGTTAATATTAAGAGATTAGATTCTGAGGACCTCTAGCACCTTTAAGTAGGGCATGCAGGAAGTAGAGCCCTACAAGCTCTAGTAACTGCAGCCCAAGGTGTAAAGATCACTAGAATGTTAAGAAAGGATTGCAAGCACTATACTACTGTACACGCAACCCAGGTAATCTCCAGGAGACCTAGAGAACAATTACCCAGGCCATTTCACTCATTATCCTAGGATCTATTTAATATGCCCACTGCTTAAAATAGAGAAAACTAGGTTTTGCTAATTAAAGAAGATTTCAGCAAGAAACCTTACGTTTTCAATCTTAGAACAAAGACGCTTTCTGAGATAATAAGAGTGTGGTAGGATTTCTCAGCTCTTATTAATATAAAATATGAGCTTCGAATCACGAAAATCCACCAGGACAATAATACAGCAACACTTCCATAGAGAGGGAAATCCCAGTACGAATTTTGGGCTAATTAGGAAGGGATAACAATTAGTAGACCACCGCCCTATACACATAAGCCTAATGGCGCTACAGAAAGAGTAGGCTAGGAGCTTATAACAAAAGTAATTAAAATACAAACAAGCGCAAATCTGCTATTAAATCTCTGGCCTAAGATTATACAAGCCGCATACTAGCTCCAAGAAATGATTCCTAGCCCAGCATTAGGCTATTAATCACCTAATAAAACGTTAGATGCTTAGTTTAGACAATATTTTTGTTATTTTAAACCAGCAAAAACATAACATAGGACAGCCGATCTTCGTCCAAACTAGAGTGCTATCTACGCCTATAGCTACCAAGCTTACCCTTTGGATTAGGAGCGTGCAGCTAGGCGAGACAGAAGAGGATTTAAAGTAAATTCTAGGGGCCATATTAGATACCTAGTAGGCTACAAAGCTTCTAATATCTACTGAATATAGATTCCCCAGCTCAATTAGGTGATCACCACACGAAACGTAAGGTTTAATAAGTCCTTATTCTATAAAGGATTAGAGGAACAATCTATTCTAAAGGTAGAAGTGTTAAAAATAGTGGAAAGCCTCTAAGAAGGAGAGCTAAACAATCTAGGAGAAGTGTATAAAAACGCGCTTAACATTCTTCCTAAAACAAATAAGTATACAAGAACCGCTACTAGACCTATAGGTGACCCTCAGGTGATCAAAAGCGAAGCAGGCCGGCTAAGCGATTAGGAACCTAAGGTACCTACCACTAAGCGAGCTGTAGGCTCAGCCAGCCAGTAGCTAAGAATTTGCTTAAGTAGAAAAGGAAGCACAAGACTTGTGACCCCTAATTAGACACTAGAGCCAGGTGATCTTAGGGGTGATCTGTCAAGCGATTAAGAGATATCTAGCAGCCACCAGAATACCACTAGGAGAGCTGGCCCGCCAGAATCTGGGGATTCAATACCCTATTTATTAGTAGAAACTGATTAGGTTGCCAATCAACCTGGCGCAGATAACTCGATCACGCCAGACGAAGCAGATAACCCACCAGCGCGCCAAAGGCGAAGGCAGATCTATCCAGAGGCAAGTAGAACAAGCAGGCGAAATTGTGGTAAAGCACCAGAAATTAACTAACTAATAAATTGCTATCTGCCATTGCGAAGATCAAGGAAGCAAAATAATTAGGACAATTAGCTAGGGGGTAGGTAGAAGCTAGGTGCTTATACACTAATCGCTAATCATCTTTAAAGTAATCTTAATACAATATTAGAGCACACGTTTATACCAGGAGTAGTAGAGGCCTAGTCTAAGCAAGAAGAATATATTACACTAAATATAATAGTATTCGCTTCTATGCTTAGAAAGGCGCCTAGAGCGTCTTATGCAGCTTAGACTCACAGAGACGAGCTTACACTAGAGCCAACCCTATAGAAACACCTTCACAATCATCCATATAGGAAGCTATTCCTCCTTACCGCTCGCAAGGAGATCTCGACTTTGCAAGATAAAGGTACCTGGACAGAGATTAAACAATCAGAGGTGTCAAAGCGACCGCTCCCTTTGAAGTAGGTCTTTACCTACAAGTTTAATTAAAACAGATACTTTAAAAAGTGCAAAGCTCAAATCGTTATAAGAGGAGATCTTTAGAAAAAGAATACTCTCCACTCCACCTATACTACTACCCTAGTAGTAAGATCTTTTTAATCAGCTGTAGCTCTGGCAGCAGAATTCGATCTGGAAATCTTACAATTTAATGTAGTAGGAGCGTTTCTAAATACTCTTATTACAGCCGCCAATCCAGTAACTTATAAATTACCTAATGGTTTTAAAAAGCTAGGAAAGTGTGTGAGATTAAATTGAGCTTTGTATAGCTTAAGAGATTCACTACTTCTTTAGTATAAGGAATTTGCAGGATCACTTTAATCTTATGGACTCTTAGCTTCGCTAGAAGAGCTATGCCTTTTCTTTAATAGTGATTGAAGTATCATTGTTCTATTTTATGTTAACAACATTCTTCTTCTCTATTATAAGAGTAAAGAGAAAGAAGCCCTGGATTTTTGGAAGAAGATTGCGAACAAATACAAGATTAAATTAAAAGGACTAGTAGAGTGGTTCCTAGGTGTTCGAGTGATCAGGGACAGAGAAGCAAGATCGATTTCTCTGGTCCATAATACCTACATTAATAAGATCACGAAAAAGTTTAACCTTTTAAACTCTGGGAGCTTCCCTCCCACACCTCTATTAGCAGAAGATCTCGTTCCGAGCACAGGAGAAGCCACTCCTTAACAAATAAAGCTCTTTTAAGAAGAGGTGGGATTAGCTCTCTACACAGCGATTATACTACGCCTAGATATAGCCTTTGCAGTGTCAAAGCTATCACACTTTCTAATAAATCTAAGCAAAGAACACTTTGCTGCCATTAATTGTGTGATCTTTTACCTCTATTAAACTAGATAGTAGGCTATAGTCTTTAGTGGCTACAATAGACCTAATCTGCTAATATATAGAGATGCCTCATTCGCTAATAATCCAATATCACGGCGATCTTCCCATAGATATATTATCCTATTGTTTGGAGGAGCTATCCTATGGAAAGTAGCTTAACAGAACACAATCACCACTTCAATAATAGAAGCAGAGCTTCTAGCGCTTAAATATATAAGTAAAGAAGCTATAGCGATTAAGAGATTCTTTACTAAGCTTACTCTAGATCTAGGACCTTTGTGGAAGGTCTATTACAACAATCTTTAAACCATTTGTTTAGTAATTAGAAAGAACAAAAGAATCACTACTTAACTGCGCCATATAGATATTCAGAACATGTGGTTGCGGTAAGAGCATGCGAAAGGATCGTTTTAAGTAGAATATCTTCTAACTAGCGAAATGCCAGCAGATGGCCTCACAAAAGCTCTCACTTATTAGCAGTTTAATAGATTCAAAAGGCTATT
The DNA here is from genome assembly GCA_015832175.1 of Paraphaeosphaeria minitans. Taxonomy (NCBI): domain Eukaryota; kingdom Fungi; phylum Ascomycota; class Dothideomycetes; order Pleosporales; family Didymosphaeriaceae; genus Paraphaeosphaeria; species Paraphaeosphaeria minitans. The sequence goes on along the minus strand of WJXW01000004.1, from coordinate 69,176 downwards.
AAATCTGTAAGATGCGAGCACAATAATCACAGAATAAGAGTAGGTAAGCAGAGAAACAATCTATTAACTACCTAGAATTATTAATTTAGAGCCAGGAAACAAGAAAAGAAAAAGAAAAGAAAGAAAAGATTAGAGGGAGAATAGGAATTAGAGGAAGAGGAGATTAAAGAGCTCATCCATAAGCATGTGGACCCTCTTCCTCCTCTGCTCGATCGCAGGGGTGCGAGAATCTCCCCTACAATTAGCAGCAGGAGATTCTCCCTATTCTTTTTCTCTCCTCCTCTCTATAGCAGGTAATTCCTTACCCTATCCACCTCCTCCACCTCTCCTTTAATCAGCAGTAGGTGATAGCTCACCCCAGCCTCCCCTCCTTTAATTAGCAGGAGGAGAAGCACTTACCCAGCCTCTACCCTGCTTTAGAGCTAATAGGCCGCTTATCCAGCCATTTTAATTAGGGTATTGGCTGCGACTGCGCTGCTCCTTAATAGGTAGAGCAGGAGGGCAATCACCCCATCCTCTACCAAGAATTGGCTAGGAGGGAGGGAGTAGGACAGTAGCTGTGTACTAAGCTTGCTCCTCCCAACTGCTAGTAGGAGGAGGAGCTTATAAGGCCACCTTAACCCTCTTGCGCAGCTTAGTAATCAGCCTCTCCTACAGAAAGTATTAGCTAAACCCAGAACAAATCTTAGAATAAAAGCTCACATTAGCACCCTCTAATAGTTAATAGCGGATGAAATCTATAGCCAGAGTCTAAATATGCGGCTAGCTACAGAAACGATTAGCGAAATCAGCCAAAGTGACAGGACAACCCTATATATAGTAGTGCAAGAGTAGGTAAAGTAGGTATAGCAGCGCCTACCTAAGCTTAAAGCGTTATTATAGTAGCGTCTATCGCTCTTTCCTGCTAGAGCTCCCTTTAAGCAGCCTAAGTAGTTTACTTGTCTGAGAGCACTAAGCGATCGCTAGGGGCCTAGAGCTGGGGCAGGAGGAGCTAGTAGAGTAGGAGAATCTTGGCGGGAGGATTAGGAGCTTCGTTTAGCAGCTTTTACAGCCTTTACTGCGCGTGCTTTAGCTAAGTTATTAGACATCTAAAAGAGTTAGCAAAGCTCTAAACAACAGAAAGAGCGCAAGGCAATAATTAGAAGAAGAGAACCTACTGTAAGGTAGTGGGATTTAAAGGCTTAAACTAGTAGGCTTAAATTAGATAGGAGGTTAAAGCGTTAAAAGTAAAAGATTAAAGAGAGAAGATTAAGCGCTAGCAAAGGGCTTATATACTCTACCACCTATCTAATTATTAAGCGCTAAATGCGCTCCTTCCTTACTACTTATTTCTCTCACTACTATTCCTTCCTAATCAAAACGCGCCTACCTATCGTACTTGCTGGCTAGTAAGAGCGGGGAAATTACCTTACAGTTAATAGGAAGTGAGCAAAAAGAGTAGCGGAATAAAAGCATTTGCGCTCTAGGCCTTTGTGCCACGCTTATAAGCTCCTAACCCACCAGAAGAAGAGATTCTAGACACGATTCACGATAGGATTTATAATTTGAAAGATAAACAGTAATTGTTTTGCTATTACAATAAGTAGGGGGTGATAGAATCGCTGTTCTTAAGATAAGGAGATTTAGAAGAACAATTCTTAATAGTTTTTTAATCTTTGAACAGCCTTTAGACGGTTTTTTAAAGATCTTTAGGAAGGATTCAGACAATTACAGATTACTTCTTAGGATAGGTGATCCGCTTTAAGCGATCACCTAGGGGGTGTGTTAAAGTAAAACACTCACTTCCGTGATTCTTTCTAGATCCACTAATTCAGATCATAGGATTCTTACCAAGAGGCTCGTTTCTTTTGTATATAGTCTGCCCTTTCGGCATCCTTTTCTACAATCAGCTCTTTGTATTCTTTACAACTCTGCTCCTGAATATCCTGTGATAGTTCGAGCCCTTTTTACCACAACACTTCCTTAGATACCGCGACTAAGACTTAGATATCTATTCCTAGGATAGACCTAAGACAGACTTTAAGGGTCTTAAGGAGTCTAAGTACCTTAAATAGGGGCTATATACGCCTATTAGTACCTAATAGTGCTAAATAGCGCTAAATAACGCTAGAAAGTAACTTACTGCGAAGTATAAGGTGCCCTTGTCTAAATAATTACTACACTCCTTATAGTAGTAACCTTTAAATTATAATAATTCCTATTTGTTATTATTTAGGTCTATTACGCATATAGTGTCTAATTCCAGAACACAACGCTCTACTATAATTCTAATATATTTAATATATAGTATTTTAGTATAAAGTCTATTAGTCTTAATCGCATTAATATAATAGTTACAAAAAGAGCGCTTCTTAGGTAAAGCTATTATAATTTATAATAATTAGTACTAATTTGTGCTAATTAGTGCTAATTAATGCTAATTAATGCTAATTAGTGCTAATTAGTGCTAACTAATACTAATTATTGCCTATTAGTGCTAATTAGTGTTAATTATTATTAAAGATGTATAAAAAGTGTTAAATATATACTAAAAAGGTATAATATATAACTCTTTAGTATAGTTAGTGCTAAGTTACGACAGAATGCGCTAATTTAAGGGCCGTATAATGTTACTTACTATAAGAAAATATAAGTAGAGAACAGGTTTAAGAGCCCTAGGTAATAGGATAACCACCCTACTGCTAAGACGCTAGTTACTAGCGTAGTTACATGCCATACTAGCGCGGATAGTAATATCTTACCTTACCTAGGCGGAAATAGTTATAATCTAATATAAGGGGCGCCTAAGTGCTGCATAAATCTATTATAATAATTTAGGCACTATCTAGAACAAAATAGTATAAATAGGAATAAACTAGGACGTAATTCTTATTATTGTCTATAATTAAGCTATTTTAGAAACAGTAGGACCTTTTAGATCCTCTAATATTAGGCTTACTACTAAGTTTAAGAAGTAGGGATAGTTAAGGGCCCACGCTAACTACTAGGTGCTAGTAAAACTAGTTAGTGCTAATAAAGAACTAATAGCAATAAATAGTAAAGGGACTTACTAAATACTTTACTCTTAGGACAAGAGATCCCTTAAAGGGGGATAATATTAGAACCCTAGATACCTGGCTGGGCTCTAGGATAGTAAGGGCCAGCCAGATGCAGGTAGAGATTACCTAATCTAAGGCTATATAGTTCTATCGCTAACAGAGTAATCTAGCAGCGATTTATCTATTCTATATCCTACTATACAATCCACTATTATTTCACATCTAAAGCTGAAGCTACATTACTCGTGCCTAACTCCTAATAACACTAGTTAGTAAGCTTTACTTTAGAATAGGTTTTCTTTAATTATTTCTACCTTCTACTAGAGCTCTAGAAGGCTCTAGGTAGAATTAATATTAACTATACTAGCCTAATAATATTAGAACTAAGGATTTAGATCTAGTATTAATCGTGCGCTAGTATATACGCAGCTATATTAGTTTATAAATGGCTAGTCTACTAACGCGCTATCTCGCGCACTAATACACTATTTTAATACACTATTCTATGCACTATTCTATATACTAATTTACTATCTTAATAATTTCCTATTTAAACACACTATTCTACGTATTAATTTACTATTTTAATATTACACCCCTATTTATATAGTGTAGTGTACTTATGGAGCCTTTACCTTAAGTATGAAATATAAAAGAATAAGTTTAGTTATTATAGGTTTGGCTTAATCTATAATTAAGCATTTAAGGGTTAATAGTATACTATTATATAAAGGGTAAGAAGTAGGTTTAATTAATTATATTTTATCTATTATATAAAGGGGCACTAAGGGCTTTATAAAGTCTCTACCTCTTAGCGCTAACCTAAGTAGTAGGTCCTTATACAGGTCCCTATAGGTAGGCAGGCCCCTATTTTACTTAGTGCTATTTATATAATAAACTATATAGACACTAGTAACTTTTGTTTTATACAATAGCTTATATTTATTATACACTTCCCTTTTCTATTTTTTTCTATCTATATAGTTAGCCTTTCCCTATTAGAATAGGTTGTAAGGTAGGTATAGTATTACTATATAGCAAAGGTTCTATTTACACCTACTCTTGTGTAAATAGATAGTAATAGCTAACCTACTTAGTTCTTACTCTACCCTTTTATATAGTAGTAGAGCTGTATTATGTAATAAGACTCTTTCTAGGCATATATCCTATGCGTAAACAGAAGGTAGGGTGTTAAGTAATATAATACTTAGCACTAGGTCTTAGTAAGTAAGTATAGAAGAATATCTCCTTATCGTGCGATAAAGGTATATAGTAGAAGTAAGGTATAAGGTAGCCTTCTATACTTCTTCTTTATTACTCTATTAGTCTTATTTATCTTTTTCCTCTTTTATATAATAGTCTTTATCCTCTAGCTCTCCTTTAAAGTTAAGGATATATACTTATATATCTATAGTAGAGAGTTTATATTTATAGAAGTTAGCATATAATAATATGTATTGCCTTCTAGCTTACTAGATATTCTTTAGTAGATAGTTAGTAGACTAGCATCCTTTTTTATAGTATATAAAGTATTTCTACTGTGTATAAGAGTTTAAACTTCTAAAGTTGCCCCTTCCTTTTAGTCTAAAGGTTAATCTACCTCCAGAGGGGCTAGATCCTCTTATATAATTAGAATTATTATATTATTAATTAGTGTAGTACACCTCTTTACTATTTTAGAGAAACTATAACTTCTTTTTATCTTTAGTAACTTAGAGTAACGTACAAAGGTTACTAAGTAAGCCTTTTACTATATTTTTAAGGTTAAATATAGCTTGTTTAAGGTTAGAATAGCTATAGTATACTTATATAATAGTAGTGTGTAGTTATAGTTTACTACTAAAGCCTTATTTAAAAGCCTTTTAGGCTAAGGTAAGCTTATTAATTATTACTTCTAAGGCCTCGTGTAATATAGTAGCTAGATTATTCCTTTTATAGCGTTTAAAGGTAAGAGTAGTCTAGTCTATCTAGTACTAATTATAATTAACACTAGTGTTAAAGTGCCTATTTAGTCTATTGTATAATTTATCCTATAGAAGTCCTAGTCTAATGTTATATAGGTAGTAGATGCTCACACGATTAGAAAGGATTCCTAGGAAGATGTTTACATATTAGTTCTATAGTATACCTAGCCTATAGTATAGTTCTCTAAAGATTCTTACTTTATCTGCTAGGATGTTATATAGCTTACTAGTGTAGTTATTCTCTTTACTTTAAGCCTTCTAAAAGAGGATAATCTTATTTAGCTAGATAGAAGTATAATCTCTTAGTTATTAAGGAGATTAAGAGTGTCTGGCCTCTTTATATAATATAGTTTATTAAGTAAAAGTAGTCTAGGTTTTAGGCTACTACTACTAGTGTAGCTCTATAGTAGTATACATTACGGCCTTAGTCTTACTCGCAACTTAGCTTAATATAGAGAAAATAGGGGTCTTTAAGCCCCTTGTTACCTATAATAAATAGGCTGCTGTAATAGCGGCATTCATGCTAATATTTAGCTAGCTACTTAGAGCTATAGGGCTTATAGGGCTATTAATTTCCTAAACAGCACAGACAGACGCTAGCAACTTAGAGCTATAGGGCTTATAGGGCTACTAATTTCTAAGAACGCACAGACAGACGCTAGCCACTTAGAGCTATAAGGCTTATAGGGCTACTTATTTTACAAATAGCGCTACTAGGCGCTAGCCACTTAGAGCTATAGGGCTTATAAGGCTACTTATTTCTAAAAACGCATAGATAAACGCTAGCCACTTAGAGCTATAGGGCTTATAGGGCTATCTATTTTATAGATAGCGCCACTAGGCGCTAGCTACTTAGAGCTATAGGGCTTATAGGGCTACCTATTTCTAAGAACACATAGACAGATGCTGGCCACTTAGAGCTATAGGGCTTATAGGGCTACTTATTTTACAAATAGCGCTACTAGGCGCTAGCCACTTAGAGCTATAGGGCTTATAGGGCTGCCTATTTCTAAGGACGCATAGACAGATACTGGCTACTTAGAGCTATAGGGCTTATAGGGCTGCCTATTTTATAGATAGCGCTACTAGGCGCTAGCCACTTAGAGCTATAGGGCTTATAGGGCTGCCTATTTCTAAGGACGTATAAATAGATGCTAACCACTTAGAGCTATAGGGCTTATAGGGCTGCTATTTTATAAATAGCACCTACTCTAAATTTTTACCTATCTCTGCGCACTAGCTCTTCTCTATATATCTTTATCTTTATTTTTTGCGATATCCCTAACTAGGGTATTATACCACTAACACTATGCCACTAAAACTTAATCTTACACTAGAAGAGCAACTAGCTTAGTAAAAGGTGTTAAAGGCAAAGTTAAATAAAGCTTATAAGGCCTTCTAGGCCTTTAATAGCACCTTAAATATTAGGACAAGATAAGCTATTTATTTCTATTTACTAAACTATTTTAAAACTAATATTTATTAGTAAGGCATCGCATTCTACACTTAGTAGCAATAAAACCTTCTTAATTATATACCTATTACTAGTAACTATCTCTTAAGTTGCACCTTAGCTAAAGACTTAGCTAATTATACTAAGTTTAACGCAATAATTGCCTACACCTATACTTCTGCCTATACTTACTATAAGCATAGTAGCACAACTAATATTAACTAATAGGGCGTAAACTTAGGATGTTAAGCATTGCTTAGTACACCTTTAACATAATAAACTAGAGACTGGCTTACTAGCCACATAGCATACTACTTATAGGCAGCTAATAATGTCTCCTAGAGTTGTCCTAGTATTAGAATAACTAAACAAAAACCTACTAATACTAGATGTTAATAGACTAGCCCTTACTAATCTAGATAACTTTATAGTAGATCTTAAGCATCTCTTTAGCGATACCTGCTCTAGTCCTATAAATAAATACCTTATAGGACATTTAGATCCTCTACCTAGTGTTTCTAGTCTAGTAGTTACAGCTTCCTCTATAGGAGTCACTATACAAGACTTACTACTAATAGATTTAGTTAATTTCTTACTATAGGTTAACTTAGACATTAATTTATTATTAGTAGAACTCTGCCTAAATAATAACAATGTCACGCCTATAGACACATCACCTAGGCCCTTAATCCACGCCTCTAATAATAGATTAGATAAAAACCACTCTCACAATTATAAAAGTGTAACACTAGGTACGCCAACTTAACCTATTAATATTATAAAGGCTAGGGGCTAAAGGACCCCCCTAAAGGTCTTTAGTCCTCTTCCTTTTCTCCCCTACTAATCTAAACAGTACCTAATAGTAATTACAGTATATTTATCGCTAAGCCTAAGCGAGTCCTATTGTCTACTATTAAATACTATCTAGAACTATATTAGTACACTATTTAACTACACTATACTACCTCAATTAAGCGGCTCGCGACTCTATACCTAGATATAGTAAATAAACAAATATATACTAGCTTTTATTCCTACTATCTCTTTTTATCTACAGCTGTTAATGCTACTAAAGGCATTAGCCTACTATCTACATAATAATACCTAAAACCTTTGTATCTAGGCAGAACCACTTATAGGTGTTCCTAATCTAAACCTATATAATATTCTATCACTAAGCATAGATTGCATAGAAGCGCACTTTCTATTACAATAAAATAGGGTACATTATCTTATTTAATAATTTAATTATAATAGTATTGTTTTCTCTCTAACTAGTCTTAGTATCTTCTAGTATAACCTATCCTTCTCCTTCTTACCTAGCTTTACTAAAGGTTTTACTAGTAATTAATATATGTCCTTTTTACCTATAAATCTTTTATAACACAAGAACGTTCTTCTTAAACTATATAATAGGTTTAAGTGTTATATATTCTAGCTATGTTTTCTTCTACAGTTTACCTTAGCTAAAGGGAAAGCTATTACTAGACAAACCTAACACTTTCTAGACTATGCCTTAGCTTAATAGCTAGAGTGTATTATTCTCTCTACTCTACGCAGTATATACAATCTAAGTAGTGCTAGGTATTATCCTATTAGCTATACGCAGCTAAAAGCGAACTCTAAAGTGTGTTTTAAATAAAGTTATATATAGACACTAGGTAATTGTTATGTTAACACTTAACAGGATATCCTAAAATAAATTCTTAAATCTTTTTAGGATACTATTGTGGATTTAGCACAAGATATTACTTTCCTAGACTATAACATTCCTAATAACGCCTTTAGTAATCTTATACTTATTATATCTTGTTATAACCTTAAACTGTCTAAACTTAGTAGTTATTCTTCCTTATCTACCTATTAAACATCTTTAGAAGAATTTATTTAGTCTTACTAGAATATAAACTTTCTAGACCTATATCGCTTCTATTAGGATCTTAGCATTTAAACTGAATTAAATATTACTGGCACAACTATATTGCAAAAATCCTATTACCTTAAATAATAAATATTCTTCTTTAATTATAGTAAGCGAGGATCACGTTCGAAGCCACGTTTCTATACCTTTACTAGTACTAATACTGAATCTACTAAATTAGAGCTTCGCTATAGCAACAAATTTTACTAAGCCAGAATTTAATATGTGAAAGTCTATAACACTATTAAGGAGACCACATATGCACCTATTCATAGGTATAGTTTATTTTTAAATCCTAATCTAGAAGTTATTAGTGCCACTTAGGAATTCTTAAACAAGACAAAATTTAGTAACACTAGACGCAATAAGTAGAGTATTATTTAAGTTAAATAACTCCTAAATTAAATTAAGCTCTACAAGGCCTATATACACGTAATTCTATTACCTAAGTCCTACTAGATGTCCTATTTTAATTGCTAAGAACTTTATATACAGCTGCACTAGTCTAGAACTGCGTTAGCGCCTCTTAATATTAATAACATAGAGTATATACACTAGGTAGATACTAATACTTATTATAGATTCTAGATTCTACTAATACATAAAGTTAATCACTTCTGTGTAGTAGAATGCAATTATTAGCTAGCAGCTCTAGAATTAATTGCTGCTGTAGCTTACTATTTTAACCTACTAACTAAAGATTAAGAACTTAACTGTATAGCTATAACTATATTTACTCACACTTTTTACTTTGTATTAAACTATAAAGATTTAAGTAGTCTTCTTTCCCTTAGCTCTAGTAAGGAGTACTAAAGACCCTATGTTTTTAAACACTAGAAACCCTTACTAGGTGGTACTATTATACTAAAACATATGCGAAAATATAAGCCTAAGCGACACTAAGGCCTTAAATATGCTAAATCTATAAAGCAATTTAGTATTATTTAAATTCTCTTTCGCTTAGGCATATAGAACAAACTTATACTAAAATTCTAACTTAGTAAATATCCCTATCTAGATATCTACTACTATGTTCTGCGAAAGTTAAAGCGCTGCCTCTACCTCTATAGGATGCGAACCTTAGAGTTCTATTAGTTTAAATTTATTTGCCACTTAATAGAATTTACTCTTTTAATTAGTTAAGGTGCAACTAATTTAAAAGTATAGTAGAAGCTATTCTTTTTACTATCTATATAGGCAATAAGAGTATACAATCTCTTTATATAGAAAATTATAGGGCAACGCTAGCTAACCTATAATAAAGTTAGTAATTAGAAAAACCTAGAACGTTTCTTCTAGTAAGCCCACATAGAGCACTTAGTAAATAGGGAAATAGATATACTTTTTTTCTCTAGTGTTTCTAAGATTATTAGAGCGTGACTTGGACTAAGCCACCTAGAAATTACAAAGCAACACAACTACAAGACTACCCTTTTCCTAACCTTTAGTTATAGGACATAGTAGGGTAGGGTAGCTCCCTTATTTATATTAGATAATAATAACCCTCTCTAGCTAAAGAAAGCGCTATAGATGTAAGTAATACTGTTACACCTGGAAGCCTTTAAAATAGTACTACTAGGATATACTGTGAACAAAATATACGCTTTGTACAAAACGTATATTTCATAAATTACTTATATTTATGTTTAGGGGATCCTCCTATACTCTAGGAAAACAGTATCTGTGCTAGGTAGTAACAGTAAGTCTATTAGGTAATTAAGTATAACAATTTAACACTAACTGCTAAGTAACTTAGAGTAGACAAAATAGATGTTTCTACGTATTACACCTAAGGACTAATTAATATTTTATTATATCTATACTACTTAATAACAGTTATTAGCATCTAAAGTTAAAGAGGTCCTTAAGCGATATTATATTTTCACCTTTCACAATAAAGGAGATGTCTTAGAACACCTATACCTGCTAGGCAGTTTGGACGAAATAGGGTCTTTACTAACCCTATTTAGTTATATTAATAAGTTTAACACTAAATTTAGTGAATAGTAGGATAACCTAAGTAAAAATAAAGATAAGGATAGTAACTGGCCAGCTTAACTTATGCACACAGCTACTAGTGGATTTATTATATTAGAAAGTAAAGAGGTAAGCGATCTATCTAATCTTAAGAGTCTATAGACAGGTAGCAACAGCATATTAGTTATATACTATTAATACATATTTAAAGGTTTCTCTAGTAATCTTTTCTCCATTTTACTACATCTTCTCTACTTATTAAAAAAATAAATATAGAAGATATAAACCCTATTTCCCGCTCTTATCTATATGCTTGGATACAGTTAATTATAGGCAATCTATAGATTAAATTATAAGTATATAAGTATAAATGTGCGCTTTTAAATTTAATCCTCTTATATTTCTATATTAGGCTGCGTAGCTGCTAAGAAATACTTACTAATTAGTTATAATTAAGTTGCGTCTTTTCTTATCCCACAACACTAGGTATAGTTCTATTAACCTAACACCTATATCCATTAAACTAATAAACATGTTACCACGATCATCTAATAGCAGCCAAGTTAGAAAGCCTAAATTTAAACCTTAGATAAGGAAGGTTACTAAAACTAAGCGCTATAAACTATCACTAGCCACACTAACAAATGCGCATAGAGAACCCTTATTCGTATTAAGTAAGTATTTAATTAATACATCTCTAGACACCTGCTATTATATAGGTATATTTAAAAGGCAAGCAAATACTAAATAGATATTATAGGATAGAGACCTTCCTAATAAAAAAAATAATATATAAGTAATTTGCTATCTATAATTACACAAAACTAAGAGCTTATAATAATTCCCAAATTACTAGTAGAGCCTACGTCCCTACTATTACTAAATTATAATCTAAGCCCTTTACAAAATATCTCTGCGCACTTTCCTTACACTATAAGATAAGTAGGTTAATAGGCATTAGCTGAAACTGCCTAACATAATTATATAACAACACTAGACAGAGTAAATATATCTACTCTATAAGCGCTGTCTATTTCTTTAACTAGTAGTTACACATATACCCCTATAAGCAGTTATACTATAGGCTCCGCTTACTGCCTACTAAGTGTTAAATCTAAAAGACAATCACTTAGCTTTGCTAAATAACAACAGTAACTAGATACTAAGGCAGAACTAAAAGGTAACCTACTAGCTGTAACTACTCTAAAATCTATATTACTTACGCTATAAGTAGGACGTAGTAGACATAGGAAGCGCATAATTGCGTGTCTTATTAATTTGGTAGAGGCAACTTCCAGGTTAATAGAATATATAATTGTACACTAGGATAGTGAGGCTATAGAATAACACATATTTAAATATAATATAGATATAATAACATAAGGTTCGACCTGCGCTAGTAAGTCACGCACACTATAGGAACTAAGGGAAATATAAGAACTACTAATCCTATATACGGCGCATAGGGCATATAAGTAACTATTCGCCAGAATAAGACTTACTAATAGACAAGGAGGGAAAATTATATAAAAGAATAGTTACAGTAATGTAAATATTAAAGATAAAATGCGAACAGAAGTAAAGCGTATATATAGGTTAGTAATACGTCCTCTATAATAGTAAAGCTTACCACCCTAGACTGGCCACAAAACCTATATATCTAACGTTTCTCTTAGCTATTAGCGAGCGAGACAAAGTATAACTACATAAGGCAGGGTATATAAAATAGAATAGTAAGGCTAACTAAATTAGAAAGAGAGGTTGTCTTATAAACAGATTAGGGTTTAAAACAGAATAGAAGATATAGGGGAGAAAGGGCGCAATAACCCCTATACATATAATACTAAGAAATAATAATTATACTAAGTCTCTTCCTACATAATATACCTATCGCTAAGATCCTTAAGGAGCCTTTAACTACTTACTAGTTAAAATCCTATAACTAAATTACAATCTGCTAGGTCCTTATTAGAAAGTATCTCTAGGAATAAGGGCTCTAGTAGCTCTAGATTTAATATACACACCTTATACGTTTCTGCCACAGCTGTCGCGCTATTAAAGACAGTATTATTATATTATATAACTATGTCTATCTACTATTAGAGCTGCGCAACTGTTATACCTTATTTAATATAGGTGTTAAATATAGAGTTCTATAGTAGTATCGCAAATACGCCTATACTAAATCTTACCTTAAGTAGACACTATCTTCTTCCTATATCTAGGCACTAACCAAATTCCCTCTACGCTGTAGGATATGTTCCCTTATTTAGTTCTTCCTTTTCTATTATTTTAAATTCTTAAGCGAATAGAAGCTTTTTTACTATAGATATATATTCTTTCCCTCTTCTACTAAATAGCATCTTCCTTTTCTGTACTAGGGCCTTTAATAATTTAAACTCCAACTAAAGTGCTGCCTATATCTAGCGCTACTATATCTTACTTACTATACTAACTGCCTATTCCTGCCTTACGCTCTTATATAGTAAACAGAACCTCTCTATCTTAAATTATGTAAAACTAGCACTAGAGCTTTGTAATAATGCCATACTACTCTTAGGTATAGTGTTATGTCTAGTACTATTAACTATGTCTAGGAGTCTTTCCACCTTTTCCCTAAATAACTATAGGCCCTATATATGTTTTATCCTCTAGACCTACAACACTATCTTCTAATCTTATAGACACTTAGCTACACCTATAGTAATTACTTAGCTTATTATCCCTCCTATAATATTAACGCCTACCCCTAGTAGTTTATATATAAATACATAATAACGTTCCTCTTCTCTATTATCTTACGATAACCCCGCGTCTATATTTTATATATATGGCACGACCTCTACTATTGTGTCTACTAGCCAACACTTTAGGTCTTAATTTCTATCCTTTGCTAAACAGCTAGTCGCATTTAATATTTGTTTTTATTTTAGAGGCAGTTTTATAGTAGTTACCCTAGTGTCTTTCTCTTTATCTAACTCTTCTTTACTATTACTTTATCGCGCTTAGTCCCTATAGATAGAGTGTAAGAAGCGTAAAAATTCTCCCTTTTCTACTTATTTATATATCTATTACACTGCAGACTCTAGTAAGCTGCTTATAAATACCTTAGCAGGATAACCTATTATCTGTAGAATAGAACACCATAAAGGCTTCTAATTATAAACCCGCTTATGTGCATCTTATATAAGGGAGGGAATTAAACTGCTATTATCCTAAAGCACCTTAGCCTATAAGATTAAAGAATAGTAGGCTATAGCGTAGTGTGGTGTAAATGCGACCTAGGATAATAAACATTACCTAGCATTTATCCTCTTTTATTAGCACTAAAGTTTAGCTGTGTTATTTAAACTATAGATGTGGATTAAAATCTTTTACACTACTACTAACTATAGAGACTCCTAAACACATCTACTATAATAAAACCTATTACTTTATCACTTATATACTATATAGATATGTGATACTCCTAAGCAAGGTGTTTTCTCATTTTAATAAGGAGTATAGACAAGAGACAACTAGTAAAAAGAGACGCGTTATCTAAGAAAGTGTTAATAAGCTTAGGAACCTTTACCCACTACTATAAGAGAAATATAAAGAATTTATAGTCTCTAAAACCTTAGTACTAGCCTTTCCTAGCCTACGTATTATTCCTAACGCTTATTGCTATTGTTGCTATACCTATATTACTACTAGGTTCTCTATAAGCTATAATGTGCACTAACACCTACGCTAAGAACATAAACTCTATATTATAAATATAGGCAAAGAATTAAGAACATGCTATTATAGTAAGTAAGTAAAAGGCGTAGATTACTAATAGCTTTTCCCCTCTATACCACCTATATATTAAAACCTTTATCTTACTTATAAATTTGCAGTTAAACTATCTACTAACTTATATAGCTCTAAAGCCACCACTAAAAGAGTTAAGATTACAGCTAAATCCAGCGTAGACCCTATACCTATGTCTACTCCTACTAGTAGCAGATTTGTAGATTAACTCTAGAAAGCGTTGTAATAGGCTAAGAAAGTAAAGTAGAAGTAATTAGTAGTAATAGCTAGTGTACCCTCTATCTCTACAAATCCCTAGATTACCTATATAGGTGTCCTGTAAGTGTTTAGTAACACGTTTATATAGGTAGAGGCTTTACGCTATATAGTTGTACTAACTACTATAAGTAATTTAAAGTTATATTATCTCTATATAACTATAAAGAGCATAGCTAGAATATAGTAGAATATTACTAGCAAAGCCTCCTACTACGCCTATAGGAGAGTAATACAGAAGTATAAAACTAATGTTCCCCTTACTCTACTAGAGCTATACTAGAACTCTTACCTCTACTACATAGGACTACTCTAGAAGATTTTTATCTTTTTCTACTACGTATTAGTTAATAATATAGAGAAGCCACTAACGCTTTATTTACAGCCTTACTAGAAGTAGATCTAGTAGGATATTATAGAGTACTTAGCTTTAATAGATAACATCCTAGAAGTCTAAGAGAACTACACTAGAACTTAATTTATACTATTTAAAGAGCACTATTATTGCTTTTAGCTATCCCTTATAGAATAAATAAGTTAAATAGAGCATTTTAGGATTAATATGCCATTGTTACTAGACAAAAGACAACCTATATAAGGAACACTATTATGTCCTATCGCGTTTAGATAGGAAACAAATAGGGTAAAGGCAACTACTAGTCCTGCCTTCTCCCTACTAATTACTGCCCTAGGTAGATAATACTAGTATCTAACTAGGTTAGAACTAGACTATTAAAAGACGCTTTATATATTAACAAATTTACTATTTAAGATACGTGGGCGATCCTATAAAATAAGTGCCTAAAGGCGAAAGAGCTATAAAGTTGTAACATTAAAGTAATTAAGGGTAAGGACTAGAATCCTAAAAGTACTAATATATTCTAGTAACACTTTATTAGTGTTATTAATTTTAGTAATAACTATAAGGCAGAAAGGATTATTCTTAGCCTTAACTAGCTAACGCGAACCTACTATATGTCTAAGCGCCATATAGAGTTATAGTAGGACTACCCTAGCTAGGGAGCTAGTGGAACCCCTTCCGTGTGTTAAATCTAAGAGGGTAGCTAGTCCTAAAGGGTTAAGGTTGGTTCTTAGGCAGGAGTACTTATAGAAGGTAGAAGGTCTTATTAATATAATAGTATCTTGTAAAGTGTAATAAGTTAATAATTTAGTCTACTAGAATCTAAATAATAGATTAATAAATAGATTAAACACAAGTATAAGAAGCTCATTCTCGCGTTCCTATATACTAAGTAGTCCTACACATCCCAGAATCCTATATGTCCTAGAGTCCTATATGTCCTAGAGTCCCATATGTCCTAGAGTCCCGTGCGGGTGAGTCCCACGCGTCCTAGAGTTCCTATACAGGCGAGGCCTGTGCAGTCCTTAAGACCCTTAGAACCTATAACCTATTACCTAACTACCTAGTTAGCTAACTCTAGTAGACTAGTAGTCTAATAAGCTTGTGCCCCGCTGCTTATGCGCGGCTAGATCCTAATATTATTCTCCCCCTCTAAGCTTAATGTCCTTATAAGTTAACTACCTATAAAGTTATTATCTTATTCTGTTTAATATTACTATAGTTAAGCTAATTATCTTAAAAAAGACTACGTTTTTACAATAGTTACCTATTTGTACTACGCTAAAAAGAAATATACTTATTATCTTTCTTTTTTACACTCTTAGTGTACTAACTACGTTAGATAGAGAAACTAGAAGTATAAGCCTAAAGAGATCCCTTTACTAGATTATTTAAAAATAGATGCTAAAATAGAGAGGTTAGAAAAGTTAGAGGCTAAAAAGGAGGTAAAGCTCTATATTAAGGAAAAGCTAGCTAAGGCAGCTCTCTTTTACGCCTATTAGGCGTAAGAGAAGATAGCGCGCTTACGCAATTAGTAAAAGAAATTATATTAGAAGGAATAAGAATTATTTAATTGCGGTATAAGTACTATAGATAAGTTAGAAGCGCTTAAGGCGCAGGAGGAGTTAGTATAAACTACTATGTTAATAAATCCTAATACGCTGTTAGGCGCTAAGGTAATTAACTAGTCTGTTTTATAGGCTAGCCCCTATACTAGTAGTAATTCCTAGGTGTATCCTAGTTGTTTCTAGTGGAATTCCTTAATCTTTTACTAATAGTTTCCTAGATTATTCTTTAGTTCCTAGGTGTTTTCGCTATGTAGGTAACCTTTCCACTTAATAAGGTACGTGTTGTTATGCTAATTATATTCTAGAATTCTTTTAACCTTAAATTTATTTTCTTCCTTAGTCTGGTAGTAGAAGGTGGTTTTAACTAGTGTATTAGGGTCTACTAGTTCCAGTAGTAATACGTGGAATACTAGGTGTATCTTTACATCTGGCGGTAGTTCTAACTTGTAGTTCACTAGTAATATTTACTTAGAAATATAAAATAGTCTAACTTTAATATAATCTAGTTTCTTATGTTTTTTCTTCTAAGTTTAAAGGTTCTTTGTAAGTAAATATACTTTATCCCCCTTCTTTAGCTAAGGT
Organism: Paraphaeosphaeria minitans; assembly: GCA_015832175.1. Taxonomy (NCBI): domain Eukaryota; kingdom Fungi; phylum Ascomycota; class Dothideomycetes; order Pleosporales; family Didymosphaeriaceae; genus Paraphaeosphaeria; species Paraphaeosphaeria minitans. The sequence continues at coordinate 52,262 of WJXW01000004.1, read as the reverse complement.
GCTATTTTTCGTTTTTAATTTTAGTATAAGATTAATTGCTGCTAAGCTTTTTTAAGATTTTCTTAGAGTTATTAGTGTATTTTCTTTATATTTTCTGCCATATCTATAGCTTCTTTTACTTTAATTGTTGTAGGAAATTATTAGTTAAAGAGATGTAGGTGTCTTCTATAGTTTACATAGAATAGTGTATATCCTAATACTGCTAATACTTTGTTATTATAGGCCAACTATGCTATAGGTAGTAATAAAACCTAGTTATTCTTCTAACTATTGTAGTAGATGTGTAGGTACGTTTCTATAGTTTAGTTCGTACGTTCTATCTATCTGTCTGTTTGTAGATAGTAAGCTATTAATAGTTTTTGTTTCGTTCTAAGTAGTGCTATAAGCGTTGTCTAATAATTTAACATAAAGAGCTTGTCTCTGTTACTAATAATTGTTTTTAGGATTCTGTGGTGTCTAACTAGTTAGTTTAAGATAAGAAAAGTAAGTTCCTTTGCTATTATTCTTTTAAGACATAGAATGAGCTTAATATACTTAGTTAGTTAGTAGACTATTACTAGTATACTGTTGTATTTAATTCCTATTATGGGATCCTTAGAGTTTAGAATTCCTGTAACAAAATCCATAGCGATATCTTCCTATAGTGCTATTAGTATTCTAATTGCTTACATCTCTCTATATTTAAAATATGTGCTATGTTTATTTCTCTAGCATTCTATACATTTGTAGATGTAAGTTGTTATAGCTTCCTTAATTCCTTTAAAGGTGTAATTCCTTTAGATAAGTTCTATTGTCTTTGTGATACCTAGGTGTCCGTATATAGGGTTATCGTGGTATTATTGGATAATCTTAGTCTGTAGATGTTCTAGAACTTCTTAGTTAATTACTAAAAGTTAATTTAGTTCTGCTATTAGCTCTAGAGATCTATCTTTGGCTTTATAAAGGATTGTAAAGAAGGTTTTTGCCTTTTCTCTTACTAGATTACTTTGTTAGCTAAGAGCGTCTGCTCTGCTATTTTCTTTCCTAGCTATATAGATAATTTTAAACTTGTACTGCCTAGTAGTTTGTGACTATTTTTATTGTTGTGGCGTAAGTTCTTTTGTTGTTGTGAACCTTAGAAGGTTCTTATAATCTGTGTAGATTTCTAGCGTTAAGTAACTAAGCGTATAAATCCTCTAGTGCTTTAAGGCTTTAACAATAGCGTAGAGTTCTTTGTTATATATATTGTATCGTGTTTCGGCGTTATTAAATTTGTATAAGTAATAGGCAATTAGGTGCTATTTACTATTACGTTCTTATTTAGCGTAGGCGCCTAGCGCAAGATCGCTAGCGTCTGTTTTAAAGCGTAATAGTTTATTACTTCTAAAATGAATAAGAATAGGTTCTATAATACATACTGTCTTAAGGAGTTAAAATAACATTCCGCACTTATTTATCCATTTAAAGGGTACGTCCTTCTTTATAAGATTTGTTAAAGGTATTGTGACCTTTGTATAATCTTAGATAAATTGTTAATTAAATCTATAGAATCCTAAGAATTCTTAGATATTCTTAGCTGTCTTTAGTATTAGCTAGTTCTTAATGCATTTAACTTTACTTAGTGCTATCTCAATTCCTTCTATAGTAATAATGTGTCCTAGGAATTTAAGTTATTTAACGTTAAACTTATATTTCTTAAGTTTAATATAAAGGCATACTTTGTCTAGTGCTTCTAGTACTGTCTATACATGCTTAGTGTAGTCCAATTCGTTTTTAGAAAAGACAAGAATATCGTCTATATACGCGATAATAAATATGTCTAGATGTTTATAGAGTACGTTGTTAACAAGTGCTATAAAAGCTGCTAGTATATTTGTGAGTCTAAATAGCATAACTTTATACTTAAATAGTCTATAGCGTAATTAAAACGCTGTTTTCTATTCTTTACCTTTCTTAATTTGTATAAGGTGGTAACTGTCTCTTAGATCTATTATTGTGAATATCTTAGCTTAAGATAGTTAATCTCGTAACTCTATAATATTTAGTAGTAGATATTAGTTCTTTATTGTTATGTTATTAAGTTGTTAGTAGTTAACGTATAGTCTGTCTAATTTATCCTTTTTCTTAACAAACATAAAAGGGCTTACTACTAGTAACTTTAATAGTTATATATATCCTTTCTTAAGGTTTGTCTTAATAAAATTACGTTCTTTAAGGAGTTCTTCTCCTATCTTGCTATATAGTAGTCTAAAGGGTAGTGTCTTCCCTTCTTCTAGGTCTATCGTAAGATCCTAGGGTTAATATTCTAGTAGGTTTGCTTTTCCTTCTTTTTCTGTAAATATATATGTCTATTTCCTGTACTCTCTTAGTAAGGTAAGGGGTGTACTGTTGTCCTCCTTCTCACGCTTTTTAACCTGGTGGTTCCTACTAGCGTCTGCTAAGGTATACTTCTGTTTTTTAACTGTCTGTTACAGTATTATATTGTTAATAACTCTCTTATCTACTATTATTTTTAGTTAATGCGTAGGCTTTGCTTGCAATACATAATTATAGCGTTTAAATAATATTTTCTTTATACCCTAGTTAATCTGTAGGTTGTGTATTGTTAACTAAGGTAATCCTAAGACTAACTTATGCTTAGATCCTAGTAAGACATCTAAGGTAAGTTTCTCTCTATGTCCTTAGACTATTATTATGGTAGTAACCTCTTAGTATATTTAAAGTGTCTTAGGCATTAAGGATCTATTTGCGACATAGATAATGTAGAGTACTTTTTTCTCTAATATTATAAGTCCTGCTTATCTTACTATCTAATAAGATATAAAGTTCTTTCCTACTCTTAAGTCTATAAGAGCTTAAGTCTATATTCCTTTAAGCTGTACTAGTAGCTTAACTAATACTATACTTACTATAGCATTTAATTTAATAAAGGCGTTTTCTTATCTAAGTTTAGGCCTAAAAAAAACATCTATTTGTGTAGGTTGTAGTTAAGTTCTAGTGCCTAGTATGCGTTTCTAAGCATCCGCTTCTATTATTATTCTTAAGTATATAGCTTATATAGATCGTCTTCTTCTTCTTCCTATAAGAATGTTTTTCTATTTTTCCTCCTGTAGTCTTCACTGTTTCTATGTACTAGTTAAATTAGTAGTTCTATTATTACTTCTTACGTAGGGCAGTTTGCAAAGCTGTCTAAATGTTTAGCCATGTAGTAGTATTTGCAGTTTTAGTTTAGACACGTATACTAGTATAGTTGTATATAGTCTCTATTAATAAGTATATTATAGTATTTATTACCCTTTAGCGTGAGGTGAGGAAAGTATTTTACTTATTATTTATCCTAGAGGTGTTTGTTGCAAGCTGTAATAGGGTAGTCTGTCTATATCTATCTATAGCATAATTTCCTTCTAGGTTGTTTCTTATTCTCCTCTTTCTCTGCCTTATATTATGCGTATATTGGTTCTTCGCAATGCGTCCACATATAGAATTAGTGTGTAGGATTTTAGTAGTCTAGATAGTACTTTAGTACGTAGTCTAACTTCTTATTATTATAGGGTTGCATTCCTTTTAGTGCCTAGTGGGGTTCTATGTAGTCCTAAACATTTAGTTTATACTTAGGTAACATAGGGTTGTCTTCTTCCTGCCTACTTTATAGGTAAGGAGTAGGAGATCTTAGTATCTCTTCTACGTCTTCTATGTTATGGTATACGTTAGAGTCGTCTTCTAGATCTTTGTATAGTTGTGAGTTAAGTAAATCTAATTGCTTACTTTACTCTAGTGTAACGTGTTAGTAACTAAATAGCGTTGTAATAACTTCCTATTTCTTATTAGGTTCTTAGTCCTTAATAGTTAGTATATTTAACTTAGTTTAATAGACTTTGTTCTTTAATCTGTAGTTCCTAGCTATATAGCCTAGTTTGCCACATGTAAAGTATTTACGGGTCTTAGTTATTAGTTGTTAACTTCTATTAGAAACGCGTTTATTAGGCTGCTTAGGGCCTATCCTTCCTTTTTTTCCTTTACTTAAGTAGTTAAACTAGATATCTTCTATTAGTTTGTATCTCTAGTAGTTCCTTAGCTATTACTTTTAGATAATTCTAATAGGGTTCTTATAAACCACTTTTGCTAGTTATCTAAAGCTTATCGCCCTAGGGTTTTAGTAGAGCTCCTATTATAGTGAAAACCACTCTCTATTAATTCTAATAGTTTCTTTGTACAGTTTTTTAAGATTGGCGATTTATGCACTACTATATAAGAGTTCCTTACGTAGTTTCTATTTAAGTCCTTGTTTGTACATATCCTAAAGAGATTTATTATCCTAATATTATTAGGACTAAGGATTTGGACCCAGTATCGTCCGTGCGCTGGTACGTGCGCACTGGCGCTAGTCCGTAAATAGCTAGCCCACTAACGCGCTATCTCGCGTATTAACGCACTATCTTAATGCACTATCCCACGCACTAACACACTATTTTAACGCACTATCCTATATACTAACGCACTATCTTAACGCGCTATCCTGCGCACTAATACACTATCTTAATACACTATTATGCGTATTAATTTACAATTTACCATCTTAACCTTACACCCCTATCTATCTAGTAAGTATAATTTCCAGCTAACTATCCCAACTGCAACTTTTAACTACACAACTGTATAACTTCACCCATAAACCATAAGCCTACCCTTTTACCCATATAGGGGACCTTTATGCGTATAGGCTGCGAGGACTCCTTGCAGCACCACTAAGGGGTAATTACAAAAGTTTATAGCACTATTATTATTAGGGCGAAAACTTTATTAAGAAGCCCTAAGGAATTACACTATCTATAGGTTATACTAAGCTACTAAACAATTTCAACCCTATACTAGGACTAAAATTAGCATAACGCAGAATTATAGATTACGTAAACCTTTCTTAAGTACCCCTAATTAGTAAATATAACCCTCTTAAGTGTTACCTAGCTATTATACAAATTGTTAACATCCCCTAGGAGCTGCTAACTACTTACTAGTTAGAAATCTATAATTAAATCACAATACGCTAGATTCTTATCTAAAAGCATCTCTAGGAGTAAAGGCTCTAGTAGCTCTAGATCTAATATACACGCCTTATATATTTCCGCCACAGCTATTACGCTTTTAAAGATAGTATTATTACATTATATAACTATATCTATTTATTACTAGAGCTGCGCAACCATTATACCTCATTTAATATAGATATTAGATATAGAGTTCCTTAGTAGTATTGCAAACACGCCTATACTAAACCTTACCTTAAGTAGACACTATTATCTTCCTATATCTAAGCACTAACCAAATTCTCTCTACGCTATAGAATGCGTTTCCTTAGTTAGTTTCTTCTCTTCTATTATACTAAATTCTTAAGTAAATAAAAGTTTTTTTGTAATAGACGTGTATCCTTTCCCTCTTCTACTAGATAGCATCTTTTTTTTTTGTACTAGGCCCTCTAATAATTTAAACTCTAACCATAGCGCTACCTATATCTAGCGCTACTATATTTTACTTATAATACTAACTGCCTATTTCTATTTTACGCTCTTATATAGCGAATGGAACCTCTTAGTCTTAAACTATATAAAACTATATTCTATAAAACCAGCACTAGAGCGTTGCGATAATACTATACTACTCTCTAGTATAGTGTTAGCTATAGTACTGTTGCCCTCTTTATATTTAACTATATCTAGTAGTCTCTCTACCTTTTCTCTAAATAACTGTAGGCCCTGTGTGTACTTTATCCTCTATACCTATAACACTATTTTCTAATTACGTAGACACTTAGCTGCACCTATAGTAACTACTTAGCTTATTATCTCTTCCCTTATAGTAGCGCCCACTCTTAGTAGTTTTTTTATAAATATATAGTAATGTGCCTCTTCTCTATTATCTTCTAATAACTTCGCCTCCTCTATATATTATATACATAGCACGACTTCTATTATTATGTCTACTAGTTAACGCTTTAGCTTTTAATTTCTATTCTCTACTAAACAGCTAGTTACTTTTAACGTGCGATTTCATTTTAGAGGCGCTTTTAGGGCCTCTACTTAAGTGTCTTTCTCTTTACCTAACTCTTCCTTACTATTACTTCGGCGCGCTTAGTCCCTATAGATAGAGTGTAAGAAGTAAAAAATTCTTTCTTTTTTACTTATTTATATATCTATTGCACTATAGACTTAGGTAAGCTGCATAGAAATGCCTTAGTAGGAGGACCTTTTCTCTATAGAACTAAACACTATATAGGCTTCTAGTTATAAACTCGTTTATGTGCGTCTTATATAAGGGAGGGAATTAGACTACTATTATTCTAAAGCACCTTAGCCAGTAAGATTAAAGAATAGTAGGCTATAGTGTAATATAGTGTTTATATAACCTAGGATAATAAATATTGCCTAGTGTTTCTTATCTCCCCTTAGTACTAAAGTTTAGCCAACTTATTTTAACTACAAATGTAGATTGAAATTAATTGCACTACTACTAACTATAGAGACTCCTAAACATATTTACTATAATAAGACCTATTACTTTATCACCTACGTACTGTATAGATATGTGATACTCCTAAGTAAGGTGTTTTCCCATTTTAATAAAGAATATAGATAAGAGATAACTAGTAAAAAGAGGCATATTATTTAAGAATATATTAATAAGCTTAGGAACCTTCACCTACTACTGTAAGAGAAATATAAAGAATTCACAGTCCCTAATACCTTAGTACCAGCCTTCTCTGGCCTACGTATTATCCCTAACAGTTATTGCTGTCGTTACTATACCTATATTACTACTAGAATTTCTGTAAGGTATAACATGCAAGGATACCTACGCTAGGAATATAAACTCTACGTTCTAAACATAGCTAAAGAAAGAAGGCAGCTCTAGTACAGTAAGTAAGTAAAGGGCGTAGATTACTAATAGTTTTTCCCCTCTATGCTACCCCTATTCTAAAACCTTCGTCTTACTCGCAAATTCGTAGTCAAACTATCTATAAACTCGCATAGCTCTAAAGCCACTACTAATGGCGTTAAAAACCCAACTGAACCCAGCGCAGTCCCTATCCAAGAGGAAGAGGCGTTAGTGGTTACAGACGCGCTAAGATTGGCTTAGCGTTAGGGTTAGAGTTAACAAATTAGGTAGGATTTAATACTAGAAACGCGTTAGACTAGGGGCAGAAACAATCCTATTCCCTAGCTATTTCTATTTCTTTCTTATTTTAATTCATCTTAATATAACCTCTTATACTAATCTACTATCTCTTATTCACAAAATAGGATAGTAGTGGCGTAGGGTTTAGCTATTACTTTTTACTACTAATTTGCAATAGAGTTCTACTAGAACACTTAAGCTTCTGCGTTAAGTCTAGCTAATAGAGTACTAACATTACTATATTAATAGAACTCTTAGTAGTAATAGTAACTAGTAGGAGAAAACTTAGCGTAAGCTAATATACAAAAGTATATTTATTTTATTAAAGAGTACAGCGTGCTTTACTATAGTAAGCATAAAGCTAGTATAGAAAATCTTAATATATATCTCTATTAAAAGTATAGTGTACTAGTTAATAAATAGAGGAAATTTATTAAAAGCTGCGCTCTTTTAAAAAGATAAGGGCTAGGTAGTGTTACGCTACTAGACGCTAGTAAACTACTAATTTAGGTCCTAGAAGCGCTATTAGATAGCTTCTAATGTAAGTAGCTAGTATATAACTATTTTACGCAAAATAAGGGCCAGATATAACTATACTATAATAGTTATAGGTTAGCGTTTAAGACGGGATTAGATGCGCTCTACTAGAAGGTAAAGATATAGTTTTTCTTCCCTACTTTAGAATAGTAGCAGTACTTTATAGTTTGCGTCCCTAATATAGCAAATAGCGGAGCAGACGCTAGGGCACATAAAGAAGAGGTAGAAGACATTCTAGCAGAGTACGCGTAAATGTAGGAAGAGAGGAAGTAGTAAGAGTAGGTAATAGATATAAAAGTCGTAAAGATAAATAAAATAGGCTAGTGGAAGTTTATAGAATAGCTAGAGCACTTTATAAACTGTAATTATATACACTTTACCCACGTAATTTGGCTACTGCGCTAGGACAAGCCTAAGCTGTAGAAGACTATATAGGCTGTGGAGCAGCTAGTAGAATAGAGCGTTTAAGGGCTATCCTCGCTACTATATAAAACCTAATAATAGGTAAAGAGTGCGTAGGCTAATAAGATCCACTAGCAGCTAATAGCCTAACTATAGAACCTAGAAAACTAGGCGCGCTATACTAGATACATTATAATATTTATATGCTATGTCCTACGTATTATTACCGCTAAAGAAGCAGATAAGGAGAGTAAGGACATAAAGAGTAGTAAGGGTAGTAGCACTAATAATAGTAGTAACAGCGATAGTAGTAGTAGTAGCAACTATAGTAATAAGAGCCCACCTAAGGCCTACACAGGTTACTAAGTTAATGTTAATCCTATAAAGGATGCGCAGGAGATGTTCCTATAAAAAGAGAACTAAAAGCTACTAGCTACTATAATCTAGAAGGCCCTAAACAGTAATAATAAAGCTGGCCACATTATCCTAGTACACTAGATACTTAGTACGTTTATTATAACAACCTATATTTATAGTCTATTTAAGAGTAGGCTTGTTCACTTTACTACTATACTTAGGTTTAATTTAGAGACATGTTAACTACACACTATAAAGAACTATTTATATCTAGTAGCTAGAATAGTGTACTGCGTTTAGGTAATTAGTATTAAACACCTACTTTCGCCCGCGCAATAGGAATAGCAGGGCTTAGTAAAATATAACTACTATTTTAACCTAAGAAAGCGCTTCCTAGCAAATAGGTCCTTTAGCCTAATAAGCCAGCTGCTTAGTCTACTAGCCTATAGTAAGTTCATTAGCATAAATACTAGTAACGTAGGTAACGCCTTCTAGTTAGAGGATAAGAAGATCTTCTACCTTAATAGTAGACCTATTATTATACACTATTTCTAGCTAATAGCCTAAGAACTATTAACCAAGCTAAAGGACCTACTCTAGAGTAAGCTGCTTTAGGTCTATAGTCCTAGTTAGCGTTTTCTAATCTAGCTTAACCTAATTTAGAATAATGTCGCGTACACACAACGCAGCATGTCCTTTATTACGCATAGAAATAATAGTCTAGAGAATGGCTTACGATAGATGCTTAAATAGATAATATAGAATAAGTAGGGTTAGAAGCTCTGCTCTAGAGATAGAACTTAAAACATTATATACGTAAAGCTATACCTACGCAGTATTAAGCGCTTTAAGGAGCTAGAGCTTACTAATCTCTATATTAATAAGGAAATACTAGGTTAGGGCACTAAAATCACGTTAATATAGTTCCGCAATAAAGCACTATAGGACTATAACCTCTTTATAATAAACAGATAGATTATAACAGTAGTCTATTACTATAAGTCGCAGTTGTAGTTTAATAAGCCTAAGGTTATTTTAAAGTTCCTACCCTTACAGCTCTTATAGGTACTTATTATATATCTAGCGTACGTGTAGCCATTTAAAAAGTACCTAACTATAGAGGTACTAGGCGGCAGCTTCACTAACTACCTATAGGCTAATAAGTAGGGTCTATAGCACATAGATTACTTAACACAGGTGCTAAAGCGCGAGACAGGTAAGTACCTAAAAGTGGCGCTAAACACGCTTAACTACTAACACACAATAGTAGGGATTAGGTAGAAGGTAGTTAGGGATGTGTTTAGGTGGGGTTACTAAGATAAGATAGGTAAAATTAAAGAGTCTAAGGTTAATAAGAATAGTAAGAGCCTATTAGAGCTATAGAGCGCACAGATAACTAAAATTGGCCTAGCTAACTATAGCGTGCCTATTAATATTATAAAGTATCTTAGTATACGTTTAATTAAGACCTTTTAGCTACTTAGTTAGCGCTAGCATAAGTTTCTAGATATAGATAGGCATAAGATACAACCTAGTGTAGCCAGGAAGTAGTAATAGGAAGAAGAAGAAAACAGTTAAGACAAAAGGAGAGATAATCTTACTATAGTCGTGCCGCAGAAGAAAACTAAACTAGGGGGTATTACTATAAGTGTAATATCTAAAGTAATGTAGTAGGCACTTGGCTAGACTACTATATTATTTAAGTTAAATAAGCAGGAACAGGCCATATTCACTATAGTAAATAGTTAGACACCGCTAGTAGTTATACTCCCTATAAGTAGAGGTAAGAGTCTACTATTTATAGTACTAGCCTACCTTAACTATACTAGCGTAACTATAGTTATAGTGCTGTTCCGCGCACTAATTAAGGACCTAGCAACGCGTATTTACGCACGCAGTATTAACTACGTAGAATAGGTTAACTATAAGATAAACTTAGTCTCTATTATACTAGTTAGTGCTAATGTCACTAGCGGCGTAGGGTTCCTAAAGTATACTAGCTTACTAAAGGATAAGAAATAGCTATAGTAGGTAGTAATTAATAAGTGCTATCTTATTATTACCTCCAGCTATTAGCGGCTAAAGCTAGCGAAGCTACAGAATCTACGCGTGCTTACATACCTAATTATACTACTAATAGTAACGCTACTGCCTATGCTAGAGGGGGTATTAGATAGAAGTATATTAATTTAAACTACCACCTATATCTAGGCCAGCATAGTGCAGCCTAACATCTAGTATTATGTATTATAGTGTAGGCGAGGTAAGGCTATAGAGGCAGTACTAGCTATATGTTAATAGTAGTAGGAATAGCTGTAAGGTGGCTAGAAAAGTGTTATCTACTACTATAGTAGGACTACATACAAAGTGCTAGCAAAGGCGCTAGGCTATAAGTACTACTATACTAGTAAGTTAAATTAAACTAAGATCCTCGCTAGCTAGCTAAATAAAAGTAGGCTTATTATAGTAATATTAGCGCTTAGTACTAGAGTTAACTTTCCTAGCATTATGTTTATCTTACACGTAGGCATACTATAGAGCATAATTAACTACTACTAGAAGAGTAGGTGTATAGGGCGTAGTAGTAAGGTGGCGGACTTGGTTATTATTGTTAAGCTAGGTAAAGTAGAGAGGTGAATCTAGAAGGGTAGAGTGTTAGTAAACATATACATAATAGGTATATTTATTAAGAGCGAAGGCTGCTAGCGTAGGAAAATAAGCAAGTATATAGATAGGTAGTAGGTAGTATATAGTAATATAGACTTAGCTAGGTGCAATTAATGCAGTAAGGGCTAGATTAAGTAGTAGTAGGCCTAGTCGCTTATAGTAAGTAAGTGGTAAGAGGTAAAGATAAGTATAAATAAACTATAGGCTAGGTGTATAATATACTAAGTGCTAGGGCGGGTAGGCTAGTAAGAGTACAGAATAATACTATACACAGCGTAGCCTATAATAATAGGGAGGGATATAGATAAGTTCTGGCAAGGGGTGCGTAACGCTAGGAACTACTATAGCTATTAAAGGTACTAGGTAAGCTAGAAGTAGTGTATAATAGGGCAGGACGTTACAAACTTGTGCTAGTGGCTAAACATTATAATTCCTATAGCTAGGGCAGCAATAGGGATTGCAGATGGGCTTAAAATCATTTAGTAGTATAGGTTCTAGGGTAAGTGTAAGGTTTTGTGCTAGGCGTACTAGGTATAGCTTGGACAGCGCCATTGTAAACGTATCTATAGCGAATTTCTTAGTAATGCAATAGTAGTAGCTCTAAGAGTTATTATAAAACTTAAAGAGAAGAATTAGGCCTAGAATATAGTACTTTACTTCTATTTTTTAAAAAATCTCACTTTGTATATATTATAGCAGAGTTAGCCTATCTATTATAGATTTTATTTTACTTTACTATATATTAGTATAATAGGATGTAAGTTTTAGAAATTATAGAAAAAATAGAAACTAGAGTCTTCTAGAAGAGTTTAGGAATTGTATAAAATAAGTAAATTTCTAAAAACCTAAGTACTAGTGTTGATACTATCTTATAACTTATTAGAATTTAATAAAATTATAATTAAACTATATTTCTACTTTTTTATAAACTTTACCTATCCAAGAGGAAGAGGCGTCGGTGGTCACAGACGCGCTAAGATTGGCTTAGCGTTAGGGTTAGAGTTAACAAATTAGGTAGGATTTAATACTAGAAACGCGTTAGACTAGGGGCAGAAATAATCCTATTCCCTAGCTATTTCTATTTCTTTTTTATTCTAATTTATCTTAACGTAACCTCTTATACTAGTCTACTATCTCTTATTCACAAAATAGGATGGTAGTGGCGTAGGGTTTAGCTATTACTTTTTACTGCTAATTTATAATAGAGTTTTACTAGGACGCTTAAGCTTTCGCGTTAAGCCTAGCTAACAGAGTACTAACATTACTACATTAATAGAACTTTTAGTAGTAATAGTAACTAGCAGGAGAAAACTTAGCGTAAGCTAATATATAAAAGTATATTTATTTTATTAAGGAGTATAGCGTGCTTTACTACAGCGAGTATAAAGCTAGCATAGAAAATCTTAATGTATATCTCTGTTAAAAGCATAGTGTACTAGTTAATAAATAGAGGAAATTTATTAAAAGCTATGCTTTTTTAAGAAGATAAGGGCTAGGCAGCGTTACGCTACTAGACGCTAGTGGACTGCTAATCTAGGTCTTAGGAGCGCTATTAGATAGCTTCTAATATAAGTAGCTAGCATATAGCTATCTTACACGAAATAAGGGCTAGATATAACTATACTATAATAGTTATAAGTTAGCGTTTAAGACAGGATTAGATGCGCTCTACTAGAAGGTAAAGATATAGTTTTTCTTCCTTACTTTAGGATAGTAGTGGTACTTTATAGTTTACGTCCCTAATGTAGTAAACAGCGGAGCAGACGCTAGGGCACATAAAGAAGAGGTAGAAGACATTCTAGTAGAGTACGCATAAACGTAGGAGGAGAGGAAGTAGTAAGAGTAGGTAATAAATATAGAAGTTGTTAAGATAAATAAGACAGGCTAGTGGAAGTTTATAGAGTGGCTAGAGCACTTTATAAACTATAACTACGTACACTTTACCTACGCAATTTAGCTACTACGCTAGGATAAGCCTAAGCTATAGAAGGCCGCGTAGGCTGTAGAGTAGCTAGTGGAGTAGAGCGTCTAAGGGCTGTCCTTACTACTATATAAGACCTAATAATAGGTAAAGAGTGCGTAGGCTAATAAGATCTACTAGTAGCTAATAGCCTAACTATAGAACCTAGAGAGCTAGGCGCGCTATACTAGGTATATTATAATATTTATATACTATGTCCTACGTATTATCGCCGCTAAAGAAGCGGACAAGAAGAGTAAGGATATAAAGAGTAGTAAGGGTAGTAGTACTAATAATAGTAGTAATAGTAATAGTAGTAGTAGCAGTGACTATAGTAATAAGAGCCTACCTAAGGCCTATATAGGTTGCTAAGTTAAAGTTAATTCTATAAAAAATGCGCAGGAGATGTTCTTATAGAAAGAGGACTAAAAGCTGCTGGCTACTATGCTCTAGGAGGCCCTAGATAGTAATAATAAAGCTGGCTACATTATCCTAGTGCGCTAGATGCTTAGTATATTTATTATAATAACCTACATCTGCAGTCTATTTAAGAGTGGGCTTATTTACTTTACTGCTATACTTAGGTTTAATTTAGAGATATATTAACTACGCACTATAAAGAACTATTTGTATCTAGTGGCTGGGATAGTGTACTGTGTTTAGGTAATTAGTATTAAATAGCTACTTCTGCCTACGCAACAGGAATAGTAGGGCTTAGTAAAACGTAACTACTATTTTAACCTAAAAAAGCGCTTCCTAGCGGATAGGTCCTTTAGCCTAACAAGCTAGCTGCTTAGTCTACTGGCCTATAGTAAGTTTATTAGCATAAATACTAGTAACGTAGGCAACGCCTTTTAGTTAGAGAATAAGAAGATCTTCTACCTTAATAGTAGACCTATTATTATATACTATTTCTAGCTAATAGCCTAAGAACTATTAACTAAGCTAGAGGACCTACTTTAGGGTAAGCTACTCTAGGTCTACAGTCCTAGTTAGCGTTTCCTAATCTGGCTTAACCTAATTTAGGACAATATTATGTGCACACAACACAGTATGTCCTTTATTACGTATAAGAATAACAGCCTAGAGAATGGCTTACGATAGATACTTAAATAGATAATATAAAATAAGTAGGGTTAGAAGCTCCGCTCTAGAGATAAGACTTAGAACGTTATATACGTAAAGCTGTACCTACGCAGTGTTAAGCGCTTTAAAGAGCTAGAGCTTACTAATCTCTATATTAATAAGGGAATGCCAAGTTAGGGTACTAAGATCACGTTAATGCGGTTCCGCAATAGAGCACTATAGGACTAATATTATTAGAACTAAGGATTCGGACCCAGTATTGTCTATGCGCTGGTACGTGCGCACTGGCGCTAGTCTATAAACAGCTAGCCCACTAACGCGCTATCTTGCGTATTAACGCACTATCTCAATACACTATCCTACGCACTAACGCACTATCTCAACGCACTATCCTGCGCACTAACGCACTATTTTAACGCGCTATTCCGCGCACTAATGCACTATCTTAACGCGCTATTCTATGTACTAACGCACTATTTTAGCGCACTATTGTGCGTATTAATTTATAATTTACTATCTTAACCTCACACCCCTATCTATCTAGTAAGTGTAATTTCTGGCTAACTATCCTAACTGCAACTTTTAACTGCACAACTACATAACTTCACCTATAAACTATAAGCCTACCCTTTCACCTATATAGGGGACCTTTACGTGTGTGGGCTGCGAGGACTCCTCGTAGCACCACTAGGGGGTAGTTACAAAAGTTTATAGCACTATTATTATTAGGGCGAAAACTTTATTAAGAAGCCCTAAGGAATCGCACTATCTACAGGTTATGCTAAGCCACTAAACGATTTCAACCCTATACTAGGACTAAAATTAGTACAACGCAGAATTATAGATTACGTAAACCTTTTTTAAGTACCCCTAATTAGTAAATACAATCCTCTTAAGTGTTACCTAGCCATTGTACAAATTGTTAACATCCCCTAGGAGCTACTAACTACTTACTAGTTAGAAACCTGTAATTAAATCACAATACGCTAGATTCTTGTTTAAAAGTATTTCTAGGAGTAAGGGCTCTAGCAGCTCTAGATCTAATATACACGCCTTATATATTTCTACTATAGCTGTCGCGCTTTTAAAGATAGTATTATTATATTACGTAACTATATCTATCCATTACTAGAGCTGCGCAACTATCATGCCTCGTTTAATATAGGTGTTGGACACAGAGTTCCTTAGTAGTATTATAAACACGCCTATACTAAACCTTACCTTAAGTAGACACTATTGTCTCCCTGTATCTAAGCACTAACTAAATTCTCTCTACGCTATAGGATACGTTTCCTTAGTTAGTTCTTTCTCTTCTATTGTGCTAAATTCTTAAGTGAATAAAAGTTTTTTTATAATAGACGCGTATTCTTTCCCTTTTCTACTAGATAGTATTTTTCTTTTTTATACTAAGCCCTCTAACAATTTAAACTCTAACTATAGCGCTGCCTATATCTAGCGCTGCTGTATCTTACTTATAATACTAACTGCCTATCCCTATTTTGCGCTCTTGTATAGCGAATAGAACCTCTTAGTCTTAAACTATGTAAAACTATATTCTATAAAACTAGCACTAGAGTATTGCGATAATACTATACTACTCTCTAGTATAGTGTTAGCTATAGTACTGTTGCCCTCTTTATATTTAACTATATCTAGTAGTCTCTCTACCTTTTCTCTAAATAACTGTAGGCCCTATGTGTGCTTTATCCTCTATACCTATAACACTATTTTCTAATTATATAGACACTTAGCTGTACCTATAGTAACTGCTTAGCTTATTATCTCTTCCCTAATAGTAGCGCCCACTCTTAGTAGTTTTTTCACAAATATATAGTAACGTGCCTCTTCTCTATTATCTTCTAATAACTCCGCCTCCTCTATGTATTGTGTATATGGCATAACTTCTATTATTATGTCTACTAGCTAACGCTTTGGCTTTTAATTTCTATCCTTTACTAAACGGCTGGTCACTTTTAACGTGCGATTTCGTTTTAGAGGCGCTTTTAGGGCCTTTACTTAAGTGTCTTCCTCCTTACCTAACTCTTCCTCACTATCACTTCGGCGCGCTTGGTCCCTATAGACAGAGTGTAAGAAGTGAAAAAATTCTTTCTTTTTTACTTATTTATATATCTATCGCACTGCGGACTTAGGTAAACTGCACAGAAATGCCTTAGCAGGAGGACCTCTTCTCTGTAGAACTAAACACTACATAGGCTTCTAATTATAAACTTGTTTATATACGTCTTATATAAGGGAGGGAATTAAACTGCTATTATCCTAAAGCACCTTAGCTGGCAAGATTAAAAAACAGCAGGCTATAGTGTAATATAGTGTTTATGTAACCTAGGATAATAAATATTATCTAGTGTTTCTTATCTCCCCTTAGCACTAAAGTTTAGCTAACTTATTTTAACTATAAATGTGGATTAAAATTAATTATACTACTACTAACTATAGAGACTCCTAAACACATTTATTATAATAAGACCTATTACTTTATCACCTGCGTACTGTATAAATATGTGATACTCCCAAGTAAGGTGTTTTCCTATTTTAATAAGGAATACAGATAAGAGATAACTAGTAAAGAGAGGCGCATTATCTAAGAATGTGTTAATAAGCTTAGGAACCTTCACCCACTACTGCGAGAGAAATATAAAGAATTTACGGTCCCTAACACCTTAGTACTAGCCTTTCTTGGCCTACATGTCATCCCTAATAGTTATTACTATCGTCACTATACCTATATCGCTACTAGGATTTCCGCAAGGCATAACATGCGAGAACACCTACGCTAGGAATATAAACTCTATATTCTAAACATAGCTAAAGAAAGAAGGTAGCTCTAGTATAGTAAGTAAGTAAAGGGCGCAGATTGCTAATAGTTTTTCCCCTCTATACCACCCCTATTCTAAAACCTTTATCTTACTCGCAAATTCGCAGTTAAACTATCTATAAACTCGCATAGCTTTGAAGCCACTACTAATAGCGTTAAAAACCTAACTAAACCTAGCGCAGTCCCTATACCTATTTCTACCCCTACTAGTAGCAAATTTATAGATTAGCTCTGGGAAGCGTCGTAATAGGCTAAGAAAGTAAAGTAGAAGTAGTTAGCAGCTATACCTAGCACACCCTCTGTTTCTATAAATTCTTAGGTTGCCTATATAGGTGTCCTATAAGTGTTTAGCAACACGTCTATATAGGCAGAGGCTTTATAATATATAGCTGTACTAACTGCTATAAGTAATCTAAAGCTGTATTATCTCTACGTAACTATAAAGAGCATGGCTAGAACTTAGTAGAATGTTACTAGTAAAGCCTCCTGCTACGCCTACATAAGAGTAATATAGGAACATAAGACTAATGTTCCCCTTACTCTACTAGAGCTATACTAGGACCCTTACTTCTACCACGTAGGACTGCTCTAGAAGATATTTGTCTTCTTCTACTATATATTAGTTAATAATATAGAGAAGCTACTAACACTTTATTTACAGCCTTACTAGGAGTAGACCTGGTAGGACATTACAGAGTACTTAGATTTAATAGATAATATCCTAGAAGTCTAAGAGCACTACACTAGAACTTAATTTATATTATTTAAAGAGCACTGCTATTGCTTTTGGCTATCCCTTATTAAATAAACTAGTTAAACTAAGTATTTTAAACTTGCCCTACTAACACCTATAGCGTTCCTAACACTCTCCTATAATAGAAAGGGTTTTTGAGAGGCGTACAACTTCGCAATAGACATATTAGCTATAAAGAAGTTCTGCTGTTTTGTAGGCCTTTAGAAACTACAGGACAACCTTGTCTATTTAAATAACGTTCAGCCCCAGGCTACTATAAATAGCATGTAGACTACTGTTTCGCTTAATAAGGCTTTCCTTCTTATTGCTAAGCAAGATAGTAATATGTCTATAGAAGTAGAGAACTATAATCTTATGGACACGTTTAAGGCGTGGGTATATAACTACCTTACTATAGAGTATCTTACGAGTATAAGCTGGCTTATAAACACAGTACAGTTTATTAGCAAGTTCTAATATAGTAAGAACCTAGATGCCTTTATACACTAGAATAGGGATATAGTTACCATGCGTAACATAAGAATAACCCTAGCCTTGTTTGTAATAATGGCCAGGAATAAGTATAAGGAGACCTTAAAGATCCTGTGCCAGCTAACCTTTGTGTCTGCTTGTTTAGACCTTCCAAATATTCTATAGGAACTTCTAGTGGAGGAACTAAAAAATGTCACACTAGGCTTCTCTATGTTTAGCCCTAATAATAGTAATCTTGTGCACGGAGCCGACTTTGTTGTTAAAAACCTAATAAAGGGGGTAGGTTAAGAAAGTTTTTTAACTACCCCCCTTATAAACCTACGTAACTTCACCTAGGTGCAGCGATACTACAACCTAGTACAGAAATTTCTAAAGTATCTTCTTTGCCTAATTCACTTTACTAGCGGCTAACCCAGCTATAGAACAGAAGTGCTTAGCGTTTAACTTAAGAATAGTTATACTATAGGTATACGTAACATCTTCCTATATAATAGTCTTATCGCAGTGGTCCTACAATACCATAAAGGGTACAACTATAACAAGACTATAAAGACTATATACAGATTCCTCCTAGCGGAGGTGGGCAGTCTCTTAGTGTAGTATATTTGGCTAGTCTAACCATTCTATCTAGTTGTCTAAGGACAAATAGGAATAGACCTTTACAACCACTATTATAAGCAGGCGTAAAGTGTGCTCCTGTGGCCAGATATAGTAGGAAAATAACATACCACGTTGTATGTCCTTAGTTCAGCTATCCAGAGTGCCAGTCTTTGTTAGATTGGGCAGGAGATTAACATTAGCACCTTACGTCACCTTATAATCGCTTTCGCCCGCTGGTTCGCCAGCTCTGAGATGCTTGTTTAGGAACTCACTAAAGAGGATGTAGATAACATTATAAATAAGGTAGAGGCTAAAGCATAAGAAATGTAGGCTAGGCACCTACCTAAAACAGCCCATATAATATACGCACTTAATGTGTTAAAGATATTCACCTACTTATTTAATAATGTAGAGGCACACTTTAAGACGTTGTAGAAATGGCATCGCGCTATTTATTTTGGCTTAGTAAAAGCGCAGCCAAGTCTTAACTATTGTAAGAGTATTATAGCTACCACTTAATAGCAGAATACTAAGAGAAGCAACATTAATCTCCTATAACTATTATAAGAGAACTTTAGATACAACGCCTAATTTAAAGGTATATAGAAGGCTGCCCTATTAGCTATTCTTATAGGCAAAAGTGTAGTAGTGTACATTATAAGCACTAGAGCTAGTAAAAGTCTCCTCTTTATACTACTAGCCTACTGTCTAGACTATAGGTAGAGCCTTATAATAGTGCCACTCGCAGCCTTATATATAGACATACTTTAACGCTGTGTAACCCTGCGTATATATGCTATAGTGTGGAAGCAGGGCTTATGCAATAAGTAGGCGGCTATTATACTTATAACTCTAGAAAATATGGCTAGTGATAGTTTCTAGGCTTACGTACGTAGGCAAAAGTTGTTAGGCGTACTAGAGTAAATAGTAGTGGACAAATTTCACTATATTATTCTCCCTAACATGGCATACCGCCCTTATCTCTGTAACCTATATTAGTTAACACAGTACAAAGTCCCTTTAACTTTACTTACTATAACCCTACCTTTAAATAATTAGCACTAAGCGTTTTAATTACTAGGCCTCCCTATAGATATAAACCTTTATAGAGAATCTACACCTTATAGCAATGTTTAATATAAGGTCTATAGCGTCCCACTCTTAATAAGCACTACAACAATAGACATAGTAGAGTATATATAATAGGCTCTGTAAAAATTTAAAAAGGTTCTTATCTATATTAACCTTATTTTAACAGTAGATGCCCTAGCCTAGGGCCTAGACTACTTAAGATACCACAGCTAAATAAAAGAGGGCGAGAAGGGAATAAGCTTGGACCTATTCTTATAATAATTAGAAGGCGCCATAATTGCGACTAGCGCATTAATAAAAGGCCTCTATGTCCTAGATATTTAGGTAGTTATTAGGTTCACTCTACTAGCTAGTCTAATTAGCCTTATGTAAGAATTTGGCAGGGTTACCTAGGACTAGGAACCAGGCACTATACGCCTAGTGCTTAGTAAGTAAGTCCTAAATACACACTTTAATAAAGCTAGTTAGGATACTTAGCTAGCTGTGCTAGCCTACGTATAGGACTCTACCTACTAACTAGTTTACTATTGCAGTATTATTAATTGTTATCTTAATAGTAATAAGATAAGAAAGATATATAAAGCATCTAAGCAGGCTTGTAATATATACTTAGACTTAATTTACTCCCTATCTAATTTACCCTACGTGCAAAGTTTATTAATTACACTAGGAAGACTCTAAGGTATAGTAAGGGGGCTGCTGTAAAACGTGCCTTTAACGCCTATTTAGGCTAGATATAATGTAAACTCCTTACTAGCCTATATAATAGGTACCTAGAGCAGTGACTATTATGTTCTATTATCTAGAAAATGCCTACTATCTCTAACACCTAGTTAATTAACTAGGCTAGCCAGCCTATAGACAGATCTAGGTCTCCTTCTAATATATACAGGAACCACGTTAGGTTCCCCTACTAAACATTTATTTACTCCTAGTTAGTTTTTCTTTAGCTCCCTAGTTACTGTGCTAATTATATACACAGTAAACCTATATTAGAAGGCACCAGCCACGCCTTTTAGAGTAGCCTACTAAGAGAGGGAGCTAGACTTCTTTTAATATAGAATAGAAGAGGCTAGGAAGAGAAGAGGTAGGATCTTTAGGAAAGAGATACTAGCTTATCTTAAATACTAAAGACTTTACTATGTGGCTTACTTTATTAAACAGAAGCCTTTTAACTATAGCTGGGATTAATGTGCTATTATTACTAGACAAAAGACAACCTACTTAGGGAACACTATTATGTCCTATTACGTTTAGATAGGAAACAAATGGGGCAAAGGTAACTACTAGGCCTACTTTCTTCTAGTAAATTACTACCCTAGGTGGCTTATACTAGGATTTAACTAGGTTCGAACAGAACTATTAAAAGACGCTTTATGTATTAACAAATTCGCTATTTAAGATACGTGGGCGATCCTATAAGACAAGTGCCTAAAGGCGAAAGAGCTATAGAGTTGTAATATTAAAGCAATTAAGGGTAAGGACTAGGATCCTAAGAGTACTAATATATTCCAGCAACACTTTATTAGTGTTATTAATTTTGGTAACAACTATAAGGTAGAAAGGATTATTCTTGGCCTTAACTGGCTAACGCGGACCTACTATATGTCTAAGCGCTATATAGAGTTATAGTAGGACTGCCCTAGCTAGGGAGCTAGTGAAACCCCTTCCGCGATACTAATTTAAATGCAATATAGACATAATAATAGAAGGTTTAAAGCGGGTAACGCATACTATAGAACTAAGGGAAATATAAGAATCTATATCTGTTGCATAGGGTATAAGTAAGGTAAATTAGGGGGAGAGGCTGTCTTATAAACATATTAGGGTTTAAAATAGAATAGAAGAGCGTTAGGCACGCGTCTAGCGTAAGCAGGAGTGTATTTATAACCCCTAGTAATAGTAATTAAATGCGTTATAAAAGGAAGTAATGCTAAGCTAGAAAGACTACTTTTAAGGTGTAAACATGTCTACTAGGCTTAGCTGTAGTAAGTAAGCTAGCATAAGTTTAGTGTTACCTTTACCCTTATTATCCCCACTATCCTTACCCTCTTTGCCCTTACCCTCGCCTTCGCCTTCCTTGCCCTCCTTACCCTCCTCGCCCTCTTTACCCTCCTTACTCTCTTCTTTGCTATTAGCAGCCTCCTCTATCTGCGTAGGTAGCGTGGGTGTAACCGCCTTAATAAGTAGCGTATCTTTGTTGCTAATAGGCTTACTTACTAACCTATCTACGCCTAACTACGCACTTAGCCTCTAGCTTACCTAGTACACCTTTAGGTTAACCTTCTTTACTACCTCTAGCTAGAGGTTCTACTCCTTAACGCGCAGTGTCTACTCCACCCACTTATAAATAACGTTGCTGGGGATTAGGCATAGAAAGCCCTAGTTAAGGGTTTTAGTAGTATTATACTACTAAGTAGCTTAGTTTAGGCGCAGCTTCTACGCGTTCTACGCTAATATAGGCAGCTTATAGCTAGGAGGTATAACTATTTAGATAAGCGTAGTAATAGCCTTACTATTATATTACTTAAGCGGTACCTCTTCTACTACTAGCTTAGCTATTTTATTAGTATAGGCACGCCTATAGAAGGCTATTACCTAGTGGTACTTAATATGCACAGCTGCCACGCGGCACTTATAGTGCTTAACTAGATAGTGTATAGCGGTAAAGGTTTTATCTACTACACTTCTAGGTACATAGGACATAGCCTATATTACCTATATAGTACCCGCTTCGCCCACTAGTAATGCCCCTAGCTGGCTAGAGATAGGGAAGGGGCTACTATAAAAGCGCTAGGTAGAGAGGAAAGTAGTAGCGTGTTACTATATAGTTTTATTATTAAGCGACTGTGCGTAATTTAGCATATAGGTGGCAGTTATATAGGGGCTAGTAGCTGTAGTTATTAGGTTACGCCTCTTACCCTTATTATCTTCCTTCCTAATGTTTTGCTTAAGAATCTAGGTAATATTAGGCTTATTTTTTAGCGTAATGCTATTGTAGGCATTAACTTCTATCTAGCTGGCGTTTAGGGGAGGGCAAAGCAGACTTAGCTTAACCACCTTCCTACGCTACTAGTGGGCTGCCTACCTACGTTAGTAGTTCTATTCTACGTGGTAGTTGTTGTGGGTTGTCGCCCTAACGTAGGTAGGCAACGCCTGGGACGTGGGGCTCTACGTGGAAGAGAGACAGGATAGTGGTTAGGAGTGGACCTGCTTAGTGGGCGAAAAGGCAAAAGCAAAGATAAAGGGCTACTGTATACGCCTTAAAGAGGGCTCCTAGGCTAAAGAAGGCACTCTACTTAGGTTTTTAATATTATTATTATTGGCGTTCTAATAGTTAGGATCTACAGCAAGTTACTAGGCAGCAGTAATAAAATATTACCACGTATTATTAGGTAGCGTGTTAGGGGGGAGCATCTGGCAAATTAGACTAATAGTAAATAGGAGTGACAGAGTAATTAGAACTAGCTTATAGTAGCTAGCGTTATTAGGAAGCAACTATCTAGCGCTGTAATAAGGGGTTTATAAGCTTTACTAGTATAGTGGGATAGTAAGCTAGCGTGTAAAGAGCTATTTATACACTTTATTAGAGGGGTTATAACTAAAGTCGCGAAGGACGCAACCTTTAGCGGCTAGAGGAAAGCTATAGGGGCCACTATTATAGTAAGTAGTAGTATTCTTAAGGACAGCTATCTAATGTATATTTAAGCGGGAAGTAGTAGGTGAGATAGAAAGAGGTAGAATAGAAAGTAGTAGGTAGAAAAGATATAGTAACGCGCTAAGCACCTATGCTTATACTCTACTATATATTTATAACCTACGCGCTGTTATAATTAACGCTTATAATACCACTAAAGTATTTAAACTAATAGCAAATACGTAAACTAAGGTAAATTAACTTAATATAAGCTGGCATTAAGTAATAGTAATTTATAACAATTTAGGCAAGGCGGTAGGGTGCAAATTTCTAAGATATAGTACTATAAAGCGCTAATCTGTGTACTTATATTAGACTAACTATTTAAACTATATATAAATTGTGTCTAGTTTAAATGGTTATTTATAAGTAAGTGTACTTCCTCTTATGTTGAGCGCAGCTACCTAGCGTAGCACATAAGAAAAGAAGTATGTAAACGCAGAGCTAAGTGTATTTCTAAGATATACTACCACGTTTATTAACTTACAGCCAGCTCCCCGCCAACCTATGTGGCCAAAGCCAGCACAGATAGGACTAACATATATAAACTAATACGAATTAACGCAAATAACGTAAATTAATAGAAAGTAGCGTAGATTGGCACTAATTCTGTAGCGATTACATAGAAGGTAAGAACCTAGATAGGCTACTTATAACTTACCAGGACTTATAGGCATGCCCTATAGATGGAAAGAATCTAGATAAGCCACTTATTCCTTAACTTAACAGTAATTAACACTAATTACTAAGAAGCAGCGCAAATTGCCACTATATAAACTTATGGATGCGAATAAGCTGCTACTTTACTATACTATATTATATAAGAAAGAGGGCTTTGTAAGCAAAGGTCCTAGTAACGCGAATTAACGCAAATTAATGTAAATTAACGCTAATTAACGTGAATTAATAGGAAGCAGCGCAAATTACCACTATGTTAACTTATAAATTATAAGGATCTGTACAGAAGTATTAAAACTATTCTACCTAGAGACTACGCTTTAGATTATAAATAAGGAAGATATAGATAAGCATCTCGCACTTAGGTAAATAGGCTATCTTAACGCGAGTTTACGCGAACTAATGTAAAGTAGGGTATATTGGCACTAAGTTAGTACTAACCCTAATACATGGTAAGTACCTGGATAAGCTGCCTGTTCTTTATTAGAGGACTTATAGGCATGCCCTATAGATGGAAAAGATATAGATAAGCCGCTTATTCCTTAAATTAACGCAAATTAACGCGAATTAATAAAAAGTAGTGTGAATTGGCACTAAGTTTATACTAACCCTAATATATAGTAAGCACCTAGATAAGCCGCCTATTTTTTATTAAAGGACTTGCAGGCATGCCTTATAAATAATAAAGATCTGGATGTGCTGCTTATTTCTTATCTAAGGACGTTTAGTCATACCCTATAGATAGGAAGTTGTTGTCTATAGGATAAGGATATAGTATAGCTGTAGGGGCTATATCACAATGCAATTAATAGAGCTAGTATAGGTAGTAAGACCTTCTAATTATGTAAATTAGGGACATTAACGCTAGTTTATGTAAATTAACGCTAATAAAGAGGAAGCAGCGTAAATTACTACTATATTAACTTATAGATAGTAAGGATGTGAACACACTGCTGCTTTACTATACAGAATTAGGTGAAAAAGAGGGCTATATAAGTAAAGGCCTAGATTAACGCGAACTGGCGCTATGTGTGGCAAATTAAGAGGGAATAGTTTACGTAGAGCTTTCTAGGGCTGGCAGCTTAAACTTTAGAGCCTATAGGGAATATTTATACACGTGCCTATAAGAACCTTAACACTATACCTGCTCTGCCTTACGCACTATTATAGTTAGCCTATAAGTAGAATAGAGTCTTCTATAGCCTTCTATAATAAGTACCCTTAAGAAAGTAAGTCTATATAATAGATTTAAAGCTTAGCATGCTTAGTTTTTTTTAGAGGCTAGATCTACTACTTTAGACGTTAAAAAAATAACCATATAGTAAAACATTACAAAAGGATAATGCCTATACTTAGAAATCTATAGAAGAGTATAGTTCTATCCCTTACGTACTACCTGTTTATTAGTAAGGTAGTAGAAGCGGACTAGATAGAGTGTAACACCCTAAGAGTAGGCGTGAGTATAGGTTATTTTCTGTGTAATTAGAATATCTTATTAAGGTATATACCTCCTACTACTACTACGCTTATCTACACTAGAGATATTATATCTAGTAAGGATCTAAAGGATATAGAAGTAGGGCAGTCGCCTTATAGAGCTAAATGTAAAGTAATCTCTTATTAACTTTAACATAAGGCGCTCTGCTAGGCTAAGTAAGGAGAAATAAGTAAATTAATATAGAGTAATAAAAGACAGCGCAAATTAGCACTAGGTAACAGCAATGTATAATAATTTAGGCGAGGCAGTAAGGGTAATATATAGGAAATATAGTCTAGCGAAGCGCTAATGTACATACTTACATTAGAGTAACCTTTTTACGCTTTAATATTAACTAGTTTATATAGGTTTTAATTACTAAGCGTGCTTTAGCTAAGACTAGCTAGCCTATATAGATTAAGGAGGAGCGTAGTAGTAGAGTTAAAAAGTAGAGTAAGAGCTTCTGAGGCTAGTGCGCCCAAACCCTAGATATGGCCATAAGCGCTATGCCTAGGATTTGGTAGACTGTAATGTAAGGGGTAATAGCACAAATATAGATAGTAATCTACAATAATTTAGGCAAGGCTAGGCCTAGCAATATAATAAAAAAACTTAGCGTATAACTACGCCTCTATAGTTAACTAGCGTAGATACTGTCTAAGTTCTTTTGTTAATGTTCCTTAGCGCTAATATGGGCTAAGTACTCTTATTAATAATAAATAAATAGGAGGTGAAACTGCGCGTCGCGCGTATAGAAACTAGCTCTTTGGCCTACCTCGCAATTTATAAAGTGCGCCAACATACCCTCTTATAACATTTATAATGTTAGAGATGCCTTAAACTAGTTTAGTAAGTATTATATTACATCTATACCTTGTAGTAGCTGTAACAACACGCCGCATGTGGCATATAGTTAACATTTTTAATAAAGTCCCCTTGCGCCTTACCTACTGCCTATTAATAATCTCGCGCCTACTGCCTACCATAGAAGAAAAGGGCGTGCGGCTCTTTAGCATCTCCCCGCCCTATAGTAATAATAACAAGTTTAACTTCTTCGCCTTCTCTAGCCCTAAGCTCTAGCCCTAGAGTCCTACAACAAGGGATGTCTCTAAGAAAGCTAAGGAGCCTAGGGTAACGTTGTAATAGCTAACACCTATAGTTTCTAAGGTTAAGGAGCGCCCTCTACACCTACGTAGGTCTTACTATGCTAGTAAGACTAACATGCCTAATAACTCTTTAGTGGAAGGCTCTATGCCTATTACGCGCGCAGACGCTAAAGACTAAGGCGAGGGTAATAATAGGGCTATTTTACCTATCCACACCGCCGCCGCCGCCGCCGCTGAGGTGGTGGAAGAGGAGGAAGAAGGAGAAGGAGAAGAGGAGGTTAAGAAGAAGAAGGGAGAAGAAGAAGAAAAAGAGGAGGAGGACGCTAGTCTATAGACTTATTCCCCTATTAGAGTAGAAATGTGTACAGGGCTGTTATTGCGTAAGCGTTAGAAGGCGGATATGTTGGCCCTAGCTGGTACTTTTACTAAGGGCGATATCTACTATACTCCTAACTAGTAGTATATACTACTAGAGTCTTATATATATTACGCCTACGTAGAGCTTATTGTTAGCATGTGGGGTAAGAATGTAGAGAATATAAAGGATCTAACAGTGTGTAATTATTGCGTAGGAAGCACTATTATAGACGCTATTAGACTTTATAGGGTATACTGTGTAGATCTCTATACAGCGTACCCGTAAAAGCTTAGTTTCTAATGTGTAAGATATTAGCTAAGCAGTAGGGATTGTAGTATTATAGATTAGCGTAAGGCTCTAGTAATAACGCCCTCGCGTAAAGCGTAGGGCCTGTCTAGATACACACCTAGTAGCCGTGTAGGTAAAGGGGGGCGCCCCAAATCTACGCTAGAGGAGAAAGTGGCGGCATATAAGCGTAATAAGCGTAAGGCGAGAGAGGCGTATACGCGGCGCTAGGCTATAAAGAAGTAGCGAATAGAATAGTAGTGTAATATATAACCTTATATAAAGTCCTAACCTAGCATACGTAGTAAGTAGATAAACTACTATAACATAGCTGTTTTTAAAATTTAAAAGCTAGACATAATACTATATATTAAAAAGTTATAGTAATAACTGCTATACATAAATAGCGTCTTAAGTATTATGTCTACTAGCGTAGGTAGCGTTCTAAGTATTATTATTAACGACAGCTATAGGAGTTATAGGCGGCCATATACCAAGTAGTTAGCACCTAACCTTGTTAAGCTTTATAGGAACACTATAGTACTATAAGTACACATTATTATAAGCTAGAATTACAAGAGTAATCTTTTATATAGAGGTTAAGCTTTAGATTACGTATAAGGATAGCACCTCTAAGCTAGGGTAAGCAGACACTAACGCGAGTTAATAGGAAGTAGCGTAAACTAACACTAAGTGGCGGCTATTTGCAATAGTTTAGTAATAGGTTAGTTTTAGGGGGACCTATTAATAAACGCATCCCTAGTTACCTATAGGAAAGTTATAAGTTATAAGCTTAGCGAAGTCTAGATTAAATTAGAAGACAACTAAGGCGTAATTAGGACCCTACTATTATTAAGGTTATGCTTAGTTTGGAAGGGTAAGGCGATCTATTAATATGGAGCTAAGGGTGTATTTCTAAGATATAGTGTTACGCGCATTAACTTAAAGCCGGCTTACTACCTACTAGTATAGTAGAGGCTAGCATTAATTATAGGGTTATTAGCGCACTAAAACTAACTAAGAATACGCAAATAGATGCGAACTAATAGGAAACAGCGTAAATTAACATTAAGTGGCGCCAAATCGTATACAAAGGAAGACTCTTATTTAGATAGGTTAAGGGAAAGTATCCTAGCAGCAAAGGAAATAAAGGTAGGAAGTGCGCTTATAGGCTTGTAACCTACACTCGCTCTAGAAAAAGTAGTATTGGAATTACTTATAGTTGCAGCGGTAATGCTGTAAATAGCTATATATGTATTAGAAAGGGTAACTTTTTATTTATAAACTGCTTTGGTTATCCTAATTAGAAATTCTACCTATAGCCCAGCGTGTTAACGTTTAACCTGCCATAGGTATCTTAGGCATTTTAACCTTAATTCGCTTAAACTAGTCCTTCCAACTGCTATTACGTTGCCGCTAGATCTCCTCGTTCACGTTATACATCCTATCCTACAGATCTACGCCCTCCTCTATTATATCCCTAAGGTTAGTAGCTATTTATATCTGCTTTACCTTCTGCTTTTTAATATAAGACGCGTTGTTAATAAGCGTAATTACGTAGCACTTTAATTTAGTTTGGCCACGATAGTAAACCTATAAAAAGAACTAGGCTGTTATTAATAGATTTATGTAAGGCTTAAATAGTATTACTGTGTTTACACGCTATAGATTTAATCCCACGCTAGCTGTCTATAGCGTTACCACTATAATCTACGCCTTATTAATTTTATTTACATTTGTAAACTTACGCAAGTTAGTTTTACAGTCTTTAGCTTTTATACTTATAGTGTAATTAAGGACATTTCTATCCCTATAGGTGTGGCATAGTATGGTAATTAGGATTCTAGCATGGTTAGGCCATGCTATTCTAATTACCACCTTTTAGCGCATCTATTTATCCTCGCGCAGCGTTTCTTAGATAGGGTCTAGTATCCCCTTTAGCGTTAACTACTTTGCGCATAATGTGGACATTTATAACCTTATTACTAGATAACTCTAGGTGGTAGTATTGCGTAGGAATTCTAGATACTAGAGTAGAGCGTAATTCTTAGTAAACTTCCTAGTCTTATTATCTTACTTCTTCCGCTTATTAAAAGCCTACACGACTAGCGCCACGCTTACTATGGCTAGGGCTGTTATATATTTGTGTACCTTATTAGCTAACCCTTTTTTAGGCTTCTGGCTTAGAGGTGCTCCGCGCTCCTACTACTCTACTAGGGCTTTATTATACTTATAGTTTATCTCTACCTATAGCTTATCTTCTGCGTCTTGGATCCACTTCTCCTTTTTTTTATTAGGTTTTATGTATATAGAGCGCCTCACCAGCTCACTAGTTATGGGAATAATAACGCGATTATTAAACCAATACGTGTTTAGCATTTAGGCTATAATAAATAATAGCGTAGCTTCTTATACCATATTATTAAAGTTCTTATAGAATGCTATCTTATAAAAGGACTTATTGGTTACACTAGATGCGCCAATACTTTTAGTTATATAGTAGCGTAGGTTATTAAGGTTATTTATCTTATTACTGCTGTAAAGACGCTAAAGCCCTTTGAAGGTATCTATAGTAGTAGCCTAGAACGGCCATTAGAGCGTAGTAGTATAGAAAATATAACTATTAACTAGGTTATTCCCCTCTGGCGTACCGGATGCGCCCTAGACGATTAGGTAGTGTTAATGGGTGTTCTAGAGGGATGTGTAGGCGTATTCTATTATAGTCTATATTTTAGACCTGTTTACGGCTTAGTGGCACTTGTCGTATAATATACACTTAACTAC
Source organism: Paraphaeosphaeria minitans (assembly GCA_015832175.1). Taxonomy (NCBI): domain Eukaryota; kingdom Fungi; phylum Ascomycota; class Dothideomycetes; order Pleosporales; family Didymosphaeriaceae; genus Paraphaeosphaeria; species Paraphaeosphaeria minitans. The sequence continues at coordinate 21,966 of WJXW01000004.1, read as the reverse complement.
TAGGAGATCCGCTTTATGTACATAGGTTATTAGAGTCCCTTAAAACTTTCTATCTATGCTGCGCTTCTTCCCTATTACAATAAGGCTAAACTTAAACTTATTAAAGACATTTCTAATATAGTAAGGAGTTAACAAGATAATAAGATCCAAGGCCCTGGTTGGCATATATAGGTAAGGGGAAAGGACGTCTAAACTGTTTAATATAAACGTATTAATCTAGGAGCTCCACTCCATAGGTAGAACATTCCCCTATTTGTCTTTCTACGTTCTGTTACTATTAATAATACCCCAATTAGAACTTATATCCTTAATATTAACCCTCTTGCTGTATTTAGCAACCTCTATTATAGAGAGAGGTAAGTGGTTTTATAAAGCACCCTAGTTCTTACCCTCTTTAAAGGCGAAGCGAAAACTAGGGTATATTTTAAAAAAGGTGCCACCCTTAAGTATCTTCTACATGTTGTCTTGGAAACTAGTTAGAGTAGTACATAGGGTAATAATAAGAGTGCTGCCAGGCTTAGGCTCTTAGTTAAGGAAGAGTTTCTTACAATTAGATAGTGAGCACTAGTAGGCAATAAGGTTATAAGAATAGGAGGGGCAATTACTATTAATCGCATTCTGTGGTAAGTGCTTTATTATATTCCCTTACTTCTATGCTACCTAAACCTCTGCGTAGTTTACCTTATAGTGCCTAATCATGATCACCTTAAGTAAGAGCTAGATTATTTTACCTACGCCCTACTTATTACCTAGGATACTACTGCCCGTGATTATGCGCTCTATTAGGAAGCCCTCTATAACTAATATAATCTAGTAGGGCTTAATGTAAATGCCGTCTTTTAGCCCCTAATGTTAGAATAGGATGCCTTAGGTCTGTATTATTACATTCTAATTTAGCTAAGGAATTACCTTTACTGCCTAGCTTAAGGCTCTAGCACTTATATATGTGTATTTAACCCTTATTAACTTGTCTGGCTGTAGATTAATAGACTGTATATCTTAACTATCCTTAAGCTATAGATTATATTTCTTATTACTATTATTATTATTGTTAACGTTGTTACTTTTATAGTTGTTGTCGCTTTTATTATTATTATCGCTTTTGTTGTTGTTGTCGCTTTTGTTATTATTATTATTATTAATTTTAATAAGCGTCTTCGCAGGACTAATTGTACAAAACAAAGGTAGGACTCTGTTACCCTGGTCCTGCTTAGTAGTCTGCCTGTGGACACTAACGTGGCTGGGCTAGGCAATCTGGCTTTTAGTGGCAGATTTGTTATCGCTAGTATATACGCGAGGAGGGTGTTCGTCTTTACCCTTACCCTATGTAGCGCTAGTGGTGCTTAGTCTACTAATAATAGTAGTAGGTAGAAGTGTATTACTATTACTCTAGATAGGCGTGGTAGTGCTTAGTCTACTAATGGTAGTAGTAGGTAGGAGTGTATCGCTGTTACTCTAGATAGGCGCCTAGAATTTTACTCCTCTAACGTTGTTATTAGCATTTCTACGCTTAGGGCTAAGCTCGCTTATATTGTCTTTATTATTACTGCTACCAATCCTATAGCGTTTACTATATTGGGATTTGCTTCTATAGTGTCTAGCTAGACGTTTGTATTATTCCAATCTACTACTATTAGCATAACTATAATTTAAGGCTAGGCAGGGAGTGGTCGTAATAATAGTGGTGTGTACCCTATTAGATATAATATCCTAGAGTGCAGTCTATAGGCCTATACGTGTTCTAATCTATATATGGCCTTTAACACAATCTAGTAGGTACACAACACCTAACTAGGCTAACCTAAAGAGATCTATTGCCTTATCTAGGAAGTTGTTTCACTAAACACGTCTAGAACTATTATATATAGTAGAGGTGTTCACTTTACTAAGTATAGTCTTATTGCCTATTACTAAGTATTCTATAAAGCGGAGATTAATATAGTTTAAATATAGTTTAGGCGGGTAAGTAACGAGTCCCTAGCCTTATACTAACATAGATTATTTAAAGGAAGAAGTAAAATACTGTATATTCTAGTTTTTAATTATATTATAGACAGTGGTTTCTAATAACTTGGTATTAACATCTAGTATTAGCGATGGCTTAGGCTTACATGCTGGCGTAGGTAATAGCTTAGACTTATATACTGGCGCTTTATCCTTTAATTAACGCCTACTATACCTATTTAGCATTGCGTAGAGGGCGCTTACCTTCTATACTTTATTAGTAATGTTAATATCTAGCTTAGGGATTTTCTTAACAATCTGCGCTGCGTGTAACTCCTTTAGGATAAGGTAGTTGCCTTTATAATATTAGTTTTCTAGGTTTATAATTAGTAATATTATTTTTAACTGCTCTTTAATGCGGCTAAAGCCTATTGGGTCTAGACTAAACGCTTTTATGTATTTATTATTACTAAGTGAGGATATTACTATAGATTTTAACACCTTTAAGGACAACTATAGTAGAGCTATTATAGATCTAGTGCGCGCGCTGTCCTACGCTAGGCAAGAAAGGTTTATTAGTTATAGGCGTACGCTAGGGGTAGGATGGGTATAGTTATAAGTTTATGTTAATTTACGAAGACTCGCAGGGTGTAGAGTTAAGGTTATGAATTAACGTTAAGTGGTAGTAAATAGAAAGATTGTGTGTTTATTATTGCCTAGGTGAATGTAAATAGTAAACCACGTTAGCGATAAGAACGTATGTAGGCTGCAACTATTATAATAAGAAGGTGTAAGGGGACTACCCAGAAGCGTAATAAGAAGTCTAGTTAAGACTAGGGAGACTAGCAGGCGTTATATTATCGCGTGAAGGAGTAGAAGAGAAGGGGACTACCTAGTCTAGCTAGGTAAACTAATGTCCCAGCCATAATCTGTTAGCGTACTGTAGACAGTAGACAATATATCCTACTAAGTAGAAACTTACCTTATTACCAGGCTCGCGTGTAGAGTGTTAAGCTGTTGTTAAGTCTATCGCGCGTAAAAACGTCTTTAATACGCCTTATACATGCGCTTATAGCTTTACCTCGTGAACTATAATAAGTGGGGTAAATAGCCAATTACGTACCTTCCTATTACAGCTTACCTAGGCTAAACAAAACCTTTACTGTTGCCTGCTCCTCTTACTATAGTTACCTAGATAGTTCCCTACTTCTTCTCTTCCACTTCTAACTTTGCCTAGTATCTAGCCCTCTTAACTCTTATTCCTTCTGCTACTCTTATACTATACCGCCGCGTTAAGTTAGGCGTGTTAAGTGGTTACTATTACCCTACTTACTATTACCCTATTAACGCTAACGCGCGCCTCTATACGTAAGTACACTTTTATAAGCGCCTTTCCTAAACGCTTCCGCCTACGCCTACAAATATTAGAAACTATCTTATAGATACTTATATTAAGGTATGCTTTCTGTGTATAAGTATGCCTAGTTTTAGTACTAACTACTATACCTAGTCTAGCTATTATTATAGACGCCTAGGTAAAGCACTTTACTACCTATAACACTAGCTACCTAAAGCCTAAGCCTAAGTTCTCTAAAGGCGTTGCAGTTTTTAATATTACGTATAAGGATGCTGTGAACCTAGGTCTTAGGCGCATCTCTATAGGCTATATCTTTATAAAAGAGCAGCTGTCTGCCACGTTAGATAACTAGGTCAGCGATAGCTAGGCAACGTCTTAGTAGCTTTATAATAAGTGTAGATAGCCAGGCCACCTTTAAGCTAAATGCCCTAGCCAACTCTACTATAAGTGCGGTAACCCTAGCCATCTAGCGTTAGGTTACCAACTTCGAAACACCTACTATGCCTATAGTAACGTAGGACATAAGCGCAAAGACTATTAGAATATTTACCCTTACTACCTAATAGAGGGCCATACTACTACTAACTACTGCGTAATTAACTGCGTACCTACACCCACTTAAGCTAGTTAAGCTATAGTTACCTCTATTAAAAGCGTAGCCCCTGCTAAAGATAAGGCTATACCTATAGGTTTTATAGCTACACCTACTAAAGCATTAGGCGTTCCTACCAACACTACTATTACGCCTGTAGCTGGCGAAGCTTCTACTAACTTAAAACTAGTAGAAGATTATAGTCTACCTCTTGGTTAGTTTAAGGCCCTAGAATTGGACGAGATAGAAGTTAAGCTATATGCCACAACTATAGAGCACTATTTATTATCTGTCTAGTTACGCCTATTAGTCTTATACGCGAGTAAAAACACGGTAAGCAGCTAGTTTACTAAGGAAGCCATTCTCTAGACCTTTGCCTTTAATACTATTAGCCTAATTAAAACTTATAAGATATTGGTTAATTTGCCTATAGAATCCAACCAGCGTAATTTTAACTGTTTTAGTGCCTACAGCTGCAAAAAGCTAATATAGCTTATCTCTAGAGATAGTGCCATAGCCTATCTACTCTATGTATCCTAGGAGATTAAGGTAGATACTAGCCTAGACAGACAGCCCTAAAATCTTCTAGGGCTTACGCTGTTCTCTAATAGCACCTATAGCCTATACACAGCTATAATACACGCGCTTTAAGATGCGCTGCAGAGATGCCACTATATATAGGTTTACTTCTACACCGCGGCTGGCTCGTGGTTTAAGAATGCCATAAATAAGGTTTCTAAATTAATCTAAACATAGGTGAATGTTAACACTATGGCTGCCTAGTATCCGCGCTAGGCCATTAATATCTAGCTAGGGATACAGCTTCTACTAGATAAGCGACCTAAGTACTCTATCCTAGCACATAAGTAGTTTAACTATTATAAGGAGTATTTTATAGTGTATTTCTATTTAGCTATTATAAAGTATAAGGCTATCCCTAACGCTGTGTTTATGCCTATAAAGGTGCGCCTAGTTAAAATAGATAGTAACCTAAACTAGCGCGCCTACTTTACGCTTATTATAATAGACGAAAATATAAACCTTTACGTTAACGCCCTATTTAACATCTAGTTTCTTGGCGACAACGTAAGTAATAGTATAGTATGGAAAGGGCGTATAGTGTTGCTAGTAGGTATTGCTAATGGCCTTAAGCACTCTGCCTTTATCTAGTGACCCTATAATAGTAGGTCTGGTTTCTAGTAGGACCCTAAGTTCTCTAAGGACCACGTTGTTAAGGCTAATAACTTTAACAATATTAACTAGCTGTAGGCTGCGCTAGATAACCACCTAGGTATTAAAGTCTACATTCGCGTTAAGCAACCCTAGAACCAAATTAAGTGGAAAATTAACACGCTGCGCATGCTGTTCTAGTAGTAGGATAAGTATAAACTAAAGCTTAACTTATTACTTAATAATAATATACTTAATCTCCCTAATTATAGCTACTTTAAGCAGCACATTTTAGCGTTTGGACTTAATACTATGTAAGCTGCTATTACTAAGGCTACTAAGCTTACTAGGCTAAAGGATAAGTAGTAAAGTTTCTTTTCTTTCCTTAAGCGCTTACGCGCTGGCGTTAGCCTTGTTTAGGGCCCTAGTAGTATAGGCAAATTAAGGTTAATCTTAGCTATTATTCTCTACTACTACAAGCTATTCACGCGTGGCAGTAACGCCAGTTAGCTCTAGGTTACGTTATCTATTAACGCGTAGTTAGACGACCTATACCTATAAGCGTATAACTAGCTAATGGCTTAGTACACTATACTTAGTACCTAATCTACTAATATAACTATCCCTTACCCTATTGTTATTTACCAGCACATGCAGGAGATAGAGAAGAAGGTCTAGTAAAAAGATACGCTTACCTTACGCTAGATGTATAATATTAACACTAGCCCTAATTATACGCCTAACGTTAGTGGTGCCTCTACTAGCGAGAATAAGGACAATAATACTATTCTAGAAAACCTGTTTATTAAGTACCTCCTACGTACTACGTTTAACTAATATAGTAAGAGCCTTAGTAATAATTAGCTTAAGTAGGTTAGTATTATAGAAGGATAGTAGATACTACACCTCGCCAGTATACCTATAGAAGGCGGGCAGCTCCACCCTATTACCAACCTAAACCCTAGGAAGTACTCGTAGTTCTGTAACCTAATAGAGTAGTATATAAGTGGCCATATTATAGTAGTAGAGGATATAGGGTTGCTCTAAGCTGCTGTAAACGCGCTAGTAGCCAATCTAGCTCTACTTACACACACTATTTTTATAACGCTACACACGCTGTCTAAGTACTATACCTACTCTAAGAGTAAAGTATTTACTACACTCTAGAATAAGGCTAGTAAGACCACTAAGTGCGCTACCCTTCACTCCTTTATTTAGTTATAGCTAGACGCCTTCTACGTCCTGTTTAGGGACACGTTCTAGCCTACTCTAGTAGTGGGACCAGCCAGGCCTACAGAGACCCATTACTTCTATAAGTAGACTAAGATGTCGCTCTTCTCCTACTTCGTCCTTAGTGGCACCTCTTAGCACTAGTTAGATCTCTAGCATTAGTTTATTCTAGATATAGCAGCTATAGTAAATGTAATTCTACTAGGCGAGAAGCTGTAGACCAACCCTAGAGTTACTAATTTACCTAACTTTAACTACGCTTACTAGTTCTTCTGTAATAAGCTTAGCGTTCCCTAGACTATTTGCTTTCTATAGGTGTAAGGCTAGACTAGCTTAAATATGGTTATAAAGTCTACATACAACGTTTCCTTTACAACGCGCTATATTACTATTATACTCTAGCTTCTCTACTAAGGGTTTAAGGGCAAAGATATAGGTATTATTATTTCCTACACAGCGCAACGCAACCTATATATTATAGGTATTTACATAGTTACTAACTATCTCTAGGCTATAGATAAGTAGGACACTAATTTAAAGAAGTGTATTACTAAGAAGCTCTTAAAAGTTACTATCTCTACTATAAATGGCCTTTAGGGTGCGCAGAGGGATATAATACTACTAGACACTATAGTTACTAGTAAGCTTGGATTTATATAAGACACTAGCTATATCCTCTTAGCTATCTCTTATCTTTACGTTAGTCTTATTATCATTAAAGACAGTAGCGCCTACTATAATAAAGCCTATAATAAGAAGGCGCACTAGAAGACTACTTACTATAAGATGGTGTATTATTACTAAGAGTAAAAATGCTTTATTAACATTAACAGCTTAAGGCATAAGGAGCGCTAGATAAAGATTACCCTACTAATTAGACTAGATAAGAAGCTTACTAGCGTTCACGCGATAAATAGTGCTAATAACTAGCCCTACACCTTTAGAGATGCTAAGGATAATAGTTTACTAGTTCTAGACTTTATTAAGGAGCTACATGGATTAGACAGTAGTAGTATAGATGTTGGCTTTAGCAATAATAACGACAGTACATCTATTAGTAGGGGATCTAACAGCGGCTAGGCTGATACTAAGTGGGAGGTTTCTAGCGGAGCGGGAGATAGCTAGTAGTAATACCTAGGAGAATCCTAGTAATAATATCTAACAGACTCCTATAATATATGGTAGACTCCTTATAGGTAGTGTTATGGGGCGGCATAGTAGTAAGCTAGCCCCTAAACACTACTAACTAACTCGTATAGTTAGGATTCTAAATAAGGATTATATTCTATCTTCTCTCTCCCTATAGTGCATATATTCTTTGTGTTTATATATAAGATAAATAGCTATATATATAAGATATAGATGTAAATAGGATCTATCTATATATATAATTATAATAAGTAATATATACTTATAATTACTATTCTAGCCTACTTTACTATTTTACTCTAGTATAGAGGCCTATTAAGTATTCTCTTTAATTAGGTAGTAATATAAAGTAGAAAGCCTTACTTATCTATACTATAGGTATATTACGCCTCTATTAAGTACTACTAGATTTTCTACTATAAAAGATTAAAGTAGAGCTACTATTTATATAGGAAACTAGTTTTATAGTAATTACTATTAATACTATCTATCTACCTAAATATTAAAAAGTTAGTGTTATACTATAGAAAGTAATTAATGTAATTTATAGCTTTTACTAAGTGATAGTAAATATAAATCTTTAAATTATCTACTATATACTTAAAAGGCCCTACTTAGTAATATATAATATACTATAGAAACTTAACGTTTTAGTAGTTACTAAGATTTTATTATATTATATAGTTGTTTCTACGGGGTATATATAATAGTAGAAGTTAAATTAATATCTAGTTAATAGCACTAGGGTAACTATACTAAACTCTACCTATAGTAAGTAATAATATAGCTATCCTAGTAGAAATTACGTAAAGTATGGTAAATTTGTATAAATAAAGATAAATTAGAAAGTATAAAATAAAGGTATATAGGAGAAATATAAACTTATATAGACTACTATAAGCTACGAAAAATCTAGAGAAATTAATTAATATAAAAATAAGTAAGGTATTATAAATTTATGTAAATAAATATAAAGGGGAGGATAAAAAGAGTAAAACTTACTATATAAACTATAATAACATAATAAAAGTAAATATAAAACAAAGTTCTAAAATTTAAAAGCGTAATATAAGCTAATATAAATTTATATAAACATAGGTAAAGTAAAGGGATAGAATATTAAAATATATTATATAAAATATTAGACCTTTCTATAAATAAAGGTAAGGTAAAAGGTTAGCATTATAAGATAGGTTTAATAAACTAATAAAAAGTTATATAAACTTATAAGATTTATATTAATAAATACAAAGATAGATTATATAAAGCTATAAAGATTTATATATAGTAGTATATATTAGTATACACTACTAGAAGGTAGAGATATTAATAATAATAAAGGGTGAAATAAGATTATATAACTTTGTATAAAGTACTATAAATATATATAAACTAGTATAATATAAGGTTATAAACTATAGTTAAGTCTTTTATAAGGATATGTAAATTAATATAAAATAAAGTAAGATAACGTTAATAAAGAGTATAAAAGATGTTTATTATTCTTGTGTTAAGTTATATAAAGTAATATAAATTATTATAAAGTAATGTAAAGCTATATAAAGTAATATAACTTTCTGTAAAGTGATGTAAGACAAGTTATTAAATATTTTATAAAGTTATACAAGGTTATATTAAGTTGTATAAAGTGATATAAAGCTATATAAAGTAATATAACTTTCTATAAAGTAATGTAAAGCCATAGAAAGTAATATAACTTTCTATAAAGTGATATATAGTAAAGGTATTAAATATTATATAAAGTTATATAAGGTTATATTAAGTTGTATAAAGTAATGTAAAGCTATAAAAAGTGATATAAAGCTATAAAAAGTGATATAAAGCTATAAAAAGTAATATAAAGCTATATAAAGTGATATAAAGCTATATAAAGTAATATAAGGTAATATCACTTTCTATAAAATAATGTAGGGTAAAGTTATTAATGTTCTATAAAGTTATATAAGGTTGTGTTAAGTTGTACAAAGTGATATAAATTACTATAAAGTAATATAAAGCTATATAAAGTAGCATAACTTTCTATAAAGTGATGTAAGGTAAAGTTATTAAATATTTTATAAAGTTATATAAAGTAGTGTTAAGTTATATAAAGTAATATAAATTACTATAAAGTAATATATATTACTATAAAGTAATGTAAAGCTATATAGAGTAATATAACTTTCTATAAAGTAATGTAAGATGAAGTTATTAAATAATGTATAAAGTTATATAAAGTGATATAAATTATTATAAAGTAATATAAATTATTATAAAGTGATATAAATTATTATAAAGTTATATAAAGCTATATAAATTAATATAAAGCTATATAAAGTGATATAAAGTGATATAAAGTAATATAAAGCTATATAAAGTAATATAGAATAGAGTTATTAAATATGCTCTAAAGTTATTAGTTATACCAAAAAACAAACGTAGTAAGAAGAGAAAAATAAGCTTCTTATAATAAAACTTTATATAGTAGAGAAAACTTAGGGTTTAATTAGAATAGAAATATAGTGTTATAACTAGACTAAAGGTGTACTTTTCTAGGTTAAAAGAGAGTAGGATAGGAGAAAATTTATTCTATTCTAAATAGTAGTATACTTTTTTATATAGTTATAAAAACTTTTACTTATTTAGTAATTATAAGTTATACTTTAAATAGTTTATTTATTTTAAGTAGCTTATACTAATAGTACTATATAACTACTAGAGTAAAACTAAATTTAATTTTATATTAATAATTTATATTTCTATTAAAAAGAGAATATAAAAGAAATTATTAAAGTAGTAGTATTTATAAGTAGAAGTAGGACTTATAAATAATAAAACTAAATTACTAAACTATGTAGTAGGGGTTAAATAATTTCTAGTTATTATAAAATTAAGAAAAAAAAACTAAAGGGTTATTTTTTATTAAAGGGAAAATATATATCTCTAAAGTTATAGAAAATATAAAGTAATATAACTTTTTAAAAAGTAATATAAGGTAAAGTTATTAACTATTCTATACAGTTATAAAAGGTTGTGTTAAGCTATATAAAAGGATATAAATTATTATAAAGGGACATAAAGCTATATAAAGTAATATGTAGTAAAGTTATTAAATATTTTATAAAGTTATATAAGGTTGTATTAAGTTATATAAAGGGATATAAATTATTATAAAGTAATATAAAGCTATATAAGGTAATATAAAGTAAAGTTATATAAGGTTGTATTAAGTTATATAAAGTGACATAAATTACTATAAAGCCTATCCAAGAGGAAGAGGCGTTGGTGGTTACAGACGCGCTAAGATTGGCTTAGCGTTAGGGTTAGAGTTAACGAATTAGGTAGGATTTAATACTAGAAACGCGTTAGACTAAGGGCAGAAACAATTCTATTCCCTAGCTATTTCTATTTCTTTCTTATTCCAATTCATCTTAACGTAACCTCTTATACTAGTCTACTATCTCTTATTTACAAAATAGGATAGTAGTAGCGCAGGGTTTAGCCATTACTTTTTACTACTAATTTACAATAGAGTTCTACTGGGACGCTTAAGCTTCCGTGTTAAGCCTAGTTAATAGAGTACTAATATTACCACATTAATAGAACTCTTAGTAGTAATAGTAACTAGTAGGAGAAAACTTAGCGTAAGCTAATATATAAAAGTATATTTATTTTATTAAGGAGTACAGCGTGCTTTGCTGCAGTGAGTATAAAGCCAGTATAGAAAATCTTAATATATATCTCTATTAAAAGTATAGTGTACTAGTTAATAAACAGAGGAAATTTATTAAAAGCTGCGCTCTTTTAAAAAGATAAGGGCTAGATAGCGTTACGCTACCAAACGCTAGTAGACTACTAATTTAGGTCCTAGGAGCGCTATTAGATAGCTTTTAATATAAGTAGCTAGTATATAGCTATCTTACGCGAAATAAGGGCTAGATATAACTACACTATAATAGTTATAGGTTAGCGTTTAAAACAGGATTAGATACGCTCTACTAGAAGGTAAAAATATAGTTTTTCTTCCTCGCTTTAGGACGGTAGTAGTACTTTGTAGTTTACGTCCCTAATGTAGCGGATAGTAGAGTAGACGCTAGGGCACATAAAAAAAAAGTAGAAGACATTCTAGTAGAGTATATATAAACGCAGGAGGAGAGGAAGCAGTAAAAGTAGGTAATAGATGCAGAAGTTATAAAAATAGATAAGATAGGCTAGTAGAAGTTTATAGAGTAGCTAGAGCATTTTATAAACTGTAACTATATATATCTTGCCTACGCGATCCAGCTACTACGCTAGGATAAGCCTAAGCTATAGAAGGCCGCGTGGGCTATAGAGTAGCTAGTAGAGTAGAGTGTCCAAGGGCTATCCTTGCTACTACGTAAGACCTAATAATAGGTAAAGAGTGCGTAGGCTAATAAGATCCACTAGTAGCTAATAGCCTAACTATAGAATCTAGAGAGCCAGGCGCGCTATACTAGGTATATTATAATATTTATATACTATATCCTACGTATTATTACTGCCAAAAAAGTAGATAAGAAGAGTAAGGATATAGAGAGTAGTAAGGGTAGTAGCACTAATAACAGTAGCAATGGTAATAGTAGTAGTAGTAGTAACTACAGTAATAAGAGCCTACCTAAGGCCCATATAGGTCGCCAAGTTAAAGTTAATCTTATAAAGGACGCGTAGGAGATATTCCTATAGAAAGAAGACTAAAAGCTGCTGGCCACTATGCTCTAGGAGGCCCTAAATAGTAATAACAAAGCCAGCCACATTATCCTAGTGCGCCAGATGCTTAGTACGTTTATTATAATAACCTACATCTATAGTCTATTTAAGAGTAGGCTTATTCACTTTACTACTATACTTAGGTTTAATTTAGAGACACGTTAACTGCGCACCATAAAGAACTATTTATATCTAGTAGCTAGAATAGTATACTGCGTTTAGGTAATTAGTGTTAAATACCTACTTCCGCCTACGTAATAGGAACAGTAGGGCTTAGTAGAACGTAACTACTATTTTAACCTAAGAAAGCGCTTCCTAGCAAATGGGTTTTTTAGCCTAATAAGCTAGCTGCTTAGTCTACTGGCCTATGGCAAGTTTATTAGCATAAATACTAGTAACGTGGGTAACGCCTTCTAGTTAGAGGATAAGAAGATCTTCTACCTTAATAGTAGACCTATTATTATATACCATTTCTAGCTAATGGCCTAAGAACTATTAACTAAACTAGAGGACCTACTCTAGGGTAAGCTGCTTTAGGTCCACAGTCCTAGTTAGTATTTCCTAATCTAGCTTAACCTAATTTAGAACAATATTGCGTACATATAACATAGCATGTCCTTTGTCACGTATAGAAATAATAGTCTAGAGAATGGCTTACGATGGATGCTTAAATAGATAATATAGAATAAGTAGGGTTAGAAGCTCCGCTCTAGAGATAGGACTTAGAATATTACATATATAAAACTGTACCTATATAGTATTAAGCGCTTTAAGGAGCTAGAGCTTACTAATCTTTACATTAATAAGGGAATACTAGGTTAGGGCACTAAGATTACGTTAATGCGGTTCTATAATAGAGCACTATAGGACTATAACCTCTTTGTAATAAATAGACAGATTATAATAGTAGTCTGTTACTATAAGTTATAGTTATAGTTTAATAAGCCTAAGATTATCCTAAGGTTTCTACCCTTACAGCTCTTATAGGTACTTATTATATACCTAGTGTATGTGTAGCTGTTCGAAGAGTACCTAATTATAGAGGTGCTAGATAGCAGCTTTACTAACTACCTATAGGCCAATAAGTAGGGTCTATGGCACATAGATTACCTAACGTAGGTGCTAAAGCGCGAGATAAGTAAGCACCTAGAAGTGGCGCTAAATACGCTTAACTACTAATATACAGTAGTAGGGATTAGGCAGAAGGTAGTTAGGGCTGTATTTAGGCGGGGTTACTAAAATAAGGTAGGTAAGATTAAAGAGCCTAAGATTAATAAGAATAGTAAGAGCCTATTAGAGCTGTAGAGTATATAGATAACCAAGATTAGCCTAGCTAACTACAGCGTGCCTATTAATATTATAAAGCATCTTAGCATACGTTTAATTAAAACCTTCTAGCCGCTTAGTTAGCGCTAGTATAAGTTTCTAGATATAAATAGGTATAAGGTATAATCTAGTGCAACTAGGAAGTAGTAATAGAAAGAAAAAGGAGATAGTTAAAATAAAGGAAGAGATAATCTTACTATAGTTATACTATAGAAGAAAACTAAACTAGGGGGTATTACTATAAGTGCGATGTCTAGAGCAATATAGTAGGCACTTAGCTAGGCTACTATATTATTTAAGTTGGATAAGTAGAAATAGGCTATGTTTACTATAGTAAATAGTTAGACACCGCTAGTAGTCGTGCTTCCCATAGGTAGAGGCAAGAGTCTACTATTTATAGTGCCAGCCTATCTTAACTATACTAGCGTAACTATAGTTGTAGTGCTGTTCTGCGCGCTAATTAAAAACCTAGTAATACGTATTTACGCGCGCGGTATTAACTATGTGGAATAGGTTAACCATAAGATAAACCCAGCCTCTATTATACTAGTTAGTGCTAATATTGCCAGCAGCGTAGGGTTCCTAAAGTATACTAGCTTACTAAAGGATAAGAAGTAGCTACAGTAAGTAGTAATTAATAAGTGCTATTTTATTATTACCTCTAGCTATTAGCGGCTAAAGCTGGCAAAGCTATAGAATCTATATATACTTATATACCTAATTATACTACTAATAGTAACGCTACTACCTATGCTAGAAAGGGTGTTAAATAGAAGTATATTAATTTAAGCTACTACCTATATCCAGGCTAGCATAGTGCGGCCTAATATCTAGTATTACGTATTATAGTGTAGGCGAGGTAAGGCTATAGAGGTAGCACTGGCTATATATTAACAGTAGTAGAAATAGCTGTAGAGTGGCTAGAAAGGCGTTATTTACTGCCATAGTAGGACTATATATAAAGTGCTAGTAGGGGCGCTAGGCTATAAGCACTACTATACTGGCAAGTTAGATTAAACTAAGATTCTTACTAGCTAGCTAGATAAAGGTAGGCTTATTATGGTAATATTAGTGCTTAGTACTAGGGTTAACTTTTCTAGTATTATATTTGTCTTATACGTAGGCATGCTATAGAGTATAATTAACTACTACTAAAAGAGTAGGCGTGTAGGGCGTAGCAGTAAGGTGGTAGACTTAGTTATTATTATTAAACTAGGTAAGGTAAAGAGGCGAATCTAGAAGGGTAGAGCGTTAGTAGACGTATACGTAATAGGCATGTTTATTAAAAGTAAAGGCTACTGGCGTAGAAAGATAAGCAAGTATATAAATAGGTAGTAGGTAGTGTATAGTAACATAGACTTGGCTAGGTGCAATTAATACAGTAAGGGCTAGATTAAGTAGTAGTAGGCCTAGTCACTCACGATAAGTAAGTAGTAAGAGGTAGAGGTAAGTATAGACGAGCTATAGGCCGGGTGTGTAATATGCTAGGTACTGGGGCGGGTAGGCTAGTAAAAGTATAGAATAATGCTGTGCACAGCGTAGCCTATAATAATAGAAAGGGATATAAACGAGTTCTAGTAAGGGGTACGTAACGCTGGGAACTGCTATAGCTATTAAAGGTGCTGGGTAAGCCAGAAGTAGTACGCGATAGGGTAGGATGTTATAAACTTATACTAGTGGCCAAATATTATAATTCCTATAGCTAGGGCAGCAATGGGGATTATAGATGGGCTTAAGATTATTTAGTAGTGCAGGTTCTAGGGTAAGTGCAAGGTTTCGTGCTAGGCGTACTAGGTATGGCTTGGACAGCGCTATTGTAAACGTATTTAGGGCGAATTTCTTAGTAATGCAATAGTAGTAGCTATAAGAGTTATTATAAAACTTAAAGAGAAGAATTAGGCCTAGAATATAGTACTTTACTTCTATTTTTTAAAAAATCTCACTTTGTACATATTATAGCAGAGTTAGCCTATCTATTATAGATTTTATTTTACTTTACTATATATTAGTATAATAGGATGTAAGTTTTAGAAATTATAGAAAAAATAGAAACTAGAGTCTTCTAGAAGAGTTTAGGAATTGTATAAAATAAGTAAATTTCTAAAAACCTACCCAAGAGGAAGAGGCGTCGGTGGTCACAGACGCGCTAAGATTGGCTTAGCGTTAGGGTTAGAGTTAACGAATTAGGTAGGATTTGATACCAGAAACGCGTTAGACTAGGGGCAGAAACAATCCTATTCCCCAGCTATTTCTATTTCTTTCTCATTCTAATTCATCTCAACGTAACCTCTTATACTAATCTACCATCTCTTATTCACAAAATAGGATGGTGGTGGCGCAGGGTTTAGCCATTACTTTTTACTACTAATTCGCGATGGAGTTCTGCTGGGACGCTCGAGCTTCCGCGTCAAGCCCAGCTAACAGAGTACTAACATCACCACATCAACAGAACTCTCAGCAGCAACAGCAACTAGCAGGAGAAAACTTAGCGCAAGCTAATATACAAAAGTATATTCATTTTGTTAAGGAGTACGGCGTGCTTTGCTGCAGCGAGCACAAAGCCGGCATAGAAAATCTCGATGTACATCTCCGTCAAAAGCATAGTGTACCAGTTAACGAACGGAGGAAATTCATTGAAAGCTGCGCTCTTTTGAGAAGACAAGGGCTGGGCAGCGTTACGCTACCAGACGCTGGCGGACCGCCAATCCAGGTCCTAGGAGCGCCGTTGGACGGCTTCCAATGCAAGCAGCCAGCATGCAGCTATCTTACGCGAAACAAGGGCCAGATACGACTACACTGCAACAGTCATGGGTTAGCGTTCAAGACGGGATCAGATGCGCTCTACCAGAAGGTAAAGATGCAGTCTTTCTTCCCCGCTTCAGGACGGCAGCGGTACTTTGTAGTTTGCGTCCCCGATGTAGCGGACAGCGGAGCAGACGCTAGGGCGCATAAAGAAGAGGTGGAAGACATTCTGGCAGAGTACGCGCGAACGCAGGAGGAGAGGAAGCGGCAAGAGCAGGTGATGGATGCAGAAGTCGCAAAGACAGACAAGACAGGCTGGTGGAAGTTTACAGAGTGGCCAGAGCACTTTGCGAACCGCAACTGCGTGCACCTTGCCCACGCGATCCGGCTGCCGCGCCGGGACGAGCCCAAGCTGCAGAAGGCCGCGCGGGCTGTGGAGCAGCTGGTGGAGCAGAGCGTCCGAGGGCTGTCCTCGCTACCACGTGAGACCCGACGATGGGTGAAGAGTGCGCAGGCCAACGAGATCCACCAGCAGCCGATAGCCCGACTGCAGAACCCAGAGAGCCAGGCGCGCTATGCTGGGTACATTGTGATGTTCGTGTGCTATGTCCTACGTATCGTCGCCGCCGAAGAAGCGGACAAGGAGAGCGAGGACACGGAGAGTAGCGAGGGCAGCAGCACCGACGACAGCAGCGACGGCGACGGCAGCAGCAGCGACTGCAGTGATGAGAGCCCGCCCGAGGCCCACACAGGTCGCCGAGTCAAAGTTGATCCCATGAAGGACGCGCGGGAGATGTTCCCATGGAAAGAGGACCAAAAGCTGCTGGCCACCATGCTCTGGGAGGCCCTGGACAGCAACGACGAAGCCGGCCACATCGTCCTAGTGCGCCGGATGCTTAGTACGTTCATCATGACGACCTACATCCGCAGTCCGTTTGAGAGCGGGCTCGTTCACTTTGCTGCTGTGCTTGGGTTCGATTCAGAGACACGTCGACTGCGCACCGCGAAGAACTATTCGTATCTAGTGGCTGGGATGGTGTACTGCGTTCGGGTGATCAGTGTCGAACACCTACTTCCGCCCGCGCAACGGGAACAGCAGGGCTTGGTGGAACGTGACCACTATCTTGACCTGAGAAAGCGCTTCCTAGCGGACGGGTCCTTCAGCCCGACGAGCCAGCTGCTTAGTCTGCTGGCCTATGGCAAGTTCATCGGCATGAATACCGGCAACGCGGGCAACGCCTTCTGGTCAGAGGATAAGAAGATCTTCTACCTCAACGGTAGACCCATCGTTATACACCATTTCCAGCTGATGGCCCAAGAACTGTTGACCGAGCTGGAGGACCTGCTCTGGGGTGAGCTGCTCTGGGTCCGCAGTCCCGGTCAGCGTTTCCCGATCCGGCTCGACCTGATTCAGGACGATGTCGCGTGCACACGACGCGGCATGTCCTTTGTCACGCACGGGAACAACGGCCTGGAGAATGGCTTGCGATGGATGCTCGAACGGATGATGCAGGACGAGCAGGGTCGGAAGCTCCGCTCCGGAGATGGGACTTGGAACGTTGCACGCGTGAAGCTGTACCTGCGCAGTGTCAAGCGCTTCAAGGAGCTGGAGCTTGCCAATCTCCACATTGACGAGGGAATGCCAGGTCGGGGCACCGAGATCACGTCGATGCGGTTCCGCAACGGAGCACTGCAGGACCGCAACCTCTTCGTGATGGACGGACAGATCATGACGGTGGTCCGTTACTACAAGTCGCAGTCGCAGTTCGACAAGCCCAAGGTCATCCCAAGGTTCCTGCCCTCGCGGCTCTCGCAGGTGCTCGTTGTGTACCTGGCGTACGTGCAGCCGTTCGAAGAGTACCTGACCGTGGAGGTGCTGGGCGGCAGCTTCACCGACTACCTGTGGGCCAACGAGCAGGGTCCGTGGCACACGGATCACCTGACGCGGGTGCTGAAGCGCGAGACGGGCAAGCACCTGGGGGTGGCGCTGAACACGCTCGACTACCGACACACGGCGGTGGGGATTGGGCGGGAGGTGGTTGGGGATGTGTTTGGGCGGGGTTACCAAGACGAGGTGGGTGAGATTGAAGAGCCCGAGGTCGACGAGGACGGTGAGAGCCCGTTGGAGCTGCAGAGCGCGCGGACGACCAAGATCGGCCTGGCCAACTACAGCGTGCCCATCGATATTGTGAAGCATCTCAGCATGCGTTCGATCGAGACCTTCCGGCCGCTCAGTCGGCGCTGGCACGAGTTTCTAGGTGTGGATGGGCACGAGGTACGACCCAGTGCAGCCAGGAAGCGGCGATGGGAAGAAGAAGGAGACGGTCAAGACAAAGGGAGAGATGATCTCGCCGTGGTCGTGCCGCAGAAGAAAACCAAACCAGGGGGTGTCACTGCGAGTGCGATGTCTAGAGCGATGCAGCAGGCACTTGGCCAGGCTACTGCATCGTTCAAGTCGGACGAGCAGGAACAGGCCATGTTCGCTATGGTGAACGGTCAGACACCGCTGGTGGTCGTGCTCCCCACAGGTGGAGGCAAGAGTCTGCTGTTCATGGTGCCGGCCTGCCTCGACCATGCTGGCGTGACCGTGGTTGTGGTGCCGTTCCGCGCGCTGATCGAGGACCTGGCAACGCGTATCCGCGCGCGCGGTATCGACTGCGTGGAATGGGTTAACCACGAGACGAACCCGGCCTCCGTCATGCTGGTTGGTGCTGATGTCGCCGGCGGCGCGGGGTTCCTGAAGTATGCCAGCTCGCTGAAGGATAAGAAGCAGCTGCAGCGGGTGGTGATTGACGAGTGCCATCTCATCATCACCTCCAGCCATTGGCGGCCGAAGCTGGCGAAGCTGCGGAATCTGCGCGTGCTTGCATGCCCGATCGTACTGCTGACGGCGACGCTACCGCCCGTGCTGGAGGGGGTGTTGGGTAGAAGCATGTTGATTCAAGCTGCCACCTACATCCGGGCCAGCACGGTGCGGCCCAACATCCGGTATTACGTGTCGTGGTGTGGGCGAGGTAAGGCCATGGAGGCAGCACTGGCCATGTGTCGACGGCGGCAGGAACAGCTGCGGGGTGGCCAGAAAGGCGTCATCTACTGCCACAGCAGGACTGCATGCGAAATGCTGGCAGGGGCGCTGGGCTGCAAGCACTACCACGCTGGCGAGTTGGATCGAACCGAGATCCTCGCCAGCTGGCTGGACGAAGGCGGGCTCATCGTGGCAACATCAGCGCTCGGTACTGGGGTTAACTTTCCCAGCATCGTGTTCGTCTTGCACGTAGGCATGCCATGGAGCATGATCGACTACTGCCAGGAGAGTGGGCGTGCGGGGCGTAGCGGCGAGGTGGCGGACTCGGTCATCATCGTCGAGCCAGGTGAGGTGGAGAGGCGAATCCGGGAGGGTGGAGCGTCGGTGGACGTGTGCGCGATGGGCATGTTCATCGAGAGCGAAGGCTGCCGGCGCGGGAAGATGAGCGAGTACATGGATGGGCAGCGGGTAGTGTGCAGTGACATGGACTCGGCTGGGTGCGATCGATGCGGTGAGGGCCGGATCGAGTGGCAGCAGGCCCAGTCGCTCGCGGCGAGTGAGTGGCAAGAGGTGGAGGCAAGCATGGACGAGCTGCGGGCCGGGTGTGCGATATGCTGGGTGCTGGGGCGGGCAGGCTGGCAAGAGCACAGAACGATGCTGTGCACGGCGCAGCCCATGATGATGGGGAGGGACATGGACGAGTTCCGGCGAGGGGTGCGCGACGCTGGGAACTGCCACAGCTGTCGAAGGTGCTGGGTGAGCCAGAAGTGGTGCGCGACAGGGCAGGACGTCGCGAACTCGTGCCAGTGGCCGAACATTGTGATTCCTGTGGCCAGGGCAGCAACGGGGATTGCGGATGGGCTTGAGATCATTCGGCAGTGCGGGTTCCAGGGCGAGTGCGAGGTTTCGTGCCAGGCGTACCAGGTATGGCTTGGACAGCGCCATTGTGAACGTATCTGGGGCGAATTTCTTAGTAATGCAATGGTAGTAGCTATAAGAGTTATTATAAAACTTAAAGAGAAGAATTAGGCCTAGAATATAGTACTTTACTTCTATTTTTTAAAAAATCTCACTTTGTACATATTATAGTAGAGTTAGCCTATCTATTATAGATTTTATTTTACTTTACTATATATTAGTATAATAGGATGTAAGTTTTAGAAATTATAGAAAAAATAGAAACTAGAGTCTTCTAGAAGAGTTTAGGAATTGTATAAAATAAGTAAATTTCTAAAAACCTAAGTACTAGTATTGATACTATCTTATAACTTATTAGAATTTAATAAAATTATAATTAAACTATATTTCTACTTTTTTATAAACTTTACCACTAGTTATTAAATAGTAGTATACTTTTTTATATACTTATAATAATTTTTACTTATTTAGTAATCATAAGTTTTACTTTAAATAGTTTATACTAATAGTATTATATAACTACTAGAGTGAAACTAAATTTAATTTTATATTAATAATTTATATTTCTATTAAAAAGAGAATATAAAAGAAATTATTAAAGTAGTAGTATTTATAAGTAGAAGTAGGACTTATAAATAATAAAACTAAATTACTAAACTATGTAGTAGATAATAAATAATTTCTAGTTATTATAAAATTAAGAAAAAAAAACTAAAGGGTTATTTTTTATTAAAGGGAAAATATATATTTCTAAAGTTATAGAAAATATAAAGTAATATAACTTTTTAAAAAGTAATATAAGGTAAAGTTATTAACTATTCTATACAGGTATATAAGGTTGTATTAAGTTATATAAAGGGATATAAATTATTATAAAGGGACATAAAGCTATATAAAGTAATATAAGGTAAAGTTATTAACTATTCTATACAGGTATATAAGGTCGTGTTAAGTTATATAAAAGGATATAAATTATTATAAAGGGACATAAAGCTATATAAAGTAATATGTAGTAAAGTTATTAAATATTTTATAAAGTTATATAAGGTTGTATTAAGTTATATAAAGTGATATAAATTACTATAAAGCTATATAAAGTGATATATGGTAAAGTTATTAGATATTTAATAAAGTTATATAAAGTGATATAAATTGTAATAAAGTAATATAAAGCTATATAATACTATATAACTTTCTATAAAATAGTATAAGGTACAGTTATTAAATATTTTATAAAGGTTTATAAAGTAGTGTTAAGTTGTATAAAGTGATATAAAGTAACATAACTTTCTATAAAGGGATGTAAGGTGAAGTTATTAAATGTTATATAAAGTGGTATAAAGCTATATAAAGTAAAATAAAGTTATGTAGAGTAATATAGGATGGACTTATTAAATGTTGTTTAAAGTTATTAGTTATACTATAAAACAAACTTAGTAAGGAGAGAAGAATAAGCTTCTTATTATAAAACTTTATATAGTAGAGAAAAGTTAGGACTTTTTTAGAAAAGAGATATAATATTATAACTAGATAAGGAGTATACTAATATAAGTTAAAGGGAGTTAAAGTAGGGAAAAATCTTGAGGTAGAATAGGAAACCCGTTTATAAGTGTATAGGAGAGGTAGGATAGGAAACCCGTTCGTGAGTGCAAGGGAGAGGTGGGGTGGGTGGGCCCGTCGGGATGGGAAGAACCGCTGGTGCGTAGGGTTAGGGTTAGGGTTAGGGTTAGGGTTAGGGTTAGGGTTAGGGTTAGGGTTAGGGTTAGGGTTAGGGTTAGGGTTAGG